>OX941095.1:53740000-56140000 GCA_954870635.1 Arctium minus | reverse complement strand
CGCGAAAGATCGACGCGTTCCACTTTGATGAAGGATGTTTAACATTTTCATATTTAATGTCTAGTTTTAGAGTTTTTATTACGTATAACTTTGGATAATGTATGTTTTGTATTTTTGAAATTATATAATATATTAGGCTCGACCCCTGCGGTGTTATAGCTTGTGTTCCGCCCCTGACCGACACTATGATCGCTACAAGTAATAAAGTGGTAAATATACCGAGATCGTATCCACATAGATTGAACTTCAAAATTTCAAGTCCTAAGTCGAGAATACACCGATTTCAATGAGAGAAGAATAAAATATTTTGAGTGAGTTTGGTAATTTTTAACAACAAAATATAAATAAGAAGCTAAAATGGGTATAGGTGTAAGTTTCACTTAAGACAATTGTAGTAACAAAATGGTTAGAAACTTTATGTCACAAAAGCATCGATAAAGATCCCGATCTCTCGAAAGCAAATCTTTATAGACCGTGCCCATAAAGTCATCATTATTGCCGATTCTTAATCTTGCCCATTTAGCGAAGTTGATATAAAAATCAAGTTCTACCAGTATGGAGATTTATACCCAAATTTCTTTGTGATATAAATCTCGACCGACGTTTGAACCTTAGTAAATCATACAAAATCCGTATCTTTACGTGATTATCAAAGACTTTCTCAAATCTTTGTGCATCACTTAAACAGTATTTCGAATCCGCCCATCTCTGGGTCAAAGATCTAATAATAACAATTCAAAGTGATCGGCTTATCCGCGTTGAGTTTAAGTCCCGACTCAACTGACCAAGCTTAAGAGTTAGCAAAAATGACAACACACAAGAGGTGCCTAGCTAATAACAAAATTGAAGAACATAGTAGAAATAGAAAAATACTTGCATTAAAATATAAATACAAGAAATTAAATACGAGACAAGAATTAAATGCGAGGAATTAAATTGTACACTAATACTTCATATCTTCAACCATGAAAGTAAATGCTTGAAGATGAAGAACATATTGTTCTTGCTTTCTTGATGATGGTGGTGATTAATGCCTTCCAAAGCCTCCCTTTTATAGGAGCAAAATATTGATGGACCAATAGGTAACCAATGCCTTTGTCCAATGGATAATTCTTCACAAATATCCAGAGAATTCCTAGCCATATAATCTGCCCATCATCCCATATTACCCCGTTAATAGCTTTATCCAATGGTCATCGGGTGCCTACAATGGGCAGACTGTGCCTACAGTGGTTAGTGGCGTTTTTAACCCCAAAATGATGCGTTTAACCATAAAAACGTTCTCAACAACTCAAAATAAAAAATAAAAATAAAAAAGGAAGAAACACAAACAGATAAAAAATGAAACACAACTAAAATGAAAGAAAAACTCACACAAATGATGTTTAAAT
Source organism: Arctium minus (assembly GCA_954870635.1). NCBI lineage: Eukaryota > Viridiplantae > Streptophyta > Magnoliopsida > Asterales > Asteraceae > Arctium > Arctium minus. The sequence continues at coordinate 56,138,609 of OX941095.1, read as the reverse complement.
AACGTTCAAAATGAGAGTTATTAGTTGACAAACTTCGTTTTTATTCATATTATATGTAAGGTTTTTTTAAAAAATCACCAATAAATGTAATTTTTTTTAATTTCTTACTTGGTTACCCAAATCCAAATTATTTAATTTTTTTTATCACATGATTTGTATTAGGGGTTGTTTGTTTACCTCTTAATGATTCCATTAAGAGACAACCTCTGAATCGCTAAAAGGTAAATCTTGTTTGGCAAAAAAAAGTGTTGCCTCTTAATGGTTCTAAAACCCTCTTAATGATTTTGTATCCTGACCCTCCCTTAACCATTAAGAGCCCTGATTTCATTATGAACATTAGTAAACAACCATATTTCATTTTACATTATATCATAAAAACCTCTTAATCATTCAGACCACTTAATCATTCTGCACTAAATCATTCAGCAACTGCCAAACAGCCCCTTAGTTTACATATTTATATTAATAGTTTTGTGTTTTAATTATATTATGAAATGTTAGAACTAACTTGTTAGATCTGATTTTATAGTAATCATTGTATTTATTTCCTTTATCTTTCAGTGCTTATAGTTCTTTTCTGTCTTGTTAGTGCCTTGGGTTATTTAAGTCCCCTTGGCTTATTTGGTTGTAAGAACTTTTCACATTTTTTAATACAAGTTACTGTTTCATTCGAGCGTACATTTTCTCTCTCTAGATTCTCTCTCTACAGATCTTGTGATCTTGGAATAACAATTGGTATCAGAGCCTTCAAGATCTTGAGAGGATTGAGATTAGTGTAATTATGTTACTGATTTGTGTGGATAATTCGAAAATTTGATCGATTTTTGTTGTTTTTTCAAGAAAAATCTCGTTTTCTGGATTTTCACCAATTTGAGTCTTTCTAGTGATCGAATTGCTATGAATTTGATGTTATTAGATGCATTTTAGATAGTCGATCGAGTTTGTTTATTGGTGATTTGCATAAAAACGTGATTTGGTGCTTCGATTTTGAGATTGAATATATTCTGAAAAAGTCGAGTTCTGTGTCTTGTTATTTTTGATTTTTTTGTGTGATTTGGAGTGTTTTGATCGAAATTGTCAATAGAATTGTATTAAAAACTTGTTTTCGATCAATTGTGTGAAATTAGTTTGGGTTTAATTTCTTTGTTATGATAAAAAAAATTGCAGATTTATCTTCGAGTGTTAGTTTGCGTGTGTTCAAGAAGTATGCGGGTCATTCATCTTACTATGCGTGTTATTCATGAGTTGTGCGGGTTGTTATTATAGTTTGTATGTTATTCATAGATATTGAAGTATGCGTGTGATTCAAGAAGTATGCGCCTCTATCATATATTCATTGTGTATCTAATTTTTGTGTGTTAGTGTTTGTCTCAGGTTTTCGGTTCTCTTGGAAACGCATAACTCTCGTGCGTATTTGTCAAACACACGCAGATCACCAAGTGCGTGTCCTTCTGAATTCATAAAACTTCAAGTGCGTGTCATTCTGCACACGCATATCATCAAGTGCGCTCTCCGTTGAACACGCATAGCATATCTTGCGTGTCTTTCTAAACACGCATTGCTTCAAGTGCGTATCTTTCTGAACCCGCAAAGTATCAAGAATACGCATAGTCCTTATTCAGTGTGCGCTCCTCCTTTCACCCGAAAAGTCCTTGTTTGCGTGTCAACAAGGACCCAAATAGTTTCTTCTGTGATTCAAGCCAGAAACGCAAACCTTGGGTTTGCGGGCCTTCAAGACTTGATTTTTTTTTCTGAAATACCAGATTTCTTCAAAATGTCTCTACAAGCTCAACTTTACAAGAATGACCTCATGATGTCGTTGGGGTCTGATACTCGTCCACCTGTGCTGATAAATGAGAACGAATTTGAACAATGGCAGGACCGGTTTATTAATTTCATCGAAAGACAACCAAATGGGGAAAATATGATGAAAGCTTTGACTGAAGGTCCCATGGTCAGGCCAATGAAAGTGATACCAGCTATTGGAAACACTCCAGCTACTAATGTAGAAAAAGCCCTGAGAGAATATGAGGCTGATGAACTTCTAAGATACCAAGCTGACAATCAAGCCAAGTCGAATTTGATTCTTGCTCTACCAAATTCCATCTATAATAGAATCGATTGTTTCAAACATAATCCTATGCTGATGTGGACACAACTGGAGAAAATCATGCTTGGTACTGCAATGTCTACCCAGCTTCGTCAGACAAGATACATGAACAACTTTGAAGAGTTCAAGGCTAAGGATGGGGAAAGTCTGAAAAGTGTGTTCGACAGGTTTTGGACTGTTATTAATGATTTGTATAAGATCAAGGTAACAAAGAATGAGCTGGAGACAAATCTGAAGTTCCTCAATGCACTCAAACCTGAATGGGAAAAATCCTGTCATCGGATGAGGAATGATCCCAGAATTTCCAAAATGCCTATTCAGGAAATGTTTGAAATTCTGATGTCTGATGAAGCCATGGTTCTGAAGAAGAAAGCTAAGCTGGATAAGCAGAAGCCAAAGACTGTGGATCCAATCGCTCTTTTAGCTAGCCAAATGGCTGAGCAAGCCTTGACTGAGTCTGTTTACGATGGGTCAACAGATGACGATGGCGAAGCATTGAAAAAAGCCATGATTCTTCTAAGTCAGCACTATCAAAAGAAATATCAGAAACGGTCAGGTTCAAACAATCTTCGTTTCTCATCTGGATCAAAGAAGGTAGAACCTGATACTACATCAAAGCCTTTCTTTCCCAAATATGAGCCTGCTACTGCAGCTGAACCAAAGAAAGAAGATAAGAAGGTTGTGACTTGCTACAACTGTGGCAAACCCGAGCATATTTCAAAGGAGTGCAGAACGAAGATTGTGAAAGATGTTGATTTCTATAAGAAGAAATTAGCTTTGGCTGAGAAGAAAGCAAGTGGAACAATTCTGTTGGTTGAGGAGGAATACTGGTTAGACCACTCAGACAATGAAGCTGATAATGAAGAGACTGCTGCTATGTGTTTTATTGGAGACGACAACAGTGATGATAAGGATGAGGAGACTTCAACCGATGAATCTGAGGTACCATCTGAGTTTGATTTTAATTTCATTTCATCGCAAATGAATGTCATTACAAATGCTTTACATGACTTTCGTTCAAAGCTTCTATCCGAAAAACGTGAAAATCAAGAAAAGTCTGTTCAAATTGAAAAATTGAAGATTTCTCTGAGAGATGAAAAAGCCATTTTAAAATTTACAAAAGAGAAATTTCAAGAAAGAATAGAAGATTTAGAAATTGAAAAACAGACTTCTCATGATTCTTTGTCTGAATTGTCAATTTTAAATCAAGAGTTTTCAGATAAAATAATTGAATTAGAAGAAAAGCTTTATAAACAAAAACAAACTGAACAAACAATTCATATGCATAAACCAAGGAGCTATGAGTCGTTAAAAGAAAATTGGGGTCTTGGATTTAAAAATCCTCAGTTTTTCAAGAAAGCTAAATTTGAGATTCCCAATTTTTATGATTACGAATGCCTTGGTCTTTCACAATATGGTTCTCAATACAAATCTCTTTGGACAAGTGCTAAAGAAACTACATTTGAGGAAGATAAAAAACGGATAAACAACAAGAGAATGGAAGTTCCTTTTGTTTACACTCAAGAAAATGCAAAATATTTTCCTGAAAAAGTAAAGAAGAGAAGACAAAAGTTAAACATTGTTTCTTCTACTAAATCTTCTATATCTAATGACTTCTTTGATTTAAATGCAACTAATTCTAATAAGAACAATATATCTGCAGTACCTTATGATACTAAGGGATATATACCTCAATTAGTATTAGAGTGCCAAATCTTTGATCTAGAAGAACAAATGGAAGAATAAGAGATTTTGAGAAAAATTGAAAACGATGTCATTTTTTCTTTTATGACATCGAGTTTTAAAGAAAATAATTCTGGTCTTCTCAAATCTTCCATCAATTTGTGTTCATCTGATGTTTCTTGCTCTGAGGTTTGTCCAAATCAATTAACTGATCAGTTTGGTTTTATTGATAAATCTTCTTCTTCTAAGTCAAATATTATATCTGAAATTATTGATGACACTTTAACGTTAAATGATCATTTCTATAAAACAAAGCGTAAAAGAAGAAGGTCAAAGAAGAAAAAGAAGAAAAAGAAGAAAGAGTTTGATATTTCTGAAAATTCTAACTTTTCTGATTCTTCTATTTCAGATAGGCCTTTGAAGAAGTCTGTGAAGTCTGTTTGGCTAAAGAAACAGAGATATGAAGAATTTGTTCCTATAGAGGATAAATGTGTAGATTTTCTTTGTAAACAAGACTCATTTGCCTTTTGTAATAAAACTACAAAATATTCTGTAGAGCAAATGTTTCAAATTTCGAAGAATATCTCATATTGTCTCTCTAGTTCTGATTCCGATGATTGTGTTTCTTCATTAATATGTGATGATGTTCATGCTTTATTTGATCAGTCTCAGATTTTTTGGAAAAATAAATGTTTGAAAAAGAAAAAGGAAAGGACTAACAAGAAGGGACCCATATTCATATGGGTACCTAAATCTGAGTAATTTTTGATTGTGCAGCTAAATCAATTATGGTATATGGATTCGGGGTGTTCCAAACACATGACTGGAAACAAATCTTTGCTTTCAAATTCTAAAGAAAAATGTTGCGGTCGTATCAAATTTGGAAACTGCGAGACGGCTCCCATTCTTGGTTATGGTGATCTTGTTCAAGGTAATATAACTGTCAAAAGAGTAAGCTATGTCGAAGGTTTAAGTCACAATCTATTCAGCATCGGAAAGTTCTGCGATAAAGATCTTGAAGTCAGTTTCAAGTCTAAAAGAGTTGCTTTAAAGAATAATAGCGGCATGGACTTACTTGTTGGAAAGAGACGATCAAATCTTTATACCATTAATCTTTCCGAAGTAAAGGTTCCATCAGATATTTGTCTTCTATCAAAATCCTCTATTTATGAAAGTTGGGTGTGGCACCGACGACTAGCTCATCTCAATTTCAAATATATGGATCGCTTGGTCAAGAATGATTCCGTGAGAGGTCTTCCAATCCTCCGTTTCCAGAAAGACCATCTCTGTCAGGACTGCGAGAAAGGAAAGATGAAGAAAGCATCTCATAAGCCTAAGCCTGAACATTGCACTGCGGACATCCTAGATCTAATTCATGTTGATTTGTGCGGACCAATGAAGACAAAGAGTATTGGTAAGAATAAATATGTTTTGGTTGTTGTTGATGATTACTCCAGATATACATGGGTGAAATTTCTCAAATCTAAAGACGAGACACCCAAAATTCTCATCAACCTCATCAAAACCATTCAGACAAATAAGCAAAAGCATGTCAAAGTTGTAAGATCAGATAATGGCACAGAATTCAAGAATTCAACTCTTCAAGCATTCTTTGATGATCAAGGAATACAACAACAGTTTTCTGCTGCAAGAACACCGCAACAGAATGGGGTTGTTGAAAGACGAAACAGAACGCTTGTGGAAGCTGATAGATCTATGCTTGCTTATTCAGGTCTTCATTTGTCCCACTGGGCAGAAGCCATATCAACTGCCTGTCATACTCAAAACAAATCAATTATACACCGATGGTTCAACAAGACTCCATATGAATTGATGAACGGTATCAAACCCAACATCAAATATTTCAAGTCTTTCGTGTGTAAATGCTATGTTTTGAATGACAGAGATAATCTGAACAAATTTAGTCCAAAGGCAGATGAAGGCGTATTTCTGGGCTATTTTTCTAACTCTGCTGCTTACAGAGTCTTTCTCCTCTCTGCAAGAAAAGTGATAGAGTCAGTGAATGTCAAATTTGATGAAGCTGCTGATTTGGTTTTTGGACAACACAGTTCAGAACCCGCTATTACTGGAAACTCAGCTTCTGAACAAATTTGTTCAGAACCTGCACTTCAGTCGACAAATCAGGATCCTTCTAATTCTCTGTCTAATCTTTCTGATCTTGATTTTCTGTTTGAAAATTTTTATGATGATGTGCCTAAACCAAACACTGATAATGTGTCAAATGTCTTGAATCAGGAATCTGTGAGTGCATCTAATCCTACTTCCGCTGCATCAACCTCTGAACCTGATGCTGCTTCAGTATCTCCTGAAATTCAAGACATACCTTCTGAACATCATCCGGATCAATTCATACATGAACCAGAAATTGCTGAAACTATTCATGAGGAGTCTGTAGAAGATGAAGCTGTTCCAGCAGAAAATGTTCAACAAGAAGTACAAGATATGTCTGGTCAACAAGAGCCTGAATCTGATGTCATGGAAATACTTCCTCCTCCAGTTGAAACCATATATGTGTCTTCTTCTGACATTATTTCATCTGAAGATCCTCCTCATCAATTAGAAGTGGTTTAAGAAGTTATTGATCCTCTCCCTCATACAACAAAATGGACAAGATCTCATCCAATCCATCAAATTATTGGGAATCCTCAAGCAAGTGTTTCTACTCGCTCCAGAACAGCTTCTTCCAACGAATGTCTGTACACTTGCTTCCTAAGCAAGATTGAACCTACCAAAATATCTGAAGCATTGGAAGACCCAGACTGGATTTTATCAATGCAAGAGGAGCTCAATCAGTTTGACGCGCTAAAAGTTTGGAGACTTGTTCCACGACCAAAGGGTAAAAGCATCATAGGAACCAAGTGGATATTCAAGAACAAAAAGGACAAAGATGGTATTGTTGTTCGCAACAAAGCCAGATTGGTAGCCAAAGGATATCGACAGCAAGAAGGGATTGACTACGACGAAACCTTTGCACCGGTTGCTAGATTAGAAGCTATCAGGATGTTTCTCGCGTTCGCAGCTTATCGAAACTTCATCGTATATCAAATGGATGTCAAGACTGCCTTCCTCAATGGTAAACTGAAATAAAAAGTATTTGTATCTCAACCAGAGGGGTTTGTGGACAAAGATCATCCAGATTACGTATATTTCCTCGATAAAGCTTTATACGGGTTGAAACAAGCACCTCGAGCATGGTACGATGAGCTGTCTGCCTTTCTTCTCAAATCCGGCTTCACCAAAGGAACCATCGACACCACTTTGTTTATATATCGTTCTAACTTGGATATCTGCTTAGTTCAAATTTATGTAGATGACATAATATTTGGTGCTACTAATCAATCTCTATGTACTTGGTTTTCTGATCTAATGACCTCCAGGTTTCAAATGAGCATGATGGGAGAAATCAACTTCTTCCTCGGCTTACAAGTAAAGCAGCTTCCAGATGGTATTTTTATCAACCAGTCGAAGTACATATTTGACCTTTTGAAGAAATTCAATTTTGACAAATCATCTTCGATTGGCACGCCCATGGCTCATGGAACAAAGATCAGACTTGATCCAGATGGAAAAGCTGTCGATGTCAAGACATATCGGGGGATGATCAGATCACTAATGTATCTGACAGCAAGTAGACCAGATATCATGTTCTCCACATGCCTTTGTGCCCGATTTCAAGCAAATCCTAAGGAATCGCATCTATTAGCAGTCAAGCGCATATTCAGATATATCAAAGAAACTCCTTATTTAGGATTATGGTAACCTAAAAGTTCTGATTATAGTTTGATTGCTTACTCTGATGCAGATTATGGTGGTAATCAATTGGACAGGAAAAGTACTTCTGGTCATCTCCAGTTTCTGGGTGACAGACTGATAAGCTGGGCGTCGAAAAAGCAAAACTGCGTGTCAATATCAACAGTCGAAGTTGAATACGTCGCTGCAGCTAGTTGCTGTGCTCAAGTGCTGTGGATGAAAACGCAACTTCGTGATTACGGAATGCTATACAAGACGGTGCCAATCTATTGTGACAGCAAGTCCGCGATTGCGATATCGGTCAATCCTGTCCAGCACACCAAGACCAAGCACATAGACATGCGATATCATTTTATAAAGCATCACGTGGAAGAAGGTACTATTGAGTTATATTTTGTCCCAACTGAATATCAACTTGCTGATATATTTACAAAAGCTTTGGATGAAAAATGTTTTAACTTTTTGCTTTCCAAAATCGGCATGTTGAACTTAAAAGTTTAAATCTTTACAAATTTTACTCTATAAAGTAAAATCTTTCAGATTTTCTTTCTTTTGAATAGAATGTGTTTCTAGGATCTTTTACAAGTCACTTTGTTTATATTAAAGTTTTATATGTTCAATTTTCAAATCTTACAAACATCAAAAAGTCAGCAACATGCTTGACGCTTTAGACACTGCTTTAAAGATATGTAAGTCGGCATATTTATGGTTTACTTTGCATAAACCTCTTAAGTGATCAGAATTGTAGATTGTAATGAAAATATGGGCTAAGTTATTCGATATAGATCTGAGTTATTGAGATGATTTTATTTTTTAAGCATTTAAAATACTGAAATCCTTGAGTTTAAAAGTTTGTACCTGTGACCTTTCTGGTTTGGGAAAGTAAGTTCCGAGGGATGCTCGACATCTGGTCCCCTAAGGTCAATTGATATGGGAGTGATCGAACAGAAATCCTTCTATAGAAGCAGACCGAAAGTCATGTTTTACTGGTATGAATGGGTTTAGGATATGTCGATGTAGCCTTTCTGATCCGGGAGAGTAAAGTTCCAAGGGGTGCTTGACACCTAGTCCCCTAAGGCCAACTGGTCTGGGAGCGGCTAACCCAAATCCTGCAATAGGGTCAGATAGAAAGTTACGTTTACGGCATGTTCTTTACTTAATAAACTCTTTGATTAAAAGATGCCAAAGTGCACAAAGCTTAAAAGATGCCAAAGAGCACACTCATGTTAAGATGTCAATGAGCACACTGCTAAAAGATGCCAATGAGCACACATCTCTTGATACTTGGTGATATATTTTGAGCTGCGATAAATCTGTAACTTTGTGAAAACCTTAATTCTTGATGTCTTAGTGTATGTAAATGTAAAGTTCTCCATTTTATGTTTAGAATTGCATTTTTCTTGAAGCTAATCAAAGATCGCATGCGAGCACACTGAATAGATACCTGCATGTGTTTGAAGCTGAACATGTCTTAACTTGATATGTAATGTAACTTGTTTTTGTATCCAACAACTCATGTTTGATTTCATCTGATTGATAAATCTGAGAAATTTTACTGAGTAGACTTTAATTTGTTTAGTGTTTAAAATTTTATATATTCAGTTGTTACAAAATTTATATTCCATAAGATCATCTTTCATTTTGATGTCTTTATGTTTGCTATCTGTGTTTTTGTCATATGGTCTGTGCGTTTTTCGAGGGGGAGTGTATATCTGATTTCCATATCTGCTAATATTCTATTTTTGAGGGGGAGTGAATGTTGCTGATTAATTACTTCTTGTGATGATCAGAAATTCATCAGGTAAGTATTTCTGAAATTACTATGCAAATGCTAAACTAATTTGATAAATTTTGTGCATTTGTGTAGGGGGAGTGAATGAGGGCTTATCAGGTAATTTTCTCATAGTTATTTTTTTTAAGTGTTTTTTGTTTTTAGAATATATAGAAGTAAGAGTGTGTATTTTTTTTTTCTTTATTCCCTTTGAACTTGTTTGAGTATTCATCTTCCCTCCATTCTCTCTGTATTTTCTTCTTGCTTTCTCATCTGATTTATTTCAGATTGTGGCTTTGGAATTTCAGGTATGTTTTTGTATTTTCGTTATATGTTTGTAGTTTAATTAGTGTTCCTTTACTTTGTTTTGATTTCATTTTTTTTTTGTTTCTTACTGTGTATTTTTACTGATTTGCGATTTTTTTTTCACTGTTCATCGATTTCTAAAAACTCAGATTTGAGTTGATTTTGATCGATTTGCGTATTGGGTTTTGTTTAGACCTTATAATCGACACTCAGGTATGTTTTATTTTGGTTTAAATTCGTTGTTTTGTGCTTAGATTTAGTGTTTTGGGGTTTTCGGGTTCGATCAAACGAGTTCTAGGATTTTGTGTTCAAGTCTTTGAGACCCGCAAAGGCTACTTTGCGTGTCCTGTTAGAACCGCAAAGTGTTCTTTGCGTGTCTTTCTAGACCCGTAAAGTATACTGTGCGTTTCTAACAAGAAACGCAAAGTGCGCTTTACGTATCCCTTTAGACCCGCATAGTGAACTATGTGTTTCACCCATAACCCGCTTTCCTCTAGTTTGTTTTGTTTCCTTTGTGTAGTTTACGTCTCACTAAGAACACGCAAAGTCTATCTTGCGTCTCCTTAGTGACACGCAAACTCTGTGAGTGTTTCGTTGTTTCAATGTATGCTTTGCGTTCCATTAAGGACACGCATTCCTTCCTATGCGTTCCCTTAAGGACACGCATTCCTTCCTATGCGTTCCCTTAAGGACCCGCATTCCTTCCTATGCATTCCCTTCAGGACACGCATTTCGTCCTTTGCGTTCCCTTAAGGACCCGCAAACCATACTTGAAATTTTTTTTTTATTTTTTTTTCATGTTTTATGTTGAATGTTTAACTTTGTTTTGTTTTTGTGTTTCAGGTTATCATGTCTTCTCAAACAAATACTGATCCAATGATTCAAGACGAGAATGTCGTTCTTGAGGATCTGACTGATCAGGCATCTCATGATACACCTATGCCGTCTGTTCCGTCTGTTGGGGCTGATCTTTCTATATCTAGGCAAACTCCAAATAATGTGTTTCCTAACATCATGTACATGCCTTATAAGCGTAACAACTACTTTGTTGACTTTGATCGCATCAAGATTCATCCTGTCATACTCTCCATTCTTCGTGGACATCCGCTCTCTCAAGCTCTCTGTTCAGTTGCTGATGTTCCGGAAGTCTATGTTCAGCAAGTTTGGCACACCATCACTAAGAACGAACTGACACGTCCTCATCGATTTGATCTCAAAATTGATCAATTTGATTCATATCTTTCTTATAAGCGTTTACGGTTGAATCTTGAGCTTCCTGAGCCTACTTCTAGACCTGGAAGGACAACGTATGATAACTTTCCATCCGAAGAGGAAGTTTTTGAGGGCATCAAGCGACTAGGCTATGTTGGTTCACTGGAAAAGGTTGTAGACTTTGAAAAGTCTAATCTTCCTCCTGTCTGGTATTCTTTATTTTCAGTCATCAACAGGTGCTTAACTTCTAAACATACCGGCACGGATAGTTCTAGTCTTCACTATCTTCGACTGTTCCATGCAGTAGTTTATGACCTGCATGTCGACTATACGATTATTTTCTGGACCGAGCTCTCTGAAGTAGTGAAAGACAAGTTAACCAACAAGCGACGAAAGTTCATTCCTTTTATCAGGTTTCTCAAGCTGATTATTAGAAGCATGTTTCGAAGCAATCCGGCCATTCCACGTAGATTATCTTGGCCGCAAGTTCAGGATTCCGAGATGCTTTATCTTCAGAAACAGAAGAAGTCATTCACTTTTTCTATGACCATTCCTTATGGTCTTATTGCCAATTATGCTGACATGACCAATGACAGTGTCATCGATTATTGTTTAGAAAATGAATTTGAAGAGGCTGAACAGGAAGAACCTTCTCATGGCACTCCAGCTGGTACTACTCATGAAGAGCAAGTTGAAGCAACTATTCAGGAAATAGTTACTGCCGTTGCAACTACACTAGAGACAGATGTTGATCTTTCTGCAGCACCACAAGATGTTGCTACTCATCAAGTGGAATCTGTCATTGCTGCTATCGAAGCTGAAGCCACTACTGTTACTGCTGATATTGGAGAAGATGCCAATCTTGATGAAACTGGAGTTGCTAATGATGATGCAACAAATGTTGATCTTTCTGATGATGATGAAAATACAACAAGTGATTCAGACAATGGTGATGATGATGCCGATCAACCCAACATGAAAGTGTCTGAACAGAAAATAAGAACACCGGAAGTGGTTGTTGTCTCAGAAGATGTTTCAGAAGATGAATCGGTGTCTATTGATCCCTCTGCTGCTCGTTTAAACGTTGATGAACTGGATATCTCATTTGTTCAAACCTCCACTCAAACACAGAGTCAAGCTCTTGCTTCTTTTACTGTTGATGTTACAGCTACCACTGTCTCTGCTGTTGAGCTTTCTATGGTTCCTGCACGTGTTTCTTCTGAGAAATTTACAACTCTGAATGAGGTAATTCGTCAGTTCTCAGAAAGGGTGGATGCTCAAAAAGAAGAAGATATTAACAAACTGAAGTCGTTTTTCAAAAGGAAAATGCCAGAGATAGATACTTCGGTTCTTCCTCATGATATTCCTTTCCGCCGTCCTTCAGGGGTGATTCTTCGGGAACCTTCTTCTGCGGTGTCTTCATCTACATCACCGATTGTATCTCTTTCTTTTCCGTCTTTATTCACTCAGTCTGCGGGGATTTCCAGGGCTTCTATTCATGATACTCCGATTTCTGAGCTATCTGATCTTCTTTATGCGCGTCTTCTATCTATGTCTCCGCCACAACATCAAGATCAAGATTTGATCTCTCTGCTGAGGAACTTCCAGCCAACGCCGCCTCCAGTTTCTTCCTCTTCCGATTCTGATCGCATTAATGCTTTATCTCATGAATTTCAAGAATTCAGATCGGAAGTTAGATCCAGTTTATCTGATCTTCGTTCTTTTATGTCACAAGCTTTCACTGATCTATCTAACAAGATTGATCATCTAGAGCAATCATGCAGGACTGAGGCTGGCCCGTCTCTTAAACGCCGACATGACCAAGATGATCCCGATCATCAAGGTCATGAGGGGGAGATGGCAAAGAGACAAAGAACAGAAGGGTCTTCTGAAGCACGAGAAGTTGTTCAAAAAGAAGTGGCTGGAGATAGAGAAAAGACTGCTGATACAGTTCAAGATTGCAGTATCCAAGATTTAGTGAATGTCATGGTTGTCAATGTTGATGTAACTGCTTTGCATAATGAATTTAATATGTCTGAAGCAAATATTAATAATATGCAAATTGTAGTGTATGTGGATCCAGATGTCTCAGGTAGAGCTTATGAAGTTGAAGAGTCGGAAGCAGCAAATGACATGAGATCTTTCTTCGCGAACTTCATAGAGATAACTTCAGATGATGATGAAGAAGTTAGATTTGAGAAAGTTGCTTAAGTTAAAGAAGAAGATTGCAACAATATCATCATCTTATCTGATACAGAGGATGATACTGTTTTCATGGATGCATCAGATACAAAAGAGGCTGAATTGCTATATGGTGATCTTCCAAGTCAAGGTGAGATTCCAGAAGATGATCAACCTTCATCTACTCCTGTATCTAGTTCTGCTCCGTCAACCAATATTTCGTCAAGTGCATTTGAAGTTGGTTAGTCATCTAAATCTCAAGCAGATATTCTTTCCTCCGAACCGGTAATTCCTCCATCTCTTCTAGAAGAAGGAGAAGCTTTAACTAGGCAGCAAAGGCAGAGAAATCTACAGCAGAGATATATGGCTTCTAGACTCAGAACAACTTTTCTTGAAGATATTCAAAGCAACATCTTTGTTTCTAGAAGAAGGACAATCAATATATATGCCATACTTGGAGTAGAGAAAGAATCAGAAGCTTATCAGCATGAATACTTAGCGTTTATCAAGTGCCAGCGCAAAAGGAATAACACCGTTGCTTCTCCTCATCTAATAGTTCGAGTTCTCAGTGTCACATTTAATAAGTTTCTGAACATCTGGTATCCAGACCTTGAAGTGGAAAGAAGAGACTGCAAGCGGTACAACTTTTCAGAGGCTGATTTCACTGATCTTTCAATTGATGATGTTGAATTCTTATATGATCACTTCAGGAATCTTTATCACCGGACTCAGGATGTTTCTCAAACTCTTTTTGTTATTAAAAGGTTCATTCGTCGTCAGATCCGATTTTTTCGTGTTTTTGACTTCCAGATGGCCATCGAAAGCTTTCAGCCTGTAGTTAATCTTGAAAGGCCCAACCAGAGTTTGCAGAATCTAGAGTCTTATCCGTTATTCACCATTATCGAAGATCCATATGGAGTAGTATATAAGAACAGCTCAAGTGAAAAATGCTTTCTACGATTTGATGAGATTGGATATTACTCTGATGGAACTCTAAAGGTGATCAAACTTCAGTTGGAGCATCGTCTACAAGAGGCTAGAAGAAAGTTTTTGGAAACAAGAAGAGAGTCATACCTTTTTGAAAATGATGAAATTCGTCTGATCCGTAGAACTTTGGTCTCTATTTAAGATAGATTGAATCTCCGTTCAACTCTGCGACGATTGGAAGTGTTAGTTGGGCTGAACAGACTTCGTCAACGAGAAGAACGTCAATGATCCTTCAAAGTCGCCTAGATGGTCAATGCTGTTTTTGAAGATTTTTTTAAGACCTCGGCGCCAATGATTACTAAGGGGGAGATTGTTAGATCTGATTTTATAGTAATCATTGTATTTATTTTCTTTATCTTTCAGTGCTTATAGTTCTTTTCTGTCTTGTTAGTGCATTGGGTTATTTAAGTCCCCTTGGCTTATTTGGTTGTAAGAACTTTTCACATTTTTGAATACAAGTTACTGTTTCATTTGAGTGTACATTTTCTCTCTCTAGATTCTCTCTCTACAGATCTTGTGATCTTGGAATAACATAACTAATATTTTCACATGTTCTTTTTGAGCATTTTACTTAAGATGTTTTTTTTGGCAAATTTGTAGTTTATCGGCTATCTTTTCAGCTACTAGCTAGCTTACCAACTAACAACTAACTTATAAGTTACCAACTATCTTATCAGTTAACAACTAGTTTGTCAAATATAGCCTAAATATAGCCCAAGTATACGAGAGACGTAGAGGATAAAATTTAATCAAAGGTGTTGTAAAATGATATATAGTAGGAAAATTATAAAAAGTCAGACATGTCTAAGGTAAATTAATTTGTAATAGTAATGGTGGTTATAATTTTCCTTAAACACATATATTCTTTAATATATTGTAGCAAGGTTTTATATGCATGTTCTTGATCTCATTTATTTCCTTGTATTATTATAGGAGATACATTGATTCCTAACTATGCTTTTCATAACAGTGTTTGTAAAGTCACCTTTTATAACATGGGTGACTTTCAGTTGCTAGCTAGATCGAACAACATAGTAGCAGAGAATCCTATGTTCGAATGTGAGTTTTGATGATTGCTCAACCATTTGGTTTCAACCTCATTATTAAACAGTATGCCTACACACATATGCAATTTGGTCTAAACATATATCTAGTTAGTCATTTAACTAAATGCCCAAACATAGCCTACACATTATTTCACTCAACAAACACAGATAGATCTATATTATTATTTCCAAAATTTCTTTACAGTTGTATTTTAAGTATCAAATTATTCAACTTGCATAAGGTTATTATAAGAAAATAATTATCCACAAGGGAACATGGAATCAATAGAAGGTTTTTCTATAATAAATCTTGCGAATTGATTGAAGGGTCCATAGATCGACTTTTGTGGATGCCAAATTTTCGCACAGCAAAAACTAACGTCCTATCAAACACCATGCACAACAACAACATCAGAACTTGAAAAACAAATTCATATGAAACTGAACACCTTGTAAAATTGAAAAGTATTAAGATATTTTTCGTTAGAAAAAGTCAAGATAGATGTATAGTTAAAATAAATGATGAGGTGGTGATTACCTATAGTCCATTCATGTGATTCATAGCTAGAAAAGGCCAAGAGGATGAGGTTCTATTGTATGGTTGATATTGAAAACCTTATATTGATAGTGATGTATTTGACATTACTACCCCTTTCTTAAACATCATAAAGAGCCTTAAATCACACCAAACAAGTTCACATCAACAAATAGTAGGATGGATGTCTCTCTTTAAGTTACACCACATACCCTATCTTCTTTTTTGACAACTCATAGCACAATTTTAATATTATTCTTTTTCTAATAACTTATATTATTTTAAAATATTTATGAAAGATTTGTTGGTTGCTGATTAGATCATAAAAATCTTGTTCATATTCATTCTAGTTTATCTAATATAAATTTTGAGAAAAAAATAGTTTGAAAAACATAACGTATTAAAGCATTTGTTGTGATCCATAAAGTTAAAAAGAATTTTGTAGATACAAATCAAAATGGTCAATTTATTGTGATGATATTGATCGATAAAAAGATACTATTAGCGTATGAACTTTTAAGAAAAGAAGATGGCATAGATGTCTTAAAACAGAGAAATATATCACCATCTTCTGACAGTTTTTTAAATCAAGTTGACAAGCGAATCCCCTAAAACTGACTTTCGTGGAGTAACCAAATCAAAAAACAAATCAAGTTTTCGTTTGTCAATCATCAAAACACAAAGAAATTATCAAATGTAATAAAATTAATAGAAAATGAATTCCATATACTTATACCAACAAGTTTCCTATAAAAACGATGATTGTAAGTTGGTTAAAAAAGAAATAAAAATCTTCATTTAGCTATTTAAAGCTTTATTAGTCATATCGTTGATTCTAATGTTGAAGGGTTTTCTCTTTTATTGCAACTTGAAGCTAACGAAATTTGTATAAACTAAATTTACGGATTTGTTTTGCCAAGAGTTTTAGTAATTAATACATACGTTTCAATATCAGATTTAAAAAACTTCCCTCCTACTACATGTTTAGGTTTAAAAAGCGATAACATGTCTTCAAGTATCTACAAATTCAAAACAATCTTCCGTCAAACAAATTAAACTAACGAACTCCAGTTTCGCTCTCAAAATCAAAAATAGAGAGATTCTTTGGGTGCTATAATATGTAATTTGAAGTATTGTTAAAAAAGAAAATTATTCTAATTGAAAGGGATCAGTCAAGGCCCAATTTTAAGGGACAAATTTCCACGTTTTTTCCTCCCTATTTCCAGCCCGTAACAGTTGATATTTCCTTGTATATTTTTTTGTAAAAGCTTATAAATTAAGGCCTTTCTTCTTTGTAAAATCATCAGAGAAAATACAAAAAGTTTAATTCAATCCCTTCTTACTTTCTAACATGGTATCAGAGCAGTGTTCTTGGTTCTAGGACCAAACATGTTCATCAAGTACCAAAAAGGAATCCCAACCTTCTTTTTGCTCTCCAAACTCCTTTGTTTTTCAAACCGAGCTACCATGTCTGAAGAAGGTAACTCAGGTTCAGACTTATCGATCCAACATGCAAATCTTATCAAAAATGGTTTTAATTCTCAGCCCTAACACCCAAAAATGTCCGACAATCTGCAAATCAATCTCAAACTCAACAACCAAAATTATGTGCTATGGACCCGAATGATTCGGGTTGCCATCGGCAGGAAATCAAAGGCCCTGTTAAAACACTTGATCTCGAATCCCCCAGATCAAAGTGATGAAAACTATGATCAATGGGAACAAGATGATCTGATCGTTTTTTCATGGCTCATTCAGAACATCGAACCAGCACTCGCCAACAACCTAACCGAGTTTCCCACTGCAAAAACGTTGTGGGATGCTCTCGTGGTTACTTACAGTAGTGGAAAAGATAAACTACAAACATTCAATCTTCATGTCAAAGCCAATGAGATGAAGCAAAATGATGTTTCTCTTGAAAATCTTTGGATTGCTTTGCAGGGAATATGGGGAGAAATTGAAAGAATTGATCCAAACCCGATGAAGTGTCCGGATGACATCAAAGTCTACACTAAAATCAGGTCAGAACAAAAACTATTTCAATTTTTAAATGCTTTAAACCGGAAGTATGATCCCATAAAACGGGAGATACTCTGAATGGACCTGCTTCTCTCAGCAGAAAAAGCATATGCAGCAGTTCGAAAAGAAGAAGCCCACCAGAATATTCTGGGAACAGCCCCAAAAGATGTACAAACAGGGGGGGTGGCTGGACTGATCTCTACCGAACCAGTAAATCCTAATGGGGTTGGTTTAGTGACGAAAGGTTCTCGCCGATCACAACCACCCAAAGAAGATAAAACAAACCTGAAGTGTAACCACTGTGGAATGATGAAGCACACGAAAGATCAATGCTTCAAACTCGTTGGATACCCCGATTGGTGGAACGGCAACCATAAATGAAGTAACAAAGTTAGCTGATTAGAGAAAAGGAAGGCAGTCGCAGCTACCGCCATGGGCAACGATAATGCTACCATCAATGGCGATGGCGGAATGACCGACGAAGAGGGGTTTGGTGGTGTTGCAGCGGCGAGATGTGGAGGGGATAAGTCAGTGTTGACAGGTAACGGTGCTGAGGTTTCTTCCTCAAGTCCTTACACAAACATCCCTAAACATAAAGGGAAGGCAAATGTGGTCCAAACTCATAATGGACAACACGATAAAGCCTGGATTTTTAACTGTGGTGTTACTGACACCATGACCTACGAGTTGTCTGACATTATTTCTTTTTCAAAATCGGAAAAAACACACATCCAAACGGCGAATGGAGGAATAATGGATGTAAAAAGGGGGGAACCATTGAGATATCACCAAAACTAAAACTATCAAATTGCCTTTATGTTCCCTCATTATCACAAAAGTTGTTATCCATAAGCCATGTGACAAAAGAGCTCAACTGCACTGTTCTCATGTTTCCTACCTTTTGTATTTTACAGGACATCAGGACGGGAGTGATCATTGGGTGTGGCACTGAAAGACAAGGAATGTATTACGTGGACGAGGTGACTCAACAGGGTACTGTGATGTTAGCTCATAGAACAAAAAATCGGGAAGCCTGGTTATGGCATAGGAGATTGGGCCATCCGTCTACAAGATATTTACATATTTTATTTCCAGATTTGTTTCCTTCTAATGGTACGTCACATTATGAAACTTGTGTATTGGCCAAAAGCCACAAACAAACTTTTAAACCAAATAACACAAGGGTCGATTTGCCATTCTCCTTAATCCATTTTGATGTTTGGGACCCTGCTCCGATTATTGGGGGGAAAAACTTTCGTTTCTTTGTGATGTTTGTTGACTATTGCACTCGAATGACATGGGTTTACTTTTTGAAAAATAAATCAGAAGTGATTGATAAATTCACCATGTTTTATGCCATGATCCAGACTCAGTTTCAAAAGAATATTCAAATTTTTCGATCCGACAATGGAGGAGAATTTGTTAATACTCCTATGAAACATTTTTTTGAAACCAAAGGGATCGTCCATCAAACTACATGTCCCCACACCCCAGAACAGAATGGCGTCGCTGAACGAAATAATCGTCTTCTGTTAGAAATGACCCGGGCCCTTCTTATTGAGTCTCAAGTTCCCAAAAGTTTCTGGCCTGAAGCCCTTGCTACAGCCACCTACCTCATTAACCGGCTTCCAACCAGAATTCTCAAACTAAAAATACCATTACAAACTTTATCATAATATATCAAATTGCCTTCTATTCATACTCTTGAACCACGAATCTTTGGCTGCACTGTCTTTGTCCACATACCCAAATCAGAAAGAAATAAACTCGATTCTTGTGCTGAAAAATGTGTATTCGTTGGTTATGGAGTGAATCAAAAGGGATACAGGTGTTATAACCCAAAGACTCGCCACATGTTCACTACCTTGAACTGTGACTTTCTTGAAACCGAGTATTACTATACTTCCCAACACAGCGGTCAGGGGGAGAAGGAATGTTCCGACACGCTGAGTTGGATAAAATATGTTTCGGCCTCAGAAGAAAACAATCACAGTACTCGGGATGAGTCACTCGAAACACTCGAAACTTGTAACACCCCGATTTTTGAAAATGTATCATTTAAAGTTAATACAGAAACCGATATATTGAGGGAAAAAATAAGATTTAGGATTTTGGACTTGAATCTTAGATTTTATAGTCTTGATGGATAAATGATTCAATTACGAGTCCAACGGTTCCTTCCGGTGCGAAATCGGAGCTAAAACGAAGAAGTTATGGCCAAAACAGCGTTCGGTACCCTCTTGGCTATTGTGACAGCGATTGTGACAATGTCACTATAGCCGTCACAATAGCCAGAGCTGGAGATTGTGCCAGCGATTGTGACACTGGCACAATAGCCTGACACTATAGCCTACGGGTACCAGAGTGTTAAAAGTTGCGATTTTCAGCCCCTTATCCCATTTTCTCACTTCCACTCTTTTCCCTTTCTCTCCCAAACCAATTCCTATCATATTGGTTCGAACCTCAACCATTTCCATGGCCATTTACTTTGATCTTGAAGCATTCCATCATCATCTAAGGTCTTGGAAGTCTAGGATTCAAGGAGCTACCATCTTATCATCTCCATTGTTGTCTTCTTCAAGAAAATCCTAGGGTTTTGAGTTTTATCAAAACCCACCAATGTGAGTTCATCCCTTCTTCTTTCTAACACTTTAATCAAGTTGTAAATGCTTCATTTATAGTTTCCAAGTACTCTATTTCTTAAGTTTTTGGTTGGATGATTTTGGAGAAATTAGGGTTTTGATCTCGTTTGGGGATTTGATATAAATTGTTGGGGAATGATTCTACATGTTTGGTTATGTTATTTATGGTTGAATATGTATGGATTTAGGTTTTTGGAAGTTTTGACTTGAGAATCCAAGTGTTCTTCAAATGAGCTCTAGTTGGGGGGGGGGGGGGAAATCTAGATTTAGCCTAAATCTAGCAAGGTGAGTTCAAGTTGATTTGTGAAAACGGTGTACATGCCAAAATGTTTATTTAAAAATGTTTATGTTTTACCGTAAATTGTTAACTGCTGATAAGTTTTAGTTATTTTGAAATGTTTAGTTTTATAAGCATGTTGAGACACCCATTTTGGGATCTTTGGGTATTTTGGTAAATAAATCATGTTAAAATGCTTATTTGATGATTTTACATATATAATTGGAGTTCAATTGGCGTAAGTGTCATTTTGTGTATTTGATTTTATAAACCCTTTCAGAAAGTGCATATTATTGTGTTATGAGCCATTTTGAAAACATAAGGGTATGAGTTCATTTGGGAAAATGGTTTGTCTCAACCAACGATGAAATTTTATTTATTTATAATTTTGGTCGTGTTTGCGTATTAGATGGTCAAACGGGTTCCAATAATTATATCGGTTTTTATTTGGGGATTTACATAAAGTGTTGGGCCTTTGGCTTGGTTTTGACTAAATGGGTCGTGTGGACATTTGTCCGGATTCATAACCGTTGTGGGTTTTGAGTATGATGACGATCGTTTATGTCATTGGTGAATTACATGCTTTGGGTGCTTTGGTCATTCTTTTGGAGTCATGTAATGATAGATAGTGTCGTAATGGATCCATAGGCACGTAAGTCTGTCGGTTATGTAAGGCCTGAGGTTTTGGGTTACTTTTAGTGACCGCTCGGGTTTGCTAGCGAGTAGGAATATGTGGTTTGAGTCGCATAGTTGGAACTCGTCTAGATTGGATTAGGCACCCGGTTGCTCGTAAGACCATGGGGCGGAACTCGACGGGGTATGGCAAGGGGCAGCAACAGGTTCGAGGATTGTGATGTTTGTTATGGCATGGGAACTAGAACCGGGGCACGTTGGTGAAATCCAATAACATCGCGGGTGGCCCCATTCACGTGTTCTCGCCACCCAAGATGGAAACGTTTAAATGACATACAAGGAAGTCGCGTGAACGGCCTACTTGCGTGGTACTCTATTCTCAGTGTATACGGGTCTCTTCATCGTTGATTCGTGGTATTTTATATGGTAATGTCGTATTTTACCAAATTGGGTTTTTATGTGGTCGACGATAAATGATGGCTTTAATATTGGGTTTCCCCCACGTATATTAAGGCTTGAATGGAATGCGTCATTCCTACGTTTTCAGTATTTGGTTTCCTTTCATTTTATGGTTGCGTGAGTTTTGGGTTAAATATAAGTTTACGAAAGACGTTTTATATTGGAATCTTTCTGTAAAACATCTTGGTTTGGCTAGCGATCAACGTGGTGTCTCTTTTGTCTAAAATACATGTTTATTGGTAAATGAGTTGTTTCATAAGCAAAGCATATCATTTTGAAAGATTATGACTTTAATTGCATTCTTACATTTTAAACGATTTATTTATATATGTTGAAAACTCTTGAGCTCACTAGGTATTAAGCCTAACCTTTTTATTTGTCGGCATGTGCATCAGGATTCCAGTTGGGGGTTGGGTTCTAGCAATGCTATGAAGATGGAGAGTCTTAGCTAGACGCAAAAGTAAGTAATTGGTGAAGTCTTCCGCAAGTTGGAGATAACGATTGTTATTGGGTATTAGTAGCACCCATCCTTTTTATTCTGTATGTATACATTGTGTACGTGTATTGAGGTTGAATCTAAATTGTGGTTGTAGATGATCCAGTTATTGATGTATTTAGAAAATTTTAATTAAGTTGTTATTTCCAGAATTTAGGGTGTTCCTCCAAAGCGACACTCTCCAGAAAAGGAGCCTCGAAGATCCAGGTATCCTATGGCTAATATAGCCATAGGAACCTTATCAAGAGAAGGCAAGGCCTTTGTCTCGTCAATATATTCAGAAGAAGTTCCAACGAATGTAGAACAAGCCTTGAAGACAAAGAACTGGAAAAACACAATGAAAACCGAGATGGAAGCCTTGATGAAAAATGACACATGGGAAAAATGTGTTCTTCCGTCAAGAAAGAAACTAGTAGGGTGTCGTTGGGTATTTACAGTAAAGCATAAACCAGACGGCACAATTGAAAGGTATAAGGCCTGGCTAGTAGCTAAAGGTTACACTTAAACGTATGGGATAGATTATTCTGAAACTTTCTCCCCAGTTGCTAGGATTGACACAATTAGGGTTCTTTTCTCAATAGTTGCAAATGAAGGATGGCCACTGCATCAGTTTGATGTTAAAAACACTTTCCTACATGGAGAACTAAAGGAAGAAGTGTATATGGAAGCACCACCTGGATTCTCAGAAGACTTTAAAGCTGGGGAAGTTTGTCGTCTGAAGAAATCTCTATATGGATTAAAACAATCTCCCCGAGCATGTTCGGTAGATTCACCCTAGCTATGAAGAAATATGGGTTCAAACAGAGTAACTCTAATCATACTTTGTTCCTCAAACGAAGAACTAAACTTGTAACCTGCTTAATCATTTATGTTGATGATATGATTATTACAGGAAACGATGAAGAAGAGATGACCAAGTTAAAGAAAAATTTATTCACAGAATTTGAAATGAAAGATTTGGGCAGGCTTAAGTACTTCCTTGGAATAGAAGTACTAAGGTCAAAACAAGGAATTTTCATTTTCCAGAAGAAATATGTATTGGACCTATTAGCAGAAACAAGGATGATTAACTGCAAACCAGCAGACACTCCTATGATTGCAAATCAAAAGCTTTATGTGGAGGAGGGAGCAAAGTTAGCAGACAAGGAAATATACCAACAAATGGTGGGGAAATTGATATATCTCTCACACACTCGTCCAGATATAGCCTACGCTGTGGGGGTGGTAAGCAAATTCATGCATCAACCCCAGGTTAACCATATGGATGCAGTCTGGAGAATTATCAAATACCTCAAGGGAACAGCTGGTCATGGAGTTCTGTTTAAATCAAATGGGCATTTAGAAGTTCAAGCGTATACGGATGCAGACTGGGCAGGAGACAAAGGGGACCGAAGGTCAACTTCAGGCTACTTCACCCTAGTCGGTGGAAACCTTGTTACATGGAGAAGTAAAAAACCAAGCAGTGGTCTCCCTTTCAAGTGCCGAAGCTGAATTCAGAGGGATAGAACGAGGATTGGCAGAAGTTTTGTGGATACGGAAACTCTTAACTGGGATCGGCTTTCCCCCGAAAGAGACTAGCAAGATGATGTGTGATAACGAAGCAGCTATTCAAATATCAGAGAACCCAGTGCAGCATGATCGAACTAAACATGTTGAAGTTGACCGACATTTCATTAAGGAGAAACTGGAAGCGGGGATCATTAAATTGTCGTTTGTTCAATCGAAGGATCAACTTGCCGACATCCTAACGAAGGTCGTTAACGGAAGCATCCTTAGAAATTGTTTGGTCAAGTTGAATTTTAGAAATCCCACTATTCAACTTGAGGGGGAGTGTTAAAAAAGGAAATTATTCTAATTGAAAGGGATCAGTCAAGGCCCAATTTTAAAGGACAAATTTCCACGTTTTTTCCTCCCTGTTTCTAGCCCGTAACAGTTGTTATTTCATTGTATATTTTTTTGTAAAAGCCTATAAATTAAGGCCTTTCTTCTTTGTAAAATCATCAGAGAACATACAAAAAGTTCAATTCAATCCCTTCTTACTTTCTAACAAGTATAACGTCGTATGAAATCAGACAGGGTCGGATTCATTAAGGGGCTCTGGGGGGTGGGGGTGGGGGTTTCCTTGCCCTCTACCATCCCGATGTAGCGAAATCCTTTTACGGGTTTTAAAGGTGTTTCCGTTGATATTCAATGTGTGTCACCGTAAGTTATCTTAGTTTTTAGATTAATGTAACCATAGTTAGATTACAAAATTTTTATTATTAATTCTATAATGATTATTATTTTTTTTTGAAAGGCAATTCTATAATGATTATTAATAGACAAATATAAATCAAACTATATATATATATATATATATAGATAGAGAGAGAGAGAGAGAGAGAGTGTCGGGTTCAAACGACAACAATACCTATTTAAAAGAACACGAGAACTAATAAAATCATTAGTGATTTTACATTAACACACGAAAAAGAGACTTTGGTCGCGGCTTTAGGTCCACGTGCTTTTTTTGCTCATTAATGTAAAATCACTGATGATTTTGTTAGTTCTCGTGTTTTTTTTAAATAGTTATTGTTCTCGTTTGATCCTCCCTCCTCTCTCTCTCTCTCTCTCTCTCTCTCTCTCTCTCTATATATATATATATATATATATATATATATATATATATATATATATATATACAGAGAGAGTTGGGTTCCGGTAAGAAGTTGAGTTAATGGTGAGAAGCGTGAGAAGTGATTATCGACCGTTGGATGAGAAATGGACGCACATTAGGATAAGATGTACCGAGATAAGATGCATCGAGATGTACCAGATCAATTCCCTTCTAAGCCGCAATTCATGGAAGAGCTTGAGATTAAAAGAAATCAACGGTTCAGATCTACTTCTCACCGTTAACTTAACTTCTCACACCATCCTTTGCCTATATATATTATAAAGATTGAGGGAGTATTAGATGGAAGAAGAAAGCAATTTGAAGTGGGGGAACCACTTGGGGGAGGAAGAAAGTCATATAATTAAGATCATGGTACAATAATTCACTAAATTAATACTAAAAATATAATTAAATTATAGCAATTTGGTCATCACTGCCACACCTTAAACTTATTTTATTTCTTAAACTTTAAATAATTAACGTTTTTATATTGTATAATCCAGAGTTCGGGGAGATTAAGATGCCCAAAATTATAAATATTATTTAAATTAAAAAATACGAATGTTTCTTTGAATTTAATTATAATATGATTGATGTATATAACCGTAAAGTTATATAGGTTCATTCGATTCTATCATCTTTCTTTAAAACTATAATAACAAACATACACGACATTCATTGTCACATAAAATTCGTAAATATTTTATTATTTTATTTTGAACTTATTCTTAAATGTAACGTTTTCTGCTAATCAATTTTTTAATTTCAGTTTATTTTTTCTATAAAAATGTTTATTTGTAAAGAAGCTCTTGAATATATATATATATATATATATATATATATATATATATATATATATATATATATATATATATAGGGAGAGGTTCATTTGAGAAATGGTAAATTTATGAGAAATAGAGAAGTAATCTTAGTCATTCATCTGGTCAACATTTGCGGCTTTGACCATGAAGCACCGGATAATTCCTTGCATGGTCTATAGAAGGTAGAGGAGTAGTTTCGTAAAATACGCGGGATGAGTTCATATATGAACCTATATGATTCACATATGAACTATACGTTCATATATGAATCAATTAATTAGTTCATATAAGAATCAATTAATTAGTTCATATATGAATCACAAAAGTTCATATATGAATCTGTTAATTAGTTCAACTGATTCATATATGAACTTACAGTTAATTAATTCATATGTGAATCAGTTAATTAGTTCATATATGAATCACAAAGGTTCATATATGAATCAGTTAAAAGAGTTCAGATGTGAATTACATTGATTCATATATGAACATATAGTTCATATGTGAATTATACATGTTCATATATGAACAAAGCCCGTGTATTTTGTAAAAATTACGAAAATGTTTTTCTATTTTTGGAATAGCCGCAACTTTTGACCAGTCAAAGCTGCAACTTTTGACCAGTCAAAGCCGCAATATTTGATCAGTCAAATCCGATCTTGACCATATGAATGGCTATGATTACTTCTTTATTTCTCATATATTTACCAATTCTCAAATGAACCTAAGGTTATATATATATATATATAGAGAGAGAGAGAGAGAGAGAGGTTTATTTGAGAAATGGTAAATATATGAGAAATAGAGAAGTAATCTTAGCCATTCATCTGGTCAATATTTGCGGCTTTGACCGCGAAGCACCAGATAATTTCTTGTGTGGTCTATAGAAGGTAGAGGGGTAATTTCGTAAAATACACGGGATGAGTTCATATATGAATCTGTATGAATCACAAAGATTCATATATGAATCTGTTAATTAGTTCAACTGATTCATATATGAATCTTTGTGATTCATACAGATTCATATATGAATCTTTGTGATTCATACAGATTCATATATGAATATTTGTGATTCATATATGAATCACAAAGGTTCATATATGAATCTGTTAGTTAGTTCAACTGATTCATATATGAATCACAAAGGTTCATATATGAATCAGTTAAAAGAGTTCAATTGTGAATTGCACTGGTTCATATATGAACATATAGTTCATATGTGAATTATACATGTTCATATATGAACACAGCCCGTGTGTTTTGTAAAATTTACGAAATTGTCTTTTCTATTTTTGGGATAGCCGCAACTTTTGACCAGTCAAAACCACAACTTTTGTATAACACCCTCAAATTTGGAAAGAGCGACTAATTAAAAACTTTCAACAATACCTTAAAGGATAATAAATCTCTTACTACCAGTACATAATTGAAATACATTTCTAGGTTGAACCATCAACCTTATAATTAAAGTCTTACAATAAGACTAACTAAAGTCGAGTGTTACTATAACCCAATACCAAATCGCTATCTCCAATAATAATGCGGAAGACTTCATCAAGCTAAATCACTTCATCGAGCACACAACTAGCACTCATCACACCACGATGTCGCTAGAACTAATCCCGAGATGAAACCTGATGCACATGCCGACAAATAAAAAGGTTAGGCTAACGCCTAGTGAGTTCAAGAGTTTTATATCATGATTATAGAGGAAAGCGTAAAATGGAAACATTGTAACTTATAATCATGATCCTTTAAAATGATTTACTTTGAAATAAGAGAACAACTCATTTACCACAATATGCATTTTAAAGACAATACTCCCAAACACCCCTTCTTTATAAAATGATGCAACACATAACTCACCCAAACGGGATCATAGTTTGACGCTCAGTTTGTGAAAAGGTGAATAATACTTCATATCCCAAAATACCCAACACACGGGCGTGATGTGATACTCGACCCTTGAATAAAGGAAAACAATTCGTAAAGATATGGTACGTCATTGAAAACCTGTAACTCGAATTGATACTCACACGACCATAAAATAGAATGAAATCCAATTATTAAAGTGTGGACAATTAAATATCCAAAATGCAACGGGCCGACAACGGGGGGTACCCGTATCCGTTGAGAGCGGAGGAATACAAAAGTATGCCACTCAACAACGTTGATCGCATGACACTTCACGACCCGCGGCCCAAGTCCCCCTACGACCTCTTGACAAGTTCACCATGAGAGGTAGTTGACCTTGGTGGCCGTTACAAAGAACTCCACCCCAAAAGGCCCCGTGGACTACAACAAAGGAAATTCCCCAATAATGAAATGACGGGGGGTCACAGTACTCACCGCCCAGGCAGCACTATCCAGACTCAACCCTCCTAGTCCCTCCTTGTCAAGTTTCGGTCATAAAACATCAGTCCCGGAGTCCAACCCCGTACCACCCAATTGACCATCAAATAAGACTGACTGACGTGCCTATGGATCCAATGCAACACAGTCTAAAAATACACGACTACTCATGAATGACTACAACACTCGAGCCTGTACTTATAATGAATTTACAATAAAATGCTTTGAGATGTAAACCATATTTTTAGACTCTAAATCGAGCCATTAAAACCGGACAAGTGTCCTCAATACTCATTTACGCCAGTACCGAGCTAAAATGCTCAAAAGCCTTTTGACTAACAATTAACGTCCTCCGAATACTGAAATGCCTTTAAACAACGTTTATGAAGACACATACCCCAAAGATGTGGTTAACCCAAAACTCAACACGTATTGGGACCAAAGATTTTCCAACGGTTTTATGAATGCAATTATACCCAAAATGCATATAACGTGAAATAGACTTTATTGGTACAAAAATCATCAAAGATGCATAACCCATGAAACGGACTCTATTTGTGCAAAATAGCTAGGAACCCAAATATGAGCATTTTATGAGGTTAACACAACCCAAGTTTACCCAATATGAAAACTTATCAAAATACTCACACTTTGACAAATACCAAGTAAAACACCTTTTTACTTCAAAATACACATTTTGGCATGTACACCGTTTTAACAAATCAACTTGAACTCACCTTGCTAGATTTAGGTTAAATCTAGATTTCACCCCACTTTGAGCTTCCTTGAAGAAACTTGAATCCTCCAAGCCAAAACCTCCAAAGCTTAGATCCAAACATTTTCAACCGTAAATAATCATATAGAAACATTCCCCAAACATTTTACATAAAGATCTCAACTTAGGTCAAAACCCTAATTTCCATACTGAAGAGAATAGGAGATTACCTTAACCCAAGCTTGAATCCACCAACTAAAACACTTCTAGTTCACCAAAATGGCCACAAATCTCCAATCTATGAAAGGAAGCACAAAGGGTGGATGAAACCCTAGAAAACTTGGTGAAGAAGATGAATAGGGAGAGATGAGAAGCTTACCACCACAAAATACTCTAGTATACTTCAATAGACTTCCAATCTCTTTCTAGAACCTTGAAGAGCTCTCAAAAACGAAACCGTAGCAACTTGAATCACCCAAATCGGAGTTGAAATGAGGGAGTTATGACCAAATGAAGAAGAAACCCGTTTTTACGCACTGGAGGTTCGTCGCGACGACTGTGACATGTCACAATCGCGAGGTAGGGTAGCGCGAGATGTACCGAAAGTTGCTAACACTGTTTCGGCCGTAACTTCTTCGTTATAGCTCCGTTTTCGCTTCGGAAATGACCGTTGGACTCGTAATTGAATTCTTTATCCATCAAGACTATAAAATCAATGATTCAAACCCAAAATCAAATATCTTATTTTTCCTTAATATACCGGTTTCTGTATTAGCTTGAAATGATACCTTTTGAAAATCGGGGTGTTACATTTTGACCGGTCAAAGCCGCAATATTTGACTAGTCAAATCCGATCTTGACCATATGAATGGCTAGGATTACTTCTCTATTTCTCATATATTTACCATTTCTCAAATGAATCAAACACTATATATATATATATATATATATATATATATATATATAATAGCTTTCAATTGGAAACCATATTAGATTGGAAACTTTGGAAATCATCAATTTCATTGGTTAAATTAATGAAATTGATTCATAAAGTTGTTTAATATGATCAAGTTGTTTCATATAATTCTTTTGTTAATGAAATTGTTTCATATATTTGTGTTTTTTTATGTAGTTTCATCTAATTTTCTCATTCTAATGAACTTGTTTCATGTATTTTCGCAGTCTGATGAAACTTTTTCATTTTTACATAAAAAACACAAATATATGCAACGATTTCATCAATAAAAGAATTATATGAAACAATTTCATCAAATTAAACAATTTCATGAAACAATTTCATTAACTTAACCAATGAAATCGAGGTTTTCCACGGTTTTCAAAATTAGAGTGGTTTCCATTTGATCGCTCCCCTATATATATATGTGTGAAGAATTATGTTCATTTGAGAAATGCTAAAAATATGAGAAATAAAGAAATGATCATAGCCCTTTATCTGGTCAACATTTGCGGCTTTGACCGTGAAGCACCGGATAATTTCTTGTGTGGTCTATATAATATAGAGGGGTAGTTTCGTAAAATACGCGATACGAGTTCATATATGAACCTGTATGATTCACATATGAATTATGTGCTCATATATGAACCAGTGTAATTCACATATACGTTCATATATGAATCAGTTAATTAGTTCATATGTGAATCACAAAGGTTCATATATGAATCTGTTAATTAGTTCAACTGATTCACATATGAACCTACAGTTAATTAGTTCATATGTGAATCAGTTAATTGGTTCATATATGAATCAGTTAAAAGAGTTCATATGTGAATTACACTGGTTCACATATGAACATATAGTTCATATGTGAATCATATAGGTTCATATATGAACTCAGAACTCGTCCCGTGTATTTGTAAAAATTACGAAACTGTCTTTCAATTTTTAGAATAGCTACAACTTTTGACCAGTCAAAGCCGTAAATATTGACCAGTCAAAGACGATCTTGACAGACTAGGATTACTTTTTTATTTCTCATATATTTAACATTTCTCAAATGAACTTCTCCATATATATGAATTTGAATATATATAACAAATTATTGGTACTCCTTAATTATATATTTGAATAAAAAAAGTTATTAAGTTACATATTTATATTTCAATAATCATATGTTATTCAAAAGTACGAAGTTTTAAATGGCATGACGTGTGATGTGGCGACGCGGTCAATCTTTAAGCTTTACACGCTACAGCGAGGATGCTACATTTTTTAAGGCGTGACATAAGATGGTAAATTTGTATGTTATATATATATATATATATATAATTATATATACATAGATGTTTTATATTATTATACAATAAGATAATGCTATTTAAAAACATCAATTCATATTAGATGAAAAAAATTATCTGTATTGGTATCACCTAAAGTTGTAATTCAAATATTTTACATCTAGATTATATTGGTTGTCAACCTAAATTCTCAAAAGCTATAACTTTTGTACGCCGTGTTTTCAAATATATCTATCACCCAAAATTGCCTCTATGACCCATCGCTCTCCCCTCAAACCTTGGATAACCCACCGCTAAAGGAACCTGTATACACGACATTTGAGAAAAGTGTTAGGTTTAACGCCTAGTGAGAACAAACAGTTTATATCAATAATTTGGAAATGATTTGAATATAAGTAAATAAGTTTCCAATGAGTTGAGTAGATAAAGTGTAACAACATCCACATAAGAACCTTTCGGTCCAAGAACATCTTATGATGACGGGGGAGACCTGATACGGATGTTTGCACACCTCTAAGACATGTGATAATTGAATCTCAAAGCAAGTATATAATGGGATCCAATATCGTCTTTTCAAGTAATACAACGGTAAGATACCGAATATCATCCCACATAGATTGGTGTAAAAGTATAATAAAAGTGTAGTAAAAGAAGAGATTTCAGATGGCGATTTTGAAGACTTTGTTTGAGTTGGTTAACAGTAATATGATTAACAATATATATAAAGGTAGTATGGGTGTAAGACTTGAGGTGAGGAATAAACACAAATTCTGGAGGCCGATGCTATAGGGATGCTATAGCATTAGTTCGACAATAACAAGTTTCACCATGTACTTTAAAGAGTATCCATCCGAACATTCACCATTGCACTATTGTTTAGCCTTCAATCAACATATGCCTATGCAGTATCCGGACCAATGTGAGTGTCAAATGATGTCTTTAAAGTATATGAATAAACAAATGTATTTGTTAAAAATCACCCTTCCGAGTCGATTCCCATATCATTCAAGTTGACGTGTTCTTAGTGGCTCATTTCTGAGTCCACTACACTTTAACACTTTGACTAGTGATCAACCCATCAAGAATCAATCGGTTTTAAAAACATAGATAGCAAGTTCCCTTGCTAGCAACTCTTCCAAGTATACTTCTCATATCATTCAAACTGACTTGCTTATTCATGGCTTATTCCTAAGTCCATGGCACTTTAAGAAGTGATCAATTCATCAAGAAGTGCCTTAGATTTTATAAAACTTAAAATGACATAGTGGAACAATGTTATTGAAGAACAAAGTCTACTAGTTTTTGGTTTACAACCTCCTCTTTCGTCTCACACCCAAACTATAAAATTTAGCTACTCATTACGTAAAATAAATTGCAAGAAATGTAAATGATATAAAGTAAAGACATAATGTAAATGACAAAATGTAAATGACGGAAATGTAAAATGCAATAAGTAAAGACAATAAGTAAATAAGGAATTTAAAGACTTAATATTAGATTGCAAGTTTCAAAAGAGAGTATCAATCAGCTCTAAAACTGATTGAAAACATATATATCTAAAATACAAAACCATCCATACCTATTTATACAAAAGAAGGATGTCAAGTTGTAAAATAGAAAACTTAAAATATTATAAAAGTACACCAACTAAAGTTTTCTCCAAAGTTATACATAAATGATGTCATCATCTTTCTTCCACCAGTCAAAAAGTTCATTTCTACTTTATCAAAAGATTTACAGTGAAGAAAATCCAGATTGCAATCTTCATCAAAAATATCTTCAAAGCTTCTTCCAAAAACAGTCCTGTATGCTGTAGCATTAATCTGTCATCAATATAATCATGAAACTTTTGGTTGGATTTCACAAAATAACACAATATAGGTAAATCATAAACTTAGCTCCATGAATAAGAAAAAATGGGAAAATAAGATAAGAAAAGGACTCAATTATTGGGATAAAAAGAAAATTATAATCTAAAAGATAAGAAAAAGTGCATTATGCATTGAATTCTCAATGCATATCAAGACCCGATTTTCAAGGATCGTGGCGGAACACAAAAGTAAGCCACTCTCCGAGATGTGAGCTCAATACTTGGACCCATGGCCACGAACATTGCTGGCTCGTACTCAGATGTGGGGGAGGGCACCCGAGGATCCAAGTCATACTCATTCATTAGGATTACATTTACGACCCATGGCTAGTAACCGGTCCCACATAACCGTAACAAATTGCCTTAGAGGACCCAATGTCTCAACTAGTTACATAGGGGAAAACATCCCAAATAAACCGACTCTTATACCTATGGATCCACTCGTAATAGTCTAAAGCTTCACCATTTCATTGGTGACTCAAACCATAGCCACATATATGGTTCACATCAATACTCCCACAAAGTTATTTGCTTATCTTATCAAAATAGACTCATCATTTGATTAAGACTTGTCAATGTGCACCATTTAAACTAATAACCAACCACACTTCCCATTTTCCCACAAATACCTTTATTAAAAAAATCTCATGATATTTGGGAATCATCAAAGTGACTAACATGCGTATATTTAGGTATTTATTCACAAATGTGTAAAACCAAGCACAACTTATGGCTCAAAACATAGTATACCTCATCAATTCTCAAAATGGTATAAAACCCTAAAGATCTCCAAAACATCAAGTTAGGTCAAAATCATTTTAACAAAGTGTAAATAGACAAGGAGATTATTAGAAGTCTAAGATCATGATTTTGACATGTATAAGGTGTTGAGAGTCGAGAATGGACTCACAATATGGGTTTTGTTGAAAACCCTAGAAAACCCAAATGATCTTAAAGCCAAAGGGGAAAAGATGATGGATGATGATCTTGTCAAACTAGACTTCAAATCCTTGTTAGGAGGCTAATGAACATCTTAAATCTTAGGGATCAAGGCCTTTAATGCACCCAAACTTCGAAATAAATGAGCTGGGAGAGTTCTTGAGAGAAAAGAGGAAAATAGATGAGGAATAAATGAGGTTGGAGGTCGATTCTTCTTTTATTAGTGCATAGAGGTCGTGTGTATGCAGCGGCGCGGGTCGACTCTCGCGGAGAGTCGCGCCGACCTCTGGAATAGTGAAACAACAAAATCTCGCATGGATTATGGCGCGGTTCCACTTGCGCGGAGAGTCACGCCGACCTCTAGAATCGTGAAACAATAGAATCTCGCGCGGATTATGGCGCGGTTCCATTCGCGCTGAGAGTCGCGCGAAACATAACTAGTATATTCACCTTCCTTTCGGCCGAAAATCGGGGTGTTACACACATAATGAAAATGATGGAATATCTTGAGTTCCATTGAATTCCACAATTTAAGGAAGTCATCAATCTTTGGCATAAATGAAGGAATTGAATTCCATCCCTTTGCATCCAATTTAACCAACATCGTCTCCCCTGCCCTACCACTACTGTTGTCGTTGCAACCGCCACCCTGCCTACCCCACCCCGCTGACCATAATTGCCACTACTATCATCGTCACAGCTACCACCCCCACCTATCGACCGACCACCATACCACTACTATCGTTGTCACAGGCTCACAACTATCACCCTCACCCATCCTGCCCACCTCCACCCTGGTGGTACCCACCCCCCACTCACACTCTACCCTACCGACCATTATTGTCACAACAAAAATCCACATGCCACCCCTTGCACCCAACCTTGCCCCTGTACCCTACTTACGCCTCCTGCCCTTGTACCCTACCCTGCCCCGCCCACCCACCTTGCCCACCCATCCCTATCCCCTAGTGGCATTGGTGGTGGGTGGCCCTACCCATCCTGCTCCCATTTGCACCTCGCCCAATACTCATCCCTACCATGCCCTTATACCCGGCCCACCCACCGACCACCATGCCACTACTATTGTCGTCATAGCTACCACCCCGCTACACACCTACCAACCACCATGGCACTACTGTCGCTGTCACAACTACCACCCCCGCTACCATCCACCCACGGGGGTGGCAGGGGCGCCGGGGGGGGGGGGGCAGGGATAGGGGCGAGGGTGCCCCCTACCATCACCCACCACCAATACCACCAATGTGGGGTGGGTAGGGGTGGGTAGGGTGGGTGATGTGAAAGATAGTAGTGGCATGGTGGTCGGTGAGTGGGGTAGGGGTAGGGGTGGGGTGGGGTGGGTCGAGCCACCTATCACTAATACCACACCAGGGTGGGTGGTTATGGGGGTGTGGGGGCACGGGATGGGGGTGGTAGCTATGAACGACAACAATTGTGGCATAATGGTCGGGGTGGGGGTGGTAGTGGGTGGGGGTAGCTGTCGTCGTTACAGCTACCACCCTCTCCAAACAAAGTTGGATATTTCAATTATTTTCAGAGATTCCATTTCAATTCATACCAATCAAACGCGTTGTCAAATTTCATCAAATTTCATTTCAATTCCTTCAAAGTCAAGTTCCTTTGATAGATTCCAATTCCACCCAATTCTATTATGTGAACCAGACATTCCCATAAAACCTTAAAAGTATATGAACAATACCAGTATTTTAAATTTGATTGTTTTTACTGTCGAAAAACAAAATTCAAATACAAATTATTAAATCTATGAACCAATTAGATGATTAAAGAATTGAAAATTAGAAAATGATGGCAGACACTTAATTTAGTGGGTGAGACATCCAAATATAAACATATCGCATAAGAAAAAAGGATTCCTTAATATAAAAGGCTTTTAGCAACAAGGATTTAAAGCAAATGAGATCTACGAATAATTTTTTATGTCCAAATCTTTAAATAATTAATTATATATAATAATACTAGAACACTCTAGAAAATCCAATAGAATAAAATAATCAAATAATACTAGAAAACTAAAGGTATCAAAACTTCAAAATAAGCATATTGCCCCCTTGCTTCAACAAACCAGCTTGTCATGATGAAGTGTGCATTCTTCTTTCTATAATAAAAAGCAAACAATTATGGTTACAATTAGAGTTATGGTTACAGTAATAATTATAATTACGGTTGTAGTTATAGTTACGGTTTCGGTTCTATAGTCGTGAGTTATTTAACAGTAATAACACTGTTAAACTTATGATTTGAACTTTTAAACGGTTTTGATTGTTTATAAGAATACATAGTGGGCAACAGATTGATCTAGTGATGATTTGACTGTTCTATAGTTTAAAGACAAAGTCAATGGCAAGGAGTTTTTAGATTTCAAAGAATTTTGTAGTCGAGTGATTTTCTTATCATTATAAAATATTAAGCTAAACATACACTTAAAAAGACGGTTTAAAACTTTGATTGGATCTTAATGTGAGTTTAGAATATTTTACTATTAATTCTTATATTTGTTATGGAGTTACAATTTTTTTTCACCACGTGTATAATTGATGGGGTAACATGATAATTAATATGACAAATGAACAACACATAATGAATCACCTGGCGAACATAAACAAACATGAAACTAGCAAGCAAAAGATGTATGTTGCGTAATCATGCTTATTGACATTCAATGTGGTTTGACAACTAACAAGTTGATTGTAGAGAAATTGCATCAGCCAAAATGAATGAAGTTCTGTTTAGAAATTTTGTATTAAGTGTTTTATGATTCAATAATTTCTCCATCTTGACTAAAGCAGGGTTTCAATAGAGGTTTTAACGTATTTTCCAAGCATTTAGAGTTTTGTAGCAATAATAACAAAAAAAATGGTCACAAATGGATAACAACATTGAGTCTAAGAAGAATGGATAACTACATTCTAACAAGGATTGTGGCATACCGGTTAAAGCCCTGAGTGATGTGGTGGAATATCTCATCTGCCTAGGGTTCGAATCTAGGCGTACACAACAATTGTGACCACTGAGGTTTAATCAGGCTGATGTCTTACGGTCATAATTTGCCAAAGATTAGTCTAGGCATGGCCTAAGACACCCTTTCCAAAAAATTAATAATAATAATGACAACAAACTGAACATGATTGAATTTAAACGAACCGCTGATTCAATCAAACTAGAAAAAACGTTAACTTATCATCCAAACTGAGATTGTTGGTAATGATTTTACGAGCTACAAATATTTTCCCAAACGATCGCAATATTTCTACAGACCGACCATCTTATTAACGTAATATAGCATTTGCCATCACTTGTAAGGCCCAACTTCACATTAGGCCCAAGCCTGATTATTTGTTCCTTTTAACCAACTTTTTTTTTTTTTTGTTTTCATGTTCAATTTTTGAGGTTTAGAAGTGTGCATTTTCAAACTTATTAATATGGAAATTTATTCAGTTTCAGTTATATTTTATACATAACATGTTATGTAAAAAGTCAACTTGTAAGTATACGACATTTACAAATATCTCGTAGGAACCACTTATTATATTTGCGTGGATTAAGCTATTATACTGATTATTAAAATTTATTTAGGAGAAACTGTTTGATAAGTTTGATTTGTGATTAAAGAACTACTTGCTTGTATAAAATTTAAGGGTCTTTTACCCAAGGTAAACGCTTACAGGTAAGATTCAACACTCTAAGGGGTCGTTTACTAAATGCTTACCCTTACTTGGGCATTTACCTTACCGGATGAACATGGCAAGAGCAGAGAATCTTACCCGGTAACAACGATTATAAGGATGGAGAATCTTACCCGGTAAGTGAGAGTGACAACTCTTACCCGGGTATGCCCTTACCGGTAAATTGTTGTATACGATACCATTGTGATGATTACAATTTTACTCGGTAAAATAAGTTAGTGTGTTGAGTTTTATCGGTAAGTGCTTACCGGATAAGCATTTGGGTAAACGGCTCTTAACTTATTCTACAGGATAAGATTGTAGTCCATTAAAACAGTATCTTATGCAACAATTTACCCGGTAAAGGTTTACCAGGTAAGAGTCATCACCCACACTTAC
Source organism: Arctium minus (assembly GCA_954870635.1). Taxonomy (NCBI): domain Eukaryota; kingdom Viridiplantae; phylum Streptophyta; class Magnoliopsida; order Asterales; family Asteraceae; genus Arctium; species Arctium minus. The sequence continues at coordinate 56,100,772 of OX941095.1, read as the reverse complement.
TAAGACTATCCATCCTTATGTTGCTCTTACCAGATAAAATTCTCAACCTTTGCATGTTCATCCGGTAAGGTAATGATCCGGTAAACGCTTACCGGGTAAGCGTTTAGTAAACAGTGTCTAAGTATGATATGGATTAATTTTTCATCATGTATAAATATCATAAAGTGTTTTTGTTTCAGATTGGTTATTTATATTAGTTAATATAATTAAAAAAATAAAATGAAAACACATGGTTAAGAAAATTTAGATAGGCCTATAAACGAACTGGACGGATATGAACAGAGACTTGTTATTGTTCGTTCGTTAAATTAACCGCACAAACGATCGAACATGAACAGTAAATGAATAAATTTTTATGTGTTCGTTTATTTAGAAAATGGTTGTGTTCGTTTTCGTTCGTTAAGATGCAAAACGAACATTAAGGAACTAACGCAAACGAACACACCTAAACGAGGAATTCTAAAAACTTAATAACAATAATAATTTTATTTATTAATGTCATATATATATATATACACACAGATACATAATAAATGTAAATGAATGAACGTAATTGAACGGGCGGGTATTTGTTCATGTTCGTTCATTTAACTAAGCGAACAAAAAAACGTGTTCGTATTCGTTCATTTATTAAATAAACAACTTTTCGTCAAACGGTTCACCAAACGTTCAGTTCATTTGTGGCTCTAATTTTAGATATTTGATTGATGATTATTTTTGTTTATATGATATAATATTATTTATTTAATATATTTTTGTGTAAATTATCAAGTTTTCAGTGGTTTTATAATATGATCTCGGCCGACCCATCAATAGAACAGAATTGGACCTAACTTTTAAACATGGTCCAGGATGTTAGCCCATTGCTATTTTCTAATTTCTATCTCAAAAAACAATAAAAATCATATTTCCTCCGTCTTAAAATAAATGTCCATTTTCATTTAAACTTATCTGAAAATAAGTGTACATCTTCAAAAGTTAAATACCTATATCCCAATTTTACCCTTATTTATAAAATAGATAAATTAATTACTTCGTCTACTATTGAGGGCAAAAATATCCTTTGCTTAACTAGGCTGTTTGACAATTACTGAATGATTTAGTGTAGAATGATTAAGTGGTCAGAATGATTAAGAGGGTCATATGAAATAGTGCAAAATGAAATATGGTTGTTTGCTAATCGTTCAAAATGAAATTAGGGCGCTGAATGGTTAAGGGAGGGCCAAGATACAAAACCATTCAGAGGCTTTTGGAACCATTAAGAGACACCTTTTTTTGCCAAACAAGATTTACCTCTTAGCGATTCAGAGGTTGCCTCTTAATGAAACCATTAAGAGGTAAACAAACAATCCTAAGAGTGTAATAATTACACGTCTAAAACTGTATACATTTATCCATTGATGACATTTATTTTGGAACGAAGGAAGTACTTTTTTCCACATGGGATAACACGATATTTGGGTCGGATAACAGGTCATTTTAAACGTTGGATTGACCAATTAACTTCTTTTTATTATTTTTTTTTACTTTATTATGTAATTGATTTGTTAGAGCATTTCTAACAGATTTTCTAAAATAGAAAAAAATGAAGGTTTTGTTCTCTAATAGCTCCAACAAATTCTCTATATGGTTCTCCAAAATTAAGAAAACATGAAAAAGCTCTAAGTTTAAATAATTATCTAAAACATGATGTGATGAGAGATAAATGAATATTTTATAACTTCTTACCAATGAGATTGAATTATTATCGTTTTATATGAAGTTTATTTAAAAAATGTATTAGGATAATAAAATGATATAATATTTTAATAATATACTTATTTCAAATCTCTAAAATGAAAATTTTGTTGAAGTTGAATATAATCTTTTGAGAAACTTTAACTTTTTATTTTCTATTTTAGAGAAATTATAGAAATTCTCTAATAACAAAACTATATTACTAAAATAATCATATAATGTTTTTAAATAAAATGATTTTGGATATCAAAAGTATTTGAATACACTTTGGGCGCGTGTAATTTGGCGGAATGGATTGGAATTGGAGGGATTTTGATTTCAAATCCATCCAATCCCGTGTTTGAATTGCAGGATTGTCAACATTTGAAATCCTAGGATTTCTTTGAAATCCCTCCAACATAAGATTTTGAAATCTTAAGGGGATGAGTAGGATTTCAGATTTAATAGAATTTTTATATAATAATGTTTAAAAATAGAGTAAAATACATATTTGGTCCCTGGGTTTGGTGGTTTTAACAGTTTGGATCCCTAAAATGAAATATCTATGGCTTGCATCCTCGTGGTTTTCATTTCATAACGTGTTTGGTCCCTAAATGTAACCCCGTTTGATTTCCAACCGTTAAAGCCATCATGTGCACTGCAAAAGAATAAAGTAATTGAAAATAAAAAATGGGTTTTGTTTTAAATAACATATTTGGTCCCTAAAGTAAAATGACCAATATACCCATCATGTGCAGTGCACATGATGACTTTAACGGTTGGAAATCAAACAAAGTTACATTTAAGGACCAAACACGTTATGAAATGCAAACCACGAGGATGCAAGCCATAAATATTTTATTTTAGCGACCCAAACTGTTAAAACCACCAAACCCCAGGGACCAAATATGTATTTTACTCTTAAAAATATATAAAAAACATTTATTTTCTAATAATGAAAAAGGTAATTTAATTATTTTTATATTTTTTATAATTTTTTTAATGATTCTTTCATAAATAATGGAATTCAAAGTTATTCCAATCCTATAAACCAAACACACAAAATGATTCCAAATCCTCTGAAATCCAAACCCCTCTAAATCCAAATCCCTATATGAATCTAATCCATTCTATTCATTCCTACAAACCAAGTGGACCATTTGAGTAACTTTCACGTTTGACCTAATTTAATCCATTTTTTAGCTAAAATTTTGACATTTATAATTTTACAATCGTGTTTTTTTTTTGTACGGCAACTTGGGCTATGCCCACACACACACACGCACCCGCGGTATCCGGGCATCCAATTGGGCAGCACCGACTAATCCGCGGCGACCCGGTCCAGCCTCAATTGACTGGACCCGCCCAGGTACGACTAAGTCCGGTCAAGACCGAACCCGCATACCCATAGACTGGTATGCCCATAAACCTGGACCCGAACCGACCCGAACGCCGACCCAAGGTCTGGGTATCGTCGAAGTGCGTCCCCCAGGATTCGAACCCTGGTAGATAGGCATACCATGCACTATCCCCCCAGGGCCTTACCACTAGGCTAACACTTCTTTGATTTACAATCGTATTTGTTTTTGATAAATTTTCAACCATTGTAAAAAGATTGAAAATACTATGGGTCCGTTTGGTTTGACGTAATGTTTTTTAAAGATTTAAGTTTTGGAAGAATTTAGAATACTTAGTGCGTTTGGTTTGTAATTGAATTACACCTCATTATAAATTATTTATACAAAACAAATTTATAAAAAATTATAAAAGAATAAATTGTCTTTTTATTAATTAATTATTATAAAACAAGTGTTCTTAATATATTCTAAAATATTATTACAAACAAATAATTCTTAACATATTCTAAAACATTATTACAAACAAATCATATGAAATTCTATGAAATACCAACTGTCATTTCTGGAATTTCGTTGGATCCCAGAATTTCAATCCGGACTTCGCTATAAACCAAATGTGGGATTGGAAGGAAACCCAAATTTCAAATCTCATCAAATCCCACAACGCAAACCAAATGAGTGTAATGTATAATTCAATTATATATTGGAAACAACAACATTAGATCTAAGAAAATTGTTATAACAAGTGTCCAAAGAAAAACATGAATTCTTATTCAATTTAATTAGTTATCGAGTTGAATAAGACGAAAAGCGATTTAGTCAACCGAATAACAACCCTATCCATTACCGGTTCACCACATGAACAAAAATATATAATTTAATAAAAATATACCAAATGCAACCAATTTATTTTGATTTAGAGTAAATTACGAATTTGGTCCCTCAGGTTTGGCGTTTGTTACGGATTTGGGATATTTCCAAAATCCTAAATCAAACCCATTTGGAATGTTTCCAAAATCAAAACCAAAATTAGTGAAATTACAGAACCCCATTTGGGATATTTCCATATTCTTACTTTAATTCCATATTTAACACCAAGAACACCAAGAGAGAGAGAGAGAGAGAGATAGAGAGAGAGATGGACGAACACAGGGACGAAAACCGTTAAACCCTTCTCCGGCGACGTCGTCTCCATGTGGTCTGCATCGTCTCTCTTTTCTGTATCTCTTCTCTCGATCTCTACCTCAGATCCCTCTCTCTTATCTCGATCTCAATCACTCTCTCTCAAATCTCTCTCTCTTCTCGCTCTTTCTCAGATCTCTCTCTTCTTAGGTGAGTTTGATTTTCGTTATTGTATATGTGTATGATTTTGGTTATTGTATATGTGTTTGATTTATGTTTTTGATTTTTAATCTACGTTTGATTTAGGCTGTTTTGAATATGGGTTTGATGTAGGGTTATTGGTGATGAAGATGAACATTTAAGATTTTGGATTTTTAACAAGTTTGATTTGGGTTTGTTCTTGGTGTTCTTGGATTTTTAACAAGTTTGATTTAGGATTTTGGTTTTTGAATATGTGTTTGATTTAGGATTTAGGATTGTTAACATGAGTTTGATTTGAGTTTTTTGAATTTTGATGATGTTGGTGTTCTTGATGTTCTTGGTGTTCTTGAGGTAGGGGATGAATATTCAAGTAAAGTAATAAAAAAATGAAAAAATAAATAAAATAGGTAAAATGACCATAATACCCTCGACTTAACGGAGGAAATAGACGACCGTTAGCTCGAGGGACCAAATCCATAACAAAATGCATAGTGGGAGGGTCATCATGTAATTTTTGAAGTTAAAGGACCCATTCCGTAATTTACACCAAACCTGAGGGACCAAATCCGTAATTTATTCTTTGATTTAATACAATGTTTTACTTTAAAGGATTCTATTAGAGTAATTTACAATTTTGGTCCTTATAGTTACCATCCATTATTAAATATAGTCCCTATTTCAAACTAATTATAGTTTTGGTCCCTATGGTTGTCATTCTGTTCCAATATTAGTCCTTATTGAAGATGTCATCTAAATTGTCTCATTAAATTTGCATATGCCTTGCATGTGAGGGGCAAAAATGTCCTAATCCTTTACTTTTTAATAACCATATCACCCTCTTATTTACTTTAACTTTCACCTTAAACTCAAAATTTCACCCACACGATCTGGAACCCTAGTTTATCACTTCATCAACAATCTATGAAATCCCACGGTTTAGGAAGCTCTCACGATAATCACATGATGCATCTTGTTGGTTAGATAGTTGTTCTTTTGGTATGGCCTTACGTCTTGTTTTTTTTGTCTGATGTAGCAAAGTAACCTCATACATGTTGGTTCCATGAGGGAGAGATACCATATCTCTGACATGGTAATTTTGAAAGGTCACATGCTCACAACACTTTGCGCTTTCTTTTTAAACTTACATAGCATATTTTGAACTAAGATATGGACCCAAATATATTTTGTAGCATGTGGGACAATAGGTTTTCCAATTATCAATGAGGAAGCAAATCATCAACTTGAGATCATTGATGGGCTTTTCTATTGAAAAACAAGCCTCAAAATAAAACCTTCTTTTATGAATTCCCTCATAATAGGGAAGAAAAACTATTTCCCTCTCCTATGAACTTGAATGCAAATCTATTATCTACCTCCTATGAACTCAAATGCAAAACTATTTCTCTCTTAATAGAAATAATACCTTATCTGGCCTAAATCTCATTTCCCTCTTAATAGAAATAAAACCTTATCTAGCCTAAATCTTATTTCCGTCTTCATAGTGTTAGAAGATGAATATGATTGAAGGAGACGATGAATATGCTAAAGGTTTGAGATTTCGATATATTGATTGGGAGAATAAACGTACAATATGACAAAGTAAGTAATGAGAAAGTTAACCTAGACTAGACAATACAAGGTATTTATACAGAGACTATATGGGCCTGGGCCTTATACAGACATGGGCCTGGGCCTTATACACATATACATTAACATCCCCCTCAAACTCAATCGGGAGAAGAATGAGCCAGATGGAGTTTGGAAACGAGATCACGAAACCGTCCTGGTAGATGAGCTTTAGTGAAAATGTCGGCCGGTTGATCAATAGTTGAAATAGGAAGAAGCTGGATAGTCTTACGAGTCACGTGTTGACGAACAAAGTGACAGTCAATTTCAATATGCTTCGTTCGCTCATGAAAGACATCATTGTGAGCAATTTGAATCGCACTGTTGTTGTCACACCACAATGCAGTTGGAGACTGTTGAGGAGCCCCCATGTCAGAGAGTAGCCAGCGTAACCACACAAGTTCTTGAGCCATGTCAGCTAGTGCTCGATACTCAGCTTCAGTACTGGATCGAGTTGTGAGAGATTGTTTCTTGCTCCGCCAAGATATGAGAGAGTCTCCAAGAAAGAAACAGTAGCCGGTAGTGGAGCGACAATCAGTCATGTCACTGTCCCAATCAACATCAGAGAAACCTCGCAAATTCAATGATGATATGAATGAAAAATGAAGACCATGAAACATGGTCCCTTTTAAATATCGAAGGATGTGCAGGACAACAACATAGTGATCAGAACAGGGAGCAGACATGAACTGACTGACGGTATGAACAACATAGGCAATGTCAGGTCGAGTCACTGTCAGGTAGACAAGTGACCCCACTAACTGTCGATATAAAGTAGGATCACGCAGAGGAGGTCCAGCATTCGGAGCCAAATGAAGGTTGTGCTCAAGAGGAGTGGATGCAGTTTTGTTGTCAGTAATCCCAGCTTTTGACAAGAGATCTGAGGTGTATTTGGGTTGACAAAGATAAATTCCTGATGGATCTGAGAGCACCTTAAGACCAAGAAAATAGTGTAAAGATCCAAGATCCTTCATCTCAAAACAGGAGCTGAGAGATGTCTTGAGATTAGCGATGCCTGTAGAGTCACTGCCAGTAATAATCATATCATCCACATACAAAAGAAGTAAGATTGTGCCAGCTTCAGTGGTCCGAGTAAACAGTCCGGAATCATAGTTGCTGGGTGAGAAACCTAAAGAGGTGATTGTGGAACTGAACTTCTCAAACCAAGCTCGCGGAGCTTGCTTGAGTCCATAAAGAGCCTTCCGAAGACAACAAACATGACCTTGTGGAAGTCGAACGCCTGGAGGAGGTGTCATGTAGACTTCCTCAGATAAGTCACCATTCAAGAAGGCATTCTTAACATCCATCTGAAAGAGAGGCCATTGTTTTGTAGCTGCGATGGCTAGGAGACTGCGAACAGAAGTGACTCGAGCAACAGGTGCAAATGTCTCCTCATAATCAATGTCGTACTCTTGATTGAAGCCCTTTGCCACCAGGAGAGCTTTGTACCTATCAATAGAGCCATCAGATTTTGTCTTGATTTTGAACACCCATTTGGAACCAATGGGTGACTTGCCCGGTGGAAGAGGAACAGAGTCCCATGTCTGAGCTTTGTCAAGAGCCTGAAGTTCCTCATCCATAGCTTTCTGCCAGTCAAGATTAGAGGAGGCTTCCTTGTAGGAAGTAGGTTCGTGATTGGATAACAGAGTAGCATAAACATGATAATCACGAAGATGAGAAGGAACTTGTCTTACCCGATCTGATCATCTAACATTCGGAGATTGAGACTGTAAGTTATTATATGCCCACGACACGTGTCACACAAAGATACTGCTTAGGAGTATGTAAACCTATAGGGTCGCACACAAAGAATGCGTTTGTTTCCATTTGTAAAAACCCGGATTTAATGAAAATATGTGTTAAACTGTAATTATGATAATTACAGGGTGAAAACGTAATTATGTTAATTACGGGGAATTATCTGTAATTATATTTTAAAGTTTAAAAGGATAATTATATATACTTATATAATTATATTTTAAAGTTTAAAAGGATATATATATATATATATATATATATTTGAATATGATTTGAATATTACAGATAATAATTAAACCTTATTTAATTATTAGTTGAATTATAGTCTAACTATAATTCTTCTGATATAAATAAGAGGTTAGGCTAAACCATTTGATATACAATTGAATTAGAATAAACTTTCACAAAATACAGAAAAGAAACCCTTTTCTTTTCTGTAAAACACATATAGATCTAGGGTTATTGGGCTAGCACCCGGTGGAATTTCGCGTGTTCGTGTGTGGATACCGCTAGAGGAAACCAAGATTGGTTTCTAAGTGCTCAACTAGTTCAACTACAACAGATCAGAAAGGTACATCTCTAAACACCCTATGGTGTGGTTTTAAGTTTTAATTAAATACATCATTGGATCCGTTTGGGTTTTAATTGTTCAGAAAAGTTTTATGCGTTGTAACAAAAAATTATTTTAATTTCCGCTGCGTATAACGGTTACAAATTGCTTTAAAACTCTACAGTGGTATCAAAGCCTCTTTGATGACATTTAATTAAAAGGGGAACAAAATATTATATGGCAGATTTAATTAAATCCTACAATTTCTAAATTGGATTTAGATTTCTAATTGGGCCTCATGTTAAAAACCTAGTTAATCCCAAAACCCTATTTTTTTTAACCCTAATCGATCTCTCTCTTTCTCATATGAAAGTCTAAAGTGACCTGCAAATTGATCCTCTCTCCCTCTCGTTCGAAATCGCCGATCAATTCCGGAATGGCGGCTGTTGCCGCCTCTCCCTTCTATGGCTTGCTATCGACGATGGTAACTTGACGGAGGAATGTTATCCACCTTGTTTTCTTTTTCTCATCTCCGTCGACGATGTTGGGGCTGAGATTTGTTTCCGGCCGATGGCTAGTCCAGGCCACCGCCCTTAGAGGGTGGCGGTGTTGGTTTGTTTCTACTCCTAGTCATCATCGCTGTTTATCCACGTCCTTTGCAACATTTTTTTTTCTGTCGCCGGTTTTCCCCGCCGTCTTGGACCACTGTCAAGACTGTGAATGGGTGTCTTGTGACCGGTTTCTCACCGGTTCTTCTGTTTGGCCATCATCACTGGCTGATGCCGGCTGATTGATGCAGTCCATCAAGACCATCACTTAGAGCTGTATCTCTAAAGTAGAGTTATGGTCGATGGTTGTTACTGTTGTTGGTGATTATTTTTGGTTCTCGGCAAGTAGGTTCAGATCTCTGGAGTCGACCAACAACCATTGCTGGACTACGGTCCCTTAAAGATTCGGTTTGTCACCTAAAACCAGCAATGACTTTTGGCCGTTGGGGTTGTCGCTCGTTTGGTCGAAGCACCACCATGGCAGAAGCCTCAGGTGGTTGCTGCCAATTTTTCCTTGGTGGCTATTGCTTGAGTTTTATTGCCGGAAACAAAGTAGATATCATTTCCTTGAGAAATTAGGCTCTGAATGTCTAATTGTCGACCACCAGGCCACGGTCATGGGTGGATCGCGCTGGTTCTTTAGGTTTGGCCGCCACTGCCATTATGTCTTGCGACAAGGGCCACTGGAAACAATAGTTTTCGGTGCTGCGTTTTTGTTACCGGTGTTACTCACTTGATATGGTTCATTGTCGTTTTCTCATCACTTGCCTCGTCCCGGTTGTTGCAAGTTTTTGGTCCATAAAATTTGGGTGGATGCGTTAGTTTCTAAATTTTGGGTTCGTCTAAGTGGACCCAAAGGAGTTGCCTTTGGGTTTTGGTAATGGTATGTCACATTGATTTGTATTGGGCGGATTTAAATTTAGAACCATGCAGTGCCATCGTTTGTTTTCTTTTACCGGGTTCAACCACCATGATGGTGGTTGGGGTGTTGGACTGGTGCCCTATGCGGTTGAGTCAAAAGTCGGGCCTAAGGTCTAAATTTAGTGTTTTTTTTTATCATGGGATGTTTCCCTAAATAATTTGTTTTTAGGTTGTTACCTAAATTTTGGGCTTGGGTCCAAAAGGGTTTTGTGTCATGGTTTGTTAACCTAAAACTGAAATAGGACAATTAATTTTATTTTGCCATATAATAAGTTGTTTCATTTATCTTGGCCTTTTTAATTATGTTAATTCGGCCAATTTTATATTTATTTTATGTTTAAAATAAAATAGTATATGGATTGCCTCGTGAAGACCCGTGGTTTGGATTGGTTGTTTATTTTATTTTGGAAAATTAAAATGTATCAACAGCATGGGATGTAATTTTAATTTTCTAGATTGGTTCAATTGTAAAATAGATTAGATAATGTTATCTTTCTATTCTAAATTGTAAACCAAACAAAGACGGAGTTCCAAGAGGTCGAGATGGAGTCCATGGAGTTCACCAAGATGGCGAGGCCAGTGGGAGCTTGAAGACGTCCTTAAAATTGACTGTGGTTGTTGTGTTGACTCACAACACCACATTAGGGGCAAATCCATATATTATTTTTGTGGTTGTTTATTTTGTGTTTGCTTTTATTGCTTTATTATTGTCATGATAAACTGCAAACGGTTTTAAAATAAAATCAAACGCAAAACAAATTTTAAATCGGTAAATAAAATATGATATTTTAAAATTGATATGTTTATCAAAATCAAACCGATTTAATGAAATAAACTTTTAAAACAAGATTTTAGAGATAAAGTCAAACGTTTTAAAGAATTAGAATGTTTTCTAAAATTAAACCTTTTACAAAAGTAAATTTAACGCCACCCATTTAAGGTACTTGTCAAGCATACAGGATTCTGGGGTGGTCAGTGCTCAACCAATCATACCGGTTGAATGTAGTGTTAGACAAGGAGCCAAAATATTGAGATTTAAGTGGACAGTTGCTTGGCCATTCACTTAAATAGTCGTATTTTGGACGACCGATCCCAATAAACCCTAAGTCCAGTATTTAGGTGGGATCACGATACCTTAGTATGGTTTGTTTACTTGAGAATGTCATAAACAATTGCTTGGCCATTTATGAGCATTTTCAAGGCGTTGAAGTGGGATTAAACGTGCCAATTTCAATATATGATATATTGAATAGGATTCCACGATATCTAAGAGTTATGTTGAACATAATTGGATGATGCCTACCTAAATAGTCTAATTCCATAGACAGTTGTTTGGCCATTTATGGAAGTAGGTGAAATATGGATCTTAGCTCAAATCAAATGATTTTGAAGGTTAATCCATTTATTTGAGATATTAAAGTTACTAAAATTAAATCATGTTTTTGTAGATGTCTACCTCAGATTCAAACTCAAACAATTTATCCCAATTTACACTACGGTCAATCCTGGATAAGGAAAAATTGGACGGAACGAACTTCATCGAATGGTTTCGCTCCCTAAGGGCAGTCCTTAGGTATGAAAAGAAGTTCTACGTTCTTGAAACCCCCCCTCCAAATACTCCTGTCAGAAATGCTCCAACTGAAGTCATAACTGCTTATGATAAGTACCAAGATGACTCTCTGATTGTTGGTTGCCTAATGTTAGCCACCATGACTCCCGAATTATTACGGGATCATGAAAAACATGACTGCTTGGGATATGATATCTTCACTGAAGTCTATGTTTCGGTTACAAATAAAACAGGAGAGATTTGATACAATTAAAGCATTGTGTGTTTGTAAAATGACTGAGTGTTCGTCAGTTAGTACCCACATTTTGAAAGTTAAAGGGTACTTTGACCAACTGACTCGTCTTGGTTTCCCACTGGGTCAAGAGTTGGAAATCGATATGGTTCTCAACTCTCTACCCAAAACATATAAACAGTTCATTAAGGGCTCTAATATGAAAGGTTTGAATAAAACTCTCATAGAGCTTTACAGCTTACTTAAAACTACTGAGAAGGATATGAAATCCAAGTTGGGTTCAATCAAACCAAAACAGGCTTTGATGATCAAACCTGACAGTGGGATAATCAAGAAAAAGGGGGAGTTAACCAAGGGTAAAACACATGTTGGAAGATTCAGCATAGATAAGGGCAAAGGAGAAATTCCTGAGGTTGCAGTTTGGTATAATTTTTTTCACCATGGGCACCAAATGAGAACTTGTCCAGCCCGATTGGCAGAAATCAAAAAGCAAAAGGCTACCAGAGTCGGGCCTTCAGGTATGTTTACCATTTGATTTAATTCACTTCTGACTAAGTGTTACATATTGAGTATGATACTCATATTAGTACTACTTTTTCAGGAAATAAGAAGTGAAGAGAAGATGAAACCAGACCAAATGAAGCTAAGCTAGCTGTTGCTCAAAGGGACATATGATATGAACTTTCCATATGGTCTTACATTAACACTTAGCAAGTGTCATCATGTACCTAGTGCTACTAGGAATTTAGTTTCATTTTCTCAATTACAACGAACCGAATTTATGTTTTAGAAATAAATCTTAATAAATGTTTTATGAAATTAATAGTTGTAATTATAAATCATTATAACGAATTAAGTGGGGCTTAAAACTGATCTATTTGTGACATTTAACACATAGCCAAACTCCAGGCGGACAGAGAGTTGGAATCATATGATGATTCATATGATATATGTGTATCTTGTTAGTCAATATGACAAAAGAGCCTTCAAAGGGTAAACCTTTAAGGGCCACAAGAACTATTAGGGGTTAACCATACTGATGTATGTGAGACTTATAGTTATGTCACAAGATACGGTCATCACTACTTCATTACATCCTACTGATAAACTCAGTATACATAGGTATGTTTGCCTAATAGAACAAATATAAAAGCTTTGAAATTTTCAAAGAGATTTAGAAAGAAGTAGTAAGTATATTTGGCAAAGGATAAAGATGCTTCGGTTAGATCGAGGTCATGAATATCTAAGCCGATAGATCATCCTAGAGATTTTTGGGATTGTATCCCCGTTGACTCCTCACGGGACACCGCATCACAACGGTGTATCCAAGAAGAGAAATAGAACCATGTTGAACATGGTTCACTCTATGATGAATCTCACCACTCTGCCTAAATGTTCTAGGATTATACCCTAGAAATAGTTGCCCAAATACTAGTTTATGTAGCAACCAACAAGGACCAATAAAACTCACTCTCTTAATATGAACTGGGAAGATCCTAAAGTTATCATATTTGAGAATATGGGATTATAATGCTTAAGCTAAGCATAAAGCTTTTGGAAAACATGATTCAAAGGTCTGAAAAGTACATCTTTATGTGATATCCAATTGGATATTATTTCTACAAGTCTAGCGAGAACAAAAGTTTTGTTAACGCACCATAGTGAGTTCTTAACAAACGATTTTCTATCAAGAATCACAAATGGGGATACAGTAGATCTTGAAGAAATTCAAGAACCACAAAGATGGGACGATGGTTGACACTGACATTCAACAAGATATTGAGCTTTAACAAACTGTTGAAGATAATAAAACGAGATACAAGATAATCCGAAGATCGGATTACTGATAAATGGCAAGATGCCATGAAGACTGATGTCAAAAGCCACATTCCTTAAAAGGAATATTGAGCGAGGACGTATACAAGGCTTTAAAACATCAAACCTAAAAGTGCAAGTTGCAAAAGTCCATTTATGGACTAGAACAATCATCTCGTAATTGAAATCTTGTATACAAGAAGGTCATTGGGAGCATAACAATATTCTAGATCCTATATGACATCCCAATGCTTGAAGGTGTAAAATCATGGATTAAGATAGTACTTCGCGATGAAGGATCTAGAAGAGACAAAGTCCTTGGTATAAAGATCTCTCGTAACAGATCAAAATGCTTAATTAGATTAAGCAAAAGTACATACATTGACAAAATCTTGAAACACTTCAAGATGAAGGGTTCCAAGAAAGGAAACTTGCCAATAGAACATAGTGTACATCTGAGTATAACTCAGAGTCCTAGCACTAAAGAGGACATGAACCGTATAAAGGGTGTTCCCGGTGTTTTCAGCCAACTGTTCAAACATGTATGCCATGTTAATGCACTAAGACCGGATGTCTCATATACCCTGTGTATGACGAGCAGATATTAGTCAAACCAAGTGATGCTCACTGTATAACAATGAAGAACATTATGAGGTATCTAAGGATAACTAAAGATATGTTCTTACTATACAACGGTTAGGAAAGAGATCTGTGTGTTTGAGGATGCATAGATGCTAGTTTCCAAACCAACCTTAATGACTTAAATTGTAATAGGGGTATATGTATTGAACGGATGTACTATGAGCTCTAAGAGCTTACATACAAATCTACTTATCAAGCCTATGTCTCAAAACAAACACGATGTTCATGTTATAGGCTTAAAGTTTTTTTTATTGAATAATAATTTTAGTAAAACTTTAAACTTTTTGGAACATTAAAACAGTTATGTTTTTATCTAATATAGCATACTGGGTATGAGTATATACATTAAACATTTCTGTGTTCTTTATTAGCATGTTTAAGTATCCTTAAATGAATATGATGATCATATTATTTAAAACTGTCCTTGATCACTTATTACTAGGGGACTAGTAATAAATCAAGATCATTGTGAAGTCTGGTCATAGTCCAAGTTGAAAGTGCACTAGGTGCAACCAGAGTCACATGCGCTTGTCGGAGCACAAGGCGTTGGACAAGACCCACGATCAAGATCACCTCATAGATCGGCGTCATAAGGTGAGTCTTGAAATAGTACAACACTATTTATCCTCAGACCTGAGATGTGCATTGGGATCTAATACACAAGGATTGTTATACTTTGATATAGTCTAACGTTACCCTTGACCGGGTAATCATAAGGGCTATATTAGGTATAACATGAATTATGTAGTTAGTCGTGTACATGCAATATAGGATTTGCTCCTCTCAAGATGAGAGAGATATTTCTGGGCCCCTCGATTACATATTCTGATTTACATGCATGAACAAGTGGATTAGTTAGACTAATGACACTTGTATAATCAAATATGTTGGGATCGAGAAACACAATCTTTGAACTATAAATGATGAGATAGATCTATGCATTAAGTTCAAAATAAAATATCGTGAAGCAAAAGGATAATGAATGATTCTACTATATGATTGATTATATCAATCAAATTGCTCGAAGGTAAAAGCACATTTACATAGCCTTGGGGGCGGTGACGTGTTGCTAGACGCTTACCATCGTCTGTGTTACTGTGTATCGTGTACAAGTGGGAGAATGTAAGTTATTATATGCCCACGACACGTGTCACACAGAGATACTGCTGAGGAGTATGTAAACCTATAGGGTCACACACAAAGAATGCGTTTGTTTCCATTTGTAGAAACCCGAATTTAATGAAAATATGTGTTAAACTGTAATTATGATAATTACAGGGTGAAAACGTAATTATGTTAATTACGGGGAATTATCTGTAATTATATTTTAAAGTTTAAAAGGATAATTATATATACTTATATAATTATATTTTAAAGTTTAAAAGGATAATTATATATATATACATATATATATATTTGAATATGATTTGAATATTACAGATAATAATTAAACCTTATTTAATTATTAGTTGAATTATAGTCTAACTATAATTCTTCTGATATAAATAAGGGGTTAGGCTAAACCATTTGATATACAATTGAGTTAGAATAAACTTTCACAAAATACAGAAAAGAAACCCTTTTCTTTTCTGTAAAACACATATAGATCTAGGGTTATTGGGCTAGCACCCGGTGGAATTTCGCGTGTTCGTGTGTGGATACCGCTAGAGGAAACCTAGATTGGTTTCTAAGTGCTCAACTAGTTCAACCACAACAGATCAGAAAGGTACATCTCTAAACACCCTATGGTGTGGTTTTAAGTTTTAATTAAATACATCATTGGATCCGTTTGGGTTTTAATTGTTCAAAAAAGTTTTCTGCGTTGTAACCAAAAATTATTTTAATTTCCGCTGCGTATAACGGTTACAAATTGCTTTAAAACCCTACAGAGACGTTCCAGGAGCCAAAGACTCAGCAGACAGCTCAGATGTTGGCTGTGCGGATGGATCAGATGATTGATGTTGATCAGGAAAACTCTAAGATGCAGGTGGTGTAGGGGCAAGAGACTCTGAAGGAGAGGCAGAGTCAGAAGATGTTTGAACAATAGGCGGAGACGATATGATGTCAGATTGGAGTGAGTCCAATGATAAGGAAGTATCAGTAAAGAACGGAGCGGTGAAGGTAGGGGACTCACGAAACTTGGATATAGAAGAAAAAGAAACATGTTCCCAGAAGGTAACGTGACGAGATATACGAAGACGCTGGGAGATAGGATCCCAGCAGCGATAACCCTTGTGTTCAATGCCATATCCAAGGAAGCAGCAAAGTCTCGAGTGAGGTTCAAGTTTGGTATGTTCATGAGATTGTAATTGAACAAAACAAGCACTACCCCAAACTTTTAGAAGTTCATAGGCAGGGGTGACCTCATGAAGAGCCTCATAAGGAGACTTATTATTAAGGATGGGAGTAGGATGACGATTGATAGTATAAACTGCAGTGAAAGCATCTTCACCCCAAAAACGTTCTGGACATTTAGCAGAAATGAGAAGAGTGCGAACCGTATCAAGAATATGACGGTGTTTGCGTTCGGCACGACCATTCTGAGGAGATGTGCCGGGACAAGAGTACTGAGAGAGAGTCCCCTGAGATTGAAGAAAGGAGATAAGAGAGGACTCTTTGTATTCCATAGCATTGTCATCTCTAAGAATCTTTATAGATTTTGAGAATTGGGTGTGAATCATCCAAGCAAACATAATATAAATTTTAGGTAGTTCCGAACGATGTTTCATGAGATATATCAATGTGAAACGTGTATGATCATCAATAAAAATAACAAAATATCGAGCAGCCCCCATGGATGGATGTGGTGCTGGTCCCCATACATCAGAATGAATAAGATCAAATGAAGAAGTAGAATTAAATTCATTTGTTTCAAAAGATAAAGCAGGATGTTTGCCAAGTTTGCATGATAAACAAGAAATATTGTCAGTTGATACCAATTTCCTAAGACCCCTAAATTAGCTAATGATTTTATTCTGGCTAGAGACAAGTGACCTAGCCGGGCATGCCACAAATCAAAGGAATAAGTGCTGGAAACTGAGGCAATAAGACTTGAAGAGGGTAATGGAATACGAAGGTAGACCACTTCAATCATCCGTCCAACTTTACGGTCGAGTTCAAGGATCTGCTTGGTCTTTGGATCCTGTACAACACAACCAGAAGAATGAAATAAAATGATCAAATTAGATTCAAGAAGTTGTGCAATCGAAACTAAGCTCAGAGACAGTTTCGGAACATTTAGAACATCCGGTAATTGACTATGAGGAGTGGAGACATTTCCACTAAAAGATACCGGTAGACCAGTGTTGTCAGCAGTTCGTACTGACGTAAAATGCTGAGGTGGTTTCTTAGAAACAAAACCATCAGTGCAGGGTATCATATGATTGCAACACCCAGAGTCAAAAAGCCATAAGTTACCTGATGCAACTGAGTGTGGAGAATTCATACCCATAGCACCAGACATGATCTGCTCCATAAGTTCCTGATTGCGACGCATCAGTTCCATTAGATCAGGCGAGGAGACTGAAGAAACCTCGTTATCAGTGATAGTAGACCCAACAACAGCGTGAGTTCGGTTCTGAGGGACAGTGTGCTTTGAGTTCTTAGGGCAGTCAGACTCATAATGGCGCGGATGAGTGATGCCACACCTACGGCATTTGCGAATAGGACAATCAAGGAGAAGATGAGCAGTAGAATGACAAAAGGCACACTCAGATGTGTTTGTCTTTCCCACAGATTTGGAATGGTTGCTGTTGGTCCATTTACCTTTGGACTTGGGATGAGACGTGTAGAGAACGCTATCAGTAGCGGGCATCGGTGATCGCATGTGAAGACGAGTTTCTTCACTTAAAAATTATGATATGGCTTCTTCAAGAATGGGTAGGGGCTGCCTATGAAGAAGAGAAACACGTACATTCTCAAATTTATCTGTAAGACCCATCAGAATGGTGATCAAATGTAGCTGGTTGAAGTAGGCTGTGAACTGTTGAGTCGTTTCATCAAAAATCTGTGGTGCTCCAAGACTTATATGATCTCTGAGAGACTGCATTTCAGAAGTATAAGAGTTTACGGATTGATCAGGAAGCTGACGTTTGTTCTGAAAAGTGGTCCACAGTTGATACTGATGAGATAGACCCGATGATGTGTACCGCTTGGCAAGAAAATCCCAGAGACTCTTGGCGGTGACATAGCCAAGAAATTGTTGGTTGATCTCAGGAGTAGTGGAGGCATTAATGAAACCCAGAATACGAGCATTATTGATGTCCCACTCATTCATGCGTTTAGCAAAATCAACAGCATTCTCAGTTGCTTCCTGAACTGGAAGTTTGGATACACCAGTAACATAGGTGTAAAGCCCATGAGATTTTAGCAGAATAGTCATATGATGATGCCACAGGATGTAGTTGCTACCATTGAAAACAACCGAGATGTGATTTGAGTGACTGAGATTGGTAGCCATGGATGGGACAAGAAAAGTTCACTGAGTGACCGGTATGGACCGATAGGATGTGCGACCGGTAGTATCGACCGGTAGGATGTGCGACCGGTATTAGCGACCGGTAGTATCGACCGGTAGGATGTGTGACCGGTATTAGCGACCGGTAAGATGTCGACCGGTATGGACCGGTATTAGCGACCGGTAGTATCGACCGGTAGGGTGTGTGACCGGTATTAGCGACCGGTAGGATGTTCGACCGAAGTTCTTCCGGTCTGCGGCTAGGGTTTCGGTGCGATTCGAACCTGATGGACAGAGAGGGCGGCGGACGGCGATACAATCGATGAACAGTAAAGTCGATGAACAGTAAAATCGATGATGAACAGTGAAATCGATGATTGAAAGGAATGATGATAATGATGAGAGTGCAAGCAAACCTACAGCTCTGATACCATGTTAGAAGATGAATATGATTGAAGGAGACGATGAATATGCTGAAGGTTTGAGATTTCGATATATTGATTTAGAGAATAAACGTACAATATGACAAAGTAAGTAATGAGAAAGTTAACCTAGACTAGACAATACAAGGTATTTATACAGAGACTATATGGGCCTGGGCCTTATACAGACATGGGCCTGGGCCTTATACACATATACATTAACATCCCCCTCAAACTCAATCGGGAGAAGAATGAGCCAGATGGAGTTTGGAAACGAGATCACGAAACCGTCCTGGTAGATGAGCTTTAGTGAAAATGTCGGCCGATTGATCAATAGTTGAAATAGGAAGAAGCTGGATAGTCTTACGAGTCACGTGTTGACGAACAAACTAGACTACAACGGATTTGTGTTTGTTTTTACCCAAACTACTTATATACTTCCTTAAGAAACAGTGCTGCTTTGCAAGGAAAATATCATCTCCAGGATCCACCAAATACCAAACTTGAGAGACAATAAACCACTCTTGTGGAGACACTAAAGGGACGTTTACCTAAACGTTTACCTAAACGTTTACCTGATATGATAGTCATGCACGTTCCTGATATTTTTTAGGTCCTGGATGAAATGTAGAAAATAGGCCCTTAACAAGTGCGTTTTTTTTACCAATATATTTTTTTATCACAATTTTCTAGACAAACTAGTTTTAGATCTTGGTACTAGATAAATAAACTCAGAGAAACAATAAGCAAATAAATAATACTGAATGAAAGACCAACTAACTTTTTACATATTTTTTTTCTCTAATTTAATTAATTAATACATGTTTGGACCCTTAATATAATGCTAAATTATTCTTGGATGCTATTAGATACTAAAAAAATAGTGTTTCTTTTATTTACTAATATTTTTTGAACTATTGTTATATACTATATAGTATATACTTAAAAAATGGGTCCCTATTTTTTATGGGCCTTGGGCGTATGCCCGACCTACCTTTCCCCAGGAACGGCTGTGCTGATAGCGTTAACCTGTAAGATTCAATATTCTATTTTATTTTACCGAGTAAGATTGTAGCTCATCAAAACAGTATTGTATGCAACAATTTACCCGGTAGACGCTTATCCGGTGAAAGTCGTCACCCTTACTTACCAGGTAAGACCATGGACGGATCCACTATGGTAGCTATGGTGGCACGTGCCACCGTATTATTTCGCCGACGAAGGGTAAAATTTTTAGGTTCGTATAAGGTGCAACCGTATCGTTTTGGAAGGTGCTACCGTATTATTTTGAAAACTTCAAGAAGGTGCAACCGTATCTCATAATCAACCAAAAACCAAAAGAAACTATCGAAATCAACCAAAAAAACCGAAAAAATTTCTCGAAATCGATAAAAATAACTTAAAAAATCTCTCGAAATCAAGCAAACAACTTTAAAAATCGCTCGAAATTGTGGAATTAAGCTAAAAACACATCGGACAATATTGAACGTCGGTAAAAAGATGAAGACACGTCAATAAAAACCATGCTTTTTGCAAAAAAAATTGTAGGTATTATATGGTGCCACCGTATGAAAAAATTTCTGGATCCGTCCCTGGGTAAGACCCTCAGTCCTTATCATTGCTCTTACTGGGTAAGATTCTCGACCCTTGCCATGTTCATCCAATAAAGTAAATGAGTCGATAAACACTGTTACCCATTACAGAAGATTCACTGTTTGCATAAAAATTTACACCAATCTTTATGAATTTTGTGTTTTCCATCGAAGTTGCCTAAAGAAACATTAAAAAAAAAATAGTAAAATACCTTGTAATAAAGATGTCTTTTATTTTGAAGGATCATCTATTTATATAACATGGATATATTTTAATGACATTTTTTTTGTGTAATATGTTAAGATGATTAGTAATTTAGTATTATTGAATATTTGAGTTTATGTGAATCATATTAAAAAAACTTTGAAAGGTTGAGGGGGGAAGGTGAACGGGAACCGACCGAAAACCCGAACCGCTTGAACAGGAAGGGGGCTCTCTCTTCTTTCAGCTGATTCTCCTTTTACTAGGCTTGAATAGATGGGGGTGTCGGTGTAAAAGAACCTTACCATCATTGTCCAAAACAACTCTTGGTTGAGCTGATGGAGACTATTCAAGAATCCTAGTTTATCCCTCGGATCCCCGATACTCTCAACCAAGAACTTCTATATATAACACCAACCGGGACTTGACTTATCCGAACCGAACGATAGCGGCATAAAGCTAAGAGATAGAAGAATGGTTCTACAACTGCAAGCACATTCACTCGCTAAATTTTGTGGTTAATAAAATTTGTAAAACCAACATCAAAACAACAAGAGGCACGGGGAGAACTTTCTGCAAAGTGCAAAAAACCAAACCCCACACCAACCGAACAATGAAAGGAAACTCGGAAAACAACAACCAGATAACGAACAAGCCGCTACACCATAAACCACTATAATACTATGACAACAAACAATGACAAAGGATCCGAACACCTAAACAAGAATTTTTTTACTAAATTGAATAATGATAAAACATCAAATGTGTTTTTCTATTGTACAGTCTTGTATTTTACCTTGCTATATAGACACCATAGTTAATTACTCTCTGGGAATAAGTTTCGCATGAAGTATATCCAACTGGAAAGTTCAGTATTTCACTGTGATGGTTCGGTGTTTTGTTGTGAATGTTCAGCGACATCAACTCATCCAAAGGTTCCAATGTAGTTTTATTGGTCTTACAAAAAATTGAACATGATCTCATGGTTGTGCATATATTGGTTCTTTAAGCTGTCTTTATTAAATAATATTTTATATAGTTTGTAGATAATCAAATATCAATTTCATATAATAAATGGTTAGTATATAATTTGAGGTTTCTCAATCATTCATGTTTGACTTACATGTAGGGGTATTTGCGGTGCGATTTATGTTTGTGTATCTGAAATTATAAGCGTTCAAAACAACTATGTTCTATATTGACATGTAGGGGTATTTGCGGCGCGATTTATGTTTGTGTATCTGAAATTATAAGCGTTCAAAACAACTATGTTCTATATTGACATGTATATCATTGTATGTGATTTCGAGTGCATGTATAAGATCCATTTAGAACGCTTGCCAAAAGAAAGAATATTACTCAAACATACGTCGCTTTAAAGTGGTTCACCAACTCACTACTCCACTTTTCTAGTCTTGTTTGAGAAACATTATCAGTGTTATTTAATGGTAGAACATAACCTTAATACAAGTTATTGTATTTCCACATATGTTTTTGTATGTTAAGTCAAGAAATTTTAAAAACGATTTTATTGTACCAAGCAACATTTATTTCCTCCCCAAGTGCCTGCCCTAACAATAGCTCATCATCCCTTATGGTTACATATTTAGAATAACGTAAAATTAGTCACATTGTGATATCCATTTTCCATGTTGTCATCCATATCATAATCATACAATAAACCATAAAATGATATGATTCTTACGTAGGTCCGTTCCTGATATTTTGTAGGCCCTGGACGAGATGTAAAAATGGGCCCTCGATAAATACGATTTTTTTTTTCAATATATTGTTTTTATCATCAGAAATAACATTGAATTCAAGAAATAATACTATTTCATATAAAAACATTTTTCCAAGTATTCTTAGACGTTAAATCAATCAATAACTATTTATAAATTAATATTATCTATCATATCACTTTGTTAAAGCATTGTAGATTCGTTCAACTATCAAACACATCCTATAATATACCTTTAATATATGATTATTTGGAGTAACACTATGTAAATCAATATAAATCAGTTCGGTTTCCAAGTCACCTCTTGTTAATATTTTCATCAACATTTTAAACTTTTAGAATTAAACAAACTTTTTAGGAACCATCAATCTTAGAATCAAATGTTCATGTCAGTTATAGGTTGAAATCTTATTCTTGTTTTAGAGATAAGAAAGTACTTAAATTCATGCACTCGATATCACGTATTAAGTAATAATGAGTAAATAATGTATGAAGAAACAAGGATACTTTGAAATCCTAAATATAGATAAGTTGGATCGTCTCATATGGTAGGTAATTTTTTTCAAAAGTTAGGAGTTTTCTTAGTTAATAATATGAAATCTACTATTTACTTATATAAAAATAAAATTCATGCGGATGGAATAATCAAAAGAGTTGGCGGGAGATGAATGATGGAGAATATATCAAGGTTTTCTAGGCAAAATAATTTTAGATCTTTGTACTAGATAAAAAAAACTTTTAGAGAAACAATAAACAAATAATCAATACTATAAAATGAACCACCAATTAACTTTTACATATTTTATTCTCCAATGTAATTAATTAATAAATGTTTGGGACCTTGCAAAATTCTTTTTGGGTCTTATTAGAATATTAGATATGAAAAAAAAATTGTATCTCATTCATTTACTAATTTTTTGAACTAGTATATATATATATATATATTATATATTAAGAAAATTTAGGCCCCTATTTCTTGTGCATCCTGGCATACGCCCAGCCCGCCCTCCCTCCCCCAGGATGACCCTGTTTTACGGTCGTAATCTTACATTACAAAGGAAATAGCTTAACATTTAACAATTTTGGCACGTTATTAAATCATAGGTACAATGATCTCTTGCTTCTCGGCTAATCTTTCTGATTCTTAGATCTTCTTATAATTAACTTTTATTCTTTCTGGAATACCTGGTACTAAGATGCATGCATAATTTTTAAAATAAAAACCGGTCGGCCAAAGACTTCGTGAGCTCACTCGTTTTTATAACATGCACATAATAATCACAAATCATCCTTTGCAATACTGTAAACACCATGTGAAATCGATGCATGTTTTAATTTTATTTTCATACTGGAGGTCTCCCTTTAGTGTTGTATGCATCATGTGGATCCATTTGACAATGATTAAAAATCACCTATATGTCTCAAGTGTATGATAAACCACATGCAATGAAAGGGAATAAGAAAGTAACAGACAAACGACCAGTTTTTACTAAATAGGAAATAACATCAAAAGAGACATGCCCCAAACGATTGTGCCAAACTTCAAAGGAAGCTTTCAGCTGATTTGAAGAAAGGGTCGCTAAAAACGCCTATTTGTCGTGCTCAGGAACGTAAAGACCACGATCAACTCGCCCCCGAGCTAGAATTGCCTTAGAGAGACGATGCTGAATAAGAAAGAAAGTGTCGGAAAAGAAGACGTCAACAAGTTGATCTCGTGTTAATTTACTAATAGAGAGTAAATTTTTTGTAAGATAAGGAACGACAAGGACGTCAAGAAGGTTAATATTTTTACAAAGACACGAATTACCGATGTGAGAGATAGGAAGAGTATTACCATTGCCAAAGGTAACATGATCCTTGCCGGAATAGAGTTTGGCAGTGTCAAGAGTGGACGGAGATGGCGTCATGTGGGCCGTTGCTCCGGTATCAACATACCAATCCGGAGAGTTGTCAGTGACATGACACTGGGAATGGAAGGCAGTGGCAAGGTTGGCATTGATGGCAGGAGATCGTGCAGCAAAGGAGACAAGATTGGGACACTGAGATGCATAGTGAACCATCCTTGCGACATAATTGACAATGGGGTGGTCGACGACCACGACCACGTCCACCAGAATAGTATCCGTGGCTGTTCGAAGTTCGACCACGACCATTCGTATGAGAACCGCGAAGAGAAGCATAGGTAGGTGAACGATTTTGATCGGCAGTAAAAGCAACTTGAGGTATAGCTGGACCATGCATGGATTTGAGAAAAAGATCGTGTGCTTTTGCTTGAGAGAGTAAGTCACGGAAGGAGGGACGAGGCTTGATTGCACGCTGAGTCGTGGAGAAGGTCTCAAAAGAGGGGCCAAGTCCACACAAAAACCAGTGGGACTTATCGATGTCTTCAACCGGATGACCAATCACAGCAAGTTGATCACAGAAGGATTTAAATCTGCGGCCATAATCGGAGATGGATAGATTACCTTTTTGAAGATGTCGCAAGGAGTATCGTAGGGTCTGCACGCATTCAACAAAATCATGACTGTAGGCGTTTTCAAGAGCAAGCCAAACATCACGAGCGGTCTTAAGACCGAGGGCTTCGGCCATGGCTTCTTCCGAAAGAGAGGATTGAAGAAGGATAAGAGCTCGCTGATCATTTTATTGCCAGGAAGAATAATTGGGATTCGAGACAGATTTTGCGTCAACTTCAATGATAGAGGACGGCGGTAGGGAGGTGTCATCAATGTGTCTGGTAAGCTTCGGATTAGGAAAGAAGTGGTAGGATCTGATTTCGCCATAGGAGGTAATTGGAAGATGAAAGTTTAATAGTTAACATGTGTAAGAGGGTAGAGAGAGGGACGGAGAGATCATAGCCGCCAGCTATAGGGAGAGGAGGAAGGCGGCGAGACTAGGATTTTAGGATCAAATCAGGTTGATACATGTAAGGTTTGATAAAATTTACCACACCTTCAGGAGGCTATATTATTGAGTATTTATAATACAAAGGTACACAAAATTAGGAAAAGATATTTACAATCAATGACTATCCTAATTTATAGCCTAGAGAATATATTTATTGACTCTTAAGAGATATATCCTTGATACCTGCCCTTTAATTTGACCCTGACGTCTTGAGCATTTCCACTATAAACCAACAAAACATTTCATGCATATCTTTCATAACATTCTTATCATAGATATATTACATAATGCATAAACATAAATTGCATGAATATAAAACACCATTCTTTACAAGCATCTCATTTTTGTAAAAACATTATAAAACTCATCTCGATAATCTTGTTTTTCTATCAACCATAGAATTATCCCACAATATTCAATAACCGCTATTAAACAAGTTGATCCTCCATATTTTCATTTTCATTCCATAACCTCTATTTATTAGTCCAAGTCCCAATTTACTCAAGTTCACTAGGCATTCATCATAGTTGAGAAATATCCTTATATTATCGTTAAAGTAATTAATATCCCTTATTTATTGTACTTATCATTGCCGTTATTGAATAATAATTGTTACAAATAGGGATGGAAATGGGGCGGATATTGGGTGAGTAATGCATCCCTTGTCCCCGACTCCGGCCCCCGTTTACCCCCCGTCCCCGATCCTGCCCCGATTAATCCCCAGCGGGTTCAAGGGGAAGAATCTCTGGTGGGCTTGGGGAATGGTTGGGTACCTGATTAGTAAAAAAAATTAAAAAAATATATCTTAAAATTAAAATTATAAAAAATGGTCTCTACATTAATTATCAATATTGAATATAATATATATATATATATATATATATAATTTAATAATAAATGTATACATATATACATGTATGTTAAATAAAATTAAAAATTTAATCGGGATCGGATTAGGGGAGAGTAATGACATCCCTGACCCCGCCTCGACCCACTTCGGGTATGGAAATAAATCCTCGTTTCGGCCCGTTACCCGTTAAAGCGGAGAATCCCAACCCCATTAGGGTTGGGTACCCGCCCGTACGGGTAAAATAAAGTTGTAACCGTCTCTTTAATTACATACATTGGATCGATTAATCTGACGGTTGATGTCGGTTTTTCATTTATTTAGGGTTCCCCTGAACCTACCCCCCTTTCTCTCTCTCTCTCTCTCTCTCTCTCTCTCTATATATATATATATATATATATATATATAATGCTCGCGTGTATATGTGTCAGGATTAGGGATGGAAACGGGGCGAGTATTGGGCTGGTAATGCATCCCAGTCCTTGACCCAGACCCCTGTTTAAACCCCCCATCCCCGCCCCCGCCCCCGCCCCGTTGTTGTCCCAAAGGGGTCTACAAGAGTTTCAAAGTTTGTAGAAGGGGGTGAATACAAACACTAATTTTACTTTTTAAATCTTTTATCGAGTATTGAGTAATCAAAACAGAATTTACATATTGCTTTTCTAAAACAATCTTGAGAATTACTAAGTTCTTTGAAGAAGGCTTAGCATGGGAGAGGGGTCTTCCATGTTATTTTTTTGGGAAGGGTGTCCTAGGCTATGTCTAGACTAATCCATTGGCAAATTATGACTGTAGGACAACAACCCTGATTAAACCTCAGTGGCTACAATTGTTGTGTACGCCTGGATTCGAACCCTGGGCAGATGGGATATTCCACCACATCCCCCAGGGCCTTAACCAGTACACCACAACCCTTGTGGTTTTCCATGTTATTTATACCCAATGCATTTAATACAAGTCAGATGGTACAATTCACGTGTCAGTTGTAACACCCCTAAAAATTTGAAAATATCAGACAAATTAAAACTTCTAAAACTCCCTTAGATACATAACTTGAAATAACAAATATCTAAAGTTTACAAGGGAAGTAACACTACAACATGTATCAGAGTTCTAACGGAACTATCTAGTCCCACAAACGGGGACAAAGTTGGTCGGGTGCTACTAAAACCACCAAATCTGCTATCTTTTCAAAACCGGATGACGTCTCTAGAGCCATCCTACCGAAACTTCTACCAAGCTCCACTCGCCACTCAGATCCATCTAAGACCTGATATGCATGTCGAAAAGAAAAGTGTTAGGCTTAACGCCTAGTGAGTTAAAGCAGTTTTCATCATATAAATCATAACACGTTTAAAAAGAATACTTTATTCTAAAAACGACCGTCCCTGAAATATTAGTTATAAAAAGGCTTTGATCCCAAACCGTAATATTCTCAATACCAAACATCCCTTTTTAAATAATGTTCACCATTTAATTTCCCTAAAACGCACCCACAAGATATTTCGCCAAAATGTTATTTATATAATTAAGATGGTACTTTTTTAACACCAAAGGTACGGGTAAGGGAATACCCGAAAATAACACCTTTCGGTGACGGAGGAGACCCGATTCCATCGAATGTGGCGGAACACATAGGTAAACCACTTATCAACGTTTATGAGATTCACTTCGGGTCATGGATTCCCGTATATGGCTCCTCTGAGCAACCACCGCAAGATGCCCAAATGACCCTAATGTCTACTCGACCTCTAGATGAGTGTCACCACAAAAGTCACAAGTCTCCGTATCCGGCTTACCATGGGCACCACCGCAAGACTTAGCTCCATATACGGATCTCCAAGAGCACCACCGCAAGCTTACATAAAAACATGACTTGAGGACCACTCACTAGACTCAAACATGGACATCAAAAAAACTCCATGATGAACACAACGACTCATATGCCTATGGATCCAATACATTACAGTCTAAAACATTACATGACTAAAATGAATGACTACGCACTCACACATGTAATAATCAACACTTAAGCAATAATTGCATTTTTCATATAAAACTCTACATTGAGCCATTTAAATCGGACAGCGTCCCAAAACTCCTTTGAGTAATAAACAAGCCATAAGGCATCATAAGACATTGGCAAAATAATAAATCTAATATGGCTACTTGAGCCAAAGTCCAACTTTTCTAAAAATGGTATTTTCCAAAGTATGGTTGGCCGAAGGCCCAAACCGTAAGGTTCACAATTTCCCAATAATGACCATTCCCAATAACCCAAGTAAAAGCCAATAGTTCCAACATTCAAAACTCGTAAGTTTGGTAAAATACCCAAATATACAATAACCAAATAATTATCGATAAGGTTCCAACTCTTATGATCATTCCATCAAAACCCATTAGTAACCCAATTTACGCATTTAGAAAGCAACGAAATTTGTTATCCAAATCCTTCAAAAATCCAATAAAATGCTTACTAGTGGATCGATATCCTCTTTGGTGGCCAAAATGCCCAATATCGCTTTGTAAATTATTTATATACATTTAACAACCCAATATGCTCAAGAATCCCAAAACTGTCAAAACCCATTGAATGTAAAGTGAGCACATAATTGTATGTTTAAAACCCAAAACATTTATATTTTGACATGTATATAGTTTTGTAAAGCAACTAGAACTCAACTTGCTAGATTTAGACTAAATCTAGGTTTTTACCCACAAACTTGCGTTCCTTGGATGAGATCTTTTATCCTTCCACGAGCTCCAAGTTTTCCACCAAAATCCTTAGCTACAAACATTTATAAATTATATCGAGTTCCAACAAATGGAAAGGAAATGAAAACATCATAAAACCTTAATTTCTTAGAAGAAGGAAAAGAGAATGTTACCTTAATTTACAACTTGACTCTAACAACAAAACACTACTAGGTCACAAATATGAACCTCAAACTCCAAAGCTTTAAGAAGATGAAAAGGGTTTTGGGGAGGATTTGGTGAAACCCTAGAACTTGAGGTTGAAGGTGAAAATGAGGGGATCTTAGTTCAAGTTCCCAAAAACTTGCAAAATGGTAAACAATCACTTGAAATTCCAAGTTTAGGTGCCTCACAAGCTCAAAATCAAGAAGGGGAGCAAAGGGATTCGGTCTAGAGAGGAGAGGAAAGGATATGGTTGAGGTGAATAATGAAAGAAGGTTGAACTTCACGTTTTTAACCTACTGGATCCCGAGCGCGACCTTACCCCGACGATATTGCCCATGCCATAATCGCGGGGCATACTCGCCATGAGCGTACCAAGGCGTTCCCCAGGCCTGCGATAATGCCACACGAGAATGCCCCATGGCATAATCGCGTGCATAGTTGTCGTGATTGTACCGAGAGAAGTGGCCTCCCCGCGACTTTGCCCCACGATAGTTCCCCATGGCACAATTGCGGGCATAGTCGTCGAGCCCATACCGAAACCCAAAAATCCCGTTTTTCACCCGAAACAATTTCCCATGCTCCCACGGATTTAGAGTGGGTCCTTCCATTCCCAAAGTTTACTATTGTAACTCATAAAAAACGGATTTGACACTGCCTTTACTTGCTTAGATTTACGGGTGTTACATCAGTAGTTTGTAAAATGTAAAATGATGTATTAAAGTTTCAACCTGTAACGCCCGAAATTTCACAAGTAAGTTTTACTAGACTTTCATACTCCTCTTCCTAGTTCCACTCCCGGATAAGTCAAGTAAATTAGAACTCTCACTCACTCAGTTGAAAACCCATAGACTTGACGCTTAGAACGGAATATCGGACGAGAAAACGGACTCGAGTCGGGACTAGGCGAGTATGCCCGGCGACTGTGACATGTGTCACAGTCGCGTGTGTCAAGGTCGCGGTGGGCATAAGACCTACGATACATACCGCGCGACTGTGACCGCGATAGTGCCCGAGGGCATTTTCGCGTGTCACTCTCGTCGGCATTGTACCGAAAGTGGTGGTCTGGGTGCGATAATGCCCAGGTGACTAAGCCCTTGGCATTGTCGTCGGGCATAGTCACGAGCGGGGTCTGGGAGTTTAAATAGGGCATTTGACCGATTTTGACTTCACTTCTTCTCCTCTCCCATTTTGTTGGACGATTTTGGTACATCCAAGTGCGATTTTCTCCATCTCAAACCCTAACCCTCATCAATATCGACTTTAGGGTTGTTGGGGATTTGTGGTTGCATTCATTTCACATCAAGGAGCATTTATTAAAGATTACCAAGTCAACTAGCCTCCATTTCCAAGTTTCAATCTCTTCAATCTAGGGTTTTCTATTTTCTAGGTTTTAATCAAAAACCTAGATTGTGAGTGTTCTAAACCCTTTTAAATGAGATACATGTTATTACTTGCATAAATATTGAGTTTTCTCTACCATTTGGAATTAGGGTTTTCTCATGTTCATTTATTTGACTTAATATGCTATGGGATATGAAGAGTAATCTTTGAGAGGTGGAAATATGTATATGTTGGAAATGTGAACATGTTAAAGGATGGGATTCATTCTCATACAACTCTATGGTGCGGTCACCCAAAGTTTTGGGAAACATCCCCATTGTAGGTGAACTTTATTTATGGTTATGTGAATATAAATGTATGATGTGTGAAGGGTTATGTTCCTTATGTTACTTGTACTATGGGCATGAATATTTGGGCCATATGGTATACATTGGTATTGTATATACTCTAAAAAGGGCAAAATGCTTCTTGATCACATATGAGTTGTGTGGATGAACCAAGTCAAATAGGCACTAGGAAGACATAGTATTGGGCATGCCTAGACCTCCGCTACTTGGGGCAATGCCTATGTTGTATCCTCGGGTGTGCCAGGCCTTGTGGTGTCACTCATGGAAGTGGACACTAAGGTATCTCGTCTCTTGGGTGTAATTTGATTGGTGTTATGGGTCTCCTCCATTGATTCCAATCATGGTCATGATTTACGGTGGAACTATGTAGTTTACCATTTATGCATTTATTACTTGTCATTTAACCTCACTAGGCTTTTTGGCCTAACACTTGTTTGGTGTTTACATGAATCTCAGGTTCAAGTGCCGCCGCATCTAAGAAGGTTTAGGCGAGCCCGTGTGAGCTTGGGGAGTGCAAGTGAGAGCACATTTTTGTGAAAACTATCATTGGACTATAAACAACACCCCTTTTGTAATCTTGTTTATGTTTAAGGAATTAGATTAGTCGGTTGTTGTTTATCTTCCCTTACAATTACAAATTGTAATTAAACAAGTATTCGTATTTCCCCATTTTTGGGAGGCTCATATTATGGCATTTTAAATCCCACACTTCCATTTTTCGAAAATTTTTGTTAATCCATTTTTAGGGTGTTACACAACCCGGCTAACCCAACCCAACACTCATAGTTTGGGTTGAGATTTTCCAAATCGCAAACATTGGGTTGGGTTGTTCAGTGCCTTCAACCTGGCCAACCCAACCCATGAGCACCTCTATTAACGACAACTATGTTAAAAGGTAAGTCTGCATATGAAATGGTGTATGGCTCTACGCTAGTGCGGTCTCAGTTAAGGTATTTTGGGTCTTTGTGTTTTGCTGTTAACCCGAATGTGTCTGATAAATATTGTACTAGGTCTGAAAGGTGTATGCATACTATAATTCTGAGGAAGGCTATAGGCTCTTTAGCCTGGATTCCAAGAATATTATTGTTTCTATGGAAACAGTAATCCTTCTATCCGAGTCTTAGAATATTTCAAATAATTCTTCTATTAGGTCCTCTCGTGTGTCTAGTTTTCCTATCAAATTTGATGACTTTGTAGTCGAAATAAAATTTTGATGACTCTGTAGTTAATTACTCTTATCTTGATACTTCGTTTTTCTGTTTTGTTTCTAATTTGAACAGAAGTGTTGAACCTGAACGTTTTAGTGATGCTTGCAAATATAGGAATTGGGTAGAAAAGCTATAGGTTGCAGATGGATTTTTAAGATTAAAAGTACATGTCACCGGGAGAAATAGAACGATACAAGACTAGATTGGTTACAAAAAGGTATAGTCAGCGTGAAAGAATTGATGGTGAAGAATCATTATCACATGTGGTGAAAATGGTTACTATTAGATGCATTATGAATCTAACAGTTCAAAAACGTTGGTTTCTATTTCAACAAGATATTTATAATGCTTTCTTATATAACTGAAGAGGTTTACATGTCTTTGCCTAAAAGTTATTTTTCTGAAAAAGATACAAGAGTGTGTAAATTAGTTAAGTCGTTATATGGGCTGAAACATGCCCTAAATCAAGTTTGCTATTCAAATAGTAGCAAACTGAGTTTTACTAGAACAAACAAAGCATATCGATGTAATGTTCATATTGTTCATGAAAAGATAAGTGTTCGGTTTATTACAACTATAAAGATCAACTCTACTGATCAAACTGCAAATATTCTTACTAAATCATTGGGTTTTTCTCAAGACAATTATCTATGTAGTAAACTAAAACTATTTGATATGTTTAAATGTCAAAATTGAGGGGATGCTAAAAGGGTTATATTTACTATCTATACTACCTTATAAACCAAATTTCTAAAAAGTATTAAAAGTCTTAAAGTCTTAAAGCCTTAAAGAATTTAATTTAAATTATAAAATCCTTTTCAAAATAAAGTATTCGTACCATCTTAAAAAAGCAAAGTCATTATTCAGATTTAGGTTTCCCATGTCAACTCCCTCTCTATCCAAGACTACGCTTTAAGCTCCCGGTGATTCCTCCAAGATGACGCTTGAAGCACCAACCGATTCCAATATATATCGATGTTCAAGCTTCAACTCATACTTTCTTCCCCCTTCCTCCCGGGGACGGACCTAGTTAGGTGGTAGTGGTGGCATTGCCACCGTATTATTTCTCTGGCGCAGGATAAAAAAATTTAGGTTCGTGAAAGGTGCAACCGTATCGTTTGGAAAAGTGCTACCGTATTATTTTGGAAACATTAAAAAGGTGCAACTATACCTCGTAATCAACCATAAAACAAAAAAAAACAAAAAAAAAACTCTTGAAATCAACCAAAAAACCGAAAAAAATCCCTTGAAATCAACCGAAAAAAACTCCTTGAAATCGATTAAAAAAAACCCTAAAAATCCCTCGAAATCAAACAAAAAAAATTAAAAAAATCCCTTGAAGTGGAGGATTTTGGCTAAAAACACATAAGACAATGTTGAACGTTGGTAAAAACCGTTGTAATTATTTTTTTGTCTATATTATATGGTGCCACCGAATGAAAAAAATTATGGTCCGTCCCTGCTTCCTCCATTATCGTTCACGCTTCAAGAAATTGGCTAGAGCTCTCGACCCTTCTTCCATCATTGTTCATGTGATTCCATTTGACTTCATTATCGGCTGGAGCTCTCAACTGATTCCATTATCGACTAGAGCTCTTGATTTCTCTGTAAGTTCAATTTACTCCATTATCGGCTTTAGCTCTCGATTTCTCTATAAGTTCAAGACTGATTCCATTTTTGTCAGCCTCTCCCTCTATCTCTCACATCGTGCGATCTCTCAGGTATTTCTCCTTTTCTTTTTTCTTCCTTCCTTTTTAGCTACTATGGTTCCCTTCTTCTTATTTAATTTGAAACTGTTTGCTAAAGTAGCTACTGTTTTCTTGATGTTGCTTGATTGAAATTGCTAAGTGTGTTTCTCTGTTTCTTTCTCTTGATTTCAAGATATGTGTGTATATATATATATATATACATCCAATTAACGTCTGTCCCCACCAGATATCCCAATTTTATCATCATCTTCAAAGTTCAAATCATTGTAATTTTGTCATCTAACATAGAAACACATGCAAAATCTCGACTCAAAAAGTGTAAATCTAAGAAATATAGCCATGTACGATTTGACACCTTTCTTTTCTTTTTGTTGTGTTAATCAACTTTCCTTAACTTGTATAGCAGGTGATGATCCATAGAGAGTGTTATAGGTATTATTTCATGAACATGTATTTTTTTT
The DNA here is from genome assembly GCA_954870635.1 of Arctium minus. Taxonomy (NCBI): domain Eukaryota; kingdom Viridiplantae; phylum Streptophyta; class Magnoliopsida; order Asterales; family Asteraceae; genus Arctium; species Arctium minus. The sequence goes on along the minus strand of OX941095.1, from coordinate 56,066,564 downwards.
TTCCAAAAAAGTGTCAAAATGTTTTTATGTTTATCCACAATATGATAGTAAGACCTCATTGTAGTACTTGCAAAACAAATGTGTGTAACTATTGTTCCAAGCATAATGGTTGTTTTTATACAAAGTTTCAAGTACGATTGTTACAAAAGTTTGCAATTGTTTCTTTTTTCGGATGTACTTTTATTTTTGTTTAGGGAAATTGACCGAAATGGGCCAAACTCGGGGTGGGATTGGCCTCCTAGCCATCCCTCTCCCCGGTTTACCTAAATGGCCCAAGCGACGCAAATTGCGTCTGGACGCAATTTGCGCCCTAGGGCTCCATTTGCGCCCCTGGGTCTTCTCTTTTATACTGAACGACCGACATTAAAACCCCACCAACCATTTTTAAATACATCCATCGATTCTTCCAAATTCACGCCAGAGAAGTATCGTTTTCTTGCCCCCACACAGACGATCTGCCATTTTTTATTCTATTTGGGACCACAAATGGAGGTTAGTGACTTCTTCTAACTTTTCTACCTATTTTTAACTGATTTTTTGTATATTTTTTGTTGTATATTTTTGTTGATAATTTGTTGTATATTGGTTGAATGATAATTGTTTGTTGTATATTTTTGTTGATATTTTGTTATATATTTTCTAGGAATAATATAACAATTTTCTGTTTTGAAAATATAAAATTGGTATATTATTGTTGTTGTATATTTTATTATCCAGGATTTCAAAACATAAAATATGTAGAGAAAAAAAGAAAGTTAATATTAAAAAGTTGTTAACTGAAAATATTAATTATACTACAAAAAATTGTCATCCAAAAAAGTTATGTGTTGCCAAATTTTGATAAATTGTATATTTTTCTTGATAATTTGTTGTATATTTTTGGATGATAATTTATTGTTGTTATTTTTGTTGATAAGTTGTTGTATATTTTGGATGACAATTTTTTGTATTTTTTTGTGTTGATCGATTTTGTTGTTATGTATTTGTATGGTTTTAAATGGTTGTAGTTATCATTTTTGGAGTGGATGATAAATTTTTTTTTTCCGTATATTATCATTTTATATTTAGGGTTATAATTTTAGTGTCATAGTTCTAAATTTAATGTAGTTATTAATATAGTTTACACAAATTATAGAATATTTTACAATAGGACAATAATTTTGTAAATACCCAAAAATCCGTAACTTTAAAAATTTACACGAAAAAATTGTTAACTTTAGAAACTGACACTTTAGGTCCCTTAACTTTAGAATTTTACACTTTAGGTCCCTCTACTTTAAAAACTGACACTTTAGGTCCCTCTACTTTAGAATTTGACACTTTATGTCCCTTAACTTTAGAATTTGACACTTTAGGTCCCTTTACTTTAGAATCTGACACTTTAGGTATTATAACTTTAGAATCTGACACTTTATGTCCCTTAACTTTAGAATTTGACACTTTAGGTCCCTTAACTTTAGAATCTGATACTTTATGTCCCTTAACTTTAGAATTTGACACTTTAGGTCCCTTAACTTTAGAATTTGACACTTCAGGTCCCTCTACTTTAGAATCTGACACTTTATGTCCCTTAACTTTAGAATTTGGCACTTTAGGACCCTCTACTTTAGAATCTGACACTTTAGGTCCCTATACTTTAGAATTTGACACTTTAGGTCGCTATACTTTATAAACTGACACTTTAGGTCGCTAAAGATAAGTATTATATCATTATTATGCAGGGAGCAAATTTCTACAATGCAAAGTTGAACCTGAAGAGTAAGATAGGGGTGGTGGATTTGATTCGCCAGAAATTGAACCCCACACGATTAGCACTATTTAGGGAGACATGTTTCGGTCATTGGTTGGATCTGACCGATACAACTGCCGACCCTATCTTGGTGCACATATTTTTATAGACCCAGGTATTCCCGCCAAACCTACGGGATGATGAGATGTCTCATCACAGCACTTCGTTTCGGACCGGACCCAAAGATGCATAAGAATAGGTCCACTGGTTTTGTTAGACGGGTGTTCCACGAGGCACGCTGACGGTGCGGAACATCCAGGATTTATTCAATCTGATCCGCACCGATGACGAGGGGCGGGCGCATATCGATGACGATTCTGCCGTCCGTATTTGTCTCATGATGATGGTTGAGCTGTTCTTTCATGGTCATCAGTTGACCAAGCAGCTTCCCGATCATCTACTTCGGGCCATTGATGATTTGAGCGTCTTCAATCGGTTTCCCTGGGGATCCCATATTTGGGCCCACACCTACAAGCAGATGAATGCAGCGATCCGAAAACGACCGGAGCATGGATATAGGATGTCGTTATCTGGTTTTTTATTTGCATTCAAGGTTAGTAAGTTGATATCAAATTAATACTTTTACAATCTACACGAATTCCCTATTTCTACAAAATATTTACTACTATCTTGGTATTCTAATTCACAAATATGGATCTTAGAGACCTTTCCCATGGTCAGCACGTTTTATATTTTGACCACCAGGATGCCACGTGTTGTTCGTTGGGATAGGTCTTCGATCGGTATTGTTAGCAATTATGCCTTTGCTCTCATAGATGTATCGACGGTAAGTTACATTGACTACAACGGAAAAAAATTGTATTACATGAGGCCGTCGTGTGAATTTCTAACATGATTATTTTTCAATATATTAGCCCGAGCGTTTCCCACGTGAACGTCTTGAGCCTACACCGTGGGAGGAGAGCCAGGAATGGTATATCCTGAGCGATCGTTGGTTTAGTAGTTTGGAGGGGCGTCGACCGTCGAAGAGGTCGAGAGTTATGCAGGCTGTTGACGCGGGTGAGAAGTCATTCTAAGTTATTCGATATTTATAATTTTTTATAACGAGAAGTCGTTCTAATGTTTATGATATTTATAATAATGTTGTTAATTGTTTGTATAGACGAAGGATCCGAGTCAGAGGGAGACGACCAGCCTAATCATGACACGGGCCCCCGTCCCATTCAGGCGTCAGCAGGGCACACGAGGCCACCTCGGTCGAGGAGCCACCATTTCATGATGGGCATAGTCCATCCTTTTACCGTGAGCATAGTCCAGCAGGCCACTATCAGCATAGTCCACATGTTGACCCCTATGCTGATCGGTGGGCTGAGTTTACGAGGTGGAAGGATGATTTCTATGACTATCGGACTTCTCATTGCACAGAGCATGATGATCTTGAGAGACGCCTTGCCGAGAAATGGGCAACTGAACGCTCAGAGCGTGAAGCTACTAAGAGACGCCTTGCTGAGGTGGAGAGGCTTACTAGCCAGTTTAGCTCTTTCCAGGTAAGTTTTTAACTTAATTTATTGGACATGGTTTTAATTTTATCTTTTGGAACTTTATGTGGTTTGTTATGCTTGATGACAGATTCCAGGCCAGCAGCAGGGTGGACAGCCCTCCCAGCCCGCCAACACGCAGCACGGGTTTGGATCTTCGATCTTCGGAGGCCCGTACCAGTACACGGATAATGTTAGTCACTTCAATCTTTATGTTATATCATTATTTGTTTTCAATAAGACATAAAAACAATGGCTTAGATTAATATGCAGAGTTCATCATCCTTCCTTGATAACATATTCGGACCTTCGTCGTTCGTTACACCGACCCACCACATGGCACATGTAAGTTATTTAATATGGTGGGTACTTTGATTTTTACATTCAGAATATAAACTGAATAACCTCAATCTTATATTACAGGGCACAGGGCCAGTATATGCAGGGCCAGTATATGCAGCCTGTAAGTTAGGAGATTCGTTTGTTACATTTGATATTTATTTGTTATAGGAAACTTATGAGGACCCAACTTATTTTGCAGGGCACATTTGGGTCGTTGCTCCATGAGACCGGACCGACTGCGGTGGGTTCAGGTATGTCAGGGTTTGTTGGGGCGTTGTTCCAGGATACGCCACAGGCGAGTACATCCGTCGGCCTCTCGACCTCGACGCACGTCCGGCCTCGGGTGTCCCAGGACATTCAGGTTGCACCGCCGGCGGATTTACACCAAAGGCCGATGCGGCAGAAGATTCCTGGGAAACAATTGCGCCCTCCTTACACCGGTTTGCCTCCTACTATAAACCCACCTGTCCAGCGTCGCGTATCAAAGATGCCTGTTGGTCGTAAGACCGTTGCTACTGCTACCGCTGCTACTTCCGCTGCCACCACCAGTTCCGATACGAACTCTTACACTTCATCCGCTATTGCCGCAAAATGGCATAGGCATGAATTGCCGAATTATTATCTTAGGTGCATATCCACCCATCCTGTGGGTAGGGACTGGTGGGGCTTGTTACTTGGGTTGAAGGGCTCAGGGTGGCTCGAAGCTGATGTTAGTATAAAATGTCATTTTAGTTTCTATATCATAATTTCTATTTATATCTCTAACATCTTTTTTTTTTAAATAGCACATCGACGGATGGGTTCAGTTCATCCGTGAGAGTCGTCCGCCCAATGCAGGGTGGACGGTGATGACGTCCGAGTTCATGCATTTCCTGGTCGTTGGTGGTGGTCTGGCTTCCGTCTACGAAACGCTGAAGGCTCCGGACTTTGTACCATGGTGGTCTGTTCGGCATGTATGAATTTCACTTTAAATATACTTGTTATTTCTAACTACGTATAGTTTAATGTTATTTACTGTTGGTTTGTTTTTGAACAAATATTTCAGGTGTTCATTCTGATTTGCATCGACCTGAAGCATTGGGTGGTTGGCGACTTCAACCTAGAGCTCATGGAGATGACCGTATATGATAGCTTTAGGAATGATTCATATAAGGACAGCTTCAGAAAAATGATGGCCACGTTCGCCAACAGTCTACATGAACTTTTTACCCTAGCTGAGTGCACATCACTTCCAGAGCACAGCCACAAGTTCACTTGGGTATACGCAGATGATGTACCGCAGCAGCAGGGTTCATTGGGCGATTGTGGTCCTTTGTCATGTATGTTCCTGACATGTTTGGCGAACAACGAGGTCCCAACACCAATGGAGGATGAGTCTTTACGAGCGCTAACCTGGAGGGTTCGGATGGCGGATGTCTTTTGGTCCATGATACAGACAGATCGACTTGTATGATTCCTTTTAGTAGCGTGTATATTTAGCTTCCTTTTAGTAGCGTGTATATAGTTTCATGATCAATTTATTTATTAAAAATTTAGTCGTTCAGTTTAATTAAAAGATCATTTCATTACAATGCACGTATTTAATAACATAGAACGGATACATGTAATATGACCTAAACAACCAACCATATGGTCATTTAAACGTCAAAGTACGGCTACATGACGCTTTGGTTTTCTGAAATCCCCACCGACTTCTTATGTGCTCTGGTGATACGATTTTGGTAGTGACCACCTCCACTTTCTCGCTGTACACTTCAATGACGGTATGGCCGTTAACATACTGACGTATAAGGGCTACATCTTCGTTGGTATCCATCGGTTTCAGTCCAGTCAATAGGTCTGAATTCGGACGTTTAAAATACAACTTATAATATTTCGTTTCATCGTAACCTAGCTCTTTCATGATCTGGTGAAGCAGTCGCATTGAAAGATCGTCGACATCTAACATGTTAACATAGACTTCTAGACCACAAAAGTACTGCCTTCTAGGTGGATCCGTGAAGTACCCTTGATGGTAGAGTTTCATGTTGAACATTTGTGGAAACTTAGCTGTTCAAGATAGGGGTTAAGAAGGTTAGCCTGGAACAATATTCAACGCAAGAAAAAACCAAATAAACATAAACGCTAACCGTATAACTCGGTGGTACCGGCTGGAAGCGATTGAGATAAACATCTGAAGTTCCATACATGAAGATTTGGGGATGCCATATAACTTTGTTTTGTTTCGTTTAGGACTCCCCATCGTTCTCTATTTATAGCCAAAGGTAGTGCACAAATTACAGGGGGCACAATTGCGTACCTGTAAAAAGCTTCAAGATTCGTCTGAAAAGATTGAAGATTAGCCTGAAAAGTTTCACAGGCGTACCTATTTTGTTTGGTAGCATAATATTCACAGACACTTGTTTCGAAGTAGTTTAAACATATAAATGCGTCAAACCATAGAAAGTACATCTATCAACTAGCAACGAAGAAAAAACCAAATTACAAACCCAACAACACAAGCATTAAATTAAACAAAGTGATAGAAAGTACGGGTACAAACTAGTAACAAGGAAAATCCAGAAACGCAAACAACATCTAAGGATAAAGTGCTTTACATTGATCAATCCAATTTTGTTTCTGGGCAACCTGCTCTTGCAGTACTGCAAAATCTTGCATAATCTTGTTTACTTGACCGTTGTCGTGGCGAATACGGTCTTCTTTGTCTTTTATCTCCCGCTTCAACCTTCTTATCTCCTCCTTGTCAGCGTCGATCCTTCTCAAGTGGCCATCTTTCTTGGCCATCATTTCCTTCCACTCATCGGTTAGTTGTTCAATCTCCGCTTCACTTTTCTCTATCGCCTTTTTTAGTCGGGAGGGCATTATTTGTGAAGAAGGTGGGTTTGAGGATGATGCATTTCCAGCCATGTGTTTGGTCAAATAGAAGACTAGTACGCTATGAATGGTGTATGTATGGTGTGAACTATAACATTGGTATAACCCAAGTATTTATAGCCAAATTCTAAGTACAAACCCTAGATAGGGTTAATCGGGGCTTGCCACGTGCAAAAGGGACGCAATTTGCGCCCTAGGGCGCAATTTGCGCCCTAGGACGCAATTTGCGCACATAGGCTTTTCTGGAGAATCTTGCAGGGGAATCGTTTCAGGCTATGTAGGGTCAAATGGCACGCTTTGCAGGGGAATCCTGGCGGGCTCTTGCAGGGAAATCCTGTCAGGCTGTGCAGGGGAATCCTGGCAGGCTTTGCAGAGGAGTAGTGGTGCGTAATTTGCGCCCATACGCAATTTGCGCCCATACGCATCGAATATAAATAGATTCTATGGTGAAGTAGTAATTCACAACTTGCTATCTATCCTCTCTGCCCTCCACACCGATTACAACCATTCTCTACATTTTCATAACTTAATGGTTAGAGGTTCACGCGGTAGGGGAAAAATGTCAGCAAATGGAGCTGGCACGTCATGCTCCGTCGACATCGAACAATTAAATGATGGAGATTCAAGGATTGACTGGAATCCACTAGAGACAACAGAAGAGTGGGCGCAGTATGGGATATCTGCTTACGATGCACCGATCATGCCTCAGGAGTGGGAGCAGTTTAATAATGCACGAGAAGCATACTACACTGCTCATGGGGGAAAAACCCCACCTACGTATCAACCTAACCAGGGGTCTGGCCTACCAATGTCTCAGGTACTGCCTGACAGGTTGAAAAGGTCATGTGACGAGGCCGATGCGAAGATACGAAGTCTAGGCAGGACGTGGCTACAAAACATGGAACTTCAGAAGGAGAAAGAGGCAATTATTGCGGAGCAGAAGGAGTTCCTAGAGATGATGAAGCGCGATGTTAGGGAGAAGCAAAAGGAGATTAGAAAGTTAGAAGATGAACTGGTAGACATCAAAGAAAACTACACCGGCATGGAGGATCAGATGAAGGCAAAGGCTGGCTGGATCAGGACAATCCGAGACATCTACCCGTAGTAGGTTTCTCAAACGGTGTTTGTTGTATGGATGCACTTCATCTGTTTTATTTGGTTTCAATAAAATATTGGTTTAATGCTTTAATGTTTACTTTAGTTTAGTAAATAACACAAGACAACTTAACAACAACGCTAAGGTAAATAAAATCAACACTAAACATAAACATAATATCACTTAGAATACAAGACGTAGTCGTTACAATCAAGTGAATTCAATCTTAGCGAGCAATAATAATATTTAAAAAAAGTTTATTACATACATGGTTTACTCGTTTAGATCGACGTTTAAATCAAAAGTACCATGTCTCAAACTTTCATAATTCTCTTCGGTTGTTACTGGTTGAGTTTGTCGACTACCAGATGCCCTTTGAGTTTGTCGACTACCGGATGCCCTTTGACGGCTCACATTTACCGGTGCAGGAGATGGACAGTTTGCTCGAGTGTGAACTGGTTGTCCACACCGAGAACATCTCCTCTGGATGGGATCCTCACCCTGAGATGGGATACGGTCATGGTTACTCGGTCGACCAGCCCATCTTATTACGACCGGTGGTCTAACGGTCATAAGCGGGTGGTCTGGAACTACCCATGTTTCCCCTGGACCGACTGGATGTATGAGCTCTGCGTAAGTTTGTCTGAAATTATCCGACGCGTAGTAGCCAGTCTCCAGATAGGAGACATCTGTACACCATTGATTTCTTGTGACGGCGATTGCATGGCCGCATGGTATTCCTGAGAGCTGCCATTTCCTGCACGAGCAAAGTCGATTACTGAAGTCAACTTCTGCATCCCTAAACCCATCGCGGACTTCCCAGTAACCTCGGCCAATCTCATGTACAGTCCACGTTGCAGACTTGTGAATTCTCTTATCAATTTTGGCCTCCGCCCAAGGCGTGAGACGATTCACCATTTCCTCTGCGATAACACATATTTGTTACGTTAGTATTGCAAAGATAAAAACATAAAATTCAAACAGTCATAAATCCAAGGATGATAACCTCCATTTCTTCGACGAATCGAATACCATTCTTGTTGAAAACATCGGAAATAATCCATAAGGGCCACAATAGGCATGCTCCGTGCAAAACGAGACAATGCATTCACCGACTCGGCACTGTTCGATGTCATTATGTTGTAACGCATTCCTGGGAAATGGGCCGTTGACCATTTCTCCGGTCCAACCTGGTCCATAAGCGGAGCTCCAAGAGGTAATGCAGCTCGTAGACCCGTCATGTTCAGTTCAAACTCCTCCACCGTATATGCTTTACACGTCCTCCAAAATAACTTCTTCCTGTATTTGACCCTGTTGTCCCTAGTTTTTACGTTCATCATTAGATGGCGACAACAAAGTGCATGATGGGCGCCCGAGTACACTGTATTAATTGCTTGGTGAATTGAAGCAGCCCTGTCGGATACAAAAACCAACCCCTCGGGTTCCCCGATACAACGCTTCAGCATGGTTAAGAACCAATTCCACACATTCCCACTCTCAGCCCTACCAACTCCGAAACCGATGGGCACAATCTGGTTATTTGCGTCCATAGCAACGGCTAAGAACATTGTGCTTAAGTAAGTACCCTTCAAATGAGCAGCATCGATGATAATGACCGGACGAAGGTGTGTGGTAAACGACCGAATCTGGATATTTAAGGAATTTTCATATTATAACATTATTCAATATAGAAGTTAAATAAACCATATAGTGACGCGAAAGTTACTAAAATAACAACGTACCGCGCAACCGAGGGCAGCGAAACACATCTCAAAACGTCCTCGAGCGTCTATCCTTATTGAGGTAACGATACCAGGATTACGGAGCTCCAAGTTATAGAGAAAGCAGGGGAGTCGAGTAAACGATTCTTCAGGGGTACCACGCACCATCGTCAGTGCATAAGCTTTTGCGCGCCAGGCTTGCCAGTAAGAAATATCTATTTTCAAATCCGATCTTATGTCATTGACAATGTCGGATCCACGGTATGTCCTGCTGGTATCCTTCACTTTAGGGTAAATAAAATTACCCAATACTCTACTGTTTGCTTGATGGTGGTTGGGATGCAGCTGCGTCCTCGAGCAAGTGTGTACGTCATCCAATATACGAACATGAAACATATTGGTATTTTCGACAGAGGTCGCATAGATACGCCAAGAACATCCGGCTTGCCTACATCTGGCATCGTATCTCGTTTTATTTGAACGGTGAACTCCAAACTCAAAACCTTCTTCAAGAAATTTCAAACCGAGAGCGAGTGTAAGATCGTTTTTGGCCGGGAATACTTGACCCAAACTTACTCTTCCACTACGGTGATAACGTGGGGGTTGGTTGGGTGTGATGACTGGGGCCACTGATGGAAGTGGAGGGGGCATATCAAAGAAATCATCTATACCACCGTATGATTTGATAGGACTACTTTCTGGTCCATCGTCGTCTTCATCGGTATCAACATCAGATAAACCCAAGTGGTAAACATGAGACTCCTCATCATGTCTATAAACTTCGTCGTCGTCATCTTCTTCCTGTTGTGTTTCAGGAACAACATCTGGGGTATCATCAGATACATCCACAGCGCCTCCAGTGTTCAAAGTACTACCGAGATCGCTTCCACCGGACATCGATGAATCGACAAACATACAGAGTGTTGGCGGATTATTTTCACCGTCAATAAATTTAATGAAAGACGAAACATCGTCAGAGTTGCATAACTCATAAAGGGCACCATCATATTTATATGATATTCTAATCCTACCAAGAGAAGGATCGATAAGAAATTTTCTGTGAATACAACTAACCAACCTCCGACGCGTAATGTTTGAAGCCACCTTCACGCGGCTTATCGGTTGATCGGTAACATACTCCCACCCGTTATCTGTCTGTTGCCATGAACCACCGCTTAAGAGATGTAGCTTCACTTTATCCTCTCCGGAAGTCATATTTTTTAAAAATACACACAGAAAAGGAAGAACCACAAGGAAACAATTGTATGAAATTGTGGATGAAAAGTGTGATTTACATCTTCAATGGTTGCTGGATTTATAGCAATAATTTAGGGAATCAAATTTGTACCACCACAGGGAAATAATTCATCTGCTAAAGTTGATTTGATATCACAACTTTTTGAAAAATACAGTACACATCAACTTGAAAAACCAGCTTAAAAACATGAAAAAATAACAAACCATCCAAAATATAAGGAGAAACCCTAATTAGGGTCAATATCAGCTTGACACGTGCCCAGGGACGCAAATGGCGCCCAGGGGCGCAAATGGAGCCTAGACGCAATTTGCGTCCTTGGGCTCCATTTGCGCCCCTGGGCGCCATTTGCGTCGTTTGGGCCATTTGGGTAAACCGGGGAGAGGGATGGCTAGGAGGCCAACCCCACCCCGAGTTTGGCCCATTTCGGTCAATTTCCCTTTTGTTTAATTTGGCGTATTGCTATAACCTCTTTGAATTTTTAGGCTTTAGTTATTGTTGGTGTTTTACTTGTAAGTGGTTATGTTTATGTTATTTACCATTACATTAATATACTTCCATGGGATTTATTGTATATAATATGATTTTTGCTTCCCTCTTCATGGGTGTTTGATCAAATTCTTTTGGTACTTTTCCAAGCACAGTGATTGTTTTTATACCAAGTGTCAAGTACGATTGTTACACAAGTTTGCAACGTATATCTTCTTGGATATTTGCCTACTCCTTTGTCCCACATAGGAAAACTCTCAAAAGTTTTGTGGATTTATAAACCTAAACCTACACTACTTATCAAAATGGAGAAGAGCCCAAAATAGAGGTTGACATTGGGCTTTAGTAGGGGAATCACTAAGTATTTAATGGTCAAAAGATGGGCCTTGGGTTCATAGATTCAATCGGATAGTTGTATCCTCTAGGCGACGTCCGGAACCAATCACGATTGGGAACGAAATTTCGTCTTAGGACACTGCATCTGCAGGCCTCTATCCACGTTTTCATCGTTCAATTATCGTTAATCATTGAAAAGGTACATAATCTCTTGATTTACTTAAAATTTAGTAAGTTGTTTTTTGTTATTTCTTATTTATTTGTGTTATCGTGAGGATTGGTTATATCAATCTAAGACGAAATTTTGTTTCTAGATAATAGAAACAAAATGGACCAATCAGTGATTATCAAATCCCACGTTGAGAAACCCGAAAAATTCAAGGTTCAGATTTTCGATGGTGGCAACAGAAAATGATTTTTTATCTCACAACGTTGCATATGTCCAACGTGCTCATGGAGGAAGCACCGACACAACCCGTTGTTGGAGAAGGCTCGAGTGCACCAACACAAATCCAAATGGCGGCCTTTCAAAAAGCGGTCGAGACATGGAAAATCAACGAATATAATTGTCGAAACTATATTCTAAATGTTTTGGACGATTCCCTTTATGACATTTATTCAACTTTTAACACCGCAAAAGAAATATGGGAATCGTTGAAAACCAAGTACAAAACTGAGGTCGCTTGTTCTAAAAGATTTATTGTTGGAAAGTTCTTAAACTACAAGATGACTGAAGCAAAATTTGTTGTAAAGAAAGTGGAGGAACTATAAGTTCTTGTTCATGAACTCGACACGGAAGGTATGGGCATTAACGCGAACTTTCTTGTTAGTTCGATTATTGAAAAATTGCCTCCTTCCTGGAGAGATTTCAAAGTATATTTGAAACATCTAACCGAGGATATGTCTTTTGATCAATTGGTTCTCAAACTTCGAGTTGAGGAGGACAATAGGGGGAACGAGAAGACGGATGCTAGCTCTGTGGAGCCGAATGCAAACGTCGTTGGAGGAAACACCCCTAAAGGAAAACTTCATAAATTTAAGGGAAAAGGTATTGCATTCAAACCTTCCCCTTCAAATGTGAGAGCTCCTTTCCAACCTAACAAAAAGCCCTTCAAAAAGCAAGTGGTCAATTGTTGGGTATGTGGTCGACCCGGACACAAAGCAAAAGATTGCTGATTCAAGAAGGATCACCATGGGAGCGGAGGAGCCGGTAGCTCTAATCAAGCCAATATGACCGATTCTGAAACTAGATTCATGGGTGTTGTGGAAACAAACTTTGTGACAAATGAAGTTGATTGGTGGCTTGACACCGGTGCCTCTTGGTACATATGCAACTCCAAGTCCTTGTTCTCTTCCTATGTCAAAGTCAATGATGGTGAACCAATTTTTATGGGGAATTCAACTACAGCAAAAATGCAAGGAAAAGGAAAAGTGGTATAGAAGCTTACATCGGGGAAAGAGCTTGAACTCACCAATGTACTACACGTGCCAGATATGAGCAAAAATCTGACTTCGGGTACTATGTTACAAAGGATTCAAGATCGTATTGGACTCGGATAAATTTGTAGTCACTAAGGGTGGGTTATATGTGGGAAAGGGCTACCTGTCTGAGGGGCTCTTCAAATTTTCCATTGTAAATACCATGAACAATGATGTACATATTATTAATAATAATAATGCAAGCTCTAGCGTTGTTTCTACTTACATGGTTGACTCCTCTAATTTATGACATGCTCGGTTAGGTCATGTCAACTTTCGGTCCTTACAAAGGATGATGAATCTTGGTATGCTACCTAAGTTCAATGAATAAAATGATTAAGTGTAAGACTTCTGTAGAATAAAAAAACTCAAGTCATCCCCACAAATCTGTCGAAAAATCTAACCAAACACTTGGTCTAATTCATACTGATTTGTGTGACTTTAAGTCAAGTCCAACCCAAGGGGGAAAGAACTACTATATATCCTTTATAGATGATTGTAGTAAATTATGTTACATTTATTTGATCAATACCAAGGATGAGGCTTTAAATATGTTCAAACTTTATAAAGCCGAAGTTGAAAATCAACTTGAGAAGAAGATCAAAATTCTAAGGTCTGATAGATGAGGGGAATATGAGTCTAATGACTTTGCTGAATTTTGTTCTTCACATGGTATTGTGCATCAAACGACGAAACCATACACCCCTCAACAAAATTGGGTAGCCGAGCGAAAAAACAAAACATTAAAGAACATGATCAACTCGATGTTGATCACGTCTGGGGCTCCACACAGTTTATGGGGTGAAGCATGTCTTACTGCAAATGGGATTCTAAATAAAATCCCTCATAATAAGAGTAGTCAATCTCCCTATGAGATATGGAAAGGTAAATTACCTTCCTATAAAATGATGAAAGTGTGGGGTTACTTGGCTAAAGTTCAAGTTCCTCTACCAAAAAGGACTAAGCTAGGACCTAAGACTATAGATTGCGTCTACATTGGCCCAGACAAGAATAGTGTAGCCTATAGAATTTTTGGTATACAAGTCCTATGTAGAGGATATACACACATATACTATAATTGAATCTGTTGAGGCAGAATTCTTTGAGAGCATATTCCCATATAAGGACAAGGAGAAATGTACCTTAAATCCAAGGAAAAGAGGGAATGAAGATGCTACACCTCATAATGGATTAGACCAAAGTTCAAATATGTAACACCCTCGAAAATGAACAGAGCAACTAATTTAAAACTTCCAAATTAAACAACAAAAAGGATATAATCTATTTTACAATCATCACTTGAGACACCTCAAAAGAATATTGGATTGAACTTTAACAACTAAAAGGTCAAGTCTCGCAGAAAGACAAATCAAAGTCGGGTATTACTAAAACCCCAAAGAAACAGTTGCTCGTATCAACGACTAACGCGGAAGACTTCATCAAGCTACTCACCCTTGCACAAACTCTAAGCACTCAACGCTTCACCAAAAAGCTAGAACCTCTTCCCCCATCCGGAACCTGATGCACATGCCGACAAATAAAAAGGTTAGGCTAACGCCTAGTGAGTTCAAGAGTTTACAACATGAAATAAATATATTTGTAAAAGGGAAATAAAGTAGTTTAGATCACAGACTCTCTGACATATTTACTTTAAATAACAAACGACACCATTTTTCAAAAGTACATCTTTAGAACAAAGAACCCAACATGAACCTTCTCTCGTAAACACCACTTTAATCCCAAACTCAACCAAAACGTGAATAATAAGCAAAGCTCTTAATTTATAAAAATATGAAATAAAATTTTACTTCTCGAAATCCTTCAAACGTGGATGTCATAAAACGCAACCCATAAATCTTGAGTAAACAATTCCCCATAAGTAAAACGTCACCGAAAACATGGATACCCAAAATAACACCTTTCGGTGACGGGGAAGACCCAATTCCATCGAATGTGGCGGCACATAAAGATAAGCCACATATCTATGTTATAAGCATAACTTCAAGGATAAACCACCATTGGCATCAACCCAAACAAGTCTTTAGCCAAGGTAGACATCAACCCTATCCAGGTCTTTAGTCGTAGCGGACATCAACTCAAACCGAGTCTTTAGTCATATCGGACATCAACTCAAACCGAGTCTTTAGTCAGGATAAACAACCAATGGCATCAACCCAAACAAGTCTTTAGCCAAGGTAGACATCAACCCTATCCAGGTCTTTAGTTGCAGCGGACATAAACTCAAACCGAGTCTTTAGTCATATCGGAAATCAACTCAAACCGAGTCTTTAGTCATATCGGAAATCAACTCAAATCGAGTCTTCAGTCAGGATAAACAACCATTGGCATCAACCCAAACAAGTCTTTAGCCAAGGTAGACATCAACCCTATCCAGGTCTTTAGTCGTATCGGACATCAACTCAAACCGAGTCTTTAGTCATATTGGACATCAACTCAAACCGAGTCTTTAGTCAGGATAAACAACCATTGTCATCAACCCAAACAAGTCTTTAGCCAAGGTAGACATCAACCTTATCCAGGTCTTTAGTCGTATACAATAAAACTGACTTTTATGCCTATGGATCCATTGCATTACGGTCAAAACGTTACACGACTCAAAGGAATGACAACGCACTCAAAACATGTAATTCCTAAATAAGGTGCAACTAGGTACACTATACGACCAAGGCTCCTTAACGAGCTACGAAGATTGAACAAATGTTCCAAAGACACCACCGAGTACAAATCAAGCCCCAAGAGGCTTAATAAACGTTTGGCTAAAACACGAGAGCCAATATGGTTACACAACCCAAAATACACATTTTCCCAAAATATTTTATTCTCAATTTATCATTGGCCTTTGGCCCAAAACCCAAAAGGTTTTCCATTTCTAAAATGTTCCCCAAATCCGGGAATGACCTAAAACCAAAGGATCCATACATTAGTACCTTTCAAAAATGCCATTTCATGAATGATGCATAAAACCCGACAAAACACTCAAAGGTGCATTTTTTTATCAAATTCCTATTTATGCAATAATTCATCAAAACCCATTCATTTATGGCACATTTAACAAAATGCTCAAAAATACCAAAGATATATGCTATATAAGTTTATAAAGTTACACACTTTCAAAATAACCAAACTTATCAGCAGTTAGAAATTTCATGCAAGACGCAAAACACTTTTAAAATAAACATATTGACATGTACACCATTTTCATAAATCAACTTGAACTCACCTTGCTAGATTTAGGCTAAATCTAAATTTTCCCCCAACTAGAGCTCCTTTGAAGAACACTTGGATTCTCAAGACAAAACTTCCAAAAACCTAAATCCATACATATTCAACCATAAATAAACATAATCAACCACAAGGAATCGTTTCCCAAACCATATACATGAATACCTCAACTAATATCGAAACCCTAACTTCCATAACAGAAGAGAATAGAAGATTACCTTAACCCAAGCTTGAATCCACCAACCAAAACACTTCTAGTTCACCAAAATGGTTACAAACCTCCAATCTATGAAAGGAAGCATAAAGGGTGGATGAAACCCTAGAAAACTTTGGTGAAGAAGATGAAGAGGGAGGGATGAGGAGCTTACCACCACAAAATACTCTTGTATACTCCAATAAACTTCCAATCTTTTGCTAGATATTTGAAGAGCTCTAAAAAACGAAACCGTAGCAATTTGAATCACCCAAATCGGAGTTGGGATGAAGGAGATATTAAGGAATGAAGTTTGGTGGATGAAAATCAGTTTTAAGCACGTCCAGGGGGTTTCGCGACTTGTGCCGCGACCTTAAGTCGCGTCATAAGTCGCCCGCTTCCCCTGGTTTTTTTCTCGTTCACTGTTTTGGCCATAACTTCTTCGTTATAGCTCCGATTTTGCTCCGGAAAGAACCGTTGGACTCGTAATTGAATCCTTCATCCATCTAGACTATAAAATCCAGGATTCAAATCCAAAATATTTTATCTTATTTTTCCCTAATATATCGGTTTCGGTATTAAATCGAACTGATACCTTTCGAAAATCGGGGTGTTACAAAATCCAAGTGATGAAGGTACTTCTTAGGTTCAAAAGGATTTAGAACCTCGAAGAAGTAAACGTGGGAAAGTGGCCAAGGACTTTGGACCAGACTTTGTGACCTTTAATGTAGAAGGAGAACCTCTAACTTATAAGGTAGTGATGGATTCATCGGAAGCTCCTTATTGGAAAGAGGCAATCCAAAGTGAAATAGATTCCATTTTACAAAATAATACTTGGAAATTGGTAAATATTCCCCCGGTACATAAACCAATAGGTCATAAATGGATCTTTAAGCGAAAGCTTAGACTCGACGGTACTATAAAAAAGTACAAGGCTTGATTAGTAGCCAGAGGGTATCGTCAAAAAGAGGGTCAAGATTTCTTTGATACTTATTCACCGGTTACAAGGATAACCTCAATAAGAACATTGATGGCAATAGCCGCGATTCACAATTTGGAGATACACCAAATGGATGTGAAAACCGCGTTCTTGAATGGTGAATTGGATGAAGAAATTTATATGCAACAACCCGAAGGGTTTGTTGTTAAAGGTCAAGAAAATAAGGTCTGTAAACTAGTTAAGTCCTTATATGTACTTAAACAAGCTCCAAAGCAATGACACGAGAAGTTTGAAAACACACTCTTATCACAAGGCTTTCAGATTAATGAATGTGGTAAATGTGTATATGTTAAACAATATAAGAATGCTTATGTCATGACATGTTTGTATGTGGATGATATGATGATCATGGGGACTAATATGGATGTAATTAATCAAACCAAGAAAATGCTACATTCCTCATTTGATATGAAGGATTTGGGAGTAGCCGGTGTGATACTTGGTATCAAAGTTCAAAGGACTTCTGAAGGATACATCCTTACCCAATCCTATTATATAGAAAAGGTCCTTAGAAAATTTGGACACTATGATGATCGACCGATCGTTACTCCATTTGATCATTCTAGTCATCTGAAGAAGAATCAAGGAGATAGCGTGTTGGGAACTGAAGATGTGAACAAGTCTTTAATGCTGCTAGTTCAAAGTTAATACTGCTAGAAGACTTAAAGGTTAATACTGCTGAGTGTTACTACTGCTAGTACTATTAATACTGCTAGTCAAAGTTAGTGCTGCTTGAACAAAGTTAGTACTGCTTAGCTAGTTAGTACTGCTAGTAGTTAGTGCTGCTTAGTAGTTAATACTGCTAGAAGAAGTTAATGCTGCTGATCATGGTTAGTGCTGCTAAAGAGATTCGGATGGAAAGAATGACAGCTGGATAATCTGAAGATTATGGAAGCTTATAGATATACATGGAAGATATACTGAAGATATTTTATTTATTGTAATTATCTTTGTATTCAGTATATATATGGTATAGTTTAGAATAATGAGTTAACTTTTTGTTTTCATTCTTTTAGAGAGAAAATCAACCTCAAGGCATAGATCCTAATTCTAGAGAAGTAGAATTCGTATTGGTGAGCCTGTTCATCAATATTGAGGTTGAGTGAGTAATCTTGTAACTTCAAAGCATTCAATACAAGTTTACAGTTTGTTGATTATATTCTGTTTTGATTTTCTGTTTGATTAAATATCAAAGTGTTATTCCGCAAACTTCTTTGATATTGTTTCTAAGAATTAATTCTTGTTGAGAATTCGATCCTGACAAGTGGTATCAAAGCCTAACTCTCTCAGAAACAGTTATTCATCATGGAAAATCTTACAGAATCAAGCAGTACTTTGGTTTCTAAGGTTCCAATGCTCAAACCAAGTGAATTTGACATGTGGAAGATTAGAATCAGACAATATATTCTTCTCACTGACTACTCAATGTGGGATATCATTGAGAATGGTCCTTCTGAAGCTGGAAGGATAGGACCAGATGGGAAAAGACCTCCACCAAAGACAGATGGTGAGAGGAAGATCAGACAGACAGAGATGAAGGCCTTGAGCACTCTGCTCTTGGCCATTCCCAATGAATATCAGCATCAATTTTGCAACTGCACTGATGCTCAGATTCTCTGGAATGCTCTAGAGAAAAGATTTGCTGGAACTAAGAGCATCAAAAGAAATCAAAGAGATGTTCTAAAGCAGCAGTATGAGAACTTCACTTCCACAAAGAATGAGTCTATGACTCAAACTTTTGATAGGTTCAATAAACTCATTGGTGAACTGGCTACTGTAGGGGTGAAGATGGAACAAGATGATATCAACAGAAAGTTCCTCAGATCTCTTGGGGATGAATGGACTATGTACACTGTCTCATATAGACAGAGTGACAACCTGGAAGAGAAAGAACTTGATGATTTATACAATGATCTAAGAGTTTTTGAAACTGAGGTAGAAACCAAGAAGAAGCCCTCTGGTTATATTCACAATGCTGCTCTTCTTTCAGCATCCACTGATACTACTGCCAACCCTGAAGCAGTTAGTACTGCCAGTGGAGTAAGTTCAGAAAAGGGCACTGAAACTATCTTTGAAGCCTTTTTGTCCAGTCATAGCAGCAATTCTTTGATTAATGATGATCTGGATCAAATTCACCCTGATGATCTGGAGGAGATGGATATTAAATGGCAGATGGCCATGTTATCCATGAGGGTGAAAAAGTTCATTAAAAGAACTGGAAGAAATAACTTCTCTCAAAAAAAAGAAGATGGAGCTGGTTTTGACAAAACCAAGGTGGAATGTTATAAGTGTCACAAGAAAGGACACTTTGCTAGAGAATGCAGGAGTGATGTTCCAAACAATAACCACCAACAAGATCAGAATGGAGGATACAATCAGAACAAGAATCCTGCTCAAGCCCTTGTTTCTCAACAAGGAATGGGATTTGACTGGAGTGATCAAGCTGAGGAAGCCATTCAGAACCAAGCTCTTATGGCAGAAGTGTCTGATCTCCCTACTGAGGTAAGTTCTAATCTTTGCACTAAATCTTGCATTGACACTGTTACAAGATACAGGGATCACAATCAAAGTATGTGTGATGACCTCAAAAGATTAGAAAAAGACAGAAGAGATTATGTGTTAATAGTAGAGAGATTTGAAGAGCAAATCAAAGGCTTTCAAGCTAATGAACTTCAACACTCTTATGACACAAACTATTGGAAGTGGGAAAAGAATGAGTTAGAAACCAAACTGTCTAAGTCCTTAGAAGAGAATGATAGACTGAAAGAGGAACTGTCAAAAGTTAAACTTGACATAGACAAGTTTTCTTATGCTTCAAAAGCAATGGACTCTCTTCTAAAGGCTCAGATACATGATAAGATGAAGCCTGGTATTGGATACAACACTACATCCCCTCCTTACAATAACAACTATATTTCTCCTACATCAGACTTGTTAGAAACTAAGGAGAAAAAGGACTTGTCTGAAGAAGCTTTTAAGATAGATCCTTTGGATGAGGTAGTAGTTAAGGATTTGACTGAAAAAGGAGCCAGTGAGAACAGGGATAATAATGTGAGTAAAAAGATACCATTAGAAAACAATATTATCACCAATGAGGGATGTGGGAAAATCTGGGTCAAGTCCAAGGAGATAGAGAAGACTAAAGGAAATGATAACAAGGTCCATTACAAACAAACCACAGTTGTGAATCCTGAATCTTGTAAACAGTGTGATTGCAATAAAGCCAAGAGCCTAAATTCTGGTTTAAAAAGAGGAAATCAAAGAAACTGGAATAATCAATGGGCTCAGAAACAAGGAGTTGATCTGAATAAAATCAATAGACCAAAACCTTGTTTTATATGTGGCAAGTTGAATCATTTGGCTAAGTATTGTTACTTCAACCCAATTAACCAACAGATGAACTTTAAAAGATTTGTGCAAAAACCTGTTGGTTATAGGAAGGCTGGAAAGGAACATGTGATAAAGAAATATGTTGAAAGTAAAGGCACTTTAAAGAAAAAGATTTTAAAAGAAAGTGTCAAAATGTGGGTACCTAGAAGTACTAACAGTGTTAGTACTGCTAACAATATTAGTACTGCTAACACAGTTACTACTGCTAACAGTGTTAGTACTGCTGAAAATATTAATTCTGCTAATACTGTTAATACCTCTTCAAAGGTTAATACTGCCAACACAGTTACTGCTGCTAACACAGTTACTACTTCTAACAAGGTTAGAACTGCTAATCATGCAAGTGCTGCCAAGGCAGTTAGTACTTCTAAAACTAGTACTGATTCTAGCAAACATAGTTCCAAGCCTATTATTGTAACAAAGTACTCCAAGAATGAGGAGTTAAAGTTCAAAAATCTTGTCAAGAAAGAATGCAAGTATTTTGATGAGAAAGGGGTACCCAAGACCACTTTGGCTTGGGTTCCTAATTCATACTAATTGATTTATCTAATGTGCAGGGCAACCAACAGCTCAAGGGAAAGAGCATTTGGCATGTTGATAGTGGTTGCTCTAGGCACATGACAGGCAACATGTCATGCCTTCAGGATTTCAAGCATATCAATGGAGGACATGTTGCATTTGGAGATAATCTTACTGGTGGTAAGATAAGTGGAAAAGGTAATGTCACCAAAGGTAAGATGACATTTGAGGATGTCTACTATGTTGATCAATTAAAGTACAATCTGTTAAGTGTATCACAGGTTTGTGACAAACAACATAGTATATTATTTACTACTACTGAGTGTATGATTCTTGCTCCAGGGTTCAAGGTAGTTGATGAAAGCATGATACTACTTAGAACTCCAAGAAAGGACAATGTTTACTGTCTTGATTTGGACAA
This sequence comes from Arctium minus, assembly GCA_954870635.1. NCBI lineage: Eukaryota > Viridiplantae > Streptophyta > Magnoliopsida > Asterales > Asteraceae > Arctium > Arctium minus. Next base: position 56,044,918 of record OX941095.1, on the reverse strand, counting down.
TGTTGATAGTGATTCATCTCTAAATTGTCTTGTTTCAAAAGCTTCTGTAGATGAATCCTCTCTATGGCACAGAAGGATGTGTCACATGAATTTCAAGACTATGAACAATCTTGTTAAAAATAACCTTGTAAGAGGTTTACCTTCAAAAGTCTTTTCATGTGATGATCATTGTGTTGCTTGTCTTAAAGGCAAACAACACAAAACTTCTCGTAAGACCAAAGAGTTAAATTCTGTTTCCTCTTGTCTCCAATTACTGCATATGGATCTGTTTGGTCCTACAAATGTTATGAGTATAGGCAAGAAATCTTACTGCTTGGTTATTGTTGATGATTACTCCAGATTTACTTGGGTATATTTTCTAAGGACTAAGGATGAAACAAGTGGTCTTATCAAATCCTTTATTCTAAGAATTGAAAACCAAACTAATCAAAGAGTAAAAGTCATTAGATCAGATAATGGAACTGAGTTTAAAAATCATGATCTAAACACCTTTTGTGAAGAAAAAGGTATTGAGAGGCAATATAGTGCTCCTAGGACTCCTCAACAGAATGGTGTTGCTGAAAGGAGGAATAGAACACTAATAGAGGCTGCTAGATCTCTGTTGGCTGATTCCAAATTGCCAATTACCTTCTGGGCTGAAGCAGTTAATACTGCTTGTTATGTCCAAAACAGAGTTCTAGTGGTCAAGCAAAAGAACAAGACCCCATATGAGCTTTTAAATAAAAGAAAACCTTTTATTGGTTTCTTCAAACCTTTTGGGTGTCCTTGTACAATTCTAAATACCAAATCTCACTTAGGTAAGTTTGATAACAAAGCAGATGATGGATTTCTTGTTGGATATTCATCTCAGAGTAAGGCTTACAGAGTTTTTAACTCTTCTTCTAGAATAATTGAAGAAAGTGACAATGTCAAATGCAATGAGAACACACCAAATCCTGTTGGGTCTGGACCTCAGTGGCTATTTGACATTGATTCACTAACTAACTCCTTTGGTTTCAGTTATGAGTATACAGGAACAGGAAGTGGAGGATCAGGGATCACACAAGTTCAAGAAAGTCTATCTAAATCTGTGATTTTTCCCATACCCACAGTAAATTCTGTTGAAGACTGTGAAAAGGAATCATTTACTGAACCAAGCCAGAGTGAAGAAGACACTAGAGATAAGGAGACTCAAGAAAATAATGAAGTGGCATCTGAAAACACTTCAGTTGAGTTGCATGAATCTAATCTTGAGGTTGGACTGAATGAAGAACCTAGTCATAACACCAGAGTTCAAAAGAATCATCCTCCACAGCTGGTAATAGGAGATATCTCTTCTCCTATGATGACTAGACATCAAAGCAGGCTTCAGGAAATGCAAGATCAACAGCATACAGTTCTTTCTTGTTTTCTATCACAGCTTGAGCCTAAAAAGGCACATGATGCTATGAAAGAATCTAGCTGGATAGAAGCAAAGCAAGAGGAACTGTTACAGTTCAAGCTACAAGATGTATGGGATCTGGTAGACCTTCCTAAAGGTCACAGAGCAATTGGCACAAAGTGGATTTTCAGAAACAAGAGAGATGAAAGAGGTATTGTCATAAGAAACAAAGCAAGGCTGGTGGCTCAGGGATATACTCAAGAAGAGGGTATAGATTATGAAGAAGTGTTTGCACCTGTGGCTAGAATAGAAGCAATCAGACTATTCCTAGCCTATGCTTCTTACATGAACTTCAAAGTCTATCAAATTGATGTAAAAAGTGCCTTTCTCTATGGGTCAATTGAAGAAGAAGTATATGTCTGTCAACCACCAGCGTTTGAAAACCCAAGCTATCCAGACAGGGTATACAAATTAAAGAAAGCACTTTATGGACTACATCAAGCCCCAAGAGCATGGTATGACACTCTGTCATCCTATCTCTTGGAAAATGACTTTGAAAGAGGAGTCATTGATAAGACTCTATTTATTAAAAGAAAGAAGAAGGATATTTTGCTGGTCCAAATCTATGTTGATGACATTATCTTTGGATCTACAAGAAACAACATGTGCAAGGAGTTTGAGGATTTAATGCATCAAAGGTTCAAAATGAGTTCCATGGGGGAACTTACTTTCTTCCTTGGACTCCAAGTTCAACAGAAGTCAGATGGCATTTTCATATGTCAATCCAAGTATGTGCAGGATATTCTAACAAAGTTTGGTTTCTCAGAATCAAAACCTGCCAGCACACCTATGGAAACACACAAGCAGATCACAGCAGATCTTGACGGGGAGGATATGGATGTGCATCATTATAGATCCATGATTGGCTCTCTCATGTATCTCACAGCATCAAGGCCAGATATAATGTTTCCAGTCTGTGTATGTGCAAGATTTCAAGTTAGGCCAAAGCAATCTCACTTTCAAGCTGTTAAGAGGATATTCAGATATCTCAAAGGGCAACCCAGATTGGGACTTTGGTATCCTCATAACTCACCTTTTGACCTAATAGCATACTCAGACAGTGATCTAGGTGGGGCAAACTTGGACAGAAAATCTACTTCTGGAGGATGTCAGTTTTTGGGTGCTAGACTAGTCTCATGGCAGTGCAAGAAACAAACCACAGTATCCACATCTACAACAGAGGCAGAGTACATAGCAGCTGCAAGTTGCTGTTCTCAAGTCTTATGGATTCAGAATCAAATGTTGGATTATGGGGTAACCTTTCTACACACTCCAATCTTTATTGACAATAGCAGTGCTATTAGCATTGTGAATAATCCAGTCAAGCACTCAAAAACAAAGCACATTGAGATCAGGTATCACTTTATAAGAGATTGTAATGAAAAGAAACTTATTCAAGTTGTCAAAGTTCACACTGATAATCAGTTTGCTGATTTATTCACTAAAGCTTTTGATGTGGGTAGATTCACTTTCTTGGTAACAAGTGTGGGAATGATCAACTCTGAATAATTCCCTTCTCAAAAAGTGGTTTTATATCTGTGTATTATTCTTGGAGTTACTAATCTTCTGTTTCAGGACATGCATAGCAGTACTCAGTGTTTAGCAAGTTTAAAAGGAGTATTTCAGTTAATACTGCTTTCAGTTAATACTGCTAGTAGTTAATACTGCTTTCAGTTAATACTGCTAGTAGTTAATACTGTTTTCAGTTAATACTGCTAGTAGTTAATACTGCTTTCAGTTAATACTGCTAGTAGTTAATACTACTAGTAGTTAATACTGCTTTCAGTTAATACTGCTAGTAGTTAATACTGCTAGTAGTTAATACTGCTTTCAGTTAATACTGCTAGTAGTTAATACTGCTAGTAGTTAATACTGCTTTCAGTTAATACTGCTAGTAGTTAATACTGCTAGTAGTTAATACTGCTCTAGGTTAATACTGCTTATGTTCCGAATACTATAAATACTCTTTGCCCGCCTAAAAGTTTATAACGACTCTCTGCATACTATTCACCTGCGCTCTAAACCCTTTCTCTCTCAAAGTTCAAAGTTTTCAGGCAAGAATCTTCAAGGTCAATGGCATCAATGACGTTCATTGACGAGCACAATGAAATCGCAATGCTCCAAAAGCCAAAACAAGCAGAAGGCTTTCATCAGATAGTCGACTTTCTGAAGACTAGCCACATTGCCCATGCTATCACTATGTCTCCAACTATCTTTATAGAGCATCAGAGGCAATTCTGGGCACATGCCACCATTGTTACTGAGAATGGTGTGCGAATGATCAAGACGACAGTCTGTGGCAATCCATTGACAGTTACTGAAGAGATAGTTCGCATCAGTCTACGTCTAGACGATGCCTCTGGTATAACTTCTATCCCTAATGATGAACTGTTTTCTACTCTGACAAGAATGGGGTATGGAGGCCCATTGGGTGTTTTTAAGTTCTCAAAAGCTAAATTCTCACCTCAATGGCGTTTTCTTGTTCATACCTTGATGCACTGCATTTCTAAAAAGACCACTGGATGGAGTGAGTTCAGCAGTCCCATTGCTTATGCCTTGGTCTGTTTGGCCACTGCCAGAAGGTACAATTTTTCACAAATGATTTTCAATGATCTTGTCTCAAACATGGGAAACAAAAAGAGCTTTTATATGTATCCCAGGTTTGTTCAAGCAGTTATCAACCATGAATTGACGGATATTCCTCATTCTGATGGAATTTATGTACCAAAACCCCCTAAAGGCAAGGTTTTCTCAAATATGAGAAGAACTGCTGGGGACTCTGAAGGAGTTGACACCCCATTGTTCTCTACAATGATGGTGGTGTCCCAAACCAATGAAGGTATGGCAGCAGGGTCAAGGCCCCCATTAGACCAACCCACTGCTAGCCAAGCCCAACCCTCCCTCTCAAAATCAATTCCCCAGTCCCTTCTTGAAAAACCAACCTCTCCAATCACACAAACTTACAAGAGGAAACAGGTAAAGAAGGTTCCTTCCCTTCTTGTACCATTACCCACTAAGCCTATAAGCCCTCTAAGGGAGAATTCTCCCCTAGAGAATATCCAAAGGGAAACCACAAGGGTGTCTCCCAACCCAAAGGAGGTGCTCTCTGAGGAGGAGGTAGAGCATATGGGTGATGAGGCTGCCACTACTCCTGCTAGCACAGAGGAGGAAAGTGGTAACATCAATAAGACCTCCCCCATGGCAACTTTGAATGAGCAATCATTTGAAGGTCCCTGGTGCCAAGAAACCACAGGGGTGGATAGTGCTTCTGCTAGGCAGAAGACTTCCACTGCAAAAAGATCCAATGATCCTTTAAAAGAGGGTAACACTTCTGGAGAGGGTGAGGACAGATATACTTACTATGAATTGATGGAAACAATGGGGAACATCAACCAAGATGTTCTCAAACAAGGAAAAGAAATTGAAGAAATGAAGATGGTCATCCTGTCACAACAAATCCAGATTGCCAAATTAAAGAAAATGGTGACAAGGTTAGTGCAAAAGCAGAGGAGAAAACAATTTGTTTTAAAGAAGAGGTCAAATAAGAACAATGCTTCCAAAAAGGGGGAGAATTCAAGCTCAGAACAGATAGATCAACAGTTTGAGGCTGAATTTGTTGAAGAAAAGGCAGCAGCAGAAACAACACCAGCAGCAGTAACAACCCCAGCAGCAGAAACTGTTACTACTGCTAAGCCAAAACAAGCAGCAGAAACTGTTACTACTTCTAAGCCAAAACAAGCAGCAGAAACTGTTAGTGCTGCTAAAACTTCACAAGCAGCAGTACCAGAGTTAACACCAACAGAGATTGAAGTAGCAGAGATGCTGGTAAAAGCAAAGAATGACACTCCCAAAGCAAAGGGAGTGGTCATAAATGAAGGGGGAGACAAGAAATCAGAACAGAAAGACATGGCTGCAGATGTAAAAAGAAAAGGGAAAGAAAAGATGATAGAATCTGATCAACCATCTAAAAAGCAAAAGATGATTGAGTCAGATGAAGAATTAGCAAAGAAACTGCAACAAGAGTTAGATCAAGCAGAAAAAGAACAGGTTGAGAAAGACAGAGAGATAGCCAGAGCACTAGCCAATGAACTAAATGAAGCATTTCAGAAAGGGTTGGAAACAGAGAAAGCCAAGCAAAGAGCAATAACCTTGAGAAAGGCTATGATGGCCAGATCAAGTGCAAAGAAGAGAAGACCTTCACAAACTTACCTTGCCACTCAGGAAAGAAACAAAATGATAACTTTCTTGAGAAGTGCAATTGGGGTAAAGAAAGAAATGTTTGTGAAGATGAATTTTGATCAAATCAAGGATCTATATGAGAAAGAAATGGAGAAGCTGAAGAGCAATGAAAAGGATAGAGTGGAGTTTGAAAAGAAGGCAAAGGAGAGACATGATGTGAATATGCATCAACCATTCCCTGAAAGTGAAGAGGGAACTCCTATCAAAGAAAAGGCAGAGAACAAGGAAGAAAAGAAGAAGGAAGCTACTTTAGTGCAGGTTCAAAAGACTCTGAAAAGAACCAAAAGGATGGCTAAAAGAAAGAAAAGTGTAAAGAAGCCTAGAGTAGAAGAAGAGCAAAAGGTTACTGAAGAAGAAGAGGCACCTCAGAATGAAGCTAAAACTCAGGAAGAAATACCACAGAGTTCAGATGTAAACATGTACATGGTGGTAATGGATAAAATTCCAAAGCCTATTTCAGTTGAACCTGTTGGATTTAAACCTCCTGAAGTTATCCATTGGGATATTATGGAGGTGGATGGCAAAGAATACATCAGATTGAAAAGAAATGATGAGAAGTATGAAGTATACAGCACCTGGAACAAAATTGTCAGAGAGTGTTCAAGATCTGATTTGGAAGAAATGTTTGAAGTGGGGATGAAAATTTATGCAGATCAGTTGACAGCTCCAGGGTTACCTATAGTGAAGCTGGTCATGGAATACTTGTGCATGTTATTCAATCCAGAAGTAGTGAAGCACTTAATCAGAGATGTGTTCAAAACTGTTAGAGGATGGACTCTCTATGAAAGGAGTGGAGTCTATGAACTAGCATTAGATACTTTCCACATGGAGTACTACTTGGTGGATAGGGTCTACAAGCATACAAATCTTAAGCTTCATGCCATGTTAAACAAAAAGTTGAGTTGTGCACCAAATTCAGAAATGGCAAAGTATTTAATTCAAAGAACTATTAATCAGAGCATGGGACTGGATCCTAACATTGGAGTAGATCAATGAAGATTTTGGAAGCATTTGAGAAACTTGACTTCTCTTCCTAAAAGTCAAGTTAGGGGGAGATTGTTGGGAACTGAAGATGTGAACAAGTCTTTAATGCTGCTAGTTCAAAGTTAATACTGCTAGAAGACTTAAAGGTTAATACTGCTGAGTGTTACTACTGCTAGTACTATTAATACTGCTAGTCAAAGTTAGTGCTGCTTGAACAAAGTTAGTACTGCTTAGCTAGTTAGTACTGCTAGTAGTTAGTGCTGCTTAGTAGTTAATACTGCTAGAAGAAGTTAATGCTGCTGATCATGGTTAGTGCTGCTAAAGAGATTCGGATGGAAAGAATGACAGCTGAATAATCTGAAGATTATGGAAGCTTATAGATATACATGGAAGATATACTGAAGATATTTTATTTATTGTAATTATCTTTGTATTCAGTATATATATGGTATAGTTTAGAATAATGAGTTAACTTTTTGTTTTCATTCTTTTAGAGAGAAAATCAACCTCAAGGCATAGATCCTAATTCTAGAGAAGTAGAATTCGTATTGGTGAGCCTGTTCATCAATATTGAGGTTGAGTGAGTAATCTTGTAACTTCAAAGCATTCAATACAAGTTTACAGTTTGTTGATTATATTCTGTTTTGATTTTCTGTTTGATTAAATATCAAAGTGTTATTCCGCAAACTTCTTTGATATTGTTTCTAAGAATTAATTCTTGTTGAGAATTCGATCCTGACATAGCGTATCCCAATTAGAATATACTCAACTACTTGGAAGCTTGATGTATATTATGAATTGCACACGACCGAATCTAGCATATACAGTGAGTAGACTAAGTCGTTACTCACACAATCTGGGTAAAGATCATTGGTATGCACTAGTACGAGTGCTCCGATATCTTAAACATAGATGTATAATGGTTTGCATTATACAAAATATCCTCCCATGATAGAAGGATATTCTGATGCAAATTGGATTTCCAACCACTCGGAAAGCAAGTCCACAAGTGGGTATATGTTTACCCTTGGTGGAGCATCCATATCTTGGAAATCATCTAAGCAAACGCTAAATACCCGTTCAACTATGGAGGCTGAATTTGTCGCATTAGACAGAGCCGCTGAAGAAGCCGAATGGCTTAAAAGCTTCCTAGAAGGTATTCCACTATGTCTTAAGCCTGTCACAGCCATTTGTATACATTGTGATAGTATGGCTACTCTAACTAGAGCAAATAATAAGATTTACAATGGCAAATCAAGGCACATAAGGCGTAAACATAACACGATAAAAGACTTGCTGAAAAATGGAATTATCTTCATAGATTATATAAAGTCAAAGGAAAATATAGCATATCCTTTGACAAAAGGCCTAAACAGAGAGCAAGTTATCTTTACATCGAGGGGAATGGGCTTAAAGCCAATACAATGAGTCGATACTTGGCGGAAACCTAACCTAGCAACATTGGAGATCCCATGGTCTAGGTTCAATAGGCAAACTAGTTGAGGAAGACTCAAGTGGGAACAAACACAAAGGTATGCCTATTCCTATGATGTCCTCAATTGTGTATTTCCGTTGACGTTTTAGGGTTGAATTCTAATTCTTAATAATGCTAATAGCTACTACAATGGAACACAACGGAATGTTCTTGATTGGCATTACCTATGTGAGATCGATGTGTGGTCGCATCTATGGGAACCAAGATGGCTACGTTCTCTACAAATGTCATGAAGAAAGGAAATCGTTCAAGACCAAAATGAACAAAACTTTAGGAATTAATATGTATATAAGTATGATGTATGTGATACACTTTGTCTAAATTTACTATCAAACGTGGTTAGTTCAAGACTATGTTCACTACCCACAAAGTAGATCCGATTTGTATTCACTAAGGAATGTTCAAGTCCAAAAGACACCTTTCCTGATGTATGTCATTCTTAGTTCTTGAAATAGCAAATAAGTTCCTATGTGATATTACCTTATTTTCTATTCAAATGTGGGGTATTGTAGGAGTTTGAATACAAAATGTGGGGTATTGTTGGATATTTTCCTACTCCTTTGTCCCACATAGGAAAACTCTCAAAAGTTTTGTGGGTTTATAAACCTAAACCTACACTACTTATGAAAATGGAGAAGAGCCCAAAGTAGAGGTTGACATTGGGCTTTAGTAGGAGAATCACTAAATATTTAATGGTCAAAAGATGGGCCTTGGGCTTTGGGGATCTTGGGCTCTATTGACCTTAAATTGCGATTTTTGCTAAAATCGGACAGAGTGGAATGAGAGCTCCATGCGACTTTTGTCGCACCGAACCCGCATTGGTCACTGTTGATTGCTGTAAAACACAGTGTCTAATGCGAATTTCATGCGGATAAACCCGCATGCTACCCGCATTATTCTCTGATGTTTTTTCCATACGACAGTATTGAATACGACCTCCACGCGAGTAAACCCGCCCCATACCCGCATTCATCTCTGACTGTTTTTTGACAGTTATTTCGGCTAGTTGAAGCACAGGTATACAAACCTGGTTTTTCCCTCTATTTCAGAATACGAAAATTCCTCTGAAATTCTCTCCATTTTTCTCTCTTTTCCATTTGCTATCAAAGAATACATTATCAATTCGATGGGGTTGAATTGACGTTCATCGATTCAATCGGAAAGTTGTATCCTCTAGGCGACGTCCGGAACCAAACACGATTGGGGACGAAATTTCGTCTTAGGACACTGCATTTGCAGGCCTCTATCCACGTTTTCATCATTCAATTCTCGTTAATCATCGAAAAGGTACATAATCTCTTGGTTTACTTAAAATTTAGTAAGTTGTTTTTTGTTATTTCTTATTTGTTTGTGTTATCGTGAGGATTGGTTCTATCATATCTGTTATAAGACAAGTATGCAAAATTTGCATTCATGGTTTATAAATTCAAAAAAAGAACAAGGTCAATATCATGATTCACAATACGTGGCTTGAGTTCAGTTCACCTAAATTGTTTCACGTAGAGGAGTTGTTTTCTTTTTGGTTAAGTTTGCTTTTCAGTGGTTCAGTAAATTCTAAGGGGTTGTTTGTTTTTTTCAATTTCGCCTCCATCGTATCAGGTCTCGGCCCAAGCATCTCATCGCCTCCATCTCCTTCAAGGTATGTCCATTGCCTCTATCTCCATCATTTCTATGGTTTTTGTTTACTTAAATTGGTTTTTGTCCCTTTTTGTGAAACAAGGTTTTTGTCCCTGTTTATATAATAAGATGAGATTTGTGGATATGGTTTCCGTTCCTGTTTGTGAAAAGTAGGAAATTTAACCCAATTTGCTTTTTGTAAATTTATAATTTGTGATGATCAGTTTAAAAGGCAGCCTGTCATTTCTATGAACAAGTCATATTTTATGGCTATATTTTTAGGGAAATTGACTTAACTAGCCATTTTGGACTTCCAAATTGGTCTCCTAGCCATTTCTCTCCCATTTTAACCGCAATGTCACTACGTCCGTAAAATCTAGGTCTGCAATTACTGACCTAACTAAAAGATAAAAAACTTGCAGACCTATCTAAATTTTTTGCGGACCTATTTACAATTTTTGCGGACCTATTTAAATGTATCCATCTATGGAGGGTCCCACCTCACCTAACCTTTTTGTGTATCAGGTCTTCTTTCAAGAAATGGATTGGCCAAAAAAAGCTCACCATTTCCAAGACAACTTTTCTCTTCACTATCTCTTTTTTCTTGTAACTAACACACACAACACTTAAACCACTTTTTTTTGTTACCTCCTCCATCTTTTTTCTACCTCCGCAAAAAAAAACTAGGTAGGTACGCAAGTTTTTTTGTCTTTTAGCTAAGTCCGCAATTGTGGACTAGATTTTACGGACGTAGTGATATTTTGATCCAAATTGGAGAGAAATGGCTAGGAGACCAATTTGAAGGTCTAAAATGACTATTTGAATCAACTTCCCCTATTCTTTTATCCTTTGTCATTCAGTGGTAAGTAATGTGTTAAGCTAGTTGAGGATTTGGTTCAATTTACTAAAAGTACCTTTTGGCTTGCTTTATATTTAAATAGTGAATTGTTACATTTGTCGGGTTTGTTCATATATCATCACCCATTTACCTGTTGCAATAAATCATGTCTAGCTCGGTTGGTTTCCCCAAGGGCGATAACATCCTGGGAGGGGTTGTGGATGGTATCCCAATCTACCCGGGTTCGAATCCAAGGGGAGTCATTCTGAGGGCATGAGGAGTACCCAGTCCTTGGGCCGGTCCAGTCGTTGACTGGGCTGCCCCCCCAGCCCAGTCTTAAGACTGTGGTTGGGCTCTAGGTTCAGCGTAAGCTGGGCTGGGACAGCGGCGGATTAGTGGGCTGCCCGTGGATGCCCGATACCGCCGGGGAGGTGTGCGTGTGTGTGTTCATGGTAGTCGTTCGTTGGTTCGATGTCGCTATGCCTTCCAAAAAAAATTACCAGTTGCATCAAGTCCTATGTTTCACCATTTATGTAATCTTAATTGATCCAACTACCTTCGATTGATTTGGATCCTAATTTGTTAGTCTTGGAATTTGTATCTTTGCTTTGCTATTTATGTTCAAAAAAGAAGGTTGATTTATGTTACTTTATGTAACATTTCAAAGTTTTATTTAATTTGTAGAATATGGATTCACATTCTTGTGTTGAGTTGTTGTCATCACTACAACAACATCAAGTTTGGTGGAAATTTTCAACTGTCCAAGTAGAATTTGTTTGGGAAGATGTAGAACAAGAAAAACTATATATCATCTTGACCAAAATGTAAGTGAAATTAATCATATTTTCGTTTTGTTGTCAAAAAATATTTTTTTAAAGATACTAACAATTAAAATATGACATATTGTGTGTGTATGTTAGAGGGACAAAATGGCTGCAATTGATCCATGTAATTTACTGGATGACTACAAAATAATAAATTTGTTGGCAGGTGTTTTCTATTTTGAGCATTTCCAAATTGAGTTTTCCAATTATAGGTACCCAAGGTATGAAAACTATAGTTTTCTTCGCGTCGAATGGGTCCTTTTGATCAGTAGAACACAAGGTTAAACCCATTGACGAGTGATATATATTGAAAGAGGATTTGTGTTTTATCCATCCGTGCCTTCAATAAAAACACTTGTTGAAGATAGGACAACAAGAAAGATGTTGATCGGTAAATTAAAACTTTTTGTTACATTTAATTATATTTATATATTTTCCTATATCAAATTGATATTCAAATTCAAATTTAAATTTAAATATCTTTGTTCTAGATGTAGTTGGAAAAATCATAATGGGAGGACGAGTTAACTATGTCCGCGATGATGGTGTATTCCGATTGCGTTCGTATGATTTATTTTTACAAGATGAAACGTAAGTTTGCATTTGTATTAAAATTAATTCAATTACCAAATTAACAAATTGTCCAAATTGTATTTTTACTAACTTTGCTATTTTTAATAGGAGACATATAATAAAGTTGAGGTTGTATGATACAAAAGAAACATGTATTGTGAAGATAACTCGAGCCGTAAAAAACAATTTCATAATTTATGCATTTTGGGTTAAGCTTATCCACCAAGATTCAAGTATATTATATGTTATTTTTATATTTTATGTTTTTATTTAATTTTAAATATTAAATTTTACTAGAATTGTATTTTCTAATATTTTCAGTGAATGTTTTGAATTTTACGACTTTAACCAAGATTGCGTTCGACCCAGAAATGTTGGAAGCACACAACATAAGAATTGTGTTGAGTTAAAAATATGTGATCGATCAAGTTGATTAGGATTATGTGTTTTTTATGATCGTTGTGAAGACATTTGGAACATATATGTGTTAACTTTTATGTTACTTTGTATTTGTTGTAATGATAATTTGAACATGTATGTGATCATTCAGTGAATGTTTTGTAAATGTTTTGTCTATATAGTTTTAAGGTGTGCAATGAGGATTGTCAATAAAGAAACTACAAATGTTGATGCCTCCCAAAAAGAAAAAATTAGAGCTTGGTGAAGGAAGTAGTCGATATATGACATTCCTGACAAATATCTCTTCAATGGAGACAATGCAAGGGAATATCAATGAAGCACCCTTATCAGTGCGTTAACTTTTGCTCAAAGAAGAAAAATTATTAATCGAAACTATTATCAACGAAACAAGAGAAATAACAGAAATGTTTTTAATACACAAGGAATAACCCAATTATGTTCGGGGTTGACACATGATAACTTCAACGGTAACTATGCTATTATTATAATTTTGTGTTTGGAATTGACATAAACTAGAGGCTCATTGACATGATGTTTTCTGTCATAGGCATTCAAAATAAGTGTGGAATACTGCTAACTCTTTTTGACGAAGTCGTAAATCAAGAATCGGCAAGTTAATATTTCTTTTCAAACTCGATCTTACCATTTCATTATAATAGTCTTTAATTTTTACATTCAAATGTTTTATATAGCGCTTGGCGAAGGAAGAAGTCAACACATGACAAATATCTCTCCAATAGAGAAGACACAAGAGAATATCAGTGAAACAACCTCTGTCTGTCAGTGCGTTAACTTTTGCTCAAAGAAGAAAGATTGTCAATCGAAATTATTATCAACGAAGCAAGCAAAATAGCATAAATGCTTTTAATACACAAGGAACAAGCCAATTATGTTTGGGATTGACACATGATAACTTCAACGGTAAAAACTATGTGATTATTATTATTTTGTACTTTGGAATTGATATAAACTAGAGGCTCATCGACATGATGTTTTCTGTCATTAGGTATTCAAAATAAACGTGGAATAGTACTACTTTTTTTTGACGAAGTCGTAAATCAAGAATCAAAAAGTTAGTATTTATTTTTGAACTCGATCTTACCAGTTCTTTATAATAATATTAATTTTCATATTCAAATGTCTTACATAACGTTTGGAGAAGGAAGTAGTCAACACATGACAAATATCTCTCCAATGAAGACGACGCAAGGAATATCAGTGAAATGCCGCCTGTCAGTACGTTAACCTTTGCTCAAAGGAGAAAGATTGTTAATCGAAATTATTATCAACGAAACAAGGAAAATACCAAAAATGTTGGTAATACACAAGGAACAAGCGTTATGGGTAGTGAAGAAACAAACCGAATATGTTCGGGGTTGACACACGAGAACTTCAACGGTAAAAACCATGTTGTTATTATTATTTTGGACTTTGGAATTGACATAAACTAGAGTCTTGATAGCAAAAATTTGGACTTTTAGGTCGATTCCAAAGTCCAAGTTAGGGGTTGTTTACTTGGCTCTTATTGGATAAGAAGCTCTTACCCCAATAAGTGTTAATATGTTTACTAACCACTTAATCTGAAAAGAGGTACTAACCGTTCCTCTTACTAGATGGAACTCGATCAACAACTATCCCCACTCTTATAGTGGTCAGAGATACTTCCTTGATATTTTCCCCTTTTATCCTCCATCCTTCCCTATTTATTTCACGATCAACGTTGAAAGAAGTCATCAATATTTGTTTCTCTTCATCGATGAAGGCTATCAATCGTTGGTTTGCATATTTCCTTTGGTGTTGATTTCATTATTTACTGGTCTACAAATCTGATACTGCATCACTCTTATTCTTTGAAGCCTATCGAAGGCGTGCAGATATATCCTTATTTGTTGTGTTTCTCCTTCTCTCGTTCACTGCCTCACCCTCGTAGTCTCCATCTACTATATCAGCTACACAATTCCTGATTCGTTTATGTATTTAGGGTTCCCGATTTATAGTTTTCAGCTACAATTTTGTTCACTCAATCAAGCACTTGAACAATTTCTGATTCGTTTATGTATTTTGTATAGATTTGGATGTGAAATTTGGTTAAGACTGTAAAATCAAAGAATGGTCATATGTTGAGTATCATTGTTATCCGTGACAAGACCTTCCTTGCATTTGCTACAATTTTGTTCACTCAATCAAGCACTTGAACAATTTCTGATTCGTTTATGTATTTTGTATAGATTTGGATGTGAAATTTGGTTAAGACTGTAAAATCAAAGAATGGTCATATGTTGAGTATCATTGTTATCCGTGACAAGACCTTCCTTGCATTTGCTCATGAAAATTCTTGTCAATATTTAAGCCCAAAATCTATATATTAATAGAAAGGGTGGTGAAATTGAGACATGGAAAAAATTTATTGTAATTTGTAAAGAAATATTTGACTCATAGTTTCCATGTTTGCACTTAATGTTTATTGTGTTTTGTGTTCTTTGATATGTTGACCAAGCCATCCCTGTGGGAGCATCCCAATATATATGTTGGGATACTTCTAAATATTAAGTGGTTTATACATTTCTTATATTTGCACACATTTTGTAACGCCCGTAATTTTCGGTAAGTAAATGTCACCCGGACATTTCTGTGACTTGTAAACAGTGGGGTTTTGTTGGGAAATGTATTATTTAAAGTTCCTCGGAGTATCGGGAGTTTGGGCGTTGAAAAGTCGTATTTTTGGAGTTCGGAGACACCCGGGCGACCATGTCAGCGATTGTGCCAGAGGGCACAATAGCCTGGCACTATCGCCGAAGCTGAGGAGCTCACGGTACATGCTTGGCGATTGTGCCAGCGATTGTGCCACTGGAATAATCGCCTGGCGCTATAGCCTGCGTGTACCAATGGGTTAAATGTGCGATTTTTCACCCATTTCCCTCATTTCTCATTTCTATCTTCTCCCCTTTTCTCTCCCAAACCCCAAAACCGAACCCTAACCTATTTTGGGGGTTTTTTCCTCCCCAAAACACATTATTACTCACCATCTAGCTAGTTGGGAGCTTGAGTCACAAAACCTCCATCTTCATCTTCCTCATCAAGTTCAACGGTTGGGAGCTCGGGTTGAAGTGTTGGATTGGGTGTTCTCGGAAAGTCTCGTCATCTTTAATGGTAAGCTTCTTTGATTTAAGGTTATATATGTTCTTTCGGTGTTTCCCTAGTGTTTGGTTTATCAAATCTCGGATTTGTTAGCTTTGGAGAAACTAGGGTTTTGACCTCGTTGTGGGATTTTAGTATATTATGTTGGGGAATTTTTCTATGTGGTTGGTTACGGATATTTATGGTTCGGTATGTATGGATCTAGGTTTTGGAAGTTCTCGGCTTGAGGATTCAAGCGGCCTTCAAAAGATCTCGTTGGGTGAAATCTAGATTTAGCCTAAATCTAGCAATGTGAGTTCAAGTTGATTTGTGAAAATGGTGTACATGCCAAAATGTTTATTTTAAGGTGTTTCATATGAAATTGTCAAGTGCTGATAAGTTTTAGTTATTTTGAAATGTTTAGTTTTATAACATGTTGAGACACCCATTTTGGGATTTTGTGCATTTTGATAAATAATCATATATTTTGGGTATCTAAATGATTTATTTCATGGAGTATAATTTCAAGTATAAATGCATTTTATTGGGTGCCATGGGATGATTTAAAAGGATAAATGGTATAAACTCACTTGGAAAATGTTTCGTCCCGACCTAAATCATGTTAAAGTTATTCGGGTGTGTTGAAGCATGGGTTGCATTATTTCGGGTCGTTTACGTTTGATTTCATTTTATGATTTTCAACGTTGGGTCTTTGGGTTTGTTGAGCTTATGGCTCGTTTGGATTTTGTCGGGTTTTGAGGATGCTTGTCCGGTTTTGATAGCTCAATGTAGAGCGTTTGGTTATGATTTGCATTTATTGCATCTTATTTGGGAATTACATGTTTGGAATGCGTTAGTTCATTCGTTTTGAGTCATGTAATATTTCAGCCCCCGTCTGCTATGGATCCATGAGCACTTTTGTATTTTATCCGGTGTTGGGACGACTAGTTTTCCACATCGAGGCACGTTCGACATTGGATGTGATGTAAGTCCTTCGTGCTCGTATCAATGGGTGTATGCTGAAAGATGCTGAGCTCGATACATTTATTGCTTTATCCGATGGTGGAACGATTAGTTTTCCGCATTGAGGCGCGGTTGGCTTCTTTGGTATGGTGTAAGTCCTCCGAGCTAGTATCTATGAGTGTATTCTGAAAGATGTTGAGCCCGATACTTATACCACTTTAACGTAATGTGTGGCTTACTCTGTGCACGTCACATTATGCGGAATCGGGTTTTCCCCCGTCACCGAAAGGTGTTATTTTTAGGCTGAGTCGTTTATTATTTGTTTTCGATGACATTTTCATACATGAATTTATTCCATGTTTTATGGGTCGAGTATTAATCCCTATCCGTGTTTTGGGATGTTTTGGGATATAAAGTATTATTTACATTATCATAAATTGGGAGTCATTTTATATCCACGTTTTGAGTTTGGGTTATCTCCCTTATGCTATAATTTTGGAGACTTAAGTTTAATCATATTTTGGTCGTTTGTTTTATAAAGCTTACTCGAAATTTCATTAATTAAGCATTACCATTATTCCCGTTTCAATTAAGTGTTGGATTGCATAATTTCATGAAAAAGTGTTTTGGCGTTTAGGCGACCATCTATAAAATGCATATTATTGGTAAATGAGTTGTCCCATTATTTTAAACTAAATCATTTTAAAGGATCATGATTATAAGTTACAATATTTCCATTTTACGCTTTTTTTTATAATCATGATATAAACTCTTGAACTCACTAGGCGTTAAGCCTAACCTTTTTATTTGTCGGTATGTGCATCAAGTTCTAGATGGGGGTTTGGTCCTAGCTGTCCCAAGAAGAGATGTGCTTAGTTCTCGCGAGTGTAAGTTAGTGAAGACTTCCACAGTTTGGAGATAGTGACTTTTATTGGGTTTTAGTAGCACCCGTCCTTATTATAAACCGTATGTATAGAATGAATGTGTGTGTTGAGGTTAAATATTAAATTGTGGTTGTAGATGATTCTTTTATTGGTGTATTTAGAAAATTTTAAATTAGTTGCTATTTCCAGAATTCAGGGTGTTTCAAGTTGGTATCAGAGCTTAAGTTTGAGAGAATTAGGTATTGATTTAGAATGCCTAGACTCAAACTAGCGTAATTTTTTTAAGCGTTGAATGTGAGATCACACCATTAGGCACTTTAAGATTTGATGAGTCGAGGTGAGTGGAACCACTAAGAACGGGAATCACGCCGAAAATGGCAAGGATGATCATGTACAGTACGTTCATAATAGCACCTGGCCATTGATATGGTGAACCTACGAGTTACGTGTGTATGCTTGAACTGCCTTGGTATGATAACCGTCGGGGTAGTGAAATAGTTTCTATATGGGTAGCCATTAGAAGGAGTTGATGATTTTAGTCTTCGTCACTTGGAGTGACGGTAAGCATGGTGAATGCACTAAGTTGATCATCTTGAGGTCAGAGTTATCGATTGGATTAGAGCTATAAGGTTGTTAGACCGATTCTACTTCGAGGAGAAATTGTAAGTTACCCAAATTAGTGGGATTGTTGCTCTAAGATGTTTGGTGCATCCGGATGACAATAGTATGACGGGAAATTGAGAATCGTAGTCCTAAGATGTTGAGTGCTGACCAAATTTCATGCACTAAATTTATTTCTAAAATAAGTTTGCATCAATTGTTTCTTATGTTCTCAAAATATAAAGTGAGTTACATTTTAAAGTCTTGACAAAACATTTAGCACTCATCAGATTTTGAACTGTGAGCTTAAGCATGCACGAAATTGTTTGTTGCACGTAATTGTAAAGTGTTATCTAAATTCTCTTCTTTCACGCCTCATGTTTAATGCTATTTCCGGATATTGTAAATGTCCATGTTTTAATGTCGTTTGGGTATTGGGCAAGCAACTATGAGATTTTAACCTAGACATTGGATCTCCTCCACGTATGTCAATGGTTTTAAAGGAAAAGTTAATCTCATGCGTGGCGTCGGAATTTCTTGAGAATTTTAGTTTGTACGATTTTTGTTAAATTTCATGGAGTATTGTTTTGCATGTCTATTTCGATGCGTGAGTTTTAATTTATGTTTCGTATAAACTTGCGAGTTTATTCGGCGTCGTGTCCCATGTAAATTTTGTCAAAAGTGTCACTTACCTTTCATTGCATTCAAAAGAGGAAACTCTTAAAAGTTTAATATTCTAGCCATATTGCCGTCTTGCACACTTTGTTGAAAAATGGAAATTTTGACACCACTTGATTTTAGCATTTATGAGTTTTGCGAAAATTCAGTTGAGTTTATGATGTCTCATCTTACGTCTTTTGCGTCGCGTAAATAATTTTGGGATCATGTACTTGTGCATCATGGTGTGCGTTATTTTATGAATATTGTTAATTGACGTCATCCCACATGTTGTTTTGGGGGGGGTCATTATCATGTAAATTATCTTTGGCTTTATGCAAACGTCAATCGTCGCATGCTTTGTGCATTGGATTTAAGTATAACGTTGGTGTGAGTGATTGCATAAACGATTTACGTTATTTTAAAACAGGACTTTTGTTCTGATCGTATTTCAATCATCAACTTTTACTGCTAAGTAATTTCCGCAATGCTTGTAACGAGTTAGCGGCATCCATGTCGTTGTAATTTCTGTTATGGTCAAATGTGTTTATCTTTACGACCTAAAGCTTTAAACTCTATTTGAAATTTTATTTGTATTTCCACCATTTTACTGAACTTTGGAGATTAAATTGTTGCTTATGGGATTGTTGAGAATTCTTTTGCCACAACGTCTTTTGGTTAAAGAGAAAGAATTTTTTTAAAGTTAAAATTGCGAACCTCTCTTTTGGAATGTACAAACATTTATTGCACGTGTTGTGGTGCAGGAACCTATCTTCATGTATATAGTGTAAATTGTGCGCATGTTTTATTATTGACTTTATAAACGTAAGCATTGAACAATTCGAATTTTGGAAATGGTTTCTTATGCGCTGTGTTGTTGATCAATTTTAAACTCTATCAAATGAACAGTAGTGTATCCTTACCGCACGTTTGATCGTTAAAAGGGCTTACGTATTGGAAAGTTTTATAAAATTAAATTGGCATAGTAATTGGAAAACCTTGAACTCATTAGGTCTGTAGATTTAAACCCTGTCATGAGAGCAGTTATGATTAGGGACTAAGGGAGTCCTTGAGGATTGAAGCGTTGGAGAATCCGACTCGTGGTCAGTCTTGAATGTTGGGTTTCAGTTTTGAATCTGGGTACGCATGGTTAATGGAGATGGTATGTTTAAGCTTTTCCAGTTAGTTAAGCGGTGATATTATATTTCGGTAATCATGCGGGATTAGGTCTTAGGTGATTGTCTGCGATTAGATTGGGTTCATTTTGGTGGGTTGCTCGTCGGTGTGACATCATAGTTTATGTGATGGTGTACCGTCCTTATGGACTTCACAATCAAAGGAAATTTTTGCGATCCGTTTGTTAGAAATGTAAGACATGGGATTTTTAGCACCCTGTTTGGTGTCATCTTTAGTGCATCCATCCGTCTGGATTGAAATTTTGGGTGGGATGCCCACGTGTTCGAGGTCACCGTTTAGTCCTAGGTGTCGACTTGTGTCCTTGAAGCCAAAAGATCTTGGGATATTCAAAAATATCCCGGTTGGAGCATGGGAAATAATGACCTTGCGGTGATGAAATTTTGAAAGAAGATTAGGTGTGGATGAGCAAGTACTGATGTGTTTAAGCATTCCTGTGGTGATGAGGACTTTATGTTGGAGAATGCTATGAGGTTGGTGTTGGAACGGAATGAGTGTTGACCGAATCTGGGCTAAACAGTTACCTGAAGGACGCATTGGTGCGCCTTGGAAGAATATCTTTGTAGATATTAGGAATGGATCAGCTAAACTCCGAGGATTTTGGAAGTTTGGTTATGATTGAGTTCGGAACCGTATAGATCCGAAGGGAATTGGTCAGTGTAAAGTTGGGATCACAAAATTTCTTGGAGGTAGTAATTGCCATCCAAGGTTGGGACACGACCGTAACCTTATGGGTAAAGGTTACTTTGGCAAATTGAGTGTTCGCTTGGCTATGGGTGTAACTTGCCCATGAGGGACAATTGGCGAGTATCGGTATAAGGGTCATGTTAGTGGTGCCGAAAGAAGGGTTCAGGGAAATCCTTCTGCGGGAAAGGTTTCATGGGAATCTAGATTTCGAGGACGAAATCATTCTAAGGTTGGGAGGATTGTAACGCCCGTAATTTTCGGTAAGTAAATGTCACCCGGACATTTCTGTGACTTGTAAACAGTGGGGTTTTGTTGGGAAATGTATTATTTAAAGTCCCTCGGAGTATCGGGAGTTTGGGCGTTGAAAAATCGGATTTTTGGAGTTCGGGGACACCCGGGCAACCATGCCAGCGATTGTGCCAGAGGGCACAATAGCCTGGCACTATCGCCGAAGTTGAGGAGCTCACGGTACATGCTTGGCGATTGTGTCAGCGATTGTGCCACTGGCATAATCGTCTGGCACTATAGCCTGCATGTACCAGTGGGTTAAATGTGCGATTTTTCACCCATTTCCCTCATTTCTCATTTATATCTTCTCCCCTTTTCTCTCCCAAACCCCAAAACCGAACCCTAACCTATTTTGGGGGGTTTTCCTCCCCAAACCACATGATTACTCACCATCTAGCTAGCTGGGAGCTTGAGTCACAAAACCTCCATTTTCATCTTCCTCATCAAGTTCAACGGTTGGGAGCTCGGGTTGAAGTTTTGGATTGGGTGTTCTTGGAAAGTCTCGTCATCTTTAATGGTAAGCTTCTTTGATTTAAGGTTATATATGTTCTTTGGGTGTTTCCCTAGTGTTTGGTTTATCAAATCTCGGATTTGTTAGTTTTGGAGAAACTAGGGTTTTGACCTCGTTGTAGGATTTTAATATATTATGTTGGGGAATGTTTCTATGTGGTTGGTTATGGATATTTATGGTTCGGTATGTATGGATCTAGGTTTTGGAAGTTCTCGGCTTGAGGATTCAAGCGGCCTTCAAAAGAGCTCGTTGGGTGAAATCTAGATTTAGCCTAAATCTAGCAAGGTGAGTTCAAGTTGATTTGTGAAAACGGTGTACATGCCAAAATGTTTATTTTAAGGTGTTTCATATGAAATTGTTAACTGCTGATAAGTTTTAGTTATTTTGAAATGTTTAGTTTTATAACATGTTGAGACACCCATTTTGGGATTTTGTGCATTTTGATAAATAATCATATATTTTGGGTATCTAAATGATTTATTTCATGGAGTATAATTTCAAGTATAAATGCATTTTATTGGGTGTCATGGGATGATTTGAAAGGATAAATGGTATAAACTCACTTGGAAAATGTTTCGTCCCGACCTAAATCGTGTTAAAGTTATTCGGGTGTGTTGAAGCATGGGTTGCATTATTTCGGGTCGTTTACGTTTGATTTCATTTTATGATTTTCAACGTTGGGTCTTTGGGTTTGTTGACTTATGGCTCGTTTGGATTTTGTCGGGTTTTGAGGACGTTTGTCCGGTTTTGATAGCTCAATGTAGAGCGTTTGGTTATGATTTGCATTTATTGCATCTTATTTGGGAATTACATGTTTGGAATGCGTTAGTTCATTCGTTTTGAGTCATGTAATGTTTCAGCCCCCGTCTGCTATGGACCCATGAGCACTTTTTGTATTTTATCCGGTGTTGGGACGACTAGTTTTCCACATCGAGGCACGTTCGGCATTGGATGTGATGTAAGTCATTCGTGCTCGTATCAATGGGTGTATGCTGAAAGATGCTGAGCTCGATACATTTATTGCTTTATCCGATGGTGGAACGATTAGTTTTCCCCATTGAGGCGCGGTTGGCTTCTTTAGTATGGTGTAAGTCCTCCGAGCTAGTATCTATGGGTGTATTCTGAAAGATGTTGAGCCCGATACTTATACCACTTTAACGTAATGTGTGGCTTACTCTGTGCACGTCACATTATGCGGAATCGGGTTTTCCCCCGTCACCGAAAGGTGTTATTTTTGGGCTGAGTCGTTTATTATTTGTTTTCGATGACATTTTCATACATGAATTTATTCCATGTTTTATGGGTCGAGTATTAATCCCTATCCGTGTTTTGGGATGTTTTGGGATATAAAGTATTATTTACATTATCATAAATTGGGAGTCATTTTATATCCACGTTTTGAGTTTGGGTTATCTCACTTATGCTATAATTTTGGAGACTTGAGTTTAATTATATTTTGGTCGTTTGTTTTATAAAGCTTACTCAAAATTTCATTAATTGAGCATTACCATTATTCCCCTTTCAATTAAGTGTTGGATTGCATCATTTAATGAAAAAGTGTTTTGGCGTTTAGGCGACCATCTATAAAATGCATATTATTGGTAAATGAGTTGTCCCATTATTTTAAAGTAAATCATTTTAAAGGATTATGATTATAAGTTACAATATTTCCATTTTACGCTTTCTTTATAATCATGATATAAACTATTGAACTCACTAGGCGTTAAGCCTAACCTTTTTATTTGTCGGCATGTGTATCAGGTTCCAGATGGGGGTTTGGTCCTAGTTGTCCCAAGAAGAGATGTGCTTAGTTCTCCCGAGTGTAAGTTAGTGAAGACTTCCGCAGTTTGGAGATAGTGACTTTTATTGGGTTTTAGTAGTACCCGTCCTTATTATAAACCGTATGTATAGAATGAATGTGTGTGTTGAGGTTAAATATTAAATTGTGGTTGTAGATGATTCTTTTATTGGTGTATTTAGAAAATTTTAAATTAGTTGCTATTTCCAGAATTCAGGGTGTTACACATTTGTTCTGTCAAATTCCATGATATCATCTTTGTGTTCACTTGAGGAATTTGTGTGCCTAAGAAGCTAAAGGATGTTTTCCTGTTCCTGCACAACACACATTGAACAATTTGAATATATGGTAAAGGCTGGAAAACCTATTTCAGGAAAAGATCACAAAAAGGGTGATTGATGTCATATTCAAGATTGATTGGTATTCCAAATAATTTCCTTCCCGTTGTAACAAATATTTCCATATAATAAATTATAAATATAGTAAGGGTGGGCATTAGAGAATACGCAAAATCATAGTATTTGTCTTGTTCATTTACGATTGTAGAATATCGGTTTTGTTAGTCTATTGGCTATTTAATCTTCTATTACCACTTTGGTTCTTATCAAATTGGAAAACCTATTTAATATGTTGGTTATGATCACTTTTTCCAGCGAGTGTTGAAACTAAACTTAAAGAAATTACTTGTTGATTTGTGTGTCCTGTCATGGTGCATATTAATGGCATTACTGTAGATCGTAGAATACCAAACATACATGATTTTTTGTATTTAACACTTCATCTTGTCCCTACCGAAGCATGAACTTCAAACAATAGTTACCAATGGATGATCGCTTAAAGTTCCAACAATATGTAAATGAAAGTTAAACCATCAAACATGTTAGAAAAATGTACATAGGGTTGATAAGATCAACCATACCATGTGGGTTTTGTGTAAATATTTCTTGATTGGCTTGCTAATTTGATGTATTGCACTTGTTAAACAATCATGATATGTTGTTAATTCTTTTAGATATGGCAAATTTTGGGGAATACTCACAATCAAAGAAGCCTAGAGTTAATTGGAAAAAATAAAATGTGGTGAAAACTTTTATCGAATCTTGTTTGAACGAGATCTCCATAAATGGACGAGAAGGGGGTAGCCTTAAAGCGGTTTCTTGGAAGAATGTAGCAGAAACGCTACAAAAGACTCATAATTTTGTTGTTGAATAACGACAAATGAAAAACCATTATGATTACCTCAAAGGAAAGTATGGAGCATGGTCAAAGTTAAGAAACAAAACGGGTATTGTTTATGACGCATCGACAAACATGTTTAATCTGTCAGAAGATGAATGACAGATAGAAATGAAGGTCACATTTTATCTTTTTACATGATAAATTCTCTTAAATTCTTCTGTTATGTTTTAATATAATACTAGAAACGTACTCGCGCAATGCAGCGAGATACATCACGATTTTAATGTTTATTTTTATTTTTTGTTTTTTATTGATTTACAGTACGATTTTGGATGTTTAGGATTTGGGGGATTAGAGATAAGGATTTTGGGGGATAATGATGAAATTTATTAATTAGGGTTAAAAACATTTAAAAGTAGTACATATTGTTTCATTAATTGTTTTTTAAGAGATTTTAAGTAGATTAGCATTAAATAATAGTACATAATGCTTAATACATCACGATTTTAATGTTTATTTTTATTTTTTATTTTTTATTGATTTACAGTACGATTTTGGATAGTTTTTATTGAGTGATAATGGTTTTTTATATATAAATTTGTTTAATTTAGGCTTAACAATATAATGTTTTTTATATAAAAAAAATTAAGTAGTTTGTTAAAATTCATTAATTATCTTATATATTTTAAATTTTTTATATTTAAATTGAGATGTTTATCCTGTTTTGATTATGTTTATCAGAATTCAAATTTCATAATTTTAGGGTTTGGGGATTAGAGATAAGGATTTTGGTGGATAAGGATGAAATATATTAATTGGGGTTAAAAGCTTTACAGGTAGTATATTAGGCTTTAGTAGTTATTTTTAAGAGATATTAAGTAGATAGCTTTAAATGATAGTACATAAAGCTTAGTGAGTTGTAATTAAGAGTTTTTTATGTTATCTTTATAATATAGTATAGATAAATATACTTATATTTTTTATAAACAGCAAAATAAATTTGTTGAGAAGTTGAGGACTGCACCTCTTCCCTGTCCTGAACTTTGTATTCAATGATTTGATGGTGTTGCTTCCACCGGTGTTGGAACTTGGGGACCGACTGCAACTGTTCCAAACCCTTCTAGCATGACTCCGGAAATTGTTGAGAATTATGATACGCAAGACTACTATGATTTAACACAAGAACCACTTCCTTCAGAAGATGACGTTGTTTTTCATCCCCAACCTCAAAGGAAAAAACAAAAAGGAAAATAACATTCGATGAATGAGGATGATTTAGCTAGGGTTGTGACACATGTTAAGCAGATCTTAAACAAACCACCGGGGGATGATGAGATGGATCTTTGCATTGATAAGTTGGAAACACTTGGGTGGGAGCAAAGCTCAATGTATGACATAGCACTTCACATATTTAGTCAAAGCACCAACTATAGGAAAATTTGGTTACGATTGAACGAGGAGAGATGTGAGGGGTGGGTCAAATTTACAGGAAGTAAGCTCGGTCTATTTTAGTTTGAAATGATGTTTTATTTTGTTTTGAACAATGTTTTCTTTTAGATGATCTTTTGTTTAGGATATTTTTCTTTTTAGGTATTATGATTGATTCAATATAATAAATGGTTATTTCAATTTGGGGATGTGTGTTACAAGTTGATGTTTTTTTAATTTTTGTATTGGTTTTTTAAACTTGATGTTGTATCTATATATGTTTGAAACTTGAAATGATGTTCTTTTATTGTTTTATGTTCGCAAGGTCATACATTGGATCAAGAATTATTAAGTGGATCCAATACGCAATGCCATGAATTGATGCGTTTATCTCGTGATGCCTTTATAATGTTATGCAACCACTTTAAACAAAAAAATTGGTTGCAATCAAGTAGTGTCATGATCTGAATTCTTAACAAGAATAAACACTCAGAAACAATATTAAAGAAGTTTGTGGAATAACACTTTAATATTCAAAGATCAATGAAACAGTGAATCAGAATAACAACTTGTAAACTTTTATTGAAAGATTGTAAAGCTACAAGATTTCACACACAACCTCAATATTGATGAACAAGCTCACCAATACGAATTCTACTTCTCTAGAACTAGGATTATAAACCTTGAGGTTGATTCTCTCTAAGAAAACTAAAAACTCAGAATAATTCTCTATTCTAAAGATACAAAACTATTCTATACATATACTGAAGATAAAAGATAATTACAAAGAATAAAAGATCTTCAGAATAATCTTCCATCTTTATCTCCAAGCCTTCCATAATCTTTAATCAAAACAGCTGTCATCTTTGCCATATGAAGTTTTCATCTCATAAGCAGTATTAAGTCTTCAGCAGCATTAATACTTTGAGCAGTATTAAGTTCAGCAGTACTAACTACTAGCAGTACTAAAATTGCTTAGCAGTAGTAACTTCATCTAGCAGTATTAATCTTGATTAGCAGCATTAACCTGTATCAGCAACATTAACTTCAGAAGTAGTAACCAAGTTGTGCTAGCAGCATTAACTGTACTTAAGCAATTCTTTCAGTTCCTAACAATCTCCCCCTAACTTGACTTTTAGGAAGAGAAGTCAAGTTCTTCAGATGGTCTTTAAGATGCTCCCAAAACTTCATAGCTCATACACCTGTATTTGGATTCAACCCCAAACTCTGATTGATAATCCTCTGAATCAAGTACTTTGCCATTTCTGAATCTGGAACACATCCAAGCTTCTTTTTCAACATTGCATGCAGCTTCAATCTACTGTGGTTGTACACTCTCTCCACTAGGAAGTATTCTATGTGATTTGAATCCATAGTCAAAGCATATACTCCACTAGTTTCATATAGAGTCCAGTTGGTGACTTTTTGAAACACATTTCTGATGATGTCCTTCACTTCTTCAGGCTTGAACAACATACAAAGATACTCCATCACAAGTTTTGTGATTGAAATCTCTGAAGCTTTCAATTGATCAGCATACAACTTCATTCCTATTTCAAACATCTCCTCTAGATCAGACCTGGAACATGTTCTGACAATCTTGGCCCAAGTATTATACACTTCATACTTCTCATCTTTTCTTTTGAGCCTGATATACTCTTTGCCATCAACCTTCATTGTCTCCCAGAGAATGGCCTCAGGAGGCTTAACATCAACAAGTTCAGCTGTAATAGGTTCAGGAACTTTGTCCATCACTACCATGTACAGATTCACATCATCAGTACTTGATGGTTCTTTCTGTTCAATTTCCTTAGGTGCCCCTTCTTCTTCAGCAACCTTCTCAGCTTCTTCTTTATCCACTCTAGGCTTCTTGGTTGATTTTCTTCTTGCCATCATCTTAGTTCTTTTTAAAGTCCTCAGACTTTCACCTAGTGTGGCTTCTTTCTTTGGTGTTTCTTGCTCATCAGGGAAAGGTTTTTCTATCAGAAAATCATTACTTTCTTTCATTCTCTTTTCCATTTCAACTCTGGCTTTTTCATTCCCTTGAAGCTTTAGCATCTCTGAATCATACAACTCTTTAATCTGTTCAAAAGACATCTTTGAGAACATCTCCTTTCTGACTCCTACAGCACCTTTGAGAAAAGTAATCATCTTCTTTCTCTCTTGAGTACCAAGGAAGGTCTTTGAGGGTTGTCTCTTCTTAGCAGCCATTTTAACCAACATAGATTTCTTCAGGGTTGCAGCTTTCTTCTATGCTATTTCAGTTGCCAAACTTTGTTGATAAGCTTCATTTAACTCTGCAGCCAGAGCCTTAGCCATCTCTCTATCTTTGTCCACTTGAGCTAATTCTGCTTGGTCAAGTTCAGCTTGAATCTTCCTAGCCAAAGCTTCATCTGACTCAACCAACTTTTGCTTTTTAATTGGTTGATCAAATTCCACTAACTTTGCTTTGCCTTTATCCCTTCTTACCACCTTCTCAATACTTGCTTTCTTAATCACTTCACCTTTTTCTTTGATGATAACTCCTTTGGCCTTTGAGGTGACCTTGGGAGTATCATGTTTAGCCTCGATCAAAGTTTCTGCTATCTCAAGATCTGTTAATACCTCTTGTACTATTTCTGCTGCTTCATTCAATTCAGCAGTATTAACAGTTTCTGCTGCTTTACTTGTTTCAGCAGCATTAACTGTTACTGCTGCTTGTACAAAAACTGATTCTTTTTCTACTGCTTGCTCTTTTACTGCTGCTATGCTTGATATTTCTGCTGCTTGTACAAACTCTGTTTCAGTTTCCACTGCTTGCTCCCCCTCAAAATCAAATTGTTCCCCCTTGTCTTTATCATCTTCCATGTTGACATCAGCTTCTGACTCCCCCTTTTTGGGAGCATCATCCACTAGTTTCCTTCTTCTGAGCACAAACTGTTTCTTTTTCTTTTTCTGGACCAATCTCTTCACCAGTTTCTTCAGGTTGGTAATCTGTACTTGTTGAGACAAAATTATCAGTTTCAGCTCTTCTATGTCTTTTCCCTGCTTGATTACATCCATGTTGATGTTGCCCATTGTTTCCATCAATTCAAGATAGTCATATATGTCCTCACCTTCTCCAGGAGTGTGACCCCCTTTTGAAGAATCATGGGATCTTTTTGTAGTAGAGGTCTTCTGCCTAGCAGAAGCACCTGCTACCCCCATGGTTTCTTGGCACCTGGGACCTTTGGATTATTGCTCACCCAAAGTTGCCATGGGGAAGGTCTTATTGATGTTACCACTGACCTCCTCTGTGCTAGCAGGAGTAGTGGCAGCCTTTGCACCCATATGCTCATTCATCTCCTCATTGAGCACCTCCTTGGGGTTGGGAGACACCCCTGTGGTTTCCCTGTAGATATTCTCTAATGGAGAATTTTCCATTAGAGGGCTTAAAGGCTCTGTGGGTGAAGGGACAAGAAGGGAAGGAGCCTTCTTTACCTTTTTTCTGATGTATGTATTGGTTATTGATGAAGTTGATTTTTGAACAAGGGACTGAGAGGATTGATATGGTGATTGAAGGTTGGGATAGGCTTTCAGTGGGATGGTCTAATGAGGGCCTTGACCCTGAAGCCATACCTTCTTCATTGTGGGACACCACCATCATTGTAGAGAACAATTGGGTGTCAACTCCTTCCGAGTCCAATGGAGATCTCTTCATATTTGAAAAGACCTTACCTTTGGGGATTTTGGGTACATATACCTCATCAAAGTGAGGCATATCCGTCAATTCATGGGTTATAACTACCTGTACAAATCTTGGGTACATATAAAAACTCTTTTTGCTTCCCAAGTTTGATACAAGATCATTGAAAATCATTTTAGAAAAATTGTACTTTCTGGCAGTGGCCAAGCAGACCAAAGCATAAGCAATGGTACTGCTGAACTCACTCCATCCAATAGTCTTTTTGGAAATACATTGCATCAGGGTATGAACAAGAAAACGCCATTGGTTATAAAATTTAGCTTTTGAGAATTTGAAACCACCCAATTGGCCTCCATACCCCATTCTTGAAAGGTTAGAGAACAAGTCCTCATTAGGAATAGAGGTAATACCTGCAGCATCGTCTAGACGTAGACAGATGCGAATCACCTCTTCAGAAACTGATAAGGGTTTGTCACACACCCTTGTCTTGATTATTTGCACACCATTTTCTGTGACTACAGTGGCATTTGCCCAAAATTATCTTTGATGCTCTATGTAGATTGTTGGCGACACTGTAAGATCATGGGCAATGTGGCTGGACTTGAGAAAGTCCACAATCTGGTGGAATCCAGCAGCTTGCTTCGGCTTTTGAAGCATAGAGATTTCGTTGTGCTCATCAATGAATGCCATGGATGCCATTGAGCTTGAGTGTGCTTGCCTGAACTTTACTAGGAGCTTTGAGAGAAAAAAAGGTTAGAGAGCAGATGAATAGAAATCAAAGAGTCGTTATGAACTTTTAGGCGGGCAACAGGGTATTTATAGGATTCGGGACATAAGCAGTATTAACTAACTAGCAGTATTAACTGAGAGCAGTATTAACCAGTAGCAGTATTAACTGACTAGCAGTATTAACTGAGAGCAGTATTAACCACTAGCAGTATTAACTAACTAGCAGTATTAACTGAGAGAAGTATTAACTAACTAGCAGTATTAACGAACTAGCATTATTAACTAACTAGCAGTATTAACTGAGAGCAGTATTAACCACTAGCAGTATTAACTGACTAGCAGTATTAACTGAGAGCAGTATTAACCACTAGCAGTATTAACTAACTAGCAGTATTAACTGAGAGAAGTATTAACTAACTAGCAGTATTAACTGAGAGCAGTATTAACCACTAGCAGTATTAACTAACTAGCAGTATTAACTGTGCACTGGCAGTATTAAAACTGCACTGGCAGCATTAACTATACTTACACTTTTTGAAGCTTGAGGTACTCTGAGCAAGGTAATAACTTCCTGAGAAAGATGTTAGTAGCACCAAAGAATAAACCAATAACAGGTATGAAAACACTTTTTAAGACATGAGCTCATTCAGAGTTGATCATGCCCACACTTGTGACCAAGAAAGTGAATCTACCCACATCAAAGGCTTTAGTGAATAGATCAGCAAACTGGTTGTCAGTATGAACTTTAGCAACTTGAGTTAGCTTCTTTTCATTACAATCTCTAATAAAGTGATACCTGATCTCAATGTGCTTTGTTTTGGAGTGCTTGACTGGATTGTTAACAATGCTTATAGCACTGCTATTATCAATGAAGATTGGAGTGTGAAGAAAGGTTACCCCATAGTCCAGCATCTGATTCTGAATCCATAGAACCTGAGAGCAGCAACTTGCAGCAACAATATACTCAGATTCTGTTGTTGATAAGGACACTGTGGTTTGCTTCTTACACTGCCAAGATACTAGTCTTGCACCCAAAAGTTGACATCCACCTGAAGTAGACTTTCTGTCCATGTTAGCACCTCCCAAGTCACTATCTGAATAAGCAATCAAGTCAAAGTTGGATTCATAAGGATACCAAAGACCTAATCTAGGTTGCCCTCTTAAGTATCTGAAAATCCTTTTAACAGCTTGAAGATGTGATTGCTTTGGCTTGACTTGGAATCTGGCACACAAACACACTGGAAACATGATGTATGGTCTTGAGGCTGTGAGATACATGAGAGATCCAATCATTGATCTATATAGATGGACATCAACATCCTCCCCCTCAAGATCAGCAGTGATCTTTTTATGAGTGTCCATAGGTGTGCTTGCTGGCTTTGAGTCTGTTAAACCATACTTATCCAGGATGTCTTTCACATATTTTGATTGGCTTATGAAGATCCCATCTTTCTTCTGTTTCACTTGAAGCCCAAGGAAGAAGGTAAGTTCACCCATTGAACTCATTTTAAAGCTCTTGTGCATCAACTTTTCAAAGTCTCTACACATCTGATCTTTTGTGGATCCAAAGATGATATCATCCACATAAATCTGAACAAGTAGGATGTCCTTCTTACTTCTTTTAATGAAGAGGGTCTTGTCAATTATTCCTCTTTCAAACCCATTCTCCAAGAGATAGGTAGACAGTGTATCATACCATGCTCTTGGGGCTTGATGAAGACCATAAAGTGCTTTCTTCAGTTTGTATACTCTGTCTGGATATGATGGATTTTCAAATCCAGGGGACTGACAGACATATACTTCTTCATCAATTGTACCATAAAGAAAGACACTCTTCACATCCATTTGGTATACCTTGAACTTCATGTATGAGGCATAGGCTAGAAACAGCCTAATTGCCTCTACCCTTGCCACTGGAGCAAACACTTCTTCATAGTCTATGCCTTTTTCTTGAGTGTACCCTTGTGCCACAAGCCTTGCTTTGTTCCTGATCACAATTCCTCTCTCATCCTTTTTATTCCTGAAAATCCACTTGGTGCCAATAACTCTATGACCTTTTGGAAGGTCCACCAGGTCCCAAACTTCTTGCAATTTGAACTGCAGTAATTCTTCTTGCATAGCTTCTATCCAACTGGAATCTTTCATTGCATCATAAACCTTCTTAGGCTCAATCTGAGATAGAAAGCAAGAGAGTATTGTGTGTTGTTGATCCTGCATCTCTTGAAGTCTGCTTTGATTCCTTGTTATCATAGGAGAAGAGATGTCTCCTATGACCAGCTCTGGAGGATGGTTCTTTTGAGTTCTAGTCTGATGACTAGGTTCTTCATTGATTCCCACATCAAGATTGGAATCATTTAAGTCAGCTGAGGGGATCTCATCAGCTGCTTCTGGCTCCTCATGCACTTGATTCTCCTCATCTCTTCCTTCTTCTTCACTCTGAATCAGTTCAGTCATAATTTCCTTTGCACAGACATCAACAGGCTCTATTGTAGGTATGGGAAAGATCACAGACTGAGAAATAATGTCTTGTACTTGTACTTGTTCATCCCCTGATCCTCCACTTCCTGAACCTACATGATAATCACTACTGAAACCCAAAGAGTTAGTTAGTGAATCAATGTCAAATAACCACTGAGGACCAGACCCAATAGGATTTGGTGTGTTCTCATTGCATTTGACATTGTCACTTTCCTCAATTATTCTAGAAGAAGAATTAAAAACTCTGTAAGCCTTACTCTGAGATGAGTAACCAACAAGAAAACCATCATCTGCCTTGCTATCAAACTTTCCTAAGTGAGTTTTGGTATTGAGAATGGTACA
This sequence comes from Arctium minus, assembly GCA_954870635.1. NCBI lineage: Eukaryota > Viridiplantae > Streptophyta > Magnoliopsida > Asterales > Asteraceae > Arctium > Arctium minus. Next base: position 56,011,989 of record OX941095.1, on the reverse strand, counting down.
GGGACACCCAAAAGGTTTGAAAAATCCAATAAATGGTTTTCTTTTATTTGAAAGCTCATGTGGTCTCTTGTTTTTAGGCTTGACTACTAGAACCCTGTTTTGGACATAGCAAGCAGTATTAACTACTTCAGCCCAGAAAGTAATTGGTAGTTTGGAATCAGCTAACAGAGATTTATCAGCCTCAATCAGTGTCCTATTCCTACTCTCAGCAACACCATTTTGTTATGGAGTCCTAGGAGCACTGTATTGCCTCTCAATTCCTTTTTCCTCACAAAAGGTGTTTAGGTCATGATTTTTAAATTCAGTACCATTGTCTGACCTAATGACTTTTACCTTTTGATTTGTTTGGTTTTCAATTCTTAGGATAAAGGATTTGATCAGTCCACTTGTCTCATCCTTAGTCCTTAGAAAATATACCCAAGTAAATCTAGAGTAATCATCAACAATAACTAGGCAGTATGATTTCTTACCTATACTCATAACATTTGTAGGACCAAACAGATCCATATGCAACAACTGAAGAGAACTAGAGATTGTGTTCAACTCTATGGACTTATGAGAAGTTTTGTGTTGTTTGCCTTTGAGACATGCAACACAATGATCATCACATGAAAAGACTTTGGAAGGTAAACCTCTTACAAGGTTATTTTTAACAAGTTTATTCATTGTTTTAAAGTTCATGTGACACATCCTTCTGTGCCAAAGTGATGATTCATCCAAAGAAGCTTTTGAAACAAGACAGATTAAGGATGAATCAGTTGAAACACTTTCCATATCTAAGCAATATACATTATCCTTTCTGGGAGTTCTTAGTAGTATCATCTTTTCATCAACTACCTTGAATCCAGGAGCAAGGATAATGCATTTAGAATCAGTAAATAATATACTATGTTGTTTGTCACAAACCTGTGATACACTTAACAGGTTGTACCTTAACTGCTCAACATAGAATACATCTTCAAAGGTCATTTTACCTTTGGTTACATCCCCCTTACCACTTATCTTACCTCCATCTGGAGTATTACCAAAGGCAACATGCCCACCATCAATTTTCTTGAAATTCTTGAGGCATGACATGTTCCCTGTCATGTGCCTAGAGCAACCACTATCAACATGCCAGATGCTCTTCCCCTTGAGCTGTTGGTTGCCCTGCACATAAGATTAAACAATTAGTATTGATTGGGAACCCAAGCCAAAGTGGTCTTGGGTCTCCCTTTCTCATCAAAGTATTTACATTCCTTTTTGATGAGATTTTTGAAATCAGAGCTCTCTTTATTGGAGTACTTTGTCAATATGATTGGTCTAGCAACACAAACACTAGGAGCAGTACTAACTTTAGAAGTACTAACAGAGTTAGCAGCACTAACAGGTTTAGCAGTACTAACCTTGTTAGAAGCACTAACAGAGTTAGCAGTATTAACATTTGAGGAAGTACTAACCATGTTAGTTTTAGCAGTACTAATACTCTTGGCAGCACTAACATTGGTAGCAGTAGTATTGCTTCTAGCAGCACTATCATTGTCAGCAGTACTATTTGGGGTAGCAGTACTAACAGTTTTAGTGTTTTTAGGAACCCACATATTGACACTCTCTTTAATAGTCTTTTTCTTCATGTGGTTTTTAGATTTAACAGATTTCTTCTCCACATGGTTCCTTTCCTTCTTCCTATAACCAGAGGGTTTTTGCATAGATCTTTGAAAATTCATCCTTTGGTTCATAGGATTGAAATAACAGTATTTAGCAAGATGATTCAATTTGCCACAGATAAAACAAGGTTTTGGTCTATTGATTTTACTCAGATCAACCCCTTGTTTTTGTGCCCACTGATTATTCCAGTTTCTTTGATTTCCCCTCTTTTTATCATGTTTTAGGGGCTCAGATTTCTTGCATGCACACTGTTTGCAAGGAACAGGATTCACAACTGTGGTCTGTTTGTAATAGACCTTACCAGACTTTCCCTCTGTCTTCTCTATGTCCTTTGATTTGACCCAAATCTTTCCACACCCCTCATTGGTAATGATGTGATTCTCTAGGGGAATCTCACCACTGACATTGTTCTCCTTACTCTTACCAACCTCTTTCTCAGTCTTATCCTCAACAACTACCTCATCTAAGGGATCTATCTCAGTGGCTCCCTCAGGCAAGTCCTTCCTATCTTTGGTTTCTAGCAAATCTGAGGTAGGAGGAATGTAGTTGTTGTTGTATGGTGGTGGTGTGGTATTATACCCAATTCCTCTTCTCAATTTGTCATGAATCTGAGTTTGTAGTAAAGAGTCTATTGCTTTAGAAGCATTGGAAAACTTTTCCACATCAAGCTTAACCTTGGTTAGCTCCTCTCTCAACTTTTCACTCTCTTCTTTAGATTTGGTCAGTTGGAGTTCTAGATCCTTTTTCTCCCACTTCCAGTAATTGGTATCATATGAGTGTTGAAGTTCATTGGCTTGAAAACCTTTAATCTGTTCCTCAAACCTCTCAACAATTCTCACATAGTCTTTTATATCTTTTGCTAACCTCTTAAGGTCATCACTCATCTTCTGGTTGTGATCCCTGTACCTTTTAACATTGTCTATGCAAGTTTTAGAACATAGATTAGAACTTACCTCAGTTGGGAGATCAGATACTTCTGCCATAAGAGCTTGATTTTGGATAGCCTCTTCTGCTTGATCACTCCAGTCAAACCCCATTCCTTGTTGAGAAACAAGGGCTTGAGCAGAGTTTCTGTTATGGTTGAGGTTTCCAGACTGTGCTTGTTGGTGGTTGTTGTTGTGAGACACTCCACTTCTGCATTCCCTGGCAAAGTGTCCCTTCAGATGACATTTATAGCACTCCACCTTTGATTTATCAAAGCCTGCTCCATCTTCTCTTCTTTGGGAGAAGTTGTTCCTCCCAGTTCTCTTGATGAACTTCTTCACCCTCATGGAAAGCATGGCCATCTGCCATTTAATATCCATCTCTTCAAGATCATCAGGATGAAGTTGTTCCAAATCATCATTGATTAAAGAGGAGTTTCCATGGCTAGAAAGAAAGGCTTCAAACACATATTCAGTGCCTTTTTCTTGATTTGTTCCATTAGCAGCATTAACTGATTCAGGGTTAGCAGTAGAATCAATTGATGCTGATAGGAGTGCAGCATTATGAACATATCCAAAAGGCTTCTTCTTTGCCTCTACCTCAGCTTCAAATACTCTAAGATCATTGTACAGATCATCAAGTTCTTTCTCTTCCAATTGTTCATTCTGTCTGAATGAAACAGTGTACATGGTACATTCATCTCCAAGGGACCTTAAGAACTTTATGTTTACATCATCTTGATCAATCTGTACTCCCATAGTGGCTAGTTCACCAATTAGCTTGTTAAACCTGTCAAAAGTTTGAGTCATTGACTCATTCTTAGTTGACATAAAGTTTTCATACTGTTGCTTCAAAATTGCCTTCTGATTTCTCTTGGTACTTTTGGTACCAGATAATCTCTTTTCTAGAGCATTCCAAAGCATCTGTGCATTAGTGCAATTACAGAATTGGTGTTGATACTCATTGGGAATGGCCAAGAGCAGTGTGCTCAAGGCTTTCATCTCTGTCTGCCTTGTCTTTCTTTCTGCATCCATCTTTGGTGGGGTTCTTTTTCCATCTTCACCAATCTTTCCTGCATCAGATGGGCCATTCTCAATAATGTCCCACATGGAGTAATCTGTGAGGAGAATGTATTGCTTGATTCTAATCTTCCACATGTCAAATTCATTAGATCTGAGCATTGGAACCTTTGAGACCAGAGTACTGTTTGATTCAACTGTGTTTTCCATGATGAATAAGATTTCTGAGAATACTTGCTCTGATACCACTTGTCAGGATCTGAATTCTTAACAAGAATAAACACTCAGAAACAATATTAAAGAAGTTTGCGGAATAACACTTTAATATTCAAAGATCAATGAAACAGTGAATCAGAATAACAACTTGTAAACTTTTATTGAAAGATTGTAAAGCTACAAGATTTCACACACAACCTCAATATTGATGAACAGGCTCACCAATACGAATTCTACTTCTCTAGAACTAGGATTATAAATCTTGAGGTTGATTCTCTCTAAGAAAACTAAAAACTCAGAATAATTCTCTATTCTAAAGATACAAAACTATTCTATACATATACTGAAGATAAAAGATAATTACAAAGAATAAAAGATCTTCAGAATAATCTTCCATCTTTATCTCCAAGCCTTCCATAATCTTTAATCAAAACAGCTGTCATCCTTGCCATATGAAGTCTTCATCTCATAAGCAGTATTAAGTCTTCAGCAGCATTAATACACTTTGAGCAGTATTAAGTTCAGCAGTACTAACTACTAGCAGTACTAAAATTGCTTAGCAGTAGTAACTTCATCTAGCAGTATTAATCTTGATTAGCAGCATTAACCTGTATCAGCAGCATTAACTTCAGAAGTAGTAACCAAGTTGTGCTAGCAGCATTAACTGTACTTAAGCAATTCTTTCAGTTCCCAACAAGTAGGCATATAGGTGTTGAAGAGAAGATGGCGATGTTTTTGACAATTATCGCTCATAATGAACGTTTTAGAATGGTCAAACGTAGATCTCAACACTCCAAACGGACTATTCATAATTTTTTTCATGAGGTATTTGGGAAGAATGATGGAATTCGCGTGAAAGGTCGTAGGGCCAACATCCTTTGATGGAACACCAAGTACGTCCGAGAGATTTAGGCGCCTCAAAGAGATATTTCCGGTATGATTTATGTTATTGATTTGATAATTTCTACATGATTTGATATTTTTTACAAGTTTTTGTATATTTTTTTTTTTTTTAAAAGGGGGCTATAGATGCTCTAGATGTAACCCTGATACATGCAGTTGCACCTAGTAATCAACAAGCAAGGTATAGAGGAAGAGGAAGAGGAGAATGCTACCAAAACGTTTTAGCAATTTGTGATTTTAATATAATATTTACGTTTGTTTGGGCTGGATGGGAAGACATTGCACATGATTCTAGAATCGTGAGAGAAGTTGCGTTTAACCCAACTTCGGGATTCCCGTTTCCTCCATTAAGTAAGTATTGTTTTTGCTTAACTTTAAAAGGTTATTAGTTTTCTAAATTTTTAAAGTTGTAAATGCAATTGCAGATAAATATTATCTATGATGTGTCGCATATACTTGCACCCGTGGATTTATGACTCTATATCGCAATACAAGGTATTGGTTAACAGATTTTCGACGTCAACGTGCATTAACTAAGGAAGAAATGTTCAATCATGCTCATGCTCATGCACAGCTTAGAAATGTTATCAAACGTGCATATGGTGTCTTCAAAGCAAGATTTCCGATCCTAAAACAAATGACTCCATATCCTTTTCAAGTACACAAAGATATGGTGATTGCTTGTTTCACGATTCATAACTTTATAAGGAAATGCAATATCCAAAATCAATTATTTATGGAATACGATGAGAACACCATGTTTACCGCTGTTCAAGAACAGCATGAAGGAGGCAATCAAATAGAAATCGATGAAATGGAATGGATTTATCAAGACAATGAATACATGACTAATTGCTAATCAATTATTGTCCCATGCTTCGAATTAGAATTTGCACACAAATTGTTGAAGTTCAATTTATTTTCTTGTCTAAATATATTTTAGTTATGAAATTTGTAATTTTTGTCATTCAACAATTATTCAAACATAATATTTGTAAAAAAAAAGTTGCATTGTATTTACCACTTCACCATATAAGGTTATAATGGTCATTTTTTGTCTTTCAACACCAAATCCAAAATATTTTGGTAAACAACCATTTTCCAAACAACACTTATTTTAGACAAAGTCACTTATTCTAGTCAGACCTCTTATTCCAGACAACGCTTACCAGCTAAGCTATTGTTGGTAAACAACCCCTTAGTATTTATTATTAAACTCGATATTAGCATTTCTTTATAATAATCTTTAATTTTCATATTCAAATGTCTTACATAGCGCTTGGCAAAGGAAGTAGTCAATCTTTGACACACATGACAAATATATCTCCAATGGAGACAACATAAGGGAATGTCAACGAATGTTGTCAGTACACTAACTATTGCTCAAAGAAGAAAATTATTAATTGAAACTATTATCAATGAAGGAAGTGAAAAATAACATAAATGTTGAGATCCAACAGGATGATCCATACAATTTTGTTTATGTTGGTGTCCCTAAACAACATCTTGTCTTGAATGAACAAAATGCATGTGAACTTTATGGAGCAAACCGGTTCGAATTTGAATTCCCTTCCTTTTGTTGCATAAGTGAGAAGACAAATTTGGCATACTCATCCATTCCTGAATAACTATACCATCTATTTACAACGCAGTCAGGATTAGGCAAAATGTTTAGACACAATATATGTACATACAACAAAAACTTTTCTTTCATGTCAATGGAAGTAACTTTGTATAATACTGTGAGCAATATGACATATGGAGTATATACTTTTGTGTTCAATGAGTAATATATTTTAGAATCAATCAGTTAGTTCCTAGGAATGGACAATCTAGGTATTTACAACTTTATTTTTATGATGTCGAATATGAGTTTTCGCATAGACTACAATGGCCAAATCTTTATAGAAACGTCATTGAAATGTTGACTCGTATGCTTTCTATAAACCCATACAGGAGAACTTTCGAAGCCTTGCGGAGCTAAAACCACTCGACAATTATAGTCACTTTGAATGCTTCCATAGAACTTGACCAAAGGGTGTACAATCAACCGACCACATCTGAGGTTGAAATAAAAGTATTTATTTTATCTTATTTAAAATAAAATATATCATATGCATGGTACTAAAGAAAATCCTACCATTCTATAAGTTAATGGTATTTGGGTTGAAGGCAATGACAACATCACTGCATACAAGAGAAGTATTTGTATGGGAGGTCTGAGTACAGTAAAAAAATTAAACATCACTACGGTTCTTATGATCCTTTGTCATATCCTTTGTTTTTTTTTTCCCAAAGGTGATTCTGGATGGCATGCTAGAATACCCAGACATGGAGTATGCATCGATGAAATTGTTAATGAAGATGAAAACTTCGATAAAGATCTTGAAGGTACGAATATTATCACATATATTTATTACCTTATTCACTCAATTATTAATTTATAATATTCAAAATCAATGCTACCCAGAGGTTAGCTCGTCAAAGGGTAGGAAAACAGTAACGATGCGAGCTTATTATTGTTACAAGTTCCAAATTCAGTTAAGTGAGAACGTGTGATTCTATTGGAGGAAGATTATGTAAATAGTTCTTGGTAAATATATACATCAAGATAGAGATTGCACATCTGTCTTTTATTGAAAAAGAATCATATGAAGATAAGATCAGAATTATACCAAGGTGTTATGGACTGCGTCAATGCTGTTGAGGTTCAACCAATTAGAGTTTAACAACAGGTTGTGCTTCCTACAAGTTTTATCGGAGGCCCACGTGATATGCGACCAAGATTTATGGATGACATGACATTAGTTCAAGATGACGGGAAACCTGATACATCCTTTACCGTGACGTGTAATCCAAAATGGCCTGAAATCCTTAAAGAGTTATTGTTCGGTCATACCGCATAAGATAGGCCAAACCTTGTTGCTTAAAGAGTTTTTACTATCAAATTAAAGGATCTCAAAAATCAACTTTTCAAGAAACACATCATTGGCAAGGTTGGGGCATATGTTTATGTCATCGAGTTTTAAAAACATGGTTTGCCACATGCATATTTCCTCTTGATAATAAAACTTCAACACAAGATTACAAAACCGAGACCATTACGACAAGATCGTGTGTGTTGAAATCTCAAACCCAACAAAATGTTATGAAATGCATCAGCTGGTGATCAACGGTCATTTACGACCATCCAACCCTTGTATGGAAGGTGAGCCGAGAAAATGTCGTTTTAGATATCCTCAACAATTCAACAAAATAATGGCATAGGCAAATAACTCATATCCGATGTATCAAAGGAGAAACAATTGGACACCAATGTTGAGGTTTGCTCAAATATAATATCTATGAAATATGTATTCAAGTCTGCCAAAGCCCTTGTGGCCATGGAGGTTCACCTACGATGACTCTAGGCCCAGGGATTAGTCGGTGCGCGTAAGCTGGCCCGGAAACCCACGGATACAAAAAAAAATATGTATTCAAGTATCTTTGCAAAGGTCATGACAAACAAGTTATTCATGCCGATCCTGATAGTTTAAAGGTTGTTATTAACAAGATAAAAAATGTTTCAAGATGCACGTTATGTTTTGCCACTTGAGGCGATTTAGCGGATTTTTAGTTTTACACTTTCTCAAATCCATTCTTGTGTGATGGCTTTGCAGGTACGAATAAATAGTTGGTTAGGTTCAGAGATAAAGATATAATGACAAATATTGTTGATAAAGAGAGGGATAAGAGATCAACGTTGACCAAATTTTTTGAGAGGAATCAAACATATATGAGTGCAAGACAGTATTTATACAAAAATTTTCTAAAACATATATGAGTGCAAGACAGTATTTATACAAAAATTTTCTAAAACATTTCAGAAGGAATGCCAGTACACGTAAATGGAATCCTCGAAAACGAGGATCAATGAGAAGTAGTATGGTTTATGCTAATTCCGTTGAATGAGAATGGTATAATCTACGTCTCCTTCTGTTTCATATTAGTAGATCTATGTGCTTTGAAGATCTTTACACGGTTAATATAAATTTATCGAATCGTCTTGTTGAGGCTTCATTATTTCTGTTTACCAATACTCTTAGACGACTATTTACAATGATTTTAATTTATTATGTAAGTCGGGAGATGTTCACAAGTTGTGGGATAGACATTATAATTCACTCTACGAAGATTATAGACTAAACTACGAGAATGATGAGAGAGTTTGAATTATAGTTTTTAAAGATATCTCAGTCTTTTTAATCTACGAGTCAGAACCTCGATGATTTCGATCTTTCAAACTTAAACGCAGCTGCCAAATTTAGAATCACAAGGATTTTATGAGGTACAAGAGTACTCCATAATTGTGCAAGACGAAGACTTACGTTCCCGAAACTATCTAAATTCCAACCAGAAACATGAATTGATGTAGATAATGATTGTTTGGGTGTGTTTTTTGTAGATGGTCCAAGTGGAACAAGAAAAACATTTATGCACAATGCTTTTGCTCCCTAATGTTCGTTCCCATGGACATATTGCACTTGCGACCACTTCATCGGGTGCTACCCCTGATAACATGCCAGAGAAAGAACAACTCACTCTCGGTTCAAGATTCGCCTTAGTCTTAGTAATAATTCGATATGCAATATAAAAAAACAAAACAGAACTGCTCAACTACCCCAAGAAGCAAAGAGGAAGACAGTGGAGGCACTAATGACTATAGGACCATTTGTAGAGAACACATGAGAAAGGGTGATCGAGGAGAGAGGTTGTCGGGGAACAGAGAAGAGACGATCGCTGGTTGCAAGGTACACAGAAGAGAAGGTGACCGGGTAGGGTAGCAAGGTCACCGAAGAACAAAGAAGGGATTGTCGTCTTTTGCAAGGATGGAAATCACACCGTTTGCAACTTTGTAGTGAGCCTGAATAGTGCTTGAAAGAGAAAAGAGCTTCTAGGGTTTGTATTGAGTGTGTGTGTTTAACCTGGAGTAGGATGAGTCATTTTGTTGGCTAATTGTGGACAGGTGAGATTTTTTAGCTAGGCTAATTGTGGACAGGTGGAAGGGGATGGTTAGGGCTGGATAGTGCCGAAGATAAGTTCCAAAATAAGACAATCCATGTAACAAATAGGGTGGGTTGCTCCAGGTTTTGTCACAAAAAGGGTAGGTTGCTGCAAGTTTTGTCGGGTGAAAAGGTTCACACCTGAATTTTGTCAGTTCACTGGGGTATGTGGCTTTATCCGACTAGTCCACATTTTTTTAAGCCAACCATTGGCAAAATTGTATCAGCTAAATGAGTACGCATTTTCAAAAAAGTTAACTAAAATCAATGTTTTAAAAACCGGTTTTTTGGTTGACCCGATGTGGTGACCAGGTCAAGGTCACGGTTCAACCGGGTGGTTTTATATATTTTTCATTTTCTTACATATATATATATATGTATATATAAAACCAAGAATTTGATATCCACAAGTTAAAACATTAAAAATACACATAACAAAAAGCTTACATCAATCCAAAAACATTAAAAAAAACACATAACAACAAGTTTTACATCAATCCAAAACATAAAAAACACAAATATAAGAAATTGATTTTTTTTAACCGGGTCAACCCGGGTTTTTACCGGTTCTCTCAAAAACCCAGTGGGTCAATCCGGTCCATAAATCCCCAAAAACCCGGTGATAGTTGACCCAGTCTCTCAACCGGTTGAACCGGCCGAGTTGACCCGGGTTTTAAAACATTGACTAAAATAGGTATTTTGTTAATTGGATTGCCTTATTTTCAAACAACCTTCATGAACCTTCAACTTGTAGAGAAATCCTGAACTGGTACAACTTTAGTCCTTCAACTATCAATAACACAACATAAACTACACATTAAACATAAAACCAAGAATACGTTCATATCTATGACAAAAGATTGACAGTAAATATAACCCTTTTAAAAAAACAATTTGGTAATTCTCAACATATTGTTTTATTTTACAAGACTTTTACTTAATTTATATTACTGCCGAATCCTTTAAAAAGAATAAGAACACCCTGATCATAGACATTGTTATAAATTGTTGTGCTGTTATTTAACTCCATTCTCGTTAAAGTTACGAAAGAAGAAGCTGATAGACAACACATTCCTTTCTGAGTTTCTTCAGACTCCAAACCCCTTGTGTATTTTAGGGTAAAGAGTATAGTTTAAACTCAATTCAATAACATGCAAATACCAAATCACTTAAAAACAACAAATTAAGCCTCAGTTAAATCCAGTAATATCAAATGAAATACAGCTTCAACCGAGTGGTTCTCCCTGTAAAACAAGGTCTCGGATCCACCATATCTCATACATTTGGATTATTTCATCATCGACACATCAAATAATTAAAGACTCGACAAATATAATCAATTCAATAACATAGAAATATCAAATCATCTAAATTAAATAATCAAGTCTCATTTGAATCCGGTAATATCAAGTGAAATACAGCTTCAACCGAGTGGTTCTCCCTGTAAAACAAGGTCTCAGATCCACCGTATCTCAAATATTTGGATTATTTCATCATCGACAGATCGAAAATTTCAAGACTAAAAATTTGAGATTTGATTATTGAAAAGCTCAGAGTAAATAACAGCTCTATCAATCATGAATTTTCAGAAGCAGAACTGGCTTAAAGCTGTATATTCAATCATCACTGCAAAAATGTTTCAAAATCTCCAACAGAAAAATGATTCAAACACAAATCAAAATGAAATCATCTTTCAATTTTTACACAGATCGGCTCATATTAAGAAATTCAACCATTTTTGCATCCTTTACTTCATTGATTGCTCTCAGAAGCGCGGATAAATCAATCAAGTCATTGCCGACGAAAACAAATCAATAAAATGCAAATACTAACATATATAGCGGATGCTAACTATTTTCCTCCATGAAAAAATCTCTAAGGTGTCGACCGTGTGGTGAAGCAGAAAATGCGAAAATAAACCTATATTTGATGATATGTAGCCATCGATTTGACACAGAAACCGCCATCGATAAAGGTACAAAAGGCTGAACTGCAACACTTAACGGCAATAGATATGATTTAGCACAAGAATTGGGGCTTACTTCTTTATCCAATTCGTTCTTTCAGAGAAGCCCGGGGTGCTACGTTCAGATTAAAACCTTAAAAACATACAAAAACTTTGATAGAATCTAGCTCTAGTGGGAGTGGGGATATGTATCTGTGAGGCGGTGATGTTTAAGGAAGAGCATATGATTTGATTATATAGGCAAAAATGGTGGATTTTGAAAACTAACGTTCATTTTTACAGCTGTTCTAGCCTTCTAGGGTTTGTTGCTATTTTGGGCCGGCCCATGGGCTAAAAATGGACAGTCTAATTTTAGATAATGATATGCGTTAAGACATCGTTTGGTAAAAATAAGTTAACTTATTTTCTGAGTACATATTTGAATAATCATAAGATAACTTTTTAATAAGGTACTTGGAGTATATTATGAGGAACTTTTTGTAATTATTCTAATTATGTACACATTAATATTTATTATTATATATTAATTAATATTATCTGAAAATTATAACATAAATTTTAATTATACATTGATATTAGTTTTTAATTATTTAGAATTATTGATAATTTTATTAATTTTATTAATATTGATAAATATGTTTTAGTTGTCGGTTATTATTATTTTTGTAATTATTATTTGATTATTTTTTTTCATATTATATGTAATCGTTATAAGTTAATGTAGATTTTTTTTTTTAAATTTGACTTAGAATTCAAAATTTATAATATATATAATAATAAATTTTAATATATTATATTACTATAAATTTGGTTTTAGAATTTATTTGTATTAATTAATATATTATATTACTATGTATTTGTTTTTATTATATTATTAAATATTGTAATTGATTATTTTTTTTCTACATGTTGTTTTGGTAATTTTACATGTCTATAAGCTAGTTTTTGTTAAACGTGACTTTTTTATCAGTTAACTTTTCAGCTAGTTTGCCAAACATAGCCTAAATTGATTTGTGTTTACTCTTATAATATTTGCATTAAAAGAAATTGAATTATGGGTTCATAATTATCCAAACCCCCTTTAAATTGAGGATATTGTATGGTTTATAGTTATCTAAACCTTATCAGTAGGGGTAAACGAGTTGAGTCGAGTATTAGGTTATTCGAGTTAGACTCGATAATATAATATCATGCTCGAACTTGAATATTTTTTGAATTATAGAGATCGAGCTCGTTTATGGGCTTGAACTCGCGATCGATTAACTCGTTTATTGGTTTAAGCTTGATAAATTTTATACTTTTATTGTATGATTTATGAATTTATGTTCATATATGTTTGTCTTGAAAAAGTGTATGCTTGAATGGCTCGACTTGACTCGAAAAAAATAATCGAGTTTTCGAATGAGCCGAGTCTAATATTGGTATTATGAAGCTTGACTTGTTAAGTTAAATGAGTTTTATTTTGTACTCGAGGTCGAGAATTATTAAGCTTGAGTACTCGTAACTCTTTGAAAGCTTGAATAGTTTACACCACTACTTATCACTACTGTATTTGTTTTCCTTGGTTTAGTATGATTTCTACCCTTTAAATAAGATGTTAGAATTAAAGAAATTAATTAGTTTTTGGTTAATATAATTTTATCATAACTCATTTGATCCATCTTTGGTGTTCTTCAAAATCAACTAAATGATGATTTCTAAAAAACTTTAAACAAAATATTATCAAATCTATTACAACATATTATCTAATAGAAACTCATAATCTTCAAAAGATTTGAAGAAGATGATGATAAAAAAAACTCTAAGAAACCCTAAACTATAGAGAGAGAACAAGATTATAGAAATAGGTCGTAAAAATGAAAATGAGCTGATCTGCCGAAAATATCAATAAACAACATGGTTATATATTTTCCAAAATATTGCAAAGAAGTCCTTCGACCTTCCATAATTGCTCCGCTACCCTTTTTCTTTCAGCAAAAGTGAAGCGCAGCCCCTCCTGTCCTCAACTTTCACTCACTTTACACTTCAGACCCTAATTTTCTACAAATAACACAAAAAACCAAATAAGTTACAATGATGACATGATTGGTACAAAAATAAACACACCTTTTAACACCCTCCCTCAATCTTGACATCGAAAAAGATCTAACATTCTAAACTTATCAACGAGATACATATGTTGACTAACACCAAGTGGTTTGTGAATATATCAGCTGGATTTTCTATAGACAAAACCTTCACAGGTTTCAACATTCCAGATGCAATTTTATTTCTCACTTGATGTATGTCAATCTCTATGTGTTTAGTCCTTTCATGAAACACTGGGTTGTTAGCAATTTGAATTGCAGATTTATTATCGCAGTTCAAACTTACAGGAAGCAGTTTTTCTATTTTCAAATATGTTAATATACTAAGAACCCATATGATTTCACATAGAGCCGAGGCCATAGCTCTATATTCGGACTCGGCAGAGGACACAGTTTGGTTATCAGCAATTTCACCCTCAGGAGGGGACCTCAAGTGATAATCATTTGTATGTTGAACAGTTAATCGACGAAAATCAGCAGCATGTGAACCACTGGCAGCTTCAGTACCAACATGATCATTCGATCCGGCGGCTCTGTTAAGGTCATTTGTAACTTCAGTACTACCAGGGTCCACAGACCCAGCAGCTCTGTTTTGACTACTCAGATGATCACGGTTACTTGAATTATCAGAAATATTAAGAAAGTTTTCACCTTGAGGATTGTCCCTAATCTCATCATTGGGCAATTCAGAAGTCAAATCATTAGACTGAAGGATAAAAGAATCAAAGAAATTTAATGAATCAATGTTACTAGAATCATCACTTGGTTGACTTGCACTCATTTTGAACGGAAAAATAGTTTCATAAAACTTAACATCTCTAGAAACAATAATTTGTTTTGAATCCAAACTGTAAAGTCTATAACCCTTTTTTGAGTTAGAGTAGCCAAGAAGAATACATTTTTCCGATCGAGAAGAAAATTTATCAGAAACATTAGGTTGTAATGCAAAACACAAAACACCCAAAATTCCTAAGATGAGTCAAAACAGGTGCAAAACCAAACATAAGTTCATATGGACACTTTCCATTCAACACAGAGGAAGGAGTTCGGTTAATGAGATAAATAACAGTTAAAATACACTCAGTCCACATGTTTAAAGGAATGTTTCCTTGAAACATTAAAGCTCTAGCAACATTTAGTAAATGCCTATGTTTGCGTTCAACTACCCCATTTTATTGGGGAGTGTAAACACAAGTGGTTTGATGAATAATCCCATTAGATTTAAAGAATGTACCTACCTTACTATTAGTGAATTCAATCCCATTATCGCTTCTGAAAATTTTAACATATTTCCCAAACTGAGTACTCAACAAACTATGAAAAGTAACAATATTATCAAACACTTCATCTTTACTTTTCAACAGGTAAACCCAAACAGATCTAGTGTAATCATCCACAATAGTCAAGAAATATCTATAGCCCTTCTTACTGGGAACACGATAAGATCCCCACAAATCTAGATGAACTAACTCACCAAGAACAGTGGAGGTATGAGTGCTCAATTTGAATTTGTCCCTAGTTTGTTTTGCCTTATGACAAATATCACAAGGAGAAGAAGCAAACTCATCTTCAAGATCAAGGGTATTCTTTAGAACCCCAAGAACCTGATCTGCAGGATGACCCAGTCTACTATGCCACAAGTGGCGAGAAACATTGCAGATAAAGGACATATCATTTGAAGAACCTTTAGAACCACAAGGAACAGAAGGCTCACCCTTACACAATTTGTCAAAAAAGTATAAGCCTCCTTGTTCGCTACCAGTCCCCACAATTCTCTTGGGAAGAGAACCCTGAAGAAGGTAACACTTATATTCATCAAACCCAACGAAGATTTTACTATCTCTAGCAATCTTATGTACAGAGATAAGATTGACATGAAAATCAGGAACAACAAGAACATCAAATAAAATTACTTTGTTATTAAGTCTATAATTCCCAATTTGATTTATTTTAGCTTCGTCTCCATTAGGTTGAGTTACTTTAATATTTAAATCAGAAATGTCACAGACATTTTCAAGTTGAGAAATGGAGGAAGTCAAGTGTTGATTAGCTCCCGAGTCAATTATCCAACCAGAATGAGAATTATTTGAAACAGTGTTAGACATGTTTGTAACATGTACAGGAAACATACCTGCCATATTGACAGAAATGGTCTCATACTGCTTTTGATCAAGAAGAGAAAGTAACTTGTTAATTTGATCCTCTGTAAGAGAAGTGGGTGTTGAAGCGTTCCCATTACAAACAGGTGTATTGGTATCCTTGGAACAAACATTATTTGAGGAGGATTTGAATGCTTGACCATTTTTTGACTTTGTAAATGGAAAATCCTTAGGAAATCCAATTAACTTGTAGCACCTTTCTATAGTGTGCCCAGTCACTCCACAATGCTTGCAAAGGAGAGGGGGTTTTACACCCCTCTTCTTATTATCATTAGTTTTTCCAAAGAAAGCAGAATTCTGACTCTTAGTATCAGACGATCGAGTCACACCTCGGTGTGATTCTTCTCTTGTTATCAAAGAGAAAGCAGTTTTGACCGTGGGAAGAGGATCAGTTGTTAAAATGTTACTACGAATATGTGTTGGTCCCGAAGGTGCTTAACAAGTTTGTAGAGGGGGGGGGTTGAATACAAACACATAATTTTAAAGTTTAATAAATTGTTTATTGATAAATAAAACACAATTTACAAGTCTGTTGCGGAATAAGATTAAGTATAACCTAATCTAAACAAACTTAAGAAACACTAAGATGGTTGCACAAGAAATATAGAACCGAGATTGGGAGAATATAGAAAACAAGGGTTTCTATCTTTTTAGAAAGTTGAAGGCAACTCTCAGATGGAGAGTTGATCTTTCTATTTATACCTTATGCATTAACTGCATGGCAGAGCACTTTACACGTGTCCTTCATTGATTGGCTGAGAGGGTCTGACTTTGGGAGACATGCTTTCGGCCGTATCATGAACAGTGTAGTTGACAGAATGGTTGTACGAATTGCTGCAGAGGTATGTTCGTTCTGACATATCGTACAGGTGTGCAAGGGAAAGACAAAAGATACTTGAGGCATAAGCTAAATGATCATCGATCGCTGAATATCTCTTCCTTCAGAGATACAAAGAAGTTCAGCTATCGCTGAAGCTTTTCCTCAGGTTTCTTCGCGTGTGTAGATTTGTCTTTGCTTCACTGATATCCGCATCAGATCACTAGTAGACTTGTCTTTGTTCAGCAGCTTCGTCTTCGATTCAGCTATGAACATCTTTTGACGAGAAACTTGTCTTCAGGGATTGCGTTTAACTGTTTACATCAGAAACTATCAGTGATACTTAACATACTTAGTATTAAACCGCTGATAGTGAAACACTAATACATATGAATGTTTACAAGAAAGATCATCAGTGATAACTGAACAGACTCAGTATGATCGCTGATGAAACACTAATACATACTTTTAAACGTAATTTTCACTAAGTATAGAAGAGGGTCTTTATCAAATCACTGAGAGAGCATGGATCAACAATCTCCCCTATTTGATAATGACAAAGTAACTGAAGAAAATTACTTTTTAAGTCAAAATGACGAATAATCAGGACTCATAACATACATGTCCCAATTACTATTTTGAGGGATCTTTTACAGTACTGATAGGGTTAAGTACTTCACTGAATTTTCATTAATTCAAAGAAAGAATTACAAGAGTGATGAAAATATAAAGTACAAGTGAAGAACTAACTACTGTAAGTCTAACTAATAGATTACAAGAATTAAGAGATTAATATATCAGCTATCTAGATAAGACTTTAGAACCTTGATCATATAGTCAGGTACTTATTCTTCTCTTTGCTTTCGATCTGATGATTCTTGACGAATAGTTGTCTTGATCGGTTCAGCTGATGGAGAGAAATCGCACCATAGACACAAAAGATCTTTGAGATGATTCAGAGGACAGATGAGAATCTCAGAGACTCTTTGAAATCTGAGTACCCCTTCCTCATCTCTGAAGAAGATTCCATGAGGATCATTAAGTACTTGTCTGGGAATATATGGTCCACCAGGAGGCAGGGATAGATCTAAAACTAAGAGATCAGGAGGAGGTCCGAACAATGTTTCCTTTGAAAATTTGATGGAGGTGTCGTTTCTGATTGCAACGACATTTTCAGAGGAGGAAGAAGCAGACTTTCTTTTGATTTGTCTTGGCTTAGAAGGAAGAGCAGATGGAACTTTTAAGACTGCAGTGACTCTATTGATGAGGGCGTCTAGGATGCCTTCGACATAGCCTCTGTAGGTTGACTTTGATTTATTCATCGCATATTTGAACTCTAGCCATTCCATGTAGCCAAAACTCTCAAGCTTTGAGACGAACATAGTCTGTAACACCCTCAAATTTGGAAAGAGCGACTAACTAAAAACTTTCAAAAACACCTTAAAGGATAATAAAATTTCTTACTAATAGTCCATAATTGAAATACAATTCTTGGTTGAACCATCAACAAGAAATTAAAGTCTTACATAAAGACTAACTAAAGTCGGGTGTTACTATAACCCAATAACAGTCGCTATCTCCAATATAAGTGCGGAAGACTTCATCAAGCTAAACATTTCTCGAGCACACAACTAGCACTCTTCTCTTTACAGTGTCACTAAAACGTTTTCCCAGCCGGAAACTGTTGCACATGCCGACAAATAAAAAGGTTAGGCTAACGCCTAGTGAGTTCAAGAGTTTTATATCATGATTATAAAGGAAAACGTAAAATGGAAATATTACAACTTATAATCATGATCCTTTAAAATGATTTACTTTAAAATGATAGAAAAACTTATTTACCAAATAAACGCATTTTTATAGATGGACGCCTCAACGCCAAAACATTCTATCATGAAATAATGCAATCCAACACTTACTCAAACGAGAATAATGGTAATGCTCGAATAATGAAATTTGAGTAACTTTATAAAACAAACGACCAAAATATGAGTAAACTCAAGTCTCCAAAATAAAATCATAAGAGAGATAACTCAAATTCAAAGTGTCACTGAAAACGAGGATAAAACTAAATACCTCAAAACAACACCTCTCGGTGACGGGGGGATCCCGAATTCCAAGGCTAGTGGTGGAACACAAAAGTAGGTCACATTCCAAGTTACTGAGCTTACCATACTAGGAACCCATGGCCACGAGCTCACCAACTCGTACTAAGATGTGGGGGAGGGCCCCCGAGGATTCCTAATCATGCTCATTCGCTAGGATTACATTTACGGTCCATGGCTAGTAACCGGTCCCACATAACCGTACAGAAGGCCCCCGAGGACCCAATGTCTCGACTATCTACAAATGGGAAGTAACTATCCCATAAAAACACGCTCAGAAATTAACTCGCGGATGTATGTACGATTATTGGACTCCAAGAGCCCTCACCGACAAGTCCTCAAAATCCCAAGACTAATTTTGACACCAACATATAAATAATAGCCCTTTTTCCTTTTTAAAATAATAATGACCGACTCATATGCCTATGGATCCACTACATTACAGTCTAAACAATACATGACTCCAATTGAATAACCAACGCACTCAAAACATGTAATTCTCAAATGATGCGCAATAACCGCCATCATACTCGGTATTTCACAACGGGCTATTAAACCAGACAAATGCCCTCAAGACTCATTTATTTTCAAATATGCATTTCCAAGTTTAACTGCTGATAAGAATGGAAATCATAAAATGAGACTATACACATTCTTTCAAGTACCTCACATAAATGTGCAAGTAATACTTCATAAAACATCCCCTTTCATGAATGATGCATAAACCCGACAAACACTTAAAAGTGTATTTTCGACCAAAGACCCATTTATGCAATAAATCATCAAAAACCCATTCATTTGTGAACTTTTATCAAAATACCCAAAATCCTAAATGTGGGTGATTTACAAGTTTAATAAGCTAAACATTTCAATAATCAAAAGTTACCAAAATCCGATAGTTGATAATTTCATGTAAAACACATAAACACTTTAAAATAGACATTTTGGCATGTACAGCGTTTTCATAAATCAACTTGAACTCACCTTGCTAGATTTAGGCTAAATCTAGGTTTTACCCCTAAAACTTGAATCACCATTGAAGAAGACTTGAACCACCAAGAAACCTCCCTAGATCTTAGATCCAACACATCTACAAGATCACCTTCACCACACAAGTCATCAAAATCAAACCCAATATGAAGGATGAAAGGGAAAAGGATGAAATCATCAAACCCTAGTTTAACATTGAGATAGATGAGGAGCTTACCACCACAAAATACTCTTGTATACTCCAATAGACTTCCAATCTCTTGATAAATCCTTGAAGATCTCTCAAAAACAAAACCATGGCAACTTGAATCACCAAAATCGAAGTTGTGATGCAAAATTTATGAAGAAATGAAGTTCTAGGGCTGAAAATCGGGTTTTATGCTCGACCAGGGGATTTCGCGACTTACCATGTGACCATAAGTTGCGACATAAGTCCTAAGTCGCGGCATAAGTCGCGAGATGCACTATTCGCCCGGTTTTCTTCTCGTTCACTGTTTTGGCCATAACTTCTTTGTTATAGCTCCGATTTTGCTCCGGAAAGAACCATTTGACTCGTAATTGAATCCTTCATCCATCAAGACTATAAAATCTAGGATTCAAGTCCAAAATCTTATATCTTATTTTCCCTTAAAATACTTATTCTACATTAACTTGAAACGATACCTTTTCGAAATCGGGGTGTTACAATCCTCCCAACCTTAAAAGAGATTTTGTCCTCAAAATCTAACACTAACCAAGAACCCAACATCGCACCTGACGAGATCAATTGATTCCCTATCCAAAAGGAATTCCTTTACGAACCTTACCTCACATACAAACCCGATTACATTCCGGTTAGGGTTATTGTTGCGTTTCTCATAACGAGCCATCGTAAACTCAACCTCAACGTTCGATATAACTCACCGATGTCGGGATGAACGTTGAGTCCTTGCTTAATCAGTTTCTTAACATTAAATCTCGGTTGCCTCCCAACCTTAATGTCCGGATGAACGTTGAGTCCTCTATCTCTAACATACACACATATACAAATGAATGTGTCCATAAGCTAAACACATTGTAAAAAAATTCTTAAAAATACTATTATAGTTATGAACATAATTTGAATCTATGAGATTCAATATAGCTTGTGAACATCATCCAAAACAACAAAGCTAAATATGTCACTTGTGAACATATTGTGAACACCTAGTAATAAATTTCTTAAGGTTGTTCACATTGTGTTCTCAATGTATTCACCTTGTATGCATTTTTAATTGTACACGTGTTTGTGTGTATGTTACATAGAGAATAGAGAGGATAAGATGTGTGTGTGTATGGAGTCAATTCAAATAAGAATGTTAAATGTGGCGAGAAGGGAAGAGCATCTCCAACAGCTTTGCTAAAATAGAAAAAAATGTGTTTTTGTAGAAACCTCTCCAACAGCTTTACTATCTTGTTTGCTATAATAGAAAATTTTGAAAATAATCTAAGTTTAGATAATTCTCTAAAACTTGATTGTAGGAGAGAAAAATGATTATTTTATTCAATCTTACCAATGAGATTCAATTTTTATCATTTTATTTTAAGTTTTTTTTAAAGTGTATTGAGATGATAAATTAAAGGATATTATAATTGGTTATCTATTTTAGAAAAATTATAGGAAAACTGTTGAAGATGCTCACACTTTACGTGAATCATTAGAAAAATCAAAAAATATATATTTAAAGATACATATGTGAACCGACGTTACAAATTATTCATATGGGTTCTCATATGCATCTTTAAATTGATTTTTTTAACAATTCATTAACAATCTCTTCTTACATTCTCACAATATTTAACCTTCTTATTAAACTAATTGGATGAGTAATTAGATTAAATTGCTCCAGTTTTATTGGATTCTATATTATCATCCAATAACCGATTTGAATGTTAAAAATAAACTAGACTTATAAAAACATATTACTTTTTAATAATTAAACATATTTTTCAAAATTTGTGAAAATAAAACATATTTCCGATATTTATTAAAACAACATTTAAAAGGATAGCGGTTTCTAAATGGCAATTACCACTTAAGTTCTGAAAGTGGCGGAAGACGGCCAATTAGTGAAGAATTTGCATTAAATGGTGATAGTTAAATCTTCTCGAAAGTGAGTGCCAGTTGTCATTATATACTCTTTACCTTGCACCATAAGCATCAAAATGCAAAAAAGCCCTCTCACTTTTCTCCCCACATATTTACATTTCAGTCCTCTCATTTTCAACATATTTCAATTTTACCCCCTGAAAATTTGCTTATAAAACAAGCAGCCTATCACCATTGCTCAAATCCTCTTTCATCAAAAACCAAAATCATCCCCAAATCCATCATGACCCTCGTAACCCTCGATCTTCTCTTTCTTGTTGAAAAGGTTCCCTAATTTAATCTTCCAATTTCATCCTCTGTTTTTCATCTTCTTGATTTTCCTCAATTACCCTTTTCTCGATCGAAATTCTGCGTAGTTCTTTTTTTATAGAATTTCTGTGTGTTTTGGCCTTCAATTTGCTAGATTTTTAAGCTTTGTTGTTGTTTCTTGATCCATCAATGGCGGCAACTTTTCCAACACCCCCAGTGAAGAAACCCACCACGGCTTTTCCTTCGTGTTCCAGAAGGGGAAAAGTCAAAGCTCAGATTTTTGAAGAGATTGCAGAATCATTAGCTTCTGCAGCCTCGAGAGCTGGTTATTTCTTGGGTTTGATCAAGAAATATGACACGCAGAAAGACTGTTCTGCCCCTGCACCACCACCCAAAACCACCAAGATTTAAGGTGGTTGGTGGTGAAGATGGAAGGACTCTTTAGTCTTTTCATAATCTATCCTTGTTTATGATTTCATAATCTATCCCTGTTTATGGTTTATATATCGTTCAAATGCAACCCCTTTATATGATTAAACCTGTACAATCATTCTATCCACTACTCATTTTATGTAATTAAGAAAAAAGAAAAAAAACTGAAAATAAAATGAGTGGTAGATAGAGGGGTTCCATGGGTTACATCATGTAAAGGGGTTGGATAAGTGTATATTCATGAGAGATGTCCTTAGTTTTATAAGGGGATGTTTGGATCTCATGAGGGTTTGTAGTATTTATGTTTGCTCTGTTTTGTCTCTTCAAATTTTGGAGAAGAGATGGATGTAGTTTGCAGCTTTGTATCATTGTATGTTGTACTTTCACCTTTACTACTTGTACTTTACTGCTTTTCTACTTGTACTTTGTATGGTGTGTACTATAATAAAAAGTTTATGTTTGTTTGTGTGAAGATTGATGCATTGTGTTGTGATTGTTTCATAGTTGCTATCTTTTCTGTCTATATTTTAGAATTGCCAATATTTAAATGGGTGTCTTTTTTAGATCAAAATGGAAAAAAAGAAGAAAAATAAGACTCATCATATCCTACAAATGGCAAGTTAGTTGGGTGTTTTTAACGAATTATGTCTTTGTTTTGAAAAATTAATGAGTTAGATGTTTGTAGAGTTGCCTTTTTCTTCATGAGATGGATCTCTATAATGCAATCATAGAAATTAATTTCGTTAAAAATCTTATTTGAAACCAATACATTTAATTGGTTGAAAATACAACCACAAAGGCATGTTTCCTTACTTTTTTAAAATTAAAAACTATAAACCGATGAAAAATAATTAACTCTAGTTTTAATTTCGATGTATATGAAAGAAAATATAGAAATATATAAGAAGAAAGGTGGATGGTCTTGATATATACCAAAACCATCCATTCAAATAATTGATCATTGATTAGTCATTCTTGATATATGAAGATTGACTGAAAAAGTCAATCTATTATCTACCAAATAAATTTATGAGAGAATTACAGTTTTGGTCCCTGAGGTTTCGTATTTTCTTTGAAAGTGGGACCTATACTTCAATATCTCAAATAGTAGTCCATGAGTTTTAAATTTTGCTTTGAAAATGGGACATGACCACTAACTTTGTTAAAACTCAGGTTAGACCCAGAGGCATTTTCGTCCAATCATGTTTTTGTACTTTTTATTGTTTTTCCTTAATTTTATAAATAACACAAAACTATAAGGACCAATTTGTAATTAACTCTAATATATATAGTGTGGGTATGTATATAAAACACAAGTCTGTATGTATATATAATTGACCATCTTCTTCGATGGTTACCATATTTATCCACAGAACCACTCTCTCTTTCTTCCTCCATCCACCACCACCACCATAACCTTCAAAACCACCGTCCATCTCTGCCACCATCACCATCCAAAAAACCCCACTTGCTCCTCTCCCTCACCCTCCTCCACTCTCACCCTCACTTGCTCCTCTCACTCAACCTCCTCCACCGTCCAACAAAACCCACCACCCACCGGAAAATTCCTCTCCACCTCCGACCACCAAAACTCATTGATATATATATGGTTATTATTATATATATATATATATATATATAAACAAAGGAACAACCTTAACCCACCATGAACAGGAATCAAGTCTCGATGAAGAAAACTACATATTTTATGCTAATCTATTCTCTATTTTGATGGGAGGAATCCTCGATATAATTTTCTGGATAGAGCACAAAAATAGGAAAAGATGTAAACTGCTTAAAAACCACTCCAACCATTTATGTGACTTTGCTACGGGTTATGAGACTTTGAAAGTCGCCCGGATCACATTTGGTGTGTAAACCACAATGCTGAACGCGAGTATGTTGCGGGTTTACTAACTTTGAAGTCGCTTTACTGTGAGAAGCCTCCATTTTTTACTTTGCTTTTCTATTTTGACTTTTTAAAGCACCCACACATCACCTTCATCCATCATCCTTTTAAACCCGTTTAATTTTCATGCATGCAGTCTTTTCAAACAACTTCCATGCATAAGATGTTGGACGCATATATAAGATGAAATTTGGAGCAACAATATTACAAAGAGAATGAAAATCACAGGGACAATGGTAAAAGGTTGTGGTCAGGATTAGGGGATGATGTTGCTTCGATCTGAGTTGTGGTTGGGGTGGATATAACTGAGGACCTGGTGGTTGGGGTGGTCCTGGTCGCGGTGGCGGTCGTGGTGGTTGGGGAGGGGGTTGTAGATATGGGTGTTGTGGTAGATGGTACAGTCGTGGAGGCTGTAGACCACAGTGGGTTTGGCTGGGGTGTTGATATAGAGGGAATCGAGAAACTATGCAGGTCATCAGAGGTGTAGAGGTTAAGGCAACAATGGTGAATTGGTCATCGATTGAAGCAAAGCCTGAAAGTGAGTAATGGAAGTTGGATTTGAATTGGCCCTTCGTCCCTGTATATATATGATATATATGCAGACATGTGTGTTGTATATATAGATACACACATTATATAAATGTATGCATATATATTAGAGTTAATTACAAGTTTGGTCCCTATAAATTTCATGTTTTCTACAAAAAAAAAAGGAAAATAAAAAGAAATTGCAAAATTAGACAGAAAAAGTGATTGGACGAAAATGCCCTTGACACTAACGATTAAAATAGATGGAGTTAGTGGTCAGGTCCTCTTTTCAGAGCAAATACCAAACCTCAGGACCACTACTTGAGATACGGAAGTATAGGTCCTCCTTTCAAAGAAAATACGAAACCTTAAGGACCAAAACTATAATTCTCTCTAAATTTATTTATAACCACATTTTGAAGTAAAATTTCGAAATAGCAAAAAATTATGAAAATGTGCCTAAACGACATGTTCTAATAAAAGAAAAAAAATGGGATTTACACAATTTCTGTAAATAAATTATTTCTAATTTTTAAATTACACTTTATACTTTTTATAATTAATATATTCTTTACATTCTTATTTTTAAGAGTAAACTACACTTTTGGTCCATGTGGTTTCCCGAAAGTAACCACTTTCGTCCCTACAGTTTCAAAAATATAGTTTCGCCATCGTGGTATGCAAAAACAACCGGATTTGGT
Organism: Arctium minus; assembly: GCA_954870635.1. Lineage (NCBI taxonomy): Eukaryota > Viridiplantae > Streptophyta > Magnoliopsida > Asterales > Asteraceae > Arctium > Arctium minus. The sequence continues at coordinate 55,986,167 of OX941095.1, read as the reverse complement.
TCCTCCCTCTAACGACCATTAACAATTCCCGTTAGATGAGGGGTATTTTAGACTTTTTCCACTTTGTTTCATTTTTACTTAATAAATAAACAACTATATAAATCACAGGACCAAAGGTGTAACTTACTCTAGTATAATATATATATATATATATATATATATATATATATATATATATATATATATATCTCGAAAAACCAATGTGTAATATCTGGGTTCGAAAATATTAATAATTTTGGGAGTTGGGTGAGAAGTTAAGCGAGACCCAAAGTTCAAGGGGGGTAAATGTAACTTGGGTTATATATATAGTTTATAACCCTATGATATTTCCTCACTCTCTTTTCCTGATATTTTGTGAGCGACTGAAGGGAGAACGAGGCAGGGAGAAAGTGGTTGAAGGGTCGATCGTTTTTCGTCAATCAAGATATGATTCTAGTCTATTTCTCCCTTCTATGTGTCGTAGTCGATGTATGGCCTCGTTATGGAGTTTTTTAACTGTCTAATTTGGAGTTCTAGGTTGATCGAGTTCGGGGAAAACGCAGGTTTGTTGAGTGATGAGTGTCGACCGGACCCGGGGAGACCGGTGACCGGTGTGGCGTCGACCGGACCGGGGAGACTGCTGACCGGTGTGGCGTCGATAGAACCCGGGGAGACCGATGTCCGGGGTGTCGACCGGGGTGGCCATTGTGTCGTTTTTTTATATGTTTTAGTCAGAGAGAGAGTGTGTTATTTGCGTTTTGGCTTACCGATTTATTGGTGTTGTCGTAGGTAGTGAATCGTTAGAAAGCGGACTTTAAGCAAGAAGGATCTGAGGTGAGTTTTTCAAACTAAATCTGTTACGATTTTGGAAAGTTGTTTGATACTTGTGGGTTTTTCTAAATTGCTCGCTTTTATAATCAAAAGTTTTGAAGGATTAAATTAAACGTTGATTTAATTATGTTGGCATGTTCATGCTAAGTTTATATATACGCGCTTTATATAATGTTGTTAATTAGATGTATACATACATTTAATTCGGAAGTTGTGACCTAATTCAGGGAGTGTGGCCCGCCTGATCGTACCGGGGAGTGTGGCCCGTTTATGCCATTGGGGTGTGTCCCCAAAATAAGGCAGTACGAGACAGACATACCGTCTTTGACGACAGTGTTGGTCAGTAGTGTGAGTTACGCTCGTGAGGCGTAAAGATTTGTTTAAATGTTTTACATGATATTTGAACTGTGGCATTAGCGTTTAGAGGGGACTCACTAGACCATCGATCTAACCCTCGCTCTTTCAAAACTATAATCCTGTTTCAGGTTATCGCAAGGTAGCAGGTACCGGTAAGGGTAAGGAGAAGATGTGAGCTATTTTTAGGAGCTAGAAGACTCCTTGTAGTAGTTTCCTTTTGACTCAGTTGTGTAATAGGTTGTCGTGGCAAACCTTATTCTTTTGAATTGTAGGATTGGGGTCGTCTTTGGACCGGAAATATTATATTTTGTTGTAATTAAAATGTGCGGGTTGTTACAGTTGGTATCAGAGCCATAGTTTAAGAGATCTAGGTGACCGGATAGGCCTAGACTTAAACTGAGAGAGTAGAAGCACAACTGAGGAGTAGGAAGACCGTAGGAAGTCAGCATTAGGGTAGTGAGGACTAGCATGTAAGGTAAATTTGGAATTACATTTGGCCAGTGTAATTGTGAATTTACAAGTGCATGCATGTGCTTAACTTGTCGTATCGTGTATAGCGTGTCGAATTGAATGTCGTATGTTTATTCTTATCAGAATCATGTCTGAGCGAGTAACAAGAAGTAGGTCTGCGCTGATTCCTGTGATCGAAGCAGTTAATGAAGTCATCGCTGAGGAACGGACGACCGTTGTTAACCCGACGGCCTACCGAGGGAAGGGTCGCGGTCGACCTAAGGGTAAAGGGAAGACGACTCGAAAGGCGACCACTCAAGTAAGGGATCCATCTGTGGGAACTCGAGGGGGAAAGGCGACTCGTGTTGTTCGTTGAGCTAGAAGTGTAGAGGTGAGATCAGAACAAGAAACCTCTATTCAGGAGAGTTCAGCTTCGGTGAGGGGTCGAAGGCAGGCAAGAAACCGTGGCGGAGGTCGAACTCACGGTTTTGTTACCCAAGAAACTTTTGCGACGGAAATGGGAAAATTGCAGGAAACACTGAATGCTTTGTTGGCCCAACGAACTAATGAGGCCTCGGCGAGTAAGCAAAGGAGTGAAGAAAGGGTGGTGACTGAGGTATCTGACTCGCTAGTGACTGTGGTGGGGAGCTATACTCAGTCGACCCCCGTTGTGACAGCTAAAGCAGTAGCTGTAAGAGGGTGCAATTTCAAAGAGTTTGCTGCCTGCAAGCCTCCTACCTACAAAGGAGAATGCGACCCCGTGTTAGCACTGAAATGGGTAAAGGGGATGGAACTGGCATTCGATACCAGTAAGTGTTCTGAGGAGGACAAAGTGGTGTATGCATTGTCAATGTTGAAGAATGAAGTTGTAATGTGGTGGGATGTCGAATCAGAAGGGCAAGGTTCGACGACAACTACAGAAATGTTTTGGGGCGAGTTTGTAAAAAGGTTTAGAGCGCAGTTTTGCCTTCTGGCGGCAGTCAAAAAGTTAGAGGAAGAGTTTCTGGGTCTGGAGCAGAGGGACATGTCGGTTCGAGAGTATACTACAAAGTTCATCGAGAAATCGCGGTTTGCAGAAGTTTACGTGCCTAATGAGGGAAGGTGAGTAGAACGTTTCATCTTTGGATTGAGAAGCAATATTCGAGAATTCGTCTCGAACAAGGAGCCAGCTACGTTCCAAGCGGCGATGAACGCAGCTGAGATTAGGGAGAAAGAAAAGAATCGTCAGCCTACCGAGAGAAGTGGAGACAAGAGGAAATGGGACGGAACTGTCCGTGACTCCAAAACGTTTAAGTCTGCAAAATCCGATCAACGGGTTATTAATAAGTTTGAAAGTAAATCGTGTATCAAGTGTAACCGTTTGCATAAGGGGGAGTTTATGATTGAACGAGAAGGTTGCTACAAATGTGGAAAGATTGGGCATATGGCTTGGGACTGCCGTGGGCCAAGGTCCTGCTACCAATGTGGATCCCCTTATCATATCAGGACTGATTGCCCACAGCTGAAGAAGGGAATGGTCGGAGGATACGGGGATAAGGGAGGCGAGAAGAAAGTGGAGCCAGCTCGGGCGAGAGCCAGAGCTTTTAGTATGACGGCGGAGGAAGCGGCGGAGATACCGGATGTGGTAACAGGTACTTTCCCTATAGATTCGATTTTTGCTAAAGTGTTGTTTGATTCATGCGCAAACCGTTCGTTTGTGTCCCCAAATTTCGTGCATAAATTGCACGTGAAGCCCAAGAAGCTTAGGCATGGGTTTGAGGTAGAAGTGGCCGATGATAGTCGAGTCTTAGTGGGGGAAGTATATGATGGGTGTAGTATAGACATTGACGGTCATTCCTTCCCATTGCGGTTATACCCAATGGGTATGGGAGAATTTGACGTCATTGTGGGAATGGATTGGTTGGCGTCTAACGATGCCAACATTGTCTGTAACAAGAAGCTAATCCGTATAGCTTTGCCGGACCAGGAAGAGGTAGTAGTTTATGGTGACCGTCGTGATAGGAAGTCATGCTTGATCTCGATGATCAAGGCTAGGCGGTGTTTAGTAAAGGGGTGTGTAGGATTCCTGTCGTATGTAATAGACGCTGAGAAAGAGAAGAAGGGGTTGGAGTCGGTGCCCATGGTGAGCGAATACCCGGAGGTGTTCCCGGAACCACTTTACCCCCAGACCGTCATGTGGAATTCCGAATAGACCCGATGCCCGGAGCGGCACCCATCGCAAGAGCACCTTATCGTTTGGCTCCGGCCGAGATGAAGGAATTGATGACTCAGCTGCAAGAGCTGTTGGATAAAGGCTTTATTAGTCCCAGCTCGTCACCGTGGGGAGCGTCAGTGTTATTCGTTAAGAAGAAGGACGGGTCTTTAAGGATGTGTATTGATTACCGAGAGCTCAATAAGGTTACTGTCAAGAATAAGTACCCGCTCCCTAGGATTGATGATCTTTTCGATCAGTTGCAAGGAGCGAGTTACTTCTCAAAGATAGACCTGCGTTCGGGCTATCATCAGCTGAAGGTGAGGGAGGAGGATGTACCCAAGACTGTTTTTCGCTCGAGATATGGACACTTCGAGTTCTTAGTCATGCCTTTTGGTTTGACTAATGCGCCAGCAGTGTTCATGGACTTAATGAATAGGGTATGCAGTCCACTTTTGGACAAGTGTGTCATTGTCTTCATCGACGATATACTAATTTATTCACAGTCCATGAGCGACCATGAGCCGCACCTGAGATCCGTGTTAGAGTTACTCAAGCGGGAGAAGTTGTATGCCAAATTCTCGAAATGCGAGTTTTGGCTAAGAGAAGTACAATTCTTAGGACACGTGGTGTCAGAAGATGGGATCAAGGTTGATCCAACTAAGATCAAGGCAATCAAGGATTGGGAGGTGCCGAAATCACCGTCAAAAGTGAGGATTTTCCTCGGATTGGCGGGTTACTATCGAAAGTTCATTCAAGACTTCTCAAGGATAGCCACACCATTAACAGTTTTAACAAGGAAAAACGTCAAGTTTGTGTGGACGGAAGCTCAGAAAGGTGCATTCAGTAAATTGAAGGAGAGCTTGAGCAGTGCACCTATACTGACCTTACCCAACGGTTCAGATAAGTTCGTAATCTACAGTGATGTTTCTAAATTGGGACTAGGGTGCCGTGCTGATGCAAGATGGAAAGGTGATTGCATACGCATCTCGTCAGTTGAAGAAACATGAGAAGAATTATCCGACGCACGACCTAGAATTGGTAGCGGTGGTTTTTGCGTTGAAGATTTGGAGGCATTATCTGTATGGAGTTAAGTGTCAAATCTATACCGATCATAAGAGCCTTCAGCATCTATTTAATCAGAAAGAGTTGAATATGAGGAAACGAAGATGGATGAAATTGTTAAGTGATTACGATTGTGAGATTCTTTACCATCCGGGTAAAGCAAATGTGGTGGCCGATGCCTTGAGTCAGAAAGAGCACGGCGCAGCAACAAGGGTAGTGGTATTTCGAGTTGAGGCCACGTCTAGCTTTTTAGAAGAAGTCAAGAGTTTTCAAAGGGAAGCGCTCTTGGAAGAAAATTTGAAGAGCGAAAGAATAGTCGGAATTGTGAGTACATTAATCGACGATAAGCGCGGGATAAAATGTTTTGGTGGACGAGTGTGGGTCCCGAAACTGGGTGACCTTCGGGGGAAGGTGTTGAACGAAGCGCATAGATCTCGGTATTCCATTCATTCAGGAACCAGTAAAATGTATAGGGATTTGAAGCAATGTTATTGATGCCCGGGTTTGAAGAAGGATATCGCTTATTTCGTCGAACGATGTTTGACGTGTTTAAAAGTAAAGGCAAAGCATCAGAGACCTTACGGCGGGTTGCAACCGTTGGAAATACCGGTTTGGAAGTGGGATGAGATCGCGATAGACTTTGTTACCGGACTTCCACGATCACCTAAAGGTCATGACGCAATTTGGGTGATAGTGGATCGGCTTACGAAATCGGCTCACTTCCTGCCGATTAAGGAGACTCACACGATGGAGAAGTTGGCTAAGTTGTATATAGACGAAATAGTATCTAGGCATGGGGTGCCTACATCTATAGTTTCAGATCGAGATGGTCGGTTTACGTCAGCTTTTTGGAGAAGTCTACAAAGGGAGTTAGGCACGCAACTCAAGCTGAGTACGACTTATCACCCGCAAACGGATGGTCAGAGTGAGAGGACCATCCAGACGTTAGAAGATATTCTTCGAGCATGTGTCATTGATTTCAAGGGTTCGTGGGAAGTTCATTTGCCGTTAATTGAATTTTCTTACAACAATAGTTACCATGCAAGTATTTGAGCAGCTCCGTTCGAAGCGTTGTACGGACGTAAGCGTAGAACACCTCTATGTTGGAATGAGGTGGGTGAAAGACAGTTAGCGGGACCGGAAATCATGCAAGTGACTGCTGATAAGGTCAACCAAATTCGAGAAAGGTTAAAGATAACTCAAGATCGTCAGAAGATGTACGCAAATAAGCGGAGGAAACCAATAGAGTTTCAGGTAGGAGACAAGGTAATGTTAAAAGTCTCGCCCTGGAAAGGGGTAGTCCGCTTCGTAAAGAAAGGGAAATTGAGACCAAGGTTCGTCGGACCATTTACCATCGTGGAACGTATTGGTGAAGTGGCTTACAAGCTTGATCTACCAGAGGACTTGCGTGGGATTCACCCCACCTTTCATGTGTCAAATTTGAAAAAGTGCTTGGCAGAAGCAGATGTAGTGGTTCCATTAGAGGACATTCGAGTGGATGAGAAATTAAGTTATGTTGAAGAACCTATAGCAGTTTTGGATCACAAAGTGAAGAAGCTAAGGAACAAGGAGATTCGGTTGGTGAAAGTTCAGTGGAAATTTCACAAAAGACAAGAATCAACATGGGAAGTAGAGTCGGACATGAGATCTCAGTATCCCCATCTGTTCAACGATGGAATTCCGGGGACAGAATTCTATTGAGGGGGAGATATTGTAATATTTGGGTTCGAAAATATTAATAATTTTGGGAGTTGGGTGAGAAGTTAAGCGAGACCCAAATTTCAAGGGGGTTAAATATAACTTGGGTTATATATATAGTTTATAACCCTAAGATATTTCCTCACTCTCTTTTCCTGATATTTTGTGAGCGACTGAAGGGAGAACGAGGTAGGGAGAAAGAGGTTGAAGGGTCGATCGTTTTTTGTCAATCAAGGTATGATTCTAGTCTATTTCTCCCTTCTATGTGTCGTAGTCAATGTATGACCTCGTTATGGAGTTTTTTAACCGTCTAATTTGGAGTTCTAGGTTGATCGAGTTCTGGGTTGATCGAGTTCGGGGAAAACGCAGGTTTGTTGAGTGATGAGTGTCGACCGGACCCAGGGAGACCGGTGACCGGTGTGTCGACCGGTGTGACATCGACCGGACCGGGGAGACTGGTGACCGGTGTGTCGACCGGACCCGGGGAGACCGATGTCCGGGGTGGTCTTCGACCGGGGTGGCCAGTGTGTCGTTTTTTTATATGTTTTAGTCAGAGAGAGAGTGTGTTATCTGCATTTTGGCTTACCGATTTATCGGTGTTGTCGTAGGTAGTGAATCGTTAGAAAGCGGACTTTAAGCAAGAAGGATCTGAGGTGAGTCTTTCAAACTAAATCTGTTACGATTTTCGAAAGCTCTTTGATACTTGTGGGTTTTTCTGAATTGCTCGCTTTTATAATCAAAAGTTTTGAAGGATTAAATTAAACGTTGATATAATTATGTTGGCATGTTCATGCTAAGTTTATATATACGCGCTTTATATAATGTTGTTAATTAGATGTATACATACATTTAATTCGAAAGTTGTGACCTAAGTCGGGGACTGTGGCCCGCCTGATCGTACCGGGGAGTGTGGCCCGTTTATGCCATTGGGGTGTGTCCCCAAAATAAGGCAGTGCGAGACAGACATCCGTCTTTGATGGTAGTGTTGGTCAGTAGTGTGAGTTACGCTCGTGAGGCGTAAAGATTTGTTTAAATGTTTTACATGATATTTGAACTGTGGCATTAGCGCTTAGAGGGGACTCACTAGACCATCGGTCTAACCCTCGCTCTTTCAAAACTATAATTCTGTTTCAGGTTATCGCAAGGTAGCAGGTACCGGTAAGGGTAAGGAGAAGATGTGAGCTATTTCCAGGAGCTAGAAGACTCCTTGTAGTTGTTTCCTTTTGACTCAATTGTGTAATAGGTTGTCGTGGCAAACCTTATTCTTTTGAATTGTAGGCTTGAGGCCGTCTTTGGACTGGAAATATTATATTTTGATGTAATTAAAATGTGCGGGTTGTTACACAATGCCCCTGTTTTCTTTCTCCTAGATCGCCGACAACAGGTCATCTCCAGCGACCTAACTCTTTGCCTTCCCCTTTATACTCAGTTGTGATCACCACCACCATTCTCCTCTTTCCCTACTCCTCTCCTTTTCCCTCTCCATTGATCTGCCATGGTTGGATTAAAAGAAGCCCTTGTGCACCATGAAACCTAATTTCCTTTTTTCTTTTCTTCATTAGATAAGCAAATTACATAAAATGAATAAAAGGGTTTCAAGCAGTATATCGAAGAGGAATGAGGGGAAGCTTTGCAGTGATCGATTTACACAGTGAGATCGTTGTGGAGGGAGATTGCAATCAAACTTTTATATCAGATCTGTAACTTTAAAGAAATCGATTGATCTTGTTGATATGACGTTTTGCAAACCTATGAACGATGATGGAGATGGATTTGTTTGAGACTTCGAGCTGAGGTTGTCACTGCTTCGCTTGGCTTCTTGACGAATTTCGAAGATGTGTATAAATTGTGGGTTTCTGTGGCAAAGTTTCTTGATCCATCTTTTATCAAATAAAACGAAGATTCAACTGGGATAAAAGGTAAAGAAGAAAGTGGTAAGTTTTAAGCAATTTGGTAAAGACTTTCGGTATTTATGCATCAAGATAGAAATAACCCATTTGGAGTTTTATATTAATGGTGGATTTGAATCTTGTATCCTGTGAAATATTTCTTTTGTTTTGAAAAGTTTCAAGCTTTGTACTAGTTCTGAAACAAATCTGATGAGGTTTATTCTCACGGAAAAAGAAGAGGATGTGTGAGACGGTAGTCACCGGAGTGATAAGGATTCGCCGGCGAGGAAAAAGAGGCGTCGATTTAGGGGAGGGGTTTCTTCTGAGAGGATGCAGCGGAAAGAGGATCGAGAAAGGGGATCGATCGGGAAAAGGCGGGGGTATATCGACGTGGGGGGAGGTAGGGAACACAATCACCGCCATCTCTGCATCTGGTTTTGGTAGTCTCGGTAGGAAACAGTCACCGCCAATATATACATATATATATATCATTATTATTTTATTTATTTTATTGTATATATTAAGATAAGTTACACCTTTGGTCCCAGTAATTTATATAGTTATTTATTTATTAAGTAAAAATGAGACAAAGTGGAAAAAGTTTAAAATACCCCTCATCTAACGGGAATTGTTAACTGTTGTTAGAGTGAGGGACCAAATCCGGTTGTTTTTGCATACCACAATGGCGAAACAGTATTTTTGAAACTGTAGGGACGAAAGGTGTTACTTTCGGGAAACCATAGGGACCAAAAGTGTAGTTTATTCTATTTTTTATTTTAAATCTTAGCATATTAACATACATAAATCCTATATTAAAAATTATATTATTATAATAATCTCGTCAATAATTTTAAAATTAATTTAATATTGAATATTCTTTGATTTAATCATATTATTAAATATCATAAATACATATGAATTATTTTTAATACTTACATTTTATACTCTTGTAATTATTTATTTAATGATTGATATAATTTCATCCAAAAATATTCAATAGTGAACTTGTTTTGAAGGTATTGACGATATAACTGAATATAATTTTTCGAAAAAAGAAAAACATATTTTATTGTATTTTAGTTAGTATGCAATTATGTATGTTAATATGATAAATGTGTAAAAACTAAAAATAAAAATGAAAAGGTTATTTTTTTTTTAACGGTAGAAACAACCTTTATTACCCAACAAACAAACAACAAAAACAAAACCATCCAACCACAAGTTAAGACACACCAAACACAGGAAATAAATAGGATACACAAAAAGTAACACAACAACAGGCAGCAACCCCCGAGAGGTTGTTTGCGAGGGGAAAACCCGCCACGGGAACTGTAGCTCCACGAGCCAAAAACACACAGCTCCTGCAGCAACTGCCGAACCACGAACTCGAGCAGACGCAAGTGCCTGCTGTTGCTGCCGAACCTCGAACAAGATCAGGTCTGTCCGCAGGCAACTGTACCAAACAACCACACCAAGTCTCCTACTGTACTTCCTCAGGCTACGTCGACCCCGGGCTTGCCAGCCAGCTGTTCCAATCTGTGATCAATTTTGGGTCCCTATGCTTGATCCAGTCGAAGACTTTCAGTTGCGCCTGAAGAAAACGATCTGAAATCTTTCCTTATTCCTTCTCAAACACCATCTTATTACGGTGTGACCAAATTAAGTAGATTAAGCACCAAATCGTCGTTGTCCATCTGTTCACAACTTTCGCATTGTTACGCATTTGCCCACACATCCCCAATAAGTCACTTACCGAATTCAACGACGCTAAATTAATGTTCCATAATCTACCCGTTAGTTGCCAAAGTAGTTTCACGTCCTCACAATTGATCAGTGTGTGGTCTACCGTCTCCTCTGAATTTCCACACCTCGGACATAAAGTGGTATCCATCTCAATTCTCAATTTGTCCAAAACCTCTCTTGTTGGGATCCTCCCAAGCCTTACCCTCCATAAGAACACGTAGATTTTCTTCGGAATGGAATTAACCCAAATGGTTTCCACCATATTGCTCTCACCGCCCACTTTTTTCTCTTCTAAAATACTCCTAACTTTTTTATCCAAAAACCCATTTTGTGGATCCAAGGACCACACAACCTTATCTTTTATACCTCTTGATTGGAAATTTGGATTGGAGTAAGGAAAACAGATTTGCTAATTCTCCTAGTTCCCTCCCCTTCGGATCTCGCTTCCAGCCCCATTTCCACACCCACTCGTCCTCTACCCACTCCCCTCTACCCAACACCGATACACTTTGATTTTTCTCTAGCTGAAACAGCCTCGGACATTCCTCCTTTAGCGATCGGTTAGAAACCCAAGTCTCCTCCCAAAATCTCGTCTCTGCACCGTCCCCTAACTCTGTCACCAAAGATCCAATGAAATTTACTCCTACCTTCTCTAACTCTTTTCCCACCCTTACTATATCACTCCATATCCCACAACCCTTTAATGCCTCCCTTTCCAGCTTAAATCTCCACCACCATTTGCACAAAAACGGCCAGTTCATATCCTTAAGACCCCCTATGTTTAGACCCCCCCCCCTTTTAAAATCTCCTAATATCGAACCCCAATTAACCCAAGCAATAGATATTTTATTAAAAATATCCTCACCAAACCCCCCCCCCCCAAACAAAAAATTCACTTCTCACTCTCTCAAGAATTTTCTACATTCCAAGCAGGGTCCGAAACAAGGAAAAGAAATATAACGAGGTGCTACCATGAACCGACCTTACCAACGATGGTCGTCCTCCATAAGATATCGTCTTCGCTCTCCACAAAGCATGCTTGTCTTTCATCTTCTCTATTGTCGGCTTCCAATGGTCTATTCTCTGCATGGATGCACCAACCGGTAGCCTAAAATAATTAAAAGGAAGCGTGTCGCACCCACATCCTAATCTATTTGCCCAAGATTACACTTCTTCATCCGACACTCCCACACCATAAACTTTACTTTTTCTCAAGTTTATTTTTAGCCCCAACATTAGGTGAAAACACATCAAAATTTTCATCAAATTCTTGACATTTGCTAGATTCCACTCACCAAAAAAGATCGCGTCGTCCACGTATTGAAGATGTGAGATTAGGATCTCCTCCCGACCTACTTTGATTCCTTCAAACATCCCTTTATCCATGACTATTGAAAAGATTATTGATATAAAAATTACTCTCTCCAACACAAAATAAGGTGGTGTTTATTATTTAAGATGCGTTGAAGTCTGAAACCTAATTTCACTTCTGATTTTAAGAGGTGATGATGACGTCTGAAATCTGAATCAATAAGATTGTTCATTTTTGTAAATTGACAAACATATGAATATGTATAATTGTCTATTCTATTCCTAAAAATTCCACTTAAATACGTCAATTGAAGTGAGCATCGATGATCGAAGGACGATACAAAAAAAGAGAACAAAAGAAAGATGTTGTCAGATTTGCGAGGCTGAAGAGTTTTAATCATATCTCACACATTGATACAATTGAATATTGTATAATTGTCTATTCTATCCCTAAAAATTCCACTTAAATACGTCAATTGAAGTGAGCATCGATGATCGAAGGACGATACAAAAAAAGAAAACAAAAGAAGGATGTTGTCAGATTTGCGAGGCTGAAGAGTTTTAATCATATCTCACACATTGAAGCCCCGATTTAAGTGATTCAAAATGTTTTGCAAAGTCAACACACAGATCTAAAATCTTTATGTTCTGCGTTTTTTTCCAATTCAGGATGCATCTAGGTTAATACCGACTTTAAAATTGAAAGAATGATGTTGGCCGAAAATAAGAGGAGATTTAAGAGAGGATTACCACTTTTTTGTCCATATCATGTTAAGAGATAAGAGGCTCTGAAAGTAGTGATTAAGAGCTTAAAATGAAAAAAACAAACAAAGCCTAAGTGTCTATATTACTATTTTAGTTTGTTATAAAATAAGTGTCTAATTTCAAAAGTAAATATCTATTTTTCCATTCTACCTTAATTATGAGATGGAGAAAATTTCCCTCTCTATAATTAAGGTTGAAATTGTTCTTTTATTAATTAAAAATTATAATAATTAAAATTTTCTAAAACAACATGTTTTTTTCATTGTGGACTTTCATTTTGGGACGAAAGAGTAAATAACTAATTATAAGGGTATAAAGTGTAATTACATAAATATCTTTACGTGTGCACAATTTTTGTAAACCAAATCTTTTTTTTTTATTAGGAAAAGATGGTTTACACAAATGCATAAACCATTTGCATAAAATACGGTTACTTGTTGTATTTGTTTTAAAAAATGGCTATAAAGTAAACTGAGTTAGATAGATTGACTACTTAAATCAATTTCGCATGTAGAAAATCTATAAAAATAGACCAAAGATGCAAATGGTTAAATATTTAAAATACTTTTGATAATAATTGAAATTAAGCACTCTTTCTCTCATTAATTAAGGGTTATTGTAACATGTATATGTCATTTTAGTTTAAGTTTTTTTTTTTCTTTTTATTGTTCCAATTTGTTTTGAAACAGTCTAGATTTTATTGAAAATAGATCTAAACTAATGGATATAAGTGTATAATAGCAACTTAACCCCTATAAATAAAAACCGAACGAAATCGATTTAGTAATTTTAATAAAAATAATGGTGTGAAAAAGATAGATTTCTTTACGACGACGAGATCAAATCATGACCAAGACTATTGGATTATAATAAAAGATTGCATCACTACTGGCTTAGACAAAGTCGTTAAACTTTAGCCCCATTTGATGTCTTGATCAACCCTTCCACGTCAAAACATCTATCCAAAATTTAAACTCCTTATATTATCGTCAGATCATTCTAAGATAAATTATGAAAAGGTTATATTATTTCTTCTTTTGTGCCCCATTAAAAAGAATATTGATATAAAATGTTTTAACAATATATTGCAAAAATGGAATTTGATCAAAGTATCGTGGTAGACCCACAAGTCAACTCCGAGTGAAATTTCTAGGCAGATTCAGTTAGACTTTAAACCAACCAAAACCAAATATTGAACATAAATGATTTCACATTAATCATGTCTACAAGTGTATCGAAAATTACATGTTTGGAGTTTTATTATAGAGTATAAAAACAATTACAAGTCTGGTATGTCCTTTAGTCAAGTGGCTATATTTATAGATATAAACAACCGTTCCCACGAATTTTAATTAAAAAAATATACATTATTTAAGCATCAAAAATAATAATATATATATTTTTAAATATACTTCTTGTTGTTAAATATTTTTATAAATTTTTTCATCAAAACTTCATTCCCTTTTTATCCCTTTTTATTAAATATTATTTATGGCATCAATCAATAATTTTGGTCTACAGCTTTTATATATATTTAAAAAAAAAGTAATAAAATAATTAATAATCAATACAAATACCGTACACTTTTTGAGTACTTAAAAAAATCACATATACACAAAAAGAAAAATCCAAATGTATTTTAAATGTGAAAAGAACAAAGAAAGTAGCACAAGTGGAATATTAAATGTGAGAAAACATTTAAAATTGGATTTAATAAATAAATTAAACCAAAATTACTACAATAATGACTCTGAATTCATGTCCGTACGCTAACTCAACCGCCCAAACGAAGAGTTGACAAACCAAATAAAACCCACCAAAACTCATACAAAGTGACTCGGTGATACTTTTCGTTTATCTTTGTTTATAATAAATATTAAATTAAATGAGAAATTGATCAAATTAGTTACTTTAAGTGATACTTTTCGGTTTTAGCTAATGTTTACATGTTTGAATGAAATAGTCAAGATTTCGTAAGTGTTCATTTGGCAACGTCCAAAATGTACTTTTTATTAAGGTTATTCATTAGTTGATATCCAATAAATGTGAAGGGAATCAAACCAGTTCAATCATTTATTGGGTGTTGGATTTTTTTAATCGAACCAGTCCAAGTTGGATTTTTCCAATCCAATGGATGATTGGATCCATCCATTAGATCTCTTTGAATGGAATGGATCCAATTAATATTAATCGGATTGGATTCATCCGACATCTAATGAATGATTAATTGTTTTATTATATATTATATTACATATATATATATATATATATATATGAAATATTATATTAATTATTAATTGTCCTCTAAGAAAATTAGTAATCGAATGGGTAGTTGGATGATAATTGAATGGTAATTAGATGGGTAGTTGGATGATTATTGGATGGATAATCGGATCGGTTCGGTTGGTTATGGACTGTCATCAAAGAATCGACCGATACAAATTGGATGTTGAAAATTTCAATCTGATCCAATTATCAGTGGTCGGTTCTAATTGGATCAGTCGTTTTAATCGGATCGGTTGAAATTCTGCACACACCTACTTTTTATTAAGAAAATATGGTTTTGGTTGGCATTCCACAAACTAATAAAGAGATTTCCGTAAGCCAAAAGAACATTTCACAAGTCGTCGCACCATTTCCGCAAGCTGATCCCACTATAATCATGTTTGATTGAGAAAAAAAAATACATTTCTCAAGTTGCATGATTAGCACTTGTGAAAAGTTGGATATTTTAATCAAATTGAAAAAAAAAGGTATGGCTAAAAAAGTTGTATTCCAAAAGGCTCGATGCAACAGTTGTCGTGACTCAAGATTTCTGTCTGATACCATGTTACACTTGTGGCATGACAAGGCCTAATGCACTGTTTTTGTAACAATATTTGGTTTTTCTTACCTTTTTAATGTCTTACTTGATAACTTTTAATATAAAAAATAATTTAAATTGTTTAATATCATTAACTCATTTGAGCAATAGTAGAAAATACATGTTTGTGTGTGTGTGTGTATATATATATATATATAAAATATAACCATTTGCCGTTGTAAATCACGCATTGACAAATGTAGTGACCTCGCCGTGACTCCTAAGACTTGAGATATAGCCTCGTCGCATCATGACTCACATAATTTAGAACCTTGCTAAAACTAAAGAATCTCATCCAAAATGGCTTTTTTCAGTTTGTATTTTAATTTAATTTGTACACTTGATTTTTTCTCTTTAATTTTTGAATCGCGTGGGTTTAAAATTATACTAAAAACCAGTATAAAAACATTTATTGAAGTCTAATAAAATTGAAAACTGCTTAAATTCATAATTCTGCTTCATCGATCTGAAACAAAATAAAAAAAAAAGTTGGTACAAAAGCACATAAAAAGGAAATAGTTAGCAACTTGGGTGTTGTTTGACTAATAAAATTATATTACCTTCGTTAAAAAAATCAACCCTTTTTAGATGAGGTGTATAATACGCGGCAAGCGATAATAAAGATGTGGTTGATGACTACACCTTTTTCTTATCGAATCTGTAGCTACGTGAAGCCAAATAAAAAAGGAATTAAAGAATTTGATCGACATATCTAATATCAACTATATCATGTAAATTATTTTATACGAAGGGACGTGACATTTTAATGTTGAAAAAAGGGAAGAATTGGTTTGTTCCCCATTTTGAAGCATCTTGTATTTATTTATTTTGTCTCATACGTATCATAAGTCGTAAATGATGACCCAAGAATTAATTACATTTTTTAAAATTATTATTAATTAATTTGTGTTAGTTGGAATGGGCTTTTAATTTTTTTTTTCAATTTTTATGTAGCTAATCTATAATTATTAATTTTATATTTATATGTTCAATAAAACTATATTTATAAAAATTAGTTGTGTATCATGTAATGTAACAAGATGTAACAATTTATTATATATTGAGAATGAAAAACTAATACAAATTTACTTTAAAAATAATTATAAATTGAAAATGAAAAGTTAATACAAATTTACGTTAAAAAATAAATCCAAAATTTATATTGAACAAAATAGAAATTACAAATAGTGTATCAACATGACTTGGTGATTTGAAGATCTAGATAAAAAAAAAAAACTAGAATAAAAACTATTAATATAAGACATTGTTTGGCAAACTAGCTTATAAGTTAGCTGGTAGCTGATAAGTTAGTTTTTCAAAACGCTACTATGAGTAGTTTTTCAATAAGCTAGCTTATGGTCATTCAAACATGTACCAGAACAAAAGGCTAGCTGATAAGCTAGTTTTTTTTTGCCAAACATAGCCTAAGTGTTAAAGTAAATATTATAAAAATTCTCGTTTTTTTGTAATAATTTGTTTAATTCAAAATTTGATAATAATTTAAATATTTCCGAATAAAAAAAATGTAATTTACTCATAAGAGTCGATATTTATTTTGTATTTGAACGTGCCAATCGGTTGATTATCAATTTGTTTTATGGAAAACAAACATAGAGTTTTAAGAAGTTATATGTGTAAAGTAACAAGTTATATACTCTAATTTTATTGTTTTTCAATAACATAAGGTAATATTTTATAAGGGGTCTAATCAAATGCGAACTCGTTTATTTGTGATAACCGTAAGATCCAATATGAGCCAATCAAATTATTAAATTAATTTTATTAATAAATTAATAGTTAAAGGGCGTTTTAGTAATTTAAATATTATTTTTAGCAGTTATCAATATTTGTTTTATCAATTATCAATTAAGGATTCGACTTCCTTACTTATCTCAACAAAATCGATTTTTGATATTATCGATTATATATTCATTTTATGAAGATTTGAAATGCATTTTTCATTCTAATCTACAATATTACTGGAAAAAAGAAGCTCTAGTTTGAAGTTTTTTGACAGGGACGATACAGAATGATGAACAAGGGGAATAATTCTTTTGATGAAACGATGTCGATTTAGTTTTGATTAAGCATTAGAGACTGATATAAATATTAGGATACGGGAGAATCTAGACGATTTTGATTATGGTCTTTCACCAAATCACCCCATGGAAAGCACTGTAAATGAAGTTCATGAAACAGGAATTGGTTTTTTAAAGGACGATGTGACAAATGGTAAGGATGCCATCATGTTATTTACAAGATACAAATATGCAAGATAGAGATTTGCAGTCTGAGGAAGGAAGATGTATGTTTTTTCATGTTTTGGATACTGGGTTTTGTCCTTGAATCAAGAATTTGAATCACAGTGTGTTACATGTGAAACTTTGGTACATAATATAATTTTAAATGTACCACAATAAAGACATGGTCTGAATGATACAACAGGGTATGTACCAGATTATGAGGTGCAAAATGATGAAGGTAGAGGTATGTGTTTCATGCCCTTGGTAAGCAAGTTCTATTTATGAACTACGAATATGAGGTGCAAATTATGTATCACACTGTGTTACCTATTTGGTTTACACATGGAACCAACCAAATACTGTTACCCCTATTTGGGTTACCACATTGAACCACATAATGTTACCCTATTTGGTTTACAACATTTAATCACATGTTAGGTTACCCACAATGTAGCACACAATGGGATCACCACAATGTACTACGTATGAAACATCATATTCAACAAATGACAGGTCAAAACTAGGGAGATCACAATGTACTATCTTAGGACCACCACATAAATCCCAATTTGGGTTACACATAAATCCCAATATACCTATTTGGGTTACCACATTGAACCATTTTATGTTTGACCTAATGTTACCTTTATTTGGGTAACCATAGTATTGGTTTACCACATTGTACCACACAATATGAAACACAAGGTACCAAATCATATGGTTTATGACATTGTATCACACAGTACCACATAATATCGGTCACTACCATTATCAACATCGATGGCTTCATCTGGTTTGTTGGAGAAAGTGAACCTTTTCTTGAAACCTGTAAGTTTTTCTTCCTTATTCAAATTCATACAAGAAATCATAAGCACGGTGTGGTTCATTGTGCAATCAAGAAGAAGAAACCTTTAATATCTTCACCTTCGTGTTCGTCCAGTATACTTGACGAGTTTTCGTCATCTGATGTAGCGATTTCTAGGGTTTCCTCTAACTTCAATCTTTGTTCATGTTCTAACTTCAATCTCGGTATATGGTATTGATTCGATTGCTTGATTATTGGAGTGCGCCCAAAATAGATGATCATGAATCATAATTTGTAATGACATTTCTACTCTTATTCAATATTCCATATTAATTGATCGACCGTTATTTTTGGGATTTTATAAATTTTTTTGAGCCATTGATTATTAATTTATGTGGATGAGATTGGATCTCACAGTTATCACAAACTCACCAGTTCTTCCTTGAATGACCCCCGATATATATATATATATATCGGGGGTCATTCAAGGAAGAACTGGTGAGTTTGTGATAACTGTGAGATCTATATATATCGAGGGTCATTCAAGGAAGAACTGGTGAGTTTGTGATAACTGTGAGATCCAATCTCATCCACATAAATTAATAATCAATGGCTCAAAAAAAAATATATATATATAGGGAGAGGTTCATTTGAGAAATGGTAATGTATGAGAAATAGAGAAGTAATCTTAGCCATTCATCTGATCAACATTTGCGGCTTTGACCGCGAAGCACCGGATAATTCCTTGCATGGTCTATAGAAGGTAGAGGGGTAGTTTCGTAAAATACGCGGCATGAGTTCATATATGAACCTACATGATTCACATATGAACTATACGTTCATATGTGAATCAGTTAATTAGTTCATATGGGAATCAATTAATTAGTTCATATATGAATCTGTTAATTAGTTCAGCTGATTCATATATGAACTTACAGTTAATTAGTTCATATGTGAATCAGTTAATTAGTTCATATATGAATCACAAAGGTTCATATATGAATCAGTTAAAAGAATTCAGATGTGAATTACACTGATTCACATATGAACATATAGTTCGTATGTGAATTATACAGGTTCATATATGAACACAACCCGTGTATTTTGTAAAAATTACGAAAGTGTCATTCTATTTTTGGAATAGCCGCAACTTTTGACCAGTCAAAGCCGCAACTTTTGACCAGTCAAAGCCGAAACTTTTGACCAGTCAAATCCGATCTTGACCGTATGAATGGCTAGGATTACTTCTCTATTTCTCATATATTTACCATTTCTCAAATGAACCTAAGGCTATATATATATATATAGGATTAGGTTCATTTGAGAAATGCTAAAAATATGAGAAATAAAGAATGATCCTAGCCTTTTATCTGGTCAACATTTACGGCTTTGACTGTGAAACACCGAATAATTCCTTGTGTGGTTTGTAGAAAATAGAGGGGTAATTTCGTAAAATACGCCGGACGAGTTCATATATGAACCTGTATGATTCACATATGAACTCTTTTAACTGATCCATATATGAACTATACGTTAATATATGAATCAGTTAATTAGTTCATATGTGAATCACAAAGGTTCATGTATGAATCTTCAACTGATTCACATATGAACCTACAGTTAATTAGTTCATATGTGAATCAGTTAATTGGTTCATATATGAATCACAAACGTTCATATATTAATCAGTTAAAAGAGTTCATATATGAACTCGTCCCGTGTATTTGTAAAAATTACGAAACTGTTCTTCTATTTTTGGAATAGCCGCAACTTTTGACCAATCAAAGCCGTCATTGTTGACCAGTCAAAGACGCAATATTTGACCAGTCAAAGCCGATCTTGACCGAATGAAAGGCTATGATTACTTTTCTATTTCTCATATATTTAACATTTCTCAAATGAACCTCTCCATATATATATATATATATATATATATATATATATATATATTATGTCTATATATACATCAACATACACAAGTCATGACCCATGTTTTCTTCCCGTAGTAGTTCTTCATGACTGCCGAAAACTGAGGAAGAGGAAAGACCCACTGGCCACCTTTGTCGATCCCAACCTCCACCAATCATCTTACGACTAGAAGAATTACCATTGTTGATCCATCTCCATCCTTGTTTCATAACCATCTACATTGTAACACCCGTAATTTTGGTAAATCCTCATCCTACACCTTGCTTATTTATTTCCATCAGTTTAAACCTTAGTTGGAATTCTTTCTTGTAGAATAATAGTTTTTCATCGGGAGCGTGTCAGGTTAAAAGTGAAGTTTGGTCCTCGGTACAGTCTGGGCGATTGTGCCCGCGACTGTGACAGAGTGTCACTCTTGCGGTACTTATACCGAGAGTGGGTGGTAACGGGCGATAGTGCCCGCGATTGTGACAGAGTGTCACTCTCGTAGTGCTCGTACCGAGAGCGGGGCATGGAGGGCGAATGTGCCCGCGATTGTGACAGGATGTCACTCTCGCGGGGCACTGTTGCCGGCGAGGGACAACCTGGTTATTAAATACGATTTTCATCCCATTCTCATTAAAACTCAAACCCTTCTCCCCATTTTCTCTCCCAATCGAACCCTTTGCATTTGTTATTGATTTTTGAGCATTTGAGGCACCAAGACTTGGAATTCCAAGTGATTCTTCATCATCTAGCAAGGTTTTGGAAGCTAGAACTAAGATCCTCTCATCTCCACCTTCTTTATCACATTTCTAGGGTTTCATCCAACCTTTTTATCATTTTGAAGATTGGAAGTTTGTGGCTCATTTTGGTGACCTAGAAGTGTTTTGGTGGTGGATACGAGTTATGGTTAAGGTAATCTTCTATTTTCATCTTTGGAAATTAGGGTTTTGATATAAGTTGAGATCTTCATGTAAATGTTTGGGGAACGGTTCTATATGGTTTAAAATGGATATTTATGGTTGTAAATTTATGGATCTAGGTTTTTGGAAGATTTGGCTTGAGGATTCAGATTTCTTCAAGAAAGCTCAAATTGGGGTAAAATGTAGATTTAGCCTAAATCTAACAAGGTGAGTTTAAGTTGATTTGTGAAAACGGTGTACATGCCAAAATGTCTATTTTAAAGTGTTTATATGTTTTACATAAAATTATTAACTGCTGAGTTATCTGATGAATTTTGATTATTTGAAGTGTCTAACTTTATAAACTTGTAAAACACCCACATTTGGGATTTTGTACATTTTGATAAATAAATCATATATTTTGGTATCTTAATGATTTATTTCATGGAAGTAGATTTTTAAGTATAAATGTATTTTATTGTGTGACTTGGAGAAATGCATGATTTTCTGTTATGGAACGTTTTGAAAGGATAAATGTTATAAACTCTCTTGGAAAATGTTTTGTCCCAAACTAAACTATGTTGGAGTTATCTCTATATTTTGGAGCATGGGTTTGCATAAATACGGGTTGTTTACGTTTGGTTTCATTTTATGATCTTAACTGTTGGTATTTTGATTTGTTAAGTCCATTGCTCATTTTGGACTTTCTTGGGTCTTGGGGACAATTGTCCGATTTTAATAGCTCAATGTAGAGCATTTGGTTATGATTTGCAGTTATGGCATCTTATTTGAGAATTACATGTTTTGAATGTGTTAGTTCATTCGTTTGGAGTCATGTAACGTTTTTAATTAATGCAATAGATCCATAGGCACGGTGTTCTTAATGTCCCGTTTTGGACAAGTTCACCACTTTGGCATGGAATAGGCATCGGGTCACCATGGTAAGTAAGGTGTGGACCTATATGGTCGGGCAACGTCCCATGGGCAGTAAGGTGTAATTCCATTGTGCATAAGTTCTCGTTTTGGAACTGAGTTCCCATTTTGGAACTCTCAAGAATAGACTCAGAGGGGTTGCTTTATGTTTTCGAGCAATAGACTCAGAGGAGTTGAGCTCGATATGTTTTAAGAGCATAATCCATACGTTTTGATTTTCTACATAGTTATGTGACCCACTTTTGTGTTCCGTCGCGTACAATGTAATCGGGTCTCCCCCGTCACCAAAAGGTGTTGTTTTGGGTATGGAGTTTTATAATCCATGTTTTCGGTGACGTTTTGAGGATGGGTTGTTATCCATGTTCTAAGGTTTTGAATATTGAATCTTATCCATGTTTTTGGATGTTTTGGATGATAGAGTTTATCCACGTTCTTTAGTGTTCGGTTGTTAAAGTATAAATTATGTTTTGCGTGAGTTTTGGGTTTTGGATTTATATTCGAATGAACGTTTGTATCGTGGTTTTAATCATGAAAATGATGAATGTTGGAAAAGAGATTGCTTTCAGTCTTAATGTATTTTATTTTGGGAAAATCACCTTTTAAATAACACTTTTAAGGTTTATTGTTTTACATATCTATGATGAAAACTCTTGAGCTCAGTAGGCGTTAAGCCTAACCTTTTTCTTTGTCGGCATGCGCATCATGTTACAGTTGGGGAATGGTTCTAGCAGTGCTATGAAGAGATGAACACTAGTTTTATACGAGGGTAAGTAGTTTGGTGAAGTCTTCCGCATTTTGGAGATAGTGACTGTTATTGGGTTTTAGTAGCATCTGTCCCTATTATAGACCGTGTATAAAGATTGAAATGGGTTTATTGAAGTTAAACCTTAAATTGTTGTTGTAGATGAATCAATTATCGATGTATTTAGAAAATTTTAAATTAGTTGCTATTTCCAGATTTGAGGGTGTTATATACATCTCAAGTCCATCTCCATCCTTCATTGGTTCCATCAACATATCTATTCTTATGGACCGTTGCAAATATGGATTTATCCTTGTCGGTTTTGTCTTGAATCCATCCTCAAGTTCATCGCCAATATGTCACCATCTCAGATCCATCCTCCATCTCAAATCCATTTTTTTAATCCGGATCTGGTTCACCATAGATCGTCGCCATCATTGATCTGGATCTTGTGAACCACTATCTTCGATTCATTTGATTTAGTTTTTGATTATAGGGTTTTCATTTAGTTTTTTATTTGGGTTTTTTATCAGGGTTTTTTAATCGGAGTTCTAATTTTAGAGTTTGATTTAGATTGATTTTAATTTTGGATTTTTGTATCGACAGACAACTACCACCTTTTTCGGCACAAAAACCTTTCCCCAAATGAGTAACCCTGCCAATGATGAGTGAGCTTTGCTTCTTTGTTCCAATTTTAAAAGGTTTCTCATCCTCATATGTGGTTTAATATTTAGGTTGAGATTTGGTTAATCCTTTCTAATATTCCACTAGATCTTCAAAAACATATGATTTTTTCTATGCATTTGGATTAAATTTCTTGCTTTTACCTTTTTTTTCTTTTGGTTTGATTCAACTTGAAATGAGTTCTGGTTTCTGAAAATGGGTTTGATTCGTGGTAGAAGGAGATGAACAATGACTTTGATTCATGGGTTTGAAGTTTGAACAGGTGGGTCTAACTTATGGGTTTCAAGTTTAAATATAGGGTTTAATAGAGCAAAATGGCAACCACAGTGACCAAAATTCCCTTCTGAGTTAACAAACCTATTTAAGAGAAGTTAGACTGAGGGATCATAAGTGAAGCAAAATGGCAACCACAGTGACCAAAATTGTAATTAGTTTCAAATAGGAATTAGACTTGATACTAAATGGCAACCACATGAACCAAAAGTGTAATTTACTCAAACTTTTAATCTATACTATATTATAAAGAAGACATAAAAAACTCTTAAAAACAAGTCTTAAAGCTTAATGTACCGTCATTTAATGCTAATTACTTAAAAAACAACCATTATAGCTATATGTACTACATTTAATGTTATTTATTAATTTTCAATCATTATCTCTAACCATTTTAACTCTCCTAAAATCATTTATCACTTTAACTTTCCTAAAATAACTCTCACCATAATTAAATATAGAATAAAAATCAAATTTTAAATATAAAATATAATTAAAAAAATCTAACATAATATTTTATAAAAAAAATTATATTATGAAACCAAAATAAATTACATTATATTATTAAGTCTAAATTAAACAAATTTATATAAAAAAACATTATCACTCTCTCACAACCATCCAAAACCTTAATGTAAATCGACAAAAAAACAGAAAATAAAATGAAACATTAAAATCGTGATGTATCTAGCTGCATTGCACGGGTACACTTCTAGTAATTATATTAATTATTTATTAGAAATTTAAAAATGAGCAAAACAACAAGCAGATCCAGAAATCACATTACTTTTCTCCAAAATTCGAAAAGATAAAAGCAGATCAAACACACATGAGATCATCCCCTTTTTAAAAACCAAGGATTCCTCTCATGAAGACATTAAGATATATACTGAAGATAGATTTCTGAAATGACCAAAGAGCCCTTCCAACATCACCATCAGCCACTGGTGGTCTTGGGTGGTGGTACTGGGGCATAACCGTCTTTGTGGGTGTCATCTTTCTTGATCAAACCCAAGAAAGCACCAGCTTTGGAGGCTGCAGAAGTTACTATTGCTGCAAACTCTTCAAGAATCTGAGCTTTGACTCTTCCCCGTTTGACCATGGCGGGGTTCTTCAGTGGGAGGGTTGGAAAAGAGGCCACCATTGATGTATCAAGAAGAAGCTTAGTAGTTGGTTTTAATTAATTAAGGGAAGTTTCAGAGAATATATATATATATATATATATATATATATATAGAGAGAGAGAGAGAGAGAGAGAGAGAAAAGATGGAAGTTGAAGATGTAAATAAACTAAGAACCAAAAACTAAGCAACTTTCTCCAACAAAAAAAAAGGAGAAAGAGGCTTATGCTGGGATGAAGGAACGAATTTGGTCATGGCGTTTTTATAAGCAAATGTTAGGGGGTGTAAAATAAATATTGTTGATACTATGGGGACTGGATTGTAAAACTGAGTGGGATAAAGGAGAAAGAGGAGGGGGGGGGGGGGGGGGGGGTTAAAAGAAGAGAATGTGGTGCGTTCTACGCAAGTTTCAAGGATCTCAGGCCATGACTTGTGAAAATTTTGATTTTTTGTATTTTTTTTTCCATATCATTTGTTAACTCAATAAATTAATAATTTTCATAAAGCTTAATCGGATCTTCTGCAGTGGGTATGTTCAATCTAGGGGTGGAAATCTTGTACAAACCAAACCAATAAGTATTTTTTATCAACCGTATCAATTAAATTAGTTTTATTATAATCAGTTAGTAGTATTATTATCAGTGGTGGATCCAGGATTTTTTAATGAGAATCTTTAAGGTAGCTTAAATGCTCGTAAAGTTGTCCGGTGTATTTTTAGCCTAAATCCAACGTTTTGAGGCTTTTTAAAGTTTTTTTTTGTTGATTTTAAGGGATTTTTAAGAGTTTTTTTTGTCGATTTTGAAAGACTTTTTTGGTTTTTTAATCGATTTCGAGAGTTAATTTTGGTTTTTTGGTTGACTTCGAGACACTTTTTTGGTTGATGGGGTCCCAGACGAAAATTTACTGGGGAGACATCAAGGTGGGAAACTAAAAAAATCCAAGTTTTTACCCTAAATTTTTCATTTTTTCCCTTTTTAATGGGGGATCATCCCCACATTACCTAACATATACATCCGCCCCTGAGTACTATACTAAGTATGAAACTTGGTTGGTACATAGTATTGGAAGTCGGGTATCATCAGAGGCGGAATTAGAATTGTTTTTACATAGTGGTACAAGTCAGGGACGGGCCCAAGAATTTTTTCATACGGTGGCACCACATAATATAGACAAAAAATAATTACAAAAAAACACGGTTTTTATCGACGTGTCTTCATTTTTTACCGACGTTAAATATTATCTTATGTGTTTTTAGCCTAATTCAACCATTTCTAGCGATTTTTAAAGTTTTTTGTTTGATTTCGATGGATTTTAATTTTTTTTTATTGATTTCGAGGATTTTTCGGTTTTTTTGATTGATTTCAAAAGTTTTTTTTCTAGTTTTTTGGTTGATTACGAGGTACGGTTGCATCTTCTTGAAGATTCCAAAATAATTCGGTAGCACCTTTCAAAACGATATGGTTGCACCTTTCACAAACCTAAAAATTTTACCCTTCGTCGAAAAAATAATACGGTGGCACGTGACACCCTCGCCACCAAGCTTGGCCCGTCCCTGGTACAAGTTGACTATAAAAAATATCTAATGAAAAATTTCACGAAATTAGTAATATATTAGTTGGTTCTTTGTTCCTGTATAGAAGAGACCCATGTTCGACTCTTCTCTATGTATCTTTTAACAAACACAAGAGGTGTATAAAATAACATCAAATTTAAACTAGAAAACAACAAATTTGCCAATAGTAGGACCCGGTCATAGGCTTTTGTACAAAGGCATGAATGTTTACGATCTCCGCCATTAAAGTCTTACACTATGTATTTCAGTTTCAAAAGCAAAACAATATGGTGTTTGGGGGGGAGGGGGGGAGAGAAGGGTGTCCTAAGCTATACCTAGACTAATCATTTGGCAAATTAATGACTGTAAGACATTAATCCTGATTAAACCTCAGTGACCACAATTGTTGTGCACGTCTGGATTCGAACCCTGGGCAGATGAGATATTTCACCACACCCCCATGACCTTAACCAGTACGCCACAACCCTTGTGGTTTTCAACCTATTGATTGTTGTTTTGATGTTCAACTTTTTTCATCAGAGGGGATTTTGATTTGTGCCAAAGGTCTAAACATTTCTTGGACGGATTGGTGCACCAGGCATGGTTTCAATGACCATCTATAGGTTTGTGCTTATTGGTCTAGTTGGTCTTTACTCTTTAACTTTGGTTGATTTCGTTATTGATCGTTTGACCGCATTTTGTTTTAGTTATCTTCACTTTAGTCTTGTTCTATGTTTCTTGTTTAGAGGTCAACTCTCTTGTTGTCACGTGTTAACTTTAGCTTTTCGTTTATGGTACTTTCGTGTTTTTCTTTTCAATATCTTTGTCTTGCCTTTAAAAGTTCTTCATAAAACTCCATTAAGATAATGGCTTATAAGAGCCCATCTTTTGTTAAATTTAATATGAATATATTAGTCAAAAATAAATAAAACTAACAAAAAGAACTTTTTGTGGGTTTCATATATTATTTCAATGTGATATATAAGTCAAAAAATTTTGAAAAAAAAAACTAATAAAATAATATTTAAAACAATAATCGAGATAAGAACCAATATTTTTTTTTGTACAAGAACTCAAAACATGTTTTTTTGTTTTTGTCTTTTCCATTTTGGAGATAATTTGAAGTCTGATTTCAAGCATATTCCCTTTCGGCTTTGAGCATGCATTTACACCAACACTTATCCAAATGAATTTCATTTATGTCTCAAATATTGCCATCAGATTCTTCGAAAATAACATTAGAAAAAGACAGCGTTTTTATTTTCTAAAAATTTAAAAAGTAAGATAATTGTATCACGCGTTTTTATTTGCTCAATTAAATTGGAAATTGGATGGAAATTGGTCATTGACCCGATAGGCGATTGTCAATTCAATGAGATTTAGTGGTCGATTCATGATGTCAATATGAATTTGAATTCGATTCAATTGGTTTATGTTTCATATTTACAAAATAAATCTTGATTATTTCAAAATGTACCAATTAAATTTTACAAATTAGACATATCTTTAAGTGTATCAAAACACAAAAGTCGGATGTATCGGGGATTAATTACGATTAAGTATACCAACAAATCGTGAATACTCTTGTACCCTTTTCATGGGTCTGGTCATACCATAAATTTTATATAGAGAACATATGTGATATGTATCTAACATTTTTATAATTATATTAACTCTTGACTTAATATCAATACTTGATTCTTATATACTTTTGTTTGCAATAGAAATTTGTTAAAAAAAATTGTTTTATTCCAAAGATTTTAGAAGTTTTTATTTTAACTTGCATATATCTGTATTAGGGGGCATGAAACCTAAAACTGATTAGGAATTCGGGAACCACCCACAACACAATTCATGACATATTCATCAGAAATATGGATGCATTATTCATCATTAATATTGTAACATATTCATTATGAATGTGTGATCTAACACGTTCATATTCGTCTTAAGGGGTGTGATTATTTTTGAATAACACGTCCATATTTATTATGAATGTGTGATAAATGATATATAACCCGTCCATATTTTTCATAAATATCCATAATTATAGGGACTAGACCTCGATGAAGGAATAGGCTTTACCCAAAACCGGTCTTCTAACAAACTACGACCAGTTGGTTCAACCGAGTCTAGAATGACAGTCGTTTTCATTATTTCATGCGGGACCCATCACTCGTCTCATCATTAATTTAGTATGGTCGATGTGCATCTCTAACCATATGTGTTTTTGCATCGATATCTCCCACAATTGATCAAATAAATATCAACAAAGACGAAGGATCGTGTGAGGAAAAAAATTAAGGAGAGATGTGTAAGAAGGGATCTCCACCCTTGATCACTTTTAGTGTAACACCCGTAATTTTCGGTAAGTAAAGGTCACCCGGACGTTTTGTAACTTGTAAATGGTGGGATTTTGTTGGGAAAACATTACTTAAAGTCCCTTAGAGTATCGGGAGTATTGGGTGGATTAAAACTATAGACTTATGGAATCAACATTATTAGGGGAGAAATTGCAAGATGGTCGGATGAAACATTCGATTATTGTTTTAAGATGTTTAAGCATCCGGATGACGATGGTATGAGACTGAGGAGCGTGATTTCGATATGTGGAGTACCGGCCAAATTCATGCACGAAATTTATTTCTAAAATAAATTTGCATCAATTATTTCTCATTTTCCCGAATCATAAAGTGAGTATATTATAAAATATTGGAAAAATGTTTAGCACGCACCATATTTTAAACCGTGAGTTTAAACATGCATGAAATTGTTTTATTGCACGTGGTTGCAAAATTTTATTGAAAATCTCTTCATCCCCGTTTCTTGTCTAACGTTGTTTTCGGATATTGTAATATCTGTATTTTAATGTTATTTGGGGGTATTGGGCAAGTAACTGGGAAATTTTAACCTTGACATTGGATCTCCTCCACGTATGTCAAGGTTTTAAAGGAAAAGTTATTCCCACGTCTTGCGTCTGAGTTTTCTTGGGAATTGTAGTCTATACGAGTTTTGTCGAGTTTTATAGGGTATTATTTTACGACGTTTTTCGACGCGTGAGAGAACTTTGAAATGTGTGAGTTTTATTTATGTTGCGTGTAAATTCATGAGTTTATTAAGCGTCATGTCTCATGCAAGTTTTGTTGGAAAGTGTCACTTTATATCACGATGCGATAAAAGAGAAATTTTGAAAACATGACACTTTGGTCATAACCTAGTATTATGATATTTGAATATGGTAAACTAAAGTTTTGGCTCCATTTGATTTTAGGTGTCATTAAGTTTCATTGAGTTTTATGGAATTTTGCTGAGTCTTATGGAGTTCTATTTTCCGACATTTTGTGTCGCATAGATGAATTTTGAAACACGTATACTGAATTATTGTGTGCATTAACTTTCGGGTTGTTGGGAATCGAACAACGAATGATCTACATGGTTGACATATTTGAATTGTGGGAATGCAACCTCTTGAGGTCGGGCCAGGTATGATTGTTTTAGGTAATAGATCTATATTATTATCCCAGCTAGGCAAGTGGTGACTTTTCCCTCTTGGTAAATTTCGGGTTGAAACCCTGCGAGATTATTCGCATATGGTTGGATTTAATTTTATAGTTTGCTTGTTCGCTCGATACCGTGATAGATGTTGGTGGGTATCACCTTAATGAGCCTTTGGGAATAAAGAAAATATTGTGGTTCATCTGTTAGAGATATAAGAATGGAACTTTAGTGTCATGTTAGGTGTCAACTTTAAATTCGATAATGCTAACCCGGGAGGAAATATTTGACGGTACACCACGTTTGCGGTGTAGTCGTTTTGAGTATATGAGTCGACTTTCGATTCGAGGACGATGACCGTTGGGGTGCTTCAGGACGTACCCGATGAATCTTGTGTGTTTGCAATTTAAGCAGTAACTGTAAGGATGTGGATGTTAGTAATTAAGTATCAATGATTAAGTTTTCCTTGATATAGTAAGATTTGTATCGACTAGAGGATTGATGTTTATGTACAGTTTGGGAGTTGCGAAATTGCCGAATTTGAATAAGCCGACCCCGTGGAGAACGTCTTGGCACGTCCCTGGAAGGATGGCTCTGCCAATCTCAAGGGCGAACGATTAAAGGATTATCGAGATTATTTGGGTCGAGTGTTGATCATCGGAATGCGGATCCAGGATCGTGTTGAACTGGCACGAATGTGTCAAAGAGAGGTTGGGGTCACAAACTACCCTTAAGTTAGTACGTGTCACCCAAGGTTGGGAAACAACCGTAGTCTTGTGGTTAAAAGCTACTTTAGAAAGTTAAGCTAGGGGTGAGCAAGGAGTCCAAAATCCCGATACCGAAACGGTACCGTACCGATCCTGGACCGTCCCATGTATTTCGGTACGGTAATCGGTTCCATGTTTTTCCTATAATCGGTAATCGGTTCGGTACTGATGGGGTACTAGTACCGAAATATCGTTAGTATTACCGGTACCGAACCGGTACCGTACCGTTCTAATCGGTACGGTATTCAGTATCGAGTTTTCCACATTTTCGGTATCGGCAATTTTCGGTACGGTACCGGTTCGGTACGGTACTGGTCCGATGCTCACCCCTAAGTTAAGTGTTAACTCGGATATAAGTGTAATGTGCCCAAAGGGACATTTGTTGTGAGTATCAACATAAGGTTTATCGTGGGTGTTCTGGCAAGTGGATTAGAGACAATCTAATATGTGAGCAACGTTAAATGGGAATCTAGATTTCGAGGACGAAATCTCTTTTAAGGTTGGGAGGATTGTAACACCCGTAATTTTCTGTAAGTAAAGGTCACCCGAACGTTTTGTAACTTGTAATGTAACACCCTAAAAACTGGGTAAATTAAAATTTGAAAATTTCCCCATATAACGTTTACAAATTGAAGGGAATTTAAACCTGTAACGTTTGATATGGAATAAACTTCACAAAATGACATCATCCCAAAAAGGGGAGAGTATAAGCGTTTACAAAGTTAGAAATGAAATGGAAACAAGGACCGACAACCTATTTAATCTAAAACATTCTAATATAGATTATAATTTGGTGTCGTCATCATTTTCCAACACTCTATAACTCGTCAATGTTATGTTCCCAAAATGTTGACTCAACTCTCCGCTCAAGGTTTTGCCACCCCACCACTAATGGAACCTGATGTGCACACCAAAACACACAAATGTTACGCTTGGAGCCTAGTGAGAACATCCAAAGATATAGGTTCAAGGAAGTAAAATACGTTAGTGAATATTTAACAACATTTAGAGCAAGAATAACAAATAAAACTTCCAACTTTTGAAACTTATGCAAGACGGGGGAGACCCGTCCCACCATAGGTTGTGACGGAACACAAAAGTAGGCCACAACTCATATAGGGCACTTAGTCGGATTGGTTATTTACCGGTGTCGACTCTATCCATGAATCTATAGTCGTTAGAACATCAATTCTATCCATGAATCTTTAGTTCGATGTAAATATGAGTTCAACTCTATTAAAGTCTTTACCCCAAAGGATTACCAAGTTCAACCCTATCCATGGATCTTTACCTTGGAACCTCGCCCTTTCCCAAAGCATCATTATTTTCGAACATAACAATTTGCATTTGCTACAAATCCCAAACACATAAGCCTCATAATTCATCATGCCATCACAAGGTAAATCCAAAAGGCATGTACAACAATTCTTTTCATGAAATGTCATTTCGTCCAACATATGAAGTATATTAACATGACATTCCAGATACACAAGCGTCATTAACACCCTTATACCATAGGCTCACAAATCTAACCTTCCAAATATGAACCCAAATAAACCGTTTCACCCATTTATTTTCAAAGGTTTCATAATGCATAAATAATCCATGCTTATCATCTCACAAACATTTTACGTCATCACATCTCATAATATTTCAATAATGTCAAAGCCCTAGATTTTGACCAAAGAGAGTTCAAAGGTTTTGTTACTAGAAAATGATGTAGAAGTTAAAGTAGTATAGTAAAAAAGGTTTTCATAATGCATGTAAGCATTTAATATGAAAGAATGAACTCACAAAGTGGGTTTTGATGAAAACCCAAACCCTAGATCTTATTTTGAGAAGTAGGTGAAATTTGGTGGTGAAGAACCCTAACTTCAAGCTTTTAGAACTAGGTGGAGATCTTCAATCTAACAATAAATGATGGTGGTTGGACTCTTGGAACCTCTAAAATCAAAATCAATGAAGGGAGTAGGTTGGGAGAAGGTTTGGAAGAGAGTAATTTTTTTTTAACGACAGATAACACACACACGCGTTCCCGGGGTATCCGGGCTCCCACTTAAGGGTGTCACCCGACTAATCCCCGTCGACCACGACCCAACCCAATTAAGGGTACCACTAAGTGGCAGGCCCATGATCTGGATATCTCCACATGCTCACCACGGGGTTCGAACCCGGGTAGCCAGGGATACCATCCACTAACCCCCCCCCCCCAAGGATGTTACCTTACCACTGGGCTAGACATGTTTTGATGTTTGGAAGAGAGTAAATGATGGTGGTTGGACTCTTAGCATAGTCGTCGGGCATAATCTCCTCTTGGAGAGCACCCTCGGTACGTATTTCGCGAAAGTGCCATGCGATAGTGACCCGTGCATAATCGTCGGGCACTATTGCCCAACCTGTACCGTAACTCGTTTGGAGCCCGCTACAATGACATCGCGACTATGCCAGATGGCGTAGTCGCCTGGCATACTCGCCCCTGACGTACCGAATGCCAAATCTTCTTATTTTCACACGGATGGCAAGGGGGGTTCGATAAAAGGATATAATATTAACGCAAGCAACATCTTAAGATTTTCAATATAAAGAGGAGGTTTAAGGAGCTTACCAAATTTCCGGGTGTTACATGTAAAAGATGGGATTTTGTTGGGAAAACATTACTTAAAGTCCCTTGGAGTATCGGGAGTATTGGCATTGAAAAAGTCGAGTTTCGAATCTTGGTACGGGCACAACTACAATGCCCGACGACTATGACAGTGCCATAGTCGCACCTGGCAATGTAGCAGGAAGAAACAGAAGGAGGGGTGCTAAGGGCGACAATGACCAGCGACATTGACCAGGGCATAGTAGCATGTCAATGTCACACAAAGGGTGTTTTTTTTTGGTAACCGTGGGTTTCCGGGAAAGCTTACGCGCACCGACTAATCCCCGGGCGACCACGAATGGCCTGGAGTTATCGCAAGTGAACCTCCATGGCGACAAGAGCTTTGATTGCTGATAAATCGGATTTTTCAGCTCACTTCTTCATTTCTCATTCCCATTTCTTCCCAAACTTTCTCTAGAACAAACCTAAACATATTTGGTGATTTTGGGTCGTCTTTGGCTCAAATCTTTGGGTATTATAGAGGTAAACCATCAACAAGTTAAGGATTAGAAGCTATTAATGGCAGAAATGCACATGTATAAAATGTGGCACAATATTCGCGCAAGTATACACCACGTATTGCGTTCGCTTCTCAACTAATATAATAGTAATGACCAAATATCGTATCCACAGGGATTGGACTTAACTAAGAATAAGAGATTTTCACGAACTTCCGGTGCAAAGTTAGATTTATAAAATTTATTGGTTGATTTTTAGCGAAATATTAAAATATAAATAAACAAGATAATAAAAAGCGGGTACGGGTGTAAGTTTCCCCCGAGAGTATTTTAATAACTTAAATGGTTAACAAAACCGGTCGCAATGGAACCCCACACGATTTCCTCCTCTCGAAGCGACGTCGTATTGGTTGTGATAACGGTTTTATTATAAAATTACCACAAATGCTAACATTCGGTTTACCAATCTTACTAAGTAAATCTCGAAGATCTTATCCCCACCAGTATGGAGAGATGCGCATATCTCTATGACACACCAACTCGACCGACATCTGGACCTTAGTTTGATTATGCAAAAATCCATATCTCTATGCGATTATTGAAGATTTTCTCAAACCTCCTTGCATCACCCAAGTCGTATTCGGATCCGCCCCTCTCGAGGTCTAAGATCTAATATTAACCCACATAAGTGATCGACTTGCCTGCATTCAGATGAAGCTTCAACTTGGATGACTAAACCGAGAAGTTAGCCAAATGCGGTAACACCCAAGTGTTACATTTTAACCTCTCGGGTTTGGCTTACACCCGCACCCAAAGGAGGGTTTAGCTACTAATCATAAAGACATAACAAAAGAAAAGTAGTGCTGGAAATTAAATTGCATTAATCTGAAAAACTGTCATTGTGATCACAGACTTACCACAGTGGTGACGAAATTTAAAGTGCAGAATTTAAATCTAAGAAATTACAAGAACAAACTAGCTAAGAACTTGAAATTTAAAATGCTTGAAGCTTCTCTGGAAGTTCCAAGGGCTTGATGGATTCTTGGATGCTCTTCATATGCCAACCCCAAGCCCCTTTATATAGTGGAAAGGTGAAAGAGACTTGAGGGGTGATAGGGAATTTTCAATATTTATCTTCTTTTTAAGCTTGTCTTCATCCCTCTTGTTTTCATTCTCCTCTTTTTCATGAAAGAACTCATCTTTGACCCAACCTAAACCTGCAAGTCTTCTTCATAATTTTGGCAATAAAATCCCTAGGAAGATTTCTAGCCGTTACATACAACTGTGGTGACTTGCTACACTGGTTACCAACGTCCAAAACCTGATTTTTAAGCTATTTCTTGACTTTTTGGATACTTTGGACCAAAGAAAGGGAAAAGTCTCAAATGGGTCATAGGAATGTTAAAAAAAGGTGAAAAAGAGTATAAAAAGAGGGACAAATAACCCTACGATATGAGGGTTATCACACCCCCAAACTTAAGATATTACTTGTCCTCAAGTAATGTAAAAGAAGAGGAATAACTAGAAACTGAACGCACCAAATTATTTAATGTGGAAAGCGAGTTGATGAATTACCTTTGGACTAACGTGGTGCATGCCTTCTCTTTTGTCCACATGATCTTTGGTTTGATCAGTGGGTCTTGTAGGGATGAGTGTTTGTGGGTTGGGCGATTTTTGCGGCTTTCCTCTTTTTGCTTCCCTCAAACTTATTTGTTTTTGTGGGGAAAAAAAATGGTATGGATTTTGCATGGTTATGGCTCTTTCCCATTTTCTTTTTGATGGAATAAATGCTTGCTTTTTATTTGGAGAACATTTCAAGTGGTTGAATGGAAATATATTTGTGGCTTTATTTTGAAAAAAATTTCTCCCATTCTACGGTTTTTGTCTCATCATTTGATACGATTTCTAAATCCCTCCCCCAAACGTTTAGAATATGCAACGTCATCGGTGTATGGGAGAGGAACAAAGGTGGCAAAAAAATAGGTGCAAAAGTGTATTTGTCGATTGTCACGAAAGAGGGCTTACGTCTTTTCAAACCAAGGAAAAGCAAACAAAATAAAAAGACATGTACCTTTAAAAGATTAGTCCAAGCACGATAGGAAATGAAAGCATCTAATAGCATACTGTGAATCCTAGTTTGCAAGTGAAATCAATAAATCAATGAAGAACGATCAATATATGTCATCAACTCTGGTCATATGATTGTACTAACTGGTAAAGCTCAAAGGTTTACAGAGAGAATTTTTAACCGATGCACGTAAACCTCTAAATGACCATTAACCTAGAAATTAGGTTAAACAAAACATTATATACCAAGGGCTTATGCCTAACAGGCCCAAAGCCCATTTAACACAGAAAATCCCATAAACTAAATAAATAAATAAAAACAATACATTTTGCACCCCTCTACTTCAATTCAACAAATAAAACACACCCTAACAATCTCCCCCTTTGAATTGAAGTTCGTAGTATCTCCAGTTCAGAACACGTGCTTTTCGAAGTCCAAAGTGCATCTCGAAAATCCTTATTGAATTTATGTACTCTAGTCTTTCAAGGATCAGATTCAAGGCTCTAGACACGAGATTTCTGTAATTTGGGTCCAACTGATTCTGACCTTTGTTGTGTTGAGACAACATAGCACGAAGTTTGTTTCTAAGGATGTACAGAGTACCATCACAGAATCTGGCAATCTAGCTAAATCTGAAGTAGCGCATTTTACCTTTCCTGTTTGGATACGTCATGCCAACTTCCACAGTTTCAATCACTCTGTAGGCTGGATCATCCTTAAAGTTACTTGGTAGTCTCAGATCAGGTTTGAACAGATTGATCTTGGCTTGATGACTTTCAATACCAATCTGTAAGTCTTCAAGACACGCTAACTTCATCGTGGTCATCATGAAACGCTTTACGGTAGTCAGAGCATCTTGAATTACACCAGGACGTATGGTTTGAGTCTTCAAGTCACGTAGCAAAAACAGAAAATCTCGTAGTTCAAGATCCTCAAAATCAAATTATGTGAATTTGTATTGTGTCCCATCTTCTCTGGTGACAAGAAAATTCGGATACCATATTTTTTCTTCGGAGCGGTCAGTACCAATTTCACCGACATATTTGATTCTAAGTTTTGTTCTGCCCCTGCTTGGTTTATTGTTGTTCTCTCTCAGGGAACAATATGCGAATTTTTTCCTTCTGTCGAATGACCCAATACCATAGATAAACGCTGTAACACCCTGAAATTTGGAAAGAGCGACTAAATTAAAATTTTCAACAATACCTTAAGGGATGATAAAATCTCTTACTACAAGTCCATAATTGAAATACATTTCTAGGTTGAACCATCAACAAATAATTAAAGTCTTACATAAAGACTAACTAAAGTCGGGTGTTACTATAACCGAATAACAGTCGCTATCTCCAATATAAGTGCGGAAAACTTCATCAAGCTAATCACCCCTTCGAGCACACAACTAGCACTCATCTCTTCATAGTGTCGCTAGAACTAATCCCGAAATGGAACCTGATGCACATGCTGACAAATAAAAAGGTTAGGCTAACGCTTAGTGAGTTCAAGAGTTTTATATCATGATCATAAAGGAAATCGTAAAACAGAAATACTGTAACTTATAATCATGATCCTTTAAAATGAATTACTTTAAAATAAGAGAACGACTCATTTACCAATAATATGCATTTTATAGATGGACGCCTCAATGCCAAAACATTCTTTTCTGAATTAATGTAAACCTAACGCTTACCCAAAATGCGAGTAACGGTGAATGCTCAAATATTGAAATTTTAATAGAATTTATAAATCAAACGTTTGAAATGTGAGTGAACTCAAACCCCAAAATTTTAGCAATTGGAGGATAACACAAACTCAACACATCACCGAAAATAAGGATAAAACTAAATACCCCAAAACAACGCCTCTCGACGACGGGGGAGTCCCGAATTCCAAGGCTAGTGGCAGAACACAAAAGTAGGCCACATTCCAAGTTACTGAGCTCACCATACTAGGACCCACGACCACGAGCACACCCACTCGTACTAAGATGTGGGGGAGGGCAACTCAAGGATCCTAGTCATACTCATTCGCTAGGATTACATGTAACACCCTAAAAACTAGCGGAATAAAAATTCAAAATTTCTGCAATATAACGGCTATAAATAGATAAAAACCTGGGTATAAAACCTGCTATAATCAATCCCAAAGTATCATCCCGATAAAACGGGGAAACAAACTATAACCATTACAATTAACCAAATGAAGAATACACTAACAACCTAATAATCTAACTTAAAGAAGAAAGATTAGCATCGAGTGTTGTTATTCTTCCAAAAGTATGTCCGCTATCCAAAATATCGATCTACACATCTCCCAAAAAGACCGCTCTTGGCCTCAAAGCCATCCACTCAGTCCCGACGAACCCCTTCGGAAACCTGACTTGTTATACATGTCATTTTGAGAAAAAGTGTTAGGCTAAAGCCTAGTGAGATCAAACATTTGCAGTTTAAGTAATCAAAAGTAAAAGTGAGTAAAAGAGTTTATTTTTATACAACAACAATAATGGTAATAATAACAATAATGCTCTTTTAAATATAGCAAATACCTTTTTGGGTTAACGGGGGAGACCCGCTTACTAACACAAATGACGGAACACAAAAGTAAGCCATTCGATGAGTCAGTAAAGCCAATAAACAAATAAAGTATACGCAAGGGATGTCAGGCTCAGTGGCTTTAAACGTACACCCACGGAAACTCAAGTTCAACCCTGAAGGGTTCCTACGTCGAGCTCCTCATCCAATATCGTAATACTTGAGCACGAAGGACTTATAACCCAATCCGATGCCAAACGTGCCTCGACGTGGAAAACTAGTCGTCCCAACACCGGAACAATAATAAACCAAATACGGGGTCATGACTCCCAATGCATCAAATAAGCCAAATAATGCGCATAAGGCCCAACCAGAAATCCCAACAATGGTTAACATACAATAAGTGACATGAGGGGTAATTCCGATCAAAACTACTTCCATTGTTTACCAAAAGACTACTAGTAAAAATATAGATGATTCCCTTTTTATTTCAAATCCCCAAAATATGAAGTGAGTTTAATATGCAAACTTATCAGCAGTTAACCACAATACCAACATTTCCAAATTCATAGTTTTGCATAGCGATGCTATTCTCTCAAAGGTATAACCCAAGTAAAACAAGCTAAAGAACATTATTAAAGCTCATAGAACGTTATTTTCCAAAGTCACCACAAACACTTATATCTCCAAAAGTTAGGTTTAACAAGAAATTCCACAAATCAAATATATGAAAGAGGAGATATTAAGTATTCAAAATCAACCTTTTGACATGTATAAAGTTTAGTAAAATGGGTAAGAACTCACCTTAGTGGTTTTCTTAAAAGAAAACCAAACCCTAAAACGAAGGAGATGAAGATGAGTTGTATAATCCCTTGAGAGCTTCTTACCAACACTTCCTAAAAGTGTTAAGGACTACCATTAATGACTATGAACCATCATAAATGAGGAGAGAAGTCTAGATGAGAAACACTTACCGAAATCAGTAGAGAGAATCGCTCCCAAACCCTAGAAATCAGATAAAAATGACTGAAAATCGCGACTTGGCTTTTTATACCCGAAACCCCCGTCGGCGATAGTGCCCCGGCGATAGTGACATCTGT
The DNA here is from genome assembly GCA_954870635.1 of Arctium minus. Classification (NCBI taxonomy): domain Eukaryota; kingdom Viridiplantae; phylum Streptophyta; class Magnoliopsida; order Asterales; family Asteraceae; genus Arctium; species Arctium minus. The sequence goes on along the minus strand of OX941095.1, from coordinate 55,946,805 downwards.
CACTATCGCGGGCAAGGTCGCGAGCGCCTCACCACCTTCGGTACAGATTGGGCGATAGTGCCCCGACGATTGTGACCATGTCACTCTCGCGGGCACAATCGCGAGAAATGTACCGAGGCCCTAAGGCCTTCGGCGATAGTGCCCTCCGCGATTGTGACACCCTGTCACTCTCGCAGGCACAATCGCGAACAACCCCAAATTTCCCAAATTTGATGATTTTTAACCCACGATGCTTAAATCCCAATTTCTTGATATTAAGCTATTAAAATCAATATATATATATATATATATATATATATAAGTTTCAAAGCAAGAAGAATACTACATGGGTTCTCAGAATTCGGGGTGTTACATTACATTTACGGCTCATGGCTAGTAGCCGGTCCCACATAACCGTATCAAATTGCCCCCGAGGAACCAATGTCTCAACTAGCTACAAATGGGAAATAACTATCCCATAAAAACAAGCTCATAAATTACATCACGGATGCAGGTCCGGGTATTGGACTCCATGAGCCCTCACCGTATTGTCCTCGAAATCCCATGACTAATTCTGGTGCCAACATATAAATAATAGCCCATTTTCTTTAAATAATAAAGATCGACTCATATGCCTATGGATCCACTGCATTACAGTCTAAAACATTACATGACTTCAAACGAATGACCAAGGCACTCAACACATGTAATTATCAAATGATACGCATTAAGCGAAATCATACTCACAACTCCACGACGGGCTATTAAACCGGACAATTGTCCCCAAGACTCATTTTAGTCAAACCGAGCCAGAGCTCAACAAAAATTGCCTTATCGTACAATAAATGTCGGTGTAAACAATAAAACATTTTTAACCAACGGTCATGCAACTCAACGACTAAAAGTTTGATTAACCCAAAACACAAAGTTGGTTGAGGCAAACCATTTTCCACATTAACTCATACCCTTATATTTCCAAAATACGTCATGACACAATGTGATATGCATTTTCCCAAACGGGTATATAAGATCAAGTACTCAAAAATGACAATTACGTCAAATAAACTCCATTTATATAAAATTGTCAAGGACACGTGTCAACATGATTATTTTATCAAAATACCCAAGAATGTATGTTATATAAGTTTATAAAGTTAAACACTTCCAAATAACCAAAACTTATCAGCAGTTAACAAATTTCATGTAAAATACAAAACACTTTAAAATAAACATTTTGGCATGTACACTATTTTCACAAATCAACTTGAACTCACCTCGCTAGATTTAGGCTAAATCTAGATTTTACCCCCAAAACTTGAATCTCCTTTGATGAAGGCTTGAAATCTTCAAGAAATCTCCCTGGATCTTATATCCAACACATCTACAAGGTTTCCTTCACCACACAAGTCATCAAAATCACACCCAAGTTGAAAGATGAAAGGGAAAACGATGAAACCATCAAACCCTAACTTAACATTAAGAGAGATGAGAAGCTTACCACCACAAAATACTCTTGTATCTTCCAATAGACTTCAAATATCTTGATATATCCTTGAAGATCTCTCAAACACAAAACCATGGCAACTTGAATCACCAAAAAGGGAGTTGAGATGCAAAAGTAATGAGGAAATGAAGATAGAGGGCTGAAAATCGGGTTTTATGGTCGAACAGGGCTCCACGTGGGTTACCACGCGGCCTAACCCGCCCCACAGCTCGCTCGGATGTCCCTAAGTCTCCCGGATGAACCTAAGTCGCCTCGTGCACTGTTCGTCCGATTTTCTTCAATTTTCATGCCCGGTCACTGTTTTGGCCAAAACTTCTTCGTTTTAGCTCCAATTTTGCTCCGGAAAGAACCGTTGGACTCGTAATTGAATCCTTCATCCAAAAAAACTATAAAATATAGGATTCAAACCCAAAATCCTATATCTTCTTTTTCCCTTAAAATACCGATTTCTTTGTTAGCTTGAAATGATACGTTTCGAAAATCGGGGTGTTACAATCCTCCCAACCTTAAAAGAGATTTCGTCCTCGAAATCTGGCACCGACCAAACACCCAACGTTTCATTTAGCGACATCAATCGGTTCTCTATCCGACAGGGATACTTTCACGTTGTTTTGCCCCATATACGAAACCGATTACATTCTGGTTAAGGTTGTTACTGTACTTCTCATAATGAGTCGTCACAACTCAATCCCAAGGTTCGACATATCTCACCGATGATGGGATGAACATGGAGTCCTTATCAAACCATCTTCCTATCATTAAGATCTCGGTTAACCTAAAACACAAAGTTGGTTGAGGCAAACCATTTTCCAAATGAACTCATACCCTTATATTTCCAAAATACCTCATGACACAATGTGATATGCATTTTCCCAAACGGGTATATAAGATCAAGTACTCAAAAATGACAATTACGTCAAATAAACTCCATTTATATAAAATTGTCAAGGACACGTGTCAACATGATTATTTTATCAAAATACCCAAGAATGTATGTTATATAAGTTTATAAAGTTAAACACTTCCAAATAACCAAAACTTATCAGCAGTTAACAAATTTCATGTAAAATACAAAACACTTTAAAATAAACATTTTGGCATGTATACCATTTTCACAAATCAACTTGAACTCACCTCACTAGATTTAGGCTAAATCTAGATTTTACCCCCAAAACTTGAATCTCCTTTGATGAAGGCTTGAAATCTTCAAGAAATCTCCCTATATCTTAGATCCAACACATCTACAAGGTTTCCTTCACCACATAAGTCATCAAAATCACACCCAAGTTGAAGGATGAAAGGGAAAATGATGAAACCATCAAACCCTAACTTAACATTAAGAAAGATGAGAAGCTTACCACCACAAAATACTCTTGTATCTTCCAATAGACTTCAAATATCTTGATATATCCTTGAAGAGATCTCAAAAACGAAACCATGGCAACTTGAATCACCAAAAAGGGAGTTGAGATGCAAAAGTTATGAGGAAAAGAAGATAGAGGGCTGGAAATCGGGTTTTATGGTCGAACAGGGCTCCATGCGGGTTACCACGCAGCCTAACCCACCACAAAACTCTCCCGGATGTCCCTAAGTCACCCGTATAACCCTAAGTCGCCCCGTGCACTGTTCGTCCGATCAATGTTTTGGCCATAACTTCTTCGTTTTAGCTCGGATTTTGCTCCGGAAAGAACCGTTGGACTCGTAATTGAATCCTTCATACAAAAAAACTATAAAATCTAGGATTCAAGCCCAAAATCCTATATCTTATTTTTCCCTTAAAATACCGATTTCTTTATTAACTTAAAATGATACCTTTCGAAAAATTGAAACACAATATTTAAAAGGTTGTTTCCAGCCTTCACGGCACAAAGGGGTTCAAAAAGAGAAATCAGAGGGTGAATGAACACCTTAAAAACATTTTTTTCTTGTGTCGATGGTGTCCTAATTTTGATTCTTATACACTTGGTTTCACTCTCATATGTGGTTGCATTTTCTCAAACTCAAGCTCATCCTCGCTTTTTTTCTTCAAAGTGCTCACCACCAAGGACACACTCTTCAATATTCAGACCTAAGTCTTCACTCAGCATATTAATGTATGAACAATCTTCCATTTCACTAGGAGACTTTAGAGACTTAAAGACATTAAAGGCCACTTGTTGGTCATTAACCCTCCTCGTGAGCTCACCTTTTTAGACATCAATTAAGGTTCTTCCCGTTGCGAGAAAAGGTCGTCCCAAAATAAGTGGGACATTTTTGTCGGCTTCATGATCTAAAATCAGAAAATCGGTTGGGAATATGAATTTATCAACCTTAACCAATATGTCCTCAATCTTTCCCCTTGGATAGGCTACGGATCTATCCGCTAATTGTAAAGTCACGGTGGTAGGGCGAACTTCTCATATCCCTAACTTGTTAAAAATGGACAATGGCATGAGATTAATACTTGCCCCTAGGTCACATAAAGCATGTCCTACTTCTTGACCACCTATGGAACACGGGATGGTGAAACTGCCCGGGTCCTTAAGTGTAGGTGAGATTTTACATGTGAGGAGGGCACTAGACTATTTTGTCAAAGTGTAACACCCTGATTTTAGAAAGGTATAATTTCAAGTTAGTATAGAAATCAGTATTTTAAGATAAATATAAGAATTAATATTTTGGGCTTGAATCTTAGATTTTATAGTCTTGTTGGATGAATAATTCAATTACGAGTCCAACGGTTCTTTTCAGAGCAAAATCGGAGGTAAAACGAAGAAGTTATGACCAAAACAGTAATCGGGCAAGAAAATCGGGCGACAGTGCTCCTCGCGGATGGATCCCCGCCACCATCCGCGCGGAGCCGCTGTGTGCATTAAAACGGGAAAATCCGGCCTCCAAACCCCATTTTCACCCAAATCTCAAAACTTCTCCCCATTTTCTCTCCCAAATCAACCCTCAAACCCCAAGACTCAAACTCTAACTCATTTTGGGTCCATTTCTCGAGTTCTTAAGGTGTTCCATCATCAAGTGGTAGATTGGGAGTTTTGGCAAAAGAGTTCACCATTGTCATCTTCAACCTCAAGTTTCATCTTAGGGTTTTCACCAAAACCTAAGTGATTAGTTTATACTCTCCATTTCTAAACCTTAATATAAGATATAAATGCCCTCTTAATGATTTTCTAGTGTTTGATTTTTCAAATTTCGGGTTTGATGGTTTGGAGAAATTAGATCAAAAATTAGGGTTTTGGTCAAGTTGGGGATTTTGATGTAAAATGTTTGGGGATTGATTATAAATGGTTGAATAAGTATATTCATGGTTGGAAACTTATGAATATATGTTTTGGAAGGTTTTGCTTGTGGATTCAAGTTTCTTCAAGGAAGCTCTAAGCGGGTAAAATCTAGATTTAGCCTAAATCTAGCAAGGTGAGTTCAAGTTGATTTGTGAAAACGGTGTACATGCCAAAATGTCTATTTTAAAGTGTTTATATGATTTACATGAAATTATTAACAATTGAGTTATTTGATAAGTTTTGATTATTTGAAGTGTCTTCACTTTGTAAACTTGTAAAATACCCACATTTGGGATTTTGGGCATTTTGATAAATAAATCATATATTTTGGGATCTAAATGGTTTATTTCATGGAAGTATATTTTCTAGTATGCAAGTATTTTATTGTGTGTTTTGAAGAAATGCTTGATGTTGTGTTATGGGACGTTTTGAAAGGATAAATGTTATAAACTCACTTGGAAAATGTTTTGTCCCAATTTAAACTATGTGGGAGTTATCTCTAAATTTCAGAGCATGGGTTTACATAAAGGCGGATTGTTTACGTTTGGTTTCATTTTATGATTTTTAACGTTGAGTCTTTGTATTTGTAGAACTTATGGACCGGTTTGGATTTTGTTGGGTTTTGAGGATACTTGTCCGATTTTAATAGCTCAATGTAGATCGTTTGGTTATGATTTGCATTTACTGCATATTTTTTGAGAGTTACATGTTCTGAATGCGTTAGTTTATTCGTTTTGAGTCATGTAATGTTTTAGTTAGTGCAATGGATCCATAGGTACGGTGTTCTTTTGTCCTGTTTTGGACAAGTTCACCACTTTGGCACGGAATAGGCATCGGGTTACCATGGTAAGTAAGGTGTGGACCTATACGGTCGGGCAGCGTCCCTTGGGCAGTAAGGTGTAATTCCATTGTGCATAAGTTCCCGTTTTGGAACTGTGTTCCCCAGTTTTGGAACGCTCAAGAATAGACCTAGAAGGGTTGACTTGATGTTTTCGAGCAATAGACTTAGAGGAGTTGAGCTCGGTATTTTTTATGGGTATAACCCATATGTTTTTGTTTCCTGCATAGTTATGTGACCTACTTTTATGTTTCGTCACATACTATGTAATTGGGTCTCCCCCGTCACCGAAAGGAGTTGTTTTGGTTATGGAGTTTTATAATTCATGTTTTCGATGATGTTTTGGGTATGGATTGTTATCCATGTATTTGGGTTTTTCATACTGAACTTTATCCATGCTTGTGGAATATTTTGGATGAGAGAGTTTATCCATGCTTTCAGTATTTGATTATTAAAGTGTCAGGTATGTATTACGTGAGTTTGGGTTGGATTTAAATTCGAAGAAACGTTTTGTTTTGTGATTTTAATTACGAAGAGGGTGAATGTTGAAAAAGAGATTGTTTCGAGATTTAACATACTTCATTTTGGAAATCACGATTTAATTAACGTTCTTAATGTTATTGTTTTATATTTATCTAATGAAAACTCTTGAGCTCACTAGGCGTTAACCCTAACCTTTTTATTTGTCGGCATGTGCATCAGGTTCCAATTGGGGTTTGGTTCTAGCGGTGCTATGACGAGATGAGCACTAGATTTACACGAGGGTGAGTAAGTTGGTGAAGTCTTCCGTAGTTGGAGATAGTAACTGTTATTGGGTTTTAGTAACATCTGTACCTATTATAGATCGTGTATAAGGATTGAAATGTGTTTATTGAAGTTAAACCTTAATTTGTCATTGTAGATGATTCAGTTATCGATGTATTTAGAAAGGTTTAAATTAGTTGCTATTTCTTGATTTGAGGGTGTTACACAAATCCACCATTTCAAATTCACTCAACCTTCTTTTCTTACTTAGGATATCCTTAAGAAACTTAACATAGTTTGGCATTTGCTCGAGAGCCTCTACCAAAGGTATGTTAATGTGGAGTTGTTTAAAGATGTCCAAGAACTTCTTAAAATGAGCATCCACATTTTTTTGTTTCATCCTACCAGGAAAAGGAAGGTCTCTAAGGTCAGGTTATGCTTGTTTTTGAGTTGCAGTATTCTTTTCTCGACCTGTGGTGAGCAGTGATAGGAATGGCCCCAGGTGCAGTAGGTGCTTCTAGTGTGACTTGCTCGATTACAACAAGGGTAAGTTGAGTTGTTGGTCTGAAGCTGAAGGAAACAACTCAGGAAAGTTTTTCTTGTCAAATTTGTGAGCTATTTCTCCATCTTCTTGCATGATTGGGATGTCCACTAGGTCTTTGTTACTCCTTAACGTAATGACTTTCACATGCTTTTTGGGTAAGATCTTAGGGGTCTCCGTGTCGCTAGGTAACGTGCCTTGTTGTCATCCCCTCAAATCGGATGCAATTTGCACGAGTTGGGTTTCGAACCCTCTCATGGTGGCATTGGTTTGATTAACGAAACCCTTGGTTTGATTAATGAAACTTTTTATCAATGATTCCAAAGAACCAAGATCCATGGAGCTTTGTTGCCTAGACGCTTGAGGAAGTGAAGTTTGGTTACTGTTGTGAGATTGTGGGGACTGCCCACTGCTGTGAGACTGTGGGGATTGTTCACTATGATGAAATCCCGGGGGATTTTGAGGTCGATTTTGTCCAGAACTTACCCCAGGGGGTTTTAGTACCGGATTTCCCGTCCAAGAAAAATTGGGGTGGTTCCGCCAATTCGAGTTGTAAGTTTGAGAGTACGGACTATTCCTTGAATGATTTCCCATGTAGTTAACAGAGATGGGGTTACCTGGACAGTTTTCACAAGCATGATTTTCATCACAAAATTCATAAGTTTCATTTGATAAATTAGTGTTCATTGCATGCACTTGGTTTTTCTCTTTTATATTTAAGTTATTTTTTTACCAAGTTTGTTAAAGCAACTATTTGAGCATTTAAAGCGGTGATGGCGTCCACTTCACGAACTCTCGATGCATTTTTCGGAGGAAGTGCACGAGGGTTCGACCACTCAATATTATTGTTGGAAACCTTCTCTAGGATGTCATACCCTTCATTATATGTCTTGCCGGTAAACGCACCACCAGCTGTAGCATTAAGGACAATTTTTGCAGCGTTAGAAAGTCCATTATAAAATGTTTCCAATTGGATGCAATGGGGGATTCCATGGTGTGGGCATTTCCTAAGAAGTTCTTTGAACCTCTCCCATTCATCCGACTATGATTCGTCGTCCCCTTGCTGAAACAGTAAAATTCCAGTTCTGAGTTTTACATTCCTCGTCGGAGGAAAGTATTTTAATCTGACCAAGTAGAGATGGAGTGGGGTGGTGGGGAATTTAGCCAAGTTTTAGCTCTATCTCTTAATGAAAGAGTGAAGAGCATTAGCCTTAAGGCATCTTGAGGAACTCCTTGAACTTTAAAAGCGTCCGCAATTTCTAAAAATGATTTTAAATGTAAGTGCAGATCTTCTTACGGTAATCCCCCAAATTGACCCATTGTTTGGATCATTTGGAACATCAACGGTTTTAGTTCAAAATTTGCGGTCGTAATGTCGGGTCTAAGAATTCCCGAATTTAATTGAGCAAATTTGGGGGTAGCATAGTCCCTTATTCCACGGTCTTTGTCATCGGCAATCTTTACCGTACTTTCCACATTAAGTGGAGGTGGTGGATCTTGGGGTCCTCCAACGTCACCCACAATGTTATTAACGGGAGGTTGTCGATTGCCTCTTCCTCTTCTAGCTTGTCGAATTCGCCGAACGGTTCTTTCGATTTCGGGATCTAGAGGTACAAATTTGTGTTGTAGCCGTGGCATACAACACGGGAAAACGGAAAGAAAAACTCGCGACTCGGGCTCAAGTGAAAATCAATATCTTAGGATAAAAATCGTGCCAATCCCCGGCAACGACGCCAAAAACTTGATGGCGGAAATACACATGTATAAAATGTGGCACAATAATGGCACAAGTATACACCACGTATTGTGTTCGTTTCTCAACTAATATAATGGTAAGGACCAAATATCGTATCCACAGGGATTGGACTTAACTAAGAATCAGAGATTTTCATGAACTTCCGGTGCAAAGTTAGATTTATAAAATTTATGGGTTGATTTTTAGCGAAATATTAAAATTTAAATAAACAAGATAATAAAAAGCAGGTACAGGTGTAAGTTTCCCCCGAGAGTATTTTAATAACTTAAATGGTTAACAAAACCGGTCGCAATAGAACCCCACACGATTTTCTTCAAATGCCAACCCCAAGCCCCTTTATATTGTGGAAAAGGTGAAAGAGACTTGAGGGGTGAAAGGGACTCTTCAATATTTGTCTTCTTTTTAAGCTTGTATTCATCCCTCTTGTCTTCATTCTCCTCTTTTTCATGAAAGAACTCAGCTTTGACCCAGCCCAAACCTGCAAGTCTTCTTCATAATTTTGGCAATAAAATCCCTAGGAATATTTCCAGCCGTTACATACCACTGTGGTGACTTGCCACACTGGTTCCCAACGTCCAAAACCTGATTTTTAAGCTATTTCTTGACTTTTTGGATACTTTGAACCAATGAAAGGGAAAAGGCTCAAATCGATCTTAGGAATGTTAAAAAGAGGTGAAAAAGAGTATAAAAAGAGGGACAAATAACCCTACGATATGAGGGTTATCAGCTATGATCAAGAATTCACCATCTCCATCTTCATCTTCAACCTCAAGCTCCATTTTAGGGTTTTCTAGGTTTTCACCAAACCTAAGTCGTAAGTTTATCCTCTCCATTTCTAAACCCTATTATTAGATATAAAATGTTCCATTGATGATTTCCTAGTGTTTTATTTCTCAAATTTCGGGTTTGATGATTTTGGAGAAATTAGGTAAAAAATTATGGTTTTGGCCAATTGGGGATGTTGATGTAAAATGTTTGGGGATCGATTCTAGATAGTTGAATATGTATATTTATGGTTGGAAATTGTGAATCTAGGTTTTTGGGAGTTTTGGCTTGAAGATTCGAATTTCTTCAAAGGAGCTCAAATTGGGGAAAAATCTAGATTTAACATAAATCTAGCAATGTGAGTTCAAGTTGATTTGTGAAAATGGTGTACATGCCAAAAATGTCAATCTTTAAATGTTTATATATTTCACATGGAATTATTAACTGTTGAGTTATTCGATAAGTTTTGATTATTTTTGGTGTTTAACTTTATAAACTTGTAAAACACCCATTTTTGTGATTTTTGGGTATTTTGATAAATGTATCAAAAGGAAAATGTTTCGATAGATTATTTGCATAAATAGAGATTATTTTGGAAGAATGTATCTTATGATTGTAGGTATTACGTGTATTTTGAGTCGTGGAATGTTTTCAAAATACCAGCGTATGTGTGTCATTGGTGTTTGGTCATTCCCAACCTTGCGAACATTTCAAAAGTTGTCAACCTTTTTGGTTTTTGGGAAAGGATGTAACTCAAGTATTTTGTTAAGTAAATCTGTGATATTGACATTTTAATGGTTTATCATACGAGGGTAAATCCCTAGGGGTAATTTCATGTTTATGCGTGTTAGGGGAAATGTTTGCTTTGTGTTATGGGATGTTTTGAAAGAGTCAATAAGATTATAAACTTTTTTGGAAAAGGAATTGTCTCAATTTAATTTATGTTGGAATTTATTCATGTATTTTGGAGCATGTGACTGCATAAACATTGGTCGTTATATTTTGTTGCATTTTGTGTATTCTAACACATGGTCATTTGATTTTTGGGCTTAAAGCTCGGTTTCCGTCTATGTCGGGTCTTGAGGACAATTTTTCGGCTTTAATAACGTAATGCGACACTTTGGTGTGAGTTGCATTTATTGCATTTCATTTTGGAGAGTACGTATTTTAAGTGTGTGTGTCATTCATTTGGGGCTATGTGTTTAGACTGTAATGCATTGGATCCATAACCATGTAAGTCAGTCATATTTAAGGGTGAGGAGTCTTGATGTTCTCACCTTGGGAATTATGCCGTGTTGGCATTGTCGTTGTCCCGATTGTTTTGCGGAGAGGAACCTGTATGGATTGTACTTCGGGACCTTGGGTTTTGTGATTTGGTGCTCTAATTCTTATGCATGAGGGTTAGACATCATGAGTTATTAAGTAAGGAGCTGTGACTCCTATCTTGAATACTAGGGAGTAGGCACTAGGGGTCGAATGAGTACCCTGAGGATGAAACTCCACAAGAGAACGAACAGACAATAAGATCGTGTATCCTTGAGGTGTAGCTCGACGGAGTAGGCAATGGGGGATACGGTGTTTTTAGGACTTGAAATACAGTCCGACTGGAGGTGTAGCTTGGCAGAGCAGGCAATACAGTTATGATCTGAGGTGTAGTTCGACGACGTGGCTATGTGGCTTAACTTTGTGTTTCGCCACGTACAACGGAATCGGGTATCCCCCGTCATCGGAAGGTGTTATTTGGGTATTAAATGGTATTATTTTATTATCCATGTTTTCGGTGACGTTTTGTATATACGGATTTTATTCGTGATTTATGGGTCAAGTATTATGCCCTCCCGTGTTTGAGTGTTTCGATAAATAAAGTCTTATACGCATTTTTATAAATTGGGAGTTTAATTACTATTCACGTTTTGGGGTGAGTTTGGGGTTGAAGTTGCTTTACAAAGGAATGTCTATGTTGGGATACTTGTCTTTAAATGTGTGTGTTATTGGAAAATGAGTTGTCTAATATTTAAAGTAAAACATTCTGAAAGATTATGATTTAAACCGCATTCCTTCCTTTAACTAATATATTTGTTCATATTGAAAACTCTTGAACTCACTAGGCGTTAGTCTAACCTTTTTATTTGTCGGCATGTGCATCAGGTTTGGTTGAGGATTGTTGCTAGAGACTTCGTGGTGAGATGAGTGCTAGTCCTGTGCACGAGAGAGTAGCTTGGTGAAGCCTTCCACACTTTTGGAGATAGCAGTTGTTATTGGGTTTTAGTAACACCCGACTTTGATTTGTCTTTATACAAGACTTGACCTATTATATGTTGAAGTTCAATCTAGAATTCTAATTGAGGTGACTCAAATGACGATTAGTAGAATAGATTTTATCTCTATTTGATGTATATTTGAAAATTTTAAATTAGTTGGTTTTTCCAAATTTGAGGGTGTTATATTTAGTACATGTTTGGATGGACATAAGTTAGCTTTTTGATAAGCTACTTGGAGTACCTTTATGAGAAGCTTTTTGTGATTATTCCAATTATGCCCTCATTAATATTCATTATTATATATTAACTATTAATTATAAATAAATATTAATTATTAAAATTTATTTTTATTAATTAATATTATCTGAAAATTATAACATAAATTTTAATTATACATTGATATTAATTTTTAATTATTTAGAATTATTAATGATTATATCAATTTTTTTAAATATTAATCAATATATTTTAGTTATCAATTATTATTATTTTTGTAATTATTATTTGATTGTTTTTTATTATTATTATGTGTAACGATTATTTAAAATTATAACTTAATGTAGATTTTTTTTTAAAATTTGGTTTAAAATTCAAAATTTATAATATATATAATAATAAATTTTAAATTCTTTTAATTAACATATTATAGTATTTACTACCTTATTTGTATTAATTAATATATTATATTACTATAAATTTGTTTTAATTATATTATTAAATATTGTAATTGATTATTTTTTTCTAGGTATTCTTTTTGGTAATTTTACATATTTATAAGCTAGTTTTTTCAAACGTGACTTTTTCACCAGCTAGCTTATCAGCTACCAACTAGTGTATCAGTCATCAGCTAGTTCATCAACTAGTTTGCCAAACATAGCCTTAATCTCATGCCCACCCATGAATTGTGTTTCTTAAAGGATATGATTTGGTGTATTTTGGTGCTTCTGATTAGTGTTAATATTCAATTAAGATTGATTCAATGGTGGAGATCCATTTTTCCTTTCTCACCATAACTTTCATTCTCATCGGAATCCAATCCTATCAACATATGTATTCAATTATATTATTATCGGGTTTACTCTAAATGGATTAATTATATATTTAAATAATTTAGTTGCTTAAGGAATCTAATATAATTATAGAAAAAGAAATCAAACCTATCTATAATAAAAATAAGAGTAAACTACGATTTTCGTTTTTGTGGTTTGTTGTTTATAACCATTTCCGTCCCTGACTTTAAAAGTTGTTTTTTTGGTCATTGTAGTTTGCAATTTCTTTTCATTTTTGTCCCTAAAACTAATATTCTCAGAGACTAAAAGCGAAAGGAGTTGCAAACTACAATAACCAAAAAAAACAATTTTTAAAGATCAGGGACGAAAATAGTTATAAACAACAAATCATGGGGACGAAAATAGTAGTTTACTCTAAAAATAATATGTTTATATTATAGTAAAAGTTTATTTATTAAAAAGTTGTTTTTATTACGATTGCAAGAACATTTAAAATCATAAAAACCGAAATTTAAAAATCAGAAATATATAGAAACAGCTGAGTTCATAGTTCTAAGTTAAACCAAATCAAATCGAGATGATATATAAGTTCTCTTTTGTTATTTTTGGTATTTAATGTTAAATATAAAATATATATTTTAAATGGATAAAACAATTGATAGAAAACCAAATTACTAAATTAGGGCTGGCAACGGGTAGGGTAAGGGTTAATCCGTTATCCAATCCATTTAAAATAGCGGGTAACGAAACGGGTAATTATCCATTTCATAAAACCCTTATCCGTATCGTACCCTACCCATTAAAAGTTGTGGAAAACGAAACGGATAATGGATAAATGGTAAAACAAAATTTCATTTTGAACTACAATTGATATTGCTAAACCTCAAACATGTAAGTAATACGTAAGTTCATAAATATAGTTATTATTTTATATCTAATTTGTTGTAGTAAACATTTTATTACTCTAAATATCATCATAGTATAACATTTTTATGAAAATTGTAAGACTAACACTTTTCGTTTTATTTATTTTTATAAATCCGTCTTGTTTCTCATTTAATCAGTATCAAACCTTTTACTCGATAAATATAAAAAATAAATTAAAGTACACGTTAATATACGACAACATTTATAAAAAAATATTAATAATTAACTTAATATAATTATGTGTATATACACTAATATTTAGTTTTATATACTTATACATACATATATATTATATCGTAACGGATAACGGGTAATTGATAACGAAAAACCGTTTATCCATACCCTACCCACTAAAATTTCGGGTAAACGGGTAATGGATAAGTGGATAAATGGATAAAAAATTCTTTATCCATACCCTTATCCAACGGGTCGAAACATAATGGGTAACGGGTTTACCCTTACCCATTGCCAACCCTAACTAAAATGACCTCCCATTTAATGTAGTGGTACGTTATCTCAACCGGCCAAAGCATGACTTATTAAAAGAGTAAATTACATTTTTGGTCCTTATGGTTTTCATTCACTATCAATTTTGGTCCCTCTTATAAACTAATTATATTATTAGACCATCCACATCCCAGCAATTCATTTTCACTTTCAATTGTGTCACATCATCTTTTGCAATTACCCTCTACACACATGAAATCCACCTATACTTTCAAAAGTGGTCCCCACTATAACATTTATTAATTATTTTATAAATTATTATATAAATTTATATTGATTTAGTTAATAACATGATATATAATTATTTATTTTAATTTAATGATAATTAAAATAAAAGTTTTAATTTTAAATAAACGATTAATATATAATATAATAATATAATACAATTACTTTTTTAAACAATAATGATAATTTAATTAAAAAATAAATTGAAATAATTAATTAATATAAAGTATATACTTAAAATCTATTTAGATTGGAAAAAACAAAAAATGAATTACATTGGCCACGTGGCCTTGCAAGTTGAATTGCAAAATTTGCAAGTGTCATGTACATGTGGCAATAAAATTTGATTTGCAAGTCCATTAGCAATTGATATGCAAGCCCTATATGGGTGGTCTTAGTCACTATTGTTTGCGTTTTGTTTCAATTTTGGTTCTATTGACTAACTCTAGTTAAAAGTGTGGTTAATTTTTTTTTTGTCTTTTCTCTTGTTTTGTCTTATTAGATCATAGAGTAAATTACAATTGTAGTCCCTTTGGTTTGTCTCTTTTCATTTTTGTCTTTCCTACAATTTTATTTTTTATTTTATACCCCTTGTCATATTAATTAATTAATGATATTTTTAATTAAAAATATATATTTTATTTTGTAAGTTATATCTCTAAAAAACTTTTGTCGAAATCTGTAAAATAAGTTAAATATTGAATTTTAAATTTTTATGCATATATATATATATAAGCAAATCCATCTACACAAATGCAAGAAATATTTTCTACTTTAACTTGGGTAAAAAAATGGGTCATTTTTTTCTTAATAATGTAATATGAAGATATAAATTTATCTATGTCTATTAATTTAAAAAAATGCATCGTTTCAGATATTTCATTTTTATTACATAAATTTAAGTTGATAATTTTTTTAAAATTTTAATAATTATACTTTAAAGTTTTTGTTTGATACACATTTAGAGAAACATTTAATTAAATTAGAATCTGAAAACGATACATTTTTTTATTAATAGCAATGTTCTAAAAAAACTCGCCGCACAGCCGTCATGGCGCGCCATGACACCAAGGCTTGTGTCTCACGCCATGTTAAGCTCGTGGCACGCCATGGCCTAATGTACAATTTTGTAATGCAAGTTTTTAATATATACCATAATTTAACTTACTTATTATTATTGACTAATTGAGTAAAACTACAAAATATATGTTTTTCTATACAATGATATATATGAATTAGAAAAATGACGCCATAAATCATGCATTGAAAACGCCATGGCCTCGCCGTGGCTCCTAAGGCTTGAGGTTTGACCTCGCCACCACGTCACGCCTCACACCATTTAAAACCTTGATTAATAGACATATAAATTTTGTTTTAAAAAAATGATGACTGGAAACGATTTTTAAGTTGGGTTCAAAATATGTATATTTTTTTAATGTAATATATCTATGTATGCAGATCCATCTACACTAAACCAACCAAAAAACTTTTTCTAATTTAAGTTGGGTTCAAAAAATGTATCATTTTTTTTCTTAATAATGTAATATGGAAAATCGAAATTTATCTATGTCTATTAATAAAAACTGTATTGTTTCATATATTACATAAATAAATAAAAAATGTACATCTTTTGAACCCAACTTAAAAATCGTTTTCGGCCATCATTTTTTGAAAACAAAATTTATCTGTCTATTAATAAAAAGATATATCGTTTTCAGTTTCTAATTTAATTAAATGTTTCTCTAAATGTGTCAAACAAAAACTTTATAGTATATAATTATTAAAAATTTGTAAAAATTATCAACTTAAATTTATGTAATAAAAAATGAAATATCTGAAACGATGCATTTTTTTTAATTAATAGACATAGATAAATTTCTATCTTCATATTACATTATTAAGAAAAATAGAAAATATTTCTTAATATTTTTTAATTAAATGACCCATTTTTTGAACCCAAGTTAAAGTAGAAAATATTTCTTGCATTATTGTAGATGGATTTTCTTACATGTATATATATATATATATATATATATGCATAAAATTGGGCTTCCTCGATCGCCTCCCGAAGAGTAGAGGCCTTGGACACCCGTACCATGTTCATCATCTCTGTCGGTAAACCTTTAATGTAGGCTTTGATCTTTTCCTTCTCGGTTTGGACCAGATGTCCCAGCAAACCCAGCTTGTCCATGAACAACTTGTTGTGCTCTTTCACGGTCAAACTCCCTTTCTTTAAATTTCGGAACTCATCGATGATCTGATCCATAGATCTCTCATTGAAAGTTTCCCAGTCCAACTTGTCTAACACTGAAACCTCTAAAGACACAGAGTAAATGTTCCACCACGTGAGGGTCGCCCCTCGCAACATTTGAGAGCCAAAGGTTGCTTTTTGGCCCTCTCCACAACCTTTTGTCCGGAAAGCTTGTTCCATCTCCCATATCCAATTCATGCAGGGTCGTTGTTTCTCTTGAACTCGGGTGGTCTGCAGCTCAAGAAGGTCTTGAAAGAGCATGACTTCGTTGGTTGTCGTGCTTCTATAGTTGCCACTCCGTTCGTGGGAATTTCATTTCTAATTCTCCCGGATCCTACTGCAATCATATTTTCTGCAACCGTCTCGTGCCTGCGGTTGTTAATGTCTCTATCCTCGATCAACTTCAGAAACATCTCTTGTTGTTGAGCCATAGCCGCATTCATGACTTGCATCATACAGTCCATCATTCTTGTCTTTGGAGTTACCTCTTCTATTTTTGGCTCGGACGTGGCTATGTTGCGGCGGGGTATATGCTCAGGCCCTCCGCCCAAAACGTTATGCTGGGGTGGGGGCAATTCAACCGTTGTTACCCTTGGTTGGTCGGCCGTGGATGTGGTCGCATCATGACCATTCGACCTATTATGAGTGTTTACCATTAAGTCTGCCACACATATACGAGAATAGAGATGACAAACAGGCTATAGGATTTAAACGTAAGGAACGCACCACCGCATGCATTAATCATCATAACAGTAGTAATCAAAGCATGTTCACGTTACAACACATTCATAATAGCAGTAGCTAACTGAAATTATGAACACGTCACACATAAGAATCCTTACTACCACCGTCACAACTCTCAACTTATGTAGTCCCGTCGGTTTTAAGGCTATCTTATCTCAAGAGTTCTACCTAATCTCACCATTTATAGCTTATCTGATCTAAGCTTAAGTCTAGGTACCTTACTGTCATACCTAGTTCATTTAAACTACTGCTCTGACTTGTAACACCTTAAAATAGAAGTTAATTTAAGCTCTAAATAAATGCGGAATAAACAAGTCTATCATAATAGGATCACCCACAAGGAGAAATATCGTATGGCGTTTACAATAAAATAATCAAGTGAAATTGAACTCAACAACCTACTAATCTAGACCAAATAGTTCTAGATTATGAACGGGTGTCAACATCTCACTTCCAAAAGTATATCGTCACTATATCAATATACGCCTTTATGATTCTTCAAAAATTCAATTGTCCTTCAACGACTCTCCACTCAAGCTCGAGGAATCCCACCGCTAGAGTGACCTGTTATACAAGTCATTTTAAGAAAAAGTGTTAGGATAAAGCCTAGTTAGATCAAACATTTACAATGGGAAAATCAGTATTTTCGAATGACATAATTTAAGAAGTGTAAGTGGATTTCATATAGATAAATCTCAACTTAATACAAATACCTCTTGGGTTGACAGGGGAGGCCCGTTTACTAACACAAGTGACGGAACACAAAAGTAAGCCACTTCACGTATTAGTAAAACCAAACACATAAAAGTAACCGCAATGGATGTCAGACTCAGTAGTTTTAAACGTACACCCGCGGAAAGTCAACTTCAACCACATAGGGTCCTTACGTTGAGATCCTCACCCAATATCGCGTACTAGCACGTAGGGCTTATACCTCATCCGATGCCTAAACGTGCCTCAATGTGGAACACTAGTGTTCCATCATCGGATCAAAGATTATATATATATATATATATATATGTGTGTGTGTGTGTGTGGGTTCATGACACCCAAATGCAGCCAAATAATCCATTCAATGACCACAAAACCAATCAAAAACTTCCACCAATTAAATGTCACCATATGTGCGAAAATCATAAATCCATATAGTTACTCCCAAATTACCTTAAGGTTACGTTCCAAATTTGTTACATGGTACTTCCACACACACCAAATCATTTTATCCAAATCCTCATTCAATAACACATAAACATATTTCAAAACTCAAATCTTGATTTCCAAGTATTTAATCACAAGGTTATAGAAAACATGTTTCTCATGTGCAAAATCCCCAACTAAACCAAAATGTAAACTCTTGACCTTAAAATCATACCCTTCCACATAGACCCCCAAAATCTCCAAAAATTAGGTTTTTGTGAAAACTCACCCAAATCAAATAAATCAAAAATGGAGATGTTGAGAAGGTTAAAGTCCACATTTTAACATGTATAAAGTTTATAAAATAGAATGAACTCACCTTGTAGGGTTGTAGCTTAAAACCCTAAATCCAAGAACTAGAGGAGAGGAGGTTGAGACTTGAAGGGATTGATCCTTAGACAAATAGTGCTCAAGAACCCTAAAACATCATTAATGTCAAGAGCTTGGAGTAGATGATTGCATTAATGGCAAAGGGAGGGGAGAATGGGACTTACTAGTTTTTCAAGAGAGAAAGTGCAACCAAGGAACTTTGATTGAGAAAAATGGGGTAAATGGGGAGTTATGGCCGATCTACTCTATTTATTAGGTCACTGTGTGTGCGTGCGGTTTCTCGCCCGGTTCCATTTGTGCGGTGATCCACGCGGAGCACTGGAGCCACGGTTGGTAGAGTCCCGCGCGGTTCCACCTGCGCGGTGATCCGCGCCAAGCACTGTTGGAACTCCCCCTTTTTCTTTATATCCGCCACCTTGACTAGCAACAAACAATGCATGAATTCGGGGTCGAACTAAAATCAAACTTAAGATTCGAGGTGTTACAATCCTCCCCACCTTGAAATGGATTTCGTCCTCGAAATCCCGACTACTCGAATAAATGGGGATATCGATGCTTCATGTCCTCCACCGCTTCCCAAGTCACGTTTGCACCGTGGTGGTGCTTCCATTGAACCTTAACCATCGTTACCTCTTTGTGATGGAGTCTTTTGGTCTCTCTCTCTAGAATAGCCTCAGGCTCCTTGATGCAGCGATTGTCATCAATTCGAATCTCCGATAACGGTATGACGCTTTCTTCTTCCGCCAAGCACTTTCGCAGATAACACACATGGAACGTAGGGTGGATTCTGTCCATATCCGGTGGCAAGTCTAATTTGTAGGCTTGGAGTCCGACGCGCTCAATGACTGTAAATGGCCCTAGAAAACGGGGGCTCAACTTCCCAGGCTTTTCAAATCGAATCAATCCTTTCCAAGGAAAAACTTTCAACATCACGCGGTCTCCTACTTGGAACTCGACCGGTCGCCTCTTCTTATCGGCATAGTTTTTCTGTCGGTCTTGCGCCGCTTTCAAAGGTTTCCTTATGGCCTTAACTTTGTGGATCGTCTCTTGCACAATTTCCGGCCCGGAAAGTTGTTTCTCGTCCGCTTCTAACCAACATACGGTGGTTCTACATTTTCTTCCATATAATGCTTCGAATGGGGCCGCTCCAAGGCTAGAGTGGTAACTGTTATTGTACGCGAATTCCACCAAAGGTAAATGGGTATCCCAATTACCACCAAAATCGATCACACACGATCTAAGCATGTCTTCCAAGGTTTGAATTGTCCTTTCGCTCTGTCCGTCTGTCTGTGGATGGTAGGTCGTACCTAGATTCACCCTCGTACCCAACTCTTGATGTAAGGCTCCCCAAAATCTTAATGTAAACTGGCTATCACGATCGAAAACTATAGAAAGAGGTATATCATGTCTAGAGACCACTTCATCAATGTAGAGTTTCGCCAATTTATCCATTGGTAATGTTTCCCGCATTGCAAGAAAGTGAGCACTCTTAGTCCAACGATCCACAATCACCCAAATAGTGTCATTACCTCTCAACGTCTTTGGTAGCTTGGTCACGAAGTCCATGGTGATTTTGCCCCATTTCTACTCGAGTATTTCTAAAGATTGTAAGCTTCCATACGGTCGTTGATACTCGTCCTTTACTTGTGAACAAGTCACACACCTCTCCACGTAATGTGCCACGCCCAACTTTATAATCGGCCACCAATAGTGTAACTTTAAGTCCCTGTACATCTTGGTGCTGCCCGGGTGAATGGAGTATTTGGATTTGTGAGTGTCCTCCAAAAGTATCTCTCGATTTCCCTCGATATTTGGCACCTACATACGCCTATTAAAACATTTGATCCCACGACTATCGTTCTCCAAGAGTAGGCGTTGTTTGGCCATCACTTATTCCTAGAGGTTTTCTGCCAATAGGGCTTCGGCTTGGGCCTCCTTAATTTGATCCATGAGGCTTGATACCAACTCAATTCTTGTGAGTATGGCTCGAAGTTTCCCACTATATTCTTTCCGACTCAAGGCATCGTCCACAACGTTTGCTTTTCCCGGATGGTAAAGCAACTCACAGTCGTAGTCCTTAAGCAATTCCAACCATCGTTGTTGCCTCATATTTTGCTCATTTTGATCGAAAACATACTTCAAGCTCTTATGATCCGTATACAAGGTACACTTAGTGCCGTAGAGATAGTGTCGCCATAATTTTAACGCGAACACTACCGCCACTAGCTCCAAATCATGAGTGTGGTAGTTTTTCTCATGCACCTTTAGTTTCCTTGACGCGTAGGCGATCACCTTTCCTCTTTGCATGAGCACGCACCCTAGACCCATCTTGGATGCATCACTATAAACCACAAAATCCTTCGATCCCTCCGCCAAGGATAATATCGGGGCATCACACAACTTCTTTTGCAGTGCCCGAAATGCCCTCTCTTGAGTGTCGGTCCACACATATTTCACATTCTTCCTAGTCAGAGTCGTCAATGAAGAAACAATCTTGGAGAAGTCATGGATAAATCTTCGATAATAACCCGCTAAGCCAAAGAAGCTTCGAATTTTGGATGGACTCTTAGGCGGTTCCCAATTCATCATAGCTTCTATCTTAGCAAGGTCGACCTTCACACAGTCTTTCGTCACCACGTGCCCTAGGAATTGCACTTCCTTTAACCAAAATTCACACTTGGAGAAATTGGCGTAAAATTTCTCTTTCCTCAAAACTTCCAATACTTCTCGAAGGTGTCGCACGTGATTGGATTCGTCTTTGGAGTAGATTAGGATATCATCAATGAACACGATTACCGAATTATCAAGGAACGATCGGCACACTCGGTTCATCAAATCCGTGAACACCGCCGGGGCGTTCTTTAAACCGAAAGGCATCACCAATAATTCTTAAAGTCCGTAGTGCGTTCTAAAAGTTGTGTTCAGGATTTCGCCTTCCTTGAATTTTACTAGGTGGTAGCCCGAACGTAGATCGATCTTCGAGAAGCATCCCGCTCTTTGGAGTTGGTCAAACAAGTCGTCGACCCTAGGGAGTGGGTACTTATTCTTCACAGTTACATTGTTCAACTCTCTATAATCTATGCATATCCGCATGGTGCCATCTTTCTTCTTCACGAATAGGACTGGTGCTCCCCAAGGCGATGAACTCGGTCTCACGAATCCCTTCTCAAGAAGGTCTTGTAGTTGCCCCATCATCTTCTTCATTTCCGAAGGAGCTAAACGATAAGGAGCCCTAGCTATGGGAGCCGCTCCTGGTACTAAATCAATCTTGAACTCCACTTGGCGATCGGGTGGTAATCCAGGCAAGTCATCCGGGAAAACATCGGGGAATTCGTTTACCACCTACACATCTTCTAGCCTATTCTTCTCAAGCTTGGCGTCTATAACATATGCCAAAAAGGATGAGCATCCTTTCGACAAACACTTCCGTGCTTTCACCATGATAATAATTGCCACCTCGCCCTTCCGTCTTTCACCGTATACGGTCACTGTCTCATCATTCGAAACTGGGATTCGAACCATCTTCTTTGCGCAAAGAATCTCGGAACGATTCTTTGCTAAACAGTCCATTCCTATGACAACATCAAATCCTCCAATAACCATCGGCATTCAATCAACCGGAAACTTCTTTCCTTCAATCTCCAACTTACAATCCCTAAGAACATCTCGGACCACTACTTGGTCACCATCCGCTAGATCTACTACTAAGGCATATTCTAAGCCACTAGTAGGCACAAACAACTTTTGACAGAAGGCACTCGACACAAACGAAAAACTTGCGCCAGAATCAAATAGTATACGTGTTGGTACGGAGTTTAGAAGAAACGTACCCGACACAACATCAGTGGAAGCCTTTGCCTCTTCGGTGGTCATCTGAAAGGCTTTTCCCGTCACTCTCGGAGGATACATCTTCTTTCCCCTGCTACCCCCGACCTTCAACTTTGGGCACTCGCTTCTGATATGGCCTGGTGCCCTGCATTCAAAACAAATCTGTCCCCTAACCGGACAATACTGAAACTGTGGCCCGGCTTACCACACTTGAAGTAGGTTTCAGACCCTAAATTACATAGACCAAAGTGTTTGTTCCGGCACTTGGAGCAATATGGGACCTCTTTTCTAGGACCGGTCCCTCGCTGATTGTTGTTGAACTGTCTTGGTATCTTAGAGTGTACTGAGCTTCCCTCTCATCTCCTTTTCTTGGTTATTCCGCCTCTCTCCACCTTCTCAAGAACATAAGAATCTTCTACTAATTGGGTTTTCCTCGATCTCCTCCCGAAGAGTAGAGGCCTTGGACACCCGTACCATGTTCATCATCTATGTCGGAAAACCTTTAATGTAGGCTTTGATCTTTTCCTTCTCGGTTGGGACCAGATGTCCCACCAAACCCAGCTTGTCCATGAACAACTTGTTGTACTCTTTCACGGTCAAACTCCCTTTCTTCAAATTTCGGAACTCGTCGATGATCTGATCCATAGATCTCTCATTGCAATACTCTTCAAGCACCTTCCGCTTAAAAGTTTCCCATTCCAACTTGTCTAACACTGAAACCTCTAAAGACATAGAGTAAATGTTCCACCATGTGAGGGTCGCCCCTCCCAACATTTGAGAGCCAAAGGTTGCTTTTTGGCCCTCTCCACAACCGCTTGTCCGGAAAGCTTGTTCCATCTCCCATATCCAATTCATGCATACTATAGGGTCGTCAATTCCCTTGAACTCGGGTGGTTTGCAGCTCAAGAAGGTCTTGAAAGAGCATGACTTCGTTGGTTGTCGTTCTTCTATAGTTTCCACTCCCTCCATGGGAATTTCATTTCCAATTCCCCCGGATCCTACTACAATCATATTTTCTGCAACCGTCTCATGCCTACGGTTTTTAGTGTCCCTGTCCTCGAGCAACTTCAGAAACATCTCTTGTTGTTGAGCCATAGCCGCATTCATGGCTTGCATCATACGGTCCATCATTCTTGTCTCTGGAGTTACCTCTTCCATTATTGGATCAGACGTGGCTATGTTGCGGCGGGGTATATGCTCAGGCCCTCCACCCAAAACGTTATGCTGGGGTGGGGGCAATTCAAGCGCTCTTACCCTTGGTTGTTCGGTCGTGGATGTCGTCGCATCTTGACCATCCGGCCTATTACGAGTGTTTACCATTAAGTCTGCCACACATATACAAGAATAGAGATGAGAAACAGGCTATAGGATTTAAACGTAAGGAACGCACCACCACATGCATTAATCATCATAATAGTAGTAATCTAAGCATGCTCACGTTACAACACATTCATAATAGAGTATCTAATTGAAATTATGAACACGTCACACATAAGAATCCTTACTACCACCGTCACAACTCTCAACTTATGTAGTCCCGTCGGTTCTAAGACTATCTTATCTCAAGTGTTCTACCCAATCTCACCATTCATAGCTTATCCAATCTAAGCTTAAGTCTAGGTACCTTACTGTCATACCTAGTTCACTTAAACTACTACTCTGATACCAACTTGTAACACCCTAAAATAGGAGTTAATTTAAGCTCTAAATAAATGCGGAATAAACAAGTCTATCATAATCGGATCACCCAAAAGGGGAAATATCGTATGGTGTTTACAATAAAATAATCAGGCAAAATTGAACTCAACAGCCTTCTAATCTAGACCAACTAGTTCTAGATTATGAACGGATGTCGACATCTCACTTCCAAAAATATATCGTCACTATATCAATATACGCCTCTATGATTCTTCAAAAATGCTATTGTCCTTCAACGACTCTCCACTCAAGCCCGAGGAATCTCACCGCTAGGGTGACCTATTATACATGTCATTTTAAGAAAAAGTGTTAGGCTAAAGCCTAGTGAGATCAAACATTTACAATGGGAAAATCAGTACTTTCGAATGACATAATTTAAGAAGTGTCCGTGGAATTCATATAGATAAATCTCAACTTAATACAAATACCTATTGGGTTGACGGGGGAGGCCCGCTTACTAACACAAGTGACGGAACACAAAAGTAAGCCACTTGACGTATTAGTAAAACCAAACACATAAAAGTACCCGCAATGAATGTTAGGCTCAGTAGCTTTAAACGTATACTCGCGGAAAGTCAACTTCAACCACATAGGGTCCTTACGCTGAGATCCTCACCCAATATCGCGTACTAGCACGTAGGGCTTATACCTCATCCGATGCCTAAACGTGCCTCAATGTGGAACACTAGTGTTCCATCATTGGATTAAAGATTATATATATATATATATATATATATATATATATATATATATATATATATATATGGGGGGGGGTTCATGATTCCCAAATGCTGCCAAATAATCCATTCAATGACCACAAAACCAATCAATAACTTCCAGCAATTAAATTCCACCATATATGTGAAAATCATAAATCCATATAGTTACTCCCAAATTATCAAGAGGTTTCGTTCCGAATTTGTTACATGGTACTTCCACACACACCAAATCATTTTACCCAAATCCTCATTCAATAACACATAAGCATATTTCAAAACTAAAATCTTGATTTCCATGTATTTAATCACAAGGTTATAGAAAACATGTTTCTCATGTGCAAAATCCCCATCTAAACCAAAATGTAAAGTCTTGACCTTAAAATTATACCCTTCTACATAAACCCCCAAAATCTCCAAAAATTAGCTTTTAGTGAAAACTCACCCAAATCAAATAAATCAAAAATGAAGATGTTGAGAAGGTTAAAGTCCACATTTTAACATGTATAAAGTTTATAAAAGAGAATGAACTCACCTTGTAGGGTTGTAGCTTAAAACCCTAAATCCAAGAACTAGAGGAGAGGAGGTTGAGACTTGAAGGGATTGATCCTTAGACAAATAATGCTCAAGAACCCTGAAACGTCATTAATGTCAAGAGCTCGGAGTAGATGATTGCATTAATGGCAAAGGGAGGGGGAGAATGGGACTTACCAGTTTTTCAAGAGAGAAAACGCAGCCAAGGAGCTTTGATTGAGAAAAATGGGGTAAATGGGGAGTTGTGGCCGATTTACTCTATTTACTAGGTCACTGTGCGCGCGCACGGTTGCCTGCGCAGTTCCATTCGCGCGGTGATCCTCGCGGAGCATTGGAGCTGCGGTTGGCAGAGTCCTGCGCGGTGATCCACGCCAAGCACTATTGGAACTCCCCCTTTTTCTTTATTTCCGCCACCTTGATTAGCAACAAACAATGCATGAGTTTGGAGGTCGAACAAAAATCAAACTTAAGATTCGAGGTGTTACATTATCTTCATTTGATTTAACAAACCGTGTAAGGCGAAAACGAATAACCCGAAGCCGTTTTGGTTTGGATGAATTATTTGGTTTCAGAAAAATTTCAATACCTCTAAGGGTGCCCCAACCATAAAATTTTCTGGATCCCTCACTGGTCCTAGACTAATCATTTGGAAAATTATGATTGTAAGACATCAACCCTGATTAAACCTCAGTGGCCACAATTGTTGTATATGTATGGATTCGAACCCTGGACAGATGGTATATTCCACCACATCCCCCAGTGTCTTAACCAGTGCGCCATAACCCTTGTGGTTCATATAAATATGAAATTAGTTGACGTTGTTTTAAGTTTAAAAAATATATTGCACGGTTGAATCCCAAATCACTGAAACCAAACCAAATATATCTTGTTCTAGTTTAATTTTGTTACTCGGTTTTGTTTGTCCAACATTTTGAACTATTTTTACTGACACTTACTATTGTATTTGATTTAATCTTGTGAACTTAATTTACAACATATCTAATACAATCATTATAAAGGTATCCCCTTCCTTTTGATTTATTAAAAAGAAAGAAAGTGGGTTTTTTAAATAGTTTACTCGATCAAATTTTGTAAACGAACATATAACATATTAGATATTGTAACACCCTACCGTTTGAAGAATTAAATAGTCTAGGGGTTAACTATGTCATCTATGGATAGAAAAGTTCAGGGACTAAGTTGTTATAAATCAAAACTCTAGGGATTAAATTGAATGTCAAGTGGTTTAGGTTCATTGGGAGTTGAGGGACCGTGAATGGCAAACACATTGCCATTTCATTTCTCTACCAAACATAGAGAAAATTAGGAAGGAAGTAGGGGTGCTCAAATTTTCGACTAACCCGGCTAACCCAACCCGAAAAAACATAAAAAAACTCAAACTGAGGTAACCCGATATATAATTGATTCAAAATTTGCCCAAATCGCATATATTGGGTTGGAAACGGGTTGGGATCAAAGTAACCCCACCAACCCGTCAACCCGACCAAAACTTGTACGTTTTTTTTATAGTTTTAGACTTTTAGCGACTTTTCTTTTTATCGAATTCTCAAGGCTTCCTATCATAGTCGTAGTTTAGATCTATCTACGAGACAATGTCGATTAAAATCGTACGAATCTAACCTTCAAGTCTTCAAAAATCGTCAATAGTCGATAGAATCAAGAGGCAAGAGATAATCTTCTTCTACTCTTCTCATCTCTTATTAGCATTATTTTTATATTTTCATTTTGATTTTAGTTCTTTAAACGGAATCACTTGGTTAGATTGTAAAATGATGTATTAAAGTTTCAACTCGACTAACCCGACCAATCCAACCCGTACGATTTGGGTTGGGTTGGGTTGCATTTTTTATTGGGTTGGATTGGGTTGGGTTGAGATTTTTCAATCCGCAAACATTGGGTTGCGTTGTACAAGTGCCTTCAATCCGACCAACCCAACTCGTGAGCACCCCTAGAAGAAAGAGAAGGAGAGGAAGAACACGAAACTTGAATTCAGTGTAAGAATTCATCACCTAAAATTATGTTAATTACCTTTTCTCCAATTCTCCTTGGAGGTCCTCATTACCATATGGGGGTGTGGATGCAACAAAATTCTCCGACCGTGATGGATATGTAGATGAAAAGTACAAGGACTAATTTTGTCAAAATTCATAGTATATGGGTTATATAGTAGCAAGTACAAACATGAATGAGCTAAATTGGAACTCAGTTACTTCAATACAATAAATGCTATTTAGGGTTGTTTGTTTTTTTAAAAAAAATCTCTTAATCTCTCTTAAGTCTAAAACGTTCAGATCTTTTTACACACCACTTCTTATTAATCATAACTAAATTAAGATTTCAGACTTTAGACCTCTTAAAAAACAAGCGGCACCTTAGTCTTTAAAGAATTTGAAAAAGATGAAAACTATGCAAGTTAGGAATAAATAATATTTTATATAGTGTTAAAAAAGATGTAATAGGTTATGAATGAATTACTGTTTACATTAAATCTTACACTCTTTTGTTTTACAAATAATTGTGCAAACCAGAAAGAATAAACGGATTTCATAAAAAATGAAATAAGTTGTTCTAACAAAGTTAGTTTGTAAATGTAAATATAAAATTATACAACGATCTGTAGATTTAACAATTAATTATTCTGATCCCAACTTTTTATTTTAATCATGAAATGTAGCAATATTCTTTTAAAGCAAATTTCAAACAACCTTCGTAGAGCCGTCCAAAACAAATCCACTTTCCTATAGATTCATTGTACTTGGAATCAACCTAAAACATATATGACTAGCTACATATGGGAAAACGTATCATGAAGACTTTCTTGATTATAATGTTTGCAAACATTTAAGAACCAACAAGAACCTTCGATGATGGTGCTGCTTTTAATTTCCAGTCATGATTTATATACAGTTATACATCTTGACGACGTTATATATGTAATTGATTAACAACAACGTAAGATAGTGTCCACCCTTTGGAAATTTCATGGAACGTTTGCATTAGTCAATATCGATGTTGACATCACATGTAATTTGCTTTTGAAATGTTATTTTTATAACTTTAATACGTTTTACAAACTTAATTTTTAAGACCATCTACCATCAAACTTGACTAATTAAATAGGACATATTGCATACTATATAGGGTATGGTATCCTATAAGAAAGACCTAAACTCGAAGAAAAGGATTGGACCGAAAGAATGTATGAAAATATTAAGTGCATATGTCTAAGGGTGCTCATGGTTGGGATGATCGGGTTGAAGGCATTTCAACAACCCAACCTAATGTTGACGGTTTGAAAATTTTCAACCCAACCCAACCCAACTCAAACAAAAGTGCAACACAACCCAACTCAACCCGTTCGGGTTAGTCGGGTTGTGTTTAAACAAAGTAAAAACAATATTGAAAACATAAAAACAAGAAAATATTTCTTTGAAATAAAATCCATCATTCAAAAGAATATACGAGTTCATCAAATATTTAGATATTACATATATTACTTTACAAGAATGTCTTCTTATGAGTTTCATTGCTCATTATTGTCGAGTTGTTTTCGGTAACTTATACATATTAAAGGTAAATATAAATAGTTTTAGAGAAATTGCTAAAACGTTTATCGGGTTATCGGGTTGGTCGGGTTACTTTGAGCCTAATCCAATATCAACCCAATAGATTCGGGTTATCCTAATTTTCTATCGATTATATGTCGGATTACCTCGGGTTGATTTTTTTTCAGGTTAGTTGGGTTGGTTGATC
This sequence comes from Arctium minus, assembly GCA_954870635.1. Classification (NCBI taxonomy): domain Eukaryota; kingdom Viridiplantae; phylum Streptophyta; class Magnoliopsida; order Asterales; family Asteraceae; genus Arctium; species Arctium minus. Next base: position 55,917,407 of record OX941095.1, on the reverse strand, counting down.
GGGTTAGTCGATTTTTTGAGCACCCCTAGTCTGTGATATAAATGTTTTCTTATTGTGAGAAGTAAGTACTCGTATTAATGACAACTTAGGAAATGAATAAAATTTAAATTTGTTACTATATTACATAAAACGATGAATTATATAGTTTAAAAGGAAAAGAAAATATGTTAATATTTTGCAAAAAAAAAAAAAAATATCATCTAAAATTAGTAAGACGCATGTACAAAATGGTTTATGTTTAGGTTTATAAAAACTATTATATAGTAACTTAATTAAATGGGTAAAATATATTTTAGTTCACAAGCAATGTCTTTTTTGTTGTTGATTCGTTGAGCTTTCACAATATTAAATTTAATTATACCAATTTGTATGAAAAGAAATCAATACAATTATAAAAAATAATTTAATTACAAGATTTATGATTATTTGTAAATTTAGTTTTTTTAATTTTAGGAGCAAGTGAGAGTCTCTTAATATATTAAAAACATCTCTAACAACTATGTTATGTTTTTTTCTAAAATAAAGTAGTAAAGTTCAAAATTCTAAAAAAAATATGGGGAGTCTATTTGCACATATTTTTTTGCTATTTGCACCAAAATGATTGGTGCAATAATTGTGTTTTTTTTTTTGTTTTTTTATCCTTTTATTGTCTTTTCTTTTTTCTTTTATTTATTATATATTTTTATTTATTTGTATTATATAGTTTTAAAAGTTTTTTTTTTACTTTTTGGTTTAATTTAAAAAGAAATAAATATTTATAAATATAAATATTACTAATTTTTTATAATTATATAATTATAAAAATAAAACGTAATCTATATTACATTCGATTATTCTAAAATAACATTATCCGTAGTACAATTAACACGTAAAAGCTGCATCTAATTCTTTATTCGCTCTGAATACGGGGTAACCCATCCAGCAGCACACGGATAACTGTAATGGAAAAAATGTCCTACAATTTGCGGAAACGGGTATCCTTCTACCATATCTAATTTCACTTAATGGTTACCATTAACGTACCCAATTGTAAAAACAATATGTTCATACCACACTGGCGGAGTGGACCTAACAACTATGTTATTTTTTTTCTAAAATCTATACTATATTATAAAAACGGTATAAAAAACTCTTAATTACAACATTTTAAGCACAAGTTACAACTAATTAAAGTCAATTACTTAATTTACAATTTCTTAATGTTTTGGTACAACCTTTCCAACCACAATATCTCACATAATCATCTATTTGTGGAATGGATACTCATTTATTAATATAACTATTTGTTTTTTTGGTGGAGGATTTTATAAAATAGATTTTATATTAGCATAATCTATTTTAAATATAGATTTTACATTTAAATCTATATTAATGAGATGTAATATAAAATCGTTTTTCTTCCGTATTTTTTTATATTACATCTCATAATGATTTTTCCATATTTTATTTTATAAAATCTTTTTACATAATGAGATGTAATATAAACTCTTTTTTCTTCCGTATTTTTTTTGCTAATATAAAATCTATTTTATTTTATAAAATCTACACGTATTTTATATTAGCATAATATAAAATCTACATGTATTTTTTTGATAATATAAAATCTACACGTATTTTTTTTTCACGAGCATTAAAAGAAGAAAAAAGAAGATTGATATGAATAAAAAATAAAAAATAACGAGATACACTAATAAATTATCGTATTCTTTAAAATAAAAATATTCCGTAATACTTTCCAAATTAACCAAGTGTAAAGAAAATAAAATAGAAACGATGTAGATATAAAAATATTCTTCTATATTTTTAATATATTTACATTTAAATGTAAAATCGAAAATAAAAATAAAATATTTTAAAATATTCTCTACATTCACTATAAATATATATAGCTTCTCTATGTATCATCCGAGTACAAGAAGAATACGAACGGTCGGGTGTCAATGGCGGAACCTGCAACTGAACAAAAGGTATTCCACTATATTTTTGTTTCTTTGAAAAACTACTTTTTTATATTTTATTTTATTTACTGAGAATTTGTTTATATTTTTCAAAACCCACAATCATATTTTTCGAAGTATGGGAATAAGATATATATATATACATATCTTTATTTTTATCGATTAATACTATGAGGTATTGAAGTCAATAGTCAGATAAATATGTTGTGAGACATGTCGTTTGAGTTTTAAATAATATAATACAAAACTATTACCAATATTATTGCACAAACTCATAACAACAAACGATTAAGAATATATGCAAGTTAACCACTTATGAAAATACATTCGTTTTTCACATTGTATTTCATTATCTGTTAACAGCAAAATTACGTTTCATTTTAACTCGGTTCAATATTTCAACAAAAAATTTATCCTCCCGTGCAATGCACGGGCCCAACACTAGTAAAGTAGTAAAGTTCAAAATTTAAAAAAAATACTTCCAGCTCTGACAACTATTCTATTTTAGATATTATAGCATTGATTATAGGGAAAATTTTAAAAAAAACCCAATAAACTATCTTATTATGAATGGTTAAGTCCCTAAATTATTTTTTTGAATGAAAAAACAATTAAACTTTCTCATTTTGAATGATTAAGTCCCTCAATTATTTTTTTGATTGAAAAAAGCATTAAACTTTCAAATTTTGAATGATTAAGTCCCTAAATTTTTTTTTTTAATAAATAAACATCAAACTTTTAAAAATTGGTTACCTTTACTTGAAACTGATTATGAAGGTTTTAAAGTAAAATAAATCTAAATTAGTTTTATCGTTCTCAAACTCTACACCATTAAAATCCCTTATAAACAACCATATCGCTCCGCCTAGTCACTCCCCGTTGCCCGAACGTTGTCCGTTCTCCATATCGCCTAACACGTTGTTACCTCTGTCATCGATCTCCCTCATTTTGGTCTATTTTTTATCTATTAAAAGAGGAAGAATCAAAAGATAACCGTTTATAGATTGTTTTTTTGGGTTTAAATGATATAAGTAACTAATTTTTAGAAGTTCGATGATTTAATTTATTGAAAAAAAAAATTGTTCAGAGACTTAATCATTTAAAATTGAAAATTTTAATGATTTTTTCATTCAAAATGAGAAAGTTTAATGGTTTTTTCAATTAAAAAAATAGTTCAGGTACTTAATCATTCAAAATGAGAAATTTTAATGGTCTTTTCATTCAAAAAATTAGTTTAGGGACTTAACCATTCAAAATGAAATAGTTTGTTGGGTTTTATGAACTTTTCCCTTGATTATATTATTATAAAATAATCAATATATTAAAAAAATTATTTTTCTCTCTCCTAAATATTAATTTGAATGTATCTTATTGGTGAAAAGATTAAAATATTACGTCTTTTCTTAAATAGTGGATTTAGAGATATCTCCAAATTTGGAGGTTTTTAACTTTTTATCTTCTTTTTTTTTCATTCTATTTTAACATACAAATAGTATAGTTATTGGAGCAAAAAAGTTACTAAAATTTCATTCTTTTTTTCAATTTTGGCATAGTTGTGGCCCTGTTGGAGATGCTCTAATTTTCTCCTTTCACACATCAAAACTTAATTGTCAAAAATAAAGTGTCAAAGTTCTATTTTCTTATTTTAACTTTAATTATAAGATGGAGAAAATTTATCTTTCTATAATTAAAATTGACTTTTTTATTAATTCCAAAATATATATCTTTTTCTTTATGAACATTTATTTAATTTTTTTGTTAATTCCAAAAATTATATATCTCTTTCATCATGGATATTTATTTTAAAATGAAAATAATATATAATTTAACTTAATTTTAACATAAATAAAAGATATAGTAGAATCGTACTTGTGCAATGCAGCGAGATACATCATGATTGTAATGTTTCCTTTTATTTTTTGTCGATTTACGGTACGATTTTGGATGGTTTTGATAGAGTGATAATGATTTTTTTTATAAATTTGTTTATTTTAGGTTTAATAATATAATGTTTTTTACATAAAAAAATTAAGTATTTTGTTAGAAACTTAGAACTCAATGATTATCTTATATATTTTAAATTATTTATATTTAAATTGAGATGTTTATCTTATTTTGATTATGTTTATTAGTTAGTTATGAATTCAAACATATAACTTTAGAAATTTGTACTCATGTAATTTTGAATATTAGATAATGTGTATCAATAAACAGTAATTAATGCATAAAAACTTGTTTTTAAAAGTTTTTTCGATAGTTTAATAATAATGTAATTTATTTTAGATTTAATAATATAATGTTTTTTTTAAATAAACATTAAATATTCTGTTGTATTTTCTTAATTATATTTTAGATTTTTTATATTTAAAATTTGATTTTTATCCTGTATTTAATTATGTATGGAGTGGTTTTAGGGGATTGAAGTAGAAAGTGATTTTAGGAAGTTAAAGTGGTTAGAGATAAAGATTGAAACTTAATAAATAACATTAAATGTAGTACATAAAATTTTAATGGTTGTTTTTAAGAGATTTTAAGTAATTAACATTAAATAACGATACATTAACCATTAGCAATTGTTTTTAATAGTTTTTTATACGTGCTTTATAATATAGTATAGAAATTTAATAATAAAGTAATTTATTTTAGATTAATAATATAATGTTTTTTTTAAATAAACATTAAATATTCTGTTAGTTTTCTTAATAATATTTAAGATTTTTTATATTTAAAATTTGATTTTTATCTCTTATTTAATTATACGGGTGAGTGATTTTAGGGAATTAAAATGAGGAGTGATTTTAAGAGAGTTAAATAGGTTAGAGATAACGATTGAAAGTTAATAAATAATATTTATTATATAAAGTTTTAATGATTATTTTAAGAGATTTTAAGTAATTAACATTAAATAACAGTATATTATGTTTTAGAAATTGTTTTTAAGAGTTTTTTATCTATATTTTATAATATAATATAAATATAATAATATATTTATTTTTATTTAAGAAGGCGACAAGACAAGACAATCGGCATATCGGCAAGGCAACAACCGCACGTGGGCAGAGATTGAATGATAGGCTTTGATTTTAAGCCAACCAGCCGCCGTCCGCATTAATTATTAAATCGTTCGAAACCGCCGTCTCTTTTAAAAATATATTTTCCTGTTTTTAGAATGATATAATAAATTTTTATTCAAAAAAAAAAAAGAATGATAATAAATTTCTTTTTATATTGAAGTTTAAAATATGATTTTATTTACAGTAATTATCATTTGTATATACTTTATAGACTTTTTTTTTGCAATTTATCTATTTATTTATGAGATGGATATTCAGTTTTTCTTTTTTTTAATTTTAGGGTTGAGCGAATTTGAGGGTGAGGCAGGCCTTTTGGAACAAGGTAATCTGAACAACTTTGTATTTGATTTGATGCAAGTGTAACAATCGAACTTTCAAGTGGAAGTAAATTTGATACAGTTGGCGGTAAAACTTCTCTCTTTCATTGAGTCTCAAAACGTGCCAAAAATTTCAAGATTACGTGGATTGAGCAATGTAGAAGGCAAGGAGAAAATTTTCTTATTCCAAATTCTCACGTCTCATTTATATCCATCAATTATAAATATGAAAACTGAAAACATGTCATCATAGAGAGAATGTGAATTTGAATTAAATAAGTTTAAAATATATAAAAATATGATGTGTCTTATGGGTTGTTTACCAGATGTTTACTAGGTAGGTGCTTATAGACAGGAGTCATCACTCTCATTTACCTTATCAGGTAACATTTTTTACCATCAAAGTTGATTGTTGATTAGAATCTTTTACCTGGTAAGCGTTTATCGGGTAAGAGTATCATCCCTTACTTACCGGGTAAGATCATCTATCCTTGATATGCCTCTTATTGGGTAAGATTTTCGATGTTTGTCATGCTCACCAGCTAAAATAAGTGACATCCAGTAACCGCTTACTCGATAACCATTAGGTAAACAACTTTTTAATTTTATTGATGGAACATAAATGAAATGTAGAATTTTAGGACAATATTTGTCCGAAAGACAAGATCTTAATTGTTAATTCCTACTTTCACATGGAAGATGGTGACTCATTTTCTATATCTTACATAATTTGTAACCAAACAATCCTCTTATTTCGCTGTTTTTTTTGTTAAGATTCCCTATAAACATAATTATGTATTTAGTAGTAAAAAATATCTTTTTATTTTTCAATATTTTAAGGTACCAGCTGCATCAAATTTGGTACCCCAATAATTTTTTTAACAAAACTTAAACATTAAGACTTGTAAAAATCGAAAAAGTTTAGAAAAGTCCAAAAAATCATTCTATTTTAAATGATTAAGTTATTGAACTATTTTTTTATATGATCAAGTTCCTGGACTACTTTTTTTATGAAAAAAAAAACACTAAACTTTTGATTGATTAAGGGGTTGTTTGTTTTTTTTTTAAAAACCTCTTAATGACTCTTAAGTCTGAATCATTAAGACATTTTTACACACCACCTCTTATTAATCATAACTAAAATAAGACTTCAGACTTTAGACCTCTTAAAAAACAAACGGTACCTAAGTCTCTAAATATTTTTTTTAAAAATAAATAATCGAACTTTTAAAAATTGTTTAGTTACATTCTTTTAACAAAACTTCCAACAAGATATGCGGTTAAAATAAAATCTTGCCAAAACGGCCCCAAGTCTACAATAGATAACAAGGTTTGCAACGAGACAACCTATTACACAACTGAGAATTTTAAAACAACTAACTAATAGGAAGTCTTCTAGAATCGGGGACCGCTCACACCTTCTCTTTGCCTTTCCCGGAACCTCCTATTTCGCGTCATATATCATAATGTCATTAAACCTATTATTGATTCACAATATAAAACATATATGGTTAACAAGGATGAATATATCAGGACAACAATATCAAAAAATTCCTGAAAAGGTTTTTAAATTTTGAAAGAACGAGGGTTAGACCGGAGGTCTAGTGAATCCCCTCAATAACATTTTAAACATCATAAAAGAATTTATAACGACAACCAATTCAGTTTTTATAAATAACTCCACACGGATAAACCATACTTCTGACCTACACTATCGTCATGCAAGGATGACGGCGTGTCTGTCTCGTACTGCCTTATTTTGGGACACCCCCCCCCCCCAATGGCATAAACGGAACACCCCCCCGGTACAAGAGCAGGCGGGACACCCCCCCCCCCTGTCAGGATCGAATTCTCAACAAGAATTAATTCTCAGAAACAATATCAAAGAAGTTTGCGGAATAACACTTTGATATTTAATGAAACAGGAAATCAACACAGTAAATATGAAGAACAAATTGTAAACTTGTATTGAATGCTTTGAAGTTACAAGATTACTCACTCAACCTCAATATTGATGAACAGGCTCACCAATACGAATTCTACTTCTCTAGAATTAGGATCTATGCCTTGAGGTTGATTTTCTCTAAAAGAATGAAAAACAAAAGTTATCTAACTATTCTAAACAATACAATATATATACTGAATACAAAGATAATTACAATAAATAAAATATCTTCAGTATATCTTCTATGTATATCTCTAAACTTCCATGTATATCCTTTCATACGAATCTTCATCATATAAGCAGTATTAATCTTCAGCAGCATTAACTTCCTTCTAGCAGCATTAACTACTAAGCAGTACTAACCACTAGCAGTACTAACTAGCTAAGCAGTATTAACTTTGTTCAAGCAGCACTAACTTTGACTAGCAGTATTAACTACTAGCAGTAGTAACACTCAGCAGTATTAACCTTTAAGTCTTCTAGCAGTATTAACTCTGAACCAGCAGCATTAACCATACTTGAGTTTTTCTTCAATTCCCAACAATCTCCCCCTAACTTGACTTTTAGGAAGAGAAGTCAAGTTCTTCAAATCTTCTTCAAGATGCTTTCAACACCTCAATTCATACTCCTAGATTAGGATCCAAACCCAAACTTTGATTAATGATTCTGCTAACCACAATCTTTGCCATTTCTGAATCTTTTGAACATGTAAGCTTTGCATTCAACATTGCTTGTAATTTGGCCTTGCTGTGATCATAGATTTTATCAACTAAGTAGTACTCATGATAAGCTCTGTCCACAGTGATGACATAGACTCCACACCTTTCAAATATCATCCAGTTTTCTATTCTTTGGAATTTATTCTGTAGATGCAAATCTCTAATCACATGTTGAACTTTGCTAGGGTCAAACATCATGCATAAGTACTCCATAGCTAATCTGATTAAGCTCATTCCTTCTCCTTTCAGTTCCTTTTCATATATCTCCAACCCAACTTTAAACATCTCTTCTAAATCTGATCTTGAACAACTTCTTATGAGTCTACCCCAAGTAGAGTACACTTCATATAGATCTCCCATTCTCTTAAGCCTGAAGTATTTCTTCCTTTGATCTTCCAAAATATCCCAAAAGATAACTTCTGGAGCTTTCATAGAGATGGGATCAACTGAAACTGGTTCATCAGCTGTTGTAGTCATATAAAATTCAAGATTATATTGCTTATTGGATTGTTCTGGGTTCTTTACAGATTCAGTTGTAGAAGTAACTGAAGGTTCTGCTGTTTCTGCTGTTTCTTCAACTCTTGGCCTTTTGTTCTGCTTCTTGGAGGCAATTGACTTCACCCTCTTCACAGATGTAGCTTCTATACCAACACCTTCATGTTCTTCTTTCATCTCTTCAGTTTTATCTTTTGAAGGTGTGGTGTCCTCAGGGAATGGCTTTTGAATATTCAGGTCATGCCTTTCTTTCATTCTTCTCTCAGCCTCTTCCCTTTGGACTGAATCACCTTGAAGCTTAAGCATCTCTTTCTGATACAACTCCTTAACCTGAGTGTATGCCATGTTGGTGAATATCTCCCCCTTAACACCAATTGCACCTTTCAGGAAATTTATCATCTTTCTTCTTTCCTGATTGGCCAAAAATGTTTTGGAGGGTTGTCTCTTTTGCTTTTTGAATGGCATTCTTTGCTTAAAAACTTTCACAGAGCTTTTCTTGGCTTGAGCTGCTTCTTTGATGCTTTTCTGATATTCTGCATTCAACTTTCTAGCCATGATCTTTGCAAGCTCTCTATCCTTCTCTGATTGAAGCTGTTCTTCTTTTTCCATTTCAGCCTGAAGTAGCTTTGCCATTTCTTCATCCAACTCAATCTGACTCTTTTTCTTGGCAGGCAGTTCAGCTTCAATCATTTTCTCCTTTCCTTTTCCTTTTGTCTCCTTTGCCTTTTCTGTTGCCTTTTGTTGAACTTTTCCTTCATTGATGACTACTCCCTTGGCCTTTTGAGTAGCCTCAGGAGTGTCATTCTTTGCTTTGACTAGTGTTTCTACAATCTCCATTTCTTCAACAGAAAGCCCTGTTACTGCTGCTTCTGTTACTGCTGCTTCAGCAGTATTAACAGTTTCTGCTGCTTCAGTAAATTCTGATTCTTTTTCTGCCTCTTTCTCCCCCTCAACCTCAAATGCCCTCTCAGCTGGATTTGCTTTCTCTTTTGCAGCCTCTTTCTCCCCCTTGTTGGAAGCATCTTTATTAGTTGACCTCTTCTTTAAAACAAACTGTTTTCTTCTCTTCTTCTGTACAAGCTTTGTCACCATCTTCTTTAATTTGGCAATCTGAACTTGTTGTGACAGGATTACCAGCTTCATCTCCTCTATTTCTTTTCCTTGTTTCAGAACATCTAGGTTGATGTTACCCATTGCCTCCATCAATTCATCATAGTTATATCTGTCCTCACCTTCTCCAGAAGTGTTACCCTCCTTTGAAGGATCATTGGATCTTTTATTTGTGGAAGTCTTCTGCCTTGCAGAGGCACTATCCACCCCTGTGGTTTCTTGGCACCAGGGACCTTCAAATGATTGCTCATTCAAAGTTGCCATGGGGGAGGTCTTATTGATGTTACCACTTTCCTCCTCTGTACTAGCAGGAGTAGTGGCAGCCTCATCACCCATATGCTCTACCTCCTCCTCAGAGAGCACCTCCTTTGGGTTGGGAGACACCTTTGTGGTTTCCCTTTGGATATTCTCTAGGGGAGAATTCTCCCTTAGAGGGCTTATAGGCTTAGTGGGTAATGGTACAAGAAGGGAAGGAGTCTTCTTTACCTGTTTTCTCTTGTAGGTTTGGGTGATGGGAGAGGTTGGTTTTTCAAGAAGGGACTGGAGAATTGATTTTGAGAGGGAAGGTTGGGCTTGGCTAGCAGTGGGTTGGTCTAATGGGGGCCTTGACCCTGCTGCCATACCTTCATTGGTTTGGGACACCACCATCATTGTAGAGAACAATGGGGTGTCAACTCCTTCAGAGTCCCCAGCAGATCTTCTCATATTTGAGAAAACCTTGCCTTTGGGGGGTTTAGGTACATATACCCCAACAGGTTGAGGTATATCCGTTAATTCATGAGTAATAACTTCTTGTACAAACCTGGGATACATAAAAAAGCTCTTTTTGTTTCCCATGTTTGAGACAAGATCATTGAAAATCATTTTAGAAAAATTATACTTTCTGGCAGTGGCCAAGCACACCAAAGCATAAGCAATAGTGCTGCTGAACTCACTCCATCCAGTAGTCTTTTTGGATATACAATGCATAAGAGTATGGACAAAGAAACGCCATTGGGGTGAGAATTTTGCTTTAGAAAATTTGAAAACACCCAATGGGCCTCCATACCCCATTCTTGTAAGATTTGAAAACAGTTCATCATTTGGGATAGAAGTTATACCAGAGGCATCGTCTAGACGTAGACTGATGCGAATAACCTCTTCAGTAACTGTAAGTGATTGATCACAGATTCTTGTCTTGATCATTTGCACACCATTTTCCACAACAATGGTTGCATTAGCCCATAACTGCCTTTGATGCTCAATGTAGATTGTAGGGGATACAGTAAGAGCATGAGCAATGTGGCTTGACTTGAGGAAATCCACAATCTGATGAAATCCTGAAGCTTGCTTTGGCTTTTGTAGCATCGCAATCTCGTTGTGCTCGTCGATGAACGTCATGGATGCCATTGATCTTAGTGAAAACTTGCCTGAAAACTTCGAACTTGAGAGAGAAAAGGTTTTGAGCGCAAGAGAACAGTATGCAAAGAGTCGTTATGAACTTTTAGGCGGGCAAAGAGTATTTATAGTATTCGGAATATAAGCAGTATTAACCTAGAGCAGTATTAACTACTAGCAGTATTAACTGAAAGCAGTATTAACTGAAAGCAGTATTAACTACTAGCAGTATTAACTACTAGCAGTATTAACCACTAGCAGTATTAACCACTAGCAGTATTAACCACTAGCAGTATTAACTACTAGCAGTATTAACCACTAGCAGTATTAACTACTCTTACTCCTTTTAACCTTGCTAAACACTGAGTACTGCTATGCATATCCTGAACAAGAAGATTAGTAACACCAAGAATAAAAACATACAGGTATAAAACCACTTTTTGAGAAGAAGATTATTCAGAGTTTATCATTCCCACACTTGTTACCAAGAAAGTGAATCTACCCACATCAAAAGCTTTAGTGAATAGATCAGCAAACTGATTATCAGTGTGAACTTTGACAACTTGAATAAGTTTCTTTTCATTACAATCTCTTATAAAGTGATACCTGATTTCAATGTGCTTTGTCTTTGAGTGCTTGACTGGATTATTTACAATGCTAATAGCACTGCTGTTGTCAATAAAGATTGGAGTGTGTAGAAAGGTTACCCCATAATCCAACATTTGATTCTGAATCCATAAGACTTGAGAACAGCAACTTGCAGTTGCTATGTACTCTGCCTCTGTTGTAGATGTGGATACTGTGGTTTGTTTCTTGCACTGCCATGAGACTAGTCTAGCACCCAAAAACTGACATCCTCCAGAAGTAGATTTTCTGTCCAAGTTTGCCCCACCTAGATCACTGTCTGAGTATGCTATTAGGTCAAAAGGTGAGTTATGAGGATACCAAAGTCCCAATCTGGGTTGCCCTTTGAGATATCTGAATATCCTCTTAACAGCTTGAAAGTGAGATTGCTTTGGCCTAACTTGAAATCTTGCACATACACAGACTGGAAACATTATATCTGGACTTGATGCTGTGAGATACATGAGAGAGCCAATCATGGATCTATAATGATGCACATCCATATCCTCCCCCTCAAGATCTGCTGTGATCTGCTTGTGTGTTTCCATAGGTGTGCTGACAGGTTTTGATTCTGAGAAACCAAACTTGGTTAGAATATCCTGCACATACTTGGATTGACATATGAAAATGCCATCTGACTTCTGTTGAACTTGGAGTCCAAGGAAGAAAGTAAGTTCCCCCATGGAACTCATTTTGAACCTTTGATGCATTAAATCCTCAAACTCCTTGCACATGTTGTTTCTTGTAGATCCAAAGATAATGTCATCAACATAGATTTGGACCAGCAAGATATCCTTCTTCTTTCTTTTGATAAATAGAGTCTTATCAATGACTCCTCTTTCAAAGTCATTTTCCAAGAGATAGGATGACAGAGTGTCATACCATGCTCTTGGGGCTTGATGTAGTCCATAAAGTGCTTTCTTTAATTTGTATACCCTGTCTGGATAGCTTGGGTTTTCAAACCCTGGTGGTTGACAGACATATACTTCTTCTTCAATTGATCCATAGAGAAAAGCACTTTTTACATCCATTTGATAGACTTTGAAGTTCATGTAAGAAGCATAGGCTAGGAATAGTCTGATTGCTTCTATCCTAGCCACAGGTGCAAAAACTTCTTCATAATCTATACCCTCTTCTTGAGTATAGCCTTGAGCAACCAGCCTTGCTTTGTTCCTTATGACAATACCTCTTTCATCTCTCTTGTTTCTGAAAATCCACTTTGTGCCAATTACTCTGTGACCTTTAGGAAGGTCTACTAGATCCCATACATCTTGTAGCTTGAACTGTAACAGTTCTTCTTGCATTGCTTCTATCCAGCTAGATTCTTTCATAGCATCATGTGCCTTTTTAGGCTCAAGCTGGGATAGAAAACAATAAAGGACTGTATGCTGTTGATCTTGCATTTCTTGAAGCCTGCTTTGATGTCTAGTCATCATAGGAGAAGAGATATCTCCTATTACCAGCTGTGGAGGATGATTCTTTTGAACTCTTGTGTTATGACTAGGTTCTTCATTCAGTCCAGCCTCTAGATTAGAGTCATGCAACTCAACTGAAGTGTTTTCAGATGCCACTTCTGATTCTTTATTTTCTTGAGTCTCCTCATCTCTAGTTTCTTCTTCACTCTGATTTGGTCCAGTAAATGATTCCTTTTCACAGTCTTCATCAGAATGCACTGTGGGTATGGGAAATATCACAGATTTAGATATGCTTTTTGAGACTTGTGTGATCCCTGATCCTCCACATCCTGTTCCTGTAGAATCATCACTACTGAAACCAAAAGAATTAGTTAGTGAATCAATGTCAAATAGCCACTGAGGTCCAGATCCAACAGGATTTGGTGTGCTCTCATTGCATTTGACATTGTCACTTTCTTCAATTATTCTAGAAGAAGAGTTAAAAATTCTGTAGGCCTTACTCTGAGATGAATATCCAACAAGAAATCCATCATCTGCTTTGCTATCAAACTTACCTAAGTGAGATTTGGTATTTAGAATTGTACAAGGACACCCAAAAGGTTTGAAGAAACCAATAAAAGGTTTTCTTTTATTTAAAAGCTCATATGGGGTCTTGTTCTTTTGCTTGACCACTAGAACTCTGTTTTGGACATAACAAGCAGTATTAACTGCTTCAGCCCAGAAGGTAATTGGCAATTTTGAATCAGCCAACAGAGATCTAGCAGCCTCTATTAGTGTTCTATTCCTCCTTTCAGCAATACCATTCTGTTGAGGAGTCCTAGGAGCACTATATTGCCTCTCAATACCTTTTTCTTCACAAAAGGTGTTTAGATCATGATTTTTAAACTCAGTTCCATTATCTGATCTAATGACTTTTACTCTTTGATTAGTTTGGTTTTCAATTCTTAGAATAAAGGATTTGATAAGACCACTTGTTTCATCCTTAGTCCTTAGAAAATATACCCAAGTAAATCTGGAGTAATCATCAACAATAACTAAGCAGTAAGATTTCTTGCCTATACTCATAACATTTGTAGGACCAAACAGATCCATATGCAATAACTGGAGACAAGTAGAAACAGAATTTAACTCTTTGGTCTTATGAGAAGTTTTGTGTTGTTTGCCTTTAAGACAAGCAACACAATGATCATCACATGAAAAGACTTTTGAAGGTAACCCTCTTACAAGGTTATTTTTAACAAGATTGTTCATAGTCTTGAAATTCATGTGACACATCCTTCTGTGCCATAGAGAGGATTCATCTACAGAAGCTTTTGAAACAAGACAATTTAGAGATGAATCACTATTAACATTGTCCATATCAAGACAATAAACATTGTCCTTCCTTGGAGTTCTAAGTAGTATCATGCTTTCATCAACTACCTTGAACCCTGGAGCAAGGATCATACACTCAGTATTTGTAAATAATATACTATGTTGTTTGTCACAAACCTGTGATACACTTAACAGGTTGTACTTTAATTGATCAACATAGTAGACATCCTCAAATGTCATCTTACCTTTGGTGACATTACCTTTTCCACTTATCTTACCACCAGTAAGATTATCTCCAAATGCAACATGTCCTCCATTGATATACTTGAAATCCTGAAGGCATGACATGTTGCCTGTCATGTGCCTAGAGCAACCACTATCAACATGCCAAATGCTCTTTCCCTTGAGCTGTTGGTTGCCCTGCACATTAGATAAATCAATTAGTATGATTTAGGAACCCAAGCCAAAGTGGTCTTGGGTACCCCTTTCTCATCAAAATATTTGCATTCTTTCTTGACAAGATTTTTGAACTTTAACTCCTCATTCTTGGAGTACTTTGTTACAATAATAGGCTTGGAACTATGTTTGCTAGAATCAGTACTAGTTTTAGAAGTACTAACTACCTTGGCAGCACTTGCATGCTTAGCAGCACTAACTTTGTTAGAAGTAGTAACTGTGTTAGCAGCAGTAACTGTGTTGGCAGTATTAACTTTTGAAGAGGTATTAACATTATTAGCAACATTAATATTTTCAGCACTACTAACACTGTTAGCAGTAGTAACTGTGTTAGCAGTACTAATATTGTTAGCAGTACTAATACTGTTAGTACTTCTAGGCACCCACATTTTGATACTTTCTTTTAAAATCTTTTTCTTTAAAGTGCCTTTACTTTCAACATATTTCTTTATCACATGTTTCTTTCCAGCCTTCCTATAACCCACAGATTTTTGCACAAATCTTTGAAAGTTCATCTGTTGGTTAATAGGGTTAAAGTAACAATACTTAGCCAAATGATTCAACTTGCCACATATAAAACAAGGTTTTGGTCTATTGATTTTATTCATATCAACTCCTTGTTTCTGAGCCCATTGATTATTCCAGTTTCTTTGATTTCCTCTTTTTAAACCAGAATTTAGGCTCTTGGCTTTATTGCAATCACACTGTTTGCAAGGAATAGGGTTCACAACAGTGGTCTGCTTATAGTGAACCTTCTTGTTCTTTTCCTCAGTCTTTTCTATCTCTTTAGACTTGATCCAGTGCTTTCCACATCCCTCATTGGTGATAATGTGATTTTCTTTAGGAATCTCACCACTCACAGTATTGTCCTTATCCTTGACAACTTCTTTCTCAGTTTTATCCTTAACAACCACTTCATCTAAGGGATCTATTTCAGTGGCTCCCTTAGGTAGATCCTTCCTATCCTTTGTTTCTAACAACTCTGAACTAGGAGGGATGTAGTTGTTGTTATAGGGTGGTGGTGTGGTATTGTACCCTATACCTCTTCTCAGTTTATCATGAATCTGAGTTTGTAACAAAGAATCCATTGCTTTGGAAGCATTAGAAAACTTTTCTACATCAAGTTTGACTTTAGCTAGCTCTCCTCTTAGCTTTTCACTTTCTTCTTTAGATCTGGTCAGTTGAAGCTCTAAGTCATTCTTCTCCCACTTCCAGTAATTTGTGTCATAAGAGTGTTGAAGCTCATTAGCTTGAAAACCCTTAATCTGTTCTTCAAATCTCTCAACAATCCTCACATAATCTTTTATGTCTTTTTCCAATCTCTTAAGGTCATCACTCATGTTCTGGTTGTGATCCCTATATCTTTTAACAGTGTTAATGCAATTTTGAGAGCAAAGATTGGAAGTTACCTCTGTAGGGAGACCAGACACCTCTGCCATTAGAGCTTGATTCTGAATAGCCTCTTCAGCTTGATCACTCCAATCAAACCCCATACCTTGTTGAGAGACAAGGGCTTGTGCAGAGTTTCTGTTGAAGCTTCCAGATTGAGCTTGTTGGTGGTTGTTATTCTGAGACATTTCACTTCTGCATTCTCTAGCAAAGTGTCCCTTTTGATGGCATTTGTAACATTCCACCTTGGACTTGTCAAATCCTGCTCCATCTTCTCTTCTTTGGGAAAAGTTGTTCCTCCCAGTTCTTTTGATGAACTTTTTAACTCTCATGGAGAGCATGGCCATCTGCCATTTAATATCCATCTCTTCAAGATCATCTGGATTGAGTTGTTCCAAGTCATCATTAATGAGAGAAGAGTTTCCATGACTTGCCAGAAAGGCCTCAAACACAGTTTCAGTGCCTTTCTCTTGATTTGTTCCATTGGCAGTACTAACTGATTCAAGGTTGGAAGTAGAATCAGTTGATGCTGAAAGGAGTGCAGCATTGTGAACATACCCAGAAGGCCTCTTTTTAGCCTCTACCTCAGATTCAAAAACTCTTAGATCATTATAAAGATCATCAAGTTCCTTTTCTTCCAGTTGATCATTCTGTCTGAAAGATACAGTATACATGGTCCATTCATCACTCAAGGACCTTAGAAACTTTCTGTTCAGATCATCTTGATCAATTTGTACTCCCACTGTAGCTAGTTCACCAATAAGTTTGTTGAACCTGTCAAAAGTTTGAGTCATGGACTCATTCTTGGTTGACATAAAGTTCTCATATTGTTGTTTCAGAATGGCTTTCTGATTTCTCTTGGTACTTTTGGTACCAGAGAATCTCTTCTCCAGAGCATTCCAGAGCATCTCTGCATCAGTGCAGTTACAGAACTGATGTTGATATTCATTGGGAATAGCCAAGAGCAAGGTGCTCAAGGCTTTCATCTCTGTCTGTCTGATCTTTCTTTCTGCATCAGTTTTTGGTGGAGTTCTCTTTCCATCTGCACCAATCTTTCCTGCTTCAGAAGGACCATTCTCTATGATGTCCCACATAGAATAGTCAGTGAGGAGTATGTACTGCTTGATTCTGATCTTCCACATATCGAATTCATTGGGTCTAAGCATTGGAACCTTTGAGACCAAAGTACTGCTTGATTCTGCAAGATTTTCCATGATGAATAGTTGTTTCTGAGAAATCAGGCTCTGATACCACTTGTCAGGATCGAATTCTCAACAAGAATTAATTCTCAGAAACAATATCAAAGAAGTTTGCGGAATAACACTTTGATATTTAATGAAACAGGAAATCAACACAGTAAATATGAAGAACAAATTGTAAACTTGTATTGAATGCTTTGAAGTTACAAGATTACTCACTCAACCTCAATATTGATGAACAGGCTCACCAATACGAATTCTACTTCTCTAGAATTAGGATCTATGCCTTGAGGTTGATTTTCTCTAAAAGAATGAAAAACAAAAGTTATCTAACTATTCTAAACAATACAATATATATATTGAATACAAAGATAATTACAATAAATAAAATATCTTCAGTATATCTTCTATGTATATCTCTAAACTTCCATGTATATCCTTTCATACGAATCTTCATCATATAAGCAGTATTAATCTTCAGCAGCATTAACTTCCTTCTAGCAGCATTAACTACTAAGCAGTACTAACCACTAGCAGTACTAACTAGCTAAGCAGTACTAACTTTGTTCAAGCAGCACTAACTTTGACTAGCAGTAGTAACACTCAGCAGTATTAACCTTTAAGTCTTCTAGCAGTATTAACTCTGAACCAGCAGCATTAACCATACTTGAGTTTTTCTTCAATTCCCAACACCCCCCCCCCGTCTTAGGCCATAACTTGCGAACACAAAGTATGCATACATTTAATTGTCAATGAAATATAAAACACTTTCAATAAATCTCGTATGTAATAAGCAATGTAAACAATAAATGCTTTAAATAAACTTTCACGCGCCTTTAACCATCTCACCACAAAAGCATTTAATATGGAAAACTCACCTGAAACTTCCCGCTAAATTCCCCTTGTTCATGCTTGAAACCGGTAACGATACCCCCCTACGGTTAAGAATTAAATGAGCGATGAGTTCCTACTAAAACTTACGGTGAGACGGTTCCTTCTCTAAAACATCCCCAACAAACTAATTTCACTCCACCACCAGCTTCGGACTGATGAGGCTCGAGAAATGATTCCTCAAACATAACGAGGCTCACCCGGTCCACGGTTCTACCCGGTCGACAACTCCCGGGCTCACCCGGTCCCCATCTCCCGGGGCCTCCCGGTCCAAGGGTAACCCGGGCGTCCGGTTCCTTGCTCTCGGGGTCTCCCGGCGTCTAGCTCCCAGGGTTACCCGGTGGAAGCTTACCCGGGGCCACCCGGTCGAAACATGCCCGGGGTCACCCGGCCGTTCCTCGTCGTGCAGGTTACACAGAGGTCGGCTCGACGAAGTCCACGGATTGATGGGTGTGGCGATCACCGAAAGATGGTAATCAACTCACCCCACCTTTGATGGCGACACTCCTCGCAATCATAATCGATAGAGTCGATTTCTACAAACCCTCAAAACCCCTTTCCACATGAGGGAAACAACGCCGATATCCAACCCAAAACAGACCAGATCGAAAAACGAAGCTTAAGGAACCAAACATGAAATCTCTTACAAAGAACAATAGGCTAAAGCGGGACTTACCTAAGAGAATCGATACAGAGTTGAATCCCCAAAAGCAGAAAGCTCCCTTGCCGCCTTCTCCAAAATCGCCTCCTAGCCTTCACCCAAAACTCCTAGCCGAAAAGTAGGAATGAGCAGATAGGTTCCTAGGGTTAAATCCCTTCTATCACGCCTCTACACTTTTGTCCCCAAACTTTAGTCTTTAAAATAAACTAACCCCCAATTTATTAATTTATTCGAATTTCTGCACGGTTATTACACATAGAAAACAATAAAGATTGTTGCGGAAAAGAACAGGTAAACTATTCTAACAATCTCACACTTACAACCTTAGAACACAACTTAGAGAACACAAAGTTTAAAAGCTATGAAGATGAGAGAAAATAGTTGCCAACTTTTCTTGAGTGCACTGAGTTCTCTTCTTGAAAGTGTGGCTTGCATGGAGGATGTCTTCACCTTTATATACTACCTTATGCATTAAATGCAAAGGACACTTGTCAAACTGAGATTGGATTCTTGATATGTTCTTCAATAAATTATAAGATATTTTGAAGTGACTTATCAAGATACAAAAAGAGCTTTTTGTACTTTGATAAGACAATATTTTAATAAAATATTCCTGGTATAAATCTTTTTGAGATCTTTTGGAGAAAGTCTTGATCAATTCAAAACTTGGGTGAATATCCTCTGTGCAATAGAAGGTTCAACTCCTTTTGTCAGAAGGATGTTGGAAATAAAAGGTATAGTCAAATCATGAGGATTTGGCTAAAAAGGAAATAGCTGAATTATGAGAGAGTTTGGCATAAGGTTTGTCTGCCGGAGGATCGGCAGGGGGGATGGTCTGCCGAATAAGAAGGATCGGCAGAGGGGTCTCCTACCGACCAGACAAAGAGGTATCGGTAGGAGTGAAGCCTGCCGAAGAATAAGCACATCTTCGACAGATATAACTTAATAACTTATGAAGTTTGTCTTGATTCGCATCAGTAGACTCACTTCCTTTTGAATTCGGTTAGTCTTCGATTTCACCGATCTTTTGAAGCACAACTAAGCTATTATAAAGAACCTTAAAATAAACTTAGTATGGAGATATACAACATTTTACAGATATGAAGTTACAAGCCGAAAGAGGAGGTCATCTTCAAATCCTTGATGACCCAACAATCTCCCCCTATTTGATGATGACATCCCATACTTAAGTAAAAGAGTAGAGTTTAATGAATAATGCATTTTGACCCTGTTTTACTCTTTTAGGTTCTTTTTCACACAAACCATTCTTTTTGTTTCTTTTTGGATTTTTTAGAGTATCCGACATTTACAAATATAAAAAGAATGAAAGAATAAGCTATGCACACTATTTACTTAAAGAAAAATTGTACTTCTATTAATCTTTTATAAGAAAGATTACAATAACAAGTACAATAAAGAAAGGATAAACTAACGGGATCACTTTGGATGGCATCCCTCTTCTTCAATTCGACAGTCACAGCCTGAAAGAGAGCCACTACATGATCACCTATTGGGATGATATGAAGAATCCCATAAAGAAGGAGGTTGTTGGCAATGGGTCGACAATGGGGATCTGATTTTCTCTAAATAAGCAAATCTGGCCAAAGCCATCGTTGAAGAAGATCCCATACGCAGGCTCGAGGATGATGGTAGTAGAAGGTTGAGGCACAGAAGTCGGTAAAGATAAGTCAAGGTTGGAAGTGTTTGGAACCTTTGCTTCCTTGGCCATCTTTTGAAACATACCTTCTTTCTTGGATGACCGAGATTTCGGCTTGGAGGAGGAAGGAGCATTATCGACTTTGAGTTTGTCAATGAATTCTAGTTCAGCTGGAGTATGCACAATTCAGTACTTTTGTCGGTAGGCCTTCATCTTTTTCTGAAGATCATAGATGAAGTTTTCAATTTCAGCTCTACAAGAACTCCTACTCTTGTTTATGCAGTCAAAGATTTCAATCCACTCAGTAACACCGAACATCTTAAGCCATTCAAGTTTGTCGGTTCGTCTTGATCCATCTTACCTTGTGATAATCAACCAGATAGAGTCACGTTTGTTCTTAGGCCTTATGATTTTGACATTTGTAATTGGGGAGTTGGTCCTTCGTGTAGTGAGGGTTTTATGGTACCATGAGATGCACTTCTCCCTGTGCTCTTCTGACTCTTTAGTCAACTGCTCCAGGCTCCCAAGCTCTAGCTTTTGAGCTTCAATTGGGTCAACCTAGATTTTTGCCTTCTCAACCTCCTCTTCAGCAAGTTTCTGAGCTAACTCATTCGAACCATCAATTTTTTTCTGAGCAAGCTCGGCATTCTTCAGTTCCTCGACCGACAACCCAAATTGAGAGGTTATCTTCGGGTGAGGTGCAAGCCTTAGAACATCCGAGAAGAGCTTTGTTCTAGCCTCCTTAAAGTGCTTTAGTTGGGTAGCTTCTTCCTCGGGTGTTAGCCTTTTCTTTTCCTTATCTTTCTTCAGTTCCCCCTCAGATACATCGACCTTTTCGATGGCAGCCGATCGGTCGGTGCCTCTCCTTCGGCACAATCGGTTGGCGCCGATATGCCGGTTCCTTCTCGGTGGATTTCTTCACGGTGGACGCTGATAATTTTAGCATGAGAGGTATGAAGCTCCCCCTCAACAGATTTCTCCCCCTCAACGGCCGATGGGGAAGAAACACCAGCCTTGGCCGACATGCGGCCCATCCGCCAATCTATACGTTGGAGACAAGCCCAATCCCCACTCCCAAAGGTTGCATCACCCAAATCAAGACCCTACTCTTCTTGAAGACATTTGGCAACCGACTCTGGAAGATCATCGAGCTTCTTATTAAGATGAGCAAGGGATTCCAGGATTTTTTCATGTACAACATACTGAGAGTTAACCCGTTGCTTGAGGGAGGATAACTCTTGATCCCGGGCACCCGAAGAGGCCTTGAGGGCGACAACGGAGAGGGTAAGATTGAGATTATCTTTCAGAAGCTTGTTCAGCTGATCAAGAACTTCGGCCAAAGCATCACCGAGAGGATTGAACAAATTATGAATGTCTTGTTGCATGGCATCCATGCATTTGACGAAGTCGGTTTGAACACGCAGGAGCTCATTATTCTGCTCCTTGATAAAACGAAGTAATTCAGCAAAAGATTGATTGTTGATATCAAGTTCTCGGGATAACTGCTCATCCCGAATGGAATTTTGCTCGAGAATAGTTACTCGATGACCCGTCCGAGCAGTGAACCGATCAAACTCCTCCTGAAGTTTTGCAAACTGAGCACCAAGCATGAGGTGCTGCCGATTGGTATCAAGAATATCGGCAAGCACCTCAGTGGGAATAGAGTGGTGAGGTTGGGAAGGATTCAGCAGGTAGGATGGGGGTGGTGGTGTCGAAGATGTACTAGGTCGATCGGCAGGGGGGGTCGGTGGGTGATGTGGTAGGATTCGGTAGGGGGCAATGAGTGATCGGTTATGGTTAATGGATTTTTCGAGAGAAGGACGAGGTAAAGTAATCGGTGAAGTTAGAGGTGTGGGTTTTGGTGTCGGTTGAGGAGAGGGTGTGGGCGAGTGTTTGGGAGTGGATTTTGGTGAGGGTGTGGGAGAGTGTTTAGGGGTGGATTTTGGTGAGGGTGTGGGAGAGTGTTTCAGTGTCGGTTGAGGGGAGGGCTTGGGTATGTCGGCAGTTTGGACGACTGCCGATGGAGAGGACCTGGTGTCCACAAACAAAAATTCAAGAATTTCTTTGGGACCCTTAGTATAACACCCTCAAATCTGTAAACAACAACTAATTTAAAATTTTCTATATACATAGATAATTGATTCATCTTCAATCACAATTTAAGGTTTAACCTCAATACACACATTTCATTATATGCATAAAGTCTATAATAAGAGCGGGTGCTACTAAAACCCAATAACAAAAATATCTCCAAACCGCGGAAGGCTTCACCAACTACTTACCCTTGTGTAAATCTAAAGTTCATCTCCTCAAAGCACTGCTAGAACCAAACCCCAAACTGGAACCTGATATACATGCCGACAAATAAAAAAGGTTAAGCTTAACGTCTAGTGAGCTTAAGAGTTTTAACATGAATAAATATATCTTTAAAAGAAAGGAATTCAGTTCGAATCAAGATCTTTCAAAATGGTTTACTTTAGAAATGGAAACGACTCGTTTTCCCATAATATGCATATTTAAAGACAACGCTCCAATACAAACATCCTTTATAAGACGATGCAACCCATAACTCACTCAAAACGGGATTATAATTCGACACCCAATTTGTGAAAACATGAATAACACTTCATATCCCAAAACACCCAAAAACACGAGTGGGGCATAATACTCGTCCCTTAAATAATGGAAAATAATCCATATAAATATGAGATGTCATCGAAAACATGGAACTAAAATTCAATACTCACGTGACCATAAATGGAATGAAATCCAAATATTAAAGCATGGACAATTAAATATCTGAAATATTGTTGGCCGACAACGGGGGAGACCCGTATCCATTGAGAGTGGAGGAACACAAAAGTATGTCACTCATACAACGTTGATCGTATGACTCTTCATGACATGAAAGCCCAAATGCCCCTACGACTCCCTGCAAGCTACACCAAAAGAGATGACTGACCTTAATGAATATTACCATGAATACCACCAAAGGCCCGACAACATTCGAGGACTACAACCATGGCATTACCCCGAATGGCGGAGGTCCAAAACACCCATCGTGAAACGCCCATCATCATAATAGCACAACCGGACTCAGCCTTCCTAGTGTACACTTGAAAGGTTAAGGTCATAAAACATGGGCCCAGAGTCGAATCCCGAAACACCCAGTTGACCATCAAAATAAAGACTGACTTACGTGCCTATGGATCCAATGCAACACAGTCTAACATTACATGACTACATAGGAGTGACCACGCACCCAAGCATGTAAGTATCATCAAAATGCAACACAATGCATTAGTATGTAATTCATAAACGAGCTCTACATCGAGCCATTAAAACCGGACAAATGTCCTCAAGACTCTTTTAAGTCATCACCGAGCTAAAATGCTCAAAATCCATCTGACCAACAAATAACGATCCCCCAAGTAATGAAATGCATTTAAACGGCGTTATGCAGACACATACCTCAAAGATGTGATTAACCCAAAACTCATCACGTATTGGGACCAAAGATTTTCCAAACGGTTTATGAACTCAAATACACCAAAATACATACATCATGAATTAGACTTCATTTGTACAAAAATCACCAAAAATGAATAAATCATGCTAATACTTATCAAAATATCCAAATCCCAAATATGGGCATTTTGTGAGACTAAAACAACCCAAGTTCATCAAATATGAAAACTTATCAAAATACCTAACACATTGACAAATACTAAGTAAAGCATACTTTTACTTCAAAATACTCATTTTGGCATGTACATAGTTTTCACAAAGCAACTTGAACTCACCTCGCTAGGTTAAGGTAAACCTAGGTTCCAAACCCAAATCCTTAGCCTCCAAGGATGAAGCTTTCACCATCAACAAGTCATCTTCCACATTGAGCTAGGGTTTCCAACTAACCCATTTCTCCAAATCTAAAAGAGATGAACCACCAACAAATAGAAACTTTAGATCTACAAAGGTCCTTACACTAAAGATTGGATTAAACAAGAGATTTACCTTACCTGAAACTTGAAGTCATCCAACCACCTTTCCAACTAAATTCTTCATTGTTTCTGTCAGGATCGAATTCTTAACAAGAATTAATACTCAGAAACTAATATCAAAGAAGTTGCGGAAAAACACTTTGATATTTAATAAAACAGTAATCAAACACAGTATATGATGATCAAACAGTAAACTTGTATTGAATGCTTAAAGTTACAAGATTACACACTCAACCTCAATATTGATGAACAGGCTCACCAATACGAATTCTACTTCTCTAGAATTAGGATCTATGCCTTGAGGTTAATTCTCACTTGAAAAACGATTATCAAAAGTTCTTTTTATCTATTCTAAACATTCTATACATATACTAATAAAAAGATAATTACAAAGAATAAACAAATCTTCAGTATATCTTCCATGTATATCTTCTAAGTATATCTTCAGTATATCCAGCTGTAGTATTCGTATCTCTTTAGCAGCACTAATAATGCTCAGCAGCATTAACTTCAAGTAGCAGCATTAACTACTAGCAGTATTAACTACTAGCAGTACTAACTAGCTAAGCAGTACTAACTTTGTTCAAGCAGTACTAACTTTAACTAGCAGTAGTAATTCTACTAGCAGTAGTAACACTTAGCAGTATTAACTTCAACTTGTTCTGGCAGTAGTAACTACACTTAGTAGAATCTTCAGTTCCCAACAATCTCCCCCTAACTTGACTTTTAGAAGAGAAGTCAAGTTCTTCAGATATTCTTCCAGATGCTCTTTTTAATGCTTCCAAAACTTCCAAGATCACGCTGCTAAGTCTGGATTCAGTCCCAAACTCTGATTGATTATCCTCTGAATGAGATACTTGGCCATTTCTGAATTTGGTGCACAACCCAGCTTCTTCTTTAACATAGCATGGGCCTTTAGTCTGGTGTGATTATATACTCTATCCACTAGGAAGTATTCTGTGTGATTTCTATCCAAAGTCACTGCATATACTCCACTAGTTTCATATAGAGTCCAACTTGTAACTTCTTTAAACACACTCTTGATGACCTGGTTTACTTCTTCAGGTTTGAACATCATGCATAGATACTCCATCACCAGTTTTGTAAGAGAAATTCCTGGAGTATTCAGATGGTCTGCATACAGCTTAATTCCTATGTCAAACATCTCTTCTATATCAGATCTAGAGCATGTTTTGACAATTTTGATCCAAGTATTGAATATTTCATACTTATCACCCTTCCTCTTTAGTCTGATGTAATCTTTTCCATCCATTTTCAGAACATCCCAGTGAATGATCTCTGGTGGCTTAACTCCAACAGGTTCTGCAGAAATTGGTTCAGGCACTTTGTCCATCACTACCATATATAAGCTTACATCATCTTTGATTGATGACCCTTGTTGACTTGATGACTCAGGTGCCCCTTCTTCTTCAGCAACATTTTGTTCTTCTTCTATTCTGAGCTTCTTATCTTTCTTTCTTTTGGCCATCATCTTGGTTCTTTTCAAAGTCTTTTGAACCTGTACCAGAGTATCTTCCTTCTTCTTCTCTTCCTTTTCCCTTTCCATTTCTTTTATAGGAGTTCCCTCTTCACTTTCAGGGAATGGTTGATTCATGTCTATATCATGTCTCTCCTTTGCCTTCTTTTCAAACTCCACTCTGTCCTTCTCATTGCTCTTCAGCTTCTCCATTTCTTTCTCATATAAATCCTTGATTTGATCAAAATTCATCTTCACAAACATTTCTTTCTTTACCCCAATTGCACTTTTCAAGAAAGTTATCATTTTGTTTCTTTCCTGAGTGGCAAGGTAAGTTTGTGAAGGTCTTCTCTTCTTTGCACTTGATCTGGCCATCATAGCCTTTCTCAAGGTTATTGCTCTTTGCTTGGCTTTCTCTGTTGCCAACCCTTTCTGGAATGCTTCATTTAACTCATTTGCTAGTGCTCTGGCCATTTCTCTGTCTTTTTCAACCTGTTCCTTTTCTGCTAGATCTAACTCTTCTTGCACTTTCTTTGCTAATGCTTCATCTGACTCAATCATCTTTTGCTTTTTAGATGGTTGATCAGATTCTATCATCTTTTCTTTCCCTTTTCTTTTTATATCTGCAGCCATGTCTTTCTTTTCTGATTTCTTGTCTCTCCCTTCATTTATGACCACTCCCTTTGCTTTGGGAGTGTCATTCTTAGCTTTGATTAGCACTTCAGCTACTTCAATTTCTG
The DNA here is from genome assembly GCA_954870635.1 of Arctium minus. Lineage (NCBI taxonomy): Eukaryota > Viridiplantae > Streptophyta > Magnoliopsida > Asterales > Asteraceae > Arctium > Arctium minus. The sequence continues at coordinate 55,890,588 of OX941095.1, read as the reverse complement.
TTGGTGTTAACTCTGTTACTGCTGCTTGTGAGTTTTCAGCAGCATTAACAGTTTCTGCTTCCTTCTCCCCCTCAACTTCTACTCTTTCTTTCTCAATCTCCCCTTCCCTTGATGCTTCTTCCATGTTGATCTCCCCCTTTTTGGGAGCATCAGTCTCTGGTTTCCTCCTTCTGAGCACAAATTGTTTCTTCTTCTTTTGTAAAATCAGTTTCCTTACCATTTGCTTCAACTGGATGATTTGTTCTTGTTGGGACAGGACTATGAGTTTTAGCTCTTCTATGTCTTTGCTCTGTTTGAGTACATCCATGTTGATGTTGCCCATTGTCTCCATCAATTCATCATAGTTATATCTGTCCTCACCTTCTCCAGGAGTGTTACCCCCTATTGAAGGATCATTGGATCTTTTAATAGTGGAAGTCTTCTGCCTAGCAGAAGCACTATCCACCCCTGTGGTTTCTTGGCACCAGGGACCTTCAAATGATTGCTCATTCAAAGTTGCCATGGGGGAGGTCTTATTGATGTTACCACTTTCCTCCTCTGTGCTAGCAGGAGTAGTGGCAGCCTCATCACCCATATGCTCTACCTCCTCCTCAGAGAGCACCTCCTTTGGGTTGGGAGACACCCTTGTGGTTTCCCTTTGGATATTCTCTAGGGGAGAATTCTCCCTTAGAGGGCTTAAAGGCTTAGTGGGTGATGGTACAAGAAGGGAAGGAGCCTTCTTTACCTGTTTTCTTTGATAAGTTTGGGTAATAGGAGAGGTTGGTTTTGTAAGAATGGACTGGGGAATTGTTTTTGAGTGAGAAGGTTGGGCTTGGCTAGCAGTGGGATGGTCTAATGAGGGCCTTGACCCTGCTGCCATACCTTCAGTGGTTTGGGACACCACCATCATTGTAGAGAACAATGGGGTGTCAACTCCTTCCGAGTCCCCAGCAGATCTTCTCATATTTGAGAAAACCTTGCCTTTGGGGGGTTTAGGTACATATACCCCAACAGGTTGAGGTATATCCGTCAATTCATGGTTGATAACTGCTTGAACAAACCTGGGATACATATAAAAGCTCTTTTTGGTTCCCATGTTTGAGACAAGATCATTGAAAATCATTTGTGAAAAATTGTACCTTCTGGTAGTGGCCAAACAGACCAAAGCATAAGCAATGGGACTGCTGAACTCACTCCATCCAGTGGTCTTTTTAGAAATGCAGTGCATCAAGGTATGAACAAGAAAACGCCATTGGGGTGAAAATTTAGCTTTTGAGAACTTAAAAATACCCAATGGGCCTCCATACCCCATTCTTGTCAGAGCAGAAAACAGTTCATCATTAGGGATAGACGTTATACCAGAGGCATCGTCTAGATGTAGACTGATGCGAACTATCTCTTCAGTAACTGTCAATGGATTGCCACATACTGTCGTCTTGATCATTCGCACACCATCCTCAGTAACAATGGTGGCATGTGCCCAGAATTGCCTTTGGTGCTCAATGTAGATAGTTGGAGACATAGTGAGAGCATGGGCAATGTGGCTCGACTTCAGAAAGTCGACTATCTGATGAAAACCTTCAGATTGTTTTGGCTTTTGGAGCATCGCAATTTCATTGTGCTCATCAATGAACGCCATGGATGCCATAGACCTTGAAGATTCTTGCCTGAAAACTTTGAACTTTGAGAGAGAAAGGGTTTAGAGCGCAAGTGAACAGTATGCAAAGAGTCGTTATGAACTTTTAGGCGGGCAAAGAATATTTATAGTATTCGGAATATAAGCAGTATTAACCTAGAGCAGTATTAACCATGAGCAGTATTAACTGAACTAGCAGTATTAACCGCGAGCAGTATTAACTGAACTAGCAGTATTAACCGCGAGCAGTATTAACCATGAGCAGTATTAACCGCGAGCAGTATTAACCATGAGCAGTATTAACTGAACTAGCAGTATTAACCGCGAGCAGTATTAACTGAACTAGCAGTATTAACCGCGAGCAGTATTAACCATGAGCAGTATTAACTGAACTAGCAGTATTAACCGCGAGCAGTATTAACCATGAGCAGTATTAACTGAACTAGCAGTATTAACCGCGAGCAGTATTAACCACTAGCAGTATTAACTGAAAGCAGCATTAACCACTAGCAGTATTAACTGAAAGCAGTATTAACCACTAGCAGTATTAACTGAAAGCAGCATTAACCACTAGCAGTATTAACTATACTTACTCCTTTTAAACTTGCTAAACACTGAGTACTGCTATGCATATCCTGAAAAAGAAGATTAGTAACACCAAGAATAAAAAATATACAGGTATACAACCACTTTTTGAGAAGAAGATTATTCAGAGTTTATCATTCCCACACTTGTGACCAAGAAAGTGAATCTACCCACATCAAAAGCTTTAGTGAATAGATCAGCAAACTGATTATCAGTGTGGACTTTGACAACTTGAATAAGTTTCTTTTCATTACAATCTCTTATAAAGTGATACCTGATTTCAATGTGCTTTGTCTTTGAGTGCTTGACTGGATTATTTACAATGCTAATAGCACTGCTGTTGTCAATAAAGATTGGAGTGTGTAGAAAGGTTACCCCATAATCCAACATTTGATTCTGAATCCATAAGACTTGAGAACAGCAACTTGCAGCTGCTATGTACTCTGCCTCTGTTGTAGATGTGGATACTGTGGTTTGTTTCTTGCACTGCCATGAGACTAGTCTAGCACCCAAGAACTGACATCCTCCAGAAGTAGATTTTCTGTCCAAGTTTGCCCCACCTAGATCACTGTCTGAGTATGCTATTAGGTCAAAAGGTGAGTTATGAGGATACCAAAGTCCCAATCTGGGTTGCCCTTTGAGATATCTGAATATCCTCTTAACAGCTTGAAAGTGAGAATGCTTTGGCCTAACTTGAAATCTTGCACATACACAGACTGGAAACATAATATCTGGCCTTGATGCTGTGAGATACATGAGAGAGCCAATCATGGATCTATAAAGATGCACATCCATGTCCTCCCCCTCAAGATCTGCTGTGATCTGCTTGTGTGTTTCCATAGGTGTGCTGGCAGGTTTTGATTCTGAGAAACCAAACTTGGTTAGAATATCCTGCACATACTTGGATTGACATATGAAAATGCCATCTGACTTCTGTTGAACTTGGAGTCCAAGGAAGAAAGTAAGTTCCCCCATGGAACTCATTTTGAACCTTTGATGCATTAAATCCTCAAATTCCTTGCACATGTTGTTTCTTGTAGATCCAAAGATAATGTCATCAACATAGATTTGGACCAGCAAGATATCCTTCTTCTTTCTTTTGATAAAAAGAGTCTTATCTATGACTCCTCTTTCAAAGTCATTTTCCAAGAGATAGGATGACAGAGTGTCATACCATGCTCTTGGGGCTTGATGTAGTCCATAAAGTGCTTTCTTTAGTTTGTATACCCTGTCTGGATAGCTTGGGTTTTCAAACCCTGGTGGTTGGCAGACATATACTTCTTCTTCAATTGATCCATAGAGAAAAGCACTTTTTACATCCATTTGATAGACTTTGAAGTTCATGTAAGAAGCATAGGCTAGGAATAGTCTGATTGCTTCTATCCTAGCCACAGGTGCAAAGACTTCTTCATAATCTATACCCTCTTCTTGAGTATAGCCTTGAGCCACCAGCCTTGCTTTGTTCCTTATAACAATACCTCTTTCATCTCTCTTGTTTCTGAAGATCCATTTTGTGCCAATTGCTCTGTGACCTTTAGGAAGGTCTACTAGATCCCACACATCTTGTAGCTTGAACTGTAACAATTCTTCTTGCATTGCTTCTATCCAGCTGGATTCTTTCATAGCATCATGTGCCTTTTTAGGCTCAAGCTGGGATAGAAAACATGAGAGCACTGTATGCTGTTGATCTTGCATTTCCTGAAGCCTGCTTTGATGTCTAGTCATCATGGGAGAAGAGATATCTCCTATTACCAGCTGTGGAGGATGATTCTTTTGAACTCTGGTGTTATGACTAGGTTCTTCATTCAGTCCAGCCTCTAGATTAGAGTCATGCAACTCAACTGAAGTGGTTTCAGATGTCACTTCTGATTCTTGAGTCTCCTCATCCCTAGTGTCTTCTTCACTCTGACTTGGTTCAGTAAATGATTCCTTTTCACAGTCTTCATTCACTGTGGGTATGGGAAAAATCACAGATTTAGATATACTTTCTTGAACTTGTGTGATCTCTGATTCTCCACCATCTGTTCCTGTATACTCATTACTGAAACCAAAAGAGTTAGTTAGTGAATCAATGTCAAATAGCCATTGAGGTCCAGACCCAACAGGATTTGGTGTGTTCTCATTGCATTTGACATTGTCACTTTCTTCAATTATTCTAGAAGATGAGTTAAAAACTCTGTAGGCCCTACTCTGAGATGAATATCCAACAAGAAATCCATCATCTGCTTTGCTATCAAACTTACCTAAGTGAGATTTGGTATTTAGAATTGTACAAGGACACCCAAAAGGTTTGAAGAAACCAATAAAAGGTTTTCTTTGATTTAAAAGCTCATATGGGGTCTTGTTCTTTTGCTTGACCACTAGAACTCTGTTTTGGACATAACAAGCAGTATTAACTGCTTCAGCCCAGAATGTAATTGGCAATTTTGAATCAGCCAACAGAGATCTAGCAGCCTCTATTAGTGTCCTATTTCTCCTTTCAGCAACACCATTCTGTTGAGGAGTCCTAGGAGCACTATATTGTCTCTCAATACCTTTTTCTTCACAAAAAGTGTTTAAATCATGATTTTTAAATTCAGTTCCATTATCTGATCTAATGACTTTTACTCTTTGATTAGTTTGGTTTTCAATTCTTAGAATAAAGGATTTGATAAGACCACTTGTTTCATCCTTAGTCCTTAGAAAATATACCCAAGTAAATCTGGAGTAATCATCAACAATAACCAAGCAGTAAGATTTCTTTCCTATACTCATAACATTTGTAGGACCAAACAGATCCATATGCAATAACTGGAGACAAGAAGAAACAGAATTTAACTCTTTGGTCTTATGAGAAGTTTTGTGTTGTTTGCCTTTAAGACAAGCAACACAATGATCATCACATGAAAAGACTTTTGAAGGTAAACCTCTTACAAGGTTATTTTTAACAAGATTGTTCATAGTCTTGAAATTCATGTGACACATCCTTCTGTGCCAAAGGGAGGATTCATCTATAGAAGCTTTTGAAACAAGACAATTTAAAGATGAATCACTATCAACATTGTCCAAATCAAGACAGTAAACATTGTCCTTCCTAGGAGTTCTGAGTAGTATCATGTTTTCATCAACTACCTTGAACCCTGGAGCAAGGATCATACACTCAGTGTTAGTAAATAATATACTATGTTGTTTGTCACAAACCTGTGATACACTTAACAGGTTGTACTTTAATTGATCAACATAGTAGACATCCTCAAATGTCATCTTACCTTTGGTGACATTACCTTTTCCACTTATCTTACCACCAGTAAGATTGTCTCCAAATGCAACATGTCCTCCATTAATTTGCTTGAAATCCTGAAGGCATGACATGTTGCCAGTCATGTGCCTAGAGCAACCACTATCAACATGCCATATGCTCTTTCCCTTGAGCTGTTGGTTGCCCTGCACATTAAATAAATCAATTAGTATGATTAGGGACCCAAGCCAAAGTGATCTTGGGTCTTCCTTTCTCATCAAAGTATTTACATTCCTTTTTAATGAGGTTTTTAAACTCAAAGCACTCTTTATTAGAGTACTTTGTCAATATGATTGGCTTAGCAGAATTAACACTAGAAGCAGTACTAACTTTAGAAGTACTAACAGAGTTAGCAGTACTAACAGGTGTAGCAGTACTAACAGGTTTAGCAGTACTAACCTTGTTAGCAGCATTAACATTGTTAGCAGTAGTATTACTTCTAGCAGCATTATCATTGTCAGCAGCACTATTAGTGATAGCAGTACTAACAGTTTTATTGCTTTTAGGAATCCACATATTGACACTTTCTTTAACAGAATACCTTTTCTTCATGTGGCTTTTAGTTTTAACAGTTTTCTTAGCCACATGATTCTTTTCAATTTTCTTATAACCAAAGGGTTTTTGCATGGATCTTTGGAAATTCATTCTTTGGTTTATGGGATTGAAATAACAGAATTTTGCAAGATGATTCAATTTGCCACAGATAAAACAAGGTTTTGGTCTATTGATTTTACTCAGATCAATCCCTTGTTTATGTGCCCACTGATTATTCCAATTTCTCTGATTTCCCCTCCTTTTATCATGTTTTTGGGGCTCAGATTTATTGCAAGTACACTGTTTGCCAGGACCTGGATTCACAACTGTGGTCTGTTTATAATGGACCTTATCAAACTTTTCCTCTGTCTTCTCTATGTTCTTGGATTTGATCCAAGCCCTTCCACAATCCTCATTGGTGATAATGTTGTTTTCTATAGAAATCTCACCACTCACCTTGTTCTCCTTACTCTTGTCAACCTCTTTCTCAGTCTTATCCTCAACAATTACCTCATCTAAGGGATCTATTTCAGTGGCTCCCTCAGGCAAGTCCTTCCTATCTTTGGTGTCTAACAGGTCTGAAGTAGGAGGAATGTAATTGTTGTTATATGGTGGAGGTGTGGCATTATACCCAATTCCTCTTCTCAACTTATCATGAATCTGATTTTGCAGTAAGGAGTCCATTGCTTTGGAAGCATTGGAAAACTTTTCTACATCAAGCTTAACCTTGGTTAACTCCTCTTTCAGTTTTTCACTCTCCTCTTTAGATTTAGTCAGTTTAAGTTCTAAATCCTTTTTCTCCCATTTCCAGTAATTAGTGTCATATGAGTGTTGTAGTTCATTGGCTTGAAAACCTTTGATTTGATCTTCAAATCTCTCTACTATCCTCACATAGTCTTTTATATCCTTTTCTAGTCTCTTCAGGTCATCACTCATCTTCTGATTGTGATCCCTGTACCTTTTAACAGTGTCTATGCAAGTTTTATTGCAGAGATTAGAACTTACCTCAGATGGGAGATCAGATACTTTAGCCATAAGAGCTTGATTCTGAATAGCTTCTTCTGCTTGATCACTCCAATCAAACCCCATTCCTTGTTGAGAAACAAGGGCTTGAGCAGAGTTTCTGTTATTATTGAAGCTTCCAGATTGAGCTTGTTGATGGTTGTTGTTGTGAGACATTCCACTTCTGCATTCTCTAGCAAAATGTCCCTTCAGATGACATTTGTAGCATTCTACCTTTGATTTATCAAACCCTGCTCCATCTTCTCTTCTTTGTGAGAAGTTGTTTCTTCCAGTCCTCTTTATAAACTTCTTAACCCTCATGGAGAGCATGGCCATCTGCCATTTAATATCCATCTCTTCCAGATCATCAGGATGAAGTTGTTCTAAGTCATCATTGATCAAAGAAGAATTTCCATGATTAGAAAGAAGAGCTTCAAATGCATAATCATTGCCTTTATCTAGATTTGATCCATTAGCAGCATTAACTGATTCAGAGTTAGCAGTAGAATCAATTGATGCTGATAGGAGTGCAGCATTATGAACATATCCAGAAGGCTTCTTCTTTGCCTCCACCTCAGCTTCAAAAACTCTAAGGTCATTGTACAGATCATCAAGTTCTTTGTTTTCCAACTGATCATTCTGTCTGAATGACACAGTGTACATGGTCCATTCATCTCCAAGGGACCTTAAGAACTTTCTGTTCACATCATCTTGATCAATCTGTACTCCCATAGTAGCTAGTTCACCAATTAGTTTATTAAACCTGTCAAAAGTTTGAGTCATGGACTCATTCTTAGTTGAGATGAAGTTTTCATACTGTTTTAAGATTGCCTTTTGATTTCTCTTGGTACTTTTGGTACCTGAGAATCTCTTCTCTAGAGCATTCCAGAGCATCTGTGCATCAGTGCAATTGCAGAATTGGTGTTGATACTCATTTGGAATGGCCAAGAGCAGTGTGCTCAAGGCTTTCATCTCTGTTTGTCTTGATTTCCTGTCTGCATCTGTCTTTGGAGGAGTTCTTTTGCCATCTTCACCAATTTTTCCTCCATCAGATGGGCCATTCTCAATGATGTCCCACATAGAGTAATCTGTGAGGAGAATATATTGCTTGATTCTGATTTTCCACATGTCAAATTCATTGGATCTGAGCATTGGAACTTTTGAGACCAAAGTACTGCTTGATTCTGTAAGATTTTCCATGATGAATAACTGTTTCTGAGAGAATTTGGCTCTGATACCACTTGTCAGGATCGAATTCTTAACAAGAATTAATACTCAGAAACTAATATCAAAGAAGTTGCGGAAAAACACTTTGATATTTAATAAAACAGTAATCAAACACAGTATATGATGATCAAACAGTAAACTTGTATTGAATGCTTAAAGTTACAAGATTACACACTCAACCTCAATATTGATGAACAGGCTCACCAATACGAATTCTACTTCTCTAGAATTAGGATCTATGCCTTGAGGTTAATTCTCACTTGAAAAACGATTATCAAAAGTTCTTTTTATCTATTCTAAACATTCTATACATATACTAATAAAAAGATAATTACAAAGAATAAACAAATCTTCAGTATATCTTCCATGTATATCTTCTAAGTATATCTTCAGTATATCCAGCTGTAGTATTCGTATCTCTTTAGCAGCACTAATAATGCTCAGCAGCATTAACTTCAAGTAGCAGCATTAACTACTAGCAGTATTAACTACTAGCAGTACTAACTAGCTAAGCAGTACTAACTTTGTTCAAGCAGTACTAACTTTAACTAGCAGTAGTAATTCTACTAGCAGTAGTAACACTTAGCAGTATTAACTTCAACTTGTTCTGGCAGTAGTAACTACACTTAGTAGAATCTTCAGTTCCCAACAGTTTCCATAGTTAAACCTCAAATCACCCAATCCTTGATCTTTTATGGTAGATCCATACCATAACAAGCTCCCAAAGCTGATATGTAGTCTCCCAAAATCGACCTAAGGAAGAGAGAAATGGAGAGGGGAGGTAACAATGAGAGAAAACCCTAAAATTTGGGTTTAAATTCGATCAGACAGCTCTCGCGGCCTTGGCCGCGACTTCAAGTCGCGGACCAAGCCGCGCGTATCCCTGAACTGTAGACAACAGTGAGTTACGCGGGTTTAGCCGCGACCTTGAGGCCATGGGCCAAGGCGCACGTGTCACATGATGCATCTTCTCACCCTTCGTGTTAAACCATTAGCCGAGCGTTTCTCTCGGCAGATCTATGACTGTTTTCCTTGAATGATCATAAATTGTTCATTAGGAATTTATGGATGTTACACTTAGAACCGGTTCCTAGAACAACCAGCTCTTCATCGGATCGTGCAATGTCTTCGGGACTCGTCCCGGGTGTCAAGCCGTGTGGTGGAGAAGAAAGACTTCGGACCGGGGAGGAGTCTGAATCATCTTCATCAACCAAGGAATAGGTTGATGAAGGTTTAGATGGGGTCCCCTTTTGTACAACCACACCTTGTTGAGAAGGAGCGGAGGAGGTGGCTTGTCGGATAGCAGATACCCTTGGCCCAAATGGGTCAATTTCAACATCTACCGATTTTTGAGAATCGGTAGGTGGTGTGTGTGCCTTGGCCATATGAGGTTTCCTAAGCCTCTTAGAATGAGACTTAGGGGGAATTTTGAGCTCCTCCACTTATGAGAATAAGGGGTGTGACTTGGGTAGCCTCCGAAGGTTGTTGCGGAGGCAGAGTCATAATGGCAAGAGAGGAGGAGACAATGGCCTTAACTGTCTTCTTTTTGGTGGCCATTGTCTTAGCTCGGTGAATGGGAACATGGGCCACCGAAGCAGGGGCAACCGATAGTTCCTGAGGTTTTTCGTCCCCCAGATTCACAGGTGCACCCCACTCCGCTTTGGGAGATGAGATAAAGAGTAACATACCTTTAGTGAGAGGGTTGTCGATAGCAGAGGGGCTCTTCTTGAGTACCATATTTCCTACTCTAGCCACAAAGATCGAAGATAATCTTCGGTTCAAGTAGCTTTGCATCGGCATTTAGAGCATCTTCGAGCTTGAGGTTGATAATAAGGGAAAGAAACCTCGGCGGAGCCACTTATAGGTTGGGTTTACACCCCCCCCCCTAAATCTAACTGCAAGTGTACAATGTCGAAATCAAGTAATAGTACGGAAGTACGAGTATCGAACCAAAGGAACTTGGTATTTAGTACCACAATTACTATATAAAATATTAACTAGACTAACAATAATTGGATTGAGTTGAATTTGACAAAAGATTAAAATGAACACACTAGAAAACAACTTGAAAAGTCAAAGAGATAAACTCAGCCGATAAGAAGCAGTTAGGAATTGGATTCATATTGGGTTCATTTTATTTAAACAATGGACGGATTAAATACTTTTTCTTAATAGTTCAATGAAATCAATCACACAAATAACCACTACACTTTCTCAAGCTATAACAACCTTAGCAGTTTGAAAAATGATGTTTCATCTCTCGATCTCAACAATCAAATCAAACTTGCTTAGAAGAACAGGATTAAACAACCTCTATGATTGAATTGGTATATCTCTATCCAATTCTTACCATAGGCATATGAAAAACACATCTAATCTTAATACATTTTTCTCAAAGAGTAAAAAGATCAAGAGAAATTTTCAATTAGTTGATCAGGCTAAAAGTATCGATTAAAATTATGCCATATGCTTCATTGAATCAGAAATTCGAAGTACAAACCCAATCACAAGTTTAAACGAAATTACACCCAACAATCATCCAACCCCCAACATGAAAAGATTAGTTCATGATGGGGGTTTTGAAATTGAAAACATAAAATGAAATGATTGCAGATCTAAACATTGTTCTTGAAATGAAGAATGCTCAAAAATACAAAAACTCCCTGATATCTCAATTCCTTAAGCACAAGAATTGTAAATCGATCGAGGATCCGTTTCCACCAAGATCTCCCCACATTTTCTCTGCGTTTTGCCTTTTTTTGCTCCCCAAAATCGTCTTTAGCCGCCTCTCTTTCTTTCCAAACTTTTGTAACCCCCAACCCTAGCTGAAACAGTCGATTAAGACTGTTTCAGTGCGTGGCGGGGGTTGTGAAGCGGGTCGGGTTACGCGGAAAGTTGCCCGCATCACCCAAACCCACGCGGCATCGGAAAGTCGCACCCAAGGTCGCACGGTGCACTGTTTCTTCATTTTGTACTTCAACTTCTCACCATTTTCACAAAATTGAGACTGGCTTCCCAAATCAACATTTTAGACGGTTTTATCCTGAATTTTTCTTCTTCTTCTCGTCCCGTCTTGACATGTACTTTTCTTCCAGAAACCCATTAGTTTTATCACTATTTTCCTTGGGATCATGCAATTTCCACTAGGTTTTGGGTATAAATAATATCTAAATCCGACATTATCAGCCACTTATGGTCCACGTGGGGGAGTGATGACATTGACAATGGAATCAAAAACATATTGTTCAAAGTCAATTCGACGCACAAACATCAATGCATGAGCCAACCTAGTCAAGTACGATGGAGATTGATCCCACCCTGAGGTTTTGGGAGAGAAACAGTGTATCAAGTGAGAGAAGAAAAAATTCCAGACGTCTCCCATGTTTTTACGGAGGAAAGTGCCGGAACCTTTGCTCTTACCATCGGGGATGTAGTTTAGTGTGTCAATTATCTCCTCTTGCTCATGACCAGTGGGGAAAGGAGAAAACTCAAGAAGTTGAAGAGCCTTTCTCACATTCGCAACCCCAAAAGTGAAGTCGTGATCTTCATCATCAGTGAGAACGGAGGCAGAAACGGAATTGTTGGTGGAATCGTAAACACAGGTGAGCCAGAAGTTGCCAAGTAGCATTTTTCTCATCTTGGGAATGGCAGTGAATGCATATTGTAGAGGTGAATGTTGAAGAAATAGAGAAACCTGATTGAACTCTGGGTGCTCGGGATCAAGATCGAATCGGGCACCATGGTTGCATGACGGGAAGATGAGAGATTCCCTGGTGAGTGGAACGTTCTTGCTAGGATTGGAGGATTTGGAGGAAGCCATTGATGCAGTTTGAAGGCTTAAAGTGCAGGTTGCAGGTTTATAGTGAAAGAGAAAGAAGTCGAGGAAGATGATGGAAGCAGTAAAAACAAAAAGAAAGGGTTTAGAAAAGGTTAGATGGGGGGGGGGGGGGAAGATAAAAGGATTGTTAAAAAAATAACCTGAAATTAAACAGGTCATGATAAAAAAAATAGGACATAATGGCAGCCATCATGGGGAAATGGAACGTCGTGTCCCTGACACGATGTGTCAAATCTTGACACGTGTTAAACACTAATAGGATAGAGGCAACGGTTAGCCGAAGAGAAAGAGATAAGAACAAATACGTCACCTGCCGAATTGTATTTGGTAGATTAAGATCCTATCGAAAACAGATGTCGGTAGGTGAGAGACCTACTTAAAAGAACATAGTGTAGACACGTCGAAAGTAGGAAATATTGAAGCCCTACTACTGAAGACTGAGATACCTACCGAAGAGGATAGAGGATCTTGCCTAAGAGGATCTTCGGTAGGTAAAGGATTTTGCCGAAGAGGAGAGTTCGACAATGGAAAGAGTTGCCGAAGACAATAATTTAGATAGCCGAAAAATGGAATTCGGTAGGTGAGATCTGCTGAGATCTTATTACCTAATAGAGTTGTGGCAATATTCGCTGAAGGAAGGAGTTCGGTAGCATGAGATAGCTACCGAAGAAATGAGCCTGCCGAAGGATAATCTTCGGTAGGTAAAAGAAAACATAATTTTTTTTATTTATTCAAAATTTAACATACCCAGAGAGCCTATCTGAAAATTGAATCTAGCTTCATCCAGAGGTTTAGTTAGGGGTGTTATTCGGTCGGTTAAATCGGTTTTCGGTATATTCGGTTCGGGTTAATCAGTTTTCAAGATTTTTTAAACCTAACCGATAACCAAACCAAATAAGGTTCAGTTTAATTGGTTTTGGTTATTCAGTTTTTGGGTTATTCGGTTCGGTAACCGGTTAAACCGAATAAGGATTTATATTTTTTTTCGTTTGACACTTACTCAAATAATTTTCCCAAATTAAGTGTTCGTTGCTTCTAATATATATTTTGTATCATACATTCATATCAACAATTAACTTATATTAAGTAAAGTAACCATCTCTCAAAAACCAATATCTACCAAATGACATTATTTTTCTTAATGTGACGTTAATCAAGCAAAGCATACAATACAATAAAAAAACATTGTTTATTATTTTAAAAAACATTATATAGCAATAAAATAAGTAAAATAATAATAGTATAACATGTATTTGGTTTATATTTTATAAACATAAAATATATAAAATATTAGTAGAATGTGTTATTCGGGTTATTCGGTTTAACTTAATTAGAAAAATAAATAACCGAAAACCGAACCGAATAAGGATCCTTATTCGGTTAACCGAACCGTTTAAACCAAAAACCGAATAACCCGAACCCATTTAACCCAAATGACATTCGGTTCAGGTAGGTTATTTGGTTTCAGTTATTTTTGACACCCCTAGGTTTAGTGAAGAGATCTGCCAACTGAAAATCAGTTGGGGTGAAGTGTAGTTCAATATCACCTTTTGAGATATGATCTCTGATAAAGTGATATTTGATGTCAATATGTTTGGATCTGGAATGGAGAACATGATTTTTTGCAATAGCTATTGCACTGGAGTTATCTCATAGAATTGGGACTTTTGAAAAGAATTGGTTGTAGTCTTGCAGTTGATTCTTCATCCACAAGATTTGAGCACAGCAACTTCCAGCTACAACATATTCAGCCTCAGCAGTAGAGGTGGATATTGAATGTTGTTTCTTGCTAGACCAGCCGACCACTGACCAAATTTCTACCTAGTAATTGGCAACTGATAGTTGTATTTTTTCTGTCTACTTTATATCCTGAAAGTTAGAATCTGAATACCCGATTAGATCGAAACCTGAGTCGTTGGGATACCAAAGACCCATATTCATGGTACCTTTTAGATACTGGAAGATGCATTTTACAGCAGCCAGATGAGATTCTTTTGGATTGGCCTGATAACACGCACACAGATAGGTAGCAAACATAATATATGGTCTGCTAGCAGTAAGATAAAGAAGAGAGCCAATCATTCCTCTAAAATTAGTGATGTCAACCGATTTTCCATCGGGATCAACATGAATTTTAAGAGGTGGTGCCATAAGAGTTTTCATGGGAGAGCAGTTTTCAAAATTAAATTTTTTGAGAAGATCACAAATATATTTGCTTTGATTTATAAAAATTCCCTCAGAAGTTTGTTTTATTTGAAGACCTAAGAAATGTAATAACCTAGTTCAAGTATGAACTAGTAGAGTTTGGGTGATTAATTGATTAAAGATCAAAGTTGGAGGGGCTAGTTGTAACTTTGTAATAAAAGGGTCTGACCCTAGGGATCTCTATTATTTTCTTGTTGGCGGCTGATTTTTTAGAGAGAGGGAGAGCTTTGGGGCAATTTTGGGAAGAGCAAGAAAGGGACCAATTTCCTTTAGGTTTCAAGGATACATTGATCTTCATCAAGGTAAGTTTATAGCTTCTCCTCTTGTTATTTGTTGTTTGAGCTAGTTGAGTATATTTTAGATCAATGAGAAAGTTATGCCTCCAAGAATCCATGAATCTCTGTATGCAAGAAATGATGGGGTTTTGGGGTTTTGTTCATCGATGGATTTTTTGGTTAAGGGATTTAGAACCCAAGCCTTTGGGTATTAGCTATCGATCATAGAGAAGTGTGGGGAATGATTTGTTGGTTGATTTTCAAACCGCGGTTAAGATTAGACCGAGGGTGGAGCGGTACGGCGGCCGAGAAGCACCATCTGCGACTCGGTTAGCCTTGGCGCTGTTCGAAGAAGGGTGTCGACGACCCTGGGCGGCTATGTGTTTCCCGGTGAGGAAGTGACCCCGGGCGAAGCCGGGCGATCTAGAGTCGGGAAGGGGACCCTGGGCGTTAGCAGCCGGGTTTCATCCCAACCCGGGCGATGGCGACCAAGTTCCATCCCAATATCGGGTGTGAGCATGGGAAGCCCCAGGCCGCAAGGCACCGGGCGAGGGTGTGGAGACCCTGAGCTGAAGATGGGAGAACCCGGGAGGTACCAACCCAGGCGGAAGGCTCTTGGGCCGTAACCCACCGCTGTGCCGAGCCCAAGCCCAATCTGTGTTTGGTGTTGGGTTTGTGACCTCTTTTTAGGCCTTGTGAGAATGTTAGCATTGTAGTATGTTTTCTTATGGTCACTAGGGAGTATTGGACTTAATGTCATAAAGGTTTTTCCGTATGGCGGAATGGTGAGTTATGATTTATGGGCCTTCGTCATTTTGTACAATAGGTTGTGAGGCAAGTCCTAAAGGGTGCGTGTGATCGTTAGCGAGGAACGTCAGGTGAGTTTTCTAAACTAAATGCTCTTCGATGATAAATTGGTTAAAATCATGTGGAAGTCATTTAAAGCATTTTACTTATTTATGTATGCTTTATAAATGTGCGAGCTTTACCTTAAATGTGGTTTTACACTTTTGTTGTTGGTTAAATGTATGCATACATTGTAGTTGGCGAGTATGGCCTAAGTCGGGGGGTGTGTCCCGTTTATGCTAATGGGGGGTGTATCCCAGATTAAGGCAGTATGAGCCAGACACGCTGTTACTTTCGAGTGACGGTAGTGTGTGCCGAAAGCGAGTTTATGAATGTGGTTATGTTTTTATAAAACTGAATTGATTTATAATTGCTTATAAATCTTTTATACGATGATGTGGCGTGTGAAACTGTTGTTAGAGGGAACTCACTAGACCTCTCGGTATAAACCTAGCTCTTCTAAAACCAAAAACCTTTTCAGGCAGGCATGAGGTAGGAGGATCGAGCAAGGGTAAGAAGAAAGTGTGTGAGCCGGAGCTGGGATTGAAGACCTCCATTTTTGTTTTTCGTTCCTTGTAATGTCAGTTGTGTATTAGGTTGACTTTCTGCAAACCTTGAATTTTAGATGTTGCCTTGGGTCGTTTGGCGTTGTTAGTTAATAAAGTTAGTTTTGCTTTATGTCGTGAGTTAGGTTGTTACAAGAAAAAGGCAAGCTCACCCATCATGCTCATCTCATATTTACTTTTCATGACAGAGGCAAACTCTTGACAAAGATATTCGTCAGTAACACCAAAAATGATATCATCCACATAGATTTGAACAAGAATAATATTACCTTTGGTCTTCTTGAGAAAGAGAGTATTGTCAATCTTACCTATGGTATATTTGTTGGAGAGAAGAAAATTAGACAGAGTGTCATACCAGGCACGAGGAGCCTGTTTGAGACCATAGAGAGCTTTGTCTAGCTTGTACACATAGTCTGGATGAGAAGGATCTTCAAAGCCAGGAGGTTGCTTCACATAGACTTCTTTAGCAAGCTCTCCATTAATAAAAGCACTCTTGACATCCATCTGAAAAACTTTAAAAGTTTTTATGAGCAGTATAAGCTAGAAAGATTTTTATTGCTTCAAGTCTAGCAACGGGAGCAAAGGTTTCATCATAATCAATCCTTTCCTCCTGTCGGTATCCTTGCGTAACAAGTCTAGCTTTATTTCGGATGACAGTGCCCTCCTCATCCATTTTATTTCTGAAGACCCACTTTGTTCCAATAATAGTCTTTTGTAAAGGTCGAGGAACAAGTCTCCAGACTTTATTTCTTTCAAATTGGGAAAACTCTTCTTGCATGGTTATTATCCAACATGGATCGGCCAAAGCTTCCTCAATCTTCTTGGGCTCTATGATGGAGAGGAAATTCACATAGATACAGATGTTGCAAATGCCTCTTCTAGTTTGGACACCTGCTTGTTGATCACCGATAATTTGTTCAATGGGATGATCTTTGGTCTACTTGGTAGCTGGTGGAAGAGGTGAAGGAAGAAGTTTGGGAAAGTGAGAAGTGGATGGTTCGGCATAGAAAGTGTAAGCGGGTTCTTGGGATGGAATATTATGAGAAGATATAATATGAGATGTAGGATTAGCCGAATCCTCAAATACTATAATCTGAAGGTTCGGTTCGGTAGGTGATGATGAAGAAGGATGGTTGGTTTGAGGAGGGTTATCAGCCGAAAAAGGAACAGATGGCTGACTTATAGATGGATGGCTGTGAGAATCTTCCCCTACCCAAGAGGTTATCCATTGATTTAACTCATTGTCATCACATGTGAGAGAAGATGATTTTTTATCATCAAATTTCACATGTATTGACTCATCAATACATTTTCTCCTTAAGTTGTAGACTCTGTAGGCTTTGGAGGTAAGAAAGTAGCCCATAAAGATTCCTTCATCAGCCTTAGGGTCAAATTTCCCAAGGTGTTCTCGATCATTGAGAATAAAGCACACACAACCGAAAACATGAAGAAAACCGATGTTAGGTTTTCGGCCATAGAATGCTTCATATAAATTTTTGTTATGCCTCTTTACAATGACAGACCGATTTTGAGTGAAGCAAGCGGTGTTAATAGCTTCAGTCCAAAAGTAGGTAGGAAGATTTGATTCACTTAGCATAGAACGTGCTGCTTCACATAAACTTCTATTTTTCCTTTCCACAACACCATTTTGTTGTGGTGTTCTATCAGCTGCGAAGTTTTGGGAGATTCCTTTATCATTGAGAAAGGCTTCTAAGGTAGCATTTATGAATTCTGTGCCATTGTCATTTCTGACAGATCTTACAAGTTGACCATTGAGCACTTCAGATTTCTTGATGAAGTGGATGATTTCTTCAGATGTATCACTTTTGTACCTGAGAAAAGATACCCAAGTGTAACGTGTAAGTTCATCAACTATCACAAGAATGTACCTTTTTCCTCCAAGACTTGGATTACTAACTGGTCCACACAGATCCATATGCAGCATTTGAAGTGGAGTAGAAATGGAGAAACACTGCTTGGTTTTGAAGGAAGATTTTGTCAGTTTGCCCTTTTCACAAGTTGCACACAATTTCTCTTTGACAAAGGATAACTTTGGAATTCCAACAACCAAATCTTTGTTGGAGAGAGCATTCAACGTTTTGAAGTTGAGATGAGAAAGACATTTATGCCAAGGCCAATTTTTCTTCACAGAGTCTTCTGAAATGAAGCAGATGCTTCCTTCAGTAGAATTTTGACCCATGTTAATAACGTACACATTGTCCTTTCGAGAACCGGACAGAATAATATGGTAGTTTTTGTCGGTGATGAGACAGTCATCAATTCTGAAGATAACATAGTATCCCAGATCACATAGCTGACTGATGCTTAGAAGAGTGTGCATCAGCCCTTCCACATAGGTAACTTTGTTGAAAGTGATAGAGCCATTTGAAAGAGTTCCATAACCTCTGGTGGAACCTCTAGAGTAATCACCAAAAGTTACAGTGGGGACCTTTCAATTAAAAGAGATTTATTTCTTGTCATGTGTCTTGAACATCCGCTGTCGAGATACCATGTTTGTTGATGTTCAAATACCTGCAATCACAGAAAAATCAGTCCTTTGGTACCCATTTTGAAGTGGGTCCTTTAGGGTGCGTTTGGTTTGCAGACTGGATGGGACGGGACAAGACAAAAACTAACTGTCCCATGTTTGGCGTGACATGGGACAAGACAAAAATTCACCGTCCCACGTTTGGCGCGACATGGGACAGGGACAAAGACTGGACAAGGTGGGACAAGATGGGACAAAAAATGGTATTTTCTTGTTCCACCAAAATAGGTGGAACAATATGGGACAAAAGTGAGACAGAAACTAAAAATATTTGATTTACCGCTATTTGATGTATAATCCTAATATGGTATTAGTCTTAAGGGTCACCACTACCTATCGCCGCCATTACCACCATCGACGGCCACCAATAGCCACTGCCAACCACCATCGGCCACCTCTACCTATTTCTCCACCATAACAACCTCATCTACCACCTCCACAACCATCGGCCATCGCCGCCACCACTACCATCGTAGACCACCTCCACCAACATCGATCACCACCACCTTTGGCCGCCACCACCATCAACAGCCACCGGTAGCCACGACCAACCATCGTCGACCACTTCCACCTCTTCCTCCACTACTACAACTTCCTCCACCACATCCACAACCATCGCCTATCGCCACCTCCACCGATCACCACCACCCATTGCCGCCGCCACCACCGACGCTTACCGCCAACTACCGTCGGTGACCTCCGCCTCTTCCTCCACTACAATAACCTCTATTACCCCTGTCCACCACCACCACCACCACCACTACCATCGTCGGCCACCTATACCTCCACCACATCAACCATAACAACCACATGCACCACCACTATCCACTATCTTTCACGTTCTTCATAACTACCGTCCTTCACGGGCCACCCATCGCATTTATCTTTTACTTGTCACTGCAACTATGTATCCGTCAATTCATTAAGATCTTCCAAATTGAATCAAATATTATATTTTCTTTATACGAATCAGATTTTTTCGAACTACCATCAATTATTTCAGATTCTTCATTCAAATTTCCTACCCTTGTTTTTCTATGTATTTATATGTATGAAAATCGTTTAAAAAATAAAAATATTTTTTTAATTAAATTATTTAAAGATATATACTTTATTTGTGTTATTTATAACTATTATATGATATATAAAATCATCAAAAAACTTTTAGGGAAATTTATCCAGTTCTGTCTTATCCAGTCCTAGCCATACCAAACACAAGACAGACATTTGTCTTGTCCTGTCCAGTCCCATCCAGTCTTGTCCTAGTCTCTTGTTCTGTCCTGTCCAATTTTGTCCTGTCCAGTCCCGTCCAATCATGTCTGCGTACCAAACGCTACCTTAGGGTTAGAAGAAGTAGAGGAAGAGTCATTTGGATTATTTCTTTCAATCCGTTCCTTGGGACAATCCTTTGCAAGATGAAAGGTGTCCCCACAGTTATAACACTTTCTGTAGATAAACATCTTTTTAGATTTCAGACTTGACTCTTTGTCTTTCCCTTTAAGGTTGACCTTAAGGGTGCGTTTGGTACACAGACAAGACAGGACAGGACAAGACAAGATGGAACAGGACAGGATGGAACAGAACAGGACAGCTGTCCAGCGTTTGGCAAGACATGACAGAACTGGACTAGACTGGTTAAATGACGAATTTACCCCTGATGAAAAATCATAGATTACATCACATAAAACTAATTTACATCACTAATACATAGTGCAATGGATTATCAAAAACATAAAACTAATTTATCACGAATGGATTTTGGATATGGAAATCAAAACCTAAATTTTAAGTTTCGGATTTTAGGTTGTTTCGGGTTTGGGTTGGTCGGGTTTCGGATTGATGTCGGTCGGGTTCGAGTATTATATAATGCAAAAGTTATATATAAATTCAATCGTTTTTTAGGATGAATACAATCGATTAAAAGATTGATGAGATCGATAGCAAGTTTAAAATTTAGAAAATATTTCAACAGACTATAATTTACGATTTTCAAAATATAATTAGATAAATAAATAAATATATAGTATTTAAAATATATGTTATTTCAGGTTTTCGGACGGGTTGGGTGGCCAACGATCAACCCCAATCCGAACCCTTATATCCTCCCAAATGCCGAGTTTCGGATTATCGGATTTTGGGGTATTCGGGTTTTGCAAAAACACCTTAGTTTTGGTTTGGTTGCGGATTCGGATTTCGGACTATTCAGGTTTTGCGCACCCTTAGCTTGGAGGCGTGGATGATGAGAAGACATGTTTTATGTTTTTGTTTTTAACAAATAGTATATTAGTCAAAATATTGTTGTTCTACTTAGTTCCACGGGGTTGGAGTGGGACAAGTGTGTCCCATGCTTGTTCCACTTAGTTCTAGCGTGTCCCACATATGGTCACGCCCAACATGGGACAAGCTTGTTCTGTTTTGTCATGTTCCACTCTGTTCTGCATACCAAACACACCCTAAGGGACTTAGAGGATGCACGAGGAGGACAAGGCATGGGTCCAAGAATCCATTTTTCAGATGAGGGGAGAGGAAAAATTGAAATGCCCTTAGATTTAGTTTTCTTCAGGTTTATAGATCTTGGAATGAACTTGGTGGAATGAGCATGAGGTTCACCTTTTGAAGATGGTGACGTCTTTCTTTTCAAAGGCAATTCTGAAACGACTGACTTTCCTTTGTTTAGATTTTAAGGCTTTTTGGAAGGGAGATGAGAATTTTTCTTGGGAAAGTAAGAAGGTTTAGAAGAAGAAGAAGTAGCCTCATCAAGATTCAATGATTTGAGAAGATCATTGATTGGTTTAACAAGATCATTTGAGCCTTGATCTTCCTCAGGTTGAGGCTTAGGTTCAGATTGCTTAGCCTTTATGAAAACACCAAACTTCAAAGAATCACGAAGATCTTGAGAGTGAACCGAATGAGAATCTTCAAAGTCAGAATCAATGTACTCAGGAGAAAAAGAGGGGTATTTAGAAGAAGAGGAGGGTACTTCAGTGGAGGAACCATCAACATCCATTTTTCCAAAACCAAGCCCAAATTTTTCATCTCCTGTTACTTGGTCTTGAAAAATTCTTTCAAGATTTTTAGAGGAGGTAGTCCATTTGTTAACAATTTTTTGCTCCTTTTTAAGACGTTTAAACATCTTATTTTTCTCTTTATCAAGAATGTAGTTGATGGTTTTTAAATCTACTAGCTCAGCTTTGATTTTATCAAGGTGTTTTAGCTGAGATAGACATACTTGGAGTTGAGAGGAGAGGGATTTGACTTGAGCATTTGCTTTTCTTTCAGCATCTTTTTCTTTATAGAATTCGATAGTTAATGAATCAAATGTTTCAATCTTTTCAACACTAGTAAGAGAGTGGAAGGGATATACCTGAGAGGAAGAAGATGAGCACTCAGTGGAGACTAGAGCAATGGTCATGTCAGTGTCCTTGTTTTCGGCCATGTCATCCAATTTGGCCATAAGGAACTTGCTGGAAATCTCCTTGTCACTCTCCGAGGTCGGTTCATCAACCCAGTCATGAGACTCAGCCATGAAACCTTTTCCTCTTCGATGTGCATTCTCATTTCTCTCCTTTTCTCTCTTGTATTTGGCTTTGTATTTCTCGGCATGATCGGTGTTGTCTTTGAAGGAGGAAGAGGAGGATTTTTGAGAGAAGGATCGACTATCCGAATCAGAGGGGTTGCTCCTGCACTCAGAGGCAAAGTGGAATTTCTTGCCACAAGCATAACACTCCTCATTGATTTTGTACGAAAAGTTTTTAGAAGAGAAACAAGATTTTCGGCTAGACCTGAATTTGTTAGAAGAAAAATTGTTTTTTAACTTAGAAAAATTTGCAAGCATGCCCATTTCTTCTGTCATTTGATCAACCGAGTTATCTTCACCTTCATCATCGGCCTCACTAAGATAGGCCTCCGATTGGTGAGTTGAGTCATCATGACTTTCTTGGTCAGACTCGTTAGAAGGATAAGTAATTCTGGGAATGCACATAGACTTTTTGGAAGTATCACCGATAAGAGCCATAGAAAGGCTCTTTATCTCTTTGATGATCGTTTTTCTTTGGATCCTATTTTGTTCATAGTTAAAGAGGGATCCTTAAATAACAGTAAGAGGAAGATTATCAAGGTCCTTGGTCGTCTTGATACATGTACATATGTTTTCCCAGAAATCAGGAAGACCATCCATAAATTTACACAAGACTTCCTCGTTGTCATATAATTTTCCTAGAAGTTTGAGATCGTTAAGAAGGTTGTTAAAACGATTATAATAGTCAGAAAGAGATTATCCCATTTCATGAGAAAAGAGTTCGTACTTTCGTACAAGAGAGATCTTTTTGCTCCTTTTGACTTCTTATGTACCCTCATACAGAACACACAGTGTGGTCCACATTTCTTTGGCAGTAGAGAGATTCACTAAAGAGTGGTACACCTCATCAGGGAGGGAGAGATCAATGATTGCTCTGACTCTAGAGTCGAGAGCAATGAGACGCTTGTCATCCTCAATATATTTATTGGGATCTTTGAGGATGTATCTCCCAGTAGCAGATGTTCGTTCTTTATCCGAGGAATCATCAGAATCACTATAAATAACATCTTTATCTTTATATTTATCTTTATCATTGGAATTAGTACAAGTTTTTTGAAAACGATTCCAAACTTTAGGGACTATGGGTCCCTCACGAAGCACTATGATAAAACGACTATCCACACATTCCAAGAACAACATCATACGACTTTTCCAAAGATAAAAGTTGTTGGGATTCAACTTAGGTGGTTTGGCTATAGAGCCATTGTCATAGGAGTTAGAAAAAGAGTTTTGAGAAGAAGAATCAGCTTTCACAGAGGAAGATGATGCCATTGCAGATCTAGTTTATGGATTAAACTAACCTGCTCTTATACAACTTGTTGGTCCCGAATAAGTAAAACAAGTATTGTAGAAAGGAGGGGGTTGAATACAATACACAAAATTTCACTTAATTTTAATTCTTTTATTGATATAAATATCAAGAATTACACATAGAAAACAATAAAGATTGTTGCAAAAAAGAACAGGTAAACTATTTTAACAATCTCACACTTAGAACACAACTTAGAAACACAAAGTTTAAAAGCTATGAAGATGAGAGAAAATAGTTGCCAACTTTTTTTTAGTGCACTGAGTTCTCTTCTTGAAAGTGTGGCTTGCATGGAGGATGTCTTCACCTTTATATACTACCTTATGCATTAAATGCAAAGGACACTTGTCAAACTGATATTGGATCCTTGAGGTTTTCTTCAATAAATTATAAGATATTTGAAGTGACTTATCAAGATACAAAAAGAGCTTTTGTACTTTGATAAGATAATATCTCAATAAAATATTCCTGGTATAAATCTTTTTGAGATCTTTTGGAGAAAGTCTCTATCTTTTGATGACCCAACACAATGTTTAACAAATATCCTCGTATTGTGACCAAAGTTCTAAATGGCGTAAAGCGTGGCATGGCGTCGATGTCAAGCCTCAAGTCTTACGAGTTACGGCGAGGCCATGGCGTTTTCCATGGCGTGACTTAAGGCGGCAAATGTGTATATAATTTATATGCATATATGTGTATGTGTGTGTTTATATTAGTGTCTTGAACAATAATGATCAAGTTATTAACAATTTAAATTCAAATAAAACGATAAATAAAAGAATTTCTAAATTATAGTCGATACTAATGGGAAAATTTCAATCGAACTTCGAATTACACAAATTCGAAAAATGGAAATTACACAAATTTATAACGCCATAACGCCCCATGGCGTGCGATGGCGCACCATATCGAGCTCGACGTCTTATCTCGACGTCAAGGGGTAAAACGTGGCGACAAGGCCACGTCTCAGCGCTATGGCGCGTAGGACCGACAATGGGTAAGGGTAAACCCGTCACCCGTTATGTTTCAAACCGTTGGATAAGGGTATGGATAAAAAAATTATCCACTTATCCATTACCCGTTTACCCGAAATTTTAGTGGGTAGGATATGGATAAACGGTTTTTCGTTATCCATTACCCGTTACCCGTAACGATATAATATATATATATATATATATATGGTTGTATAATTATATAAAATTAAATATTAGTGTATATATACATAATTAATATTTTTTAATAATGTTGTCGTATATTAACATGTATTTTAATTCATTTTCATATTTATCGAGTAAAATATTTCATGCTGGTTAAATGAGAAACAAGACGGATTTAGAAAAATAAATACAACGAAAAGTGTTAGTCTTACACTTTTTAAATTGTGTTTAAAATATTATACTATGATTATATTTAGAGTAATAAGATGTTTACTACAACAAATTAGATATAAAATAATAACTATAGTTGTGAACTTATGTTTTACTTATATGTTTGAGATTTAACAATATCAATTGTAGTTCAAAATGAAACTTTGTTTTACCATTTATCCATTACCCGTTTCGTTACCCACTACTTTTAATGGGTAGGGTAGGATACGGATAAGGGTTTTATGAGATAGATAATTATCCGTTTCGTTACCCGCTATTTTAAATGAATTGGATATCGGATTAACCCTTACCCTACCCATACCCTACCCGTTGTCAATCCTAATGGCACGCCATGGCGGCGCCAATGCGTGTTTTTTAGAAGACTTCTTAATAGAAAGGTAATTAGTTTTTGAAAAGAACATAAAATATCACATTAATTGATTGCACTTCTATAGGAAATATATAATTACTTAATTATCTGTAATTATAATGATTTTTATAATTAATTTATTTTATTCTACCTTTTAAACATAACAATAATAATTTAAAAAACACATGAAACCCTCAAATACACTAACTTAAGAATTGTTTTTGTTACTTTGAGATTTTACAGAAATTGGAATGGATGACATTCATGTGTGAATGAGAGAGTCAAGCTCATGAATGTCTTGCTCTATAAATAGGGGGAAGGGGGATGTTTAGGAGGCGAAGGATCGTGTGAGAAGTTGAGTTTATGGTGAGAAGTGGATCTGAACCGTTGATCTCTTTTAATCGCAAGCCCTCCCATGAATTGCGCCTTAGAACGGAATTGATCTAGTGCATCTTATCTTGGTGCATCTCATTTTAATATACGTCCATTTCTCATCTAACGGTTGATAACCACTTCTCACGCTTCTCACCGTTAACTCAACTTCTCACCGGAATCCAACCCGTGTTTAGATTCATAAATGAATCACCAATATAAGAAATTGAAAGAAAGTGGCATCTCATTTCATGATCTTTTTTTAATGGAAATGGAAGTTGCTTAGTGAAACTATAAACATGATTTACATGTTATAGGAAATAAGGTTTAAGTATTGATTTCAGATTGTTTTTATGGACTCTTAGGCTCTTAGTTGGCGTTTGTTTTTTAAAAGGTCTGAAGTCTGAAATTTTATTTCACTTTTGATTAATAAGAGGTGGTGCTGAAGTTTGAAATTTGAATCAATAAGACTATTTGTTTTTGTAACATCTGGAGACGTCTTGAGAGAAATGAGAGCATATGAAATGAGGCGGCGATAAGAGATTTTAAGAAGTTAGGTCATCACTTCTTGTTTCAGATGTATTTAAGAGCCATTAAGAGGTTCTGAAAACTAGAAAAACAAACAGTCTGAATATCAAAAGGTCTGAACGATTCAGACTTAAGAGCCATTAAGAGGTATTTTTAAAACAAACAGCCCCTTAGTAATTTGGACCCATTTTGTTCTTGATTTTGAGGTTGTTGCAATTTCTCTAGTCTTGCTAAAATGGCACATGATGGGCTCTGATCTTTTATTCTGTATACCTTGTTAAATAGTTCAGAAAATGTCATCTCCAAGCAAAAGGAGGGATATGGATGTCATGAAGCTGTAAGGATGTTATGTTTATATGTTATGCTTGTAGTTTCTGCAACAACTTGTTTATTACGCTAATTGTGCGGTTACATTATTTGTTTATTCCAAAAATACTTTTTGTTTCTATATTGTATTTTACTTATAAATATTTTAATAAATTTACATCTCGTTGCATTGCAGCGGGTACATAAACAATTAATGCATAAGTTAGTCATTAAAAGTTAAGAACAACCAATGTTTTGAGTTTGAAAACCCCATTATCCATCATTTTCATTTCAAAATCTTTGACCAATCGACCATATTAACCTTCAATTTATATGCTATCCAATTTGCAATATAAAACCACATAAATACATAAAATTAACATCTAGAAAGAAGGAAATAGAACAAAAATGAAACATGATTGTCGTTTCAAGTTCTCAGTTTAGATTTTAAGATGTTTTGCATCGTATCGCACACGAAACATAACTAGTGTGTATATGTATGTGTGTGTGTATATATATATATATATATATATATATATATATATAGGGATTAGGTTCACGTGAGACCAGCCTGTTTTCGTGAGACCCGCGAGACCACGATTTTACACTTGAAACTTCACAGTGTTTTGCTTAGAAGTTTCAAGCGTAAAATCGTGGTCTCGCGGGTCTCATAAAAACAGGCTGGTCTCACGTGATACCAAGTATATATATATATATATATATATATAGAGAGAGAGAGAGAGAGAGAGAGAGAAAGAGGAAAGTTCAAATGAAACCTCAATTTTTATTAACTCATTGTGCACATGATGACAAATATGGGTCACTTCATCTCTACTGATCCAACATATTTGACTTACTATTTTCTTTTTTAATTAAAAACTTTTACCCACTTAAAGTTTTTAAAATAAATTATTTTAAAAATTACTAATAGTTTAATCAAACAAATTACATAAAAAACGAGAATTTCGTGCTCTTCGATATGACATCTATCTCGATATAGTTTTTTGTTGTTTTAACCGTTTTTACGTGAAATTCTATATATGTGTTATATTCATTATGAATATTTATGTACGTTCAATTGTGAACAACACCTCAACGTCGTAAGTTCGTAACTCGACATCACCTTATTCAACACTTTCTTTAATGTCGTAAGGCATCATGTTCTTCATCACCGTAACCCAACACCAATCGAGACGAATCGAGAATCTATCGAGTTTTGGTTGTGAACCGGGAACAAAAGAGAGTGTGTCACATCTCCACACCTTCACTTGTCATTCATGTATCATTCATCATGAATAATGTATCATTCCGGATGAATAATACAACATTCAGAGTGAATAATACACGATTCATAAATTCGTGTATTATTCATCTTGAATGTTGTATAATTCATCATGAATAATGAATGAACATTCACATTTGTTATTCATACTAAATGTGTGACAGCCGGGGATGCGCATACATATTCATTATGAATTAAACCAAATTTCGGTTGTGAATCGGAAAACAAAAGTGAGTACGCTATGTGTTCACACCTTCACGGGTCAATCACATATTATTCATCATTAATAATGTATCATTCAGGATGAATAATACATCATTTAGGGTAAATAATACACGATTCATGATAAACAATACATGAATCATGAATTCGTGTATTATTCATCCTGAATGTTGTATTATTCATCTTGAATACTGTATTATTCATCATGAATAGTGAATGAACGTTCACACTTGTTATTCATACTGAATGTGGACACCTGTGAACGTGCATACATATTCATAATGAATATAACACATATATAGCATTTCACGTAAAAAAAAACGGTTAAAACGACCAAAAAAACTATATCGAGATGGATGTCATATCGAAGAGCATGAAATTCTCGTTTTTTTATGTAATTTGTTTGATTAAAATGTTAGTAATTTTTAAAATAATTTATTTTAAACTTTAAGGAGATAAAAGTTTTTTAATTAAAAAAGAAAATAAAAGGTCAAATAAGGTAGACGCTGATTCAAATTTCCAATTTTGTTACTAATCACTTCTCAATTTATATTATTATGTTTTAACCATTGATTAGTTTTCTAAGTTTTGATCAATGACTAAGATTGATCCTCACGTGCAGAATGAAAAATAAGTTTTCATTTGAATCTACCACTATATATATATATATATAGGGTCCCCTTCATTTGCTAACCACGGCATTGGTGCTAACCATGCTAACCAATTTTCAACCAATTAGAATCATCCTAGAGTTTATGTTCTCAAAGGGTAATATGGACATTTCATAATTCACGCCTATTTAATGTATTTCCATATTTCAAGGAGTTATTAATATGATAGTTATCTAAATATTAAATATAATATTTAATATTTAATGTATTTCCATATTTCAAAGAGTTATTAATATGCTAGTTATCTAAATATTAAATATAATATTTAATGTATTTCCATATTTCGAGTGTGCATATATGAATGTCTAGATGTCAGTGTGTATCTTAACCAATGCAGAATAGATCAGCTGATATGCACATATGCACATATACAACATGTACATATTCACAATACTCAATGTGCACATATGCATATTAGATACCAGTGTGCACATATGCATATGCTCAATGTGCACATATGCATATACTCAATATGCACACATGTATATTAGATATCAGTATGCATATAATATTTCAGCAAACATATGCATATATGCAAGTGTGCACATATGCACTATTCTGAAAATCGATTTCTTCAAATCCTGAAAATCGTTTTAACCAACTTTCCGGTCAAATTCCGGCGACCCCTATCTTGGTTCAATTCAACTCCACTTCATTTTCCAGTAAAGTTGATTTATGCAGCGATGCGTTTAACCTCCCATGTATTGTTTCTCCGTATCCCTCTTTTTCTCCGGCGAACCCAACCTCACCCACCACCGTCGCCAAGAAATCGAACCATCATCGGAAAATCAAGATTCTCATCATCACCGTTTCCGTTGATGGGTTTTTGTTATTATGCATCTTGGTTGCATTATTAACGATTTGTTTGAAAAGAAAAAAGAAAAAGACGCCGACGGTGGGTGTGAAAGGCGCTGAAGCAGTTCCGGCGGTGCATGGTGGCGGCGACGGAGGTGCGACGATTGGTAGTGGGAAGAATGGTGGAGATGGGTTTTCAAGTGAAGGTGATGACAGCGGTGGGATTGGGAAGTTGGTGTTTTTTATGGGATGAAATCCCTAATTATTTGGGTTTTTAATTTGGTAGGCCCATGTTCCCCAAATTAAAAGGAGTTGTATTTTGAACGAAATACCCCTGTGCATACATGCATTGTATTTTTTTCAACCGTTTTTAATATTTTAATTTAATAAAAAATCAATTAATTGTGGATCATTGATCCCATCAATCTACGATTGAGATTGGTTAGCACGGTTAGCACCAATACCGTGGTTAGCAAATGAATGAGTCTCTCTCTCGCTCTCGCTCTCTCTCTCTCTCTCTCTCTCTATATATATATATATATATATATATATATATATATATATATATATAGGGGTGGTATCAATTGGAAACCAAAATTCATTGGAAACTTTGGAAACCAAATTTCAGCCATTGATCTTTATAATCAATGGTTAAGATTCATTTGAATTATATATGGTAGTAAATTAATTAATTTATTAATAATAAATAAAAATAATAGATGAAAAGGGTAAATATGTCTTTTGATTTTGTGTCTCAAATATGCAAGAAAGGTTTATTTTATTTATATTACTTGAAACCAAAATAAAATTTCCCACGCAATCTAAATTTTGTTATTTTTTTTACTATGAAAACGAGGAGCATTTGTCTTTTCATCAAAAAAAATTAATTTTCTTTTAAAATGTAAGAAAATATTTTTTTTAATTTCATTTTATTATAAAATTTCCCACGCAATCTAATACTGTGATGAAACAGAATGAATTTGTGGATTACAGATTTCATTAGATTACAGATTTCATCAGGTTTATCGTGTTAGCATTATTGTTTCATAATGAAAATAGATTCATCAGGTTCATCGTGTTAGCATTATTGTTTCATAATGAAAATAGATTTATCAGGTTCATCGTGTTAGCATTATTGTTTCATAATGAAACATGATGAATTTGTGTCATTTTTGTTAACTTCCCATTTTTGTTTCATTACCTGTTCAGTTGCATATCCGTATATGAAAATAGATTCATCAGGTTCATCGTGTTAGCATTATTGTTTCATAATGAAAATAGATTCATCAGGTTCATCGTGTTAGCATTATTGTTTCATAATGAAACATGATGAATTTGTGTCATTTTTGTTAACTTCCCATTTTTGTTTCATTACCTGTTCAGTTGCATATCCGTATATGAAAATAGATTCATCAGGTTCATCGTGTTAGCATTATTGTTTCATAATGAAAATAGATTTATCAGGTTTATCGTGTTAGCATTATTGTTTCATTATTACCATATATAAGCTAAATTAAAATTAAATAATTTACCTAAATTAAATATCTCATTTTTAAATTAATCAATGATTATTATTACCATATATAAGCTAAATTAAAATTAAATAATTATTAATATAATAATAATAACAGTTACCATATATATTATGAAATAATGTAAAAGACAAAAATAACCTTTTCAATTAAAAATAAAAATAAAAAAAAGAAATTCACTGATTGGTTGATTTCGGTTTCCAAAGTTTCCAATGTAATATTGGTTTCCAATTGATCGCTCCCATATATATATATATATATATATATATATATATATATATATATATATATATATATATATATATATATATCCCAACCCAGTCCAACAAGCTAAGCCCAACCCAATAATTCAATAAAGAAACATATTTCAACTTCTTTAATCCACTTATGTGATGTGCGAAGATAAAAGGACGATAGATTCCCGGACTTAACAAATGCTTGTGGGGATAATGTACGTATATACGTATATGGCAAAAAGTTTATATAGCTTATTAGCTATTTTTTATCCATTCAAACGAGATTTTTATAAAAATCTTAAAAAATAAATTATCTTATGGTTGCTAAACATGGTCTTAATATTGGAATGTTAAAATAGACTAAGGGGGCGTTTGGTTCGGCAAATGTTTTTGGATGGAATGAAATTTGTCAAAAGAATTTGACTTTGAATGAATTGGAATTGAATGTTGTCAGGTTTGACCACCTGTTTGGTTGACAGAATTGGAATGTAATTTGTTAAAGGAATTGGGAATCTGTCTGTCTGTCTGGTTCACAGAATGTAGCTTTGGAATTTGAATGAAATGTTGATAAATGACCAAAATACCCTTTTTGGTAATTTTAATTTTTCTAAACAAAACATGCTTTAATAAAATAACCATTAAAAATACTTTAATCGTAACGGTGGTTTAGATTGGTGGTGGTCAGTGGTGGTTTAGAACGGTGGTTCAGGTCGGATGTGGTCGGCGGTGGTTCAGATCGGTGGTGGTCGGCGGTGGTTCAGAATGGCGGTGGCTGGCAGTGGTTCAGAACGATGATGGTCGGTGGTGGTTCAGAACGGCGGTGGTCGGTGGTGGTTCAGAACGGCAGTGGTCGGCGGTGATTCAGATCGGCGATGGTCGTCGGTGGTTCAGAATGGCGGTGGTTGGTGGTCGCCAATGGTTCAGATCGGCGGTGGTCGATGGTGGTTCAGATCGGCGGTGGTCGGTGGTGGCTGAGATCGGCGGTGGTCGACGGTGGTTCAGGTCGCCGGTGGTTCAGATCAGCGGTTATCGGTGGTCGTCGGTGGTTCAGATCGACAATGGTTCAGAATGGTGGTGGTCGGTGGTGGTTCAGATCGGCGATGGTCGACAGTGATCGACGATGGTTCAGAACGTCGGTGGTTCAGAATGGCGGTGATCGGTGGTCGGCAGTGGTTCATATCGATGGGGGTCGAAGGTGGTTAGTGGTGGTCGGCGGTGGTTCAGATCGGCGATGGTCGGTGGTCGGCGGTGGTTTAGAGAAGAAACCGATGGAGGCATGGTTTAATCAGATATATGATTAGGTTATATTGGATTGAGGGCATATGTGGTATTATGAAAAAAAAAGATTTCATTCCATCAAAATACCTTGTAGTTGCTAAGGAATGTTAAATTCCCTCATTTGTGGAATTTGATGGAATTTAGAGATTCCTTACATGAAAAAGAATGAACCAAACAAAGGAATAGAATTTGGTCAATGGGATTCAACATTCCAATTCCACCAGATTCCATCAGAATCTGCAAACCAAACGCCACCTAATTGTTAGAGTTATGTAATATAAATTTTAGAACTTTTGATTTTTGATATTCTATTTTTTAAAAATTATTAGAAGCGTACTCGCGCAATGCAACGATATACATCACGATTTTAATGTTTCATTTTATTTTTTGTTTTTTTGTCGATTTACAGTACGATTTTAGATGATTTTAAGAAAGTGATACTGTTTTTTTTTATAAATTTGTTTAATTTAGGCTTAATAATATAATGTTTTTTATAGAAAAAAATTAAGTATTTTGTTAGAGTTCAATGATTATCTTATATATTTTAATGACATCTAGAAAAAATAATCAATTACATATTTAACAATATAATTAAAACAAATTATAGTAATATAATATATTAATTAATAGTGATACATGAAAATGTCTGCATAAAAGGAAGTCCCTGCACATACCAAATTAGTGGGTGTTAGAAGCCTGCAATAGTAATATGTATCTTATGCTTTTATACTTGTAAATTAACATATTTTTAAAATCTTGCATAAAATGATGATAACTTATGTCTAATAATTTGTATTTAAGAGTTTTTTATCCGTGCTTTATAATATAGTATAGATTTATAAACTTAATCGTTTAAATATATGAAGGTTTGTTTTTTTTTCTTTTTTCAGTTTTAAGAATTTTAAAAAAATTATCTATTTGATCTGAAAAGTTTTAAAGATTTACTTAATAGAATCGTGAATTTCTTAGACCATTAAAAAAAACATTAAGGGGTTGTTTGTTTTTTTTTAAAAACTTCTTAATGACTCTTAAGTCTAAATCATTCAGACCTTTTTACACACTACCTCTTATTAATCATAACTAAAATAAGACTTCAGACTTTAGACCTCTTAAAAAACAAACGGCACCTAAAAGTATATGTATGCACACGTGGCACGACCAAAAGCATGTCGACGTGTGAAAGTAATCTTGCTACTTGTGTCTATCACATTGAGGGGTCGTTTGTTTTTTAAAAAAAAATTCTTAATGACTCTTAAGTCTGAATTGTTCAGACATTTTTACACATCACCTCTTATTAATCATAATTAAATTAAGACTTTAAACATCTTAAAAAACAAACGACACCTGAGGGTATCTCCAACAACTTCTTGGAGATTTTAGGGATCCTTTATTTCAATAGATTTTTTTAAATTTTCTCTAAAATAAAAAGCATGAAAATTTCTAAATTTAGAGATATTCAAAAAATGATTATATATAAGAGTGAAATTGTTTTTTTTTATTTACGTTATCAATGAAATTGTTTTAAATTAAATCTTTATAAGAGAGAAAAATAATATTTTATAAATTGTATTAAATATTTTAATAATATAATTTGATTTAATCTCCAAAATAGAGAATCTGTTGGATATGAATATGATTTTGGAGAACCTGTTAGAAATGCTCCGACTTTTACATTCATTTTTCAACTTAAAAGCTTCCACATGGGTTTGTTTGCATAATGTCAAATTTAAAGGACCAAACTGTTATTAACCAAAGTTTACCAATAGAGCCCAGATCCACTGCCGTATAGTCCACATTGGGCACTATACACTCGAACTTGAAGGCCAAGCAACTGAGTTGACTGGTTTTCCAGCGCGAGTCAGCACTCCCCGACTTCATAACATAGATTCCTACTTTTCATATGCGGTGACTACGTGGACCCTATATCCATATAAAATTAGTTCCTTGCTTTTATTCTAAAAAAATATTTTATTACACAAAAATTGTTATTTTTTCCTTGAAATAAATACTATTTAATTTTAAAAATATATTTGATTAATAATTAAATACATAGGTTTTTTTATCCAAACATCATCTCAAACTTATATTTTTTTAAGTTCTATTTTGAATTATATATTTTTAAAACATTTATTTTGTTGTTTAGTATGTGACATCTCAAATTTTAAACGTGTGGAGGTCTGCGTGTGTTCGTGGTAGTCGTTCGTTGGTTCGATGCCGCTATGCCTTCCAAAAAATAAAAATAAATCTCAAATTTTAAATACATCGTTTTATATAAAAAGTGTATGTGTGCAATAATACCAGATACAGTTAAATTTTGAAACCGGAAACTCAAGGACTCAGTTACTATATTTTATGATATTATATGCTTTTAAGAGAGCAGTTTGATTGGTCAACAATTTTCTGAAGTATTTAACACGTATTAGGATTTAGGGGAGGAGGTTTATGTGGATGTGAGGGAACTGGGAGAGAGTGTTGTTTTGACTTTGTTTTTCTTTCCTTTTTTCGGTAATTTGTTTAAATTTAAAAATGAAAATTAGAATGACTAGTTAAACATATGTATAAATTTCATCAAAATCATATTTTAATTAGTTTGAATTATTGATGTAGGGAGAATTCGAGAGTTATTAAGGTGTTTCTTCTATCTTTGAAAAAGAAGAAAACGAGCTCGAAAAAGACTTGGAATTTGGCATCAAAAAAAGAGCAAACAACCCATATCGGTAGTTACACCGAGACCTAAGTCCCGGTACAAGTACCAGTGGCTACTGGAATGTGCAGCACCAACAACTGAGCCTACCGAGAGTTTCACCGAGACTTAACTCTTGGAACAAGTCTCGGTGACCACTGGAGACAACTCTCGCTTCCAAAGACTACCGAGAGTTTCACCGAGACTTAAGTCTCGGGACAACTCTCGAAAACATATTTTCTTATTTTAATTATTTTAAACTTAGAATAATTATTGTTAACTTTAATTATTATTAGGATTATTATTTAGTTTTCTTATTATTAATTACTAGAAGCGTACTCGCGCAATGCAGCGAGATACATCACGATTTTAATGTTTCATTTTATTTTTTGTTTTTTTGTCGATTTACTGTACAATTTTGAATGCTTTTAAGAAAGTGATAATGTTTTTTTTATAAATTTGTTTAATTTATACTTAATAATATAATTTTTTTATATAAAAAAATTAATTATTTTGTTAGAATTTAATGATTATCTTATATATTACTGGTATCGAGAAAAAATAACCAATTACATATTTAATAATATAATTAAAACAAATTTATAATAATATAATATATTAATTAATAGTGATACATTGAAATATTTGCATAAAAGGAAGGTATTGTACATACCAAATTGGTGGGTGTTAGAAGTTTGCAGTAGTAATATGTATCTTGTGTTTTGATACTTGTAAATTAAGAGATTTTTAAAATCTTGCATAAAATGATGGTACCTTGTGCTAAATAATTTGTATTTAAGAGTTTTTTATCCGTGCTTTATAATATAGTATAAATTTAATTACTACTTTTTTAGTTGGTTTAGAATTAGGATTAGATTTGAATATAAGTTTTATAGTTATCGTTTGATTAGTTTAGCTATAAATAGGTTTTATTGTTTTCTTTGTTTATCAGATATAATTGATCAATAAAATTGAGTGTTTTAGAGTTTTTATCTCTAGTTTAATAGTTTTCCCTTATTTTTCGGGTTCTACGCTGGTAGACTTGTTAATCCTTTAGATTTGACGCTTGTCAATCCGTTCCGCACTTCCCCGCTGCGTCAATTATCACCCTTATAATCTATATCTATACTATATTATATTATAAAACATTTATTAAAATTACTAAAAACAATTTATTAGACATTGTATATAATCTTTGTAAAATCCAGATTTATAGTTAATTATTATATATCAACTGATAAACACATTTAAATACATGATAAACGCTCGATCATTTCAATAGAAATAAAAAATTAACTAAAAATTTAATTAATCTTTTATTCTTGAATTAAAATAAAATTTTACATCCCACGATAGATAAATAACATCTAAATATCTTTCAAAATAAATTTGGTGTCAAAATTCATATAAAGTGCTAAGAGATATATCTAAGGGGTTGTTTGATTTTTTTATTTATTAAGCTCTGAATCTATTAAGTTATTTATAAGCATTAATTTATCCGGATAAATTAAGATAAGTTGTTGTTTGATTTTTGTCCTGAATAATAGTCTGAACACCAAAAATTACCATTTTAACCTTATGTCTACATAAGTGTTGGAATGAAAAAAATTGTTTGATAAATACTTAAAATGACAAAAAAATTAAAATAATATGAATTATTTAAATTAACATAAATAATATGATTTTAATTAGTTCAAAACAATACATAATAATTTCAAATATATTTAAAAGAATAAAGTATTAATGTTTGATTACAAGTTTTTTAATTTATGCATGTTGGTAAACTATTTATTTTTTAATGAGATGTGTGATGAAAAATTATAGCACAAGGGTAATTTTGGAAAAAAACTAACTTAATGCATTAAGATAGAATGGGCTAACTTAATACGTTAAGTAAATCTCTTAGTATTAAGTTAAAATCAAACATCTCAATATAACTTAACCAATTAAGCTAACCACCCATTAAGCTCATTAAGTTGAAAACAAACACCCCTAAGTGTGAATAGGGGTGTGCTAAACTCAACATGCACCAATGAAACAAAAGTTTCAACTTGATCAGACTAGAATTAATTATGTTTGGTTCTAAATCAGTTACATCCCCTTTTTTCATTAAACACCGAAATGATATCGTATTGGATTTGTATTTTTCAAATTAAAACAGACACTTGTTGATTTTGAAAGGTAAAATCTGACATATACTAAAAGATGAGGGGGTTAAATTGTATATTTAGTCAAAACTTGGCCTCCAAGTAAGAATATCAAGACTTTTTTGGTATATATAAGGGGAGACCCCGATACGTCCTTCTGGAATCAAACCTACGTGTCCAATTAAGGTTTCTTTCTGCTAGCTGGCCGACTGAAGGATGAAATATTGGAGAATTCAACAAATTTAAGGTGAAAATCTTTTAATTCGATTGTTTTATATTTTTTATCTAGCTTATTAGCTATTTTTTGTTAGACGTAATTAATGTATTAGATAGTTTATCAGTTAATTTTTCAAACATAGCCTGAATCAATTATATATCTGATATAGTAGGTATATATGTTCGTATATAATAGGAATTCATGAAGTTTTGTTTGTATTATACAGAAGAAAAAAAATATACATTGTGTATAGTACGGTTGTTATTGGATTTTGTAATATAACATCCATAAGGTAATATGACTTGGTAAGCGATTACCCGGGTAAGCGTTTGGTAAACGACCCCTTAGAATTTGTTGTGATGAATATGGTTGAGCTTTAATCAATGTTCTAAAAAACGTGTCTTGGTGCTGAGGCGTGGCCTTGATGTCATGTTAGCCCCTGGGCATGGATACAAGGCGTCGAGCTTGTTATGGCGTGCCATGGCAGGCGTTACAAATCTGTACCTTCGATTTTTCGAATATGTGCACTTCGAAATTCGATTAGAATTTAGAAATTATTTTGTTTATCGTTGTACGTAAAATTAAATTGTTAATGACTTAATCATTATTGTTCAAGGAACACTGACATAAACACACATACACGTATATATACATATATATTATATACAAATTTGATGCCTTAATCTACGACTCGAAAAACGTCATAACCTCGCCATAACTCGTAATGCTTAAGGCTTGACTCCGCCGCCACGTCACGCCTCACACCATTTAGAACATTGACTTTAGTCACTTAATATTTTGTATAAGCAGTTATGATATAATTAAACTGAGTAGAAAATAATTTTATTAGAAATAGATTAAAGAGTAAGATAAATACAGTATTAAATTGACAACCTATTGGAAAATTTTACCAAATTTCTATAGAAATTATAAATTGTGCATAAGTCGATTGTATCGAATGATCTTCTGCTATTTGATGAAAATACCATGTCTCGAGTATCATAGTAGTTTATGTCATTTTAGTCGAATGTCATAATTTGTCTGGTTCTTTGAGAATTCTTTTTTTTGTTTTAAATTTTTTCAACCTATTTTGCAAAATTTAAGTCAACTTTGACGATATTCTAGTTGTTCATAGTCAATTGAGCAATACAAGAATCAAAAGACGTCAAGGGTAAAATGTATATATTTTGTTATATTTAAGACATAGGATCAGGTTCAGGGGAAAACTCAAAAAAATGGAAAACTGAGGAACACTTGTTAGTCCTTCATCTGGACGATATGTACTTGTACATACAAGTAATTTGTAACAATGCACAATTGCATAATGCACAGGTGCATAAAAATAAAAATAAAAATAACTTAATTTGCTTGCATGTACAAGTGCATACCGTCCAGACGAATAGTTGGTGCTCCTTAGTTTTCCATTTCTTTGAGGTTTTGTTTTGAACCTCCCTCTTAAGACATATTTAGCATAAAATGGTTAAATATAGACAATATATACAAGGTGGATAATATGATAAAACTAATTCCGATCACCACGTGAAAATTAAGCAAAAAACATAGCTATACATAGATGATAGTAGTGACGGAACAGGTTAACCCTTACAAAGTGTCTATAGGAGGGTGTTGCTATTCCTACCCCTCCTCACTCATAAAATCCCCCATACCTCCTCCTACCTCACTCACATACCCCCTATAAAAGAAGGTATAGATATAATTCACCTAAAATAAATGTCTCATGGTAATAGTGTCAAGATCAGTGTACTCACAACATAATTTTTTATGGTATCATATTAGTTTCAGCAAATACTCTACAAATTGCCATTTATATTAATAATTTTTGAAAGTGCTACATTAGCTTTAAAATCTATGCATTGTCGATTATAACTCAAAAATTCCAATTATATTTCTTACTAAAATTTAATATCAAATAAAAATAATTTATTACTTACATGAATATATATAAACTTTTTACTTAAATCATAAATTAGTTATTACTAGAAGCGTACTCGCGCAATGCAGGGAGATACATCACGATTTTAATGTTTCATTTTATTTTTTTGTCGATTTACAGTACGATTTTGAATGGTTTTGAGAAAGTGATAATGTTTTTTTAATAAATTTGTTTAATTTCGGCTTAATAATATAATGTTTTTATATAAAAAAATTAAGTATTTTGTTAGAATTCAATGATTATTTTATATATTTTAATGACATCTATAAAAAATAATCAATTACATATTTAATAATATAATTAAAAACAAACTTATAGTAATATAATATATTAATTAAATGGTGATATATGGAAAAGTCTGCATAAAAGGAATGTCATGTACATACCAAATTGGTGGGTGTTATAAACATGCAGTAGTAATATGTATCTTGTGTTTTGATACTTGTAATTAAAATATTTATAAAATTTTGCATAAAATGATGGTACCTTGTGCCTAATAATTTGTATTTAAGAGTTTTTTATCTGTGCTTTATAATATAGTATAGATATAGATTAGAAAAACCCAAAGAGCTTTCTCATTTAATTTTAAATTATCAAGTCTCTTAATTTTCTTTTTGAATAAATAAATTATTGAACTTTCTTATTTTTTAAGATTAAGTCCTTGAATACATTTTTTTGGAATGAATAAACCACAAAATTTTTAAAAAACAATTAGTTATATTTTAACCCAAAAACCTACCTGTAATTCTGTAAAAGGTTTGGCATATTTTCAAGCAAAAAAAAACATAAATCAGTTTACTATTTCCAAACCCTAAGCCATTCAAACCCCACGTCACCCCTCACCACCCTATCGTCATTTGCTCTCCATATCGTCCGTCGTCATTGTTGGCCCCTACCATCGATCTCCCTTTTTTTATATCTTTTGTTAGTCTTTTGATTCTCCCTCGTTTACAACAAACAAATAAAGTATAGATGGATCAAAAAAGAGGGAGAGTTGAAAACATAAAAAAACGATAAAAAAACAACAGTGATTGTTGGTAATAGAGAGCTGACAACGATGGGGTAGCGAAGGGTTTGAATGACGTATGGTTTGAGAATGGTAAAACATCTTAAAGTTATTTTTGTTACTTTAAAACATTCTTAGTTGGTTACAGGTAGCTTTTTTTGGGTTAAGAGAATATAGGTAACCAACTTCAAAAGTTTGATGGTTTATTTAATAAAAAATTCAGGGACTTAATCATTCAAAATGAGAAAATTCAATGGTGTATTCATTAAAAAAAAGTTCATGAACTTAATCATTCATAATGAGAAAGTTTGTTGGGTTTTTTGTGTTTTCCCCCAAAACTACTGTAAAACTCTATAAAATAGTTACTTACGAAAACTCTCATTTTGTTAGTTTTATATATTTTTTTAACATCAATAATTATTATATAAAGCAACAGATTATTAAATAATAATAATGTATCTGACATAAAAAATTGAACTAAGAACCAATGTTCTTATATAAAAGAGTAAATTACAACGTAGGTCCCCATGGTTTGCTTAGAATTTGGATACAGTCTCCTTTCAAAATAAGTACACAGACCGTTCCCGTAGTTTGCATTTTGTTACGGGCTAGGTCCCTCATATGAAAGGAATTGATAAAGTTTGTTAACTTAGTTAACTCCAGGGGCATTTTGGTCTTTTTAACTTTTTCTCTAAACAAATAGTTAATACTTAAATTCAAGACTTTTAAACCTCCGCTCAAAATACATCATGTGTCCCTACTGACTGCATCTCCTCTCTTCATTTTCGATGCATATCAAGAACAACAAATCAGAACCTAGAACCAAATGATGAGAGAGATGGCATTAATTGTACAAACAAGATTGTTTAAAATATCCCAAATCAACACAACATATTCAAGTTTATAGTAATAAATCATTCTACAAATTTCAAATTCCTTAAATCAATAATCTAAATCAAACCAAAACCTAAACCAAAATCAAACAACAAACTGAACTAGAAATGTTCAACATCTGGGTCAAGGAATTTGAGATCGATGTCTTATTCCAACTGGGAGCTTCCATCCATTGAACTTATTTCTCTAGTGAAATTATTGGTGGAGAGATTGGCATCCACCAAGCCGTTGCAAGTCTTGGGGAATATTCACGACTAGTGTTGGATCTAGAAATTTTGTCGAATGATGCACCTTTAAGGTAGATCAAAGGCCCCGAAAATTTGTTTGATGTGTTTTTAGCCAAATTCCACCATTTCGAGGGACTTTTAAGTTTTTGGTTCGATTTTGAAGAACTTTTTTCGGTTTTCTTTTTGTTGATTTCGAGTGACTTTTTCGGGGTTCTTTTTATTGATTTTGAGGTACTTTTTCAGTTTTTTGTTGATGCTCCTTATATATTCTAATATCCCGGAGCACCCCTCAAAGTTTAGCGGGTGCACCTTTCCTACCTCAAAAAAAAGTCCTACTTGTGAAAATAATTTGAGCAGGTGCATGGGAGTCCGCTCGAACATACATAGATCCACCCTTGTTCGAGAAGACAATCCACGTCACTATGGTGGGAGGTGAAGGAAAATGAAGGTAAAGAAGAGTGAGGAAAGAAAAGATAATATCTTTGTACAGTTGATTGTTGGAGTAGTGCAAGGTAGCAATGATTGATGCTCAGTGGTGTGGTGGGTCATCGACGGAAGAATAATAAAGGAGACCAACGATGAGTTATTGGGGAAGGGGGAAGAAACTGGTGTGCATCACAAACCTGGCAGGATGGTGTTTCATTTTATTTTCTGTTTTTTGTCGATTTACATTACGATTTTGGATGGTTGTGAGAGAGTGATAATGATTTTTTTATATAAATTTATTTAATTTAGACTTAATAATATAATGTAATTTATTTTCGTTTAATAATATAATTTTTTTATAAAATATTCTGTAAGATTTTTTAATTGTATTTTAGATTTTTTATATCTAAAATACGCTGAGAGTTATTTTAAGGGAGTTAAAGTGGGAAATGATTTTAGGGGAGTTAAAATGGTTAGAGATAATGATTGAAAATTAATGATTAACATTAAATGTAGTACATACAACTTTTATGGTTGCTTTTTAAGTAATTTCATTAAATAACGATACATTAAGCTTTAAGACTTGTTTTTAAGAGTTTTTTATGTCATCTTTATAATATAGTGTATATATATATATATATATACATCAATGTTCTAAATAACATGAGATTTAAGCCTTGTGTTTGACGTCACGTTAATTATGTGGTATGCCATGGCTTATTGCATGATTTTTGTAACACCATATTAAAATCTTCTTATCCTTTTATTGTCTTATTTTTTGTTTTTAATATATAACATAATTTAAAATGGTGTGTGTGTGTGTGTGTGTGTTTATGTGTGTGTATGTTTTATTTAAATACTAAACAAACTTGATTCATTAATATAAAATAAAGATTAAATGAAAATTTAGAATAGTGGGAATAAATTGCATTTAACAAAAAACAATCGGTTGTTATAAAATAGGGAAATTAATTAAACTAGCCATTTCAGAAAATCGGCTTTATCTCCTAACCAATCTCTCCCTCAATTTATTAAAATAACCCATAAGTTCGTGAAATGTGTTCGTATATACGAACACATCCTTAAAACTGATAAATTTGACATATGTTCGTAATATACGTTCGTATATACGAACATAATTTAAAAACTCATTAAAAACTGATACGTTCGTGAAATGGTTCGTGGAATTCCAATATATTACGAAGATGTAATATATCACGAACTTAAAGTTTAATTTTTAGCCCAATATCGTGAAATGCCTTTGTTATATACGAACCTGAAAGTTACAGTTTTGGCCCCTCAACTTTGGCCCCATTATCAAATTTTTATTTGAAATATCAAGTTCGTGCCCTATGAACATGTGCCAAAATTGTAAATCATTTGATAATTGGGACAAAGTTGAGGGATCCTAATTGTAACTTTCTTAATTTTTATAAATTGAGTTCGTGATACACGAACACAATTCACGAACTTGGGTTAAATGTGTAAATATTTTTGAATTAGGTTCCCAAGATAAGGGACCATAATTGTAACTTTTTTTTTTAATTTGAATTAAGTTTTGATGTTCGTATATCACGATCAAGGGCCAAAACTGTAACTTTCAGGTTCGTATATAACAAAGGCATTTCACGATATTGGGCTAAAAATGAAACTTTAAGTTCGTGATATATTACATCTTCGTAATATATTGGAATTCCACGAACCATTTCACGAACGTATCAGTTTTTAATGAGTTTTTAAATTATGTTCGTATATACGAACGTATATTACGAACATATGTCAAATTTATCAGTTTTAAGGATGTGTTCGTATATACGAACACATTTCACGAACTTATGGGCTATTTTAATAAATTGAGGGAGAGATTGGTTAGGAGATAAAGCCGATTTTCTGAAATGGCTAGTTTAATTAATTTCCCTATAAAATAATACTATTTTTTCTCGAATTTTATTAAACTTTTTTCGATGGTAATTTAAAATAAATAAAGAACTTTAATAAATCAACGGATATAAAATATTAATTTTAAGTGATTTAAACCTAGTAGTTTGAAAAAAAATATCATGTATTTATCAGTATTTTTAACGAAATTATTTGATTCTTTTTATAATTAAAGTTATAATAATTATGAAAATATACAATATAATTAATAGAAAAATAAATGTCTTGATGAAATACAATAAATAAAGAAAAAGTAAAAAAAATGTAGACTAGGATAAGAATTTAAAAAATTATATACCATAAAGACCAAATATGTAATTTACTTATTCTATTTTTAAATGAATTAACATTTAATTTTAATAAAATTGGATGGAGGGACGAAAATGGAAGCAAATAGAAACTACAAGGACTAAAAAACAGTTTTGAAAGATCAGGGACGAAAATCGTTATAAACATCAAACCACAGGGACGAAAATCGTAGTTTACTCACACCCCTAATTATATGTATGTATGTATGTATGTATGGACATGTATCACATATGTCATATAAAAGAGTCGTGTGAAAGTAATCTCGGTATGAGATATACCTCACTCACACATGGTGTTGAGCGGAGCCATTAACTTGACCTTGACTTTGACCTTTCTACTTAAAAGTTAAAAGCATCCACAGATTAATATTATTTTTTATTTTTCCTTTTTGCATAAAATTCAAATTTAAAGGACCAAACTGTTATTTTTTATGAATAAAAGAAAAGGAAAGGAAAAGAAAAGAAATGAAAAAGGAGGAAAGTAAAAAACTTGTGTTCTTGAAATTTGTTTAGAAGAGAAAGAAAAGAAAAAGAAAAAAAAAATAATTATAAGTTTTCTTTCAAAACTTTTCTCCCAAATATGGGAGGAAAGAAAAGAAATTAAAATCTTTTAAAGAAATTACTAAAATTATTAAAATTACAAAACTAACCAATCTTTTATTATAAAAGAATATATTTTTAAAGGGTAAATTTGTAAGTTTAATGACATCTTT
This sequence comes from Arctium minus, assembly GCA_954870635.1. Lineage (NCBI taxonomy): Eukaryota > Viridiplantae > Streptophyta > Magnoliopsida > Asterales > Asteraceae > Arctium > Arctium minus. Next base: position 55,845,712 of record OX941095.1, on the reverse strand, counting down.
TCTTTCTCTTCTCTCATTTTCAAGAACATGAAAACTATTTTCTTTTATTTGATTTTCTTCTTTTTTATTTATTTTCGAGAACACAAATGAAAAAAATTATTTTTCTTTCATTTTTTTCTCTCCCTTTCTTTTTCATCCATTTTTTTCTTTTTTTCCTTTCTGGATTAGAGAACACAGTGTTAGAGCCTAGATCCAGTGCCATATAGTCTACATTGCCCTCTATGCACTCGAACTTGAAGGCCAAGAAACTGAGTTGACTCGTTTTCCAGCCCGAGTCAGCACTCTCCATCTTCGGTGACCGGTGTATGTCCATAGAAAAATAGTTTCTTGCTTTTGTACTAAAAAATTATTTTATTACACATTTTTTTTCTTTTTTATTACAAAAAAAATTGTTATTTTTCCTTTGAAAAATATACTATTTAATTTAAAAAATAAATTTGTTTGATAAATTGAATACATAAAGTTTTATGTTTTTATCCAAGCATCATTTCAACATTACATTTGTTAGTGGTTAATAAGAAACTAAACAAAAGTAGCATATTTATTTTAGTCTCTAAGTTGTGACATCTCAAATATTTAAGTATGTCTTTTTATATAAGAAGTGTACCCCTATAATACTTGTAGATATAACTTGATTCTAAAGGTAAAAACTTGAACTCTTAATCTTGATTCATGTTTCGTTCTATTCTTTTGTCTCCCTCAATTTTATTTTATGATATTGTGTGGTTATGAGGGAGCAATTAAGTCTTTGGTTAGTCATCAGTTTAATAAAGAATTATGTCGTATTAGTATGATTCAACACTTGTCTTCTGATTGCATGTGTTTATCAGTTGACTATCAGTTAGTTTTGTGGAGTTCAAATGAAAAACTTTAATAGTTTTTATGTATAAAGTTATAATTTGTAAGATTATAAATTTTAAGAGATCTAAAGAATGTATAAATAATTTATAATATAATAAAAATATAAGTGTGAATATACTCACATATAATTGTACTCGTGATTGAAACTTTTGAAAAATCGGTTAAAAAGTTAAAAATATATATCAATATGAGTATCAAATTAAATATAATAAAATACACAAGTTTGATATAATTTGTTTAATTAAAAAATTAATTATATTTAAGATAATTATGATTCAAGAAAAAAAAATCCATCAAGTTTATCAGTTTGTTAACATTTAGTATTATGCACATTTTAGAAGTTGTACACATGCTATAATAATTTATAACATGGAGTTTTAATATATTTGTATGAATAAATGGTATCAGATATTTAATAAATTGTAAAAAATTATAACATTTTATGCTATTATAAATTTTATAATCTTCTAAAAAATGATGTGAAATTTCTTCTTAGTCAGCATTAAAATGTATATTGTTAGTCCTGATAGGGTAATGACTAATACATAAAGTGTTTATAGAAGGGTTGAATATAAACACATCAGACTTTTGCTTTTCAATTTTGTATGTTTATAAAACATAGAAGTACATAATTGTTGTGGAACTAGAAAGGTAACTAAACAATCTGAATGATGACAAATTTGCTGAGAAAAGTAATACTAAAAGAATGTAATAAGGTAATATTTTAGATATGAAGAACTAAGATTGTCTTCAGGCCTTGACCTTGATTTGCCTAACAAACTATCACTCAGAATTTTGCTCAAATGGGTGACGTCTTTTGTAGCAATCAATGCATTAAATGTTTCTTGCCAACTTTAACGCGTGTTTTCATCTAATTTTCTGAGAAGTGAATGTTTGTACTCTTTATTTCGGCTTTGTTACCCCAACCCATTCTTTTGTATACAAAGGGAACAATTTAGAAATTATGGTACTTTTAAATAACACATTATAACTTATTTTGGTTGAGATGATGAACATGTCTGTTCTCATACCAGAACATGAGTTGGTAGAAGTTGGTAGCCAAACTTGCTACTCCAAAATCGACTTGCCAAAACAATATTTGTCAACTGTTTTAACTTATCTGAAACTGGTCATCAAGCAACTAGATGACAAATTGACAATCCAATCCGCTTTGGTGTCGATCTTGCCTTCACTTCAACTAGTCTTAGATATTACTGAAGGCATTTTTGCTTTAGATCAATACTGAATACAATAATAAGACTTTTACAATAAAATCTTATTCTAATCTTTTTCTCTAAAACATAAGTTGTATTTCAGATCTAATAGAAATACATAACACCATATTATTAAAAGACTTTGGGACCAAAAATATTATTCGGATCCTTTAGGGTGCGTTTGGTATCAGGACAGGACAGGACAGAACAGGACAGGACAGGACAGTACAGTTGTTCAGTGTTTGGTAAGAAATAAGTAAACTGGACAGGACATAATAGGATTTAAATGACCAATTTACCCCCAGTGAGCAGTTTAGTGTTTTTTTTACCAAATAATAATCTAAATGAAAATTAACAAATAATATTTAAAAATACAAAAACATCAAACATAAATATTGATAAAACCAATCAAATTTATAAATCAAACAACCTAAACAATTTTTACCAACATACACATCTTAAACACAAACGTTTAAATGTTTCCATTGTCTAACAAAAGACTTAAACACAAAAGTTGAATGTTTACCATTGTGTAACAAAATACCTAAACACAAAAGTTGAATGTCTACCATTGTGTAGCAAAAATACCCAAACACAAAAGTTCAATGTTCACCAACTACATCACATGCCTAACTTCTTGAGTACCGTCTTCACAAATGATGGTTTGAAAGTGGCATTCATGCCATTCCAAAGGCGAAGTTGAACCGGGTTATCTGCAAAATACATACTAATAGCAATACATTGGTCGCTATCAAAACCCATTTCGCTTAACTCATCGGGCATACTTTGCAAACCCGGAGTACCAACAACTGACACCAACTTACTCATTTCCTCCGATACCGAGTTCAACCCTTTTTCAATCGTCTTAATAACATCTTCAGCGACATTCACTTTTCTCTTTTTTTTTTGATGATGCTTCTCCGTCTTGTGGAATGGATGATGCAGAAGCGGCATTAGACGGATTAGGCAAAGGCACGTTCAACTCTTCGGTCTCGGCACCGACTTCACTTTCAAGATTGATGTGCTCTATTGCATCCGCGGCAGATTCCGCCAATGATCCCGTTGCTCGATCTTTTCCAAATATTGCCTTCAGTCGCTCATATTGGGGAAACGGTTTGTTGGCAATATAGTTTTTGCTTGGATGTTTCTACCAAAAAAAATGCATGAATATATATGTTAACCACCATCAATGTGAAAGTAAATACCAACTAATTACATAAATAATATAAACATTACCTTTAAGTAGTCCTCTAACACTTGCGCATCTACCGTTACGCATTGACGCGCATCATCCCAACCAAACCCGCTTGTATTTAACATGTCATAAGCAGCGGAATATTTGTCTTTGAGCCGTTTCATCTTGTTTTGAACATGCTTTGATGTTATATTGAGGTCCGGAATTTTTTCGCGCATTTTTAGGACAATTTGTTCATGTGTGCCGGTACGGAAACTTCCATTATCACTCCTACCACCAGCAGCTACAATTTCTTGTAGGATGCTAATCAACACATCCTCTTCTGCAATACTCCAATTTCGTCTATCCGCCATCTTTTTAATAATAAAACAATACATTACGATAACATTTAAAAAACCAACAATAATAATAAAACCATACATTACGACAATGTTTTAAAAACCAACAATAATAATAAAACCATACATTACGACAATGTTTTAAATAACATACTACATAATAATAATAATAATCTCATTATCTACTTGACATCCATGATTCAAACATCTCTTGGGCTATTTCATCTCTCCATTGAGTCCACTCATTACTTGATTCAACAACGTCAATGGATGCTTCTCCGTAATTTGATTCAATAGGCTCTTCCCCGATAGGCATATCTTCTAGTGTGAGTGTCGTGTTTTCCTCTGGATCAAGAGCCATGTACATCCTAATAAAATTATGTAATAAGGCACAAGCAATGACCATTCGTCCTTGAAGTTTAATTGGATAAAAAGAAGGACTTCGTAATATAGCCCAACGTTTCTTCAAGATACCAAAACACCTTTCTATGATATTCCTAGCTTGTGAGTGCTTCATGTTAAAATATTCTTCCTTATTGGTAGGTGTATGACCAATGTGTTCCCATTCTCGTAAATGATACCTAGTACCTCTATATGGTGCCAAAAATCCGTTGCCATTGACATATCCTCCATCAGCCAAATAGTAATTACCCAATGGGACCTTTAAACCATTATTCCTTGTAACTGCATCTCGTAGTACTCTAGAGTCGGTAGCTGAACCTTCCCAACCGGATAAAACATAGATAAACTTCATGTCTCGAGTGCATGCACCTAATACATTAATCGCAATATGTCCCTTTCTTGTTCGATATCCTGGTTTATCAGACTCGGGTACGGTCACTTCAATGTATGTCCCGTCTATTGCTCCTAGACAACCCTATAAACAAAATAACTTGGTTTTAACTAAAATGGTAAATGTGTTATACAACGAAAAAGAAGAGTGGTTAACAATGAGTACCTTAAACCATTTCCATCTTCTGTCTGTACATTCATCTTCTACCGGGGTTGGTTTGGTAAACAAGATGTCTTGCAACCGCAATAAAGCACTTAAGACTCGATGGATATACCTACTTATTGTTTCACCCGACCTATAAAATCTAACTTGAAGACATCTATTTTTGGTGTGATGTGCTAATATGTTTACAAATATAGCAACTTGCTCCTCAATTATCACATCACCATCTTCTAATAGACCACCACGAGTTTTTAACAATTCACACAAAATGGCAAATGCATTCCTATCCATTCTTAACTCATTTATGCAAACAATGTCGCTTTCACATGTGAAACGTTGGATTTCTCTCGATCTAGTTTCAAATCTAGTGAAGGTTCTTTGCCTTAAATTTCTCCTCTCATGATGTGTTTGTTCATATTCTATCAACCAATTTGCAACATTAGACAAAACTATGAGCAAATGGACGTAAGCCCTCAACACCTTAACAACTATAATTAGATGGTTATCATCCATGGCTACAAAAAAAACAAAACAAAAAACAACAATCATATATCATCCATGGCTACCAAAAAAGAAAAAAGAAACAACAATCATATATCATCCATGGCTACCAAAAAAGAAAAAAACAACAACAATCATATATCATCCATGGCTACCAAAAAAGAAAAAAAAAGCAATCATATATCATCCATGGCTACAAAGTTTTATGGTCTCAGAATCAGAAAGAAAAAGTTTTATGGTCTCAAATCAGAAAGAAAGAGTTAACTGTAACCATCCATGGCTACCAAATCAATTGTAACCATCAATTTCAGTTTTTTTTCCCTAAAATCGATTTAAAAAAAAAAGTAACTGTTGGATTTCCAGTGAGTAAAATCGATTTCAGAAGAGTAAAATCGATTTTGCAAATGTGTTGGATTTTGCAGAAGTTAGAAAGAAGTTAGAAAGAAATTAGAAAGATTAGAAACATTAGAAACAAAATCGATTTTCAGAAACATTAGAAACAAATTCGATTTTCAGAAACAAAATCTGATTTTGCAGAAATCAGTTGGAGGTTCTCGATTTTCAGAAACATTAGAAACAAAATCGATTTCAGATGTAGGTACTCGATTTTCAGATGGAAGTAAATCGAAAAACAAGAAGAATGTTACCTATCGATTCTCAGAAGGAGGTACTCGAAGTCGATGGAAGCTCGATGGAGGCGATGGTTGATGGAGGCGTTGATGAAGACGATTTCAGATGGAGGCGCTGATGGAGGCGATTTCCAGTGAGAAGAGAGCGTATCATTAGGTTAGAAAAGGGTATATTGGTCAAAATAAACTCTGTTCCATCTTGTTCTAGGGGTTAGGGTGGAACACGCGTGTCCCATATTTGTTCCAGTTAGTCCTTGTCTGTTCCATTTTAACTCATGCCAAACATGGGACACCAACCCTTGTTCTGTTCTGTTCTGTTCTGTTCCGCCTACCAAACGCACCCTTATTGAACCAATCTTGATCTTTCTTGGATCCCATCAGTTCCGGATCCGATAAGTATATCATATTTTGTTATGTATTTCGAATCATCTTACATTCCGAATCCTGGCAAATATCGGATCCCATCCGATTACAAACATGATCCATGTAGAGTCTGTAAATCGACTTTTAGACAAAATCCTAAAACATTTCTAAGTGTTTTATTGATGTATTTGTGTAATCACCAAATCAAATGTTTAAGACCAACAATCTTTCCCATATTTGTTGATAACACAAATAGACAGATAATGCAAAAACACTTAGAAAGAAAACGGTATCGAAACTTTTGAACTCATAGATTCAATGATCCGTATTTTTTGTTTTTTGAGATTTTTTTGCCTTTTATTTTGTTCTTTTCTGCTTCTAACTGTTTTTGAATGCTTTTTTTTTTCTAGGATTACACGTGCATTAAAATAAATAACTTATGCAAAAATGTAAATTACTGAAACTTTCGAGGACTTCATTATTCTAGACATAATGAAGATTTACAAAAGACAGTAGTGTTATTCTTCAAATATTAAGTCTTCAAACTTGTATGGTCCTGCATCTGATTGAGAGGTCCGATTTTGAAGAACAACTTTGACTCCAGAAGCCTCTTTCGAATTCATCATTGGGTGTCAACAGTAGAAGAAGGAATAATCTCGGATGACTTGGCCATATTGATCCACTGACTCCCTTCAGTTTGTGCAGTCAAATGATCACTTTCCTCTTTGTTGACTTCATTTTTTTCGGATCCTCCACCTTAATGTTTGCATCTACGAATTGAGTTCCTCATTCAGATTGAGGTTGGTTTTTCTTCAACGATTATTGTCACATCAAATTCATCATCTCCAGCCAATCCTTTGTCAACTTGATTAGATGGATCTTTATTACTATTGGGCTCTTCTTCATTTTGTTCATCATCCGATGGTTTGTATCAAGAGTCAAATTCATCATTATTATCATCACCTGTTCTGATCTTAGTGTAAGGATCTAGACTTTTCTCCCCCTCACTAGCAGTTGGAGAATCATCAAACAATATCCCTAAGTTGGCGATGAGACTATTGAACAATTGAGACGATCTTTTCCTTTTTCGTTCGGTATGGTATAACCGATATCGATCATCTTTAGTGAATATTGGATAGGATTTGGTGAGAGTATCTGGTTGAGACAACTTCTAAATGATAGTGTGAGATATTTTGGTTTGAGCGTCCATTGTTGAATGCAACGAGGGACTCCTTGATATCAAAAAGATTGAAAGAGTCAAACATGTTTCAGACTAGACCTTCAATTGTGCCTATGAAAGTGCCAATATCCTTAGTAATGGAGATCATCCCCTCATGATACTAATCAATCCGATGACTGAACAACTTCAAAACCATCATAAGATGGAAGAAACAGATAAATAAGGTTCTTTGGTTGTACCATGTCTTCGCAGACAAACTTGTTGAAATCCAACTGAGTGCCTTCGAGTCGCTCAACACGGTTAATTATATGGGCATCATTCGAATAAAAGATTGTTTCGCTCCATTAACTATTTAGTAAATGAAGCCATCTGAGCTCCAGATAAACGAGTTTGGAGGTTAAATTCACATAATCTGTCAACCACATGTGATGGTAAGGCATATAGGGTCCATATTTTGTTAATGTATATAGGTGTATAAGGCCCAGGCCCATATAGTGTCTGTATAAATATCTTGTTTCCTTTAGTCTAGGTTAATAATCTCATTATTTACTTTGTCCTATTGTACGTTTATTCTCTCAATCAATATATCGAAGTCTCAAACCTTCATCATATTCATCGTCTCCTTCAATCATATTCATCTTCTAACATGGTATCAGAGTTGTAGGTTTGCTTGCAATCTCACCATTATCATCGTTCTGTTCATCATTGTTTTTTTACTGTTCATCGATTGTATCGCCGCCCTTTCTGTCTCTCGTCGTCGCCTTCAAACACGTCCGCCGCACCAAAACCCTAGCCGCAGACCGGAAGATACTACCGGTCGCTCACCCTACCGGTCGATACTACCGGTCGATACTACCGGTCGCACACCCTACCGGTTGCTAATACCCTACCGGTCGCACACCCTACCGGTCGCTAATACCAATCCATACCGGTCGACATCCTACCGGTCGCTAATACCGGTTCACATCCTACCGGTCCATACCGGTCACTCTCAGTTAACTGTTTCTCGTCCCATCCATGGCTACCAATCTCAGTCACTCAAATCCCATCTCAGTTGTTTTCAATGGTAGCAACTACATCCTGTGGCACCATCATATGACAATTCTGCTAAAATCTCATGGGCTTTACACCTATGTTACTGGTGCATCCAAACTTCCAATTCAGGAAGCAACTGAGAATGCTGTTGATTTTGCTAAACGCATGAATGAGTGGGACATTAATAATGCTCGTATTCTGGGTTTCATTAATGCCTCCACTACTCCTGAGATCAACCAACAGTTTCTTGGCTATGTCACCGCCAAGAGTCTCTGGGATTTTCTCGCCAAGCGGTACACATCATCGGGTCTATCTCATCAGTATCAACTGTGGACCACCTTTCAGAACAAACTTCAGCTTCCTGATCAATCCATAAACTCTTATATCTCTGAAATGCAGTATCTCAGAGATCATATAAGTCTTGGAGCACCACATATTTTTGATGAAACGGCTCAACAGTTCACAGCCTACTTCAACCAGCTACATTTGATCACCATTCTGATAGGTCTTACAGATAAATTTGAGAATGTTCGTGCTTCTCTTCTTCATAGGCAGCCCCTACCCACTCTTGAAGAAGCCATATCAGAATTGTTAAGTGCAGAAACTCGTCTTCACATGCGCTCACCGATGCCCGCTACTGATAGCGTTCTCTACACGTCTCATCCCAAGTCCAAAGGTAAATGGACCAACAACAACCATTCCAAATCTGTGGGAAAGACAAACACATCTGAGTGTGCCTTTTGCCATTCTACTGCTCATCTTCTCCTTGATTGTCCTATTCGCAAATGCCGTAGGTGTGGCATCACTCATCCGCGCCATTATGAGTCTGACTGCCCTAAGAACTCAAAGCACACTGGCTCTCAGAACCGGACTCACGCTGTTGTTGGGTCTACTATCACTGATAACGAGGTTTCTTCTTCAGTCTCCTCACCTGATCTAATGAAACTGATGCGTCACAATTAGGAACTCATGGAGCAGATCATGTCTGGTGCTATGGGTATGAATTCTCCACACTCAGCTGCATCAGGTAACGTATGGCTTTTTGATTCTGGGTGTTGCAATCATATGACACCCTGCACTGATGGTTTTGTTTCTAAGAAACCACCTCAGCATTTTACGTCAGTACGAACTGCTGACAACACTGGCCTACCGGTATCTTTTAGTGGAAATGTCTCCACTCCTCATATTCAATTACCGGATGTTCTAAATGTTCCGAAACTATCTCTGAGCTTAGTTTCGATTGCACAGCTTATTGAATCTAATTTGATCATTTTATTTCATTCTTCTGGTTGTGTTGTACAGGATCCAAAGACCAAGCAGATCCTTGGACTCGGCCGTAAAGTTGGACGGATGATTGAAGTGGTCTACCTTCGTATTCCATTACCCTCTTCCGGTCTTGTTGCCTCAGTTTCCAGCACTTCTTCCTTTGATTTGTGGCATGCCCGGCTAGGTCACTTGTCTCTAGCCAGAATAAAATCATTAGCTAATTTAGGGGTGTTAGGAAATTGTGTATCAACTGACAAATTTTCTTGTTTATCTTGCAAACTTGGCAAACATCATGCTTTATCTTTTGAAACGAATGAATTTAATTCTACTTCTTCTTTTGATCTTATTCATTCTGATGTATGGGGACTAGCACCACATCCATCCATGGGGGGTGCTCGATATTTTGTTATTTTTATTGATGATCATACATGTTTCACATGGTTATATCTCATGAAACATCGTTCAGAACTACCTAAAATTTATATTATGTTTGCTCGGATGATTCACACCCAATTCTCAAAATCTATAAAGATTCTTAGAGCTGACAATGCTATGGAATACAAAGAGTCCAATCTTCTCTCCTTTCTTCAATCTCAAGGGACTCTCTCTCTCAGTACTCTTGTCTCGGCACATCTCCTCAGAATGGTCGTGCCGAACGCAAACACCGTCATATTCTTGATACGGTTCGCACTCTTCTCATTTCTGCTAAATGTCCAGAACGTTTTTGGGGGGAAGCTGCTTTCACTGCAGTTTATACTATCAATCGTCATCCTACTACCATCCTTAATAATAAGTCTCCTTATGAGGCTCTTCATGAGGTCACCCCTGCCTATTACCTTCTAAAAGTTTGGGGTAGTGCTTGTTTTGTTCAATTACAATCTCATGAACATACCAAACTTGAACCTCGCTCCAGACTTTGCTGCTTCCTTGTATATGGCATTGAGCACAAGGGTTATCGCTGCTGGGATCCTATATCCTAGCGTCTTCGTATATCTCGTCACGTTACCTTCTGGGAACATGTTCCTTTTTTCTTTTATATCCAAGTTTCGTGAGTCCCCTACCTTCACCGCTCCGTTCCTTACTGATACTTCTGTCTCGTTGGACTCACTCCAATCTGACATCATATCGTCTCCGCTTATTGTTTAAACATCTTCTGACTCTGCCTCTCCATCAGAGCCTCCTGCCTGTACACAACCTACCTCTCCTAGTTTTCCTGATAACCATCAATCATCTGCTCCATCCGCACAACCAACATCTGAGCTGCCTGCTGAGTCTTTGGCTCCTGGAACGTCTCAATCTCAGAATGTTCGACGATCAGATCGGGTAAGACAAGTGCCCTCTCATCTTCGTGTTTATCATGTTTATGCTACTCTGCTGACCAATCACGAACCTACTTCCTACAAGGAAGCCTCATCTAACCCTGATTGGCAAAAAGCTATGGATGAGGAACTTCAGGCTCTTGACAAAGCTCAGACATGGGAATATGTCCATCTTCCACCGGGCAAGTCACCCATTGGTTCCAAATGGGTGTTCAAAATCAAGACAAAATCTGATGGCTCTATTGATCGGTACAAATCTCGCCTTGTAGCCAAGGAATTCAATCAAGAGTACGACATCGATTATGAGGAGACATTTGCACTTGTTGCTTGAGTCACTTCTGTTCGCAGTCTCCTAGCTGTTGCAGCTATGAAACAATGGCCTCTCTTTCAGATGGATGTTAATAATGCCTTCTTGAACGGTGACTTATCTGAGGAAGTCTACATGACACCTCCTCCAGGCGTTCGACTTCCACAAGTTCATGTTTGTCGTCTTCAGAAGGCTCTTTATGGACTCAAGCAAGCTCCGCGAGCTTGGTTTGAGAAGTTCAGCTCCACAGTCACCTCTCGGGGTTCTCACCCAGCCACTACGATTTCGGACTGTTTACTCGGACCACTGAGGCTGGCACAATCTTACTTCTTTTGTATGTGGATGATATGATTATTACTGGGAGTGACTCAAAAGGCATCGTTCATCTCAAGACATCTCTCAGCTCCTGTTTTGAGATGAAGGACCTTGGCTCTTTACACTATTTTCTTGGTCTTGAGGTGCTCTCAGATCCATCGGGAATTTATCTTTGTCAAGCCAAATACACCTCAGATCTCTTGTCAAAAGTTGGGCTTACTGACAACAAAACTGCATCCACTCCTCTTGAGCACAACCTTCATTTAGCTCTGAATGATGGGCCTCCTCTGCGTGATCCTACTTTGTATCGACAATTAGTGGGGTCACTTGTTTACCTGACAGTGACTCGTCCTGACATTGTCTGTGCTGTTCATACAGTCAGTCAGTTCATGTCTGCACCCTGTTCCGATCACTATGCAGCTGTCCTGCGCATCCTTCGATATTTAAAAGGGACCATGTTTCACGGTCTTCATTTTACATCCACATCATCATTGACATTGCGTGGTTTTTCTGATGCTGATTGGGACAGTGACATGACTGATCGTCGCTCCACTACCGGGTACTGTTTCTTTCTTGGAGACTCACTCATATCTTGGCGGAGCAAGAAACAATCTCTCACAGCTCGATCCAGTACTGAAGCTAAGTATCGAGCACTAGCTGACACGGCTCAAGAACTTGTGTGGTTACGCTGGCTACTCTCTGACATGGGGGCTCCTCAACATTCTCCAACTCCATTGTGGTGCGACAACAACAGTGCGATTCAGATCGCTCACAATGATGTCTTTCACGAGCGAACGAAGCATATTGAAATTGACTGTCACTTTGTTCGTCAACATGTGACTCGTCAGACTATCCAGCTTCTTCCTATTTCAACTATTGATCAACCGGCCGACATTTTTACTAAAGCTCATCTTCCAGGACGATTTCGTGATCTAGTTTCCAAACTCCATCTGGCTCATTCTTCTCCCGATTGAGTTTGAGGGGGGATGTTAATGTATATAGTGTATAAGGCCCAGGCCCATTTGTGTATAAGGCCCAGGCCCATATAGTGTCTGTATAAATATCTTGTTTCCTTTAGTCTAGGTTAATAATCTCATTATTTACTTTGTCGTATTGTACGTTTATTCTCTCAATCAATATATCGAAGTCTCAAACCTTTAACATATTCATCGTCTCCTTCAATCATATTCATCTTCTAACATGGTATCAGAGCTGTAGGTTTTCTTGCAATCTCACCATTATCATCGTTCTGTTCATCATCGTTTTTTTACTGTTCATCGATTGTATCGCCGCCCTTTCTGTCTCTCGTCATCGCCTTCAAACACGTCCGCCGCACCAAAACCCTAGCCGCAGACCGGAAGATACTACCGGTCGCTCACCCTACCGGTCGATACTACCGGTCGCTCACCCTACCGGTCGATACTACCGGTCGCTAATATCGGTCGCTAATACCAATCCATACCGGTCGACATCCTACCGGTCGCTAATACCGGTTCACATCCTACCGGTCCATACCGGTCACTCTCAGTTAACTGTTTCTCGTCCCATCCATGGCTACCAATCTCAATCACTCAAATCCCATCTCGGTTGTTTTCAATGGTAGCAACTACATCCTGTGGCACCATCACAGAGCTAATATCATCGGATGGAGTAACAAACACACTTGGTTGAGAACTACCTTATTCTTTATAACTATAATTGAAACTTATTTAAATGGAAATTATCTTCCCCAAATCAATCAAACAAAACATAAACCTATACAAAAAATATAGCATTGTCATATAAATTAACACACCTAAACCTAACTAAGGAGAAAAAAGAAAACCAAAATCATGCCTTACAAGACATTTTAAAAATTTATTACTTGATATGTCACAGCGGTAAAAGTGTGGGTGTAATCTAGATGAGTGATCACACATAATAATAAAAAACTGTGACGATAAATTACTTATTAGTTACATGAACTGAATTGTTAAAAACATGACTATTGGTTACTTTTTAGCCATCGACTTATTTTAAACGTGGCATTAACTATATACTTTTAGCTATGAAAGTTTCATACTAACCGTTGCCAATTCATGGCCTATAGTTACGCTTAATTTGTAAAACCGTAGCTATTTGTTACCTTTTGGTGACACAAGATAACAAAAACAGTGGCCATAAACACCTTGTCTTTTGGCCACGTTTAATAAGGTTTCTTGACAATATATATTTTATTTTTAGCCACAGAAAATTGGCTTCATGTGGCCGTATGTCTATCTATAGTCACGGACTATAACCGTCACAACATAAAGTCATGGTTAAGACAAAAAACCGTGACTATATGTCTATATATGGCCATGGTTTTTGACTGCTATTGGCCACAGTAAAAAATGTGTCACCATATCGAAGCATTTAGTCACAATTTTATTAAAACCGTGACATTATGTTTGTATGTGTTTGTTAATGGTCACAATTATTGAGTTAAGTCGTGGCTAAAACAACACTCTAATTTTATTTATGACTTTTGGACACGGTTTAAAGTTTAACCGTGGCTGACCTGTATTTCCAAAACAGTGGCAAAAGGTCATTTTTGTACTAGTGTAATTGTGGGACATGTGCTCAAGGTTCAAAATGGCGTGAGGCGTGGCGTGGCGGCGAGGTCAAGCCTTAAGCCTTACACGCCACGGCGAGGACGCGACGTTTTTCAAGGCGTGACATAAGGCGACAAATTTGTATGTCATATTCAAAATTATATATATATATATGTGTGTGTGTGTGTGTGTGTATGTTTATATATATTATTCTAATCAAATAATGATATTAAAGAATGTACATTCATATTGGAAAAAGAAAAATCATATAAATTACTAGTATAAAAATAGTTTTTGATTCAATATTTAAAATATAAATTAAAAAAATAATTTTACAACTTCGTTTTAATCGTGAGTCCATAACGTTTATGACTTCGTGAAACTGTGAGTGACGCGATTAGATAAATCTATAAAAGTGTTAAATCTAAAGTTAAAAATGTAAAAACACAAAAGATAAAAAATCAAAAAATTTCAAAAAAATTATTTTATTTTGAAAAAAAATCACGTCTTAGAAAAAACGCATGCCGCGGCGCTCCTTAAGGCGCCATAGCATAAGTTACGCCTTACAGAAACGTTATGGGCTATTTCGTAACGGTGGAGACACGTCTTGCGCCATATCATGCCATGGCGCGCCTTTTTGAACACTGCTTGTGATGTAGGGCCGCCTCAGAATGTGGCGTTTACCATTTTTAACATCATTAATATCAGAAGGAATGGCGACCATTATTTAGATTCTTAAAATCGAATTCAACTTAGATCAAGAGAAGGATACCATGGACTAGATGAGGGAAAAGGAAGAGAGGAGATGTATGGCTTCATTTTAGTGCAATTTTATCTAGATCCCAGAATGAAAGTTTTTAAAGGTGGTTTCCTAAAATAGAAATCACTTTAAAGTTGGTTCTATTTTGTGCAATTTACCCTAAACTATTCATACAAAAACTTGTTAGTCTCAAAATGTAATGGCAATAAGTAACAGGTATTGTAGAAGGGGAGCTGAATACAATACACAAAAATTTCACTTAATTTTTATTCTTTATTGATATGAAGTCAAGAATTACACACATAAAACTTTTAAGATTGTTATGGAAATAAACAG
This sequence comes from Arctium minus, assembly GCA_954870635.1. Taxonomy (NCBI): domain Eukaryota; kingdom Viridiplantae; phylum Streptophyta; class Magnoliopsida; order Asterales; family Asteraceae; genus Arctium; species Arctium minus. Next base: position 55,830,565 of record OX941095.1, on the reverse strand, counting down.
ATAAATCTATCCTAACAATCTCTCACTTAGTAACAGGAAAACTTAAACACAACTTGAAAACACAAAGATCAAAGCTATGAAGTTTGAGAAAGGAACATATCTGCCAACTTTTGCTTAAGTGCACTTAGTTCTCTTTTTTTAAAAGTGTAACCTTGCATGGGAGAGATTTTCACATTTATACATTACCATGTCCATTAAATGTTTTAGACACTTGTCACTTTAGGATTGAATGTCAGATATGTCATTCATAAAGACAAAGTGTCCTTTTTGTCTTGACATGAAGCATAGTTAACCTTCGGACCTTGTTGTAGACAACTCCTGAAAAAGACGTAAACAACAAACATCCGTTTTCTGATTATTCAGATAATGTCCCCATCATTCCATGATTTGGTGAAGATCTTCTATGCAAGCGGACAAAGGAGGATCCTCCGAAAAAGAGGATCATATCTATTTCTCATGAGAAAATCGGCAGGTGGAAATAGCTTAGTTGAAGATTGGAAGCTCATCTTTGATCCGCATCTTAAGATTCACTTCTTGGTGATTAAGGCTAGTCTTCGACTTCACCGATTTTTAAAAGCATGACTAAGCTATTACAAAGATCCAAATAACTTTTCTAAGTATAAAGATGTTTTTCAAAGATTGTAAGTGGAATTCGGGAGGTCGTCTTCAAATCCTTGATGAACCAATAGGGAGGTCATCTTCAAATCCTTGATGACCCAAATGACTAAAACAAAAAGTCAGGATGAAGAGAAATAGAAACTGAAAGCTCTATAGCAGCAACTATAGATAGAAAAACCAAAACCAACAACTCAAAACTACAACCAAAACACTCCGAGTCATTAGAAGGCAAAGTAATGCCACTGTAGCAACCCATCTCACATGGATATAAAATTTGATGTTTGAGCTCCTCATAAGCTCAAAGTTGTAGGTTATCACTTACTTCCACCATGGCTTTAGGTTGAGCTAGAAATTATTGGGTCAGTCTGTTGCTTTGGACTTAGGGCTTTAAAAATGGTAAGAGTTGATCCTTCTACCAACTGGATGGTGGGGCAAACCTCATCAGTCATGACGAGTCCTTAAGGAGGGATGTTTGTAACATTTTAGATAAATCCTGCATTGCTGGTTACAAAGAGGAAGATTCTGAACAGGCCTGACGAAGATGTCAGGGTTTAAGTGGGGAGTTTGTAACAACCATCCCACATCATTAGAAAATTAGATTTGGAAGCTCCTTGTAAGCTCAAAGTTATGGTTACCACTAAATTCTAATATACCTCGAAACCCATGTTAACTAAATAATTTATATTTTTATAAAATAATAAAATTTTAAAACGAAGTTGGACAGTTGAATATAACTCAAAAAACAATTCATTTTTATCTGCCTTTTTGTTTGACAATTATTAAAAATTGTTTTACAAAAATATTGTGAAATAATTTTAACGCGTATTCTTGGGACAGATAAAGATATATGGAGTAGGGACGTTGATGAAAGTGAGAGGACAGTGGTGTTATGATTTTTTTAAAAATTTATTTTAAAATTAAAAATGCAAAATAGAACGGCAAATTAAACATATGTATAAATTTTATCTAACTCGTATTTTAAATAGTTGAATTATCAACATAAATACCTAGATATTGTCTTTTCACTTTTGGAATGTATAGATTCAGGGGCAGACTTACATTTACGGGAGGAGGGTCCATGCACCCGCTCACTTGATTGCTGTAAAGAAAAAATATATAGTCGTCTTGAAAGTGCACCCGCTTGATTTTAAGAGTGCCTGAAATATTTTAAATCTGAACTTATAACACAAATAAATAATTGGTGGGATGGTTTGTGGTGGTTGAGTTAAAGTTCTCCTTAGTGGAGGTCTAGGGTTTAATTCCAACACTCAACATGTTTTCTTTAGTTACCTCTAAATCTAGTGCAAGGAGGGTAAAACACAAATATTGTAAACTAAAAACACACACACACACAAGAAATACATGTTAAATGAAACGTAAACATTTTTGGGTTTCAATATTTTTTAAAAATTAAAATGAAACAAAAAAGATTCTCTAAAAATTGAAAAATTCTCTCGAAATTAATCGAAAAACTCTCTCGAAATGAACAAAAAAAACTAAAAAATTTACCTTGAAATCCACCAAAAAACTTAAAAAATCACCCGAAGGCCGGAATTTGGCTAAAAACATATCGAGCGGCTTTGCCAACATTTGATCCAATTTAAAGGTGCACCCAAAATCCTAGGTCCGCCACTGTATAGCTTAGTTGATAAAAGGTAGAGCGAGTTTGATCAAATATAATCTTTCAATCTATATTATATTATAAAATATTTATTAAAACAATTAAATATTATGTGTGGCTTATCTATTCGTAATCTTTTAATATTTAAGTTTACAACTTATTATTTTATATATATAATTTTTTAAGATTTCACATTTGAAACACATAAAAGACAAAATACACAATAAGCATTGAGCACAACAATAAGACAAAATACAAATAAATTTTGGATTTTTTAAATTATAAATTGCATTAATATTTTATTCTTGGTTTAAAAATAAGATTTTATTTCTCATTATACACCACACGATGAGTAAACAACCCTTAACTATCTTTCAAAACAAATTTTGTGACAATATTCATATACCATGTGGTAGGGTTGCTTAAAAAACTGACAAACACGACCAACAGAACCCTAAAAATATCAAATCAAGGTAATCCGACATATAGTTGATATAATATTGGTCATACCATCTCTATCGGGTTGGAATTGGGTTAGGGTAATTTGAAGTCAACCCAACCAGATAAACCCGTTGCTTTTTTATACTATGGATTTAATATGATTGTTAATTCATTAATTAATATATGTAAATGAGACATTAGACCAACCCGTAATTATTTATATTCAAAATTATAATATAATTTTAACCGTAAGTTTGCTTTCTTATTTGCATGAACTTTCAACTTTTTTTTTAAGTTTGTTAGTCTTTTTTGTATGTTTTCATTTTTTTGATTTAAACAAAAACATTTAGCGTGATTGTAAAATGATGTACCAAAGTTTCAATCTCATCAACCCGACCAGCCCAACCCGACTCGTATGGTTTGGGTTGGGTTGGATTAGGTTGTAGTTTCCTTTAAGTTGGATTAGGTTAAGATTTTTCAAACTGCAAACATTGTTGGATTGAGTTGTTCAAATGTTTTTAACTCAACCAACCCAAACCATTTACAACACTAACATATGGTAGGAATAACTGTGAATAGGAGTGTACTACACTCACCATGCACCAACAAAACAAAGGTTTTAACACGGGATGAGACTGAACTAATTAATGTTGTTAATTAGTTCGGATCAGTTTTTAATTTCTTTTTTAAAATAGTTCAATTGGATCTAGTTTAAACTCAGATCCGAACCTTTTTTTCATTAAAACTCGAAAAGATATCTTTTTAGATTTGTATTTTTCAAATTAAAACAAACTCCTTGATAGTGGAATAAAACATGTGTTTGAAAGGTACAATCTGCCAATTAATAAAAGTTGAGGGGGTTAAATTGTATATTTGTCAAAACGTGGCCTCCAAGTAATGTCCAATTAAAAGTTTCTGCTAGTTGGCCGACGGTATGAGGAAGAAACATTGGAGCAAAGGTTCAACAAATTTAAGGTGAAACCATAATTATTTTTTATTTCTGATTATACTTAATTGTGTGTACATAGGAGGCGTTTACTAAACGATCATCTAGTAAGTGATTACCGGGTCAGCTTACCTTATAAGATAAACATGACAAAGATTAAGAATCTTATCAACTGAGCAGTGGTGGGGCCACTAAGGCGTCAGAAGGGGCCTTGGTGCCTCCTGGGTTTTTAATTTTTTTATTTAGTATGAAAATAATCCTTTGATTTCAAGCCCAAACACTTTTTTATATTGTTTGTTAGGCCTCCCCAAAAATTGACCCACTTAGATTTGACTTATTTAGGGGTCGTTTACAAAACGCTTACCTGGTAAGTGCTTACCGACTCACTTTACCTTATCGGATGAACATGAAAAGGATTGAGAATCTTACCTGGTAAGAGCGACGACCAGAACCTGTAAGCGCTTACCGGATAAAAATGTTGCATAGGATACCGTTTTAATGGACTAAACTCTTACCCGATAAGTTAAATGAACGTGTTAACTATAGCAAATAAGCGCTTACTGGGTAAGTTTTGAGTAAACGGCCCCTAGTTACCGCTTTCTACATCTAAAATTTTAGCTATTGAGAATTTGAGATTACCGCTTCCTCATAGACGGAGAATTTCATGATTGCCATTTACCGCTCCCTACATCTATCCCTCTCAGCCTCCCACCTTTCAATGCTTGGTGCGCCTTGCATGCAATCGGTCACCGGAGCTCCTGGACCGACGACAACCACCGCAGCTCCGCCTCTCACGGCGGCAACCACTCCCTTTCCCCTTCTCGGCCTTGCACGCATTGGTCACCAGAGCTCCCAGTCTCCCTTTCATCATTTACTGCTTCCTACGTCTTTAGATTTTGATTTTGTGTTTTGATTAAGGAACTTGAATCACTTTTTTGAATGTCATACTAATAAACTCAAATATTCAATACCAAATAACACCAAAAATATGATGAATTTGGCTACTGACTTAGTGACTCTGTCTCTGTGATTTGTAAATCATCAATGGCTGAAAACAGAGCAAGGCAATTTTGGTTGAAATTAGGATATGAAAATACAAATGGACATTTATATTTTAGTTGGTGCTCTCATGTAAATTCTTGGCTCTGCCATTGTCGATGAGAGCGATGACAAGGAACGAGAGTCTTACTCGACAAGTGGGAGTGATGACTTTTACCCGGTAAGCGCTTATCGAATAAAAATGTTGCATACGATATTATGTTAATGGACTAAAATCTTATTTGATAAGTTAAGTGAAAATGTTGACTCTTACCGGTAAGCACTTACCGGGTAAGTGTCAGATAAACAACCCCTTAGTTTATATTTCTTATGATGATATATCAAAATTTGCCATTTTTGTTAGAGAAATATGGTATTGTAGTCAATCAGGCGACTGCATTTCTTGAGAATTGTGTTAGTTCACTTTTCGAATTGATATTTCGACCCTATGCCTGGGTTACACAAAATCCGATATGGGATAAGACTGAATACCACTATCATTTTTAGGCACAAAAATGATAGCAAAAATGTTGGAGAGTATGTAACACCCCAAAAGTGGGACTAACAAAAATTTCCGGAAAATAGAAATGTGGTATGCATAAATGCCAAAGCACGAGCTCATACAAAGGAACAACAAATGCCTATTAATTACAAGTTTGTAATAAGACGCAATAATAAATGACAACTCCCTAATCTAAGTCTCGCTAGACATAAGATTACAAAAAGGTTGTCAACTATGTCCAAAATAATGGTCTTCAATATTGGCATCCCAAAATGCTCCCAAGCTCACCACTAAAGTCGATTAAGCTTTCTTGGCGCTCACACCGCTAGAACCTGAGATACATACCAACAATCAAGTGTTAGACCAAACGGGTCTAGTGAGTTACATAAAAACATAGCATATTAAGATAACGCATATTATGAACAAATATGACACTTCGATCACCAAAGTCCTTACGGGGTCAATCATGGGGGAGACCCATCACACCAATGAGTTTTACCTCAAGTCAATGTACCTTGATGTTCACTCGCTTGAGCAACATCCCGAAGGCCCGACACACTTGAAGACTACCTCCCAGGCATTACTCCAAATGGCGGAGGTCTAGGTGCATACCATTATAGTGGCACCTAAGACTACATCCTCCTAGCACTTACTCATGGTTCGTTCTTGTGTACTTACGATGTCCGTCTCTATACATAGTTTCATACTCATAATATACATGTATAAGACTACCACAATCCCAAACATAACTTAGATACAAAACTCTAAGATATGCAAATACTCAATATTATCCATGTCTCATCAAGATGAATATGTAAACATGCTCAAACATCAAGAATAATAACCTCATTCATGTCCATAACCATATTCAAGGCTAAGATACCAATAATACCAAACTTAACAGTTAGGTCAAACTTATCAGGTGATCAGATCTTCTCATAACAATAATACATTAGGTATGAAAGCATATAAAATATGTATCTCATTTGAAAATAATGTAAGAAACTCACTATCTAGGGTTTTATACAAAACCCTAGAAAACTTGGATTGGATGGTGAGAAGGTGGAGACTTGAAATGTGGCTTGAATTCTTCCCTTGAGTGATCTTCTAGTTCCCTTAAACACCAATAAATGTCCCCAACTAATCTAGGGTTTTAATAAATGTTTGGTGGGTTTAGAAGTAGGAGAAAATCGCCCAAACTAGCTCTAAGCCGGCCCCAAAACGATTTGAGATGAGAAGTGAAGTCAAAATAGTCAAAGTTGGGTTTTTATACTCTCAGACACCGCCGGCGATAGTGCCTGGCGATTGTGCCCATGGCACTATCGCGAAGGCACAATCGCAACACTCAAACGACTTACGGTACATCCTAGGCGATAGTGCCCGACGATTGTGCCAAGGGCACTATCGCGAAGGCACAATCGCGACCAAACCCGACCTCACGGTACAAATCCAGCGATAGTGCCAGGCGATTGTGCCAAGGGCACTATCGCGATGGCACAATCGCGACCATCCCCTTTGACACCGAAAACTTGACTTTCTAAGGTTCGATAAAGCGAAGCTAAAAAGGCAGATTAACATACACATAACAGGTTGATAAAACGCCAATTAAGCACACAAAGAGATTCTCAATTTAACAAAAGTCAAGGAACGAGGGGAATACTTACCTTAGATTTTTCGGGTGTTACAATCCTCCCCACCTAATAGGGATTTCGTCCCCAAAATCTTATTCACTAAAATAAATGAGGATATCTCTTCCTCATGTCCTCCTCCGATTCCCACGTCACGTTAGCACCCCGATGGTGTTTCCATTGAACCTTCAACATAGTCACTTCTTTATGCCTCAATTGTTTCATCTTTGACTCTAGGATAGCTTCTGGTTCTTCTACACATCAATTTACGTTGTCCAATCGTATTTCCGTCAATGGAATAACACTTTCTTCTTCGGCCAAACACTTGCGAAGATAACAAACATGAAAGGTAGGATGGATTCCGTCCATCTCCGACGGTAAATCCAACCGATAAGCTTGAAGTCCGATCTTTTCTAAAATCGTGAAGGGCCCAAGGAAACGGGGACTAAGCTTCCCGCGTTTCCCGAAACGGATGATTCCCTTCCATGGCGACACTTTCAACATAACCCGGTCCCCCACTTGGAAGTCCACCGGTCTTCGCTTTTTGTCCGCGTAACTCTTTTGTCGGTCTTGGGCCGCTTTCAATCGCTCTCGGATGCCCTTCACTTTATCCGACGTCGCTTGCACAATTTTCGGACCCGTAAATTTCTTTTCCCCCTCCTCGAGCCAACATACCGGTGTCCTACATTTTCGTCCGTAGAGCGCCTCGAATGGAGCCATCCCGATACTCGAGTGGTAGCTATTATTGTAGGCGAATTCTACTAATGGCAAGTGCGAATCCCAAGTTCCTCCAAAGTCTATGACACACGATCGAAGCATGTCTTCGAGAGTTTGGATCGTCCTCTCACTTTGTCCGTCCGTCTGAGGGTGATATGTCGTGCTTAACTTAATCTTCGTGCCCAACTCCCTTTGCAATCCATCCCAAAACTTGGAAGTAAACCGGCTATCCCTATCCGAGACTATGGATAGTGGGACACCGTGACGAGACACTACTTCATCAATATATAGCTTAGCAAGTTTGTCCATCGGTAACATTTCCCTCATTGCTAGGAAATGAGCACTTTTGGTAAGTTTGTCCACTACCACCCAAATAGTGTCATGACCTTTTAGGGTCTTCGGCAATTTCGTGATGAAGTCCATCGTGATGTGCTCCCACTTCCACTCCGGAATGGTTAGTGGTTGCAAACTCCCATAAGGTCTTTGATGCTCCGCTTTAACTTGAAGGCATGTGACGCACCTTTCCACATAACTCGCCATGTCGAGCTTCATTACTGGCCACCAATAATGAAGTTTCAAATCTCTATACATCTTGGTGCTACCAGGATGTATGGAGTACTTTGACTTGTGTGCCTCGGTCAAGAGCAACTCGCGGTTTCCCCCGATTTTAGGCACCCAAATCCTCCCTTGGAATAACTTGAGACCGCGGCTATCCTCTGTTAATAAGTCTTTTTGCTTTACCATGACCTCGTCCTTGAGATTCTCCTCGCGAAGTGCTTCGTCTTAACTTCTCTTGATGTCCTCCATAAGACTTGATATTACCTCAATTTTAGCAAACGTTACTTTGCTTTCCCCTCCGTAGCTCTTTCGGCTTAAGGCGTCCGCTACGACATTGGTTTTGCCGGGGTGGTAAAGCAATTCACAATCATAATCCTTCAAGAGTTCCAACCATCTCCTTTGCCTCATGTTGAGCTCCTTTTGGTCAAAGATGTACTTTAAACTTTTATGATCGGTAAACAACGTACACCTCGTCCCATAAAGGTAATGCCGCCATAACTTTAAGGCAAAAACCACCGCCGCTAGCTCTAAGTCATGTGTGGGGTAATACTTCTCGTGATCCTTGAGTTGCCGCGATGCATACGTGATCACTTTCCCTCTTTGCATTAACACACATCCGAGTCTGAGCTTGGAGGCGTCACTATAAACCACGAAATCTTCGGATCCTTCAGGCAAGGATAGGATCGGTGCTTCGCATAATCTCTTTTGGAGGGTTCAAAAGGCTTTCTCTTGTGATTCGGTCTATGAGAACTTCACATTCTTCCTTGTCAGAGACGTGAGTGGAGACGCAATCTTCGAAAAGTCCTGGATAAAACGTCGGTAGTAACCGGCTAAGCCCAAGAAGCTCCTTATCTCTGTTGGGCTCGTCGGTGGTTCCCAATTCATCATTGCCTCGATCTTAGCCGGGTCCACCTTTACTCCATCCTTTGACACCACGTGGCCCAAGAATTGCACTTCTTGTAGCCAAAATTCGCACTTCGAGAATTTGGCGAATAATTTATATCTTCGAAGGATCTCTAAAACTTCCCGCAAATGTTGCCGATGCTCCTCCTCGTCCCGCGAGTAAATCAAGATGTCGTCGATAAAGACTATGGCCGACTTATCTAGGAAGGGTCGGCATACTCGGTTCATCAGGTCCATGAACACGGCCGGAGCATTAGTCAGCCCGAATGGCATAACTAAAAACTCGTATTGACCATACCTCGTCCGAAATGCCGTCTTTGGTATGTCGCTCTCTTTCACCCGCACTTGATGATAGCTGGATCGCAAATCTATTTTGGAGAAACATCCCGCTCCTTGAAGTTGATCGAAGAGGTCGTCGATCCGGGGAAGTGGATATTTGTTCTTAACAGTAACTTTGTTGAGTTCGCGGTAGTCTATACACATTTCACATAGACCCATCCTTCTTCTTCACGAATAACACCGGCGCTCCCCAAGGCGACGAGCTCGGTCGTATAAATCCTTTCTCAATTAGTTCTTGGAGTTGCGTCATCATCTCTTGCATTTCTGTCGGGGCTAAACGGTAAGGAGCACGAGCAATCGGAGCGGCTCCCGGAGTAAGGTCGATGTGGAACTCCACTTGTCGTTCCGGTGGAAGTCCAGGTAGGTCGTCCGGAAAGACATCCAGGTAGTCGCACACCACTTCCACTTCTTCCAATTTCTTTTTCTCTAGCTTCGCGTCGATCACATAGGCTAAGTACGACTCACATCCTTTGGCTAGGCTCTTGCGTGCCTTAAGTGATGATATAATCATATGGGTTCCTCGGTTCTTCTCCCCGTATACCAACACTTCACCGCCCTTAGACAAAGGTACCCGAATCAACTTCTTAGAACAAAAGATACCGGCATCGTGCTTAGCTAACTAATCCATTCCCACTATTACATCAAATCCTCCAATATTGGCCGGTAACAAATCTATAACGAAGGGTTCTCCATCTAACTCTAAGGTACATCCTACATAACAACCCCTAACAATCATATGTTCCCCATTGGCTACCTCTACCACTAGAGCATCATTCAACAAACTACAAGGAGTGGAGAGGTTCTTGCAAAAGGAGGTAGACACAAAAGATCGGTTCGCACCAGAATCGAATAAAACACGGGTAGGTAGAGAGTTCACTAGAAACGTACCCGACACTACGTCCGCCGCCTCCTTTGCTTCACTAGCCGTCATCTGGAAGGCATGACTTGGCGCCTTTGGTTGAACTTCTTTCTTCGGTAAGGCCCCACTTGGCGTCCCTTGGCTACCCCTTGCTAACTTAGGGCAATCGCGTTTGATGTGCCCCGGTTCTCGGCACTCGTAACAAACTCCCCATGAGGGGCAATCCCGACTCATGTGGTCCTTCTGCCCACACTTGAAACATTCCATAGCTCCAGAAAACGGCCTCGGATTGCAAAGCCCAAAGTGCTTGCTCTTACATTTGGGGCACCACCTCGCCTCCCGTCGCGGTTCGGTGTTCCTCCCCCCGCTAAAGGGTTTGGAAGGTCGCGCGGGCCCGGTTGGCCCCTCCCATTTGCGTTTCTCTCCTTGAACTTTCTTCTCCTCTCTCTCTTGAATCAGATCATCTTCCACCAACTGAGACGCCTCAATCACTTCTTGCAACGTAACCTTTTGAGCGTTCCTCACGCCCGTCTTCATCTCCGCAGGTAGTCCCTTCACAAAGGCTTTTATTTTGGACCCTTCATCTGTTGCCAAATGTTCGACTATGCTGAACTTGTCCAAGAATTGTTTAGCATAATTCGCGACCGACAGATTTCCTTTCTTCAGATTTTTGAACTCTTCCTCTATTTTGTCGAGTGCTCTCTCGTTGCAGTATTTCTCCATGATTTTCTTCTTGAATGTTGGCCAAGTGAGCTTGGCCAAAACTTCCGGTGTAAGTGCCCTTCGGGTGACGTTCCACCAGCTCAGAGCATCCCCTCTAAGCAGTTGAGAGGCAAATTTGACTCTCTGCGAGTCCGCGCACTCGCTTGACTCGAAAGTCATCTCTACATCTTGAATCCATTTTCTGCAAACTAGCGGGTCAGTCGTTCCTGAGAATTCTGGAGCCCGACTACACAAGAAGGTCTTGAAAGAACATCCCCCTTCCTTCCTCTTATCAACTCTAACCGCATTCTCTTCGGTGCCCACAGCATTATCCGCACCGCCCGATCCCAAAACCGCATTGTCTCCCACCGTCTCGTGCCTCCGGTTACTTGTATCTCTGTCTTCTAGGACTTTCAAGAGTCTCTCGTCCCACTTGTCCATTGCAGAGTTCATCATTTGCATTATGCTGGCTAATAGGACCGACCGAGGGTCCGCTTCTTGAATAACTGGATCCTCGGTTTCCAAGTTCACTTGGGGATTCGCGTTGATGATACCCTCCATCATTGGGGGTATTTGTGGAATGACCAGATTAATCAGTGCGTTTACCGGTCGGGTAATCTCCGGAGCAATTACACTTGCTTCATTTGCTTCCTTGGTCGTCCCGACCCGACTCCTCGTGTTTATCATAATGGACTGTCACACATGACAAGAGTAATACCGGTTAATTCTTTGAAAGATAACGGGTTCAATACGTAGTACTACAAGGATCAATCATCATAATAATAATTTCAAACATGCTCACGTAATCATAGATTCAGAACAACATTGGCCAAGTGAGATTGTGAACATATTTTACACAAGAATCCTCGTTATCATCATCATAATTCTCAATCAATGCAATTCCGAATTCCTAATACTCTCCCCACCTAGGAATGCTCTACCCAAGAGGACAGTTATTTTGTAAGCATCGCCAGTCTAAGTCTAGGTATGCTAATGTCAATACCTAGTTCACTTAAACTAGAGCTCTGATACCAACTTGTAACACCCCAAAAGTGGGACTAACAAAAATTTCCGGAAAATAGAAATGTGGTATGCATAAATGCCAAAGCACGAGCTCATACAAAGGAACAACAAATGCCTGTTAATTACAAGTTTGTAATAAGACACAATAATAAATGACAAATCCCTAATCTAAGTCTCGCTAGACATAAAATTACAAAAAGGTTGTCAACTATGTCCAAAATAATGGTCTTCAATATTGGCATCCCAAAATGCTCCCAAGCTCACCACTAAAGTCGATTAAGGTTTCTTGGCGCTCACGCCGCTAGAACCTGAGATACATACCAACAATCAAGTGTTAGACCAAACGGGTCTAGTGAGTTACATAAAAACATGGCATATTAACATAACGCATATTATGAACAATTATGACACTTCGATCACCAAAGTCCTTACGGGGTCAATCATGGGGGAGACCCATCACACCAATGAGTTTTACCTCAAGTCAATGTACCTTGATGTTCACTCGCTTGAGCAACATCCCGAAGGCCCGACACACTTGAAGACTACCTCCCAGGCATTACTCCAAATGGCGGAGGTCTAGGTGCATACCATTATAGTGGCACCTAAGACTACATCCTCCTAGCACTTACTCATGGTTCGTTCTTGTGTACTTACGATGTCCGTCTCTATACATAGTTTCATACTCATAAGATACATGTATAAGACTACCACAATCCCAAACATAACTTAGATACAAAACTCTAAGATATGCAAATACTCAATATTATCCATGTCTCATCAAGACGAATATGTAAACATGCTCAAACATCAAGAATAATAACCTCATTCATGTCCATAACCATATTCAAGGCTAAGATACCAATAATACCAAACTTAACAGTTAGGTCAAACTTATCAGGTGATCAGATCTTCTCATAACAATAATACATTAGGTATGAAAGCATATAAAATATATATCTCATTTGAAAATAATGTAAGAAATTCACTATCTAGGGTTTTATACAAAACCCTAGACAACTTGGATTGGATGGTGAGAAGGTGGAGACTTGAAATGTGGCTTGAATTCTTCCCTTGAGTGATCTTCTAGTTCCCTTAAACACCAATAAATGTCCCCAATTAATCTAGGGTTTTAATAAATGTTTGGTGGGTTTAGAAGTAGAAGAAAATCGCCCAAACTAGCTCTAAGCCGGCCCCAAAACGATTTGAGATGAGAAGTGAAGTCAAAATAGTCAAAGTTGGGTTTTTATACTCTCAGACTCTGCCGACGATAGTTCCTGGCGATTGTGCCCATGGCACTATCGCGAAGGCACAATCGCAACACTCAAACGACTTACGGTACATCCCAGGCGATAGTGCCCGACGATTGTGCCGAGGGCACTATCGCGAAGGCACAATCGCGACCAAACCCGACCTCACAGTACAAATCCAGCGATAGTGTCAGGCGATTGTGCCAAGGGCACTATCGCGATGGCACAATCGCGACCATCCCCTTTGACACCGAAAACTTGACTTTCTAAGGTTCGATAAAGCGAAGCTAAAAAGGCAGATTAACATACACATAACAGGTTGATAAAACGCCAATTAAGCACACAAAGAGATTCTCAATTAAGGAACGAGGGGAATACTTACCTTAGATTTTTCGGGTGTTACAGAGTATATGTAGTTTGTTCAAAATCGTGAGTACTAAAACATAAGTATATATGGTATATATACTAGTCTCATTCGTAAAAATAGGAAAAATAACTGAAATGATAATAATGGCAAATTATTAGCAATAATGGTCGGTTACAACCGTTTTAGCTAAGATCATGGGCTGGAAATAACCGAGTAATAAATGTTCAGTAACTGCAAGTTTAGAGATAGCTAATCCAGATATAGTCACAAGAGCCTCTGGTACAGAGATACCCACTAGAGCCTCTGGTCCAGAGATAGGTACCAGAGCCTTTGCAGAGACACCCATTAGATCCTCTGTAGAGATGGCCACCAGAACCTCTGGTCCATATTTTCAGAACTAAGTCTGAATACCTCTTGATCTTAAGCAAACATATCAGAACTGAAGTTTTCTTTATTCTAATTGAGTTTTTCCACCGCCAGGGGCTCTGCTTGGACCCCACAAGGGGGCGCAACCCCTATGATCCCCACCATTTCATCGTGTCCGGGGTCAAACTCGTCTTATAACAAGTATGCACTCCGCACAACCTAACTTGTATTAGATCACAGTTTGAAACCCATTAGCACTCATGTTTTATCCAATTACATTTGAATAACCGGTGACACTAAAATCACCAACAATTTTGGGTTTGCTATTGGATTTTGTAATATAACATTTAATTTGAAATTTGTTGGGATAAATATGGTTGAGATTGATCACTTAATATCAATGTTCTGAATGACGTGAAATGTGTTAGTAAATGCCCAAAAGCTAATCATACAATGATTGTAATTTTGAGTTTTGTTTCATGAAATTAATAAATAAAAGGCATTGCCCAATTTATTATGTCTATGTTATATTTTGTGTTTTTAATTATTCATAATAAATAACCTAATGTATTCTAAATGTACCTAGTAAAATATTATTTTGGGTTTTAAGGTTGAAGTAATATGATAATGACTAACATATATAGGGATTCATATAGAGATATTGAATTTGCATATGGGTACAAAATGGAGATTTTGTGTATCGGACGTGACTCGCTATGAGAACACTCCATTGGATGTCATGTGAGAGTCATAAGTGTTTCTCATGTGGTCATTGTACATGTAATTCTTTGACTGGAGAAATATGGAGTTTGTTATGTGTGAGTAATATATTTTGACATTTGTTCTAATCATTCCGTAACTGGATGACAGAATTATTGTTGGGTATGTTATAAATCACATGGTAGAACTAGCATGTATCGAGATATGATTTGTCCCTCCTTTATGACGGGAGTGATGTCTCTAGGGCCCCTTGATAAATATATACTAAGGAAATGCATGCATGCTCAGATAAATGATATGAGATATCAATTTCTGTTTTTATTAGTATATTAGGGAATCAAGAAACTAGAGATTGGACATAACGAGAATGACACATTCAATGTCTCGTGTTCAATCTGGACATCAAGGACAAAAGAATTAAATATGTAAACTAAAATTGACTATAAACCGATAATTTGTTGTATCACCAATTCTCTTCATTTGGGTGATGATGATGTATTGCTAGATACCGCTAATTGTTTATAACTATAAATACGATATTTATATTTATTACCAATATGTCGAGAAGTCATTGGGTCACACGCATTGAACATATTCGAATAAGGAGTTTTAATAATTAAAACGTTTAATTATTATATCTGATTTGTATTGATTTAATCTGATTAAATAAAATCAGATATTATTTATGTTGGACATAAATAAAGTTGACTAGATATGGTTATGTAAGAAAGTGATGGTGCATGGTCACTCTTACACTCAAGTAAGGTGTGGAGATGATGGTGATCTTTTAGACCATACTTCCATCACCATATATAATGTATGCCATTGTATGCAATTTTTTTGGTCTTGCAATTCTCTCTAAAATCACCTACAACTATTGCTCCATTTTCTTTCTAAGTTTTTGAACGTGACTAGCATCACGAGAAGACAAAGGATTCGGATTGTTCGCGTAGATACCGTGGAGGCATCAACCTTTGTTTGTTGCTGTATTCAAAGTCTCGTTAACTGTGAGGTATAATTTCGAAACACTCGATTTATTCCGGTTCGTATGGGTCCTTGGAGGGTAACGATTTTATTTTCCGCTGTGCTTGAGATCCCCGCCATTTCGTCGTATCCGGGGTCAAACTCGTCTTATAACAAGTATGCACTCCGCACAACCTAACTTGTATTAGATCACAGTTTGAAACCCATTAGCACTCGTGTTTTATCCAATTACATTTGAATAGCCGATGACAATTAAATCACCAACAATTTTGGGGTTGTTATTGGATTTTATAATATAACATTTAATTTGAAATCTGTTGGGATAAATATGGTTGAGATTGATCACTTGATATCAATGTTCTGAATGACATGAAATGTAGCATGATGGAGAGGTTAAACCTCAAGCTTTAGGAGAGACGACGAGACCACGGTGTTTTGCAACGCGTGACTTATGACGATAAATTTGTATAACATATATATGATTATATGTACACACACATATGTATTATACTATTGTTGAGCTCCTATCAGTTCATAAAATTTGATGCATGATAAATATTGTAAGAAAATACATAGTCATTTAGGAAAACAAAGCATGTGTCATTTAGAGGTACAATGAGGAAACATGCAACACACAACCGGATGAACAGTTATATGAAAACTGTAATAGGACATCCAGCTACATATTTTATCATAATGTTATTTTCTCTCGAAGAGGATGTTGCCTATAAATACCAAGTGAAGCTTTGAAGATCAACACACATAAATAGAGCTCAAAGAGAATATCTTCCTCTTTTTCTAAGACTTCAAATTCATTAGCTGATCAACTACTGTGTCTGTATAACTTCAGTTTTCTTAAGTGAATATCTATTGATAGTTGATAGAATACATTATAGCTTGTGAGCTAGAGAAAATATATATGTTATTTGAGATAGATAGTTTATAGGTTGTTGATCACTTCTTGTTCCTTAGTTTACTTTCCGCAATTATCTATTGTTATGTAAAGCTCATACGTTTTAATAAAAGAAAATTTAAACTTGGAAAAGCATTGTATTCACTCCCCTCCCCTCCCTACTATGTTATTGCCATATTGTTTGACCTACGTGACCAACAACTATTGTCCAATGAATCAATTAGTTGAAACAATTTAAGTTATGTTATATACTAAAAACTAAAAAGAAAGACGCTAAAAAGGTTAAAAAAAATCAAATATCGTGTTATAAAAACTACGCATTAGGCCAAGACATGTCACAGGCTTAATGTGGCATCAGACACGAGCTTTGAGACATGGCGGCTGTCATGAAGGGCCTTTTAAAACAATGCTTAATATTTTGCTGTTCAGGGTTGTAAGTGAGTTATGATATAATTACATTCAATAGAGAAGAGTTTTAGTATAAATAGATTAAACATAAAGAAAATTATTAATTTGTAAACCTACTGGAATTTTTTTATAAAATTTTGTATATAAATCATAAAATGTGCATGTCTAAGTTGAACTTTATAAACTCATGACAATAACTTATTCTCTTTAAAACATAAGGTTATGGTTGATTGATTTGAACAATCTGAAGATAAGAAATAGTCTTGTATATCATAGCAATATTATGATAAAGATATAAGCTCATTATGCCATTATAGTGAGATGTTGTAATTTTTCTGGAATTTGCACGGTTTTTTTAGGTTTTTATTATAATAATTTGTAACCCTTATTGAAAAATTTAAGTAAGCTTTGATATTATTCAAGTTATCCATAGGGAATTAAGGAAAAAGTGCATCAATAAGACATTAAGGTAATGTTTATTTTCTAAAAGGTGCTGAAGTCTGAAATCTGATTTCAATTCTGATTTTTAAGAGGTGGTGCTGAACTCTGAAATCTTAATTATTTATACTGTATGTTTTTGGTAAAATGACAAACATATGTATAATTGTTTATTTTATCCTCACGAATTCAACTTAAATACGTCTATTGAAATGAGCATCGATGATCGAATGATGGAATAAAAAAAGAAACAAAAGAAGAATGCTAGCAGATTTGCGAGGCCATGGAGTTTTAATCATATCTCACGCACTGAAGCCCTGATTTAAGCGATTCAAGATTGTCTGGAAAGTCAACAAACATATCTACAATCTTCGTGTTTTGCATTTTTGCAAATTCGGGGTGCATCTGGGCTAAAACCAACGTTGAAATCGAAAGAATGGTGTTGGACGGAAATAAGAAGAGATTTAAAAGATAAGGTTACCATTTTTTTGTCCAGACCATATTAAGAGAGAAGAGGCTCTAAAAAAATGGTCTGAATTATAAAACGTCTGACTGAATCAGACATAAGTGGTGATTAAGAGTTTAAAATGAAAAAACAAACAAGACCTAAATATATTAAGAATGTATATTTTTTTTCTCATATTAAAACATATTTAGAATAAAATGGTTGAATATGAACAGTGAATACAACATGACTTATCTCTAATTTAACTATTTTCAATCATTGCCCGATTGTTGACTTATCTCTAATTTAACTATTTTCAATCATTGCCCGAAAAAATAAGCCTAAGTGACATGTATATGATATATAAGGTAAAATGATTCAATAACTATTTGTACAAATGAGTCTTAATATATTGTTTGATCGTTAAAAGAGACTAAACGAATTTTGATAATCTATATATTATCCTCCAAAGTGAACCTTTTTGTAATTAAGAAGGTTGACAAACTTTATCTTAAAATATTGTGTATCGTGTTTTTAAATGTTTAAAAAAATCATAACTGTTATAAATGGATTAGATCAATCCTAATAAAAGGGTATTATGCCTCGTGATGAGAGTAATTGCAGTTATCAGTATAAGTTTTTTGTTCATGATGTCATCAAAATCATGGTATGTTAGTATGTTTGGATCGACATACTTACAAAACAAGTTTTTATAGTGTTGCATCAGGATTAACAAAAACTTCAAATTTAGCTTTAAAATCTATGTGTTCATCAATTATAACTTAAAAAATCCAAATTAAAATTTTTACTATAATTTAAACACCAAACTATTAATTTATTACCTAACATTAATATTAGAGTTCTATTTAAATTATGAAGTAATTATTAAAATATATGTTAAAATAATTAAATAGATTAAATTATTTTAAAATATAAAAATGCATTTAGAAGTTAATAAAATATTTATTAATATAAAATATTTGTTTCTACACTTGGGACACCACTTGGCTTCTTGACGAGAATCATTCCTCTTTCCACCTTAAAAAACCTTCTGCTTTTTTAAGGACCTCGACTGGCCTTCCAATTTCCTCTCCCACTGACGCCTGCTCTTCTTTACCTTGCGTTAGATCATCTTCCATCAATTGGAATTCCTTAATGGCTTCTTGAAGAGTGGTCACCCTAGTGTTTTGTACCAAGGATTTCATCTCGGCAGGTAGGCTCTTCATATAGGCCTTGATCTTTGTCTTCTCTTCCAGGGCCAAATGCCCCACCAAATGAAGCTTCTCAATAAACAAACTCGAGTAGTCGACTATGGATCGGTTCCCTTTCTTCAATGTTCGAAAATCATCCTCAAACTTGTCTAGTGCTCTCTTCTTGCAATACTTATCCATTAGTTTTCTCTTGAACATCTATTTCAAGAGTGAAATGATTCCCGTCCAAGAGCCGATCGAGGGACATTACACTAACAGAGGGTCTTGCCTCTCAACATTTAGGATGAAAACTTGACTTTTTTTTTGTTCCCCGCATCGCTAGATTTGAAAGCTTGCTCTATCTTTTGGAGTCGTTTCATGTAGATTGTAGGTTCAGCGCAACCGAGAATTCTGGCTGTTTGCTACACAAAAAGGTTTTGTAGGATCAACTCTTCTCCCCTTGCCTAACCCCAACAACTCGAGTCTCTTTTGTCGCATGAGCATTCTCGACCCCGTGGGAACCACCTACCGCATTCTTATCAACAGTCTCATGCCTTCGTTTGCTTGCATCTCTTTCTTCCATCATTTTCAAAAACATTTCACGTTGGCGATTTGGAGCCAGATTCATCATTTGGGTCATATGAGCCCTCAATTCCGCTCGAGGATTTGCCTCTTGAATCACTAGATTTGAGCTAGCTAAGTTGACCCTTGGAATATGCTTCACACCGCCCCCTGGTCTTCATGAGAGTAACGTACTACCACACTTACCAATCATTATAATTGTAGTAGCTCATATACACACATGTAACAAATAAATTTATAATAACATTGACCAAATGAAATTTTGAACATATTACACATGAGGATCCTTGTCACCATCATTGTTATTCTTAACAAATGTATTTCTGTCAAATCTTAAAAGCATCCTTTCCTACAAGTCCTACCCCACTCTTGTAAATGATCACTTAATTTGGCTAGTGTAAGTCTAGGCATCCTAAATCATAATTAGTTCTCTTAAGTAAGTTCTGATACCAAGTTGTAACATCCCTAAAAACAATGAAATATACAATTTACAAAAACTTTAGAAATCCCTTAAACAAATACCATGCATAAACCCATAAAGGGAAATTATGTCGGTTACATACAAGTATAAAGAATAGGATTAAAGTTAATAGCCTACTAATCTAATCATGAATAGAATTAGATTATAACCAGATGTTACTAAATCCCCAAAAGTTGATCATCAACTCACAAGGCGTCCCAAAAATGACATTTTCCCCCCGATGCTTTTAAATAGCACTAATGTCACGCCTCAAGCAGCCCTAGATCCGTCGCTAGTGGGACGTATATAGATGTTGACAAGAAAAAATTTTATGCTTAACTCCTAGTGAGTTCAAGCAATTTATTCTACAATTATAAACGACGGTAGTGAAAGTTGTAGATAAAAATGATATTACTTGCCAACGGTAAGGTTTGCACATAAAATGTATCTTCCCTAAACTTGTAGACCTTGATAAATTATACAAACAACATTTTTCGATAACGAGGGAGACCCGTTTCCATCGGGAGTGGCGGGAACACAAAATTATTGCCATATATCGATGTTATCAATTTACACCTCAAACTCTATGACTTTAGTTTACATCCATTCATGGTGTCACCTCAAGCCCCCACCATTATTTTTAGTGTTTACTCCAGAAAGTTTCACCTCAAGGTTATTGAGTTTTATTGCCCACTCTCTAGCTAAGTGTCACCTCAAGGATCTCGTTTGACCTTTAGTGTCTACTTACTAGTATTCAAGAAAGGTAGAATCACAATCTAATCGATAACACAAGCCCCTAACCCTCATGCATAAGAGTAATGGCAAAATCACACCAAGTTGAAACTCCCAAAATATAAAGAGATGACATATAATGGATCTTCACAACAATTATATTTGCTTACACATTTATTTTCCAAGAAAACCCCAATATAGTGCAAGTGTCACATTTGAGTGGTTTAAAACATCCAAGTGCATTTTCTCCTTATTTTATATCAAAACATCACCTGTAGTAAGAAAGGTAAATCAACTAAACATTGTGGGGTTAGCTCAAGTAGCAATAAGACTTGGGCCTGTAGGGATTCTCCTCAGAGGTTACGGGTTCGAGTCCAGCAAGGCCACTAGGGATTTTCGTAGTGTTCTCCAGGGCCCCTAGGATTAGTCGAGGTACGCACAAGCTGACTCAGACAACCATGGTTAACATAAAAAGATGTAAATCAACTAATATTTGGAGTCAAAACATCTGAATAACAAAAACCCCTTTTGATTATATATACTACAACACCATTAAGATCAAGAGAAATCATCAAACAAGGCTCAAATCCACTATTTAAGTCAAACACACACACATAAATCAAAATAACTCTAGATTAGATGAGATAATCATAAATAAAGCTTGGAAATGCTCAAGGTAAATAGATATTGACATGTCTATAGTTAGGTAAAAGTAACGGGGCGTTTGGTTCGCCGGATTCCACCGGAATCTGATGGAATTGGAATGGTCAATTCCATTGACCAAATTCCATCATGATGTTTGGTTACCCATGGAATGGAATTGAAATCCATGAATTCCTTCAAATGTGGATATGGTAATTCCTTCACAAAAGTGATGGAATTGAATTCCATTCCATCCAATATTTTGAACATGACAAAAATATCCTCTTCCTATGGTACCGCCGACTGCATAGTCTTCATTATTTATGGTTCGTCTTCTTCATCTAATGAAACCCAAGCATAGTCGACTTCAACGTCTTCTTCTTCTTCTTCGTTGTTTATGGTTCGTCTTCTATAATGTCTTCTTCTTCTTCGTTGTTTATGGTTCGTCTTCTGTAATGTCTTCTTCTTCAACTGTGGATCGATTTTGGGTATACAATTTTGGGTATACATTGGATCTTGGGTACCGATTTTGGGTATACGATTTTGGTATACAGTGGGTTACGATTTTGGTATACGATTTGGGTATCGATTTTGTCTTCGTTGTTTACTGGGTATCGATTTCTTCCCTGGAACTGTTCAATCGAGAGCAACCCCTTGCATGCTTCAATTGATGGTATTTATCCATCGAGCAACCCTTGTTAGATCATCGCTTGAACTGTTCAACTGATCATCGATGGATTCTCTCAATCGAGATCGCTGGAACTTTTTTGGGTTGTGTTCTTCAATCGATAAAATCTTTTTTCTGGGTTGTGTTCTTCATCGAGCAGCCCTTGTTCATATTATTTCTTTTTCTAGATTGGGTTATTCTTTCTATATGTATATATATATATATATATATATATATATATATATATATATATATTATTTAGATATTCTAAATATGATAAAAGATTTCATATAAATAATCTTTTTGAATTTTTATATAAATAATCTTAATTAATCTCATTAATTTATAATTATTTATAACTATAAAAATAAAAATCAAAGAAGGGGTATTTTTGTCATTTTTCAGAATTTTATTCCAATTCCTTTGCAAAACAAACAGACATATTCCAATTCATTAGACTGATTCCATTCCATTCCTGCTAACCAAACATTTGGTCAAACCTTATAACATTCCATTCCAATTCCTTTGACATATTTCATTCCTTCAAAAATCATTCTGCGAACCAAACGCCCCTTAAGATTAACTTGCTTGCTAGGGCATCTCTAATGGGTAACAGTAAATCTTACGTCTAATCCATGATTTGATGTAAAATTTGGTGCAAACGGTAAATCTTTTTCAATTGAAAATATTATTATTCATATCAAATCTTTAGATTCTAGTATATATATATATATATATATATATATATATATATATATATATATATGGGTGGGTTCAAATGAAAACTCATCTTTCATTGTGCACATGAAGACAAATCTTAACCATTGATCAAAACTTAGAAAACTAATCAATGGTTAATACATAATAAGGTTAATTGATAAGTGATTAAGGACAAAATTGTAATTTTGAATCAACGCCTACCTTCTTTGACTTTTTATTTTTATTTTTAATTAAAAAAATTTTTACCCCCTTAAACCTTAAAATAATTTATCTTAAAAATTACTAATACTTTAATCAAACAAATTACATCAAAAAAACGAGAATTTCGTGTTCTTCGGTATGACATCCATCTCGATATAGTTTTTTTTTCGTTTTAACCGTTTTTTACGTGAAATTCTATATACGTGTTATATTCATTATGAATATGCATGCACGTCTTCGGATGTCCACATTCAGTATGAATAACAAAGGTGAACGTTCATTCACTATTCATGATGAATAATACAGTATGCAGGATGAATAATACAATATTCAGGATTTTTTCGTTTTAACTGTTTTTTACGTGAAATTCTATATATGTGTTATATTCATTATGAATATGCATGCACGTCCTCGGGTGTCCGCATTCAGTATGAATAACAAAGGTGAATTCACTATTCATGATGAATAATACAGTATTCAGAATGAATAATGCAGTATTTAGGATGAATAATACACGAATCCATGAGTTATGTATTATTTATCATGAATCGTGTATTATTCACCCTGAATGTTGTATTATTCATCCTGAATGATACATTATTCATGATGAATAATATATAAATGACCCGTGAAGGTGTAGACACATGACACTCTCTCTTTTGTTTCTCAATTTACAACCGAAATTTGGTTTAATTCATTATGAATATGTATGCGCATCCCCGGATGTCCCACATTCAGTATGAATAACAAATGTGAACGTTCATTCATTATTCATGATGAATAATATAGTATTCAGGATGAATTACACAACATTTATGACGAATAATACACGAATTCCTGAATGTTGTATTATTCATCCTGAATGATATATTATTCATGATGAATAACACATGAATGGCATGTGGAGATGTGGAGACGTGACA
Source organism: Arctium minus (assembly GCA_954870635.1). NCBI lineage: Eukaryota > Viridiplantae > Streptophyta > Magnoliopsida > Asterales > Asteraceae > Arctium > Arctium minus. The sequence goes on along the minus strand of OX941095.1, from coordinate 55,806,665 downwards.
CGCTCTCTTTTGTTCCCCGATTCATAACAGAATTAGTCGATAGGTTCTCGATTCGTCTTGATGGGTGTTGGGTTACAGTGCTGAAGAAACGTGATGCCTTACAACGTTGAAGAAAGTGTTGAAGAAGATGATGTCGAGTTACATATTTACGGTGTCGATATGTTGTACAAACTTTAACGTACATAAATATTCATAATGAATATAACACATATATAGAATTTCACATAAAAATCGGTTAAAACGACAAAAAAAACTATATCCAGATGAATGTCATATCGAAGAGCACGAAATTCTTGTTTTTTTGATGTAATTTGTTTGATTAAAATATTAGTAATTTTTAAGATAATTTATTTTAAACTTTAATTGGGTAAAAAGTTTTTAATTAAAAATAAAATAAAAAATCAAATATGGTAGACGTGACTTTAAATTTTCTTCCATTTTTACCCCTAAACATTTTAAAATTAAAAACTCTTTTTAATATGAGTTGTTGGATCAAAATAGATCGAGTGACGGAGATTTGTCCTCACGTACACAATAAAAAATGAGTTTTCATTTGAACTTTCCCTCTCTCTCTCTCTCTCTCTCTCTCTCTCTCTATATATATATATATATATATATATATATATATATATATATATATATATATATATATATCTTTAATTCGTTGAATTTTAATGATACCACTTATATTTATTAACATTACAATCTATACCAATATACTTTTATTTAAAGAATAACTTAAAAAGATATTATTAATATTTTTTAAATTATTCTAACATATAAAACAAACATTTCATTAAATAAAAAAAATTATATACAAATAAAGGAGCGTTACAAATAATATAAATACAAATTTTAATTCATAATATTATTTACAGTACTAATATAAATAGTATTTACTTTATAATTTGATGGTCTAGATTAAAGACAATTATATTTGAAAATTACAAAAGTAAAGGTTAATAACAATAATAATATATTAAAGTAAGTCAAATTCCTTTAATATATTCCAATGGGGAGTGCTATTTGCACAAAAAAGGTGCAAATAGTCCCTCCTAGTTTTCCGATCCAATCATTAATACAAAAAACTATTATTATTATTATTATTATCTTTATCTTTATATATATATATATATGTGTGTGTGTGTTTTGATTTTATAAATTTATAAAATTTTTAATTTTATTTTATTCTATAAATTTATAACTTTTGATTTTATTTTATTTTATAAATTTGTAACTTTTGATTTTTTTACCTTCACAGCGTCTTCACTGTGAAGGTTCGGATATACCTTCACAGTCTTTTATCTGTGAATGTTTGATTTTTTTTTAACTTGGTTTAGGTTTTTTTACCTTCATAGTGTTTTTTAACTTGGCAGTGGGACGTACTTGCCGTTTAGGTCCACTCCTCATTATTATTATTATTATTATTATTATTATTATTATTATTATTATTATTATTATTATTATTATTATTATTATCTTTATCTTTATATATATATATGTGTGTGTGTGTGTGTGTTGATTTTTTAAATTTATAAAATTTGTAACTTTTGATTTTATTTTATTTTATTACATAAATTTGTAACTTTTGATTTTATTCTATAAATTTGTAACAATGAAGAGGGATTCACTGATGAACCAAGGCTCACCGGAGATGGGTAAGAAATTAAATTCGTGTCACTGTAAATTTTTGTGGGGAAGAGACATAGGGGAGTAGGTAGGTGATAATGATTTTAAATATATATTTACATTTTATACCCCTATAATTATTTAGTTAGTTTACTTTATACCTTTTACTTTTCTATTTTTCATTTTTCATTTTTCATTTTTATCATATTAACACATAAAATCGTATATGAACTAAAATACGTTAAAAAATACGTTTTAATTTTAACAAGTTACACCATCATAATCGTCTCTTCGAAACCTTCGAAATGAGCCCAATATTGAATATTTTTGGATTTAATTATTTAATTATATATCATATGTACTACATAAAACATATGAAACGTATGAAGCTATCCAGGTACGCCTTAATATATTATTATAAGTAAAATGTTACAATTAAGTTTAACAATTACTAAAAAAGTTAAGTTGTTCTAATTTTCAGGTGTTTTTGCTTATCTAAATGACACATGGTTGAAACCATATAAAGAAATGTTTGTATCTGTTTGGACTGACAAATTTCTCCACTTTGGAAATCAGACAAGTAATAGAGTGGAGAGTCAACATTCCAACTCAGGTTGACCCTCAAACATTATGCATTAAACATAATATTCCAAGAGTATGAGCGAGCTCAATCTGTTGGCTTATTTTCTGAAAATTGTAGTTGTCTACTACGTACAAGTTATGGGCTGCCATGTGCGCACGAACAAATGCAATACTTGAACAAAGGTCATCCTATCCCAATTGATTCAGTTGATGTATTTTGGACGACGCTTGATTTATCACCGTGCAAATCTTTACAAGATGATGACGTAGGTTGTGAAGCTGAAGTCCAAATGTTTACTGAGGAATTTAACAAGCAATCGAGATCTGGTAAGTTCAGTCTACTGAGGAAGCTAAAAGAGATAGCCAGTGCATCAAAAACATGGGTTCGTGAACCTGTTGTTAACAAGACTACTCGTAGACGGCCCTCGTTGAAGGATAAACTTTTCAGAAAAACTCATGTTGATCCCTCATTTTCGACTCATGTTGACCCGTCTTTTACAAGTGAAAGACCCCTTAGACGTAGCAGTTCAAACGCGTCTAGATTTGTTGACAAGGAAAAAATGAGCTACCAAGAACCAGCGAGACACAGTTCTTTCATGTTCAAAAATTATAATGCACATCCATACATCAATCAATTTCCAGCATTTTTTCACCCTTACATCAAGCAGGTACATGATGTGATAGGTGATGGAAATTGTGGATGCCGAGCAATAGCTGTCTGGATGGGTCTTCATGAAGATGCATGGCCCACAATTCGGTATAACTTGATGGAAGAGTTAGATACTTACAAGACAGAGTACATCAACGCTTTTGGAGCTGAACATTGGGATATTACTTACAACACTTTAAACTTCTTTCGATCAGATCAAGGTGCACCATTTGAACACTGGATGACAATGCCTGAAATAGGTGTCTTGATTGCTTCAAAATATAATGTGATATTACATGTTATAAGTATGACCGACAGTGGGACGTACTTGTCGCTTAGGTCCACTCCTCCAGTGTGGTATGAACATGTTGTTTTTACAATCGGATACGTTAATGGTAACCATTATGTCAAATTAGATATGAAAGAAGGATATCCGTTTCCGCAAATTGTATCACATTTTTCCATTACAGTTATCCGTGTGCTGCTGGATGGGCTACCCCGTATTCAGAGCGAATAAAGAAGTACATGAAGCTTTTACGGGTTAATTGTACTACAGATAATGTTATTTTAGAATAATCGAATGTAATATAAATTATTTTATGTTCTATTTATATGTTAAATCGCAATATTTATGTTTTATTTTTATAATTATATAATTAAAAAAAATTAGTAATATTTATATTTATAAATATTTATTTATTTTCAAATCAAAACAAAAATATATAATAAAAATATATAAACAAAAATATATAATAAAAAAAAGACAATTAAAAGACGAAATAACAAAAAAAAACAAAAGAAAAAACAAATGATTTTTGCAATCATTTGATGTATTTAACAAAAAATAAAGTGTATTTAGCCCTCCCCTATTCGAATTCCATTCCATGAGAAGCAAACGTATTCTGATTTTTATATTTAAAAAACGAATTCCGGCACAGATTATTTATTTAAAACACTTGGACCGTAAGCAAGTCTTTTACCGGCACTGTGGCAACTGGCAAGTAACCCTTCCTCCTATAAAACCACCAATCATGTGTTGTGCTTTCCTACATCACTCTCTTCTTTCTATTTTCATCCAAAAATGTCATCTGTTGCTTCCAAATTCACAAATAATCTAACAATTGGGGTCTCCGGAGAAAAGAAGAAAGAGGCTCGCAACGGCGGCGGATGCTGTAGCTCGATGGGGTTGAAACCAGATTCTGAACGTAAAATCAAACAAAGGAGGGGTGACGTTAAAATTATGATTTTCAAGTTGATTGCTAAATCAGTCAAAGATTTTGCAATTGGGGTGGTCGCCGGAAGACAGAAGAAAGCCGCCGGCAATGGAGGAGGAAGCGGCGGATGCGTTAGCTCAACGACAACTGTCATCCCAATGGAAACCGTCGGAGGGTTGAAACCGGATTTCCGATATGAAATCAAGAAAACCCAACCATTGAGGGGTGCGATCGAAATCAATATTTGCGAAATGATTGCCGGATCAATTTTCCAGGTTCCGGAATCCGGCGGAGGGAAGAAGGTGGACGGCGGGGCGTGGGCCGGAATTGTTCCGATGGGGTTGGAATCTAGGAACGATAGATGAGTACTTCCGATGGGGTTGGAATGGAATCAGAGGTGGACGGCGGCGCGTGGCCGGAATTGTTCCGGAGTTGTATAATTTCTTTATTATTTTACATATTTACTATGCTTCGATGAATTTAAATAATAATTGTTAAATATTTAACATAATAAGTAAAATAAATTTACACAACATATTGTCATAAAAAAAGTTTCACTCACTCACATCATTAAAATGAGGTCATCAGAGACTCTCCACCAGATTATCTGAAATAGAGCTCGTGTAGCTTTCCGTCTTTCTTTTGTCTCTACATTTTCTATATGAGCAGAAGACCATCACTTTGCTATATCAGTTTTTTCTTAACTTCATATTATTTTTTTTTTCTACGTCTTAATTATGAATCGGTTCATAGTTTATATAATAAAAAGTGCAATAATTAAAAATTATTTATTCTAATTAAAAGACAATAATTTAAATTTACCTATTATAATTATAAGATAATAATTAGAAATTATTTATTAGAATTAAAAGACAATAATAAAAATTTACAATAATAAAAATCTTAAAATTATAATTAATAATAAGGTTAAAAAAACTATTTTTAAAGTCAAATTTACTAGTGAAATTTTTTTAAAAATTTTTAACTGATTTTTTTAAGAAGGTAAAAAACTAAAAAAATCTAAATTTCTACCTTTATTTAACAATTTTAATGATGGCCCCCACTAATCCCTAAAAGTAATTACATTTTATTTCAATATATTCTATAAAATTTTCGTTTCAATACACTTTTTGAAAATTATATAAAATAATTACAATTCAATCTCATTGTTGGGAATATATGATTTATCTCTTCATGCATCAAGTTTTAGAGATTTCTCTAAAAATATTATTTTAGAGAATAATAATGAAAATCTGTTGGAGCAAAATAGGAAGTAAAACCTCATTTTCTCTATTTTAGAGAATCTGTTGTAAATGCTCTCAGAAAATTCTCTAAAATTTGATATGAGACGGGTGGTAATTCATGGTGTAGGTAGAAAGGTGAGGGCATTGGTCTGTGTGTTTGATTATATATATATATATATATATATATAATATGTGTGTATATCAGTATATGTATATATAATGTAATGATAAATATAAAGAGAGTAAAACAAAAGTCAAAGTATGCGAATGGGGAGGGCTAAATGCACTTTTGTTTTTGCTAAATACATCAAAATCATTGAAAAATGATTATGTTTTTTTGGTTTTTCGTTCTTTTGTTGTCTTTTTTATTTTTATTATATATTTTTGTTTATATATTTTTATTATATATTTTTGTTTTGATTTGAAAAGAAATAAATATTTATAAATATAAATATTACTAATTTTTTTAATTATATAATTATAAAAATAAAACATAAATATTGCGATTTAACATATAAATAGAACATAAAATAATCTATATTATATTCGATTATTCTAAAATAACATTATCCATAGTACAATTAACACGTAAAAACTTCATGTAGTTCTTTATTCACTCTGAATACGGGGTAGCCCATCCAGCAGCACACCGATAACTGTCATGGAAAAAAAAGTGATACAATTTGCGGAAACGGATATCCTTCTGCCATATCTAATTTCACATCATGGTTACCATTAACGTACCCTATTGTAAAAACAACATGTTCATATCACATTGGAGGAGTGGACCTAAGCGGCAAGTACGTCCCACTGCCAAGTTAAAAAACACTATGAAGGTAAAAAAACCTAAACCAAGTTAAAAAAAAATCAAACTTTCACAGATAAAAGACTGTGAAGGTATATCCGAATCTTCACAGTGAAGATGCTGTGAAGGTATATCCGAATCTTCACAGTGAAGACGCTATGAAGGTAAAAAAAAGAACATTCACAGCGAAAAACACCGTGAACGTAACATTTACGGTGTTTTCCCTATGAAAAGTTCGATTTTTTTTCATTCACAGTTTTTTGGTGTGAAGTTTCATACTTTAAAGTTTGGTCTCACCGGTCTCACAGAAACTGTTTGGTCTCACGCGAACTTAAGCCATGTGTAATATATATATATATATATATATATATATATATATATATATATATGTGTGTGTGTGTGTGTGTGTGTGTATAAAGAGTTTAGGTTAATGATAGTTTTAACCCTTAACTATCTTTAGTTGTCATTTTTATTTACGTTTCAATTCGGGTAAAAATAATTATATGTTTTTTAAAAAAAAACTTGAGTCTTACAGAGTAAATTACAGATTTTGTCCCTAACGTTTGACGTTTGTTACGGAATTGGTCCCTAAAAGAAAAATAAATTTTACAAAGTTATGATAAAATGTAATTGTTACAAAAAGAAAAATATATTTTACAAAGTTATAACAAAATCAAAAGTTACAAATTTATAGAATAAAATAAAATCAAAAGTTACAAATTTATAGAATAAAATAAAATCAAAAGTTACAAATTTTATAAATTTATAAAATCAAAACACACACACACACACATATATACATATATATATATATATATATATATATATATATATATATATATAAAGATAAAGATAATAATAATAATAATAATAATGATGATTTGATTTGATTTGATTATTTGTACCTTTATGATTGGATCGGAAAGCAAAAAGGTCACTATTTGTACCTTTTTGGTGCAAATAGCACCCCCTTTTTTATTTGAATAAGACCAAATAGAAAAGAATAAAAAAAAGGAGTAAAAAGATGAGAATGTACCTCATTTAACGGACAAATGTTAACAGAGTCAAGTAGATGGACCATTTTCAAAGCAAAATGCAAACCACAATACCGATTATTGTACTTAGTGAAGTCTAGGAACGTTAATTGTAAATAAATGTATACCACAGGGGCCAAATTTGTAATTTACTCAAAATTTAATAATTATAATATAGACTTAATTATTGTAGTAAAAATAACTATTATTTAATTTTAAAAATAAATTATGCTATAAAACTTTTTAAAATTAATGTAACAAAATTAATAAATGATAAATATTACTATAAAACATTACATTTATTTTTCTTATCAGGAATATGAAGAATTGATCTCGATCGATAAAAAAATCCACCAGATTGTTAGATTGTGTAATCTAATTTCCTTACAAGGATTTCAAATCCGACAACCCAGGATAACCGACAGCTAGATTAGGAATGACTTTCAGCAAATCACCAACAACCACCATTACAAATGTATTTTCGACTTTAACCTCTACTTGCAGATGTCGAAAGTCCATCAATAAATTTTTTTGTATGAATACACATTATGTGTATATAATTAGTACCCAACGCTACTATTAAACCTACTTCGGAACCTCGTTTTTCATATATTAAGAAAATAATTGATTCACACAACCAACCCTTAAAAAGACCATCATTTTTTTCACAAACCTTGAACATTTATCTAACCTTAAAGATGGTATTTTATTTATTCTAAAATCAAATTTGAGTATGTACTTATATTTGATCGTTCAAATACATTCAGATTGTTTTCTTGGATCTCAGTGGAGACAAATTCATCTATGGACTTGCTTCATTCCCGTGATCCAGTCACTCTACCTTCTTAACAAGTCGTTTGTCTTTGTGGTTCTCCCGTCTCCTAATTACTTGTCTATTACTACAACAAAATTTATAATTATTACTTTAAACGAAAACATTAGAATTAATTGTTAAATATGGCTCTTGGGTAAGGATAACGTCTTTTCGGTTAAAGGCTCACTGAGTTGGTTGACAAGAAGTTCCTTCGATCTTCCAATCATGCAATTGAAACAAAATGGAACAAGTTTGTCCCAAGGAAAGTGTGTGCCTTCGTGTGGAGAATAAGACAAGGCAAACTCTCAGTGCATTCAATGCTTGTAAATTAGGGTCTAGATCTTCACTCCTCCTTATGTCCTCGATGTGGGAAAGAAATTGAATCCATCGATCATTCACTGCAAAGATGTTTCTGCTGTATGGACTAAGGTCTTTTCTTGGTGGTGCTTGGGCTCCTCAAACGTGGTCTCTATGATGACGTTTTCCCTCTCGAAGACTCCCCCAAAGCTGGATTTGTCTTTCGACAATAAGCTTTATCATTACAATGGTTGCTTAAATTTCAACATGTCTTATTTCTTCTTGGGCAGATTGGTGTTGCAACTGGGGATCCAGCTTACGAGGTTATCCTTAATGCAGGAGTGTTGTTGTTGTAGATCGTCAATGTTTAGGTGGTTATATTAATCTTTGTTGTAACACCCTCAAATTTGGTAAGAGCAACTAATAAATTTTTTGATATAACATCCAATAAAGATAACACATCTTCCTACAAATCAAAACTCAATACGCCTCAAATATAGAATTCGATAATCAACCTCAACAAATACAAACTCCAATAATATCCAAGGACTATACTGAAGTAGGGTGTTACTTAACCCAAATATGAGTTGCTCTCCCCAACCCTATGCGGAAGACTTCTTCAAGCTATTCACTCCTCGGGTACACAACTAGTAATTCTCTCTTCACTGGGTGACTAGAACTATTCCCTACCAGGACCTGTTGCACATGCCGACAAATAGAAAAAAAAAAGGTTAGGCTAACTCCTAGTGAGTTCAAGAGTTTTACAACATGGATAAATATATTGTTAAAAGAAAGGAATACAACTTAAATCATAATCTTTCAAAATGATTCACTTAAAAGAAAATGGAAACAAACTCGCTTTCCAATAATATGCATTTTCAAAGATAAAGACCGCAATACAAACATTCTTTATAAAATGATGCATCCCTAAACTCACTCAAAACGAGAGTAGAATCGACTTCCAATTTATGAAAACATGAATAACATTTCATATCCCGAAACACCCAAAACATGGGTGGGGCACAATATTCCACACAAAAAAATTATGGACAATAATCCACAGATAAAATACATCACTGAAAACATACGTATAAAAACTTAGACCGAAAACAACACCTTTCGGTGATGGGGGAGACCCGATTCCATATAATGTGACGGACACAAAGTAAGCCACACATTATGTTATTAACACCATTTACATGGACATATCGGTATAAAGTATCGAGTTCGACATCTTTCAGCGTACACCCATAGATACTTGCACGGAGGACTTACACCATACCGCTGATGCCTAACCGCGCCGCAATGGGGAAAACTAGCGTTCCACCATCGGACAAAATAATTAAAGTATCGAGCTCGGCATCTTTCATCGTACACCCATAGATACTTGCACGAAGGACTTACACCACATCCGATGCCTAACGTGCCGCAATGTGGAAAACTAATCGTTCCATCATCGGACAAAGTGGTTAGAGTGCTCATAGATCCATAGCAGGCACGACTAAAACATTACATGACCCCAATTGAATGATACACGCACTCAAAATATGTAAATCTTCAATAATCATAAATTATGAGCAAATCTCTACGTGGAGCTATCAAAATTGGACAAATGTCCCCAAATCCCAATCGAAATCAAATACTGAGCCACGTGCTCAAACAACCCAATGACTCATTGTCAAAAGCAAATAAATGCACTAAAACATACTCGACCAACGTTTTTGCAAACCCGTTGTAAAACCCTTAAATCTGAAGATAACAACTTATAAAAATTTTCTAAATACATCAATAAATACTTCGAACTACAACATAAATTGAGAATTAACTTCAACGCTCTCGTTCATCCTATACATACACTCTATGAAAAGGACGGGTGTTACTAAACCCAATAACAGTTACTAACTCCAACCTGCGGAAGACTTCACCGACTACTCACTCTTGTAAGGCTAAGGCCCAACTCTTCAAAGCACTGCTAGAACCGAACCCCCGACAGGAACCTGATGCACATGCCGACAAATAAAAAGGTTAGGCTTAACGCCTAGTGAGCTCAAGAGTTTTAACATGAATGAATATATCTTTAAAAGAAAGGGAATCAGTTAAGCAAGATCCTTCAAAATATTATACTTCAAATGGAAACGACACATTTTCTCATAATATGCACTTTTAAAGACAATGCTCCAAAACCCACATTTCTTGCAAACGATGTAACCCATAACTCACCCAAAACGGGATCATGGTTCGATACTCAATTGTAAAAATGTAAATAATACTTCATAGCCCCAAAACACCCAAAACTCGGGTGGAACATAATACTCGACCCTTAAATAACGGAAACCAAACCATATAAATATAATACGCCATTAAAACATGGAACTGAAACTTCATACTCACGCGACCATAAAATGGAATGAAATCCGAATATTAAAACATGGACAATTAAATATCCAAAATACAGCGGGCCGACGATGGGGGATACCCGTATCCGTTGAGAGCGGAGGAACACAAAAGTATGCCATTCAAACAACGTTGATCGTACGACACGCAAACCCAAGTGTCCTTACGACCTTTTAACAAGTCTCATCCAAAGAGACAGCTGACCTTAGCGAACAACACCGGAATTACCGCCAAAGGCTCGGCACACGGGGGATACAACGAAGGCATTGCCCCACATGGCGAAGGTCCCAACGCCCATCAGAGGACTCCCCATTGTCATAATAGCTCAACCGGAACTCAACCACTCTTAGTGCCTACTCGTAAAGACAAGGTCATAAACCATGAGTCGCGGAGTCCAACCCCGTACCACCCAATTGACCATCAAATAAGACTGACTCATGTGCCTATGGATCCAATGCAACACAGTCTAAAGTTACACGACTACTCATGAATGACTAAAGCACTCGAGCCTGTAATGATTATAGATATGCAATAAAATGCATTAAGAGGTAACTCTTAATTTGGACTCTACTTCGAGCCATTAAAACCGGACAAATGTCCTCAATACTCCTTTAAGCCAAAACCGAGCTAAAATGCTCAAAATTCATTTGACCAACGGTTACTGGTCCCCCAAATGATGAAATGCCTTTAAACAACGTTTACGAAGACACTTACCTCAAGACGAGCTTAACCCAAAACTTAACGCATAATAAGATCGAAGTTTTTCCAAAAGGTTTATGAATACGAATACACCAACATGCATATAACATGGGATATACCTCATTTATACAAAATCCTCAAAGATGCATAAATTATAAAATAGACCTTACTTGTACAAAATCACCAAGAATACGTAAATCATACTATTTAGTTGTTGGAATGTTCAAAACCCAATATAAGCATTTTAAGAGGTTAACACAACCCAAGTTTACTAAATATGAATACTTATCAAAATACTCACTCTTTGACATATAACCAAGTAAAACATATTTTACTTCAAAATACACAAAACTTATCAGCAGTTAACCATTTCATGTAAAACACAAAACACTTTAAAATAAACATTTTGGCATGTACACCGTTTTCACAAATCACTTGAACTCACCTTGCTAGATTTAGGCTAAATCTAGATTTCACCCAACGAGCTCTTTTGAAGGCCGCTTGAATCCTCAAGCCGAGAACTTCCAAAACCTAGATCCATACATACCAAACCATTTAGAAACATTCCCCAAATGTTATATACCAAAATCCCAAACAAGGTCAAAACCCTAATTTCTCCAAGACCATCAAATCCGAGATTTGAAATACCAAACACTAAGAAACCACCAAAGAACATTTATAACCTTAAATCAAAGAAGCTTACCATTAAAGATGACGAGACTTTCCGAGAACACCCAATCCAACTCTTCAACCCGAGCTCCCAACCGTTGAACTTGATGAGGAAGATGAAGATGGAGGTTTTGTGGCTCGAGCTCCCAACTAGCTAGATGATTAAGAATCATGTGGTTTGGGGAGGAAAGACCCCCAAAATAGGTTAGGGTTCGGTTTTGGTGTTTGGGAGAGAAAAGGGAAGAAGATAGAAGTGAGAAAATGAGGAGAATGGTGAAAATTCGGACATTTAGAGGACCAGATGCCGCGCGCGACCTTGCCACGCGATAGTGACATTGTCACTATCGCGAGGGCACTATCGCAGAGAATGTATCGCGGGTGGTACACCCCCGACGATTGTGCCACGCGATAGTGACACATGTCACTATCGAGAGTCACAATCGCGCCACTCGTACCGAAGCCAGAAAAAAAGTCAAAACTCGAGATTCTCGCATGGGTCGACTCAAGGTTCGAAAGCACAACATTTTCCACTCGAAAAGATAGGCGAAAAGCAGAGAGATTACCAACGGAGGACGAGAACTTGCTCACGAAAACCGGGTGTTACAATCCTCCCAACCTTAGAATGATTTCGTCCTCTAGATTCCCATGAAACCTTGCCCGCAGAAGGATTTCCTTCAACCCTTCCTACAGCACCACTAACACAACTATTGCACTGATACTCCCATCAATCGCCCCTCTTGGGCATATTATACTACTAACTGAGCGAACACTTAACTCTCCAAAGTAACCTTTATCCACAAGATTATGGTCGTCTCCCAACCTTGGATGACAATTACCACCTCCAGGTAATTTGTGACTCCAACTTCTCACCGACCAATTTCCTTCGGATCTATACGGTCCCGAACCCAACATCAAAGTTCGTAACCAAACTTCCAAAATCTTCAGGTTTCAATTGATCCACTCCTAATTTCGATAAAGATATATTTCCAAGGCGCACCAATGCGTCCTTCAGACAACCGGTTAACACAAATTCGGTTGTCACTCAACTCCGTTCCAACCCCAGCCTCACAACATTCCTTTAGAAAAATCTTTATCACCATGGAAAAGCTTATACACCTCGGTATTTTCTTAACAACATCTAACCTTCTTCAAATTTCCATTACCGAAAGGTCATTATCTCCCATGGTCCAACCGGGATATTTCTGAATATCCCAAGTTCCATTGACTTCAAGAAAACAAGTCGACGCCTAGGACTAAACAGTGACCTCGAAAACGTGGATGTCTCGCCTCAAATTCCAATCCAGACAGATTGTCGCACCAAGGTTGACTCCTAACAGAAAGCTAGAACTCCAAGTCTTACATTTCTAACAGACCGATCACCAAAATTTCCTTTAATCGCGGAACCCGCGAAAATGGTACACCAGACAACCTATACCGTGATGCCACACCGATGAACAATCCATCAAAACGAATTCAAAATAAGCGCAGATAATCACATACGACCTTATCCCGCATGATTACCGAAGTAAAATCACTCCTCAATTAACTGGGAAAACTTAACTCTACTACTTCCATAATACAAACGCGCACAGATCCAAAACTGAACCCAAAAATTCAGACTGACCACGAGTCGAATCATCCGACGCTTCAAATCCCAAGGACTCCCTCAGTCCCTAAATACAACTGCCCTCACGCCAAGGGTGTAAGTCTATAGGCCTAATGAGTTCAAGGTTTTCAACTAATGCCGATTTAAACTTTTATAAAACTTTCAAATACATACGCTTTATAACAATTAACCGTACTGTGAAAATACACTATCGTTCAATCTAATAAGTTTCAAAAACTGGTTACCAAAGCTACGCATATGAAACCGTTTCCAACTTGCTTGATCCATACCCACGTAAATAAAACGGTAACAAACGTGTGTAGCAAAATTTACATTATTAACATGAAAATAAATTCCTACGCCTCGGCGCGCGCAATAAAAGTTTGTACCATTCCAAAAGAGAATTTCACAATTTTAACTTTAAAATTCTTACTCTTTAACCAAAAGACGTTGCAGCACAAAAGTATCAACAACCCCATATGCAACAACTTATTTCCCCAAGGCCAGGTAAAATGAGGGAAGTGCAAATAAGTTTCAAATCGAGTTTAAAGCTTTAAGCCATACAGATAAACACATTTGACCAAATAGAAACCATAGCAACATAATTATTGCTAATTTTTTAAATGCATTGCGGAGATTTTCTAGCAGTAAAAGTTAATGATTGAAATATGCTCAGAACAAAACTTTGCTTGAAACAGCGTAAACCCTTTTATACCACTACTCACACCAACGCCATAATTTATTCCAAATGCAGAAAGTATGCAACGATTGACATTTATATAAAGCTCAAAGATAAATTGCATGATAATGAAATTCCAAAATCAACATGTGGGATGACATCGTTTAGCAAAACCCATAAATTAACGCACACACTAATGCATGCACACACGCTCCAAAATTATCTACGCGACGCAAAAGTCGTAAGATGAGACATCATAAACTCAACTGAATTTTTGCAAAACTCATAAATGCTAAAATCAAGTGGTGTCAAAATTTCCATTTCTCAACAAAGTGTGCAAGACGACAATATGGCTAGAATATTAAACTTTTAAGAGTTTCATCTTTTGAATGCAATGAAAGGTAAAATGACACTTTTCTACAAAATTTATATTTGGACACGACGCCGAATAAACTCGCAAGTTTAGACGAAGCAAAAGTGAAACCCACGCACCAAAAGACATCGCAAAGCCTTACTCCATGAAATTTAGCAAAATCGTACAAACTAAAATTGTCAAGAAATTCCGACGCCAAACATGGGATTAACTTTTCATTAAAACCATTGACATACGTGGAGGAGATCCAATGTCTAGGTTAAAATCTCGTAGTTACTTGCCCAATACCCAAACGACATTAAAACATGGACATTACAATATCCGGAAATAGCGTTAAACACGAGGCGTGAATAAAAGAATTTTGATAACAATTTGCAATCATGTGCAACCAAACAATTTCATGCATGCTTAAGCTCACAGTTTAAAATATGATGAATACTAAATGTTTTACTAAGACTTTATAGTGAAAATCACTTTATACTTAGTGAACATGAAAACAATTTATGCAAACTCACCTTAGAAATAAACTTAATGCATGAATTTGGCCGGTACTCACATCTTAGGATTACGCTTCTCAGCAACCCGACACACTATTGTCATTCGGATGCATTAAACAACTTAAAGCCACAATCCCACTAATTTTGAATAAACTTACGAATTCTCCTTGAGATAGAATCGGTCTAACAAACTCACGGGTTCTAATCCAATCAAAGTTTTCGACCCAAGAGGATCAACTTAGTGACTTCCTCGCTTAACTAACACTCCAAGGTGACATTGCTATAAACGTCAATCCTCTCTTAGCTCACTCGCTTAGAAACTTTCTCACTACCCCAACGATCATCATACCAAGGTAGTCTAAGTATACACATGTAGCATGTAGGTTCACCATAACACTGACCAGGTGCCATTATGAACGTACTGAACATGATCATTCTTGCGACTCTCGACAAGTTTCTCGTTTCTAGCGACTTGCTCAACCTCAAAATATCTTATCTTAAGGTACCTAATGTACAACTTCACTTACAATTACTTATAAGAACTCTAGTTTGAGTCTAGGCATCCAAAGATCAATACCTAATTCTCTCAAACTTGTAACACCCTTAAATCTGAAGATAGAAACTTATAAAAACTTTCTAAATACATCAATAAATACTTCGAACTACAACATAAATTGAGAATTAACTTCAACGCTCACGTTCATCCTATACATACACTCTATGAAAAGGACGGGTGTTACTAAACCCAATAACAGTTACTAACTCCAACCTGCAGAAGACTTCACCGACTACTCACTCTTGTAAGGCTAAGGCCCAACTCTTCAAAGCACTGCTAGAACCGAACCCCCGACAGGAACCTAATGCACATGCCGACAAATAAAAAGGTTAGGCTTAACGCCTAGTGAGCTCAAGAGTTTTAACATGAATGAATATATCTTTAAAAGAAAGGGAATCAGTTAAGCAAGATCCTTCGAAATATTATACTTCAAATGGAAACGACACATTTTCTCATAATATGCACTTTTAAAGACAATGCTCCAAAACCCACATTTCTTGCAAATGATGTAACCCATAACTCACCCAAAACGGGATCATGGTTCGATACTCAATTGTAAAAATGTAAATAATACTTCATAGCCCCAAAACACCCAAAACTCGGGTGGAACATAATACTCGACCCTTAAATAACGGAAACCAAACCATATAAATATAACACGCCATTAAAACATGGAACTGAAACTTCATACTCACGCGACCATAAAATGGAATGAAATCCGAATATTAAAACATGGACAATTAAATATCCAAAATACAGCGGACCGACGATGGGGGATACCCGTATCCGTTGAGAGCGGAGGAACACAAAAGTATGCCACTCAAACAACGTTGATCGTACGACACGCAAGCCCAAGTGTCCCTACGACCTCTTAACAAGTCTCACCAAAAGAGACAGCTGACCTTAGCGAACAACACCGGAATTACCGCCAAAGGATCGGCACACGGGGGATACAACGAAGGCATTGCCCCACATGGCGAAGGTCCCAACGCCCATCAGAGGACTCCCCATTGTCATAATAGCTCAACCGGAACTCAACCACTCTTAGTGCCTACTCGTAAAGACAAGGTCATAAACCATGAGTCGCGGAGTCCAACCCCGTACCACCCAATTGACCATCAAATAAGACTGACTCATGTGCCTATTGATACAATACAACACAGTCTAAAGTTACACGACTACTCATGAATGACTAAAGCACTCGAGCCTGTAATGATTATAGATATGCAATAAAATGCATTAAGAGGTAACTCTTAATTTGGACTCTACTTCGAGCCATTAAAACCGGACAAATGTCCTCAAGACTCCTTTAAGCCAAAACCGAGCTAAAATGCTCAAAATCCATTTGACCAACGGTTACTGGTCTCCAAATGATGAAATGCCTTTAAACAACGTTTACGAAGACACTTACCTCAAGACAAACTTAACCCAAAACTTAACGCATAATGGGATCGAAGGTTTTCCAAAAGGTTTATGAATACAAATACACCAACATGCATATAACATAGGATATACCTCATTTATACAAAATCCTCAAAGATGCATAAATTATAAAATAGACCTTACTTGTACAAAATCACCAAGAATACGTAAATCATACTATTTAGTTGTTGGAATGTTCAAAACCCAATATAAGCATTTTAAGAGGTTAACACAACCCAAGTTTACTAAATATGAAAACTTATCAAAATACTCACTCTTTGACATATAACCAAGTAAAACATATTTTACTTCAAAATACACAAAACTTATCAGCAGTTAACCATTTTATGTAAAACACAAAACACTTTAAAATAAACATTTTGGCATGTACACCGTTTTCACAAATCACTTGAACTCACCTTGCTAGATTTAGGCTAAATCTAGATTTCACCCAACGAGCTCTTTTGAAGGCCGCTTGAATCCTCAAGCCGAGAACTTCCAAAACCTAGATCCATACATACCAAACCATTTAGAAACATTCCCCAAACGTTCTATACCAAAATCCCAAACAAGGTCAAAACCCTAATTTCTCCAAGACCATCAAATCCGAGATTTGAAATACAAAACACTAAGAAACCACCAAAGAGCATTTATAACCTTAAATCAAAGAAGCTTACCATTAAAGATGATGAGACTTTCCGAGAACACCCAATCCAACTCTTCAACCCGAGCTCCCAACCGTTGAACTTGATGAGGAAGATGAAGATGGAGGTTTTGTGGCTCAAGCTCCCAACTAGCTAGATGATTAAGAATCATGTTGTTTGGGGAGGAAAAACCCCCAAAATAGGTTAGGGTTCGGTTTTGGTGTTTGGGAGAGAAAAGGGAAGAAGATAGAAGTGAGAAAATGAGGAGAATGGTGAAAATTTGGACATTTAAAGGACCAAACGCCGCGCGCGACCTTGCCACGCGATAGTGACATTGTCACTATCGCGAGGGCACTATCGCGGAGAATGTACCGCGGGTGGTACACCCCCGGTGATTGTGCCACGCGATAGTGACACATGTCACTATCGCGAGTCACAATCGCGCCACTCGTACCGAACCCAGAAAAAGGTCAAAACTCGAGATTCTCGCATGGGTCGACTCAAGGTTCGAAAACACAACATTTTCCACTCAAAAAGATAGGCGGAAAGCGGAGAGATTACCAACGGAGGACGAGAACTTGCTCACGAAAAACCGGGTGTTTCACCCGTGCTCCAAAGTACACAACCAAACTCCAACACAACTTAAAATAAGATGGATCATTTTCCAAACAAGGTTATACCATTGACCTATTTTTAAAACGTCTCATAACACGAGTCATGCATATTTCCAACAAACACAAAAAATGTATTTTTACCAAGAAATCTCCATTTATGCAATAAATTATTTAGAACACTCCTATTTATAACTTATTTATCAAGATGTCCAAAAGTCCCAAATATGGGTGTTTTACAAAGTGTATAAAGCTAAACACTTCAATTAATCACAAGTTACCAAATAACTCAACAGTTGATAATTTAATGTAAAACACATAAATACTTTAAAATGGACATTTTGGCATGTACAACATTTTCACAAATCAACTTGAACTCACCTTGTTAGATTTCGGCTAAATCTAGATTTTCCCCAACTTGAGTTCCTTTGAAGGAATTTGAATCTTCAAGCTAATTCTCCCAAAAACCTAGATTTACAAATTTTCAACTGTTAGTATACATATTCAACCCTTTAGAATCGATCCCCAAACATTTTACATCAAAATCTCCAATTTGGCCAAAAACCCTATTTTTTTACCTAATTTCTCCAAAACCATTAAATCCGAAATTTGAGAAACCAATCACTAGGAAATTATCAATGAAGCATTTATAACTTATACAAAGTTTAGACTAGGAGGATGAACTTACCACTTGGGTTTTGGTAAAAACCTAGAAAAACCCAAAATGAAGTTTGAGGTTGAAGATGACGATGGAGGCTCTTGATCCTAGCTTCCAATCCTTAGCTTGTTGATAGTTCACCTCCATAATACCCAAAGATTTGAGCCAAAGATGACCCAAAATCACCAAATACGGTTTATGTTTGCTCTAGAGAGAGTTTGGAAAGAAATGGGAGGTGAGTAATGAGGAAATGAGCTGAAAATCGTTTTTGACAACATCTCCCCTGGTGCGACAATGACATGCGCTATGACACGGTCATTGTCGCGTGTCATAGTCGCAGCAAGTGTACCGTGGGCGATCCAACTTGTGCGACTATGACCGTGCGACTATGACATTGTCATAGTCGCCGGACATTGTAGTCGGACCCTTTCCAATCCACGAAACCCGACTTTTTCAACGCTAACACTCCCGATACTCTTAGGGACTTTAAATAATGTTTTTCCAACATAAATCCCACCATTTCCAAGTTGTAAAAACGTCCGGGTGACCTTTACTTACCGAAAATTACGGGTGTTACATTTGTTGTGGTCTTGTTTAATTTTGGTATCTCTTTTTCTGTTGGTTTGTTTTGCCTTTGTTTGGCCCTGTGTTTTTAGGGGTTCTTTTATGCATCTTGCATAAAGTTTAGGTGGTCTTTGTATTCACTTTGTAGGCTTATTTGTTTCTTAACAATTGATAAGTGCTACAACAATGTACATTTTATCACCTATCTTATAAAACCCTAATAATATGGGTAAATTTAAACCTTAAATCTTACGAAATATGGAATCTAAATAAATGGAAATCACCCAAAAAGGGATATAGTTAAAGCGTATACATCTTATATAAATGGAAAGTATAAATGACAACCTACTAATCTAGACTACTTCCATCTAGATTAAAACAATTGTCATCTAAATTTCCCAAAAGGAATCTTTCAGAATCTGTACACCAAGCTCCCAAAAGTCTACTTCAAAAGTCGTCTCTATCGGCCCAAAACTTTCATCCCTCAAACCTTGCGAATTCCACCGCTAAAAGAACCTGTTATACATGTCATTTAAGAAAACAAGGGTTAGGCTTTACGCCTAATGAGAACAAACATTTTATGTAGTTAAATCAAACGTGAAATCAACACTACATGACCTTTAAACGAGTAAAGTAGTTTTGCTTTGTAAAGTCAGTATCTAATTCTTAACAAGAATAATGTAAGACCCTAAAATTTCAAGGTAAAATAAAACTTAAAATTTCTGCAATATAACGTCTCAAATAAGGCGAATCCAAAACCTGTAAACGTGTCGACTAAAACCTAAAGGAGACGGGGTAGTTCTATAATGAAGTAGCGGAATAAATAAGACATATACATGACAACCTATTCAATCTAGAACAATTAACAACTAGATTAAAATGGGTGTCACTATGACTTCAAAAGCGCTCTTTCTCAAATCCCAAAAATGCCCGGTCCAAGGAGGAATCCTAGGTGCGGTCCCGACTGATCAAGGCATCCTACTCGCACCGCTAACGAAACCTGTGAACCATTTAAACATGAACACAAGTGTTAGAATGAAGTCTATTGGTTGTCATACCGATACCAATTATAATGCGAACAAGTACAATAATTAAATGTTACCGGCTCCCAATGCATGGAGGTCAAAGCCAAACCTCCCAATAGGGACATTGTAAATTCCTGTACAAATAATACACAAATATCTTCCATATAAAGAGGGTAACCCGCGATCTAGATTGGATTTCACCGTCCAGCCCGGTTCTAGTTCCCATGCCACGCCGGACATCACAATCCTCAAACCCTCTCTGCCTCTAGTGCTTACCCCGTCGGGTTACACCTCAAGGTCTTACAGGCAAGGGTGCTTATCCAATCTAGACGAGTGTACAACTAAGGGACTTGCGCCCCCTATTGTCCACTCAAAATGCCCAACGACAATGACCATGCAATAATCATGCATACCAACTAAATCCTCGTGCACAAGGAAGTAGATATAAGACTCCCAACCAGAGTTATGAACAATTATAGATGACAATCTTCATGCTACCATATTATTGGCCCAAATAATGTGATCATGCTTGTTACATATTCACCATAAGAAACTACAACTCATTTAACCACATACAAATCCCCAACTAGTATAGTGACCCCAACTGCTGATAAGAATTTAGGCATTTGACATTTCATTATGTAGAGATGTAGACCTACACCATGATTTGTCCCTTTTCTATAATACTTGTAAATAGCACTCTTCCACATGTTTAAACACTTCCACCAACCCCAAGGTCTTATTTATTGATGATAAGCAAAACCCTAGTTTTTAGGTCAACATCATGCATTTCATATATTCCATATAAACAAGTAATAGTGCAAGTATGCATGTACATAAGTTAAGAAAACTTACATAGAAGTTAAATGAACAAACCCTAGAAGTGAGGAATGAATGGGATTGAAACTTCCACCCTTTGATCTTGAAAGAGTACTCCTATGAACTCAAAACCTTAAGAACCATTAACCATTAATGATTTACCCACCTAACAATTAATGAAGAGAGAGGAAGGGAAATGTGTGTGAAAATCGCACCTCTAGTGTGTGTAAACGTCTTCAAGGAGCTCCAACTTCAAATAATGAACTAACCCTAAGAATGGCATTAAATGAGAGTTTGGTCGTCTGGACACCGCGCGCGATAGTGCCCACGCGATAGTGCCCTTGGCACAATCACGGGCACAGTCGCGGCAACTGTACCGAGACCTCCCCCCCTCTCGCGACCTTGACATAGCGATTGTGACCATGGCACTATCGCCGGTCACAATCGCGTCATATGTACCGTGGCCTCAAAATCCCTCGCGATAATGCCCATGCGATAGTGACACTGTCACTATCGCGGGCACAGTCGCCGAGACCCCCTTCCAACTCTGAAATCCGACGATTCGACCCGTTTTCACCCAGATTCAAATACCATGAAGGAGAATTCTTAAACAACAACTTAAAGTAATTCTTTTACAAAGAGGTCTAAAATTCGGGGTGTTACAAATAATAACACTCAGAAACAATATTAAAGAAGTTGCGGAAAAACAATTTAATATTCAACTATCAATGGAACAGTAAAACTATGAATCACAACTTATAAACTTTATTGAATGATTAAAGTTACAAGCTTTCACACAAAACCTCAATCTTGATGAACAGGCTCACCAAGACGAATTCTACTTCTCTAGAACTAGGATTATAAACCTTGAGGTTAATTCTCTCTCTAAAAACTTATCAATCAAAAGTTAATTCTATCAAAGACTTCTATACTATTTATACAAGACATATTACAAGATAATTATCAAAATACAATTGATCTTCATTCTATAATTATCTCCATTACTTTAGCAAGACTTCTATACAGCTGTCTTCATCTCATAATCAGCACTAACCTTCTTCAGAAATATTAACCATTTTCAGCAGCATTAAACTCCTCAGCAGTATTAATCATGTTGTCAGTAGTAATCCCTTAGCAGTACTAACTACTACCAGTACTAACTCTCCAAGCAGTACTAACTATTGAAGTAGCAGCACTAATTTTTCAAGCAGTATTAAAACTACTAGCAGTAGTAATCATGATATACCAGCAACATTAACCATACTTGAACAAATCTTAAATTCCCAACAATCTCCCCCTAACTTGACTTATAGGAAGAGAAGTCAAGTTCTTCAGATATGGTCTTCAAGATGCTTTCAAAACTTCAGCTTAGTTGCCCAAATTTGGATCCAGTCCCAGACTTTGATTGATTGTCCTTCTTATCCCAATTCTGGCCATTTCAGATCCTTTTGCACACACTAGCTTGGCTTTCAGCATTCCATTCAGCTTCTCCTTGCTATGATCATACACTTTGTCCACTAGAAAATACTCATGATAGCAGTTATCTATTGTGATAATGTAGACACCACAGTTTTCAAAGAGCATCCACTGATCAATCCTTTTGAACCCATACTCATGATGCAAATCCTTGATCCTGTACACCAATTTTTCTGGTTCAAACATCATACACAAGTATTCCATAGCAACTTTTAGTAGACTTTCTTCAGTTCCTTTCATAACAGGCTCATATAGCTTTATTCCCACCTTATGCATTTCTTCTAAGTCAGCCCTGGAACAACTTCTGATCACTTTGCCCCAAGTTGTATATACTTCAAACAAGTCACCAACTCTTTTGAGTCTGAAGTAATCCTTTCTGTTGTCCCTCAGAATATCCCAAAAGATAATTTATGGTGCCTTCACAGAAATGGGAACAACCTGTACTGGTTCTATTAAAGTCATGTAAAGACCAACATGCTCATCAGATTGATTTGGTTGTTGTGCACTTTGACTTGTTTGCTCTGTATGATCTGCAACAGATGGTTCTGCCTCCTTTTCTGCTTCTTCAATCCTTGGCTTTTTGGACTGTTTCTTGGAAGCTAGAGTCTTCACTCTCTTTGCAGATTTAACTTCCACAACAACAGGCTCTTCTTTCTTTCTTCATCCTTTTCCTTTGAAGGAGTAGTTTCCTCAGGGAAGGGTTGTTGGATATTTAGATCATGTCTCTCTTTCATTCTTCTTTCAGCTTCTTCCCTTTGAGAGGAATCCCCTTGAAGCTTAGCCATCTCCTTTGAATACAACTCCTCTCTCTTACCATAGGCCATGTTAGTAAACATTCCTTCAGGAACTCCAAGAGCTCCTTTCAGGAAGTTTATCATCTTTCTCCTTTCTTGATTAGCCAGATAGGTCTTAGAGGGTTGTCTTTTCTGAATCTTTGAAGGCAGTCTGTGCTTGGTTGCTTTTACTATACTTTTCTTAGCCTCAGCTGCAGTTTTCAGGCTCTTTTGATACTCCTCATTCAGCTTAGTAGACAGATCTAGAGCAATCTGCCTATCTTTGGCCTGTTGAGTCTCTTCTTCTTGTTGTAGCTCAGCCTGCAGCTTCTTTGCCAATTCCTCATCTAGTTCAATCTGTTTTAGCTTATTTGGTTGCTTTGCAGATTCATCCACCTTGGCCTTTCCTTTCCTTTTTAATTCTGCCTCACTGATTTCTTTTCTTTTCTGCTCAAGGCCTCCTTCTTTAATGACCACTCCTTTGGCCTTTTGAGTAGCCTTTGGAGTGTCTGTTTTGGCTTTTAGAAGGGTTTCTGCTATTTCTATCTCTTCAATAGATAGCCCTGTTACTGCTGCTTGAGCTTTTTCAGTTACTGCTACTTGTGCTTTTTCTATTACTTCTGCTTTACTAGTTTCTGCTTCTTTGTTTTCTGTTTCCCTATTCTGCTCCCCCTCAAATTGATCTTCCATACCACTAGTACTGAGTTTCTCCCCATTATCTTGTTTCTCCCCATCATCTTGTTTCTCCCCCTTTTTGAAAGCATCTCCCCTCTTCTTCAGGACATACTGTTTTCTTTTTCTTTTCTGCACCAACTTCTTCACTAGCTTCTTCAATTTGGTAATCTGCACTTGTTGAGACAGAATTACCAATTTCATTTCCTCTATATCTGCTCCCTGTTTGATGACATCTAGATTAATGTTGCCCATTGTATCCATCAATTCTTGGTAGTTATATTTGTCCTCACCTCCTTTGGGTGTGTTTACCACCCTAGAAGGATCCTTGGATCTTTTAGTAGTAGAGGTCTTCTGCCTGACATAAGCACCTGCTACCCCCTTGGGTTCTTGGCACCTGGGACATTTGAATGATTGCTCATTCAAAGTTTCCATGGGGAAGGTCTTATTGATGTTACCACTGGCCTCCTCTGTGCTAGCAGGAGTAGTGGCAGCCTTCTCACCCATATGCTCATGCATCTCCTCAGTGAGCACCTCCTTGGGGTTGAGAGACACCCCTGTGGTTTCCCTATAGATAGTCTCTAATGGAGAATTCTCCATTAGAGGGATTAAAGGCTTTGTGGGTGAAGGTACAAGAAGAGAAGGAGCCTTCTTTACCTTTTTCCTTATGTAAGTATGGGTGATGGGTGAAGTTGGTTTTTGAAGAAGGGACTGAGGAATTGATATAGTGATTGAAGGTTGGGATTGGCTCTCAGTGGGATGGTCTAGTGAGGGCCCTGACCCTGATGCCATACCTTCTTGATTGTGGGACACCACCATCATTGTAGAGAACAATGGGGTGTCAACTCCTTCCGAGTCCATGGCAGATCTCTTCATATTCGAAAAGACCTTGCCCTTGGGAATTTTAGGTACATATACCTCATCAAATTGAGGCATATCCGTCAATTCATTGGTGATAACTGCCTGGACAAATCTTGGATACATATAGAAGCTCTTTTTATTGTCCAAGTTTGACACAAGGTCTTTGAAAATCATTTGAGAGAAATTATACTTTCTGGCAGTGGACAAGCAGACCAAAGCATAAGCAATGGTACTACTGAACTCACTCCATCCAGTAGTTTTTCTAGAAATACAGTGCATAAGGGTATGAACAAGAAAACGCCATTGGGGTGAAAATTTGGCTTTGGAGAACTTGAAAACACCCAATGGGCCTCCATACCCCATTCTTGTAAGATTGGAAAACAGATCATCATTAGAGATAGATGTAATACCTGAGGCATCGTCTAGTCATAGACTGATGCGAATGACCTCCTCAGAAACTGTCAAGGGTTTGTCACACACCCTTGTCTTGATAACCTGCACACCATTTTCAGTAAAAACGGTGGCATTGGCCCAAAATCGCTTCTGGTGCTCTATGTAGATTGATGGTGACACTGTAAGAGCATGAGCTATATGGCTGGACATTAGAAAATCGACTATTTGATGAAATCCAGTAGCCTGCTTAGGCTTTTGAAGCATTGCGATCTCGTTGTGTTCATCAATAAACGCCATTGATGCCATCGAGCTTGAGGAGTCTTGACTAAAACACACTGGTTGCTTGAGAGAAAAAGGTTAGAGAGAAGATGAACAGTATTCAAAGATTCGTTATGAGCTTTTAGGCGGACAAAGAGGGTATTTATATGATTCGGGAAAGAAGCAGTATTAACCATCTAGCAGTATTAACTAACTAGCAGTATTAACTAACTAGCAGTATTAACTAACTAGCAGTATTAACTGAGAGCAGTATTAACCACTAGCAGTATTAACTGAGACCTGAAGTAGTAACTTTGCATTGGCAGCATTAAAACTGCACTGGCAGCATTAACTACACTTACTCTGTTGAAGCTTGTGTTAGTCTGAGCAAGGTGATAAACTCCCTGAGAAAGATGATTAGTAGCACTAAAAACAAACAAATAACAGGTATACAATCACTTTTTAATCATGAGCTCATTCAGAGTTGATCATGCCCACACTTGTGACCAAGAAAGTGAATCTACCCACATCAAAAGCTTTAGTGAATAGATCAGCAAACTGGTTGTCAGTATGAACTTTAGCAACTTGAATAAGCTTCTTTTCATTGCAGTCTCTAATAAGTGATACCTGATTTCAATGTGCTTTATTCTGGAGTGCTTGACTGGATTGTTAACAATGCTAATAGCACTGCTATTGTCAATGAAAATTGGAGTGTGAAGAAAGGTTACCCCATAGTCCAACATTTAATTCTGAATCCATAGAACCTGAGAGCAGCAACTTGCAGCAGCAATGTACTCAGCTTCTGTTGTGGATAAGGACACTGTGGTTTGCTTCTTATACTGCCAAGATACTAGTCTAGCACCCAAAAGCTGACATCCCCCTGAAGTAGACTTTCTATCCATATTAGCACCGCCCAAGCCACTGTCTGAATATGCAATCAAGTAAAAAGTAGATTCATAGGGATACCAAAGACCTAATCTAGGTTGCCCTCTTAAGTATCTGAAAATCCTCTTAACAACTTGAAGATGTGACTGCTTTGGCTTGACTTGGAATCTTGCACACACACACACTGGAAACATGATATCTGGTCTTGAGGCTGTGAGATACATGAGAGATCCAATCATTGATCTATAAAGATGGACATCAACATCCTCCCCCTCAAGATCAGCAGTGATCTGTTTGTGTGTTTCCATAGGTGTGCTGGCTGGCTTTGAGTCTGATAAACCATACTTATCAAGGATGTCTTTCACATACTTTGATTGGCTTATGAAAATTCCATCTTTCTGCTGTTTCACTTGAAGTCCAAGAAAGAAAGTGAGTTCACCCATTGCACTCATTTTGAAGCTCTTGTGCATCAACTCTTCAAAGTCTCTACACATCTGATCTTTTGTGGATCCAAAAATGATGTCATCCACATAGATCTGAACAAGTAGGATGTCCTTCTTACTTCTTCTAATGAAAAGGGTTTTGTCAATTATTCCTCTTTCAAACCCATTTTCCAAGAGATAGGTAGACAGAGTATCATACCATGCTCTTGGGGCTTGATGTAGACCATAGAGAGCTTTCTTCAGTTTGTATACTCTGTCAGGATATGATGGATTCTCAAATCCAGGGGGCTGACAGACGTATACTTCTTCATCAATTGTTCCATATAGAAAGACACTCTTCACATCCATCTGATATACCTTGAACTTCATGTATGAAGCATTGGCTAGAAACAGCCTAATTGCCTCTACCCTTGCAACTGGAGCAAATACTTCCTCATAGTCTATGCCTTCTTCCTGAGTGTACCCTTGTGCCACTAGTCTTGCTTTGTTCCTGATTACTATTCCTCTCTCATCCTTTTTATTTCTGAAAATCCACTTGGTGCCAATTGCTCTATGACCTTTAGGAAGGTCCACCAAGTCCCAAACATCTTGCAATTTGAACTGTAGCAACTCTTCTTGCATGGATTCTATCCAACTTGAATCTTTCATTGCTTCATAAGCCTTCTTAGGCTCAATTTGGGATAGGAAGCAAGAGAGTACTGTATGTTGCTGATCCTGCAAATCTTGAAGTCTACTTTGATTCCTAGTCATCATAGGAGAAGAGATGTCTCCTATTACCAGCTCAAGAGGATGATTCTTCTGAGTTCTTGTCTGAAGACTAGGTTCTTCATTAATTCCCTCATCTAAATTGGAATCATTTGAGTCAGCTGAGGGAATCACATCAGCTGCTTATGGCTCTTCATGCTCTGAATTCTCCTCGTCTCTTCTTTCTTCTTCACTCTGAATTGGTTCAGCAACAGTCTCCTTTTCACAGAATTCAACAGGGTTCATGGTAGGTAATGGAAAGATCACAGACTGAGGAATAATATGTTGTACTTGTTCTTCCCCTGATCCTCTACTTCCTGATCCTGCATGATCATCACTACTGAAACCCAAATAGTTAGTTAGTGAATCAATGTCAAATAACCACTGAGGACCTGAACCAATAGGATTTGGTGTGTTCTCATTGCATTTGACATTGTCACTTTCCTCAATTATTCTAGAAGAAGAATTAAATACTCTGTAGGCCTTACTCTGAGATGAGTAACCAACAAGAAAACCATCATCTGCTTTGCTATCAAACATTCCTAAGTGAGTTTTGGTATTGAGAATGGTACAAGGACACCCAAAAGGTTTGAAAAATCCAATAAATGGTTTTCTTTTATTTAAAAGCTCATATGGTGTCTTGTTTTTAGGCTTGACTACTAGAACTCTGTTTTGGACATAGCAAGCAGTATTAACTGCTTCAGCCCAGAAAGTAATTGGAAGTTTTGAATCAGCTAACAGGGATCTAGCAGCTTCAATCAGTGTCCTATTCCTTCTCTCAGCAACACCATTTTGTTGTAGAGTCCTAGGAGCACTGTATTGCCTCTCAATTCCTTTTTCCTCACAAAAGGTGTTTAGGTCAAGATTTTTAAATTCAGTACCATTGTCTGACCTAATAACTTTTACCTTTTGATTTGTTTGGTTTTCAATTCTTAGAATAAAGGATTTGATCAGTCCACATGTCTCATCCTTAGTCCTTAGAAAATATACCCAAGTAAATCTAGAGTAATCATCAACAATCACTAAGAAGTATGATTTCTTACCTATACTCATGACATTTGTAGGACCAAACAGATCCATATGCAACAACTGAAGAGAAGAAGAAATTGTGTTCAACTCTTTGGACTTATGAGAAGTTTTATGTTGTTTGCCTTTGAGACAAGCAACACAATGATCATCACATGAAAAGACTTTTGAAGGCAAACCTCTTACAAGGTTGTTTTTAACAAGTTTATTCATTGTTTTAAAGTTCATGTGACACATCCTTCTGTGCCAAAGTGATGATTCATCCAAAGATGCTTTTGAAACAAGACAGTTTAGGGATGAATCAGTTGAAACATTTTCCATATCCAAACAATAGACATTATCCTTTCTGGGAGTTCTTAGTAGTATCATCTTTTCATCAACTACCTTGAATCCAGGAGCAAGGATAATGCATTCTGAATCAGTGAATAATATACTATGCTTTTTGTCACAAACCTGTGATACACTTAACAGGTTGTACCTTAACTGCTCAACATAGAAAACATCCTCAAAGGTCATCTTACCTATTGTTACATCACCCTTACCACTAATCTTACCTCCATCTGGAGTATTACCAAAGGCAACATGCCCTCCATCAATTTTCTTGAAATTCTTGAGGCAATCCATGTTCCCTGTCATGTGCCTAGAGCAACCACTATCAACATGCCAAATGCTCTTTCCCTTGAGCTGCTGGTTGCCCTACACATTAGATAAATCAATTAGTATTGACTGGGAACCCAAGCCAAAGTGGTCTTGGGCCTCCCTTTCTCATCAAAGTATTTACATTCTTCTTTGATGAGATTTTTAAAATCAGAGCACGCTATACTGGAGTACTTTATCAAGATGATAGGTCTAGCAGCACAAACACTAGAAGCAGTACTAATTTTAGAAGTACTAACAGAGTTAGCAGCACTAACAGGTTTAGCAGTACTAACCTTGTTAGAAGCACTAACAGAGTTAGCAGTATTAACATATGAAGAGGTACTAACAATGTTAGTTTTAGAAGTATTAATACTCTCAGCAGTACTAACATTGGTAGCAGCAGTATTGCTTCTAGCAGCACTATCTTTGTTAGCAGCACTATTTGTGGTAGCAGTACTAACAATTTTAGTGCTTTTGGGAACCCACATCTTGACATTCTCTCTTACAGTCTTTTTCTTCATGTGACTTTTAGATTTAACAGTTTTCTTAGCCACATGGTTCCTTTCATTCTTCCTATAACCAAAGGGTTTTTGCACAGATCTTTGAAATTTTATCCTTTGGTTCATAGGATTCAAATTACAGTGCTTACCAAGGTGATTCAATTTGCCACATATGAAACAAGGTTTTGGTCTGATGATTCTACTCAAATCAACTTCTTGTTTCTAAGCCCAGTGATTATTCCAATTTCTTTGATTTCCTCTCCTTTTATCCTGTTTTAGGGGCTCAGATTTATTACATGCACACTGTTTGCAAGGAACAGGATTCACAAC
Source organism: Arctium minus (assembly GCA_954870635.1). Taxonomy (NCBI): domain Eukaryota; kingdom Viridiplantae; phylum Streptophyta; class Magnoliopsida; order Asterales; family Asteraceae; genus Arctium; species Arctium minus. The sequence continues at coordinate 55,776,181 of OX941095.1, read as the reverse complement.
TGTAGTCTGCTTGTAATGAACCTTTTTGGACTTTCCCTCAGTCTTCTCTACACCATCAGATTTGACCCAATCCCTTCCACCACCCTCATTGGTAAGAATGTTATTTTCTAAGGGAATCTCAACATTCACATTATTATCCTTACCCTTTCCAGCTTCTTTTTCAGTCTTGTCCTTAACAACTACTTCATCTAAAGGATCTATCTTAGTGGCTCCCACATGCAAGTCCTTTCTATCCTTGGTCTCTAGCAAGTCTGATTTAGGAGGGATGTAGTTGTTGTTATATGGTGGTGGTGTGGTATTGTACCCAATTCCTGGTTTAAGCTTATCATGGATTTGGACCTTTAGAATTGAATCCATGGCTTTAGAAGCATATGAAAACTTTTCCACATCTAGCTTAACCTTGTCTAGTTCTCCTCTCAACTTTTCATTCTCCTCCTTGGACTTTGTCAGTTGGATTTCTAGATCATTCTTCTCCCACTTCCAGTAATTTGTATCATATGTGTGTTGAAGTTCATTGTCCTGGAAACCTTTGATTTGTTCCTCAAACCTCTCAACAATTCTCACATAGTCTTTTCTATCCTTTTCTAACCTCTTAAGGTCATCACTCATATTCTGGTTGTGATCCCTGCACCTTTTAACAGTGTCTATGCAAGTTTGAGAACAGAGATTAGAAAGTACCTCAGTTAGGAGATCAGATACCTCTGCCATGAGAGCTTGATTTTGAATGGCCTCTTCTGCTTGTTCACTCCAGTCAAACCCCATTCCTTGTTGAGAAACAAGAGCTTGAGCAGAGTTTCTGTTCTGGTTGAAGTTTCCAGTCTGTGCTTGTTGGTGGTTGTTGTGAGATATTCCACTTCTGCATTCCCTGGCAAAGTGTCCCTTCATATGACACTTATAGCACTCCACCTTTGACTTATCAAAGCCTACTCCATCTTCTCTTCTTTGAGAGAAGTTGTTCCTCCCAGTTCTCTTAATAAACTTCTTCACCCTCATAGAAAGCATGGCCATCTGCCATTTAATGTCCATCTCTTCAAGATCATCAGGATGAAGCTGTTCCAAGTCATCATTGATTAAAGAGGAATTACCATGGCATGAAAGAAAGGCTTCAAAAACAGATTCATTGCCTTTTTCTTGATTTACTCCATTAGCAGCATTAACTGATTCAGGGTTAGCAGTAGAATCAGTTGATGCTGATAGGAGTGCAGCATTATGAACATATCCAGTAGGCTTCTTCTTTGCTTCCACCTCAGATTCAAACACTCTTATATCATTGTACAGATCATCCAGTTCCTTTTCTTCTAATAAGTCATTCTGTCTGAATAAAACAGTATACATGGTCCATTCATCTCCAAGAGATCTGAGGAACTTTCGGTTGACATCATCTTGTTCCATCTGGACTCCAACTGTAGCCAACTCACCAATCAACTTATTGAATCTGTCAAAAGTTTGAGTCATAGACTCATTCTTTGAAGATGTAAAATTCTCATATTGCTGCTTGAGAATATCCCTTTGATTCCTCTTAGTGCTCTTGGTGCCAGCAAATCTCTTCTCTAAAGCATTCCATAGAATCTGAGCATCTGTGCAGTGTTGAAACTGATGTTGATACTCATTAGGAATGGCCAAAAGCAAGGTGCTTAAGGCTTTCATCTCCAACTGTCTGACTTTCTTCTCACCATCAGTTTTTGGAGGTGGTCTTCTACCATCTTGTCCAATTTTACCTTCAGCAGAGGGACCATTCTCAACAATGTCCCACATAGGACAGTCTGTAAGGAGGATGTACTGCTTGATCCGAATTTTCCACATGTCAAACTCATTAGGTTTGAGCATGAGAACCTTTGAGACAAAAGTACTGTTTGATTCGCCTGAGTTGTCCATGATGAATGAAGGTTTCTGAGAATACTTGCTCTGATACCACTTGTCATGATCTAATTCTTAACAAGAATAATAACACTCAGAAACAATATTAAAGAAGTTGCGGAAAAACACTTTAATATTCAACTATCAATGGAACAGTAAAACTATGAATCACAACTTGTAAACTTTATTGAATGATTAAAGTTACAAGCTTTCACACAAAACCTCAATCTTGATGAACAGGCTCACCAAGACGAATTCTACTTCTCTAGAACTAGGATTATCAATCAGAAGTATTAACCATTTTCAGCAGAATTAAACTCCTCAACAGTATTAATCATGTTGTCAGTAGTAATCCCTTAGCAGTACTAACTACTAGCAGTACTAACTATTGAAGTAGCAACACTAATTTTTTAAGCAGTATTAAATCTACTAGCAGTAGTAATCATGATATACCAGCAACATTAACCATACTTGAACAAATCTTAAATTCCCAACATATACCACATACGAACCATGAAGTCCAAAAGCATCTTACGATGACGGGGGAGACCCGATTTCCAAGGATTGTAGAGGACCACAATAGTAGGCTACTTTCCAAGTTATGAGCTCAATACTAGGATCAAGGTCACGAGCTCGTCGAATCGTACTCAGATGTGGGGGAGGGCACCCGATGATCCTAACCATACTCATTCACTAGGATTACATTTACGGTCTATGGCTAGTATCCGGTCCCACAAAACCATACCAAGTTGCGTTCCGAGGACCCAATGTCTCAACTAGTTATAAACGGGAATTATCCCACAATTAAGCCGACTCTATACCTATGGATCCATTAGTAAAAGTCTAAGGTTTGTCACAATTACATTTTTGACCAAACTATAATCACACATATAGTTTCTCAAATCATAACTCCTGAAAGATACATTTCTTTGCATAATCTAGGCTATATGGAACCAAATCAAAATCATTTTCATTTCCCAAACAAGTCTCTCATAAAATAAGTGACCCAAAAGTTACACAACTTTAAAATGGTTATTTTAGCATCAACAACAATCCACGTTTTTCCTTCTCCAAAATACTCACCCTTTCCAAGTAAATCTCACCATATAGTAAAATTATAAGTGTGACTACAATGGATTCATCCAAGTATTTAAACCCAAATAAGTAACCAACTCACATTTTATAATCCACATTATAGAACACTTCAACATATTTCAAAATAGTAGAAACCCTAAAATCTCCCAAAAATATCAAATTAGGTCAAAAACCTTCAAATAGTAAAAAGTAAATGGGGAGATGATTAGGAGTTCAGAATAAGGAGTTTTGACATGTATAATGTTTTAGAAAGGAAGTATGAACTCACATTGTAGTTTTAGTCTCAAACCTAAAACCAAGAAACCCTAGGAAATGGAGGTGATCACTTGGTACTTGAAGAAGAGTAAGATCCTTCTAAATAAAAGCTAAGCAAAAACCTAGAAATGAACAATAAATGCTCAATGATGAATCCAAGAGTGATTAAATGAGGAGAGATGAGGTGGGGTGGAGTCTTAGCATCAAAGCAAAGAAAAACCGCCAAAAACAGATTTGGAAATGATTTGTGTGATAGGAATCGATTGTGGCCATTTAATACCCGACCTGGACCCCGGAGATAGTGTCCACGTGATAGTGACATTGTCACAATCGTGGGGCATAATCGCTCAAAAAGTATCGCGACCACAAGAGTTGGGGCGATTGTGTGACACGACAATTGTGCCCGTGTCACTCTCGCGTGTCACCTTCGCGGAGGGTGTATCGCGGCCACATCTTTTCCCTCGACTTTGCCCTGGCGATAGTGACATTGTCACAGTCACCGGGCACTGTTGTCGTGAGCCTGCAGGGTCCAAAAATCAACTTCCAAGATCACGAGGGTTTATCCAAACGGGGACATCTTAAGGGTTCCAATTCTAATACTAAAACCCAATTAATTCTAGGAAAAATAGCGACTTACATCATTGAAAAAATCCGGGTGCTACTGTAACACCCCGTTTTCACTATACATTGATGACAAAATTATGTCTATTTAGATATCTTAAATCATTAAAATAAAGGTTAAGCATGTCGATAATTGATAGATAATTTAAGATATTTATCCGGTATACAAGGTATTTACATCAGATTCAAAAGTTAATATTTTAATATCGAAAATTGATTTATTGAAAAGAGGATATTTCGAAGATTTAGAAAATGTTTCTTTAAAAGCAAAGAAGAGAAAGATATACTTTATTAATACTTATAAAAATAAAGTTTTTTTTGATATAGTTAAATATATATTAAATGTATATTACAGAGTTTATATATATATATATATATATATAGGGGTGAGTTCAAATGAAAACTCATCTTTCATTGTGCACATGAGGATAAATCTCAACCATTGATCAAAACTTAGAAAACTAATCAATGGTTATTACATAATAAGGTTAATTGGGAAGTGATTAAGGACAAAATTGTAATTTTAAATCAACGCCTACCTTCTTTGACTTTTTAGTTTTATTTTTAATTAAAAAAATTTACCCCTTTAAACTTTAAAATAATTTATCTTAAAAATTACTAATATTTTAATCAAACAAATTACATCAAAAAACGAGAATTTCGTACTCTTCGATATGACATCCATCTCGATATAGTTTTTTTCTCAATTTAACCGTTTTTTACGTGAAATTCTATATACGTGTTATATACATTATGAATATGCATGCACGTCCCCGAATGTCCATATTCAGTCTGAATAACAAAGGTGAACGTTCATTCACTATTCATGATGAATAATACATTATTCAGAATGAATAATACAACATTCAGGATGAATAATACACGAATTCATGATTCATGTACTATTTATCACAAATCGTATAGAATTTTACGTTAAATTCTATATATGTGTTATATTCATTATGAATATTCATGCACGTCATCAGGTGTCCACATTCAGTATGAATAACAAATGTGAACGTTCATTCATTAATCAGGATGAATAATACAATATTCAGGATGAATAATACACGAATCCATGTTTCATGTATTATTTATCATGAATCGTGTATTATTCACCCTGAATGTTCTATTATTCATCCTGAATGATACATTATTCATGATGAATAATATATGAATGACCCGTGAATGTGTAGACACATGGCGCACTCTCTTTTGTTTCCCAATTCACAACCGAAATTTGGTTTAATTCATTATGAATATGTATGCGCATCCCCGGATGTCCCACATTCAGTATGAATAACAATTGTGAACGTTCATTCATTATTCATGATGAATAATATAGTATTCAAGATGAATTACACAATATTCATTATGAATAATATACGAATTCATGAATCGTGAATTATTCACCCTGATTATTGTATTATTCATCCTGAATGATACATTATTCATGATGAATAACACATGAATGAACTATGAAGATTTGGAGACGTGACGCGCTCTCTTTTGTTCCCCGATTCACAACAGAATTAGTCGATAGGTTCTCGATTCGTCTTGATGGGTGTTGGGTTATGGTGCTGAAGAAACGTGATGTCTTACGACGTTGAAGAAAGTGTTAAAGAATGTGATGTCGAGTTACATACTTACGGTGTCGAGGCGTTGTACAAACTTGAACGTACATAAATATTCATAATGAATATAACACATATATAGCATTTCACGTAAAAAACAGTTAAAACGACAAAAAACTATATCGAGATGGATGTCATATCGAAGAGCACGAAATTCTCGTTTTTTTGATGTAATTTGTTTGATTAAAATATTAGTAATTTTTAAGATAATTTATTTTAAACTTTAATTGGGTAAAAAGTTTTTAATTAAAAAAGAAAATAAAAGGTCAAATTTGGTAGGCGTATGTTTAAATTTTTCTTCCATTTTTACCCATAAACATTTTATAATTAAAAACTCTATTTAATATGAATTGTTGGATCAAAAGAGATCGAGTGGCTGAGATTTGTCCTCACGTGCACAATGAAAAATGAGTTTCCATTTGAATTTTCCTCTCTCTCTCTCTCTCTCTCTCTCTCTCTCTCTATATATATATATATATATATATATATATATATATATATATATATATATATATATATATATATATATATAGGACGGTAATCAAATGAGAACCACAAAAAAGTTGAAAACCGTGAGAACTGATCTAAACCGTAATTTGGTTTTGATCCTATGATTTAACTTGAAAACTGTTTCACCACATGAAAAGGGCATAATTGTAATTTTGCTAACACAGATTCACCAGATGAAACACACGAATTCACCAGATGAAACACACATATTCACCAAATGAAACCTACATATTCACCTGATGAAACACAATGATTTTTCTAGATGAAACACACAGATTCATCATATGAAACATACATATTCACCAAATGAAACCCACAGATTCACCTGATGAAACACAATGATTTATCCAGATGAAACACACAGATTCATCATATGAAACACACATATTCACTATGTGAAACAAATGTTGTATTAGAGAGTTGGAAAGAGTTTCCCAGTCTTGGGGGAGATTTACAGCACGAATGACGTTGTTAAACATGATAGAAACAAACACAACGGTACCGAAGCAAGCAAGTCTATCAAACTATTTCTTCATCGGGGCTCCAAATCTACAAGTGATGGGTCTATTAACCTTTCGTTAATCAAGGATGCAAATAATGAATCAATGTCTGTGTCATATGCCCATCTCTTTCTTCCTCTTCGATTGACCATGATTTGGACGACCTTTCGTTATCTCTTGACTATGATAAGCCAGGAAAGGTGAACCTGAGTACAAACCCTAACAATCGTCCGAAATCGAGAATTGTGAGATTCAAACTCATTTGACTCCCTATCCTCAATAACCAAAGCTCTGCCACCATTGTTGAATTTATGAGACCTTCGAGCTTCAACACACAAGAAATCAAAAACTCACAAAAGAAATCTGCTTAGATCTGATCAGAACATACTTGAGAACGAAGAAGAAGAAAGAGAAAAACAAGTGTTGGAGATGAAGAAATACCTTGGATTATGGTTCTGGGTTTTGACGATGAGGAGTATCAGTAAATTGGGGGCGAGAAAACTTTTATTTGATTTAGTAAAGTAATATCCAAAATACCCATCCAATGTCCTTGTAAATTGACAAAAGTGACCTTATTTTTTGTTTTAATTACAAATATGTTTTGTTTTTCAATGACCCTTGATTTATACTAATCCATGGACTAGATTAGTCCTTAAGGTACTCGCTAGATTTAACCCCTATATACATACACATTAAATGAAACGTGCATATATATATATATATATATATATATATATATATATATATATATATATATATATTTTAAATGATTTAATATTTTTATTTCTATTTAAAAGGTTTTGTCGTTTTACTCAAAATAGCTAATCGTATGGATTTTTATTAAATGCGACTAATATGTTTTTGTGACCAGCAATTTATGACGATCACGATGAAACTTTCAGATTTCAAAAAGGACAAAGTTTTATTTCTAGGACTGATTCGATATTAAATATATCGTTTTTATTAATTTCGGTACTCAAATGGATTTATAAGTTATATAATGCATATATATTCGGACTCAGCGATTTACATAGATCGTAATGACGCTTTCAGATTCGAAAAAGAATAAAGTTTTTATTTTAGGGTCACTTGAGCAAAACGATAGAAATGTGTCATTTATGGATAATAGAGATATCGGATTTATACCAAATTTCATATTTAAATACGTTGAAAAATGTAGATACCGTAAAGGTCAAAAAGGTCAAAATATGATTACGGAAATTTGTATAACTCAGAAAAAAGGTATAGCAATAGCATGCCTATGGGTAGGTACTATCGCATAGGTCCCAAATATATGTTCAAATTGGGATTTGGGATTACGTAGACAAAGTTATATTCGATAAAGATAATAATGTATATATAATAAATAAAATATTTATATTTTTAATATATATAACTATATATGTGGGTGTAAGAAACGTAGGGACAAAGCAAAAGTAAAAGTTTTGAGAATTTTATGAATTTTGAATCCGCCGTCTTCATTTTCATCTTAAGTGGCCGCCTCATTGAAAATCATTTCATATCAATTCAATTTACTATAAATACATACATATATTTCATTTCATAATACACATTCAAAAACACCAATAATAAATTAGAGAGTTACATCCACTTTAGGATGGTAAATCAAGCATTTCGGTTAAGTAATTAAGGTGAGTACGTTATGAGATTTACTGGTATACATATATACTATAATAAATGTTTTATGCATGGTTAATATTTGAATTTTGAAATGATGTTTTGGCATGTTTTCATTATATGAGATAACGTTATGTTTATAATGCATTTTATGAGAAAGACATGTATTTTACATGTGGCATATGAAAAGTTTTGTGCATGTGAAAGTATGGCCATGTTAAATACCCGACGGGGTATAAGAAATGAGGACGTCTTGCAAACGGGCCTCAGGGGGAAGATCCTTCGCGGAACCCCAGGGATCTAGTTGAGAATGTTTGGGCATACTTACACATATGAGATCTCGCACTAAAAGATAATGTCCAAATGATGTTCTCACAAATATGGTTTTTATGCATTAACGTCATTTATGCATGATTATGTGAAGCGTAGTGAATTATTATTCATGCACTAAAATGATATGTTTTATGAAAGATGATTTCTTCATGAAACCATAATTGCTCACTAAGCTTAAAGCTTACGTATTCCATATATGTATCTCAGGTAAGATCAGGATAAGACATGAACAGATCTCACAACGAGTTATAGTTCTTAAAATAGCCATTATAGATGTTAGGCTATTGAGCTGATTTCAGAACGCTTCCGCAGACGTAAAGATTATGATGTTATGGAGAAAAAAAAACGGGACGTCACAGCTACATAGTTAGGAATCTATTCTACTTTCTTTTAATCCAAAACACATAAATCGAGTCTTTTTTATTCCTTATTTTACATGTTACTGAGTTTTGATCTAGGTTGAAGAATTGGATCATGTTAATATTGCAAAATAAGTAAATTGTTCAATCTTTTAAGTAAATTGTTCAATCTTTCAAAGAAAAAGTAAATCGTTCAAAGTTGCTGCAGCAGGTTGCTATAGCATTGCTAGAGGACAAAACAAAAGGTGTTAGACTTTCAGATAAGATCATCTCAGAGCAAACAACATGTTTAGACAAAGGCTTTTGATGACTTTCCTTAATGTACTTTAAACATTTAGTCATTTGGATAATACGTCCCCCCCCCCTTTGGAAGCTTCTCCTTAATATAAAAGAAAAGCTTTATTTATGAAATCATTCTACACTGAATTTAATGCAACTGGTACTTGTAAGTTTTGGTACTTGTTTACGTTTGCATAGTGAATGAATCTCTAACTTTTGGTTAAGAATTCGTGTCTCCTACTTACTGCAGCAAGTTCTTCGGTACTTTTAATACCATTACATTCAAGTGTTTCATTCTCAAGTTTTTTTTTCTAGTCTCATACATTCAAGTCATTTACAATTTATGAGCACTTACATTCAAGTTATATACCTTATAAGTAATTTATTTTTATGTCATCTTGTAACACTCTAAAATTTAACATTTATAAATAGGGTAAATTCCGGAAAATGGGTAAAATAAAACTTCCTTAATGATCAACAGCTATAACCTGCTACGAGAAAGTTTGTACAATAATTGTTATCGAATAAATGAGACATAAAATTAACAACCTACTTAATCTAGACTTTAATAACTAGACTAATATGGGTGTCCCTATATCTCCAAAACATCGCTTTTCACAAAAATTTCCAAAATGATCATCACCAACCGGTGCCCCTAGATGCACCAAGCGGTATATCAACACGTCCTAGACCCGCTGCTAGTGGGATCTGTAAACCAATTTCATCACAACAAGTGTTAGGCTAGAAGCCTAGTGAGATCTTATATAAACACATAGCAATAAGAAACGATACATAAATGTAATTAGATGTTATCGAAACTTTCATGGGTGGTACAATACTATAAATCTCAACTTTGTAATTGATGTTCCATACGTGAACATATATACACAAGAGATACTCTTGAAAACACGAGGAAGACCCGTTTCCATCAAGGTGACAAGTACACGTGAGTGGTGTCACCTAATGATGTTATTGGGTTACACCTTAGGTTCTCTGATCTTAGTGCACATGCCATATAGGCATCACATCCTCAAACCATTATGTACCTTTGTTTCCTACTCCGTAGAGTTACATCCCAAGGATTTAAGGAACCTTATTGCATACCCAAGCTAGGCGAGTTGCACCTCAAGGGCATCGATTCCCTATATTGTATACTCGTTAGTGGCCCACAAGATTGGCCTACAAAATATGAACTCACTATTCATACCCCTCTAACCCCAATGTATAAGTGTTTAGACACATATAATCCAATGTAATCGTGCACCAGATTAATACAAGAATATAAACCGCACATAAGTGTAAGACTCATATCCACACATAACCCATCATAATATAATTCTAACAATTATCACAATAAGTCAATTTGCATAACTTCTCACACATTAGGGAATATTACTCCATCTGACTATATTAGGCTCACATAGAGTTCTTACACATGCATAAATCCTCTTATACATACTCATTTCAAGAAAATTAACCATTAAACACTTATATGTAATATTCCTTCCAAAAGTCTTCATTTCTTATTTAGGCTAAAACACTTGGACTTGGCCCTCATGACTTTTACACAAAAATGACCCATTTGAGGTGTAAAAGCTTGTTATGAGCCCTAGCAATCATGTGTTAGAGTGACCAAACACATATAGTTTACCTTAGGTCAAACCCTATTTTTACTCCATAACTCAAAGCACGGAAGATTCATGCAATAATGTCACATAGCAAATATTAATGGTGATAATAGGGTAAAGAAACTCACCAACTAGGTTTGTGATGTAAAAACCTCTAAAGATTGGGAAAACCCTAGAATGGAGAAGTGATGAGGAGCAACTTGAGCCACTTGAATCTTGTGTGTACTTGAAGTCCTTCACCTTAGGAACCCTAACAAGATGACATTAAATGCCTTAACCTAGCTTAGCATTAAATGTGATGAGGAAGGAGTAGAAGTGTGAAAATCGCACCTTAGGAAAATGTGGATGGTCTCTAAATTGAAAATCCCAAAAATAAGAAGTTCTCCCCTCAAAATAGCATTTAATGAAGAAAAACCCGGCCAACCGTATACAAAAAATGCCACTGGCACAGTCGCGTGGCATAGTCCCCCGGACTGTACCATGATTGTCCCCTGGTCCGCGACCTTGCCTCAGCGACTATGATACGACACTATCGTCGGTCAAAGTCACACCCGATGTACCGTGGGCATATTCCCCCATGCGACAGTGCCTTAGCAATAGTGACAATGTCACTGTAGCTAGCACAGTCGCCGAGAGCATGCTAGCTGTTGTCCGATTCCAAAACAACTCTGATCTTTCCCAATCTAAACCCTTAGTCTCACAAGATAAAATTAGGAATGTCATTTAGATCATTCTATAGGATTTAGGCATAAAATATAATACAAAATTTGGGGTGTTACACATTTATATTCACATCTTTCATTTATATTTGCAAAGCTATGATGGGCTAATCAGCCTAGCTTGGGTGTAAATGAAGGTTGGGAGAATAAGCCAACTGTGTAGGTCAATAATTGCTTTCCAATAGCTATCAACTTCACTATTCGCTTCAAATCTTGATGTTTCATCTAATGATTTTTGACAAATTGACACATGTTATTTCGTTTTTATGAGTTGAGATTAAAACTAACACAACATAAACAAAGAGATTTAAAGAGTTGTAGAATGTTGCAGCTTGTAGCACTGATACAATTACACATATATGGAAAGAAAAATAAGTTTAGTACCAAACTTGGATTGGTAGTCATCATTGACACGATGAGGGTATTTCCACTGAGCGTCTAATTGGACTTCGAAAGAAGGTTGTCCAATCAAATAGTATGATGTTGAGAACTATTGTTGCAGCAACCTCATGTTATGTTTGTAACACCCGTAATTTTGGTAAATCTTCATCCTACACCTTGCTTATTTGTTGCCATCAGTTTAAACCTTAGTTGGAAGTCTTTCTTGTAGAATTGGAGTTTTGCATCAGGAGCGCAACGGGTTAAAAATCAAGTTTGTTCCTCGGTACAGTCTAGGCGATTGTGTCCGCGACTGTGACACAGTGTCACTCTCGCGGTGCTTGTACCGAGAGTGGGTGGTAACGGGCGATAGTGCCCGCGATTGTGACAGAGTGTTACTCTCGCGGGGCACTCTCGCGGTGCTCGTACCGAGAGCGGGGCATGGAGGGTGATTGTGTCCGCGATTGTGACAGGATGTCACTCTCGCGGGGCACTGTCGCCGGCAAGGGACAACCTGGTTATTAAATACGATTTTCATCCCATTCTCATTAAAAACTCAAACCCTTCTCCCCATTTTCTCTCGCAACCAAACCATTTGCATTTGTTATTGATTTTTGAGCATTTCAGGCACCAAGACTTGTAATTCCAAGTGATTCTTCATCATCTAGCAAGGTTTTGGAAGCTAGAACTAAGATCCTCTCATCTCCATCTTCTTCATCACATTTCTAGGATTTCATCCAACCTTTTTATCATTTTGAAGATTGGAAGTTTGTGGCTCATTTTGGTGAATTAGAAGTGTTTTGGGTGGTGGATACAAGTTATGGTTAAGGTAATCTTTTATTTTCTTCATCTTTGGAAATTGGGGCTTTGATATAAGTTGAGATCTTCATGTAAATGTTTGGGGAACGATTCTATATGGTTGAAAATGGATATTTATAGTTGGAAATTTATGGATCTAGGTTTTTGGAAGATTTGGCTTGAGGATTCAGATTTCTTCAAGGAAGCTCAAATTGGGGTAAAATCTAAATTTAGCCTAAATCTAGAAAGGTGAGTTCAATTTGATTTGTGAAAACGGTGTACATGCTAAAATGTCTATTTTAAAGTGTTTATGTGTTTTACATGAAATTATTAACTGTTGAGTTGTTTGATGAATTTTGATTATTTGAAGTGTCTAACTTTATAAACTTATAAAACACCTAGTTTTGGAATTTTGGGCATTTTGATAAATAAATCATATATTTTGGAATCTTAATGATTTATTTCATGGAAGTAGATTTTTAAGTATAAATGTATTTTATTGTGTGTTTTGGAGAAATGCTTGATTTTGTGTTATGGAACGTTTTGAAAGGATAAATGTTATAAACTCACTTGGAAAATGTTTCGTCCCAAACTAAACTATGTTGGAGTTATCTCTATATATTGGAGCATGGGTTTGCATAAATACGGGTTATTTACGTTTGGTTTTATTTTATGATTTTAACAGTTGGTCTTTTGATTTGTCGAGTTTATGGCTCGTTTTGGACTTTCTTGGGTCTTAGGGACAATTGTCCGATTTTAATAGCTCAATGTAGAGCATTTGGTTATGATTTGCAGTTACGACACCCTATTTGAGAATTACATATTTTGAATGCGTTAGTTCATTCGCTTGGAGTCATGTAACGTTTTTAATTAATGCAATGGATCCATAGGCACGGTGTTTTTAATATCCCGTTTTGGACAAGTTCACCATTTTGGCACAGAATAAGTATCAGGTCACCATGGTAAGTAAGGTGTGGACCTATATGGTCGGGCAGCGTCCCATGGGCAGTAAGGTGTAATTCCATTGTGAATAAGTTCCTGTTTTGGAACTGAGTTCCCGTTTTGGAACTCTCAAGAATAGACACAGAGGAGTTGAACTCGATATGTTTTAAGAGTATAATCCATACGTTTAGGTTTTCTACATAGTTATGTGACCCACTTTTGTGTTCTGTCGCGTATAATGTAATCGGGTCTCCCTCGTCACCAAAAGGTGTTATTTTGGGTATGGAGTCTTATAATCCATGTTTTCGGTGACGTTTTGAGTATGGGTTGTTATCCATGTTCTAAGATTTTGAATATTGAATCTTATCCATGTTTTTTGGATGTTTTGGATGATAGAGTTTATCCACATTTTTTTTCAGTGTTCGGTTGTTAAAGTATAAGTTATGTTTTGCGTGAGTTTAGGTTTTGGATTTATATTCGAAGGAACGTTTGTATCGTGGTTTTAATCATGAAAATGATGAATGTTGGAAAAGATATTGCTTTCAGTCTTAATGTATTTTATTTTGGGAAATTCATGTTTTAAATAACACTTGTAACACCCTAAATATTAGAGGGATTTAAAAATTCGAAAATTTAGCAATATGATGGCTGTAAAATGAGTAAACCTGAATAAGGGTGTTATTAAGGATACCCCCTTATGTGAGAGGGATTGATGATGTCATTTTTTTTATGTGAGAGGGAATGATGATGTCAGGGGTATGGATAAATTTCACCCTGAATAAACAACGACCTGTTAAATCAACCCAAAGTATCATCCCGTAATCGGGAAATAAGGTTATGGCCTTTACAAACTACACCAAATGAAAAATAATATTCAACAACCTAATAATCTAACTTAGACAAGAAAGATTAAGGTCGGGTGTCGCTATTCTTCCAAAATGTGTGTCCACTATCATCGTTGTATCGGTCATTATATCTTCCAAAAAGACCGCTATCGACCCCAAGATCGTCTACTCATTCCCGGCGAACCCTACTGTTAGGTTCACATGTTATACATGTCATTTTAAGAAAAAGTGTTAGGCTAAAGCCTAGTGAGATCAAACATTTGTATTTAGAGGTAATCAATAATAAGCGTAAGTAAAAGAATTGAATTTATAATATTGAAGATAATACTCTTTGCTATAAACAGATACCTCTTGGGTTAATGGGGGAGACCAACTTACTAACACAAGTGACGGAACACAAGAGTAAGCCACTTGACAAGTTAGTAAAACCAATATATATGGAAAGTACACGTAAGGGATGTTATGCTCGGTGGCTTTAAAGGTACACCCACGAAAAGTCAACTTCAACCACATAGGGTCCTTACGTTGAATTCCTCATACAATATCGTAATACTTTGAACGTAGGACTTATAACCCAATCTGATGCCTAAACGTGCCTCAATGTTGAAACTAGTGTTCCATCATTGGACAAAATGTCACAACAAATATGGGGTCATGACTCCCAAATGAAACCAACTATGCCACATAAAGCCAATGAGGCCAAACAAACCATCCAATATTTATCATATCATACAAGATATTAACAAGTGTTGGATTTCATATGATATCTCACATAATTTACCAAGGGATTTCTAGTTGTCACAAGAATAACATTTCCATACTTTAATCCCAATATTTCAAGTTCTCATTCATTAATTTCACCATCAACATTCAAAACTCTAATTTTGGATTCCAAGTATTTAAATCAAAATCGAAGTACACACGTCTTCCATGTACAATTATACCATTAATCCAACATAAATGTTCATTAAACCCCATAACCATACTTTTATCATAAAACCCTAAAATCTCTAAAAGTTAGGATTGATATAAAATCCACACAAGACAAGTATATAAATATGGAGATATTTAGATGTTTAAAATCCACATTTTAACATGTATAAAGTTTTATAAAGCTAATGAACTCACCTTGTAGGGTTGTATCTCAAAACCCTAGATTATCAAGAACTAGTGAAGAGATGAGATGAAGCTTGAGAGAGACAAGACTTGGCCAATAAATGATCAAGAACCCTAAAACATCATAAATGATTAAGGACTTGAGGTAGGTGGAAGCATTAATGGCAAGGGAGGAAGAGGATGGAACTTACCAGCTCTACAAGAGAGAAAAAATGCAGCTACCACTTCCAAAATCTGATAAATGACCTAAAATTCACGACTTACAGATTTATACCCCTGCCCCTTCTCGGTGACAGTGACATGGCGACAGTGACTTTGTTACTGTCGTAGGGCATAATTGCCCGAACCTCACCACCCGCGGTACATGCGGCGTGGTTGTGACACCGCGATAGTGACCAGGGCACTATCGCCCGACACTATCGCCGAACCTGTACCGTAGGTTATTGACCCCCGGCGACAGTGCCCCTGCGAGAATGACACATGGTCATAGTCGCGGGCATTGTCGTGATCTTCGTACCGAGGCTTCTTTTGACCTCCAACTGATTGGTCGCACAAGCACGATGAAAGGAACACCAAATAAGTTATCGAATAATCTTAAAAGAGGAATAGACAACCATAATATTCATCAATTTTCGAGGTGTTACAACACTCTTAAGGTTTATTGTTTTACATATTTATGATGAAAACTTTTGAGCTCACTAGGCGTTAAGCCTAACATTTTTATTTGCCGGCATGTGCATCAGGTTCCAGTTGGGGAATGGTTCTAGCTACACTATGAAGAGATGAGCACTAGTTTTACACGAGGGTGAGTAGTTTGGTGAAGTCTTCCGCATCTTGGATATAGTGACTGTTATTGGGATTTTAGTAACATCCGTCCCTATTATAGACTGTGTATAAAGATTGAAATGTGTTTATTGAAGTTAAACCTTAAATTGTTGTTGTAGATGAATCAGTTATCGATGTATTTAGAAAATTTTAAATTAGTTGTTATTTCCAGATTTGAGGGTGTAACAATGTTGTAGCAATGTTCTACTACAATTGAGTTGAAATCTCAACTAGGTCTTACACCTATGCATTTCTTTAATATTGTTGTATCTCATGAGTTGTTAACTCTCACCAAAGCAAATTGCTTCGAATTTCACCATCTGAAATCCTCTTTTAAGTTTGACTTCCTCAGTCTTTGTATTCATTTGTCGTTGAGGTACAATATTTGGTAATATTTACTATTATTACTTGGTTTGAACGACACTAGTAAGACATGTATACTTGCATGATTTATTGGGTGTTGTAGCCTTTTTTCTGGGTTATACTTTCCTACGACCAATAATGTTGGTTGAAATTTTGTTAGCTAAAACAATGATAAACAACCTGTCGGGTTGTACAAAAACTAGCCAACCCATTCAACCCAGCCTGCAAGCAACCCAATTAAACTCAACCTATTGGTTTAGGCCTAACTCAACCCAGCCCAACCCGTCAACCCGCTGCTTAGTATATAAATTTAATAAATTTTTATTTATATTTACATACAATAAGGCTCATTATCGTATTTGGTCATTTTTGTATCACCATTTTATCCATTTTTTTGCCTAATTCTAGATCTACATTTACATGTAGTTTATCTGCCGTAAATTTAATAGCAACAAAAGAATTGGATTAAGTTATGCATACAAATATGTTTCTTGCAAGCACAATTTGTTACTTTGGTGTGTATATATATATATATATATATATAGAGAGAGAGAGAGAGAGAGAGAGAGAGTGTGTGAGTGAGAGAGAGAGAGAGAGAGAAAAGTTCAAATGAAAACTCAATTTTCATTGTGCAGTGAGGAAAAATCTCAGTCACTCCATCTCTATTGATCCAACAACTCATATAAAATAGAGTTTTTAATTTTAAGATACTTAGGGGTAAAAATGGAAGATAATTTAAACTCATCCCTACCACATCTGATTTTTATTTTCTTTTTTAATTAAAAACTTTTACCCAATTAAAGTTTAAAATAAATTATCTTAAAAATTACTAATATTTTAATCAAACAAATTACATCAAAAAAACGTGAATTTCGTGTTCTTCGATATGACATCCATCTCGATATAGTTTTTTTTAACCGTTTTTAACGTGAAATGTTATATATGTGTTATATTCATTATGAATATTTATGTACGTTCAAGTCTGTACAACACCTCGACATCGTAAGTATGTAACTCGACATCTCCTTCTTCAACACTTTCTTCAACATCGTAAGGCATCGTGTTTCTTCAGCACCGTAACCCAACACCCATCAAGACGATATGAGAACCTATCGAGTAATTCTGTTGTGAACCGGGGAACAAAAGAGAGTGCGTCACGTCTCCACATCTTCACAGGTCATTCATATATTATTCATCATAAATAATGCATCATTCAAGATGAATAATATAACATTCAGTGTGAATAATTCACGATTCATGAATTCGTGTATTATTCATCATGAATGTTGTGTAATTCATCCTGAATATTGTATTATTCATCATGAATAATGAATGAACGTTCACATTTGTTATTCATATTGAATGTGGGACATTCTAGGATACGCATACATATTCATAATGAATTAAACCAAATTTCGGTTGTGAAAATTGGCCATGTGTCTACACATTCACGGATCATTCATATATTATTCATCATGAATAATGTATCATTCATGATGAATAATACAACATTCAGGTAAATAATACACGATTTATGATAAATAATACATGAATCATGAATTCGTGTATTATTCATCCTGAATACTGTATTATTTATCATGAATAGG
The DNA here is from genome assembly GCA_954870635.1 of Arctium minus. Classification (NCBI taxonomy): domain Eukaryota; kingdom Viridiplantae; phylum Streptophyta; class Magnoliopsida; order Asterales; family Asteraceae; genus Arctium; species Arctium minus. The sequence continues at coordinate 55,757,879 of OX941095.1, read as the reverse complement.
AAATGAACGTTCAATTTTGTTATTCATACTGAATGTGGACACCCGAGGACGTGCATGCATATTCATAATGAATATAACACATATATAGAATTTCACGTAAAAAAACATTTAATACGAAAAAAAAACTATATCGAGATGGATGTCATATCGAAGAGCACGAAATTCTAGTTTTTTTGGTGTAATCTGTTTGATTAAAATATTATTAATTTTTAAGATAATTTATTTTAAAGTTTAAGGGGTAAAAAAATTTAATAAAAAAATAAAATAAAAAGTCAAACAAGGTAGGCACTAATTCAAATTTCCAATTTTGTCCTTAATCACTTCTCAATTAACCTTATTATGTATTAACCATTGATTAGTTTTCTAAAGGGGCGTTTGGTTCGCAGAATGTTTTTGGATGAAATGGAATCTGTCAAAGGAATTTGACTTTGAAGGAATTGGAATGGAATGTTGTCAGGTTTGACTACATGTTTGGTTGACATAATTAGAATGGAATCTGTTAAACGAATTGGAAATTTTCTGTTTGGTTAACAGATTGTAGCTTCGGAATTGGAATGGAATTTTGGTAAATAACCAAAATACCTTTTTTGATTATTTTAATTTTTTAAACAAAAATTACTTTAATAAAATAGTCATTAAATAGTTTAATTTTTAACTAAAATTGCTTTGATTATTTTAGCACACGAATGATGAGAGAGGGAGAGAGAGGAGAGAGAGAGAGGGAGGAAAGAGAGGAGAGAGGAGAGAGAAGAGAGAGAGAGAGAGAGAGAAAGGAGAGAGAGGGGAGGGAGAGGAGAGGAGATAGTGGAGAGAGAGAGAGATAGGTGAAAGAGAGAGAGAGGGGAATGAGAGAGAGGGAGAGAGAGGAGAGGAGAGAGAGTCTGAGAGAGATGAGAGAGAGAGAGAGAGGAGAGAGAGAGTTGGTGTCTTCTGATAATCAATATCAGTAAGGTTTAGTTTGGGGTAAAGGGTAACTTTGGAATTATTAAAATATGAGATTTCATTCCATTGAAATCCTTGGGTTTTATGATGGAATGTTCAAATCCTCTATCTATGGAATTTATTGGAATTCAAAGATTTCATCCATTGAAAAGTTTGAACCAAACAAGGGAATGAAATCTGGTCAAAGGAATTCAACATTCCAATTCCACCAGATTTCATCACATTCTGTGAACCAAACGCCCCCTAAGTTTTGATCAATGGTTAAGATTTGTCCTCATGTGCAGAATGAAATATGAGTTTTCATTTGAACTCACCCCTATATATATATATATATATATATATATATATATATATACACACACACACTATAAGCGTACTCGCACAATGCAGCGAGATACATCACGATTTAAATGTTTTATTTTATTTTTTGTTTTTTTTTTTGTCGATTTACAGTACGATTTTTGATGATTTTGAGAAAGTGATAATGTTTTTTTTTATAAATTATTTTAATTTATATAAAAAAATTAAGTATTTTGTTATAATTCAATGATTATCTTATATATTTTAATGACATTTATAAAAATAACCAATTACATATTTAATAATATAATTAAAACAAATTTATAGTGATATAATATATTAATTAATAGTGATACATGGAAAAGTTTGCATAAAAGAAAGACCCTACACATACCAAATTGGTGGGTGTTAGAAGTATGCAGTAGTAATATGTATCTTGTGCTTTGATACTTGTAAATTAAGAGATTTTTAAAATCTTGCATAAAATGATGGTACCTTATGTCTAATAATTTGTATTTAAGAGCTTTTTATCTCTGCTTTATAATATAGTATAGATAGTATATATATATATATATATATATATTTGTGTATCAATAATTCAATATCACTTATTTGTCATATGTAAGAGAATTAAATCGACAATATACACCAAAAATAAAAAAACACATACTTATCTAAAATAACTATGTTAACCTGTCAGCTTAACCCGTAAGGGTTGGGTTGAATTATACTTTATAACGACTTGAGTTAAATTTAGATTTTTTCAAATAAACCGTTATGACTAGATTGGGTTGCTTAAATGTTTGAGACCGCTCAACCCATCAAATCATCAATGTATACCTCTATTAAAAATTCTTCCTTTCATCTGTCTTTTTCTATGATAATTTCAGATTGTTTTATAAAATATATTAAAAAAAGAGTCAAAACTCAAAACGCGTATATTTGCGAGAGATTAGTGAGAATGAAATATGGAGCACGGTTGTTGACGAGAGAGTGGCGTTTTGAACTTTTTCCTTTTAATTTCCTTTTTCGTATTTATTTAAATAATTTTAAGAAATGAAAGGAAAATATTTAAATTTATAAATGCAAAAATATTGAAATAGAAAGAACGGCAAAAGGATTGGACCGCATGCAAACAACTTTACTCAAATCATTTTTTAAAGTTTGAATTATTTAACACATCTATACTATATTATAAAACATGAATAAAAAACTCTTAAACACAAATGATTAAGCATAAGGTATCATCATTTTATGCAAGATTTTAAAAATATCTTAATTTACAAGTATCAAAGTACAAGATACATATTACTACTGCAGGCTTCTAACATCCACCAATCTGATATGTGCAGGACCTTCCTTTTATTCAGACTTTTCCATGTATCACTATTAATTAATATATTATATCTATACTATATTATAAAGCACGGATAAAAAACTCTTAACTACAAATTATTAGACACAAGGTACCATCATTTTATGCAATATTTTAAAATTTTATTAATTTACAAGTATCAAAGCACAAGATACATATTACTACTGAAGGCTTCTAACACCCACCAATTTGGTATGTACAGGACCTTCTTTTTATGCAGACATTTCCATGTATCACTATTAATTAATATATTATATTACTATAATTTTGTTTTAATTATATTATTAAATATGTAATTGGTTATTTTTTCTAGATGTCATTAAAATATATAAGATAATCATTAAATTCTAACAAAATACTTAACTTTTTTATATAAAAAACATTTTATTATTAAGTCTAAATTAAACAGATTTATAAAAAAACATTATCACTTTCTCAAAACCATCCAAAATCGTACTGTAAATCGACAAGAAAATAAAATGAAACATTAAAATCATGATGTATCTCGCTGCATTGCGCTTCAAATATTTTTTATTGATTTTGAAAATCTCATTCGATAGTAAGTTTTTAGGCTTACATTTAGCAAACTGATTAAAATGTTTCAGATTCTTTCATTTTTCTCTCAACTCGTTTCCTCTGAGAGAAAGAGAGTGGGGTTGGGGCGTCGGGGGTAAGGTGAGTGCAGCGGTCGGCCGAAACATGTATAGGTATAACGATGTGCTACGAAACAGGATAATCAAAGATAAGAGAAATCCAAAGGAGAGTTCGTATATGTTCTTCAACTTTCCGAAGAGGTGGGAGGTATGTGATCTATGGAAGGTTTTCAAAAAATATGGAACAATCACCGATATATACATGGCAAAGAAGACATTGAAAAATGGAGAAAGGTTTGGTTTTGCTCGATTCAAACATGTCATTGACGAAAAACACTTCGAAACAAGGCTTAATCAAATATGGATTGGATCATATCGTTTAAGAGTCTTTTTAGCTAGTAAGAAGGAGAAAGAAAATGGTAGGAATGGGTGTAAAAATAGCTCTGAAGGAATGCTTGGTGGTAAAACACAAAAAGATGAAATAGAAGCTAGAAGAAACCGGACCTATGCAGAAGTTGCCTCTGGAAAACAAGCAGATAGAAAAGCATGGGAAAAACATATTACGGTGGGAACTTGGATACCAGGAAAAAAGAGGCAGGAATATCTTAGCAGATGTGCGGTTGGTGCGTTATCTTCGATGGATAATCTGCAAGTAGTAAAATCGATTTGTAAGCCAGAGACGGGGGAAGGTATTGATGTGAAACTAATAGGAGGAAGAAATGTACTTATAGAATTCGAGTCGGAAAACAAACTAAATGGGATAATAAAAAATAAAGTACATGGATTACATCACTGGGTAAAATATTTACGAAGGTGGACGGCGGGTTTCCGGACGGCGGATAGAATTGCTTGGATAAGAATAGAGGGGGTGTCGTTACACGTATGGAATGAACAAACTTTCATCGATATAGCGGGCAAGTGGGGTAATGTTCTAAAAACAAAAAATTGTAACATAATGGAGAGTGGAAATTTGATGTGGGGGAAATCTTAATTAGTTTAGGACAAGTTGAACGGGTAAGTGAGATTACTAGTATCAAAGTGGGGGAACTCTTCTATGTGATTAAGGTGGAGGAGGAAGACAACAGTTTGTTAGAAATACAAATAGACGAGGAGGTCGTTAAAGAAAAATGGGATAACAGCGAAGACGAAGATAACTCGTCTATACCTTCGGAGTGGACGAAGGAGGGGGGAGGAGAAAAGTGATGAATAATGGATGGTCGAAGAAAGTGTTTTCGATGCCGGGGATAAGAAAGATGATGGTAGAGATCAAGAAGTTGAAGGTATCAGAAAATCGACAACATCAAATGAAAAAGAAAGCGAAAAGGATGGAAGTGAAAGCACACCGGAGCAGCATTCCGACGGGAAATTGGCGGTCGGTGACTTGTCGGAAGTATTGTTGCCGGTTGGAGGAAACGAAGAGCCTCAAAAGCAATAAATGCTATGCTGCGCATGTGGAAGTCCCAAGAAAAGACACTACACTCGATACAACATGTAGGGCAGGGAGTGATTTGGGAAAAAAAGGAAATGATAATTATCTGACTTCTAATAATTTGGAGGAAGGTTTGCACGTTTCCAAAAATACATCAGATGTGGGCCATAACAAAGAAGTGGACAATAATGTTAATGGGCTTAATATAATCAGTGGAAAACAATGTGGGCCTAAATTATTTCAGGCCAACAAGGAAACAAATAATAAAGAAATGGAAGGCCCAAATAAGAGGAATAGCACCGAGGATTATGGTGATACACAACCTGGTCGAGAAGTTGGAAATAGTAGCAGGGAGACAGCATCAAAGGCAAACAAAGGTAAAATTTCAGATGCTCGTGGCGATACGTCAAGATTGAGAAGGAGAGAAATATCGTCTTTTGGAAGGAATAGGATGAGTTTTCACAAATTGAAACAAATCGCTAGAAGACAACCACAGAAGAAAGGAAATCAAAGAAAAATTGGAATGAGGGGAACAATGAAAAAGAAGGGCAGAACTCGGTCACACAGCGGAGGGGAGTGTTCAATATCGATGGCAAAGAAAATTGTAATTTCGAACGAACTACAGAGTGTCGATAGTCAAGAAGGTTTAGAAGAATTTGGGAGATCAATTGGAGTAGCATGGAAAGAGAGGAGTAGGAAGCTGTCATCGCAAGGATCAGGACAGAACATGGAGTGAAGTATGTCAGGTATGTGTCGCTTACGTAAGATTCATTATGAAAATAGTTTCAATAAATATAAGGGGATTAGGGTCGTGTAATAAAAAACAGTGGATCAAAGAAATTTGTGGGAAAGAAAAACTCTGTATGGTAATGATTCAGGAAAGAAAATTGAAACAATTGCATGAAAGGGAGGCTCAGGATTTGTGGTGGGCAAAAAATGGACATTTTGTCCATGAAACGGCGATAGGTAATTCCGGGGATTATTAACAATGTGGAGTAAAAGCTCGTTCCAGTGTGACTATGTCATCAAAGAGGAAAATTTTATTTCAGTTGTGGGAAAATGGGCTCATATGGATGGGTTGGTAGGTTGCGTAAACATCTACGGACCAAGGGAGCAAAAGGATAGAGAAATGTTGTGGTCCAAATTGGAGACATTGTGTGCAAAAGCAGATGTTCGGTGGATAATTGGAGGGGACTTCAATGAAGTACGTAGTGAAAAAGAGAGATTAAATTCGAGTACCAATCGCAAAGGGTCGGAAGAGTTCAATGAATTTATAAGACAAGCAAATCTTATTGAAATACCGATGGGAGGAACAAAGTTTACGCGTGTAAGTGACGATGGTCAAAAATGGAGTAAGCTTGATCGACTCCTCGCAACACATAATTTTGTGATAAAATGGAAGAATTTGGGAGCGAAAACATTGGATAGAAAATGGTCAGATCACTTTCCGATTATGGTTAGTGACGTATGGGCTGATTTTGGACCTAAACCGTTTAAATTTTTTGATGTGTGGCTCAAGGATGAAAGCATAGGGGATATTGTAAGGGAGGCGTGGGGAAAACCGGTAAATTCAAGAACGCCAGATTGTGTCTTTCGTGATAAACTGAAGCACGTCAAAGCAGCTTTTAAAGATTGGAGTAGATGCAAATGGGGAAATATAGAAGAGGAATTGGAGGCAAAAAAAGGAAGCGGTGAGGAAATGGGAAAAGAAAGTTGGTGGAGGAAATATAGGGGAAGATGAGCGGCAACGGTGGATAGCAGATAGATCAAGATGGCTGGAATTGGAGGAGAAAAAAAGGGAGATGTTGAAATAAAAAGCTAAGGTACGATGGGTTAAAGATGGTGATGAAAACACCAAACTTTTTCATGCAGCAATTAAAACTAAAGAGAGGAGAAACACTATTCGTGGTTTAAGCATAGAGTCATTATGAACGGAAGACCCAGAAAAAATCAAAGAGTTCACGTTCAAATTTTTCAAAGATAAATTTGCATGTTCAAAGGAGGACCGTCCAATTTTAAAAATGCATAATATAAAAAAGTTGAATGAGGAGGAAGCCCGAAATTTGGAAAGGATGGTTACGGAGGAGGAAGTGTGGAATACGGTCAAGGAATGTGAAAGTAACAAGGCACCGGGCCCGGATGGATTCACAATTGGGTTCATAAAGACTTATTGGGAGTTAATAAAACCGGAGTTATTGACGGCAATAGATTGGTTCAAGGAAAAAGGGGAGATGAACGATGGATGCAATGCTTCGTTCATTACATTGATTCCGAAGTCCGAAAATCCAATTGGTTTAAGCGATTTTAGACCAATTAGCCTCATTGGCATCTTTTATAAGATCGTTTCAAAAATTTTAGCGAAAAGATTGAAATTGGTCATTGGTAATCTCATAAGTACAGAGCAGAGTGCGTTTATGAAAGGAAGATATATCCTTGACGGGATTCTTATTGCAAATGAGACGGTGGCATACATTAGGAAAAAGAAAAAAAAAGGGTTTGATTTTTAAAGTGGACTTCGAAAAAGCTTACGATACGGTAGATTGGGTGTTCCTTCTGGAGGTTATGGAAGCTATGGGTTTTGCTGCAAAGTGGAGAGGATGGATAAAATCATGCCTTACATCCTCCAAGATATCAGTTCTAGTAAATGGATCACCAACGAGGGAGTTCCAGATGGAGAGGGGGCTACGGCAAGGCGATCCACTTACACCGTTCCTTTTTTTAGTAGTAGCTGAGAGTCTCCATATCATGGTGGAAGAGGCCGTGGGTAAAGGGGTGTTTAAAGGAATAAAAGTGGGACGGGATGAGATACAAATCTCACATCTTTAATATGCGGACGATGCTATCTTTTTTGGGGAGTGGAATTTGACGAATGTTAAAAACTTGATGAAAATCCTGAAGTGTTTTCACCTTGTTTCGGGTCTTAAAATAAACTTATATAAAAGTAAAATATATGGAGTGGGAGTACCGGAGGAGGAGGTACAATCTTGGGCACGGACATTAGGGTGTGGGTACGATACACTTCCTCTTTTGTATCTAGGTCTTCCGGTTGGGGCATCAATGCGAAAGATAGACAATTGGAAACCGATAATTGAGAAGATGAAAGCCAAACTCTCATCGTGGAAAGCGAAGACAATCTCATTTGGATGACGCCTAACATTGGTAAAGTCGGTTCTCGGTAGCACCTCGTTATATTTCTTATCTTTGTTTCGGGCACCGCAAGGAGTGTTAAACTCACTTGAGAGGGTGAGAAGTAATTTCTTTTGGGGGGGGGGGGGTGAGGAAAATTTACAAAAAAAGAAATATCTTGCGTGGGTCAAATGGGGTACGGTCTTGGGGGGGCTAAAAAAGGGGGGTCTTAATATTGGAGGGTTAAGGGATATGAATTGGGCGCTTTTATGCAAATGGTGGTGGCGGTTCTTTGTTGAAAGGGAGGCTCTATGGGTTAAGATAATTCAAAGTCTTTATGGGTGGGATGGGGGTTTGGTGGAAGGTAACCATAATGTTTCGGGGGGTACCGGGGTTTGGAGGGATGTGGTGAGGGTGGGGAGAGAGTTGGGTAATGAAGGAGTTAACTTTGCGGGGTCACTAGTAAAGGAGATAGGGGATGGGGCGGATACGAGATTCTGGGGTGAGAGATGGGTTACACATCGACCGCTAAAGGAGGAATTCCCGAGGATTTTCCAGCTTGAGACTAGCAAAAATATTTCGGTCATGGGTCGAGGGGAGTGGGTAGGAGAAGAATGGGTATGGAGATGGGGATGGAGGCATGAACCGAGGGGGAGGGAGCTAGGGGAGTTTGAAAACTTATTGAGGTTGGTTCAAACTAAGACCCAAAAAGAGTTGGAAAGGATAAGGTCATATGGTCGTTAGATAAACAAAATGGGTTCACGGTGAAGAAAATTAGGAGTTGCTTAGATGAATCGAGGGTAGGCGGGAGTAATAATGTGACAGAAACAAAATGGTTGAAATCTATTCCAAAGAAGATTTGTGTGTTCTTGTGGAGGGTAAGACTTGGGAGAATTCCAACTCGAGAGGTATTAGACAAGTTGGGAATAGAGATGAATAACATATTATGCCCAATGTGTGGACACGCGGTGGAGACGATAGATCATGCTTTGGTTACTTGTGAGGACGTGAGAACGGTATGGCAACAAACGGGAAGATGGTGGAACGTTGACTTGTCACAGGTTAACTCAGTAATTGAGCTGCTGGAGATAAGTGGTCAAGTGAACGCGAATGACACGATTTCTAAAAGGTGAACGGCGACAATATGGTGCTTTATCTATTTTATATGGATGCATCGCAACAAAATAATTTTCAAAAAAGAGCAAGGAAAGATCTCAGATATCTTTTTCACGGTGCAATTAAAAGTGTTTGAGTGGATCAAGCAGCGAGGCGAAGGGATCATTACGAATCTGGCTAACTGGTTATCTAGTCCGGGGTTGCTGTAAGAGGCAAGAAGCAGCTACTGTTCGGGATGGAAATGGAAGGCAAAGTGTGAGAGGCAATTGCAGGTTCTTCTGTTTGTATTGGTGGCCGAAGACAGAGATTGGTAAATTTCTACGCGAAGACAGGGCTAATCAATAATCCCGGGATGATCAAGCTACTGATAAGGACGATGATCTTAGGTTATAATGGGAAGGGGTTGTTCGTTATTCAGATTGGACAGTCGGCTGACAGGCAGCTGATGTAAGTGACGTATGGGTGGAACTGTGGAGGTTGTAAATCATTCGGTTTCGATTGAGTTTGGTCCTGGAGCAGAATGTTGGCAGTTGGCAGTTAACACCTGTGAACATAACTGTTCTTTTTTGAGTCTAGGGAAGCAGTTTTCGGTCCAAAGAAGGTAAGTAGTGGTTCATCGGTTGCAGAAACACACTTCACATAATGTTTCTGGAGATCATTTGGGGTATGTTTGGGTTTTGCGGAGCCGCGCGCTGAGCTGGAACATCGACTGCAACATCGCAATAACAGGCTCGATCATAGATGCAACACTGCAGCTACATAGCTGCTGTTTTTCGGGTTCGTTGGAAGTTGGAAGTTGTTTTCGGTTCAAAGGATGTGGGCATTCGGTTGTCGAAAGTTACGGTTGGTGTATTGGTTGCAGCTTCAAATCACAGGCCGGATATGGAGATCGTTTTGGGGTATACTTCTGTTGTTGCAGAGTTGCGTTTTGAGCGGGTCTTGATGGAACCTCTTGAGCTGCGTTTGGATAAAACTTGGTTGGGTTTGATACTCGCAAACCCGGTTTCCTTCTTTTCCAATTCGTGTCTATTTGCTTACAATTTTGGTTGTAATTGTTCGATCTTCCCGTTAATTGGTGTGGTTCGGATTGTTGTATGGTTGATGGGTTGGTAATAAAATGTGCTCTTGCCGTTCAAAAAAAAATTAGCAAATTGATTGATAAATTAACTGTTAACTGATAAATTAATTGTCAGCTAAAAAATTAACTATTGAGTAATAAGGTACTAGTCAATTGGGAATTTAGTTATCTAGTTTTAAGGCACATTAATTGCCATCTCCTTCTATATCTCTCTATATACAGTTAAGTATTTGAGATTTCACCAATAACGAGGTATAATATATTTTAAAAATAGATTTGAGAATTTAGTTATCTAGTTTTAAGGCAAATTCTATTCATATCATTGTTCTAAAAAACTCGTCGTACAGCCGTCATGGCGCGCCATGACACCAAGGCTTGTGTGTCACGCCACGTTAAGCCCATGGCACGCCATGGCCTAATGCGCAGTTATCATAATGAGATATTTGTTTTTCTTTACGTTTTTAATGTCTTATTTGCAAGTTTTTAATATATAACCTAATTTAAGTTGCTTATTACTATTGACTCATTGAGTAACACTACAAAACATACATTTTTATACATAATATTATATATGAATTATAAATTTGACGCCATAAGTCACGCCTTGAAAACGACATGGCTTCGCCATGGCTCCTAAGACTTGAGGTTTGGCCTCGCCGCCACGCCACGCCTCACGTCATTTAAAACCTTGATTCATATACGCCATCCTATAAAAACCTTTTTTTTTTCATACCCCTAAAATACAAAAAATGCACTAAAAACAATGCAATTTTATTTTATTTTTAAACCATTTGATATTTTTCATTTAAACCCATATAGGTTTTTGATTTATTATTTTTAATCCATTTTTAATTTTCTATTACTCCTTTTACTTCTATTTTATAATTTAATTATATTAATCAATTAGTAATGTATTCAATAAAATATGTATATTTTGATACTACTAGAAACGAACTCGTGCAATGCAGCGAGATATATCACGATTTTAATGTTTCATTTTATTTTTTTATCGATTTACAGTACGATTTTGGATGGTTTTGAGAAAGTGATAATGGATTTTTTATAAATTTGTTTAATTTAGACTTAATAATATAATGTTTTTTATATAAAAAAATTAAGTATTTTGTTAGAATTCAATGATTATCTTATATATTTTAATGACATTTAGAAAAAATAACTAATTACATATTTAATAATATAATTAAAACAAAATTATAATAATATAATATATTAATTAATAGTGATACATGGAAATGTCTGCATAAAAGAAAGGTCCTGCACATACCAAATTGGTGGGTGTTAGAAACTTGCAGCAATAATATGTATCTTGTGCTTTGATACTTGTAAATTAAGAGATTTTTAAAATCTTGCATAAAACGATGGTTTCTTGTGCCTAATAATTTGTATTTAAGAGTTTTTTTATCTCTGCTTTATAAGATAACTAGAAATGTACCCTCGCAATGCAGCGGGTTTCTAAAATCTAAAACTCGAACCCTCGATCATTATTCATACTTTTTGTTAGTCATTTTTTATTTTATTTTACGATTTTGAGAAACCTAGATTTAAAACAAAAATATATTTTAGTTTAGTTTAATTATGGTATTTTATAAAAAATAATAATAATAATTTTTTTTACGGGTCAAAAAATGTTTAATTTAAATGATAACTATATTTAAGATATTTTATATTTAAAATTAAAAAGATAACATACTTCAATAAAAAATAAAAATAAGGTGTTTTATCTCGAATTTTCTTATATTTATCAGTTAATTATATCAATAGTTAAAAAATTTAGATATTTTAGAAAATAAAAATAAGTGTTTATCTGCAGTTAGTTACACAAATTCAAACATTGAGCTTTGAGTGAATTACACTGGTGGTCCCTGTGGTTTGCCCCAATTTTGGATTTGGTCCCTAAAGTAAACTAACTATGATGGTGGTCCCTAACTTTTTAATTAGCTTTCACTCATGGTCCTTCTTGTCTAACAACGTAAGTTAACAGTTGTTATCATCCATCCCCTTGTTTAAATCAAGTGGCAAAACAGTCATTTAATTAAATAAAATCCCTTTCCCTAATTTTAAACAAATCAACATGATCTTTATATCACGACTTCTCCACCAAACAAGCTCATGCTTCGTCCCTCAATGCACATCTCGTCCCTCCAAAACAATTTCACCTCTCGTCCGTCTGTTGCTACTGTTAAAAAAAAAAAAAAAGACAACGTCTGTTGCTGCTTCTGAAGATTTTAACGAAAGTTCTTTCAAATGTGGAAGCTTGTGTCCTCTTTTTCATAGCCTCCATTCTTGACGATATAAGTTGACTTTTGGTGATAACCATTTCCATGACATATTCAATCCCATTTGGATTCCAGCTCATCTACACACTTTATCCATTTTCATGCATTAACTTTAGGATGGGAAATCTCATGCGTAATCTTGGAGTCAACACATTTACACAGGTGTACTTCATATGTCAGTATTATAAGATAGATGAAGAAACGAATTTGAGTAGAGAGATGTACTAAGCATTCAATTGTTCTTATCTGAAAGTACCTTGTTTATCAGATTGCAAAGATTTCAAATTTCATAGCTTTTTTGATCAAGAATCTGGATACTAAAATGGGTATCTGATCAAATGATTGCATGAGAGGGTTATCGAAGGTTTATCATGGAAAATCAGATTCATTTACATCTCTTGCAAGGGTGAAGAGCATAGACGATCTTCCATAAAAAAGGTCATTTTTGTGTGTTCTCGAAGACGGGAAAGAATGGCGAGAAGTCGGTCGAATGCCACACAAGTTCTTCTAAGGGTTCGGTGAGTTGGACGACATTTTTGCAAATAGTTGGATTGATGATCTGATCTACATTCAGAGCTATGGTGCACTGGCTCTTCTGGTGTTCGATTTAAAGAACAAACAATGGAGATGATCGCAAAAATGCTCGGTTACAAAATGGTTTCCGCTTCAACTGATTTCGGGATTCTGCTTCAAGCCAAGACTTGAAATCTCACCCTAACTTGGCTTGTTGGCAAGGATTTCTCTGCTATTTTTTGATCTAATTTCATTTTTTTTTGTCGCAAATTCGGTGTTACACAAGATATTTACGATACGTTTGCTATGTCATGAACTATGGAGGGATGAGAAGGACGAGAGGTAAAATCGTTATGGAGGGACGAGCGGTGAAATTGGGGGAGGAAGTTGTGAGAGTGTTTGGAGAAGAAGTCAGTGATATGGAAGATCACGTTGACTTGTTTTAAAAATAGGTTTTATTTTGTTTAATTAAATGATTGTTTTGCCCCTTGATATAAACAAGGGGATGGATGATAACAGTTGTTAACTTACGTTGTTAGACAAGAGGGACCATGAGTAAAAACTAATTAAAAAGTTAGGGACCACCATTGTAGTTAGTTTACTTTAGGGACCAAATCCAAAATTGGGGCAAACCACAGGGACCACCAGTGTAATTCACTCTTGAGCTTTTATAAGTTGTACTTATGTTTAATCAATTTGTACTTTTGGATTTTAAGTAATATGCATTAATAAGTGGTACCTAATGCATAAAAATTAGTTTTTAAGAGTTTAGTTTAAATGCTTTATAATATAGTATATATATATTAGTTAAAATTCAAAATTACAAGTTAATGAAACATAATTATAACTTATTAAAGTCCCATGTTTTTATTTGTATAACTAACTACAAATAAACATATTAAATACATGATAAACATTATGAGATAAACTACCTGTTTTATTTTTTTATAAATATATTTATTAGATCAATGCATGTTTTTATAAGATAGTATAGATATATTAGTTATGAGATTATAACTAATATATATATAGATATATTAAGAGCAAATCATAAAATAAAAAATAAATATTGATAATAGTAATATTGATCAAATCGTCCAATAAATATAAAAAATAAATATTGATAATAGTAGATAATATTGATCAAATCGTCCATTAAATATAAAAAACAGATATTTATATTAATAAATGAGTATCCATTCCACAAATAGATGATGATATGAGATATTGTGCTTGGATAAGTTGTACTAATGTATTATGAAATTGTAAATTAGGAAATTGGCTTTAATTAATTGTATTTTGTGCTTAAAATGTTGTAATTAATAGTTTTTTATGTCTCTTTTATAATATAGTATAGATAATTGAATTATAACAAAATACTTATTTTTTTATGTAAAAAACATTATATTATAAAGCCTAAATTAAACAAATTTATAAAAAAAACATTATCACTTTCTCAAAACCATCCAAAATCGTACTGTAAATCGACAAAAAAAACAAAAAATAAAATGAAACATTAAAATCGTGATGTATCTCGCTGCATTGCGCGAATACGTTTCTTCTACATACAAATGTGTGTATATATATATACATATATATATAGAGAGAGAGAAAGAGAGACGTTCAAATGCAACCCCTTACATGATGCAACCCATGTAACCCCTCTATCCACCACTCATTTTATTTTCATTTTTGTAATTAAGAAAAAAGGAAAAAAGCTGAAAATAAAATGAGTGGTGGTTAGAGGGGTTGCATGTGTTGGACCATATAAAAGGGTTTCATAATAACCTACCTCTCTCTCTATATATATATATAGTGTGAGAGAGAGAGAGAGACGTAATCATTTGTCAACCCATCAGTTAATGTTAACTTTGCAAACTCATCTCAGTTGTTCGTTTTTTATTTTTTATTATAAAATATTATGGTTAAATAGGATATTATAAACGGATGAAAAGGAAAGAAATTAAATGAAACGCAAATTTGGAACAAATTGTGTTTTATTTTCGGAAGATAAATTCGGTTATTTCTAGAATTAAATTCCTTTCTTTTTATCCCTTGGATTATGTTTTAATCCTATTTGTAACACCCCGAAATTTGTGGCCAAAGGGAAGACAAAAACGTCAACAGTGTCCCACGCGACTCCCCGCACGAATCGAACCGCGCCGTGATCCGTACGAGGATCTGGACTGCAGAGGTCTGTGCGACCCTTCGCGCGAGTCAATCCGCGCCAGGGCCCGCGCGCGACCACTATGCGTTGATAAAAGGGGGAAATCAGCCTCTAAGCCCATTTTTTCACCCAAACTCAAATCTCTCCCCTTTTCTCTCCCAAACCAACCCCCATCCTCCCAAAACGAACCCTAACCCACATTTGGGGGGTTTCCTCCTAAAATCAAGTGATTCACCTTCATCTAGCAAAGTTGGAAGCTAAACCTACAATTTTTTCATATTCATCTTATTCACCAAATTTTCTAGGGTTTCATCCAACCTTTTTCTCCATTTTGAAGATTGGAAGCTTGGGGCTCATTGTGGTGACCTAGAGGTACTTTGGTGGGTGGATTCAAGTTATGGTTAAGACAATCCTCTATTTTTTGCAATTACGGAAGTTATGTAACACCCGTAATTTCAATGTTATGTATAAAATAAATCTAGAGAAAACGGTCGGTGAACGGTCGAGGAACGGCCGAGAAGACGGTCGGTGAACGGTCGAGGAACGACCGAGAAAACAGCCGATACAAGTATGGCGAAAGTGCCAAGCGAAAGGGACATATGTCACTTTAGCCAGGCACTCTCTCTGAGAGTGTAAAACTCTCGGTACATCTTGCGCGAGAGTGCCTAGCGAAAGTGACATATGTCACTTTAGCTAGGCACTATCGTGGAGCGGGTCTGGAGGTTAAAAATCCGATTTTTTGGGTTTTTCTTCATTATCTCATATCTCCTTCATCATAACGCCGTTTGAGACGATTCTTTTTGCTATGGTTTCGTATTTGAGAGATTTTCAATGATAGATTGTTGGTGAAGATTCAAGAGTATTTGGTGGTGGATTGGAAGCAAAGGTCAAGAGCTCATCATCATTACCTCTATCTTCTAGAAATTTGGGGTTTTCTAGGTTTTCACCAAAACCTAAGTGGTGAGTTCACCCTTATAGTTTCTAAACTTCATTATAAGTTATAAATGATCCATGGATGATTTTCTAGTGGTTATGTTTCTCAAATTTCGGATTTGATGATTTTGGAGAATTTAGGTCAAAATTAGGGTTTTGACCAAAATGGGATTTTTGATATAAAATGTTTGGGGAATGATTCTAAATGACTGAATATGGATATTTATGGTTGAAAACTTGTGGATCTATGTTTTTGGAAGGATTTGCTTGTGGATTCAAGTTCCTTCAAGGAAACTCAAGTTGGGGAAAATCTAGATTTAGCCTAAATCTAGCAAGGTGGTCAAGTTGATTTGTGAAAACGTTGTACATGCCAAAATGTTCATTTTAAAGTGTTTATGTATTTTACATGAAATTATCAAGGTTTAAGTCATTTAATGGGTTTTGATTATTTGAAGTGTTTAGCTTTATAAACCTTGTAAAACACCCATGTTTGAAATTATCTGCAGAGGCATTCGTTGCCTCTGATGCACACAAGAGAGACATCCCAAGCAGTTCAGAGCTGCTAGTGAGAACAGACACTGGTTCTGCGGGTCTAGATCACCCCCAGAATCCAGTCATCGATACTCAGGTGATTGACTCTGAATCATCGCTTGAGAAGATCGATGACAGAACATCAGTAGATGATTCCCCCTCAAAGGAACTTTGAGGATCTGATGGAAATTCTGAGGAGCCCAACCTAAAAACGAGCTCCCTAGGTGCCAAAGACTCATTGGCTAAATCTAGATCATGTGTTGATCCAGAGGTCACCCCTGGTGCTTATATCACGAATAGTGAGTTTCAAGTCTTCGCTGAAAATATATACCAAAAAATTGATGGGTTGCAAAGCTCAATTTCCTCCCTTTCACCGTTTACACTTAATGAAATTAGAGACACAGTCAAAACTCTAAAGAATGTGTCTATGGCCAATACTGTGGAGATCAAAAATACCACAGAGGATATAGCAGAGCTGAAAAGGTCACCACTCAGAATTCTTTGGATCTCCAGAAGCTTGTCCAAGCTTCTTCTGCCACAACTGCTACAAAGGAAGATATCGACAGATTGGTCAAAGTAGTGGAAGCAAACACATCGGCTCTGGAGATCTTGGGTGAAATAGTTCTGAAAGACACACCTACTGCAGCTTAAACCTCAACCTTTGCAGAAGACAAGTTGACAACTCTGAAGACCAAAATCCCAGACTTGATACGCAGCACCATGGTCCCTGCGACAACCTCTACGCCTCAACCTCCTCCTCAAGCAGAAGTTAGTTATCCCTCCCATCTGGCCACTAGAGTTGAACTACAGAAGATGGGAGAGAATCTGCTCAGAGCCATAAACAGAATCAGTGAAAACTTCACTGGTCAAGGCAACAAATTTGTTGTCGCCATAAAAAGAAACATTGCCTTGATCAAATTTACCACTGACTATGAGGTGAACAAAGCCACGATGGCCGCAGAGGATATGTTGGTCCCGAAGGTGCTTAACAATTTTGTAGAAGGGGGGTTGAATACAAACACAGAATCTTAAAGTTTAATAAATTGTTTATTGATAAATCAAAACACAATTTACAAGTTTGTTGCGGAATAAGATTAAGTAAAACCTAATCTAAACAAACTTAAGAAACACTAAGATGGTTGCACTAGAAATAGAGAATGGGAGATTGGGAGAGTATAGAAAACAAGGGTTTCTATATATTTAGAAAGATGAAGGCTACGCTCAGATGGAGTGTTGATCTTTCTATTTATACCCTATGCATTAAATGCATGGCAGAGCACTTTACACGTGTCCTTCATTGATTGGCTGCATGGGTCTGACTTTAGGAGACATGCTTTCGGTCGTATGATGAACAGTGTAGTTGATAGAGTTGTTGTACGAATTGTAGCAGAGGTATGTACGTTTTGACACATCGTACTGGGTGTGCAAGGGAAAGACAAAAGAGACTTGAGGCATAAGCTAAGTGATCATTGATCACTGAATATCTCTTCCTTCAGAGATACGAAGAATCGATGATCACTTAGCTTATGCCTCAAGTCTTAATAGGTAAGATATAAGGGAGAAAATTCTACGATAAGAAAGAATAATTTCTCAAAGGGTTGGCTTTCACAGACAGGAATTTACGGGTGTTACAATCCTCCCAACCTAAGAATGATTTCGTCCTCGAAATCTAGGTTCCCATGAAATTTCGCCCGCAGGAATATTGACCTTAACCCGTTGGAAGGAGTTTGGGTGTTGAGGATTAAGTATCGATGTGTTTAAGCATTTCCGTGGTGGTAAAGCTTGTGTTAAAAGATTGTTGTGAGGATTGGTGTTGGAACGGAGTTGAGTGTTGATCGAATCTGGGCTAAGTGGTATCTGAAGGACGCTTTGGTGCGCCTTAGAAGAATATCTTTATGGATATTAAAAATGGATCAGTTGAAATCTGAGGAACTTGGAAGTTTGGTTGCGATCTTTGACGTTGTGTTCGGAACCGTAGATCCGAAGGAAAGTTTGGTCAGCGAGAATTTGGGGTCACTAACTACCTGGAGGTAGTAATTGTCACCCAAGGTTGGGAGACGACCATAACCTTGTGAGTAAAAGGTTATTTTGGAGAGTTAAGTGTACGCTCGGTTATGGGTATATTGTGCCCAAAAGGGGCAGCAATGTTAGTATCGGTGTAAGGGACGTGTTGGTGGTGCTAGCAACGGGTTAAGGTCAATCTTCCTGCAGGCGAGATTTCATGGGAACCTAGATTTCGAG
Organism: Arctium minus; assembly: GCA_954870635.1. Taxonomy (NCBI): domain Eukaryota; kingdom Viridiplantae; phylum Streptophyta; class Magnoliopsida; order Asterales; family Asteraceae; genus Arctium; species Arctium minus. The sequence continues at coordinate 55,739,238 of OX941095.1, read as the reverse complement.
GACGAAATCATTCTAAGGTTGGGAGGATTGTAACACCCGTAAATTCCTGTTTGTGAAAGCCAACCCTTTGAGAAATTCTTGTTTCTTATCGTATACTTTCCTCCCTTATATCTTACCTATTAAGCCTTATCGCGTCATGAGTGGTCTGTGCGGAAAATGGGAAGAAACGAGCCTCGGTACACTATGGGCAATAATGCCCTGGCGATAGTGCCCTGGGCACAATCGCCAGCGGGGGTGTGCCCGCGGTACGTTTTGGGCGATAGTGCCCTGGCACAATCGCCGGGCACAATCGCGGTCGGCCCCAGGGTTTTTTAAGAGTCGCGATCCTCAACCATTTCCCTCACTCTCACTTCTATCTTCTTCCCTTTTCTCTCCCAAACACCAAAACCGAACCCAAACCTATTTTAGGGGTTTTTCCTTCTTAAACCACATGGTTCTTCACCATCTAACTAGTTGGAACCTTGAACCACAAAACCTCCATCTTCATCTCCCTCGTCAAGTGCAACGGTCGGGAGCTCGGGTTGAAGTGTTGGATTGGTTGTTCTCGGAAGCCTCTTTGCCTTCAAGGGTAAGTTTTCTTGTAATAAGGTTATGAATGCTCCATTGGTGGTTTCTTAAGGTTTGATATCTCTAATCTTGGATTTGTTGGTGTTAGAGAAATTAGGGTTTTGATCTTGTTTGGGATCTTGGTATTTTATGATTGGAGAATGTTTCCTTGTGGTTGGGTATGGTTACTTATGGTTATTTTGGGTTGGAATGTTGAATCTAGGTTTTGGAAGTTTTCGGCTTGAAGATTCAAGCGGCCATCAAAAGAGCTCGCTGGGTAAAATCTAGATTTAGCCTAAATCTAGCAAGGTGAGTTCAAGTTGATTTGTGAAAACGTTGTACATGCCAAAATGTCTATTTTAAAGTGTTTACGTGATTTACATGAAATTATCAAGTGTTGGGGTATTTGCTAATATTTGGATATTTGAAGTATTTAACTTTACAAACGTTGTATAACACCATATTTGGGATTTTTGGGTATTTTGATAAATGTGTCACAAATGAATGTGTTTTGAGGTATTATTGCATAAATATATCTTTGGTCAAAGAAATACGCTTTTAAATGTTTGTCGGGTTTTATGCATCATCATGAAATGGAGTGTTTTATAAAGTATCACTTGCATTTTATGTGAAGTACTTGAAAGAGTATTTATAGTCTCCTTTTATGGTTTTCATGCTTATCAGCAGTCAAAATTGGGAAAATGCATGTCATTTGTGTTATGAGGCATTTTGGAAAATATAAGAGTATAAGTTCATTTGGGAAAATGGGTGCCTTAACTAATGTCGAGTTTTGAACTAATCTTACTTTTAGTCGTAGTGTTTGCATATCCGTTGGTCGAGTGCGTTTTATCGTATTTTTATTTCATTTATCAATGGGTCAATGGGTTGCTAAGCTTGCGGCTTGGTATTTTTATTTGATTTGGGGCCTTTGGACAATTGTCCAGTTTTGGTAGCTCGACTTCGAGCCTTGTTGGGCCTTATACGTATTATTTGGCTCATTTGATGCATTTGGGAGTCATGACCCCGTATTTGGTTTATTATTGTCCGGCGTTGGGACGATTAGTTTTCCACGTCGAGGCACATTAGGCACTGGATGTCGGTGTAAGTCCTTCGTGCTGCACGTTAAGGTACCGGATGTGGGTATAAGTCCTTCGTGCTGAAGTATTACGATATTGGATGAGGAGCTCGACCTAGCAACCCTTCGGGGTTGAACTTGAGTTTCCGTGGGTGTATGTTTAAAGCTACTGAGCCTGACATCCCTTGCGTGTACTTTTGTTTATATGACTAGTCATAACAACATAAAATGGGCTTACTTTGTGGACCATCACATTTTATGGAATCGGGAATCCCCCGTCACCGAAAGGTGTTGTTTTGGGTATTGAGTTTTATTATCCAAGTTTTCGGTGACGTTTTGTATATTTGGGTTTTACCCTTGATTTATGGGTTGAGTATTATGTCCCACTCGTGTTTTGGGTGTTTTGAAATATAAGGTTTAACCGTACCTTATTAAATGGAGAGTCCAATTTATATTTACGCTTTGAGTGAGTTTTGGGTTAAAGCTAATTTATGAAGGGGCGGTTTACATTGGTATCATCATTTTGTAGTAGTTTGATTTGGAAAATGCCCAAATTGGTGTTCTCCGTCTAAAATGCATATTATTGGAAAACGAGTTGTTTGCATATTCAAAGCATACCTTTTGAAAGATTATGAATTAAATTGCATTATCTATTTTCACAAACATCTTTATATATGTTGAAAACTCTTGAGCTCACTAGGCGTTAAGCCTAACCTTTTTATTTGTCGGCATGTGCATCAGGTTCCAGTTGGGTTTTCGTTCTAGCAGCCATGAAGAGTTGAGCCTTAGCTTTGTGCAAATGTAAGTAGTTGGTGAAGTCTTCCGCAATTTTGGAGATAGTGACTATTATGGGGTTTTAGTAGCACCCGTTATTATCATAGGCTTTTGTAGAGAATGAATGTTTGTATTGAGGTTAAATCTTAATTTGTGATTGTAGATAATTCCTTTATTGGTGTATTTAGAAAATTTTAAATAAGTTGTTATTTCCAGATTTGAGGGTGTTACAAGTTGGTATCAGAACATAAGTTTGAGAGAATTAGGTATTGATTGTAGGATGCCTAGACTCAAACTAGCGTTTTTATAAGCGATTGTAAATGAAGTTGCACATTAGGAACCTTAAGATAAGATATTATGGAGTTGATCGAGTCACTAGAAATGGGAAACTTGTCGAGGGTCGCAAGGATGAGCATGTGCGGTACGTTCATAATGGCACCTGGCCAGTGTTATGGTGAATCTACATACTACATGTGTATACTTGAACTACCTTGGTATGATTACCGTTGGGGTAGTGAGAAGGTTTCTAAGGGAGTAATCTAAGGAAAACGTTGATGTCTATAGCAATGTCACGTTGAAGTGATAGTTAAGTGCGTTGAATGCATTAAGTTGATCGTCTTGAGTAAGAATAATTGGTTGGAGTAGAACCTTGAGCTTATGGAATTGACAGCATACGAGGAGAGATTGTAAGGTGAATCGATGAAATATCCGAGTGTCGCTTTAAGACGTGGAGTATCCGGATGACAATAGTAGGAAATTGAGATTGTTGTCCTAAGATGCTTAATACACCTGGATGGTATTAGTATGTCGGGTTGTTGAGAAGCGTAGTCTAGAGGGGTGAATGCCGACCAAATTCATGCACTAAAATTTATTTCTGAAATAAATTCGCATAAATTGTTTCTTGTGTTCGTAAAACAGAAAGTGGTTTATATTATAAAGTTTTGGTAAAGCATTTAACACGCATCAAATTTTAAACTGTGAGCTTAAGCATGCATAAATTGTTTTGTTGCACGTAATTGCAAATTGTAATAAAAAATCTCTTTATTCACGTCTCTTGTTTAACGCTATTTGCGGATATTGTAATATCCATGTTTTAATGTCATTTGGGTATTGGGCAAGTAGCTATGAGATTTTAACCTAGGCATTGGATCTCCTCCACGTATGTCAATGGTTTTAAAGGAAAAGTTATTCCCACGCGTTGAGTCGGAATTTCTTGAGAACTTTAGTTTGTGTGAGTTTTGTTGGAATTTCATGGAGTATTGTTTTATACGATGTCTTTCTATGCGTGGGTTTTAATTTTGCTTCTTTTAAGCCTACGAGTTAGTTGGCGTCGTGTCCCATGTGAACTTTGTTAAAGGTGTCATTTTACCTTTCATTGCATTAAAAGAGGAAACTCTTAAAGGCTTAGTGTTTTAGCCATATTGCCGTCTTACATTCTTGTTGAGAAATGAAAATTTGTCACTGCATAATTTTAGCATTCTTGAGTTTTGCGAAGATTCAGTTGGGTTTAGGGTGCCTCGTCTTACGTCATTTTGCGTTGCGTAAAATAATTTTGAGAACATGTGCATATGCGTCATTGTGTGCGTTAATTTATGAGTTGTGTTCAATACTTTGTTTCATGCGACTCTTGCATCGACACTTTTGCAACCGTAAGAGGCACCTTGAAAATCTAAATGTCGCATGATTGCATCTTGAGTTTCACACGAGTATAGGTGCATACTTTTGGGTTGAATCCGACTTTCACTCGCGTGAGTAAATATGCGAAATATTTATGTTGTCTTAAATTAAATTTTAATCTAAGCGTGCTTCGCTTGTTGACCTTGCTGTTATAAATTTTCTGCAATACATGAAATGAATTTTCGGAGTGCATATCGTTGTAGTTACCATCTTGGTCAAATGTGTCTTATCGAGGCAGCTTAAAGTTTTAAACTCGATTTGAGAATTATTTGCATTCTTATCATTTCATCGAACATTGGAGAATAAACTGTTGCATATGGAGTGTGTTAGGTCCCAAGGCTTGAGCTTCCCAGGAGGTCACCCATCCTAGGATTGCTCTCGCCTGAGCACGCTTAACTTGTTAGGATCAAGCGCTTACCACTACACCAAAAGCAATTGCTGGTGGTGAAGGCGCAACTTTATTTCCTTAAACCATGGTAGCGCAAAGCCCCGTACTAAGCGACAGGCGGACATGAGGGGCTGCACCACTTTCGTGGAGCCAACGGGTCGGGCTGTTAGTCCCGGCCAGTTACGTACTCCCGAGTCGAAGGTGAGGGCGCTGGATGCTTGTGGCATTCCCAGCAAATGTTGGGATTTCTCCTCAACAATCCCCCCCAGCATTTGCACACTGGGAGACTCGAACCCGCGACCTCGCTTTGATACCAATTGTGTGTCCCAATATGCTTTCATTCAATATGTTGGGTATCAGAGCTTTGTACAGTTTGGATTGAATAAGTTTTTGTTCGGTTCTAATTTTCTGTCAAAGATTCATAATTTTTTGTTGTGTGATTATTCTTTCAAGTTATTATTGGTTGGTTTGTGTTTGTTTTACCTATTATAGTGATTGGGTATTGTTTGATTTGATAATTGCATTGATTTTGATTATCAATTTGTTGAATTTGGTGTTCTGGGTTCGTTCTCGGAGTCGTCTCTGTGTCTTCAATCGATTCGTTCATAAAGTGGTTTTTATTGAAATTAATTGTTGCAATCTATTCTAGTAGTGTATTTGATTGTTTTGGCAAAGTCTTGAAGTTTAATTTTGTGTTTTGATCTGTTTCTGGGCTGATTTTTGAGTTTCTGGGTCGACACTGTATCAAGAACATTCCGGTCGAACATATCGGTCTTTGTTTCTATCGATCTGAGTCCACTTCCGGTCGAATACCTTTATCGGTCTATAGTATTCGACCGGGACACTCACTGTTCACTCCGGTCTTTCATATTATCGGTCGAAGCTTTGTGTCGGTCGAACAACCATCCGGTCTTAAAACTATCGGTCTTCCATTCTATCGGTCAAATCATTCGACCGGACTCTACAAGTACCCGGTCGAACACTATATCGGTCAAATCATTCGACCGGACTCTACAAGTACCCGGTCGAACACTATATCGGTCAAATCACTCGACCGGACTTTACAAGTTCCCGGTCAAAGACAATATCGGTCTTTTCTCTACCGATCGAATAATTTCTATCGGTCTAAGCACTGTTCCGGTCTTACATTTTATCAGTCGTTGCAATTCCCCGGTCGAACATGTATACCGGTCGAACACTCCACTGTTTGCGCCAATCACTGTTCCTATCTTAGAAATTTTTTTTCTGAGAATTTTTCAAAACTGTAATTTGGCTTTTACTAGTGGAAATTTTTTCTCTAGGGGCGCTGCCCCTCGACCCCGCAAGGGCGTTGCCCCTTGACCCCACCCGCTAACCGGGTGCTAAGTCTGCGAAGGGGGACAAAAGTTCTTTTCGTGATCAGATATTTCTGAATTTCTTTCTAAGTTTTTCAGTATTGTGTGTTTTTATCTTGACTTCTAATGATCTCATCCAGTTGATTGTTTTAATATCAGATAAGTTTGATACTAATCGTATAAGTAAAGATGTCTCGGGAAGCTCTTGCTATTGGAACAGATGTGAAGCCACCAGTACTCTTCAAGGGGGAGTACGAGCAATGGAAGGACAGATTTTTGGACTTCATAGATCGACATGATTTGGGAGATGAAATCAGAAAATCTCTGAAAGAAGGGATCATGACACCTCCGACCAAGGTTCTCACTGTAGCTGGAGAAAATGGTCAAGAAGAAGTGACAATGTATAAATTACCAATTGGTGAATATACGGAAGATCAGCTGAAGAGACACAAGGGTGACAAGCTGGCAAGATCATTTATTCTCCAAGGCATACCGAATGAAATATATGTCAAGATTGACAGCTACAACGCTACCGGTAAGCAAATGTGGGATCAATTGGAGAAGATGATGATCGGATCTAAAGTCGGCAACCAGCTCAAAGTATCTACCTGCTTGAATAATTATGAAGAGTTCAAAGCCAAAGCTGGAGAGTCACTCGAAGCCACTTATGACAGATTTGTCACATTGCTGAACGAGCTCAGCAAGAACAAGATCAGCAAATCTCACGTGAAGCTGAATGTGAAATATCTCAGCAATCTTCAGCCTGAGTGGAAGAGGTTCACCCGACAGATGAGGCAGTTGAAAGATCTGAACGACATCCCTCTTCATGAAGTTTATGAAATCCTTAAACAGAACGAGGAAGAGGTAGAAGAGATCAAGGCTGAGATGAGAAAGGCTGACAAAGTAGTTGCTGATCCAGTTGCTCTTGTGGTGAAGAAGTCTAAGAAGAAGAAGGTGATAGCATCTGATTCTGAAGAAGCTGATTGCGAGGAAAAGTCTGAATCTGACGATTGTGAACAACTGATGGAAACCATGCTAATGTTAACCAAGGCTTTCCAAAAGAAGTTCTATAAAAAGGCAAACTCCAATAGTCAGAGATACTCGTCTGGTCCGAACAACTACAAGCATAAAGAGAAAGTTGAAGAAAAGAGATCAGAAGACAAGAAGAAGGATGGAGCTGAAGAGACCAAGAAAGAAGAACCGATTAAGTGCTACAATTGTGGGAGACTCGGTCATTTTGCCAAGGACTGTCGCAAATCAAAAGTCCGAAACTCCGAATATTACAAGAATAAGATGCTTCTAGCCAAGCAACAAGAAGATGGAAAAGTGTCAGGATCGAATTCTCAACAAAATTAATTCTCAGAAACAATATCAAAGAAGTTTGCGGAATAACACTTTGATATTTAATGAAACAGAAAACCAGAACAGAATATAATCAACAAACTGTAAACTTGTATTGAATGCTTTGAAGTTACAAGATTACTCACTCAACCTCAATATTGATGAACAGGCTCACCAATACGAATTCTACTTCTCTAGAATTAGGATCTATGCCTTGAGGTTGATTTTCTCTCTAAAAGTATAAAAACAAAAGTTAACTCATTATTCTAAACTATACAATATATATACTGAATACAAAGATAATTACAATAAATAAAATATCTTCAGTATATCTTCCATGTATATCTATAAGCTTCCATAATCTTCAGATTATCCAGCTGTCATTCTTTCCATCCGAATCTCTTTAGCAGCACTAACCATGATCAGCAGCATTAACTTCTTCTAGCAGCATTAACTACTAAGCAGCACTAACTACTAGCAGTATTAATAGTACTAGCAGTAGTAACACTCAGCAGTATTAACCTTTAAGTCTTCTAGCAGTAGTAACTTTGAACCAGCAGTATTAACCATACTTGATGAATTCTTCAGTTCCCAACAATCTCCCCCTAACTTGACTTTTAGGAAAAGAAGTCAAGTTCTTCAGAATTAATCTTCAAGATGCTTTCAACACCTCTGATTCAATTTCCCAAATTTGGATCTAGGCCCAAGCTTTGATTTACAGTTCTTCTCACCACAATCTTGGCCATCTCTGAATCCTTTGTACAAACCAGTGTAGCTTTAAGCATCCCTTCTAACTTCTCCTTGCTATGCTCATAGATTTTGTCCACCAGGTAGTATTCATGATAACAATTGTCAATAGTAATCATGTATACTCCACAGTTTTCAAATAGTATCCATTTGTCAATCTTCTTGAATATGAACTCATGCATATGATCTTTAATCCTATGGTGCACTCTTTCAGGCTCAAACATCATGCACAAGTATTCCAATGTCACTTTGAGAAGATTCTCTTCAGTACCTTTCAACACAGGTTCATAAAGTTTCATCCCAACTTTATATAGTTCTTCCATATCAGCTCTTGAACAACTTCTGATGACTTTCCCCCATGTTGAATAAGCTTCAAATGAACCATCAGCTCTCTTGATTCTGAAGAAATTCTTTCCATTGTCTCTCAGAATATCCCAGAAGATGATCTCTGGAGCTTGCATAGAGATTGGAACAGCTTTCAAAGGTTCCACTATTGTCATGTACGGATCCATACTTTCATCTGTTTGCTTAGTGACCTGCTCTGGACTCTGTACTGGCTCTGTTGGGGATGTGACTGAAGGTTCTACTTCCTTTTCAGTTTCTTCCACCCTAGGCCTTTTCAACTGCCTTTTTGGAGCAATTGATTTCACTCTTTTTCCAGACTTGGCTTCTATACCAACATTTCCAGGTTCTTCCTTCTTCTCTTCTGCTTCTTCTTTGGAAGGTGTGGTTTCCTCAGGGAATGGTTGTTGGATGTTGAGATCATGTCTCTCTTTCATCCTTCTCTCAGCCTCCTCCCTTTGTGCTGAATCCCCTTGAAGCTAGGCCATTTCCTTGTTATACAACTCTTCAATCTGAGAGAATGCCATGTGGGTAAACATCTCTCCCTTAACACCAATTGCACCTTTCAGGAAGTTTATCATTTTTCTTCTTTCCTGATTGGCCAAAAATGTCTTGGAGGGTTGTCTTTTCTGCTTTTGTTTCTGAATTGGCATCTTCTTAACTTGGAGTTTCTTGACCTGAGTTGCTGTCTGAGCTGCTTCTTTCAAACTCTTTTGGTATTCTGCATTTAACTTCTTGGCCATTATCCTTGCAAGCTCTCTATCAGTTTCTGTTTGAAATTGCTCCTCTTTTTCCATTTGCTCTTGAAACTGCATTGCCATTTCCTCATCCATTTCAATCTGACTCCTCTTCTTTGAAGGTTGTTCAGGTTCAATCATCTTTCCTTTTCCTTTTATATCCTCCTTCATTTTCTTCTTTTGAGGTTCTCCTTCATTGATGACCACTCCTTTGGCCTTTTGAGTAGCCTTAGGAGTGTCATTCTTTGCTTTTACTAAAGTCTCTGCTATCTCCATTTCTTCCACAGAGAGCCCTATTTCTGCTGCTTCAGTTTCTGCTGCTACTTTTACTTCAGCAGCAGTAACTGTTTCTGTTTCCATCTCTTCCTCTGTCTCCCCCTCAACTTCAGCTTTTTTTTCAACAGTTTCCCCTTCATGCTTCTCCCCCTTGTTGAAAGAATCTTGAACTTTGTCCCTCTTTTTGAGTACAAATTGTTTCCTTCTTTTCTTTTGAACCAGCCTGGTCACCATCTTCTTCAATTTTTCAATCTGGACTTGTTGTGACAGGATCACCAGCTTCATCTCCTCTATTTCTTTTCCTTGTTTCAGAACATCTAGGTTGATGTTACCCATTGCCTCCATCAATTCATCATAGTTATATCTGTCCTCACCTTCTCCAGGAGTGTTACCCCCTATTGAAGGATCATTGGATCTTTTAGTAGTGGAAGTCTTCTGCCTAGCAGAAGCACTATCCACCCCTGTGGTTTCTTGGCACCAGGGACCTTCAAATGATTGCTCATTCCAAGTTGCCATGGGGGATGTCTTATTGATGTTACCACTTTCCTCCTCTGTGCTAGCAGGAGTAGTGGCAGCCTCATCACCCATATGCTCTACCTCCTCCTCAGAGAGAACCTCCTTTGGGTTGGGAGACACCCTTGTGGATTCCCTTTGAATATTCTCTACTGGAGAATGCTCCAATAGAGGGCTTAAAGGCTTGGGAGATGATGGTACAAGAAGGGAAGGAGCCTTCTTTACCTGTTTCCTCTTGTAAGTTTGGGTGATAGGAGAGGTTGGTTTTTCAAGAAGGAAATGGGGAATTGATTTTGAGAGGGAAGGTTGGGCTTGGCTAGCAGTGGGTTGGTCTAATGGGGGCCTTGACCCTGCTGCCATACCTTCATTGATTTGGGACACCACCATCATTGTAGAGAACAATGGGGTGTCAACTCCTTCAGAGTCCCCAGCAGATCTTCTCATATTTGAGAAAACCTTGCCTTTGGGGGGTTTAGGTACATATACCCCAACAGGTTGAGGTATATCCGTCAATTCATGAGTAATGACTTCTTGAACAAACCTGGGATACATAAAGAAGCTCTTTTTGTTTCCCATGTTTGAGACAAGATCACTAAAAATCATTTTAGAAAAATTATACTTTCTGGCAGTGGCCAAGCACACCAAAGCATAAGCAATAGTGTTGCTGAACTCACTCCATCCAGTAGTCTTTTTGGAGATACAGTGCATAAGAGTATGGACAAAGAAACGCCATTGGGGTGAAAATTTTGCTTTAGAGAATTTGAAAACTCCCAATGGGCCTCCATACCCCATTCTTGTAAGATTTGAAAACAGTTCATCATTTGGGATAGAGGTTATACCAGAGGCATCGTCTAGACGTAGACTGATGCGAATAACCTCTTCAGTAACCGTGAGTGATTGATCACAGATTCTTGTCTTGATCATCTGCACACCATTCTCAACAACAATGGTTGCATTAGCCCAGAACTGCCTTTGATGCTCAATATAGATTGTAGGGGATACAATAAGAGCATGAGCAATGTGGCTTGACTTGAGGAAATCCACAATCTGATGAAATCCTGCAGCTTGCTTTGGCTTTTGTAGCATTGCAATCTCGTTGTGCTCGTCGATAAAAGTCATGGATGCCATTGATCTTAGTGAAAAGCTTGCCTGAAAACTTCGAACTTGAGAGAGAAAAGGTTTTGAGCGCAAGAGAACAGTATGCAAAGAGTCGTTATGAACTTTTAGGCGGGCAAATAGTATTTATAGTATTCAGAACATAAGCAGTATTAACCTAGAGCAGTATTAACTACTAGCAGTATTAACTAACTAGCAGTATTAACTACGAGCAGTATTAACTAACTAGCAGTATTAACTGCAAGCAGTATTAACTAACTAGCAGTATTAACTGAAAGCAGTATTAACTGAAAGCAGTATTAACTACTAGCAGTATTAACTGAAAGCAGTATTAACTAGCTAGCAGTATTAACTAACTAGCAGTATTAACCACTAGCAGTATTAACCACTGAAAGCAGTATTAACTAGCTAGCAGTATTAACTGAAATACTCCTTTGAAACTTGCTAAACACTGAGTACTGCTATGCATATCCTGAAAAAAAAATTAGTAACTCCAAGAGTAATATACAGGTATAAAGCCACTTTTTGAGAAGGGGATTATTCAGAGTTGATCATTCCCACACTTGTTACCAAGAAAGTGAATCTACCCACATCAAAAGCTTTAGTGAATAGATCAGCAAACTGATTATCAGTGTGAACTTTGACAACTTGAATAAGCTTCTTTTCATTACAATCTCTTATAAAGTGATACCTGATCTCAATGTGCTTTGTTTTTGAGTGCTTGACAGGATTATTCACAATGCTAATAGCACTGCTGTTGTCAATAAAGATTGGAGTGTGTAGAAAGGTTACCCCATAATCCAACATTTGATTCTGAATCCATAAGACTTGAGAACAGCAACTTGCAGCTGCTATGTACTCTGCCTCTGTTGTAGATGTGGATACTGTGGTTTGTTTCTTGCACTGCCATGAGACTAGTCTAGCACCCAAAAACTGACATCCTCCAGAAGTAGATTTTCTGTCCAAGTTTGCCCCACCTAGATCACTGTCTGAGTATGCTATTAGGTCAAAGGGTGAGTCATGAGGATACCAAAGTCCCAATCTGGGTTGCCCTTTGAGATATCTGAATATCCTCTTAACAGCTTGAAAGTGAGATTGCTTTGGCCTAACTTGGAATCTTGCACATACACAGACTGGAAACATTATATCTGGCCTTGATGCTGTGAGATACATGAGAGAGCCAATCATGGATCTATAATGATGCACATCCATATCCTCCCCCTCAAGATCTGCTGTGATCTGCTTGTGTGTTTCCATAGGTGTGCTGGCAGGTTTTGATTCTGAGAAACCAAACTTGGTTAGAATATCCTGCACATATTTGGATTGACATATGAAAATGCCATCTGACTTCTGTTGAACTTGGAGTCCAAGGAAGAAAGTAAGTTCCCCCATGGAACTCATTTTGAACCTTTGATGCATTAAATCCTCAAACTCCTTGCACATGTTGTTTCTTGTAGATCCAAAGATGATGTCATCAACATAGATTTGGACCAGCAAAATATCCTTCTTCTTTCTTTTAATAAATAGAGTCTTATCAATGACTCCTCTTTCAAAGTCATTTTCCAAGAGATAGGATGACAGAGTGTCATACCATGCTCTTGGGGCTTGATGTAGTCCATAAAGTGCTTTCTTTAATTTGTATACCCTGTCTGGATAGCTTGGGTTTTCAAACCCTGGTGGTTGACAGACATATACTTCTTCTTCAATTGACCCATAGAGAAAGGCACTTTTTACATCCATTTGATAGACTTTGAAGTTCATGTAAGAAGCATAGGCTAGGAATAGTCTGATTGCTTCTATTCTAGCCACAGGTGCAAACACTTCTTCATAATCTATACCCTCTTCTTGAGTATATCCCTGAGCCACCAGCCTTGCTTTGTTCCTTATGACAATACCTCTTTCATCTCTCTTGTTTCTGAAAATCCACTTTGTGCCAATTGCTCTGTGACCTTTAGGAAGGTCTACCAGATCCCATACATCTTGTAGCTTGAACTGTAGCAGTTCCTCTTGCATTGCTTCTATCCAGCTAGATTCTTTCATAGCATCATGTGCCTTTTTAGGCTCAAGCTGTGATAGAAAACAAGAAAGCACTGTATGCTGTTGATCTTGCATTTCCTGAAGCCTGCTTTGATGTCTAGTCATCATAGGAGAAGAGATATCTCCTATTACCAGCTGTGGAGGATGATTCTTTTGAACTCTGGTGTTATGACTAGGTTCTTCATTCAGTCCAGCCTCAAGATTAGATTCATGCAACTCAACTGAAGTGTTTTCAGATGCCACTTCATTATTTTCTTGAGTCTCCTTATCTCTAGTGTCTTCTTCACTCTGGCTTGGTCCAGTAAATGATTCCTTTTCACAGTCTTCAACAGAATTTACTGTGGGTATGGGAAAAATCACAGATTTAGATAGACTTTCTTGAACTTGTGTGATCCCTGATCCTCCACTTCCTGTTCCTGTATACTCATTACTGAAACCAAAGGAGTTAGTTAGTGAATCAATGTCAAATAGCCACTGAGGTCCAGACCCAACAGGATTTGGTGTGTTCTCATTGCATTTGACATTGTCACTTTCTTCAATTATTCTAGAAGAAGAGTTAAAAACTCTGTAAGCCTTACTCTGAGATGAATATCCAACAAGAAATCCATCATCTGCTTTGTTATCAAACTTACCTAAGTGAGATTTGGTATTTAGAATTGTACAAGGACACCCAAAAGGTTTGAAGAAACCAATAAAAGGTTTTCTTTTATTTAAAAGCTCATATGGGGTCTTGATCTTTTGCTTGACCACTAGAACTCTGTTTTGGACATAACAAGCAGTATTAACTGCTTCAGCCCAGAAGGTAATTGGCAATTTGGAATCAGCCAACAGAGATCTAGCAGCCTCTATTAGTGTTCTATTCCTCCTTTCAGCAACACCATTCTGTTGAGGAGTCCTAGGAGCACTGTATTGCCTCTCAATACCTTTTTCTTCACAAAAGGTGTTTAGATCATGATTTTTAAACTCAGTTCCATTATCTGATCTAATGACTTTTACTCTTTGATTAGTTTGGTTTTCAATTCTTAGAATAAAGGATTTGATAAGATCACTTGTTTCATCCTTAGTCCTTAGAAAATATACCCAAGTAAATCTGGAGTAATCATCAACAATAACCAAGCAGTAAGATTTCTTGCCTATACTCATAACATTTGTAGGACCAAACAGATCCATATGCAGTAATTGGAGACAAGAAGAAACAGAATTTAACTCTTTGGTCTTATGAGAAGTTTTGTGTTGTTTGCCTTTAAGACAAGCAACACAATGATCATCACATGAAAAGACTTTTGAAGGTAAACCTCTTACAAGGTTATTTTTAACAAGATTGTTCATAGTCTTGAAATTCATGTGACACATCCTTCTGTGCCATAGAGAGGATTCATCTACAGAAGCTTTTGAAACAAGACAATTTAGAGATGAATCACTATCAACATTGTCCAAATCAAGACAGTAAACATTTTCCTTTCTTGGAGTTCTAAGTAGTATCATGCTTTCATCAACTACCTTGAACCCTGGAGCAAGAATCATACACTCAGAAGTAGTGAATAATATACTATGTTGTTTGTCACAAACCTGTGATACACTTAACAGATTGTACTTTAATTGATCAACATAGTAGACATTCTCAAATGTCATCTTACCTTTGGTGACATTACCTTTTCCGCTTATCTTACCACCAGTAAGATTATCTCCAAATGCAACATGTCCTCCATTGATATGCTTGAAATCCTGAAGGCATGACATGTTGCCTGTCATATGCCTAGAGCAACCACTATCAACATGCCAAATGCTCTTTCCCTTGAGCTGTTGGTTGCCCTGCACATTAGATAAATCAATTAGTATGAAATAGGAACCCAAGCCAAAGTGGTCTTGGGTACCCCTTTCTCATCAAAATACTTCCATTCTTTCTTGACAAGATTTTTGAACTTTAATTCCTCATTCTTGGAGTACTTTGTTACAATAATAGGCTTGGAAATGTTTTTGCTAGAATCAGTACTGGTTTTAGAAGTACTAACTGCCTTGGTAGCACTTGCATGCTTAGCAGTACTAACCTTGTTAGCAGTAGTAACTGTGTTAGCAGCAGTAACTGTGTTGGCAGTATTAACCTTTGAAGAGGTATTAACAGTATTAGCAGCATTAATATTTTCAGCAGTACTAACACTGTTAGCAGTAGTAACTGTGTTAGCAGTACTAATATTGTTAGCAGTACTAACACTGTTAGTACTTCTAGGCACCCACATTTTGACACTTTCTTTTAAAATCTTTTTCTTTAAAGTGCCTTTACTTTCAATAGATTTCTTTATCACATGTTTCTTTCCGGCCTTCCTATAACCAACAGGTTTTTGCACAAATCTTTTAAAGTTCATCTGTTGGTTAATTGGGTTGAAGTAACAATACTTAGCCAAATGATTCAACTTGCCACATATAAAACAAGGTTTTGGTCTATTGATTTTATTCAGATCAACTCCTTGTTTCTGAGCCCATTGATTATTCCAGTTTCTTTGATTTCCTCTTTTTAAACCAGAATTTAGGCTCTTGGCTTTATTGCAATCACACTGTTTACAAGATCCAGGATTCACAACTGTGGTTTGTTTGTAATGGACCTTGTTATCATTTCCTTTAGTCTTCTCTATCTCCTTGGACTTGACCCAGATTTTCCCACATCCCTCATTGGAGATAATATTGTTTTCTAATGGTATCTTTTTACTCACATTATTATCCCTGTTCTCACTGGCTCCTTTCTCAGTCAAATCCTTAACTACTACCTCATCCAAAGGATCTATCTTAAAAGCTTCTTCAGACAAGTCCTTTTTCTCTTTAGTTTCTAACAAATCTGATGTAGGAGAAATATAGTTGTTATTGTAAGGAGGGGGTGTATTGTTGTATCCAATACCAGGCTTCATCTTATCATGTATCTGAGCCTTTAGAAGAGAGTCCATTGCTTTTGAAGCATAAGAAAACTTGTCTATGCCAAGCTTAACTTTTGACAGTTCCTCTTTCAGTCTATCATTCTCTTCTAAGGACTTAGACAGTTTGGTTTCTAACTCATTCTTTTCCCACTTCCAATAGTTTGTGTCATAAGAGTGTTGAAGTTCATTAGCTTGAAAGCCTTTGATTTGCTCTTCAAATCTCTCTACTATCAACACATAATCTCTTCTGTCCTTTTCTAATCTTTTGAGGTCATCACACATACTTTGATTGTGATCCCTGTATCTTGTAACAGTGGCAATGCAAGATTTAGTGCAAAGATTAGAACTTACCTCAGTGGGGAGATCAGACACTTCTGCCATAAGAGCTTGGTTCTGAATGGCTTCCTCTGCTTGATCACTCCAATCAAATCCCATTCCTTGTTGAGAAACAAGGGCTTGAGCAGGATTCTTGTTCAGATTGTATCCTCCATTCTGAGCTTGTTGGTGGTTGTTGTTTGGAACAGCACTCCTGCATTCTCTAGCAAAGTGTCCTTTCTTGTGACACTTAAAACATTCCACCTTGGTTTTGTCAAAACCAGCTCCATCTTCTCTTCTTTGAGAGAAGTTGTTTCTTCCAGTTCTTTTAATGAACTTCTTCACCCTCATGGATAACATGG
This sequence comes from Arctium minus, assembly GCA_954870635.1. Lineage (NCBI taxonomy): Eukaryota > Viridiplantae > Streptophyta > Magnoliopsida > Asterales > Asteraceae > Arctium > Arctium minus. Next base: position 55,722,752 of record OX941095.1, on the reverse strand, counting down.
CCATCTGCCATTTAATATCCATCTCCTCCAGATCATCAGGGTGAATTTGATCCAGATCATCATTAATCAAAGAATTGTTGCTATGACTGGACAAAAAGGCTTCAAAGATAGTTTTAGTGCCTTTTTCTGAACTTACTCCACTGGCAGTACTAACTGCTTCAGGGTTGGCAGTAGTATCAGTGGATGCTGAAAGAAGTGCAGCATTGTGAATATAACCAGAGGGCTTCTTCTTGGTTTCTACCTCAGTTTCAAAAACTCTTAGATCATTGTATAGATCATCAAGTTCTTTCTCTTCCAGATTGTCACTCTGTCTATATGAGACAGTGTACATAGTCCATTCATCCCCAAGAGATCTGAGGAACTTTCTGTTGATATCATCTTGTTCCATCTTCACACCTACAGTAGCCAGTTCACCAATGAGTTTATTGAACCTATCAAAAGTTTGAGTCATAGACTCATTCTTTGTGGAAGTGAAGTTCTCATACTGCTGCTTTAGAACATCTCTTTGATTTCTTTTGATGCTCTTAGTTCCAGCAAATCTTTTCTCTAGAGCATTCCAGAGAATCTGAGCATCAGTGCAGTTGCAAAATTGATGCTGATATTCATTGGGAATGGCCAAGAGCAGAGTGCTCAAGGCCTTCATCTCTGTCTGTCTGATCTTCCTCTCACCATCTGTCTTTGGTGGAGGTCTTTTCCCATCTGGTCCTATTCTTCCAGCTTCAGAAGGACCATTCTCAATGATATCCCACATTGAGTAGTCAGTGAGAAGAATATATTGTCTGATTCTGATCTTCCACATGTCAAACTCACTTGGTTTGAGCATTGGAACCTTAGAAACCAAAGTACTGCTTGATTCTGTAAGATTTTCCATGATGAGTAACTGTTTCTGAGAGAGTTAGGCTCTGATACCACTTGTCAGGATCGAATTCTCAACAAGAATTAATTCTCAGAAACAATATCAAAGAAGTTTGCGGAATAACACTTTGATATTTAATGAAACAGAAAACCAGAACAGAATATAATCAACAAACTGTAAACTTGTATTGAATGCTTTGAAGTTACAAGATTACTCACTCAACCTCAATATTGATGAACAGGCTCACCAATACGAATTCTACTTCTCTAGAATTAGGATCTATGCCTTGAGGTTGATTTTCTCTCTAAAAGTATAAAAACAAAAGTTAACTCATTATTCTAAACTATACAATATATATACTGAATACAAAGATAATTACAATAAATAAAATATCTTCAGTATATCTTCCATGTATATCTATAAGCTTCCATAATCTTCAGATTATCCAGCTGTCATTCTTTCCATCCGAATCTCTTTAGCAGCACTAACCATGATCAGCAGCATTAACTTCTTCTAGCAGCATTAACTACTAAGCAGCACTAACTACTAGCAGTATTAATAGTACTAGCAGTAGTAACACTCAGCAGTATTAACCTTTAAGTCTTCTAGCAGTAGTAACTTTGAACCAGCAGTATTAACCATACTTGATGAATTCTTCAGTTCCCAACAAAAAGCATTAATGGCGGAGGATGAATACTGGCTCGACCATTTGGATGACGAAGCTGAAGGAGGAGAGAAGGACGAGACAGCACATTTGTGCTTGATGGGGAAGAACCAGTCAGAAGCTGAAGCTGATTCGGATGATGGAGATAATGATGAGGTATGTACCTTAATTGAATTCGATTTATTGAACCAAATGAATGCCATGATGTCTAAACTCTAAGAATTAGATTCAAAACTGAAGCGTGAAAGAGGTGTCATAAATGAGAAAAATCAATCTATACATACACTTAGTAATGATATTGCTGAGAAAAATGTATTAATTGAAACTTTGCACAAAAATATAGACACCAGCGCTAAAGAAAAGACTATTATTCATAAAGAGTTATCTGAAACTGTTTCTAAGTTTAAAGAATGTGAGTTTAAATCTAGAGAGATTGCTAAAAGGTATTTTTCTACTTCAAAAGAGAATAAATCTCTAATAGAAAAGGTGAATGATTTGGAAGAAAAATTACATTCTGTAGGTCAAACTGAACACACTATTCATTTGAACAAACCTAAAGAGAAACCTGATACTTGGGGACTTGGTTACAAGAACCCACATCATCTCAAAAAGGTTATATCTGAAGTGCCTGCACTTTATGACTTTGGATTTATGTTGTTGGCTCCTCAACATCCTGAACTCAAACCCTTTTGGACTAGTCTGTCGGAAAAAGATAAAGCCAAAGAATATGATAAAAGAAAGAACACAACTAAAGTTCAACTTCCATTTCGCTATGAGAAGTTGAATAACAGTTATTGTTCTAATAAATCAAAATTTCTTTCAAATGATTATTTTGAGAGTTATTCTGTTAAAGAGTTGGAGGCTAAACCCATTGAAGGTAAGCTTTACGTCCCTCCCCTCGTTTTGGAAAGTAAAATTTCTGAACTTGAGAATACTCTTACAGATGAAAGAATTTTGATAGACTTAGAACAAACTGTATTTTCTACAGTGTTCAAAAATTCTAATTTTCCTAAACTCTCCAAAGCTTTAAATTCGGATGACAGATCTGGTTCACTTGATAATGAGCTTAATTTCTTAAACTCTGAAGGTGTTTTACATAAGTGTGTTTCTCAGTTTGATTTTTCTTCTAAACTTCCTGATCATTCATTTTGTGTTGTTAATTCCTTTGGATTACCCAGTGTGCATGAAAAAGGTGAAACATCAACGAAAGTTGATAAATCAGTCTCTGTGAAATCTAAGAAAGCAAAGGGTAAGAAACAAAAATCTCAGCTTTCACATAAACCGATCCTCACTGGTAAGCCAAAGAAGAAGCATTATCTTAATTCTCATCATTCTAACTCTAAAGTTTCAAATGTTTCAGATTTGAGAAAGCAAAGGGTTGAAGTTAAGACTGCATGGATACCGAAACAGAAGATAGACGAGAAAGCTAAATCTAGTTCTAGTTTTATTTTGAATAAAAAGACTTCTAGTAAAGATGATTTGAGTGTGAATGTTGCTACTTTTAAAAATAATCTTGTTGACTCTCGCAAGAAATATTTTATAAAGCAATTATTTCAGTTAGCTCCATCTAGTACTAAAAAGTTTTTAAATTATGGTGAATGTGATTATGCTTCTCGTAGATATTCTGATGTTTGGTATGGTTCATATAATGTTTCATCTTATCATTATCATACGTCTTATCAAGCTTCTGGTTTTCAAAGAAAAAGCGGACCCAAATTTAAATGGGTGCCAAAATCAAGTACTAACAGTGGAGGTCCCATTTTTAAATGGGTTCCTAAACCTCTTCTTTCTTGATTTGTGTTGTGCAGACCCGTCATATGTGGTATTTGGATAGTGGGTGTTCCAAACATATGACCGGGCAGAAGAGTATGTTGTCTAATTATACGGACAAATACTGCGGCACAATTCGTTTTGGGAATGATCAGTTTTCACCTATTCTGGAATATGGTGATGTTGTACATGAAAATCTTACGATCAAGAAGGTGAGCTACGTTGAAGGCTTAGGGCACAACCTGTTCAGCATTGGCCAGTTCTGCGACAAAGACTTAGAGGTTAATTTCAAGGCCAAGACATGTTCAGTACGCACTGAAGAAGGAAAAGAACTCTTGGTCGGCACTCGCAAGTCAAACCTCTACACCATCAACTTGTCAAACGTCCAGGCTGACAATCAGGTCTGTCTACTTTCAAAGGCCTCGATGCAACAAAGCTGGTTATGGCATCGACGGATTTCTCACCTCAACTTTCGGTACACCAATAAGCTGGTCAGTGGCAAGCTAGTGAAAGGTCTTCCAGAACTAAAGTACGAAAGAGAACATCTATGTGCAGCGTGCGAAAAGGGAAAGATGAAGAGAGCCTCACACAAACCAAAGCCTGAACCGAGTACCAGCTTTCCATTAGAGTTGTTGCATATGGATCTATGCGGTCCTATTCGAACGCAAAGCTTAGGAGGAAATAAGTATGTGTTGGTTATCGTGGATGACTATACGCGATACACTTGGGTTAAGTTTCTACGGTCTAAAGATGAGACTCCCGATGTTCTCATTACGTTTCTAAAGACGACTCAAGTCAATCTGCAAAAACAAGTCAAGATTCTCAGGACTGACAACGGCACAGAGTTCAAGAACAAGACAGTTGAAGAATATCTCGAATCGGTCGGGATATCACATCAATACTCTGCTGCTCGCACGCCTCAACAGAACGGAGTCATCGAAAGACGCAATCGTACACTCGTCGAGGCCGCTCGAACAATGCTCAGCCAATCAGAACTACCTTTATTTTTGTGGACTGAAGCTGTATCAACTGCATGTCACACTCAGAATCGCTCCATGATACACCGCCAATTTCAGAAGACTCCGTATGCGTTGATCAACAACCGCACACCAACCATTAAATATTTTCATGTTTTTTGTTGTACGTGTTATGTTCTAAACGACCGAGAGAATCTGAACAAGTTCAGTGCTAAGGCGGATGAAGGCATCTTTGTTGGTTATTCCTCTACATCGTCTGCATATCGTGTTTATTTGAAGAAGACGAAGACAGTGATCGAGAGCGTCAATGTTACATTTGATGAGGATATGGATTCTGAACACATCAGTTCAGAACCCGTCATTACCGGAGTATTAGCTTCTGGACCAACCAGTCCAGGACCTGCACGTCAAGAGAACAAATCAGATGGCGCTTCGTCGTCAACTTCTAATTTATCTGATTTGGATTTATTATTTGAACTGTTCTATGATGAATTTCTTGGTTCTAAATTGCATAACTCTGTTGTGGTTGACAGGATAGAAGACTCGATGACTACTCATCCGACCACTTCTGATATCTCTACTGAATCAAATTCCCCGATTCAGCAAGAAGTTACAGTTCAAAGGCCTACTCTGACAATTGAAGTTGTGACCAACACTGATGAGACAGAAGTAGCTGACTCTGTAGGATGTACTGTAAGGACTGATCAACAGACGGCCCAAGCTGTACCTACTGCCACTTCTGCAACGACTACTTCAACTGAAGCCCCCGTTAATTCTGAACCATCTGAAGGAGATACCAGTGGATTCCTAGATGCGGACAATGATCAATCTACATCTAATCCACTCCCTCATGAACATAAGTGGACCAAAGAGCACCCGGTACATCAAATTATTGGAGATCCTTCTGCACCGGTGCAAACTAGGTCTATAACATCAAATCTATGTATGTATGAATCCTTTCTGAGCAAGATCGAGCCTACACGCGTATCTGAGGCCCTTGCCGATTCAGATTGGGTAACTACGATGCAAGATGAGCTGAATCAGTTTGAAGCACTGAAAGTCTGGAGACTCGTACCCAAACCGCAAGGTAAAACCATCATTGGTATGAAATGGGTGTTCAAAAACAAGAAAGATGAAGATGGCACCGTTATCCGAAACAAAGCACGACTTGTCGCCAAGGGATATAGGCAAGAGGAAGGGATAGACTACGATGAGACTTATGCTCCAGTGGCGCGTATAGAGGCAATTCGGATGTTCTTAGCCTACGCAGCCTACAAGAACTTCACCGTCTATCAAATGGACGTGAAGACAGCTTTTCTGAATGGAGTACTCAAGGAAGAAGTCTACGTCTCACAGCCAGAAGGGTTTGTAAATCCAGATAAGCCGAACCACGTCTACATCTTGGATAAAGCTCTTTATAGACTGAAACAAGCTCCTCGCGCCTGGTATGATATCCTATCTCAATTCTTGGTTAAGTCAGGTTTCACAAAAGGTACGGTTGATACCACTCTTTTCATTAAAAAGGATAAAGGCGATATCATTCTTATTCAAATATATGTGGATGATATTATTTTTGGTTCTACAAATCCAAAGTACTGTAGGAACTTTGCAAACCTCATGGTGTCTCGTTTTCAAATGAGCATGATGGGAGAGATGAATTTCTTTCTCGGATTGCAAGTCAAACAATTTTCAACGGGGATTTTTATCAATCAATCTAAATACATTCTGGATATTCTTCGGAAGTTCAAAATGGAAAATTGTAAACCGATTGGTACCCCAATGGCACCTGGAACTAAGATTGGCACCGATCTTTCGGGAAAGGTTGTTGATGTTAGGACTTATAGAGGGATGATAGGTTCCTTAATGTATCTCACTTCAAGTAGGCCGGATATAATGTTTTCTACATGCTTATGTGCTAGATATCAGGCCAATCCTAAAGAATCCCATTTGTCTGCTGTAAAGCGGATTTTCAGGTATCTGAAGGGGACTGCAGATCTTGGTCTGTGGTATCCTAAGGATACAAGCTTTGAACTAACATCTTATTCAGACGCAAATCATGTTGGTTGTATGTTAGACAGGAAAAGCACCTCGGGTCATATCCAATTTCTCGGAGATAAACTCGTTACTTGGGCTTCAAAGAAGCAATTATGTGTCTCCACATCAACGGCCGAAGCGGAATATGTAGCTGCTGCTAGCTGCTGTTCTCAGGTCTTGTGGATGAGAACACAACTGCGAGACTATGGATTTCATTTCAATAGAATCCCGATCTATTGTGATTCGAAGAGCGCTATTGCGATTACCGCTAACCCTGTTCAGCATACTAAGACCAAACATATAGATGTCCGGTATCATTTTATAAAAGATAATGTAGAAAATGGGACAATTGAACTTTACTTTGTAAAAACCGATTATCAGCTTGCAGATTTGTTTACCAAACCTTTAGACGAAAAGAGATTTAATTTTCTTGTCTCAAGACTTGGTATGCTAAATCTTAAGACCTAATCGATAGTTACCTATTAAAGTTTCTTATTGTATCTCTTTATCATTTCTTTATTATTATTTCCGCATGATACCTGCTCTTTAACAGTTTGTTCATGATCTCAGGGGGAGTGTGAGAAGTATTTCATTGATGGTCAATGTTAGTTTGAGGGGGAGCATATTTAAATGCATTGTGCTTACTGATAATTGTTAGTGATGCATGATTCTAGGGGGAGCATACAAGTAAAGAGTATGGCTATGACTTCTGATTATTTCTGATCAGAACTTGTACACTAAGTGTTTTACTGCTTTATGTCATTTCAATTTCAGTGAATAAAGTTACTTTGACTAGACTTTTAGACTTTTGTAGGTTGAGAGATGCTTCAAAGATCATGTCTTTATGACTTTAAGCTTGACTGTGTGAGATGTAAGACTGCACTCAAAAGGTATAATTCCTTATCTTTATCTCATTTATGGTTGAAAGAAGGACAACTTTCAATCATAAGAAAACATGTTCTTAAATGTTCAAACCACTTCCCGATTCTCAAACAGATTTCTTGAATTGGAAGTGTGATTTTAAATGTTTTCTGATTCATCTTTGAGCTGTAACTGATAAAGTTCAACTATTTGAGCATCATATGCTTCATAGGAAAACATGGGATCAGTGTGCTAGGACTTCATTGAACTTCTATGGATTCACGTTAACCAGTGTTTTCTACCCAAGAAGTTAATTCTTTAGTGATTGAATGTGAGGAGTCAAAAGAAATGAGTGTGGGATGTGTGATGAGAGAAATGTTAAAAGAGAGTTTTGGTTAGCTGTGAGCGTAAAGATTAAAAGAAAGAGGGTGAGAGATCAGAGTAAAAGAATATTAAACTTTGCACCAACTACTTTCTGAGCCGGGCAGCCACATTTCTAATGTTTCACAATTCTTGGTGATCATTATTGAAACAGGCAACTAGCCCATGCCAACTCTTGACATTACCCCACCAGCTACTCATTTTCTTCTCAACAAGAAAATGTTTCATTTTCAAAGGGGATGCAGCACATATGCTATCTGATTTTCATTTGGAAAATCTGGATATTGAAAAGAAGGAAGTCTGCCCCACCTTCACACTTCTATTATGCACATTGAGTCTGTGTTTCACTACTTGTCTCAGTGGTTTACACTTTTTGAGCTTTATAAGCTAACATCATATGCTTTATTTCTTTCTATCACTTGCACGAACACACAAAGAATTTGTTTCTTTGTCATAACGTTCATAGAAATTGCCTTTGTGGTGTTTCGATGATTGAATGGAAGCCCTGGGGGAGTGAACATCATAAAAGCTCCTTTATATTGTGTATTCGTTACACACAGTGACTTTGTGTTACTGACAGGCATTTTTAACTGGTTCATTTGTTGATTCAGGTGTTACCTTTCATATCTATCTATTTTGTCTGGATTTGCAAAGATCCGGATACGCATCTTTATGAATTGACGGATAATAAGTGGTTCTGTTTGCAAGATCAATGGTGGAAGAAATTTCTTGAAGACACGTTTTGATGAACTCTTTTCATCAAAAAGGGGGAGAAACGTCAATCAAGAAAGAATTTCTGGAGATATTCTGAAGATTTGCTGCTTTGAAGAAATTTTCTTTGAAGATGATTTGCTGAAGTATTCCGAGCTGAAACTGTAGATAATTTCTTTCCAAAAGATATTCTCATCGATTGGGGAGATTGCTACATTCTGAAGACAAAGAGGAAGATTACATTTTCTGAGCTTAAAGAATGATCTTGATCCAAAGGGGGAGATTGTTAAAGCACATATTTATTGGATTCAAGATCATAATTATCTGAAGATGGAAATCTGAAGTCAAAGCTGATAAAGTCGTCTCAACAAATAGTCTAGGGTCCTTTTGTAATAAATAGTCAAAGTCTGTTTACGTATTTTATTTATTAGTTAGTTTTATTTTTAGTTAACTTAGTTTGTTTTTGGGCCAAGGTTTGTAAAGCCCATTACCAAGCTAGCCTAGCCCATTACCAAGTTAGTATAAATTGTTTTGTTTAAGTTGTTTTTAGGTTAGAGGAATTATTAGAGCTAATTATATTATCATTTTTGAGAGAGAAGTTGGGCTGATCTTGGTGTGGGGCGCCGTGAACAACAAGTGAGAAAGAAATCGATTTCAATTTAATCTTGTAATTCGGTGAATCGTTTGATATAATCGTATCAGGTTTGCATAATCGTTTCTGTTTATTCTTATTACTTGATTGAATGATTGCATATTGGGACACACAGAGTGGTTAATAATTTTATGTCGCAACGACTTTTGGGTTGGGAAGTCAGAACTTTAAAATTAACTTGTGAATGTCTCTTTTGGGAATTGTACAAACTTTTATTGCACATGTTATAGTGCGGAAGGTTATCTTTCATATGCATAGTATAAATTGATGCATTACTAGGACCATGGTAGTCCGTTTGAAAATTTTGTTGCACATCTCTTGTTACCGTTTTATTAACGTAATTACTGATCAAAAGAGTTTTAGAAAGGGTTTTATATGCGTTGTGTTGGTAACCAGTTTTGAAACCTATCGGATGGGCGATAGTGTGTAGTCACTATATGGTTAATCGTTATAAAACTTGTGTATTTGAAAGTTTTATAAAAGTTTAAATTGGCATATTATTTGAAAAACCTTGAACTCATTAGGCCTATAGGTTTAACCCCTGTCGTGGAAAGGAGTTGCAATTAAGGGGCTAAGGGAGTCCTTAGGAGTTGAAGCGTCGAATGATCTGGCTTGCGGTCAGTCTTGGATTTTTGGACTTGGGTTTTCGAATCTGCGCGCGTTTGTATTATTAAAATTAGTAGACTTAAATCTTCCCGGGTATTTAGGGGCGATTTTATGCTCCGGTGATCATGCGAGTTAAAGTGTTAGGTAACAATTGGCAATCAGATTGGGTTTCGTTTTGGTGGTTTGCTAGTCGGTGTCACATCATGGGTTGTGTTGTCAGTATACCGTCTTAGCGGGTTCCACGATTAAAGGAAATTTTAGTGATCTGTCTGCTAGAGTTGTAAGATTTGAAATTTTAGCTCTCCGGTTTGGTGTCAACCTTAGTGCGACAACCCGTCTGGAATGGGATTTTGGGCGAGATGTCCACATTTTCGAGGTCACCGTTTAGTCCTAGGCGTCGACTTGTTTTCTTGAGGTCAATGGATCTTGGAATGGATGGATGTAACCTGGTTGGATTATGGAAAATATTGTCCTTTCAGTGATGGAATTTGGAAGGAGTTTGGGTGTTGAGGATTAAGTATCGATGTGTTTAAGCATTTCCGTGGTGGTAAAGCTTGTGTTAAAAGATTGTTGTGAGGATTGGTGTTGGAACGGAGTTGAGTGTTGATCTAATTTGGGCTAAGTAGTATCTGAAGGACGCTTTGGTGCGCCTTAGAAGAATATCTTTATCGATATTAAGAATGGATCAGTTGAAATCTGAGGAACTTGGAAGTTTTTTTGCGATTTTTGACGTTGTGTTCGGAACCGTAGATCCGAAGGAAAGTTTGGTCAGTGAGAATTTGGGGTCACTAACTACCTGGAGGTAGTAATTGTCACCCAAGGTTGGGAGACGATCATAACCTTGTGAGTAAAAGGTTATTTTGGAGAGTTAAGTGTACGCTCGGTTATGGGTATATTGTGCCCAAGAGGGGAAGCAATGTTAGTATCGGTGTAAGGGACGTGTTGGTGGTGCTAGCAACGGGTTAAGGTCAATCTTCCTGCGAGCGAGATTTCATGGGAACCTAGATTTCGAGGACGAAATCATTCTAAGGTTGGGAGGATTGTAACACCCGTAAATTCCTGTCTGTGAAAGCCAACCCTTTGAGAAATTCTTGTTTCTTATCGTAGAATTTCCTCCCTTATATCTTACCTATTAAGCCTTATCGCGTCATGAGTGGTCTGTGCGGAAAATGGGAAGAAACGAGCCTCGGTACACTCTGGGCGATAATGCCCTGGCGATAGTGCCCTGGGCACAATCGCCAGCGGGGGTGTGCCCGCGGTACGTTTTGGGCGATAGTGCCCTGGCACAATCGTCGGGCACAATCGCGGTCGGCCCCAGGGTCTTTTAAGAGTCTCGATTCTCAACCATTTCCCTCACTCTCACTTCTATCTTCTTCCCTTTTCTCTCCCAAACACCAAAACCGAACCCAAACCTATTTTGGGGGTTTTTCCTCCTCAAACCACATGGTTCTTCACCATCTAACTAGTTGGAACCTTGAACCACAAAACCTCCATCTTCATCTCCCTCGTCAAGTGCAACGGTCGGGAGCTCGGGTTGAAGTGTTGGATTGGTTGTTCTCGGAAGCCTCTTTGCCTTCAAGGGTAAGTTTTCTTGTAATAAGGTTATGAATGCTCCATTGGTGGTTTCTTAAGGTTTGATATCTCCAATCTCGGATTTGTTGGTGTTAGAGAAATTAGGGTTTTGATCTTGTTTGGGATCTTGGTATTTTATGATTGGAGAATGTTTCCTTGTGGTTGGGTATGGTTACTTATGGTTATTTTGGGTTGGAATGTTGAATCTAGGTTTTGGAAGTTTTCGGCTTGAAGATTCAAGCGGCCATCAAAAGAGCTCGCTGGGTAAAATCTAGATTTAGCCTAAATCTAGCAAGGTGAGTTCAAGTTGATTTGTGAAAACGTTGTACATGCCAAAATGTCTATTTTAAAGTGTTTACGTGTTTTACATGAAATTATCAAGTGTTGGGGTATTTGCTAATATTTGGATATTTGAAGTATTTAACTTTACAAACGTTGTATAACACCATATTTGGGATTTTTGGGTATTTTGATAAATGTGTCACAAATGAATGTGTTTTGAGGTATTATTGCATAAATATATCTTTGGTCAAAGAAATACGCTTTTAAATGTTTGTCGGGTTTTATGCATCATCATGAAATGGAGTGTTTTATAAAGTATCACTTGCATTTTATGTGAAGTACTTGAAAGAGTATTTATAGTCTCCTTTTATGGTTTTCATGCTTATCAGCAGTCAAAATTGGGAAAATGCATGTCATTTGTGTTATGAGGCATTTTGGAAAATATAAGAGTATAAGTTCATTTGGGAAAATGGGTGCCTTAACTAATGTCGAGTTTTGAACTAATCTTACTTTTAGTCGTAGTGTTTGCATATCCGTTGGTCGAGTGCGTTTTATCGTATTTTTATTTCATTTATCAATGGGTCAATGGGTTACTAAGCTTGCGGCTTGGTATTTTTATTTGATTTGGGGCCTTTGGACAATTGTCCAGTTTTGGTAGCTCGACTTCGAGCCTTGTTGGGCCTTATGCGTATTATTTGGCTCATTTGATGCATTTGGGAGTCATGACCCCGTATTTGGTTTATTATTGTCCGGCGTTGGGACGATTAGTTTTCCACGTCGAGGCACGTTAGGCACCGGATGTGGGTGTAAGTCCTTCGTGCTCAAGTACTACGATATTGGATGAGGAACTCGACCTAGCAACCCTTCGGGGTTGAACTTGAGTTTCCGTGGGTGTATGTTTAAAGCCACTGAGCTTGACATCCCTTGCGTGTACTTTTGTTTATATGACTAGTCATAACAACATAAATTGGGCTTACTTTGTGGACCGTCACATTTTATGGAATCGGGAATCCCCCGTCACCGAAAGGTGTTGTTTTTGGGTATTGAGTTTTATTATCCAAGTTTTCGGTGACGTTTTGTATATTTGGGTTTTACCCTTGATTTATGGGTTGAGTATTATGCCCCACTCGTGTTTTGGGTGTTTTGAAATATAAGGTTTAACCGTACCTTATTAAATGGAGAGTCCAATTTATATTTACGCTTTGAGTGAGTTTTGGGTTAAAGCTAATTTATGAAGGGGCGGTTTACATTGGTATCATCATTTTGTAGTAGTTTGATTTGAAAAATGCCCAAATTGGTGTTCTCCGTCTAAAATGCATATTATTGGAAAACGAGTCGTTTGCATATTCAAAGCATACCTTTTGAAAGATTATGAATTAAACTGCATTATCTATTTTCACAAACATCTTTATATATGTTGAAAACTCTTGAACTCACTAGGCGTTAAGCCTAACCTTTTTATTTGTCGGCATGTGCATCAGGTTCCAGTTGGGTTTTCGTTCTAGCAGCCATGAAGAGTTGAGTCTTAGCTTTGTGCAAATGTAAGTAGTTGGTGAAGTCTTCCGCAATTTTGGAGATAGTGACTATTATGGGGTTTTAGTAGCACCCGTTATTATCATAGACTTTTGTAGAGAATGAATGTTTGTATTGAGGTTAAATCTTAATTTGTGATTGTAGATAATTCCTTTATTGATGTATTTAGAAAATTTTAAATAAGTTGTTATTTCCAGATTTGAGGGTGTTACACAAAATATTCCACTCAGTCTCTGTTGTACTTTCAAGAAGAAATCAAGAAGCACAGAGGCACTCCACTCGTTAACCCTAAGGTTGCGGATCAACTTCTGGAAAACATAGATGCGGCCATCAGATTCCGAAATGTGTGTGCCTTCTTCTACAGAGAGATGAAGAAGGATGGAGGATTTGGAAAGAAGATAAACGATTTTCCAGACACCAAAATATAGGCTCTGAAGTTATGTAATATTTTGCTATTTTCGTTCAATGTACTTTCAAGATTATATAAATGCCTTCTGGCATCTTTTTAATGAAAAGTTGTCTTCAGAGGATGAGTTCCTTTCACTTCTTACGTCTCCTACTTAGCTATACACTCCACAATTCATGTTTTTATTTTTCAATACTCAGGGGAATATTGTTAGCTCCATTCACTGTATAGAAGTATTGAAAAATAGGCTAAGTATAGGATTCTCAGAAGACATCTGCCATACACCAAGACTATCACAAAAGTGCAAAGCTCAGAAGCTCTGTCGACCATCTGCCCGAGAAGAACATAACCTTAAGATGATGGTCTAACCACAGAGCCTCTGTGGTGGCTAAGCTCTGGAGTATGGAAGACTTGAATACTTATACAATTCTTGGAGAAGACAAGGTCACACGCAGATCACGTGCCACCCTGTTGTACGAAGATCCCCAAGATCAATAGTACACACACGATGGCCTTACTTTCCAGGTGGCATTCCGTTTGTGGAACGTCAGACCTTGTCTTGTACGTTTGTGTGCTCCATTTTCTGTATATGTGGGGAGCACCTCCTGAATTGTAATTGACGAGCACACACAAATTCACCCACGTTTTGTCTAGCATTTGAAAAAATCCATCGAGAGCATTTTGTACACATACAAGTGTGTGTTCTTGGTGTAATTTGGTAAGTGAATAAAGATAATATTTCTGTGACTAATTCCTACTTGCTCGTTGTTATATTTGTTACTTGTTCATGTGTTTACTACCAAATCAAACCATTCACCTACATACAAATCACTTCCTCATACATATCTATTTTGTAGTTGTTTTGGTTAATCATTGATAGACTGAATCTGGGAACCATCAAGGTGTCAAAGACATTTTTGAAATAATTGTTCGGCTTCCAATATTGCTTCCAGATATGATCTCTGCTTATATAACCCGATTTCCCAAAGATAACACTCGTAGTCTAGTTCCATTACATAACCAGATTTCTGATCAATATTCCTTAGTAACATAACTGGAACACCGACTTTTAGCACTATCTTATGGTTTGACAAACCCGATAATTTAAGACCATTTAAGACACCAGGTGAGTACAAAGTTTCATCAAACTGTTCGTGAAGATGCTCTGATTCACACAAACTATCTGAACTTAGGTACTCCTTTTCGTCTCCTGGAAACAATGATAGCAAACGATCATTTATTTCTTGAACGACTTCATGCTTGGGTGCAAGTATTGCTCTTTCCTAAAAATAGGATGAATTCTTGACATTTACAAGAATAGAAGGATAAACAAATCCAATTAATGCAGATATAGGATCCGTTGAGTCGATAATGAGAAGATCATCAGGTATATCGATAATTGCCTCACCATCATTCACTCTACCAACCTTGCCTTCTCCTAAATCCAAAAGTCAGTTTACAAAAATCCTTGTTTATTCGATATCAGAAGCTTGACTCTCAACAGTTAACCTTATGTTTTCAGTTAACCTTAGGACTTTGCTTTTTCCCCAAATATAAGATGAACTTAACGACGCATTAACAATGTCATATCCTCCAAAAACAACTACTTTGCCACCAAAAAGCATTTCCGAGTCAGTAATGCCTTGACTACCAAAAATATTGTTCATACTTTTATCCAATGTTTCAAATGCATGCCGATGAACCATTGGTGCTTCATCCCATATAATAAACCTAGTCTTCTTTATTAACTTGGCAATATCACTGTCTGGCTTTATGTAACAAAGAGAATCTTCGTTAATAATTAGAGGAATTTGAAAGCGAGAGTGTGTTGTCCTATCTCCTGTAAGAAGTAAAGAAGCAATACCACTCGAAGCAACGTTTAAAACAATTTATCGTCCTCTAGATCTTATTGATGTAGATAATGTCTTCCATAGAAAGGTTTTACATGTTCCACCATAACCATATACAAAAAACATACCTCCTTGGTTATATTGAACCGCTGTGATGATATCGTCATAAACACCTCGTTGCTCATTTGTTAAAGCACCTAGAAGTTGACGAAACCCGTTCTGTAGATTAGCTATGTCGTAATCTAGCTCCTCCCTAATCAAACGATTGTTTGAAGACTCAACAGAATTATCATCAGGGTAAGGCATAGTGGTGAATTTTTTTAGGCTGAAATTGTTACAAAGTAAAATCTTTTCAATCTCAAACAATATCAAGTTTTTGACTTGATCATCATTAAGGGATAAACCTGTAACATATATAATATAAATGTTAAACAACCATAACATATAAATAATAATTGAAAAAATATTTAAGAAAGAAAATAATATTTAAAAAATAATAAAACAATAAATTGGTTTGTATTTAAATAATAACTGTATAAATACCTAAATAGATAATTAACATACCTGGAGGAATTGCAAAAAAAATCACGAGAATTTAGTGATTATTTGTATCAAATCCCATATTAATTTCAACAAATCTCATAATAATCACGACACATTAATTCGTATATATTTATGATATTTAATAATATAATTAAATCCAAAAATATTCAATATTGGGCTCATTTCGAAGGTATTGACGAAACAATTACAATGGTATAATTTGTAAAAATAGAATTGTTTTTAATGCATTTTAGTTCATATACATTGTTTATGTTTATATGATAAGAGTCTAAAATGAAAAATAAAAAAGTAAGGAATTAAAAGTAAACTACATATCTAATTATAAGAGTAGTAAATGTAAGGTATAAATTAAAAAAAAATTTAAATTAAGGAGAGATTTAAGGAAAAGTGAATGTGGGTGTGCTCATTGAACTTATAATGTAAATTGCATCCAGATAAATGTTTAGACGAAAAAATACTGAAGTCGGTTCACCAGAAGACGACACGTGGCATGCTAGTTACTTATATTTATATATATATATATATATATATATATAGAGAGAGAGAGAGAGAGAGAGAGAAAGAGGTGAGTTATTGTGCAACATTTTTAATGGTGCAACTCATGCAACCCACCTATCTACCACGCATTTTGTTTTCACCTTTTTTAATTAAAAAGGTGAAAACAAAATGAGTGGTAGATAGGTGGGTTGCACCATTAAAAAGGTTTGCATTTGAACACCCCTCTATATATATATATATATATATATATATATATATATATATATATATAACTTACACGGTACAAGCGAAATTACGAGCGTTACATAAGAACATAATGGGAAAGCAAATCGGGCTTTTCAATATAGTTTATTGCAATTCAAAATATCACATGTTTTTTTACTAGTGTATGACGTATCAACGTATGGTTGTCAAAATAATCTTAGGGGGCGTTTGTTTCGTTTGAAGGAATGGAAATGAAAATGGGAATGAACATGTCAAGAAATAGGAATGAATACATACATTGCATTACATTATATTGTTTTGTATTACATTGCATTATTGATGTTTGGTTACAGAAAAACATCCAATAGTTAGGGTTTATTGGTCCAAATTGGTCAACTTCCCTAGTGAAGAAATCAAAATTGAAGATGAAGAAGACAAACAAAATGCCCATATCTGGAAAAAAAATCCTAACCCTAACAAAAATCAAGCAGATGAATGAAATCCATAACTCATTAACCCTAACAAAAAGGAGAAATCGGTTCGTCTAATCGAACTAGATGAAGATGAAGAACCAGATGAGGATGAAGGCTACAAATGGGAATCGAAATGAGATGAACGATCGACTAGGTTTTCTGCAGATTGAAGATGAATATGAACATTCTCTATTGTTTCTTTTGGAGACGAAGAAGACGCAGATCGTGAAATCGAACAGAGAAGACGTGTGTATCTTGATGCTTTGTTTTTTTTGGAGAAGATGCATATCGTGAAATCAAACAGAGAAGCCAGTGGTTCATGATGCTTTGTTTCTTTTGGAGAAGATGAAGATGCAGATCGATTTCTATTTGCAATACTTTCTCTTGTTTGTTGGAGAAGATTTGTTGGTGGAGAAGATGAAAATCAGATGTTTTTTTTCCATATTTGATTTGCCATATTTTTTGGAGAAGATTTGTTGGTGGAGAAGATGAAAATCAAATGCTTTTTTCCATATTTGATTTGCTATATTTTGAGAAGGTTTCGTGATTGCCTCTTATTCCCCCCCCCCCCCCCCCCCCCCCAATTTGGGGAGGAATGAATTTTAAACAAATCTATTATAATCATTGATTATATTTTCTAAACCAAACACCATTTTTCATTCCCTTTTCATTCCTTATTTAAACCAAAAATCACCAATTATTATCATTTCCATTCCTTACTTTCTAATACCCCCAACCAAACACCCCCTTAATCTATAACTATAGTAATAAACAAGAAAGTATTAAAAATAACTTTACTTTTTTTAAAATATTCTTAAAAACAAATATGTGGTGTTTTTCAAATTAAAACAAAATCCTAGATTGTGGAATAAAAAAAATGTGTTTTAAAGGTACAATCTAGCATTTAATAAAAGTTGAGGGGGTTAAATTGTATATTTGTCAAAACGTGGCCTCCAAGTAAGAATATCAAGACTTTGGGATATATAAGGAGAAACCCATCCTTCTTGAATTAAACCAATACGTGTCCAATTAAGGTTTCTTTTCTGCTAGCTTGCCGACGGTATAATATATGAGGATGAATTATTGGAGCAAAGGTTCTACAAATTTAAGGTAAAATCTTAATTATTTTTTATATTTCAATATACTTACGTTATAATGTAATATAAATCGATTATATATATATATATATATATATATATATATATATATCTAATCCAATAGATATATGTGTGTTTATGCCAAAAATCTCCCAAGGAAAATTTAAGGTAAATGTGGAGCTTGATCCAACCAAAGAAAGTAGCTTTAATAATCGTACGACAATAATAAAAGTGAAATAAATGGGACAAGGGAATTGGTGACGCGGAAAAACCCTTAAAATGGGTAAAAACCGCGGACGAGTATGAGTCGTCGTGCACTATGGACGTCAATCAGGGACGTCGTCCTTGTTAACAAGTGTTACAAGTGAAATGTAAGGCAAAACAATACAATAAAGTAAAGTCGGTCGGTCGTCGTGTATAATAAAACTTCGGTCGTGCGTCGTACGACAAACAGCAAAGGCTTTATGAACTTCCAGAGAGATTGAGTGAGCTTGAGAACGTAATTTGTGAACTTGTAAAGTCTGAGAATCAGATCCCCGAATATGAAGTTCAATCTTCATATTTATACTCCAATTGTCTGTTAGCAAGTCTTGAATGCATATCTTTAATAGAGTATCCGTTTAATATTGATGGTAGCGTCTGTTACATCCATTGCTATTGGTAACATCTTCAGTTATGATCTCTAATCATAAATGTCCTTGAAATCCTGCATTAGGCATAATATAAAGTATGTTGTAGTTTACTAACTGAAATCATATCGTACGACAGCCATCGTGGACGGGTTTTGATAGTTTGGTCGAAGTCGTTCAAAGAGAAGACGTCAGTTATTTCTCTGGTCGTGCGTCTATGGGTTAATGGACTGTTGGAATCTCTAGTCGTACGACAAAGGACCTTTGTTATTTTTTACCCAAACAATGCATTTATATGTAGTAGAAAAATAAACTTAAATATAGACAATGTAAATATTATAAATTAACTTTGTATTTGAAAACAATCGAGATATTTATGGAGATGATAAAAGTTTTATTATTATGATTAAAATAATGTTGAAGATGAAAAAAGGGTAGACACATTCCTTTGAGTCGACCCTAACGCACTGATAACACGGTCATAATAATATACTTTATTTATTATAATCATTGTTTTATATTAGGAAACAATAAAGTTATTTATAAGACCAAATATTAATTAAGCTAGATTAACTGCTAATATTGATTTGATTTGAAACTTCTTCCGCAATAAAAAGTTAAATACTTATCAAATTGTGTATTGGAAGGAAAAAAATAAATAAATTGTGTGTACCTATTTATATTTGTTAGTATGATGCATCGAATTTTGGATATATTGTAACAGAACGATAATCAAATGAGAACCAAAAATAGGTTGAGAACCGTGAAAACCAATCTAAATCATTGATTAATTTTTAATCCATGGTCATTAAAGGCAATGACAATTTTGAAATAAATTGGAAGTGAAACAATTTTTAATTAAAATCATAGGATCAAAACCAAATTACGGCTTAGATCTGTTCTCACGGTTCTCAATCTTTTTTTGGTTCTCACATGATTTAACCCCTATTGTAGTATATATTTGAAATTTGTTCGGACAATTAGATAAATATCGTAGAGCTTTGATAACTTAAGAGTTGTTTACTAAACGCTTATCCACAACAGTCTCTATCTTCACTTACCTTATCGGGTATCATTCTTAGACATTGAAATAGATTGATAGTAAGCGTTTATCACAAGGCAAGCACTTTCCCAGTAAGAGTCATTACCCTCACTTACCGGGTAAAACTCTCAATATATACTTGTTTTCCCTCTTCCTGAGTTAGATTCTTTGTCCTTCATATGTTCACTCGATAAGGTCATTGACCCGGTAAGCATTTACCCGATAAGTATTTGGTAAACAATCTCTTAATATTTATATTTGATTGTGTAGATTTGTCTTGTCAGCTGAGTTTTGATATAATTGAACTCGATCAAGAAGAGTTTTTAGAATAAATGAATTAACAATAAGATAAATAGGAGTTGCAATAATTGGTAAACCTATGTTGGAAGTGTTTGCCTATCGAAAAGAATTTATCAAGTTTTGTATAGAAACTATAGACTATGGATATCCAAGCTAAAATTCCTAAATTCATCACTATAACTTCAACGTCAAGATAATCTTGAACTCAAATTTGGTACCTTAGATAAGTTTTATGTTTGACGCAAATTGATTCGGTTGAACTCAAAATTAGTGAGTTTTGGTATAAATAAAACGAAAATTGTGCTTAAACATAATGCATGTTGAAGCTATGGTTAATTTGTAATTTTTGCATAAAATTTTAGAGTAGAAAATCGGTTCGGGCAAGTTGCATTTCTAAGGGGTTGTTTTTTTTTTTTAAAAACCTATTAATGGCTCTTAAGTCTGAATCGTTCAAACTGTTTTACACACTACGGGGTTGTTTGTTTTTTCCTAAAAACCTCTTAATGGCTCTTAAGTCTTAAATCATTCAGACCTTTTTACACACCACCTCTTATTAATCATAACTAATTTAAGACTTCAGACTTTAGACCTCTTAAAAAACAAACGGCACCTAAGTTTCTATTTGGATTGCTTAATGTCTTAACAAATAAACTTCTCTCATTAAAACATGTTATTTGAATCAACTTTACAAGCTCCCTGAGCCCCCTTGTTATACAAGACCAGTTGTTTGGTAATAAGCCTTCAACTTGTTTCGATCAAACATGCTATAAAGTAAAGTCATTAAGAATTACTTCAATCGACATTGTATGTGTTAAAGCTGCAACATCTCCCCCCCCCCCCCCCCCCAAACTTTTCTTTTATTGTTGTTGGACCTTGTAATTGTTCTGGAATGAAAGTTATACAAATTTAACATCAATATAATAATAATAATAATAATATTTAAAAAACTAAAAAAAATATCATTTCACACAAAATTCGAGGTAAGACTCAAGATTCTTGTACAATAACTCAATGGGAAAACTTAGAGCATCCACAGTGTACGGGTTTTTCACCGAGTTTTTTCATAGCTTTTTTCTTACACATTATTGCCACATCAATAACTTAAAAACCTTTATATACCTCCACTATGTGAAAAAGTTCACCCAAACTTTTTCATTACTTTTTTAAACTATTCAGGGTTCCACTCTTTTAACTTTATATCATTTTTATTCTTATTTATAAAAATAAATACATTAAAATTCATACAAATTAATAAAAATTAGGTTATTAAGAAATATATAAAAGTTGTATAAAAAGTTTGTAATATAAAAATTAAAAAATGTTAAATTTAAAAGTATGTATAACCGAAAATAAAAAGTGGGTCATTAAGAAATCTGTTAAAATTGTATAAATATGTCAAATTTGAGATATTATTTTAAAAATATAAAATATAATTACTTTCATTATGTATTTATTTATATTATTTATTTAGTAATTATATTTAAATAGGATTACTTTAAATATATTAATAAATAAAACTGATTATACACGAAACTTTTATAAAATTTTATAAAGTTAAAATTGATTAAATACGAAAAAGTTATGAAAAAACAGGTCGTGCAGTTACGAGCTATGACGAAAAACCTCGCGAAAAACCTCAAGCGAAAAAGCTCTCCACTATGTGAAAAACCTCAAAAGGAGGTTTTTGTTTTTTGAAAAAACTTTGAAAAAGCACAATGTAGATGCTCTTATTTAGACCTGACAAACGTGTCGTGTCGTGTCAGTTTCGTGTCGGGTTCAAAGTTAAACGGGTTGAAAGTGTCTGACCCTAACCCGACCCGTTTAATACATGGGTCAGAAAATCTCAACCCTAACCCGACCCGCCTAACCCGCCACGACCCGCCTAACCCGTTTAACATTTATAAAACTAAAAATTTAAAATCAAAAATTTACAAAAAATACAAATACAAAATTCAAATGAAAGCATAAGAAATCCAAAATTTATAGTTCAAACTTATAAATTATAACCAAATCTAAAACACTAAAAATCCAAAACATTAAAAAGAAAACTTATATTATATATATATATATATATAAACGGGTTATTCGGGTCATTTTCGAGTTGAAAGTTTTGACCCTGACCTTACCCGTTTAATTTTCGTGTCGTGTCGTGTCAACCCGTTTACTTAAACGGGTTGAAATGTATTACCCAAACCCGTTTATTTCGTGTCGAGTTCGTGTCGGGTTAGCGTGTCGTGTCAGTTTTTGCCAGATCTACTCTTATTGGCACCCTAAAAACCTTATATACACCCCACCCACCCACACCCTCTCATAATTAACTACATGTGTTTGAATTTTTTTATTTTATTTTAAAATTTAAATAACTTTTTATGTTTCCAAGTAATTTACACGCAAGGTTGAGTGTAAATAATAGTGGGGAAAACTTATTGGCATCCTAAAAACCATAATAGTGCCCAACTCAATTAGAGGGTTCTTATAAGACTATCTTTATCAACAATCCAAACCAATCTCAATATAGTAAAAGACAAAGCAAGTAAATGAAAATAAAATAAAAAATCATATAATTATTGCAATCCAAACCAATATTATATGATTGGTTGATTTAAGAATTATTTTAAAATAAATCTTATCACATTAAAAATATAACTTTCACAAAAAAATATAAAAAATATATCAAATTTCATATTTTTCAATTTTCTACAAATATAGACCAATATTTATATATTTTCATCAAACCAATTGTAACTTGTTTTTATTTATTTTCAATTGTAATTCTTTTTATAATTATAATTATGTTTTAAAATATCAAATAGTTTTTTTTTATCTATTTTCTATATTAAAATATAATAATAAAAATATTGTTGATATGATAAAATATTATATATATAAATATTAGAGATTGAGTTGGATCATTGATAAACCATAAAAAAATATAATATTAGATTGGAATTGGAATTGGAGATTAGATAGGTGGAAAAGAGAAAAATTAATTTTTTTAATAAAGATTGGGTGAGATTAGGTTGAAATAGATTGTTGATAAACATAGTCTAAGCAAAACGTCTAGAGTAGACTTGGCAAAAACTAACCCGATACGAACTCGACATGAGATAAACGGGCTTGGGTAATACACGAACTCGTTTAATATTATTAATATTAAAATAATATATTTTTGAGTACCGAAAGGCAAAAGACAAAATAAGTAACTTTTGTTTTACTTGTATTTAAAAAAGCCAAAATTCGGCAACAAATTTATATTTCGTATGGATTCATTATCTAATAACATAAAGCTTGGAGCCAAAGTAAGCTTTATGGTGGCCGTAGCACGTGACCATGGCAGTTGGCACGTGACCTTCCTTCCTTCCTTCCTTCCTTCCTATATAACCACAAATCATATGTTCTACTTTCCTACATCACTCTCTTCTTTCTATTTTCATCACAAATTCACCCAAAAATTGCACCTGCTGCTGCTTCAAAATTCACAAACAATCTAACCCCATCAAGTGGCCAAATCAAGATAAATATGATCATAGCTAAATCGTTTCAGAATTTAAAAATTGGGGTCGCCGGAAAAAATAAGAAAGAGGCTCGCAATGGCGGCGGAAGTTGTAGCTCGATTGGGGGGTTGAAATCAGATTCTGAACGTAAAATCAAACAAAGGGGACCGAAGAGGGGTGACGTTAAGATTATGATTTTCAAGTTGATTGCTAAATCAGTTAAGGATTTTGCAATTGGGGTGGTCGCCGGAAGAAGAGAGAGGAAAGCCGCCGGTAATGGAAGAGGAAACGGCGGTTGCGTTAGCTCAACGGCGACTGTCATCCCGTTGGAAACCGTCGGAGGGTTGAAACCGGATTTCCCATATGAAATCAATAAAATCCAAACAATGAGGAGGGAGATTAGAATCGATATTTGCGAGATGATTGGCGGATCAATCTTTCTGGTTCCGGAATCCGGCGGAGAGAAGAAGGTGGACGGCGGCGCGTGGGCCGGAATTGTTCCGATGGGTTTGGAATCACGGAACGACAGATGAGTAGTACTTTCGATGGGGTTGGAGTCGAAGGCGGCGCGTGGGCCGGAATTGTTCCGGAATTGCTCTGTTTCTACTGTGTTGTTTATAAAAAAAGATTTCTTGTGGGTCTATGTTAATTTTTATTGTCTTTTGTTCACGTTTTTTGTAAAATTTTGATCAAATAATTCTTTATTATTTTTGTATATTTATGATGTTGTTTTTGAAGTATATATTTATGATGTTTTAATTTTTTTAAATAATTGTTAACTATTTAACATAAAAAAGTAAAATAAATTTACATAGCATATGTCATCAAGTTTAGCTGACGTCATCGAAATGAGCTCATCATCAAATATCGGCTTTAAGAAGCGTATGTTGGTTGATTAATTAGAAAATGATTGGTTTTTCAATCTTTTTGGAGGTTTTATTACATCTACACCTTTTGATTACAATGCAAAGTGAGATACTAATATATATGCATATATACAAATTACCGAGGCAATAATACGACATATTATTTTTGTTTTCTAATAAGTGAGATACTACTGTGGGCTATAATTTTGCATTCGTTGATTAAGACTCTAAACAACGTAAAATTGTTCGTTGAGTAAAGACTAAACAATATAAAATTAGGCCCCAACATGTTGGAGGCACTATTTAAAATCACACATTTAAATGCTAAAGAACGGCCTTGGATTTACACAAATTAATAAAGTTATTTACGTTTCGGCTATTTAAAAAATCATGTTAAAAAGATGGTTATAAAGTAAAGTCTGATGAAAAGATTGATTATTCAGTCAATTTTTTTAAATATTTAAACAAGTTATTAATATATTTCATCAATATTATGATGGACATTATTTTTTACTTTCATATCATTTTTGTAATATTATATAAATTTCTCATATCCCATAACAACGGCTCATAAGATGCTAGAGAGTGTAATTTTTTTTTGTAAAGTTATCAATTATTATCTATATCTATACTATATTATAGAAACGACATAAAAAACTCTTAATTACAACGTTTTAAGCACAAGTTATAACTAATTAAAGTCAATTACTTAATTTACAATTTCTTAATGCTTTGGTACAACCTTTCCAAGCACAATATCTCACATAATCATCTATTTGTGGAATGGATACTCATTTATTAATATAACTATTTGTTTTTTTGGTGGAGAATTTTATAAAATAGATTTTATATTAACATAATTTATTTTAAATGTATATTTTACATTAAAATCTATATTAATGAGATGTAATATAAAATCTTTTTTCTTCCGTATTTTTTTATATTACATCTCATAATGATTTTTCCATATTTTATTTTATAAAATCTTTTTCCATATTTTATTTTATAAAATCTTTTTACATAATGAGATGTAATATAAACTCTTTTTTCTTCCGTATTTTTTTTGTTAATATAAAATCTATTTTATTTTATAAAATCTACACGTATTTTATATTAGCATAATATAAAATCTACACGTATTTTTTTGATAATATAAAATTTACACGTATTGTTTTTTTCACGAGCATTAAAAGAAGAAAAAAGAAAGTTGATATGAGTTAAAAATAAAAAATAACGATATACACTAATAAACTATCGTATTCTTTAAAATAAAAATATTCCGCAATACTTTCCAAATTAACCAAGTGTAAAGAAAATAAAATAGAAACGATGTAAATATAAAAATATTATTCCATATTTTTAATATATTTACATTTAAATGTAAAATCGAAAATAAAAATAAAAGATTTTAAAATATTCTCTACATTCACTATAAATATATATAGCTTCTTTATGTATCATTTGAGTATAAGAAGAAGACGAACGGTCGGGTGTCAATGGCGGAACCTGCAACTGAACAAAAGGTATTCCACTATATTTTTGTTTCTTTGAAAAACTACTTTTTTATATTTTATTTTATTTACTGAGAATTTGTTTATATTTTTCAAAACCCACAATCATATTTTTCGAAGTAGGGGAATAAGATATATATACATATCTTTATTTTTATCGACTAATACTATGAGGTTTTGAAGTTAATAGTCAGATAAATATGTTGTGAGACATGTCATTTGAGTTTTAAATAATATAATACAAAACTATTACCAATATTATTGTACAAAATCATAACAACAAACGATTAAGAATATATGCAAGTTAACCACTTATGAAAATACATTCGTTTTTCACATTGTATTTCATTAACTGTTAACAGAGAAATTACGTTTCATTTTAATTCGGTTCAATATTCCAACAAAAAATTTATCCTCCCGTGCAATGCACGGACCCAACACTAGATAATATAATATAGTAAACTTGTTAATTTTTTTTATTAATGATTAAAAATGGAAAATCGGCTCAAATAGCCTAATCACATTTGTAATTTCACTCCTAGCCATTCTTCCCCGATTTTTGCAAAAATAGTCCCAGGTCAGATCCACAATTGCAAACCTAGGGGACACATGACATCCCCTGCTTCGCCCACTGACACATGGTAGAATCCAACTTGATAGGTACACCATCGCAATTGCGGACCTAGGTAACACGTAGACCTGTTGCGGACCTGCCGCAATCCGTGTTTTTTTTGGAGTAAATTACAAATTTCGTCACCGTGGTTTGGTAAAATTTTGGATTGGGTCTCTTAAATAAAATAATTACAGGGATGGTCATTGTGGTTTCATTTTTGTTATGAATTAGGTCCTTCTTGTTAACAGTCGTTTAAGATTTTCGTTAACTTAGAGACTTTTTCATGTTGTAGTTATATTATGAAACTTATAATTGTTCAAGGACTTGTTTTGTTAATTTCTAAAACTCGGTAATAAGAAAAATAATAAGAAAAAACAAAGGGAATTTAATTAAAATGCCCTTTATTGAAAAATCAGTACCCAATATGCCCCAAATCTTGTTATTTTTGCCAAAATACCCCATATGTCCGCGTTTATTGTCCGCGTTTTTGAAAAAACGCGGACATAGTGTATTTTGGTCCGCGTATGGCTTGAAACGAGGGCTTGGTCCGCGTTTTTCACTGTTACACGCGGCCTTAGCCCGCGTTTTTCACTGTTACACGCGGACTTGGTCCGCGTTTTGTCCTCGTTTCACTGTTACACGCGGACTTGGTCCGCGTTTTTGGCTTGACACGAGGGTTGGGGCCGCGTTTTTTCTTAAAAATGAGGGTTGGGGCCGCGTTGAATAGTGTTAAAACGTATTAGGGTTCTAAAACTAGGGTTTCAGGGCTATTATTTCATGTGTTGTCAACTGTTTCTGACGTATTTTTTGAATGATTTCACTATTTTTTTTCCACATTTTGGTCTGATTGTCATACAATAAGTGTACCATTGTCATTGAATTTGTGGTTCACATTCATCTTCTCCATTCAATTTTTCCTATAAAGACCAGTAAGATTACATGCAAAATCGTTCATCACATCCACTTGAATTGCTTCATTTTTCATACTACTGAAAAAATGAGTTCATCTGTTCAAAAAACTAGGCTCTTATTATGTTTCGATGGTCAATGGGTGCAAAACAACAATGGGTGGGATTATACTGGCTACACAAAGCGTGGTGTAAATATTCCAGTAATGGTTTCGTATAAGACGTTTATCGATTACGTCGTGGGAAAGTGTGGAATCGGAGATTCTGCTGCTTGCAAGTTGGTGTTCAGACGTGCAGATGGCTCACTGATGGAGATAACCAACGATGACGAAATCCTTGGTTTTATGCTACTTGCAGCCGATTCAGAAAGAAATCCTCCACGACTTTTTGTGTATGTCGCACCATTGATGTGCGATGACGAAGGTGATGACGAAATCCATGTCGGTAGTAGTCAACTGGAGCCCAACTCTCAATTTCAAGCATCCCACGACACCACACTTTATTCTGATCATTCATATCGTCCTAACGATTCTTATCCTGATGTTGTTCCGAAGACGCAACTAGAAGAAGAAGAAGAAGAAGAAGAAGCAGAAGACCCAAAAAGACGGTTTGTTGGAGTTGCTGATGACGAAACACATGTTTTCACAACTGGTATATCTGATCTGGACATATCAGATACCGATAATGACGAGGACGAAGAAGAAGAAACATATACCCCTAGCAATAAATCATTTGGTGCGTTAAACGATTATTTTGATATGTCCCCTTCCTTTCCTAACCCGGAGACCCATATACCAGCCTACCAACCCGCACCTTACAATCGCAATACAACTATACATGAAGGTCAAATATTTCATACGAAGGAGGAAATGACCGTACAATTGGGAATGAAGTTCTTGCGAGAGGGTTTCGTGTTTAGAGCGAAGAAATCCGACAAAAGCATATACAAGGTTGTCTGTGACCAACAAAATTGTAAATGGAGTATGTCCGCGAAGTCCGTGGGCCCTAAAGGAGGGATGTTTGTCGTTAGAAAGTTGAACGACGTACACACATGTTCGAGGACACAACTAAATTCCAACCACCGGCAGGCCAACAAAAGGACTTTGGGCCACATACTGAAAGACAAGTTTCTTGACGCTAGCAGGTCATTTCGGCCGAAGGACATCGTCAACGATATAAATCAGCAGTACGGGATCAACATTGGTTACCACCAAGGATGGCGTGCGCGATGCAAGGCACTACTAATGGTGAGAGGCACTCCCGAGGAGTCGTACGAACGGCTCCCTGCGTATTTATATAACTTGGAGCTGAAGAATCCGGGTACACGCACCAGAATAAGGACGGATTCAAACGGACGTTTCGAATTGTGTTTCGTTGCACTTGGATGTGCGGTAAGTATATTAAATCGTCGTAGCTTTACATATTATGAATTTTAACATTTACAAATAATAACCACGTACGCTTATTGCAGATCCGGACGTTTTTGACAAATCTGCGTCCTGTCCTTGTAATAGACGTTGCCCATTTAAAGGGGCATTACCTGGGTATGATGTTCTTGGCGGTTGCCATGGACGGAAATAACAACATTGTGCCCTTGGCTTTCGGAGTAGGAAAGTCCGAGACGGGGGAGGAGTGGGGTTGGTTTCTGAACATGTTGCGGGAATGTATCGGAGCCCCGGAAGGGTTGGTGTTTATGTCCGACAGGGCTCCTTCCATAAGCGCGGCAATTTCTGCCGTGTACCCCTCCACCCCTCACACCCTATGTTGTCGACATTTGGAGATGAACGTGAAAAGCGCGGACAAGCGTATCACAACAAACAAGACCACCTACTGGAAGGCGTGTAAAGCATATACGATTAGGGAGTTCGAGACCTACATGAATGCACTACGATATGAAGTACCTCGTGGAGCACAAGTTATGGACGAGGCTGGTAAAGAGAGGTGGTCAAGGGCCCATTTCCCTGCACAACGGTATAACATAATGACCTCTAATAGTGTAGAGTCGGTGAATGTACTGTCCCGTTTTGCACGCAGGTTACCCATTGTCGGCCTTATAGAGTACTTTCGAGATTTTCAACAAGAGTGGTACCAACTTCGACGACGAAAGGGAGGTTGATAAACTCTAAAATCTTTAACTATATGTTAGTTGCTTTTTTCATCTTCCGTATAAATCGTAACACAATTAACACATATTTGTAGATGAAATGCGTAATCATCTCACACCAATGGCGGAAGAGATAATTAGCAGAAGGTCGGGAAAGTCTGCGACATGGAGGGTAAGTCATATTGGACATGGTAAGTTCAACGTTCGGGATATCCATTATCACGCGACTGTCGATATGGCCAACGGTGTTTGTGAATGTAACCAATGGCAATATTCTGGTTTACCGTGCAGTCATGCCAACCTGCTAATGACGGACAGCCCCGGCCCCGACTCCATCATCTGGGGTCTGTAATAGTCCCCCGCCGGCATCCCAAACTGGTGACGTAGGTCATTATAAGAATCTTCAAACGTAATAACAAAAAAAGAACAACAAACCAATGTGGTCGAGAAAGGGTAGTTTCCTCCGGTTGCCGCCTGTGTGTACCCCGACGACGTGTAGGCTGGCGTCATACTTTGCATCCCAAACTGGTGACATGGATTATAATGAGCACTCTTAATAAGAATCTTCAAACGTAATAACAAAAAAAGAACAACAATGAGCACTCGTCGTAACTTACATTTTGCTGGAATGATGGGGTCGAGAAAGGGTAGTTTCCTCCGGCTGCCGCCTGTGTGTACCCCGGCGACGTGTAGGCTGGCGTCATACTTGTCATCCCAAACTGGTGACATGGATTATAATGAGCACTCTTAATAAGAATCTTCAAACGTAATAACAAAAAAAGAACAACAATGAGCACTCGTCGTAACTTACATTTTGTTGGGATGATGGGGTCGAAAAAGGGTAGTTTCCTCCGGCTGCCGCCTGTATGTACCCCGGCGACGTGTAGGATGGCGTCATACTTGTCATCCCAACCTGGTGACATGGATTATAATGAGCACTCTTAATAATTACTTTCAACCCGGAGTAACAAAAAAATAACCTACATTTTGCTGGGATGATGTGGTCGCATATGCCGCACCCGTGTACCCATGCATTTGCCCAGGCGACATGTAAGTGGGCGCCATGTTCGTCGACACCTAATACAATCATGGAACGTAATATCAATACACAAACCAATATAAAAGTATTGGGCGTAATATCCCCAAATTAAGTTAAACACTAATGTGAGTGTGGCGAAGGTGTGCGGTGAGGGCCTCGAGATCTCTTATGCGTCTGTCCATGGAGAGGGCCTTGAGGTCTCTTACGCGTCTGTCCATGGAGGTCATGTACTCCCACTTATCTTGGTATGGGTTTATATCAGGCATCCTATGATGGGTGGGGCTAGAGGGAGCCTGATAGCTAGAGCTAGGGGGAGCCTGATAGGTGGGGCTAGGGGGAGCCTGATAGCTAGAGCTAGGGGGAGCCTGACGTCGCGCGCCATCATCGTCATCTTCATCATCATCGTCATCACCGTCATCATTGTCATCGTGATCAGGATCTCTACGTCGGGACCTCTTTGTCGGTCGCCTGCCCGCCGAACTTTCAAGAAAGGCGATGCTCCGTTGAAACCAACTCGACTGCTGCTCAGTCTGAGTAGGCCTCAGTTCCGCATATGGCGCATTTCCAACCTAATAAAATTATAAGACATATAAATCACAAATAGTTTTTTAATTACTACAATTAAAAATATAGTAAGAGGGCGTACGCTCAAAGCTGAGTTGAAGATCCCAATGCATGCAGACTTAGTAAGGACAGCATCTCGATCCCATTTGGTTCCCCTAATCAACCTGTCGGAGCGCTTGGTGAAATTTTGCTGGCAGGCAGGAAACATCTCCAAGATCCATACCTGGAATTACATAAATTGAACAAGTACGTTAAAAGAAATCCAAAATTAGCAAAATTAGTTAATGAATTGATATTTATGTTATTGTACTTATCTAACCTTTAGGGCGTGTGCAAACTCATTCAACGTCATCTTGTTGTTTTGCTGGTTGTTTTGCTGGTTCTTCTGCTTGCGTCTGGCGATGGCACCGTGGAGTCCTTTGTATGAGTGACTCCAGATGTAGCTACCCACGGATAGCGGTTAAACCTCTCCAAGTCATCGACGGCGATAAGTACAGTAGAGGAAACCGGCAGCCTTGGATCACGACCCATGAACATCAACTCCGCCATCACCACCAAGCAAACACGCACAACATCCTCATCGGATATCGCACCCAGGCCAGTTCTCATCGTCTGGAGGACGGTTTTCAGCGTCAAGATACCTGGTGCAAAGCCGGGCCAAACCCTACTAACGAAGGACTCATCTGTCAAGGTAGGAAGGTCGGGTATTTGTCCGAAAGGGAGTCCAGTTACAATACAGAACTCACGACGACCAAAGTGCATGCGAGTCCCACACACGTGGAAATACAATTCCTCCGGCTGTGGTCTCGCAACCTCGACCTCCATCTGTAAAAACATGTGTACTAGAAGGGGGTCCTGTCCAATATTGGTAAGCTCGAGTCATGGCCCGAAAGATGTGCGGCTAAACATTTCGTGTAAACGTTGTGCCCATTCAAGTGGACACGCTTCAAAAGCATCTCTAATTTCCTTTACCATGGCGATGCGGCATTTGAATGAAAGATCGACGTTATCAAAATCATCCTACATAGTAATGCAAAGATGTTGTCAACGCACATAACTTATAACTAACGATGTACATTTTGTTGATTTCGTCTATTGGTTAATTTTATAAAAAATAAACCACTCAATCTATTGGATTTCCAGGTAGTAGGGGAATCACGTGGATTTCTTAAATCCCTACAAACCTTAGGGCTATTTACACCCGTTTGACAAAATCCAAATCGATATGTTGCGGTTTTTATTATTTCGGTTTTTTTTTTATTATTTTTGTTTTTTGGTAAACCTAAGGGTGTACATTTTGTTGATTTCGTCTATTGCTTAATTTTAGAAAAGATAAACCACTCAATCTATTGGATTTCCAGGTAGTAGGGGAATCACGTGGATTTCTTAAATCCCTACAAACCTTAGGGCTATTTACACCCGTTTGACAAAATCCAAATCGATATGTGGTGGTTTTTATTATTTTGGTTTTAGACAACTAAAATTAACGCAATCTCTACAATAATTTTATAAAAATGAACGCAATCCCTAAAACAAACGCAATCTCTAAAATTGACATATGTACAGTTTTTTTATAAAAAAAACGCAATCTCTAAGATTAACCCAATCTCTACAGTTTTTTTATACAAAAAAAAAACGCAATCTCTAAAATTAACGCAATCTCTACAATAATTTTATAAAATGAACGTAATTCCTAAAACAAACGCAATCTCTAAAATTGACATATCTACAGTTTTTTTATAAAAAAAAACGCAATCTCTAAGATTAACCCAATCTCTACAGTTTTTTTATACAAAAAAAAAACGCAATCTCTACAATAGTTTTATAAAATTAACGCAATCCCTACAGTTTTTTATACAAAAAAAACACAATCTCTAAAATTAACGCAATATCTACAATATTTTTATAAAAAAAACGCAATCTCTAAGATTAACGCAATCTCTACAATATTTTTATAAAAAAAACGCAATCTCTAAAATTGACGCATAATCTACAAATTTTTTATTAAAAAAACGCAATCTCTAAAATTAACACAATCTCTACAATATTTTTATAAAATTAACGCAATCTATAAGATTAACACATAATCTACAATATTTTTATAAAAAAAAACGCAATCTTTAAAATTGACGCATAATCTACAATTTTTTTATAAAAAAAACGCAATCTCTAAGATTAACACAATTTCTACAATATTTTTATAAAAAAACGCAATCTCTAAGATTGACGCATAATCTACAATATTTTTATAAAAAAAACGCAATCTCTAAAATTAACACAATCTCTACAATATTTTTATAAAATTAACGCAATCTCTAAGATTAACGCAATCTCTACAATATTTTTATAAAAAAAACACAATCTCTAAGATTGACGCATAATCTACAATATTTTTATAAAAAAAAACGCAATTTCTAAGATTGACGCATAATCTACAATATTTTTATAAAAAAAATGCAATCTCTAAAATTAACACAATCTCTACAATATTTTTATAAAATTAACGCAATCTCTAAGATTAACGCAATCTCTACAATATTTTTATAAAAAAAACGCAATCTCTAAGATTAACACAATCTCTACAATATTTTTATAAAAAAAAACGCAATCTCTAAAATTGACGCATAATCTACAATTTTTTTATATAAAAAAAAACAATCTCTAAAATTAACACAATCTCTACAATATTTTTATAAAATTAACGCAATCTCTAAGATTAACACAATCTCTACAATATTTGTATAAAATTAACGCAATCTCTACAATAATTTTATAAAAAAAATGCAATCTCTAAAATCAACGTAATCTGTAAAACTAAAATTAACGCAACCTCTAACATATTATCAACATAAACGCAACACTCTAAAATTAACACATAATCACTAAAATAAATATAAAATTAAAACGCGGTTAAAGGAAACTTACCGAAGAAAGTGGTCGACCCATATCCGACTTTTATAAATGCTAACCAACCGAGCCGAGATCCGAGCGTGTGTAATACACGATATATTTGAGAGAGTGAAAGAGATGGGATCCCTTTGAGAGTGATGGTGGTGGGGTTATGGGGGGACCTCACTTATTTATAGGAGGGTGTCATATAAAACCCTAAAAAAATAACCAATCCCCACCGTTGATCTTTGACTAAACCCTAAACCATGTTATGGCCCGGCCCCCAAGTACGCGTTGAACAGTGAAAAACGCGGCCCAAGTCCGCGTTGAACAGTGAAATGCGGCCCCCCTCGTGTCAAGCCATTTCTCGGTGAATTGAAGCCAAACGCGGACCAACCACTCGTTTATACGGTGAAACGCGGACCATACCCGCGTGTAACAGTGAAAAACGCGGACCAAACACTCGTTTATACTATGTCCGCGTTTTTTCAAAAACGCGGACAAAAAACACGGACATATGGGGTATTTTGGCAAAAATAACAAGATTTGGGACATATTGGGTACTGATTTTTCAATAAAGGCATTTTAATTAAATTCCCAAAAACAAAACAAAAATCGATCTGGTGAAGAATAAAGAATTTGATCAACAATCTCTCTCATCTCACTTCACCTCTGGCCTTGTTTTGTTATGGATCTAGTAAAGAAATTGATCACTCTCCCTCATATCACCTCGCCTCACCTCACATCACCTCCGCTAATGAAGAAATCGGTCACTCTCCCTTACCTCACCTCACCTCCGACCACTTTTTGTTATGATCTGATGAAGAAATCGGTGGTTTTGTTATGATCCGGTGAAGAAATCGACCTTTTAAAATGGATCTGGTGAACCCTAATCCCTCAACTCTGGCCCAACCATCTTCCATCCCTCTTTCTTCTCCGTTCTGGTGAATAAATCAATTTGGTGAAGAAGCCAACCCATACCCGATGAAGAAATCGAACCTACCGTTTCTTCTAGTGGATCCTTTAGTTGAAGAAATCGAAGGAAACATTCGAAAATCAACAAAAACTGGAGGTTTTGCATATATTGTTGGTGTTTTAAACAAGATCTATAAGAGGATTTTGCAGCAGTACATTCGCATGTGAAGGATGACAATTTGTACATTTGCAGCAGTAAACCATGGTAGTTGAGCAAAAATCTTAGGTAGGTTATAGCTTTATACTTTGGTAATGTAGTTGCAAAGCTCACATAAATCTTGGGATATATATATTAATGGAGAAGATTTTTGATCAATCATTGAATTCAGAAAAAAGTTATTGGGTTGAAGAAATCGAACCTACCCTTTTTCTGCATCTACTTCGAAAAAAGCATTCGAAAATCGAACCTACCGTTTCTACTGTTGTGTTCTTGGGATGAAGAAATCGAAGGAGCATTCTTGATGTTGTTGTGTTCTTGATGAATTCTTAACAAATTTCTTGATGATGATGATTTCATATTTTCTGTGTTTTTTGTTTAATTAGGATGTTTTCTTAGGGTTGAAAAAGATTATTTTCGTATTTTGTGTTCTTGATTTTATTTTTGAAAATGGGGTTATATTATTGATTTTGTTCTTTGGTTATTTTTTCTATGGTTGGATCTTTGTTTTTTTTTTATTTTACTTATGGTTTTTGAGTTTGATTTTGTTCATGGGAATCTGGGGATGAGATAGGAGGGTTGACAAAACAGGTATGTTATTTGGGTTTTGGATTTAGAAGATGGTAAAAAGGTGTGGGTTTAAAAGGGATGTGAATCTGGGTTTGTTCTTGAGTTTTAAACATTAGCAAAACAGGTCCTTGAACAATTACAAATTTCACAACATAACGAAAACATGAAAAAAATCTCTAAGTTGCCTGTTTGGTTAGTATGAGGAATGGAAATGAGAATTACCTTTTTCGTCCCTGTGGTTTGTTGAAAATTACGGATTTCATCCATATGGTTTTAAAATTTCGGTTTTCGTTCCTATGGTTTATAATTCATTTCTATTTTCGTCCCTGAGGCCTTTTTAGTATGAAGGACTAAAATAGAAATAAATTGTAAACCATAGGGATGAAAAAAACAATAATATTTATATCACAAGGACGAAAAAGTTAATAAATAAAAAACCATAAGGATGAAAATTATAATTTCAAAACCATAAGGATGAAAATAGAAAAGTTCAACAAACCACAAGGACTAAAAATGTAATTTACTCAAATGAAATTGAGAGTTTGAAAATAGGAATGAATATTTATTTCCTCAAATTTAATCTCGAATTAAATTTTAGGTTTATGGGGATGAACCCATTATATTATAAAATCAAACAGTTTATGTGCTTATCATTCTCTG
This sequence comes from Arctium minus, assembly GCA_954870635.1. NCBI lineage: Eukaryota > Viridiplantae > Streptophyta > Magnoliopsida > Asterales > Asteraceae > Arctium > Arctium minus. The sequence continues at coordinate 55,686,440 of OX941095.1, read as the reverse complement.
CTTAATATCTCTAACTAAACACCCCTAAATAATTTTTGTTAACTTACAGTAAAAAGATTAAATTACAAATTTCGTCCCTGTGGTTATGTAAAAATTTGGATTAGGTCCCTCAAACGAAATAATTACATGCATGATCACCATGGTTTCACATTTGTTATGGATTGAATCTCTTTGTATATTACATATTTTCTTTCTTTGAAAGGATAAATATACTATATAATATATTATTTTTTAACAAAAATAAAAATTAGACAAAAATCTAAATTGATTAAATTGCCCATAAGTTAATGAAACAAACTTAACATAGTTAGGGAAAGAGACCTATTCCATAACAAATGTGAAACCATTGTGCCATACATGTAATTATTTCGTTTGAGAGACCTAATCCAAACTTTCACATAACCATAGGGACGAAATTTGTAATTTACTCTAGTAAAAAAAGCCGAAATACGGCAACAAAATTATATTTGGTGGATTCATTATCTAGACGGAGGTTTAGGTGAAAACCTAAAAACAAACGGAAAACTTAAGAACACTTTGGTAGTCTTTCATCCGGACGGTATGTACTTATGCATATAGGTAAATTATGTTTTTTTTAATGTACAAATGCATTATGCACTTGTGCATGTTACAAATTACTTGTATGCACAAATGCATACCGTCCACATGAAGGACTACCTGAGTATTCTTCATTTTTCCCTTTTTTTTGAAATTTTCCTCCGAACCTGACCCTCGTTATCTAAGACCATTCACATCCATGCAATTCATTTACACTTTCAATCGTGTCACATCAGCTTTTGCAATTACCTTCTACATACATGTAATTCACCTATATTTTCAAAAATGGTCCCACTACAACATTTATTAATTATTTTATAAATTATTATATACATCCTTATTTTTTTAGTTAATAACATGATATATAATTCTTTATTTTAATTTAATGTTAATTAAAATATAAATATTAATTTTAAAAAGAATGTAGTACAATCAATTTATTTATTTTATAATTTATTGTTTTAAGTTAATATCTAATTTATTAATTATATCAAAACACAATAAAAAATTAATTTAATATATAATATAATAATGTTATTTATTCATCAAATATATTGTTTTATATAAAATTTAGTTTTAGTAAAAAAAAAAAAAAAGAAGAAATTGAGATTATGGGATGGGATGGTAGGCCACGTGTATTTTTTTTTTTTTTTGAACAACATGATATTATTAAAACCAAAAAGAGGCATAAGCCTCAACCACAATACAAGAAGTAACAAAACACCGTGCATCGAGCAAACAAGAACAAAGAAAAGGATGCACCGAAACATCATACAAAACACTCCAAGGTGTCAAAAGGAGAACCGTTTGCGAGGGGCAAACGGAAAACACAACCCTTGACAACACCCGGTACGCCGAAAAACAACACTAAACTTGAGACCGCCACTTATTTGATGACACCAAAATGCTTCTTTACAGCCCCAAACCGCCTTTTATGATGTACTCGACAGAAACAACGACCAACCGAGCTCCCTTCTACAGGCCTGCCGAATAAAACAGCCCCATACGCTTCCTTTCCAGCGCCGAATCCATCGTTAAATCGATCGTGTGATTGCAAAGACAATTGCAACACTTGCAATTGTAATCCTACATGACATCTCAATTTCATTTTGCAATTTTTTTTTGAACGGCATCAACACACATACACGTTCCCGGGGTATCCGGACTCCCACTTAAGGGTGTCACCCGACTAATCTCCGGTGACCATGGGTCGGCCCAATTAAGGGAAAACGGGCCCATGATCGGATATCGCCACATGTTTGTCACAGGGTTCGAACCCTGGTAGTCAATGATAGCATCCACTGACCTCTCAAAGATGTTACCTTGCCACTGGGCTAAACATAATTTCATTTTGCAATTGGTTTTACAATTCACTTTAAAGGCGTGTATGAATGGTCTAATAACATAAAGCTTGCAGCCAAAGAAACTTTGTGATGGCCGTACCACGTGGCCTTATTCTTATATATATAACTACATCACTCTACCCATCTCTTGTATCCATATCCAACACAAACAAAACCCCTCCAAAAATGCCACCTGCTGCTTCAAAATTCACAATCAATCTAACCCAACCGGCCAGAAGGGGCCAGATCAAGATCAAGGTGGTCAAGATGATAGCTAAATCGCTTCAAAATTTAACAATTGGGGTCGCCGGAAAAAATAAGAAAGAGGCTCCCAATGGATGTTGTAGCTCGAAATCAGATTCTGAACGTAAAATCAAACAAAGGGGACCGAAAAGGGGTGACGTTAAGATTATGATATTCAAGTTGATTGCTAAATCAGTTAAACATTTTGCAATTGGGGTGGTCGCCGGAAGAAGAGAGAAGAAAGCCACCGGTAATGGAGGAGGAAATGGCGGTTGCGTTAGCTCGACGAGGACTGTCATCCCGTTGGAAACCGCGGGAGGGTTGAAACCGGGTTTCCGATATGAAATCAAGAAAACCCAACCATTGAGGGGTGAGATCAAAACTAATATTTGCGAAATGATCGCCGGATCAATCTTTCTGGTTCCGGAATCCGGCGGAGAGAAGAAGGTGGACGGCGGCGCGTGGGCCGGAATTGTTCCGATGGGGTTGGAGTGAAAGATGGCCGGCGGCGCGTGGGCCGAAATTTTTCCAGAGTTGCGGGATGCTCTGTTCCGGCTCTGTTGTTGATAAAAAAGAAGAGTAAATTACGTTTTTAGTCCCTATAGTTTGTTGAAAATTTCTATTTCGGTCCTTATGGTTTTAAAATTACAATTTTCATCCCTATGGTTTATAATCTTTACCTCTTTCGTCCTTATGATTTAAATTTTATTACTTTTTTCATCCCTATGGTTTACAATTTATTTTCATTTTAGTTTTTCATACTTAAAACTAGCGTTTTGACCTCAGGGACGAAAATAGAAATTAATTGCAAACCATAGGGATGAAACCCAAAATTTGAAACCAGAGGGACGAAATCTGAAATATTTAACAAATCATAGGGACGAAAAACGTAATTTACTCATAAAAGAAAGATGGTTCTACTCGGTCTATGTTAATTCTTATTGTCTTTTTGTTCACGTTGTTGTAAAATTTTGATCAAGTAATTCTTTATTACTTTTATATATTTATGATGTTGTAAAGAATTGTTAAATATTTAATATAAAAAGTAATAAATTTACATAGCACATGTCATCGTAATAGTTTCGCTGACATCATCAAATATCGATTTTAAGAAGTGTATAGTTAGTTGATAAATTAGAAAATGATGGTCACACAAATTAGTAAAACTATTTGTATAAAATTCCACTATTTATAGAATTATGTTAAAAAGATGGTTATAAAGTATAAAGTAAAGTATAGTGAGTAGATTGATTATTCAGTCAATTTTTTATATATAATATTTAAACAAGATATTAATACGGACATTATTTTTGTCTTTCATATATATGGTTTTTGCAATATCAACGGCTCATAAGACAATGTAATTTTTTTTTTGTAAAATTATCAATTTTTATCAAATATGAAGTTTAGAAAAAAGTTTTCATTGATCAATAGTTTTTAAATAACCATTATACATAAAAAAGTAAAATTTGTTAACATTTTTATTAATGGTTAAAATGTTAAAAGTATTTTATTAGTAATTTTTCAGAAAATTATATTAATCAAAAATTAAATATTCTATTTATAATTTTTTCCAAAAAATATATTAATTAATAATTGAAGATTTTGTTAGTAAATTTTCGAAAAATATTATTTATTCAATAACAATAAATAATTAGGGCCATAATTAAAGGAAAATAGCATATAAGATTTATTGAAACAATAATTCAAAAAGTGTTTAAATAAATTAGTTTATAACAATCCAAAAGTAAGTTTTTTTAGTAAGCTTAAAAAACAATGATCAAGGATGGTCTTCATTTTAGTTTTTCAAAACAATTAGCATAATTAAGATACATTTTTAAGTAAATATATAAAACATTTGGAGTTGGAGATATGTAGTACGTACATCTGTAGCGAATCAAATTTAAATAAGAATAGAGAAGGTTTATTACATAACTCATCCAATTTATGCAACCATTCTAAGACAGGTTCAACGTCCATTTAATCTAGTGAATATGCAGTTTCATAATTATTTTGACAGTTTCCTAATATAAAGCATTGATCATATAATTAACTATAATCATCTTCCACAAATGTCTCAATTGATTAGGTTGAATTGGTTCCACAAATGAGATAGGTTGCATTTGAAACGTCATATAGGGTTCGTTTCACTTACAAACAATCTAATTCTAACAAACTATACAAACAATTATATTAGAAAAACAGTAGAGATATTTATGGATAATTATCATGATTCATTAATTATTATTGAAATACATATGGAAGATGATAAGGTTCATTTATTATGATCATGACTTTAGATTAGAAAACAAAATAAAATCAGATAATTATTAAACTATATGAACGGCAAAGATTGATTTGTATAGTTTGTTATGATTAGATGTTGGAATATGGTATCATGTTAAATTATATTTTTTTAGATGTAGTGTTGAAATAGTACATTAGGTTGAATATGGTATCATGTTAAATTTATAGATGGTTAAATGCATATATTATTTGCCCAGTTATCCCCAAAAATAAAGAAACCTTAGATGATGACTTTTAGTAAAAGGATTGGGGCCAAAATAGAGCCTAATTTGGTTTTGAAATCGATCGGATCAAGATTTTAGTTGTGGTTTGGTCCAGTCGTTGGATGAAGATGGACCGATTTAACGTTCGTGTGCCATGCATTTGGGCTGGACTCGGGGTAGAGCATCTCTCACAGGTTTTTGAAAATTTCTCTTAATAAAAAATTTCAAAATTTCTGAAAAAATAAATAAATTTGTCTTCGAATGTTTTTCCATTTTGAAGATTACAGAATTAGTTATGTTATTACACTATTTAACATATTTAATAAAATATTATTTCTTTCTCTTAAATATTTAAATTAAAGGTTTATTATTTGTATGAATTTAATATAATTTTTTTATTTTTCTATCATGGTATTCATTTATGAGGAGTTCTAAGTTTTGAATTATCTGTTGGAGTAAAAGATTTACCCAAAATCCAAAAAAAATTATCTTTTATTTTAAAACAGTCGGTTGGAGATAATTTGTTATGACGTAAGCTAGTGGGCTTTCAAGTGGGCTCGTTATCTGGTCGTGGGCTTACAACATCTGGGCTCGTACCATATGGGTCAAACTTAAAACCTACTAACATGTTCTTTTTCTTGGATTATAAATTGACATTTTCACCATCATTGTGAGAATTCTTGACACTTTTGAAAAACGGTGTGCTTTCATAAATTTTTGTGAAAGTTATTTATCTCTTAAGAGGATTAAAAACACCAAGGGGTTGTTTGGGATTGCTTATTTAAAACAGTTTATGTTTATTTTGAAAAGTGTTTTATCAACTTATGTGGTGTTAAATCGGAGTTTTCTAAATAGTATTTGAATTAACTTATTGTGGTACCAAAACGTAATAAGCTAATAAGTTGTTATTTAAGGGTGTTTGGGATTGCTTATACATATAAAATAACCAAAAAAGTCATAAGCATTTTTCAAATAAGTGGATGACTTGTCAAAAACTCGTTTTCAACGGTTTGACATCGTTATAAGCCCTTTTAATTTTTCTCCATCCAAACACTAGAAAATGCTTATCTCCGGTGTCACACCGCAATAAGCTAAAAAGCAATTCAAATAAGCAATCCCAAACACCCCTAAATTTAATATTCAAAATCACTTCTATTTGTTATAGAAAGTGAAGAGTTTGTATTTTAAACAGTTGTATCATTATTTTGTTCTAACATAAATAACATATAAATAAGAGCATCTCCAACAGCTATGCTAAAGTTTTTCTAAAATAGAGTAAAAAATATCAAAATCTCTAAAAAATTTGCTTCCAACTCCAACAGCTATTCTATTTTAGCAACTCTAGTATTAATTATCTTATTAAAATATTTAATTTATTTAATTATATTATTAAAGTATTCAATATATAGAAAGTTAGGAGAGGAAAAGTTTACTTTTTGGAGGTAATGATTAGTTTTGTGAGAAAACTATCTATTTAGAGATTTTTCTAAATGTAGAGATTTTTAGAGCATCTCCAACAATTATGCTAAAATAGAAAAAAGTGAGATTTTAGCAATTTTTTTGCTCCAACGGCTATGCTATATCATATGCTAAAATAGATAAAATAAGAGAGAGAAGGTAAAAATCTTCAAATTTTGAGAAATCTCTAAAACCCCATATTGAAGAGAGAAAAATAATATTTAATTATTTTCCACCAATAGGAGACATTGAAGTTGTATGTTTAGAAGAGATAAACAATATTTTATTAATATAATTGATGATAGAATTGCTAAAATAGAGTAGCTGTTGGAGTTGGTTGTAATTTTTTTTGAGATTTCAACTTTTTATACTCTATTTTAGAAAAATTATAGCATAGCTGTTGGAGATGCTCTTATACTCTCTATCATTTTTTTCTCTATTTTAGCATAGAGGATAGCATAGCTGTTGGAGCAACAAAAATGTTAAAATTCCAATTTTTTCTATTTTAGCATAGCTGTTGGAAATGCTCTAATATTGGCAAATACTGGTCTATAAATTTTTTCAAGTGATGACATCATTTGACTATAGAAAAAGCAAAAATAAGGATATTTTTTTACAAAATTATCATTGGTCTATTGGTTAGTTCATTATATTTTGTATGTCAGGTCATTGTTCGATTCTTATATCCCGAAACTTCCCAAAATTAAGAAACCTGAAATTAAAAGGTTAAAGACTAAGAAAATGATATAAATGAGATTCAAACCCGCACTTGAAAAAGGAGAAAAGACCATTTAAACAAACTCTATTAAGAGAAACTTGTGTTATTATTGTAGTTTCAAATAATACTGGTTGCACCTACCAAAATAATATAATGAAACATTTCACGACCCTAAAATTATTTACACTACGGCAGTAAAACAATACAGTGACATCTTCCACAACTCTAAAATTCTTTACACTATGACAAAGGAACAAAACGTTGACACGTGCCATCATATACACCAATATGGTGGGTCCTCCCCTGAATATTGGATCATTATGTTTTGAGATGGACCCAAGAAAAATGGAGTAACCAAATTCTTCTGAATCACTATAAATGTGGTGTTTATTTTTTCTAACTGAAACTCTTTATTTTTAACTTTTTTTTGTAAGTTGAAATATCATTGAAAAACTGAAAGAATTATGCCAAATTAACCCCCTTTGATTGTATTAACAAAATGTAATATAAAAACATACCTCAACTTTAACTTGTGCCACCTAAGATCATAACTAATTGAAAGTAAAATTTCCACAACAAAAATTATGTATGTTTAAAGCTTGTGAATCTTTTAACATATTTGTCTTAGATTCATCAAAGCATGTTTAGCCCAGTGGTAAGATAACATTCTTGGGGGGTCAGTGGATGGTATCCCTGACTACCAGTCTACCAGGGTTCGAACCCCGTGGCAAGCATGTGGCGATATCCAGATCATGGGCCCGTGTTCCCTTGATTGGGCCGGCCCATGGTCGTCGGGGATTAGTCAGGTGGCACTTTTAAGTGGGAGCGCGGATACCCCGAGAACGTGTGTGTGTTGATGCCCTTCAAAAAAAATATTTGTCTTAGATTCCATTATTACATAAATGTCTCTATAAGTTGTTCAATCAATCTTGCATTAGAACTGATGTTACATTAATTGCAACAATAAATGAACAAGTACCTATTGAAAATATTTGGGAAGACATTTATGAGTAAACATTTGTGCATTTTTTTTAAAACGAACTTTTATGTTTAATTAAGTTCATTGAATATACGCCAAAGTTTCAATAAACAAACTTAATTTTTGTGGATAAATATCAATTGAAATCGATATAGTTATAAAGTAAGGTTGATAACTAAAAAATAAATAAATAAATTGGAAACGCATTCTACACGAATATCATCACTTTTATGTCAAACAAGTGTAACTTGGACAAAAATAAATAAATTACACGATAAATTAAATTAAATGCAAAAATATGAAAAATGGTATGTTGTTAAGCTAGACGTTATAAAAAAATTAAGAAAAATTGGCCACAAGATCAAACATTGACTAAAAAAGTCAAAATTTTGACCAAAATGGTCAAAATATGATAAAATAAAATAAAATATTAATATGAAAAAGAAAGGAAAAGAACTGAAAAGACGTTACTTTTACTCTGTGTGCTACTTCTAGTCATTTTGGTTGTTTTCGTGGATAAGAAAATCCGGGCATGCACATATAAAATCATATTAAAGAATTCCAAGATACGTATAATAAAATTCAAAGTGATATGATTTTGCTCTATTTCAAACACAAAAGTTCCAAATTCCACCTCAATGAATCGTCTTAAAGGCTCTAACATATCTTACAGAACTTTTTACACATCAATTTAAAAAGCTTTCAACTGTAAGATCATCTAGAAGTTCCTTGCCTTCCTACGCGGGATTTACAACTACAAGACCATTTACAAGTTTTTTACGTTCCAACACACAGTTTACAATAACAAAATTATCTAAACATCACTCGCTTAACAAAAAAGACGCACCGATATCCACAACATTGCTTAAAGTCAGGGGTTGGCGTACCTGTTGAGTTCAATATGCATATACCAGTTAAGACACAAGCTTATACGAAACAATAAGAATCAAACTCATACGCGACATACCAAAGATCGAGACTTGGGCTAGTTATCATGTGAACCAAATCCTGTAGAATTTTTAGGTTTGATTTATATCCAATAACAATCGGTGAGAGAGAGAGAGAGAGAGAGAGAGAGAGAGAGATATGAAGGTTCAAACGAGAAAACTAACTATTTAAGAAAATAAGAAAATAACAAAAAACAATAGATCATGTACAAAATCATATTTTATTTTACATTAATTCGAAAACAACGGATGCGAGCGACATAAAGTCGCGCGCAAAGTCGCGTGAATCATATATGATTTTGTATGTACTCGACTATTCTCGTGTTTTTTTAAATAGATGTTGTTCTCATATGAACCACATCTCTCTCTCTCTCTCTCTCTCTCTTTATATAGGGTCCCCTTCATTTGCTAACCGTGACATTGGTGTTAACCGTGCTAACCAAATTTCGACCAATCAGAAGCTTCCTAGAGTTTTTGTTATCCCATGAATGCTATTAAATATGAAAGGGTAATATGGGAATTTGCTAAATATCGCCCATTTAATCTGTTACCATATTTAAAGGAGATTTTTTATTTTGGTAGTTATCCTGATATTAAATATATTAATTAATTAAAATTTTTATTTTGATTTGCATCTTATTAATTTTGGAAGTTATCTTTTACCTTTTTTTAAGCATTTTATTTATTTATAACTGCACAATCAGTTTACCCATCGATCTAGGTAATTTTTTTTGACGTTTTGGAACTGTTGTTGAAGAAAGTTCGTTTATATTGGTTAACACTATGCATATATGCAATTGGGAAATATGTCCATACCATATCCAATAGTTATGCACATATGCATGTATGATTAATATAGTACATTTATGAATTTCCACAAAAGTGCACACATGCATTTTTAATTATAGTGCATATATATATATGTATATATGCCAGTATGGACATGTGCACTTCATTTTCATTATGTAATTTCCAAATATGAGAAATGTGCACATAATCATATGTGATTGAAAATTATGTACGGATATACCCAAATATGCATATGTGCAATGTGTATATGTTAATTCTATATGGACTAACACAATCATATACCATACAACCACATATGCAGTGAGGACAACCACAGGTTTTTGTTTTCCCTTTGTGTTTTGATGATTACCTAATGATTCTAGGGGAAGAAATCACTAAATGTTAGGGATAATGATTCTAGGGGAAGAAATCCCTAAATGTTAGGGATTTTACGATTTTAAAACGTATTTCCGTAAATAAAGTTGGATTATTATTTTACTAAATTAACCTTGTGCACTTGTGCATTGTTTTAAATCAATCCTTATCTATAATAATTAATTAAATGAAAATTCAATTAAATATGGGTCGTTGATCATCACAGTGGATGGTTGAGATTGGTTAGCACGGTTAGCACCAATGTCACGGTTAACAAATTAATAGGCCTCTCTCTCTCTCTCTCTCTCTCTCTCTCTATATATATATATATATATATATATATATATATGGATTATAGTGCAAACCAAAATATTTATAAAAACCATACAAACCTATGTGAACCATTGATTTGATTAATCAATGGTTAAGATTAAATTGGTCTAATTATCTTAACAATGAAATTAATTTTGTTTTACAAAAAAGGAAAATATTAGAAAAGGGCATATTAGTATTTTCTAATCAGATTTTAAATAAGGAGTGGGGGGTTTCAAATTATATAACCCATCGATCCGATTTTCAAAAAAAAATGAGATTCTTAACGATTTTATTTTTAAAAATGAAATTAAAAATCAATTACATTTGAGATTTTCAACAATTTTACACGGTTTTTAAAAAATAAGATTCTTACCAATTTTATTTTAAAAAATGAAATCAAAAAAATAATATTTTTTAGATTCTCAACAATTTTATTAAATTTTAACAAAATAAGATTCTTAACAATTTTCTTCTTAAAAATGAAATTAAAAAATAATATTATTAACGTGAAACTGTTTTTTTTATTTGATTATACAATTATGTTTCATTACACAATTGTGTTTCATTATAATTGTGTTTCATTACACAAATGTGTTTTATTATACAATTGTGTTTCATTACACAACTGTGTTTCATATGGGTTTAATGAAACACATAGATATGTTAATGATGAAGCGAAGGGTTTAATGAAACATAAAGGTTTAATGAAACAAATAGAATACATTTAACACAGTGAAATATTGATGATGAACAAATGAGTTTAAGAGTTGGGTTTAATGAAATATTGGTGATGAGACAAATGAGGTTAATGAAACAAATGGTTTAATGAAATAAATGAGGTTAATGAAATATTAGTGATGCAACAAATGGGGTTAATGAAACAAAGGGGTTTAAAATTGTTGATATTCTAAAAAAATATTATTTTTTAATTTCATTTTTAAAATAAGATTGAGAAAAAGCTTTTTTTTAATACCGTAATGACCTCTTGAGAATCTCAAATGAAATTGATTTTTATTTTAATTTTTAAAACTAAAATTGTAAAAATTCTCATTATTTTTGAAAATCGGGACCATGGTTTATAATCTAAAAATTTATTTTTTTATAATGGTTTGTATCACATCATTAATGATTTGATTCTCCTACAAAATATTACAAATTATTATAATTAATAAATTAAAAATCAATATATATACTATATTATAAAGCACGGATAAAAAACTTTTAAATACAAATTATTAGGCATAAGGTACCATCATTTTATGCAAGATTTTAAAAATATCTTAATTTACAAGTATCAAAGCACAAGATACATATTACTACTGCAGGCTTCTAACACCCACAAATTTGGTATGTGCAGAGTCTTCTTTTTATGCAGATATTTCCATGTATCACTATTAATTAATATATTATATTACTATAAATTTGTTTTAATTATATTATTAAATATGTAATTGATTATTTTTTCTAGATGTCATTAAAATATATAAGATAATCATTGAATTCTAACAAAATACTTATTTTTTTTGTATAAAAAAAAATATTATATTATTGAGCCTAAATTAAACAAATTTATAAAAAAAACATTATCACTTTCTCAAAACTATCCAAAATCGTACTATAAATCGACAAAAAAATAAAAAATAAAATGAAACATTAAAATCGTGATGTATCTCGCTGCATTCCGTGAGTACGCTTCTAGTTTATATCAATGCCCTTTTTAATTTAAAAACAAATGAAAAAATTGAATTATTTTATTGGTTGATACAAGTTTGTATGGTTTGCACAAATGAAGTTGGTTTGCAAAAGATCACCACCCTATATATATAGGGATCATCATTTAGAAACCTTCTAAAGGTTACAAACTATAAAAACTCATCTAGGCCATCCAAATTTTTGATCAACGGTTGAGGAATTTTAGGACTTAAATTAATTAAGAAAATAGGGAGAAAATAGGGAAAGGGTAGTTTAGGAATAGTTTTAGGTATTTTAAATTTAAATTTTATTAATTAATTTAAATTATCTAATTATGGTTACAAGATATCCTTAATTTTCTCCATATTTAACTCAATCTCTCTCTCCTTCTATCTAAAAAAAATCTGGCCACCACCACCATCATCTCCATCGTCATCACTACGCCGACGATTGAGAACCACCGCGGTTCTCCACTACTCCATCCGACGACTGTTGTGCGCCGCCGCCATCTGCCAGGAGCCTCCTTCGCCACCCCACGTATCGTGACCTCCTCCCTTGAATCTCCGACGAGTTTATGAAATTTCAAGTTCATACAATGTTTGTTCGAGTTTCATAAACTGTTTTTTTTTTTGAAATTTTCTAGTTTCATAAACGGTTTCATATATTTTCATAAACGGTTTCATATATTTTTCTCCCATATGAATAATCATATTTTAAAGTTTCATATATTTTTCTCTCATATGAATAATCAGATTTTTTTTCGAAATAATCATATATTTTTTAAGTTTCATATATTTTTCTCCTATATGAATAATAAGATTTTTAAGTTTCATACATTTATCCAATATGAATAATCAGATGATGAGACGTGAAAATTTAAAAAAAAAACATTTTATGAAACCAAAAAAACTTGAAACTTTCGAAAAAACAGTTTATATATGAAAGTCGAAAAAATTATGAAACTCGCCGGAAATGGGGAGGTCGCCAGAGTGGGAGGAGGTCACAGGAAGTGGGAGAATGTAACACCCGGATTTCCGGTAAGTCAAATCCTTCTCTCTCTCTCTCTCATGTTCTCTTTTCTTTTGGATTGGATCCCCGTTAAGGTTTACCTCCATCTTTGGGTTATAGTCTTGGGTGTGTCGAAGCTTGAAAATCAGATTTCGGTGACCGAGGAGGTGTTCGACGACAGTGACATTGTCACTATCGTTGTGGCATAGTCGCGGGGTTGTTAGGACTCGCGGTACAATCGGCGCGATTGTACCCGCGATTGTGACAAGCGTCACTATCGCGTGGCACTATCGTTGTAAATGTACCGAAGGGGTTATGTAGCGGGCGACAGTGCCCCGCAATTGTGACCAATGTCACTCTTGCCGGGCTAGGTTGCGGTCGGGGTACTGAAGTATAAAAACGACCTAACTGATCCATTTCTCATTTATTTCAAGTGCAGAGCTGGTTGGTGCGATTTTTGGTGCCCTAGGTGAGTTTTCTTCATCTCTCTTCATTTACTTCTCATAAATGAAGCCCAAAATCATTTATGGCTATTTCTAGGGTTGTTAGGTATTTTGTGTAGTGATCTCAAGCATTCAAGTTCAAGAAATCCATCATCTTCCATCTAAGATTGCTAGGGTTTTAACCAAACCCACATTATGAGTTCATACTCCCTTTTCTTAAACTTTATACATGTCAACCACTACGTTTTAAACTCCTACACATCTCCTTGATTTTGATTCATGTTTGTGAGATTTTGACCTAATTTTATATTTTGGAGATTTTAGGGTTTCTACCATTTTCAACCAAAATAAAGGACTCCATTGTATATGATGTGAAACATGGTTTTATTTACAAGTTTATGTTGGTTATATGAAAGAATATACATGTTTTCACTTTTATGATTCTCATACTTATGATTTGGGTTTTACCTAATAAAATGGATTTTAGTGAGAAAATACATAGATTATTGTTATTATGGTCTATGATTGCATTAAAAAGGGGTTTGACACTTGAAATATGTTTTGGTAAAGGAAACATATTTGGCATGGAAAAAGGCCACAATATGGTTCATGATTTGGACTTTACATTTTCTTATCAACAGTTAACCATAGAAACGCATTTTTGGAAATGAATGATACTAAAACTATATGTTTGATTATAGTTGGTCACAAATGTAATTGTGACAAGTCTAGACTATTACTAGTGGATCCATAGGTATTGAGTCGACTTTCGTTTGGGATATCTTTCCCCTATGTAGCTAGTTAAGATATTGGGTCCTTGGAGGCAATTTGGTACGGTTATGTGGGACCGGTTACTAACCATGGGCCGTAAACGTAATCCTAGTGAATGAGCATGACTTGGTTCCTCGGGTTTCTCTCCCCCACATCTGAGTACGAACTGGCGTTGTTCGTGGCCATGGTTCCAAGTATTAAGCTCACAACTCGGAGAGTGGCCTACTTTTGTGTTCCGCCACAATCCCAGGAAAATCGGGTCTCCCCCGTCATCGCAAGATGTATTTTGGACCGCAAGGTCATCATGTGATTATCAAATTACTTACAACTGCTTTTGGTGGAAAAACTTACTATTGCATTTAAATTGCTTTCCTAAATTGTCATATAAAATTGTATGTTCTCACTAGGCTTTAAGCCTAACACTTTTTCTCAAATGACATGTATAACAGGTTCCCTTAGCGGCGGGTCGTCAAAGGGTTGAGTGAAGAGCGTGGACTATTGAGGGCATTTTTGAGATGATAGACATTTGGAGTCTTGGCGTTTAAAACAATTTACTTAATTTGGAATTTTTGGGTTGACAACCTATGTAATCTAGATAGAAGTGGTTAAGATTAGTTTGTTGTCGATTTCCATACTTCATACACAAGTTTTGTAAATGCATATACTTTTACCCATTTGGGTGGTTTGCTCCAAATACAAACGTCATATTGCCGAATTTTCAATTTTTAAAATTACTCTAAATTTTAGGGTGTTACAGAGGACGTCATCGAAAGTAGATGGTGACGGTGGATCGTGAGTGTGTGTGTGTGTGAGAGAGAGAGATGGAGAGATAATTAAGGAAGAGATAATTAAGAAAGTTAATTTTTTCCTAAAATTACGAAATTTGTAAAAAGACATAAATGCCCTGGTTTGTATTGTTTGTAACCTTTAGAAGGTTTGCAAATGAATGTGTGTGTGTCTCTCTCTCTCTCTCTCTCTCTCTCTCTATATATATATATATATATATATATATATATATATGGGAGCGATCAAATGGAAACCACTCTAATTTTGAAAACCGTGAAAACCCTCGATTTCATTGGTTAAGTTAATGAAATTGTTTCATGAAATTGTTTAATTTGATGAAATTGTTTCATATAATTCTTTTATTGATGAAATCGTTGCATATATTTTTGTTTTTTATGTAAAAATGAAAAAGTTTCATCAGATTGCGAAAATACATGAAACAATTTCATTAGAATGAGAAAAATAGATAAACTACATAAAAAACACAAATATATGAAACAATTTCATTAACAAAAGAATTATATGAAACAACTTGATCATATTAAACAACTTTATGAACCAATTTCATTAATTTAACCAATGAAATTGACGGTTTCCAAAGTTTCCAATCTAATATGGTTTCCAATTGAAACCACCCCTCTCTATAAATATAGATAGATAGGGGAGGGATCATATGAAAACCCTCCATAGTTTACAAACTATGCAAACACATTTCCACCAATCATAGAATTTCTTCCTTTTTTTATTATTAGTAAGGGTGTTTTTAACATTTCCACCAATCATGGAATGTATTGGTTCATTAAGAGGGATCGTTTTTTCAGTATTGCATTTAATGCAATGGTATATCTTTTATTACATTTAAGGCTTAAACATGGTAACTTAATATTCCTAATCAATAAAATATATATTTCGATAAAATAAATCATAACCCTTTACATGGAAATATATTTTTTGTTTTTTTTTCAATAATAAACGCCTATTTTATTGTTTATTATGGTAAAAAAATAATTTTTGGATATATACTAAATCTTAACCGTTTTTATATGGAGGATCAATTTTCAAAAAAAATTCAAAATTAAATGGCGCTTTCATTGTTCATCGATCGAGTAAAATTCATACGACCGATTGACATTTGACACAAAACAGGTCGTAAACGAAGTGAAAGACCAATGAAAACGGAAATGAAACCGAGATGAACGAAGATGAAATAAAGATGAACGACGATAAATGGAGATGAAAACGGAGATGAAACGGAGATGAAACCGAGATGATACGGAAATGAAACCGAGATGATACGGAAATGAACGAAGATGAAACTGAGATGACACGGAGAACGACGATGAACAGAGATGAAACCGAGAAGACACGGAGATGAACGACGATGAACAGATATGAAACCTTTCATCTGCGTCAGTCGGATGTTTCCCTTCGTGAATCTCATTGCCATCTTCGTCAAGAGGATTGTCCGTTGTGTTTGTGAAGTTCGAAAAACTATGTTTCTTCATCAATCGTTCACTGCGTTTGCGACTTACAACAAGATAATGTGGTAAGCAATCTCAATATTTTTCAGCGCCTAATCGATGAATACTAAACCCTAAATACCTCCTGGAAGTCGAATCATGGTTTCGATGAAGAAGACGATCTGCTGAAATCCACCCCAAAAATATACCAATGTCTAATTGTTAAATTGATTTTGGCGCTGCGAGTAATTTCGGATTCATATGCTTTCCTAAATTAAAGAGATAATCAAAAGCAACATAATACCCTTTCACCACTTATTTTTTAATTAAAAAAGAAAAAAGTATTTCATGGTTGCCATAAATACCTAATGTTAATCTCATCCATTCATGATTATGATCTATGGTGGCAAAATGGGTTACAAAGTTTGCTACATAATGGTGGTTTCCAAATGAAACCATATATATATATATATATATATATATATATATATATATATATATATATATATATATATATATATATATATATATATATATATATAGAGAGAGAGAGAGAGAGAGAGAGAGAGAGAGAGAGAGAGAGAGAGAGGCCCCATCAAATGCAAACCAACCAAATATTACAAACCATGTAAACCAATCTTAACCGTTCATTTAGTCTAACAAATATCTAATTTCATAAATACATCGATTATTTCCTAATATGAAGTATTAATCTATACTATATTATAAAGCACGGATAAAAAACTCTTAATTACTACTTATAAAACACAAGGTACTACCATTTTATGCATACATTTCAAAAATCTCTTAATCACAACTTGGTATGCATAAGATACAACTCATTAATGCACCACCGTTACCAAAGTTGAAAATATTCAAACTTTACTTTTTCACTTCCTTCCATATTCAAGTTCTTTCCCTCCCATTTGAGGTTTCTCCCAAAGAAGACAAGTTCTTTACTTGCTCAAATTAACACTCATTTCCTTTTATAAATTTGCTTTTTTGAGTCCAGGTTTCCAATATCAGCTTTGTCTTCCCAAAATGCTATCAAATTCAAAATTCAAATTAACAAAATCTCCTGTATATAATGAAATCCCTCCCACATCCCAAATTCAAATTCAAATTCAAACTGAAATTCTCTTCTCCTAAAATCACTAATATAGGCTTTTGTAAACCAACAACAGAGTTTTCATATTCTAAGTCATTTCCTGCCTTCATGATCCCCTCTCTGTTCCATTTGAACAATTTTTATTTGTATGACCAATGTTGTCTTTTGGTTCTTTATTTTGCAGAAAACGTTGCCTGATTCGGATGGGGTAATCAATTTCATTTTTCGATTTATATCTGGTTAACATCAATTTCAACTTTTTATAGTTAATATTTGGTTAACATGTTTTTATATCTAGAACATCCAGGGCCGATGATTGATTAAAAAAGATGCTGGTGGTGTTGCTTAACTTGCTTCGGGTTTGTTTTCTCCAATGATAATCGTTTGCCATGATTACCAATATTTTGATTTGTTTCCTCCAATGGGTTTGATGATGGGAGTTTTACAGCATATGTTGATATACTTTTGGTTCTTAGTTTTTGGTTTTAATTTTGGTTTTGTTTTTGTTTTTGATTTTGGTTTTTCGGTTTTGTTTTGTTTTTCATTTTGATTTTTCAGGGGTGAAATCACCGGGAAAATATGGTTGGTCATCGGAAGAAGTTGGTAGTTCACTGATAGAGGGTTGAGGTTGGTTTTTGACTTTTATTATGGCACAACTCTTGTTTTTATACATCTTAAATCTTGTTCTTACTGGTATGGCCTTGTTCACCGCCCAAAGTTTGATCTCCATGGTTGTATATATTCGTTGTTTAGTTGGCTCATGTTCTTTTCTAAGCATAGGTGCATGATGTTGAGAGGGATTTGACTTCATATTTTTGCTGGAAAATCCTAAGGGTTAGGGTTGTGGTTGTTTCTTTTTCTTTTCTTCTTTTTTTTACAAAAGTTTTTTTTTGTATATTTTGGTTGATGGTGGACAACATCTTCAATTACTAAATATGATTGGAGATAGTCAAGTTTTACTAAATTTGGAGTATGGATTATCCAAATTTACTAATGGTTGGAGCTCTATTTATGCTATTTGGAAGGTCACAGATTTTAAAGGTAATAAAGGGAAAAAAGGAGTAAGAACAATTGCTCACCTGATGCATTAATTTTTATTTCCATTTACAATTTGTCAGGATCTGATTCTTAACAAGAATAATGAAACTCAGAAACAATATTAAAGAAGTTGCGGAAAAACACTTTAATATTCAAATATCGATGTAACAGTAAAGTAGAAATCACAACTTATAAACTTTATTGAATGATTAAAGTTACAAGCTTTCACACAAAACCTCAATCTTGATGAACAGGCTCACCAAGACGAATTCTACTTCTCTAGAACTAGGATTGTAAACCTTGAGGTCAATTCTCTCTCAAAACAAAAGCTTAGAATACTCGTGTAACAAACTATTCTGAATAATTCTATACATATACTGAAAATAAAAGATAATTACAAAACATAAAAGATCTTCAGTATATTCTTCTATAGTTATCTTCAATCTTCCATGATTATCTTCAAACCTTGATCTGCGCGGCTTACCAAGATTATCACATAAGCAGTATTAAGTCATAGCAGCATTAACACTCTGAGTAGTATTGATCTTCACCAGCAGTAGTAACTATGCTTAGCAGTATTAATTTCTACAAGCAGTAGTAATTTGGCTCAGCAGTAGTAACCATGTTGTACTGGCAGCAGTAATCATACTTGAACAAATCTTCAGTTCCCAACAATCTCCCCCTAACTTGACTTTTAGAGAAGAGAAGTCAAGTTCTTCAGATGCTCCCAAAACTCCATTGCTCATAATCCTGTATCAGAATTCAGCCCCAAACTTTGATTAAGAGTTCTCTGAATCAAGTATCTTGCCATTTCAGAATCTGGTGCACAACCAAGCTTTTTCTTCAACATAGCATGCAACTTTAGCCTGTTATGGTTGTAAACTCTATCCACTAAGAAGTATTCAATGTGATTTGTATCCATAGTCAGTGCATATACTCCACTTCTTTCATACAGATGGTTTTGAAAACATTTCTGATAACATGCTGAACTTCCTCTGGCTTGAACAACATGCATAGATATTCCATCACAAGTTTTGTAACTAGTATCCCTGGAGTTTTCAGCTTATCAGCATATAATTTCATCCCCACCTCAAACATTTCCTCTAAATCAGATCTGGAGCATACTCTTACAATCTTGGCCCAAGTAGGATATACTTCAAACTTGTCATCTTTCCTCTTAAGCCTGATATACTCCGTTCCATCTACTTCCATGGTATCCCAGTGAATAATCTCAGGAGGCTTGACACCAACCGGTTCAGCTGTTATAGGCTCAGGCACTTTTTCCATCACCACCATGTACATATTCACATCAGAAGTACTGGATGGTTCTTCCTGAGATTGAGCTTTTTGTTCATCAGACTTAGGTGCCCCTTCTTCTTCAGCTACCTTCTGTTCTTTCTCAGCTTCTTCCTCATCCACTCTAGGTTTCTTAGCTGGTTTTCTTATTGCCATCATTTTTGTTCTTTTCAAAGTCCTCAAACTTTCACCTAGAGTAGCTTCCTTCCTTGGTGTTTCTTGATCATCAGGAAATGGTTTTTGTATTTGAAGGTCATGCCTCTCTTTCATCTTCTTTTCCACTTCAACTCTTGCTTGGTCATTTCCTTGTAACTTAGTCATCTCTGCCTCATACAAACCTTTGATTTGATCAAATGACATTTTTGTGAACATTTCCTTTTTGACTCCCACAGCACCTTTGAGGAAAGTGATCATCTTCTTTCTCTCTTGGGTGCCAAGGTAGGTCTGTGAAGGTTGCCTCTTCTTTGCACCCATTTTGATCATTACAGGCTTCTTTAGAATTGCAGATTTCTTCTGTGCCATCTCTGTTGCCAAACTCTTTTGATATGCTTCATTAAGCTCTGCAGCTAGAGCTCTTGCCATCTCCCTATCTTTTTCCACTTGATCTTTTTCTGCTTGCTCAAGTTCTGCCTGAATTTTCTTAGCCAAAACTTCATCTGACTCAACCAACTTTTGCTTTTTAAGTGTTTGGTCAGATTCCACTATCTTGGTTTTGCCTTTGTCCTTGCTTGCTACCTTATCACCACTAGCTTTCTTGATAACTTCAGCATTGTCTTTGATGACAACTCCTTTGGTCTTTGAAGTGACCTTAGGAGTGTCATGTTTAGCCTTGATTAATGCTTCAGCTATCTCAATTTCTTCCAAATTGCTGCTAAGGATGTCGGTTAATATCTCTTGAACAATTTCTGCTGCTTCATTTATTTCAGCAGCATTAACTGTTTTTGCTGCTTTCTCAAACACTGTTTCTGTTTCTACTGCTTTCTCTGTAACTGCTGCTTTTTCAAACCCTGTCTCTGTTTCTACTGCTTGTACCTTATCCCCACTACCACCAGCAAACTCCCCCTCATCTCCATGTTTCTCCCCCTAATTCTTAGCATTTTCCATGTTGACCTCAACTTCTGACTCCCCCTTTTTGGGAGCATCATCCACTGGGTTCCTTCTTCTGAGCTCAAATCTTTGCTTTGACCTTCTTTGAACCACCTTCTTAACCAATTTCTTTAAGGTGCTGATTTCTTCTTACTGGTTGATGATGACTTTCTTGAGTTCATTTACAACCTTCTTGTGAGAATCCAGTTCAGTTGCCATGTTGGACATGGCAGAAATCAATTCCTGGTAGTCATATCTATCTTCACCTTCTCCAGGAGTGTTACCCCCTTTTGAGGGATCATTGGAATGTTTAATAGGGATCTCCAGCCAGACTGAAGCACCACCTATTCCCTTGGTTTCTGGGCACCCGGGACCTTTGAATGATTGCTCATTCAAAGTTGTCGTGGGGAAGGTCTTAGTGATGTTACCACTGGCCTCCTCTGTGCTAGCAGGAGTAGTGGCAGCCTTCTCACCCACATGTTCATGCATCTCCTTAGTGAGCACCTCCTTGGGGTTGGGAGACACCCCAGTGGTTTCCCTATGGATATTCTCTAATGGAGAATGCTCCATTAGAGGGCTTTGAGGTTCTGGGTTTGTGGGAGGTACAACAAGGGAAGGAGCCTTGTGTACCTTTCTCTTAGTATAAGTTTTGGATATAACTGGGGTTGGCTTAAGAACAAGGGACTGAGAGAGTGATATAGTGGTTGAAGGTTGGGTTTGGCTATCAGTGGGATGGTCTAGTGAGGGCCTTGACCCTGATGCCATACCTTATTGGTTGTGGGACACCACCATCATTGTAGAGAACAATGGGGTGTCAACTCCTTCCGAGTCCTTGGCAGATCTTTTCATATTTGAAAAGACCTTGCCCTTTGGGATTTTAGGTACATATACCGCATTAGACTGAGGCATATCCGTCAATTCAGAGGTGATAACTGTCTGGACAAATCTTGGATACATATAGAAACTCTTTTTATTATCCAAGTTTGACACAAGGTCATTGAAAATCATTCGTGAGAAATTATACTTTCTGGCAGTGGACAAGCAGACCAAAGCATAAGCAATGGTACTACTGAACTGACTCCATCCAATAGTTTTTCGAGAAATACAGTGCATAAGAGTATGAACAAAGAAACGCCATTGGGGAGAAAAGTTAGCTTTGTAAAATTTGAAAGCACCCAGTTGGCCTTCATACCCCATTCTTGTGAGATTGAAAAACAAATCCTCATTAGAGATAGAGGTAATACCTGAGGCATCGTCTAGTCGTAGACTGATGCGAATGACCTCTTCAGAGACTATCAAGGGTTTGTCACATACCCTTGTCTTGATAAACTTCACACCGTTTTCAGTAACAGCGGTGGCATTCGCCCAAAATTGCTTCTGGTGCTCGATGTAAATTTGTGGTGACACTGTAAGAGCATGAGCTATATGACTGGACTTGAGAAAATCAACTATTTGATGGAATCCAGCAGCCTGCTTAGGCTTTTGAAGCATTGCGATCTCATTGTGTTCATCAATAAATGCCATGGATGCCATCTGGCTTGAGGATTCTTGACTGAAACACACTGGTTGCTTGAGAGAAAAGAGTTAGAGAGAAGAGGAACAGTATTCAAAGAGTCGTTGTGAGCTTTTTGGCGGGCAAAGAGGGTATTTATAGAATTCAGGAAAGAAGCAGTATTAACCCTAATTTCAGTTAAAGCAGTACTGACCCACTCGCAGTATTAACTGAGAGCAGTAGTAACCAACTACCAGTATTAACTAACTAGCAGTATTAACTAACTAGCAGTATTAACTAACTAGCAGTAGTAACACATACCTGAAGTAGTAACTCAAACTAGTAGTAGTAATAATGAACCTGCAGTAGTAACTTTGCACTGGCAGCATTAAAACTGCACTGGCAGCATTAACGATACTTACACTATTGAAGCTTGTGTTAGTCTGAGTAAGGCAATAAAACTTCCTGAGAAAGATGATTAGTAGCACCAAAAAAAAAAAACAAATAACAGGTATACAAACACTTTTTAAACATGAGCTCATTCAGAGTTGATCATGCCCACACTTGTGACCAAGAAAGTGAATCTACCCACATCAAAAGCTTTAGTGAATAGATCAGCAAACTGGTTATTAGTATGAACTTTAGCAACTTGAATTAGCTTCTTTTCATTGCAGTCTCTAATAAAGTGATACCTGATTTCAATGTGCTTTGTTTTGGAGTGCTTGACTGGATTGTTAACAATGCTAATAGCACTGCTATTGTCAATGAGGATTGGAGTGTGAAGAAAGGTTACCCCATAGTCCAGCATTTGATTCTGAATCCATAGAACCTGAGAGCAGCAACTTGCAGCAGCAATGTACTCAGCTTCTGTTGTGGATAAGGACACTGTGGTTTGCTTCTTACACTGCCAAGAAACTAGTCTTGCACCCAAAAGCTGACATCCTCCTGAAGTAGACTTTCTATCCATATTAGCACCACCCAAGTCACTGTCTGAATATGCAATCAAGTCAAAAGTAGATTCATAAGGATACCAAAGACCTAATCTAGGTTGCCCTCGTAAGTATCTGAAAATCCTCCTAACTGCTTGAAGATGTGACTGCTTTGGCTTGACTTGGACTCTGGCATACACACACACAGGAAACATGATATCTGGTCTTGAGGCTGTGAGATACATGAGAGATCCAATCATTGATCTATAAAGATGGACATCAACATCCTCCCCCTTGAGATCAGCAGTGATCTGTTTGCGTGTTTCCATTGGTGTGCTTGCTGGCTTTGAGTCTGATAAACCATATTTATCTAGGATGTCTTTCACATACTTTGATTGACTTATGAAAATCCCATCTTTCTGCTGTTTCACTTGAAGCCCAAGGAAGAAAGTGAGTTCACCCATTGAACTCATTTTGAAGCTCTTGTGCATCAACTCTTCAAATTCTCTACACATCTGATCTTTTGTGGATCCAAATATGATGTCATCCACATAGATCTGAACAAGTAGGGTGTCCTTCTTACTTCTTTTAATGAAAAGGGTCTTGTCAATGATTCCCCTTTCAAACCCATTTTCCAAGAGATAGGTGGACAGAGTATCATACCATGCTCTTGGGGCTTGATGTAGACCATAGAGTGCTTTCTTAAGTTTGTATACTCTGTCAGGATATGATGGATTTTCAAATCCAGGGGGCTGACAGACGTATACTTCTTCATCAATTGTTCCATATAGAAAGACACTCTTCACATCCATTTGATATACCTTGAACTTCATATATGAGGCATAGGCTAGAAACAACCTAATTGCCTCTACCCGTGCAATTGGAGCAAAGACTTCCTCATAGTCTATGCCTTCTTCCTGAGTGTACCATTATGCCACTAGCCTTGCTTTGTTCCTGATTACTATTCCTCTCTCATCCTTTTTATTTCTGAAAATCCACTTGGTGCCAATTGCTCTATGACCTTTTGGAAGGTCCACCAAGTCCCAAACATCTTGCAATTTAAACTGTAGCAACTCTTCTTGCATGGCTTCTATCCAACTTGAATCTTTCATTGCATCATAAGCCTTCTTAGGCTCAATCTGAGATAGAAAGCAAGAGAGTACTGTATGCTGTTGATCCTGCAAATCTTGAAGTCTTCTTTGATTCCTAGTCATCATAGGAGAAGTGATGTCTCCTATTACTAGCTCAGAAGGATGATTCTTCTGAGTTCTTGTCTGATGACTAGGTTCTTCATTAATTCCCACATCTAAATTGGAGTCATTTAAGTCAGCTGAGGGGATCTCATCAGCTACTTCTGGTTCTTCATGCTCTGGATTCTCCTCATCTCTTCTTTCTTCTTCACTCTGAATTGGTTCAATAACAGTCTCCGTTTCACAGATTTCAACAGGGTTCATTGTAGGTATGGGAAAGATCACAGACTGAAGAATAATATCTTGTACTTGTTCATCCCTTGATCCTCTACTTCCTGATCCTGCATGATCATCACTACTAAAACCCAAAGAGTTAGTTAGTGAATCAATGTCAAATAACCACTGAGAACCTGAACCAATAGGATTTGGGAGATCTGATACCTCTGCCATGAGAGCTTGATTTTGAATGGCCTCTTCTGCTTGATCACCCCAGTCAAACCCCATTCCTTGTTGAGAAACAAGAGCTTAAGCAAAGTTTCTGTTCTGGTTGAAGCTTCCAGTCTGAGCTTGTTGGAGATTGTTGTGTGACACTCCACTTCTGCATTCCCTGGCAAAGTGTCCCTTCATATGACACTTGTAGCACTCCACCTTTGACTTATCAAAGCCTGCTCCATTTTCTCTTTTTTGGGAGAAGTTGTTCCTCCCAGTCCTCTTGATGAACTTCTTCACCCTCATAGAAAGCATAACCATCTGCCATTTAATATCCATCTCTTCAAGATCATCAGGATGAAGCTGTTCCAAGTCATCATTGATTAAAGAGGAGTTACCATGGCTGGAAAGAAAGGCTTCAAAAACATATTCATTGCCTTTTTCTTGATTTACTCCATTAGCAGCATTAACTGATTCAGGGTTAGCAATAGAATCAGTTGATGCTGATAGGAGTGCAACATTATGAACATATCCAGTAGGCTTCTTCCTTGCTTCCACCTCAGATTCAAACACTCTCAGATCATTGTACAGATCATCCAGTTCCTTTTCTTCCAATTTGTCATTCTGTCTGAATGAAACAGTGTACATGGTCCATTCATCTCCAAGAGATCTGAGGAACTTTCGGTTGACATCATCTTGTTCCATCTGGACTCCAACAGTAGCTAACTCACCAATTAACTTATTGAATCTATCAAAAGTTTGAGTCATAGACTCATTCTTTGAAGATGTAAAATTTTCATATTGCTGCTTGAGAATATCCCTTTGATTCCTCTTAGTGCTCTTGGTGCCAGCAAATCTCTTCTCTAAAGCATTCCATAGAATATGTGCATCAGTGCAGTGGTGAAACTGATGTTGAGACTCATTAGGAATGGCCAAAAGCAGGGTGCTTAAGGCTTTCATCTCCAATTGTCTCACTTTCTTCTCAGCATCAGTTTTTGGAGGTGGTCTTCTTCCATCTTGTCCAATTTTACCTTCAGCAGAGGGACCATTCTCAACAATGTCCCACATAGAAAAGTCTGTAAGGAGGATGTACTGCTTGATCCTAATTTTCCACATGTCAAACTCATTAGGTTTGAGCATGGGAACCTTTGAAACAAGAGTACTGTTTGATTCAACTGTGTTGTCCATGATGAATGAAGGTTTCTGAGAATACTTGGCTCTGATACCACTTGTCAGGATCTGATTCTTAACAAGAATAATGAAACTCAGAAACAATATTAAAGAAGTTGTGGAAAAACACTTTAATATTCAAATATCGATGTAACAGTAAAGTAGAAATCACAACTTGTAAACTTTATTGAATGATTAAAGTTACAAGCTTTCACACAAAACCTCAATCTTGATGAACAGGCTCACCAAGACGAATTCTACTTCTCTAGAACTAGGATTGTAAACCTTGAGGTCAATTCTCTCTCAAAACAAAAGCTTAGAATACTCGTCTAACAAACTATTCTGAATAATTCTATACATATACTGAAAATAAAAGATAATTACAAAACATAAAAGATCTTCAGTATATTCTTCCATAGTTATCTTCAACCTTCCATGATTATCTTCAAACCTTGATCTGCGCGGCTTACCAAGATTATCACATAAGCAGTATTAAGTCATAGCAGCATTAACACTCTGAGCAGTATTAATCTTCACCAGCAGTAGTAACTATGCTTAGCAGTATTAATTTCTACAAGCAGTAGTAATTTGGCTCAGCAGTAGTAACCATGTTGTACTGGCAGCAGTAATCATACTTGAACAAATCTTCAGTTCCAAACACAAGTGCTCACCCCGATGCATTGCACGGGTACACTGCTAGTCACAATTAATAAACTCAAATCATCTTTATTAAATATTCAAATCATAATAAATGAATCTTCATTATTTCTATAAATATCTTAATTAATTAGTTTCTATGGTTTGCAACATTTGTGTGGTTTGCATTTGATTTACCCTCTCTCTCTCTCTCTCTCTCTATATATATATATATATATATATATATATATATATATATACTACCTTAATATGCATTTACATCAAATGTCTTAAAGACAAGTCTTTAAACATATAGTACAAGACTTTAAAGTATAAAAATAAAAAAAACTCTTAATTACTATATTTAATGCATGATATACAACTCATTGATGCAAGTATTTCAAACCAACCCAATTAAAAGAGTAGATCTCCCGCTCATATGGACCTCCATCCCTTGTACCTGCATCCTACCATGCTTTCTGATGGCCTCTATCCCTTGTACCTCCATCCTACCATGCTTTCTGACTTGCAGCCCATGCTTTCAGACTTTCTCTCTACTCCAGCATTTGAATTTTGAAAGTAGAGTAGACCTGGTTTCACGCCCTCTCTCCCTTAAATCTGTATGCACCCTCTCAATGAAAATGGCGTGTCTCAATGAAATCGGTGCGCTGTTAGGGTTTCTATGGATATTTTTGTGTTTCTCTTCTTTCTTTTTTCCCTTTTCTTGGTGTAGGTTTAAGAAAATGCTAGACAACAGGAATCAATTACGGGTGATTCGCGAGAATCTTTCCAAGATTACCTTTCAAGATCGATCAGGTATATCTTTCAAGATCTGCAAGAATCAAAATGATTAGTTAGTGTAATTCAATCTTGGTGCCTTTTCCCCTTTAAAGAAGTTTCATCGTTTTGAGATATTCTAAAAAATTTATATTCTCTGTCTTCCTCAATCAAATATTTTGAAACTGAAAACCCATCCAAATGCTTGAATTTTTAGTGGAAAATTCAATCTGGGTTTTTGATATATTAGGGTTTATACCTTACCCATTCGATTTTTTAATGGGCTTTGATTAGTTTTTGTTTTTGATCAGGTGAAATTGTTGTGTTTTTTTTTAACTCAAGCTCATTAGATTCGGTAGTTGAGATCTAATGGGTGCTAATACCGAATCTAAGGATTTTAGAGCTTCGATCTGCCGGTTTGTGGTTTTAGAGCTTCTATTTAGTTCTAATCATTGTTTAGTCCATTGGTAATTGTTTTAAAGATTGGTCTTGTTATGCTATAGTGGTTTACTTAATATGTTGGCTTCTCGTTCAGGGTATCAGATGCATCAGGTTGATTTATTTTGGAAAATAATGTGGATTATAAGGTTTACCTCCGTCTGTTGGATGCATAAGGTCTGGAGTGATGGTTTTTAGTTTATATATATATATATATGGGTTCCGGTGAGAAGTTGAGTTAATAGTGAGAAGTGTGGGAAGTGGTAATCCATCATTGGATGAGAAATGGATGCATATTAGGATGAGATGCACCGAGATAAAATGCACCAGATCAATTCCCTTCTAAGCCGCAATTCATGGGAGGGCTTGAGATTAAAAAAGATCAACGGTTCAGATCCACTTCTCACCATTAATTCAACTTCTCATGCAATGCCCTTTGCCAAGATTGCACTTACTTTGATATATGGTTTTAACTTTTGGTTTAATTGGAATATGTAAAAGTTGGAAGCTTTATTTCATATTGTTTTCAGTTCGAACATTATAGAGTTTTTCTACCGGATTCAATTATAATTAGCATATTGATTCTTGGCTTGGTTCATAACTTAACACCTAATATTTGTTCTGGATGCTTCGTGAATACCATCTTTGCTGGAGAATGAGGAATGGTGATCGAGGCTTTTGGAAGATCAAAGTTTTTGTTTATAATATAGGGGAAACAGGTTTTAGAAATCCTATTTGGAAGTGTTTGTTAGGAAAGCAATTGATATCTATGCCTTTTGATAAGAAGTTTGTATAGTTTCTTAATAACACTATGTTGCATATCAAATAATGAATTCTTAAGCCACTATGTTTGTTGTGCATAATTTCATGTAGTCAAGCCTTTTGTTTGAGTTATGAATTGCATGACCAAGTGTAAATCATATCATTGTTGAAATATCCTCTAATAAAACCACGATAGTTTCAATATCGTTTGCATTTACGGCACCCACCGTATTCTACGGGTACACAACTACTATTTGCAAAAGATTGAACATATCTAGATAGTGCCAAGCCTTTTGTTTTAACAAAGTTGAAAAACTACCTTTGATATGTGGAGTTTATGGTAATTACTCTTGGTTAATATATATTCATTAAACATGTTGATCAAGTGGGATGTCAAATAAGGAATCATGAGACATTAGCATATGTTAAGTCTGCAAATGTGCTTTATGTTTCTTGGTTTAAAGTTCTCATATAAGTCCCGGATATATAGAAGGGATGAAACTCTCTCCTTGTATTACTGTATTTTTCACTATTTTGTTATACATTTATTTGACAACCTTTTTTTATGGCTCATTGTTTTTATATATTTTGGCTTTTGTAGTTGACAAAATAATTCTCTGTGATTTAGGCTATAAAGGAGAGAACAAATATATGATTACTTATGGGCTGTTTGTTTACCTCTTAATGGTTCCATTAAGAGGTAACCTTTAATTCGCTAAGAGTTGAATTTTGTTTGACAATGGCCATAGGTCAAATGTTCACACTATATTTACTGTTTGGTTAATTCTATTCTTTATGCTAATTGTGTTTTGTGCAGGTTCTCCTTTTTGGATTTGATCTTTTCCTGGTGGTTGGGACTGGTTGCATCTGGTTTTAAAAGACATTGCAGTAAATGATTTTCAAGTCTTTTGGACATCAATACCAAGTTTTTTTTGAAACTAATTCCTTGGTTATTAACAACATCAAACTGAAAAGAAAATCGTTTTCCATTTGACTTGGTTTTGCTATGACAATCGTTATGGCTCTGAGTATAGCTATTCTCAAAGCATGTGTATTTAGTTATGGCTCTGAGTATAGCTATTCTCAAAACCATTTGACTTGGTTTTGCTATGACAATCGTTATGACAATCGTTATGGCTCTGAAAAGAAAATGGTTTTGCTATGACAATTGGTATTCTTTCTTACACAAGGTACTATCTTTTTATGCATAAATTTTAAACATCTTAGTTACAACCTTATATGCCTAAATCAGGTCAGTATTGTTTTTATGTTGATTTTCTACTTTTTCTCCATCTCCTTTCTATGTGCGTTTCTGAATGTTAAAACCTGAAAATCTTGATTGAGAAACCATTGTCTGAGATTTTTGTTGGATTATATTGGTCCTAAAAATGTGAGATTATGTTGTTTTCTGTTTTTGCTTTGATTTGGGTACAAAAATCTATTTTATGTTTATGTGTGTGAACTGTTAATGATTTATGATTTTAATGACTTGTTCACTTCATTTGTTAACCAATTGTTAGACTATATCTTAATTTGCTTTCATAAGTATGATGCATATGGTATAGAATGTTTGGTTGAGAGTGCATTCTGATTCCAAACATATGCAGATAATGAGTATTCCTTTACAATGGAATGACCACGATTACGTCCCAACCGTATTTGATAATTTCAATGCCAAGGTGGTTGTCAATGGCAGGACTATTAATCTAGGCTTATTGGACACTGTTGGTAGCCTTTTGGAATGTTTATCTATTATTTTGTAAAATACTTTCCTTAATTTCATGTTTAATACGTTTCATTGATAGTGCGAGCTATGAAACAGGACATCGGTGTTACAACAGATTAAGACCGTTGAGTTATCGTGGGGCAGATGTTTTCATTTTGGCATTCTCACTCATCAGCAAAGCCGGCTATGAAAGCGCTCAAGTTTGGTGTTAACTTCATGCCCCATAGAATCAGTCCCCGCAGGCCATAAGAGGTTTTTTCTTGCCATTTACTTCATGCCCCATGGAATTAGTTGAGATGTCCCCAAGCTTGTCGGACACCTATGATGGTAAAAAATTGTTATTTGCTTGTAAACTTCTATGATACACAATCTTAGTAGACATCATGTACAACCAAGTGGCTTTTGCCAATGGTATCAGTGGTTGTAAGTTCAAGTATCTGAATGGCCTGTTTGACCAATTCAAAAAATAAGAAAAAAAGTAGACATCATATAAATAGTTGAATTCATGCTTTTGTTTCACTGTAGTCCTCATTGGTTATTTTTTCTGGAAAAATTGATTTACAGGTATATATGAAGGTCTGGAATTTAAGAGAAGGAGGTTCCTGCTAGTGATGGCCATCTTGGCCCGGCCCGACCCGCCTCAAAGCCCGGCCCGACCCGATGCCAAACCGGTTTGAAGCCCGAAATCATGGACCGGTTTGTGTTTTTAGCGTTTTTGGCGGCCCGGCCCGAAACCGGTTCCCGACCCGGTTTTTGGCCCGGCCCGGCCCGATTCGTACTTTAAAAAAAAAAAAAAAGACGCTATGTTACCGTTTATATACGTTTTTGTGTATTTTTTACCCCCCAAACCCCTATAAATACTTGTATTGTAAGTTTGTAACTTAAAATTATATATAAAACGCATTCTTAAAGTGTATTTTAGTGATTTATTATAAATAAAACGTATTTTTAAAGTGTATTTTAGTGATCTATTATATAAAGAAATTATTTTAAAAAAATACAAGGAAATCATCGGCCCGATCACGGCCCGGTTTGGGCCCGGTCCGACCCGGTTTTTATATAACCGGTTTATTCCCACCTTAAACGGGCCGAACATTTTTGGGTGAAGCCCGGCCCGGCCCAGCCCGAAACCCGATTGACCCAGTTTTTAAAATAACTGTTTGGGCCCGAAGCCCGTTTTGGCCCGGCCCGAGCCCGATTTTTGGCCATCACTAGTTCCCGCCATCTTGGAAGGTATCTCGAAGGTGTGTAATACTCAGAATTTTCCTCTCATTTTGTTTGTCTCGACATGGTAATAGTGTCTAATAGGAATCATAGTTTTAGATCACATTGTATTGTCTATTTATAGGAGTTTTTGTACCGAGTCTGCATCAATATTAGCTTCACACATTCTCCTTAATCTCTCAACAAGGATAACATCAGAGTCGTAGAGATAGACCTTTGCCTCTGTACTCGAACCAATGAGAGTAGACTCCAACGCTTTATTGAACCTGCAAATGTTGGACAATTGGAAGTTAGAATTGTATAGCATGCAATGTGGATCGAGTTGACAGACCTATCTATGTCACAAAGCCGATGGTAATTTATGCGGTAAAGTAAGTTATAGACTTATGTTGTTAAATCTTATCGGTAAGTGCTTGCCTGGTAAGCGTTTGGGTAAACGACCCCCAAGTGTAAATATATCATCCTTAAAATTTCCTCTAACAAAACCACCAAAGCTTCAAAATCGTATACATTTACGGCTCCCGCCGCATTGCGCGGGTACATAACTAGTATATATATATATATAGGGTCAGGTTCAGGGGAAAACCTAAAAAAAACAGAAAACTGAAGAACATCCTGATAGTCCTTCATCTGGACGGTATGCACTTGTGCATACAAGTAATTTGTAACATGCACACGCATAAAAAAAACAACAACATAATTACCTGTATGCACAAGTGCATACTGTCCAGATGGAAGACTACCAGAGTGTTCTTCAGTTTTCCGTTTTTTGAGGTTTTCCCTTAAACCTCCGTATATATATATATATATATATATATATATATATATATATATATATAATCTTATTTGTGTTAGTGGCTTTTTTTCCTTCCGTGTTTGTAATCCTCGGGTTTATTGGTTGGTTTTTCATTTCAGATATAAATCATAGTCTTTACCCTTTTATATCTTAAAAAAATAATTTAATAAGAAACCCGTGTATCATACAAGGTTCAAAATAGCGTAAGGCGTGGCGTGGCGTGACGTGGCGGCGAGGTCAAACCTTAAGCCTTACACGCCACGGCGAGGACGCAACGTTTTTCAAGGCGTGACATAAGACGACAAATTTGTATGTCATATTCAAAATTATATATATATATATATATATATATATATATATATATATATATATATAGAGAGAGAGAGAGAGAGAGAGAGAGAGGTGTTCAAATGCAATCCTTTTTAATGGTGCAACCCCATGCAACCCACCTATCTACCACTCATTTTGTTTTCACCTTTTTAATTAAAAAAGGTGAAAATAAAATGAGTGGTAGATAGGTGGGTTGCATGAGTTGCACTATTAAAAAGTTGCACAATAACTCACCTCTATATATATACGTATATGTTATATATATATATATATTATTCTAATCAAATAATGATATTAAAGAATGTACATTTATATTGGAAGAAGAAAAATCATATAAATTACTAGTATAAAAATAATTTTTGATTGAATATTTAAAATAGAACTTAGAAAGTAATTTTACAACTTCGTTTTAATCGTGAGTCCATAACGTTTATGACTTCATGAAACTGTGAGTGATAACCACTTGGGTTGTGGCGCACTGGTAAAGTCTTTGGGGGATGTAGTGGAAGATCTTATCTACCCAGAGTTCAAATCCAGGCGCTACCAAAGCCCTTGTGGCCATGGAGGTTCACCTGCGATGACTCTAGGCCATTCGTGGTCGCCCGGGGATTAGTCGGTGCGCGTAAACTGGCCCGGAAACCCACGGTTACCAAAAAAAAAAAAAACTGTGAGTGATGTGATTAGATAAATCTATAAAAGTGTTAAATCTAAAGATACAAATGAAAAAACACAAAATATAAAAAAAATTAAAAAAAATAAAATTTTTGAAAAAAAGTCACGCCTTAGAAAAAACGTGCGCCGCGGCACGCCATGGTGTGCCTTAAAGCGCCATAACGTGAGTCACGTCTTACAGAAACGTTATGGGTCATTTCGTAACGGCAGAAACGCGTCTTACGCCATATCACATCTTTTTAAACACGGGTATCATATCATTAGAAGTCTCGACTTTTTTATAATTAAACATTACAAGAATATCAAATAAACAAAGAAAGGTGTGTATCATTCATGACTGACATCCCGATCAACAAGTCATACATAATAAGTCAACCAAACGGATTCTTCCTTTGAATTTCTTGAAATTGAAAAAGGATTTTAGGTCACATTCCACGAACAAATGTGTAATCGGCTTTCACAAGTTGACCAAGAAAAGCATGCAAAAATGGAGGACCAAGACATTTCAAAATTTCAATCGACAAAAAAGATAAGGGCCCTCTCACTCACATTTCAAAATCATAAACCCTTCTTCACACACCCTTTCTTTATAAATCATCGTGATCACCCCACAATTTTGAAATAAAGCAATCAATCGTTTCCCAAATTCAATTTTTGAAAAAAATTTATAATCAATGGACCGCCATGAATCCAAAGTCGTCGGAGGTCCAGGTGTGGTGTTGAAAGGAGTTCCGGCGTACGGCGGTAAATACATACACTACAGTGTACTTGGAAACCTATTTGAGGTTTCTTCTAAATACGTTCCTCCTATTCAACCTGTTGGTCGAGGTGCATACGGCATCGTTTGGTAATCACTTGCCTCCAAAATTTTATCTTCTCCATCGATTATGTGAAAATTTGAAGTTAAATACTGTTTTTGTTTCCGTTTCTGAACAGAGATTATCTCAATTTAGCTCTTATAAGAATATGTGATGAGTTTGATATTGTGTTTTGGTGGTTCTCAGATTTTTAGGTTAATTAATGGTGAAAATTGTTCACGAATTATAGGCTTTTTAATTGAGATTGGATTAGGAATACTTATTTAAAGATAAATCATCACTTGTTGATTCTATTATTTCGGTTGGAAAGATTGTTTTCCCCTGCTCAATGGCTAATGGTTGATTGATTTTGATAACATTTGTTACTGCAGTTGTGCTAAAAATTCTGAAACAAAGGAAGAAGTTGCAATCAAGAAAATTGGGAATGCATTTGATAACAGGATTGATGCTAAGAGGACTTTGAGGGAAATCAAACTTTTGTGCCATATGGATCATGAAAATGTATGTAGATTTTCACATGAATTATTGTGTTTTTGGGCCATAAATGTTTTGGTGCATGTTGATGTGTGGTCACAGCTGATCCTTTTTTGGGGTCAATGTGTCTGATTTTGTTGATGATTTGCAGATTGTGAAAATTAAAGACATCATACGGCCACCGGATAAAGAGAAGTTCAATGATGTTTATATTGTTTATGAGTTGATGGATACTGATCTGCATCAGATTATTCGTTCTTCACAGTTATTGACAGATGATCATTGTCAGGTGAGGTTAAAATAACAATGTTCCGAGTTGCCTATGGTGTTTGCTTTCAAGTATTCTTTATTTATGCTTTTTATTCAAGATTGAATTATAGTTGGTCACTACAGGAGCGGACCCAATATGGTGCATACGCTGGCACGGGCCACTGCTTTGCTCCTCCGCCATAGTGTAAAAATTTTTAGGGTCGTGAAAGGTGCCACTGTATTATTTTGTTGGGTGCAACCGTATATTCTTTGAAACTACAACAATAACACAAGTTTATCTTGGTAGAGTTGGTTTGCACGGTTTTTTCTTCCCTTCCAGGCACGGGTCGAATCCCATTTGTATCATTTTCTTAGTTTTTAACTTTTAATTTCAGGTTTATTAGATTTCTGATAAAAAATGGGATAAAAGACTCGAACACAAGACCTCACATACAAAAAACAAAGAACTAACGAACAGACGAATGATGATTTTGTAAAGAATATCTATAGCTTTGTTTTTTATAGTCAAATGGTGCCACCACATCAAAAAGTTTCTAGGTCTGCCTCTGGGTCACTACTCTCCAAATGAAAATGTATTATCATCATGAAGTTGCACCATCATCCTTTATAGTTACGACTTATAAAGGTGTTCAATGTTCTTCCACATGTGTAGACATGCTCAAGGACCTTAAACAGGAGAAATAGAAGAGCAAGTCAGTAAATGAGGGAGAGGGCAAGAAAAAAAACTGGGATGCATTCCGGTTTTTTATTTGATTTTTTGAATTTTCAACGAATTCTGTACACCATTCAACTAAAAGTTGTGACTTTATTTTGATCATTGAGATTACTAGTAGGCGACCTTTGGTTTTGGCAATGCAATTGTTTCTTAGGGCCCATGGGTTGCCCGTTCGAGTCTACCCAGGACGACTGTGGATTTCCTTGGCTGTTATCTTCAGGTTCCCATGGGATTAATCTAGGTGTGTGCAAGATGGCCTGAACACCCTCGGTTCAAAAAAATGCAATTGTTTATCTTTAAATAGCTGATGATGTGTAGTGGTGATGGTATCATAGCTCCATTTTCTTAGGTGTCTTGCCTACATTTATACTAATGAAGTCGAACCTCATGACCCTTTTCTTCCTTGACGTCTAGAAATGTATGTAAAATACCAATTTTAGAGTTACCATCTTTTTGATAGGAATTATTGGAGACATAGGACTAGGGTGGCGGATTTTGGTAGGGACAAGTGGTAGGGTAAAGGAGGGAAGGACCACGGTCGCGACAGATAGGCTAGCGACGCCATAAGTGGTAGTTATCCGTTCTGTATTTTGTGTTTTCTTGATTGTTCTTGCCTGTGTTCCTGCTGTCTTTTGTGTTCATTGTACCTATTGTGTGTTTGAACATGCTCTTGCTCCTATTTCCTTTTATACTCCCTCCGTCCCAAAATAAATGTCCACATTGAAAATGACACTTAATTTTAGAAATGTGTAACTAAATGACACTTTTACCCTTATTAATAGACAGAAAATTTCTCCAATCTCATAAATAAGGGTAGAATGGGAAATTGGACACTTACTTTTGAAAGTGGACACCTATTATAGGACAAACTAAAATAGAAATGTGGACACTTATTTTGGGACGGAGGGAGTATTTTGAATTGCAAGCCGGGGTTGTTCAGCGAAACAGTCTCTTTATCCCTTGGGGTAGATGAAAGTTCTGCGTACACGGTGCATACAGCCCCCTAGACCCTACTTCTAGGTGGGGTATACTGGATTTGTTTGGTTTCGTCTACATGGTATGGTACTATAAAGTGTTTAAACACCCGTATTACAATTAGAGAAAATGTCGAGAAACCAACGGATTTTGACCTTACAAATATTTCTCTGAGTGTTCTTTAGAATGCTATGAAGACACTAGTAGACTACGAATCTTAGAGTTTTTCAACCTTCTGTAAAAATTACTTCCCGCAACTCGTACTTTTGGGATGTCCTATGAAAATGGAATTCCATTTTTATGATATCATTGCACAAATCTTCAACAACAGTCACCAAATTTATAAACTGTAAAACATGTTTCTACATTTAAAAAGATACTGTAATTACTACCCCTTGTTTTTTGAGGGAATCCTCGTTTTATGCTTTCGAGTGGGATATACCAGTTTGGTTTGGACTATATGCAAGGATTTCCTTCCTAACCCTCACAAACTTTTTTTCTTGTGATTTTAAACAAGTCTTTTTGATCTTTTTTTAAAGTTCTTA
The DNA here is from genome assembly GCA_954870635.1 of Arctium minus. Lineage (NCBI taxonomy): Eukaryota > Viridiplantae > Streptophyta > Magnoliopsida > Asterales > Asteraceae > Arctium > Arctium minus. The sequence goes on along the minus strand of OX941095.1, from coordinate 55,649,149 downwards.
CTGAAACTGATAACATTTTTGGTTCTGTTGCACCTGGCAGTATTTTCTGTATCAGTTATTGCGTGGACTGAAATACATACACTCGGCAAATGTTTTACACCGAGATTTGAAACCAAGCAACTTGCTCCTTGATGCCAACTGTGATCTAAAGATTTGCGACTTTGGGCTTGCGAGAACGACATCTGAAACAGATTTCATGACCGAATATGTTGTGACCCGATGGTATAGGGCACCTGAATTGTTGCTGAACTGTTCAGAGTATACTGCAGCCATTGATATCTGGTCAGTTGGTTGCATCTTAATGGAGATTCTTTTGAGGGAACCTCTCTTTCCTGGAAAAGATTACATTCAGCAGTTGGCGCTCATAACCGAGGTACCTATCTTCCCTTATTCACGTCTGTTGTCATAAATTTTGGTAGAAGGTAAAACATCAATTGCCAATGGATTATGCGTTGCACATTCTAGGATGACATACTACAACAAATCGGCTTTATAAGATGCCAAATATGTCTAAATGTTCTAATAGACTGTTTTATAGGACTTAAGTTTATAGGGCCAGCCAATTATGCGTCATATGCAAAGGTGTTATTAGTTGAAAATATGTTTTTGGGCTTCCTAACAAGCTTTTTAGGGCATTTTTGAAATAAAGCATCATATTAGTCTTTTATATGACACTATTTGAAAAAATGTCTTATAAAAACAAGTGTCCTGTAAAAAGATGTAAAAACTTTTGAGGATGCCGAAATGCAAGAGTGTAATAATAAATTTGTTATGATGCCGAAATGCGTTCTAACATCCTATCGTAACACTTTTAAGGACACTTAATTGTTTGGTCCTATAAAGCTGATTTTGTTGTAGTGGCGGTCGACCCCCCATCCAACTGTAGCTAGCTATTGATCAACTGTCTTTTTCGCCCTTGAAAAGTTTCCTAAAGCAAATTTACTATTCTGCCCTCAAAAACCATCATGTTAACCACACACCAGGAACAAGTTCCAACAACAAAAGGGTAGTTTGTAGGGGTTAAGATCAAAATTTTGAAGTGTTGGGATGAATAAAGTAACCAACAACAAATGTTTTTTGGTTTCTTCATGGAAACTGTTGCTCTACTTTTTTGAGTGAAGGACAGGTCTGAGTAAAGGACAAGTTTGCCTACATCTTACCCTTCCCAGACCCCGCCTTCCGGTGAGATATACTGAGTTTGTATGGTTAAATGCTTATCGTTTCTCCCCCTTTGTTCAATACAGCTTCTAGGTTCTCCTGATGACTCGGATCTTGGATTTCTTAGAAGCGATAATGCTCGGAGGTACGTTAAACAGCTCCCGCATGTCCCAAAGAAATCTTTTCAGCAAAAGTTTCCGAATGTGTCCCCTGTGGCAATGGATCTTGCACAGAGAATGTTAGTTTTCGACCCAACAAAACGCATAACCGGTAAGCCTTTTGTTCTTCAGAAAACGCTATGAAAACATCTATTTCTGGCTTCATTTGACAAATTTACCTTTCAATCGCATGTTCATAGTTGAAGAAGCACTAAACCATCCGTTGTTGCGAAATCTCCATGAAATCAATGAGGAACCGATCTGTCCATCGCCTTTTGTGTTTGATTTCGAGCAAGCGTCGTTAAGCGAGGAAGACGTGAAAGAGCTCATCTGGAAAGAGTCTTTGAAATTCAACCCAGATAGCGTAATGGGCGGGTATCTTGATTCCGAAAATGGTTTGAGTTTTCAATAAGCCAAATGATCAAAAGGGGGTTTCTTGCTTGGATCACTGAAGAAAAAGCTTTTTTCTTGAGAGTTTCTTGCCTGGGTTTGGCTTCATTTTCATTTTTTGTGTGGTTGTTTATCTTGTGCTTGTTTATGTTTGTATGAAATCTTTTACGTGTATTTGGGTGACTAGAAAAATAAATCCCTGATAGTTGTATAATCGTTCTTGAGATTACTAAAAAATGTACAAGTACTCTGAAGCGTTCCCACAATGTTGGTCCCACGGTCGTCATGAGAGAGAAAAATCATGGTGTCTTGGATGAGTGTGACAAAAATGCAGTTCCACCAAAATAGGTGGAACATAAACCCTCCTATAATTTATTCACCCACCTATCTAGCTCTTGCTTGTCTTGTCTCATTCCGTCTAGTCCCATTTGCAAAATACCCACAATTTATTGTATAATTTTTATCCTAAAATATATCTTGGATGTTTGAAATATAAGCGTATGAAACTTTATCGAGTGTCTTGAAACTTTGGCATTGCCGATTCCTCACCACCTATAGTCGATCGCTTCAGGTCGAGAAACTCCACATTTTGCCAACTTTTTTGGGATATATTGCTTTGTACCTCTTTTTCAAGTTTATATGATATTTATATACGACAAAATACCTTATGCACACTCCTCACCTTAGGGAGATAAGACTTTCTACCGGTAACTTGGGTACTGCTAGACCAATGACCGTTTGGTATCTATTGCTTATTTCATTGGTCGAGTTGTGTATTTAGTTCGGTTTCAGTTGTTTTTTCTTGTTCCATCAGATTCCGACTATCAGTCTCTAGATTTATTGTAACAGTCGTGGCTAGTGGATGGTTAACCTTTGGCAATAATGTCGACTGTGGTGGTGAGATAGGCCGGTTGAACTCGATGGGTCTAGGACCTCTACATATACATATAAATATATAGACATAGAACAACATATTATATATAGGGGTGACAATTTTGTACCAAATCAAATCAATCAACATGTGTACCAGTTGTACCAATTAAATCAGTATGATACCAATTACAGTTAGATTGTTAGTATCATACAAAGTATATAAACTTGGTACACGGTTTTGGAAATCTCATAACATAATAGTACCGTGGTCAACGTAAATGATCTTAGATCTACTTTTTCGACAAATAATATCATAATAATTGATTGAGTTTCTACCAAGGTAAATTTTGTGTAAAAGTAAAGTATGGGTAGTGGACTCTTTCGTCACAGAGAAAAAGGAAAGTAAAGTTCAACAAAGATATATTGGTTACAAAAATTCATTTAAGTTCATTGCTTGTTTGATTTAAACTATTAAAGTTAATGATTAAAAAACTAATTCATTAAATTATTGGGAAAAGTTCAAAAAAACCCAATCGACTTTAGTGTTTGGAGTGATTAAGTCCTTGGACAATTTTTTGGAACAAATAAGTCCTTAGACATTTCAAAACACACTAAATAAATCCTTAGACTTTTCAAAACTTGTTAAATACATCCTTATTACTTAAAAATGTAACTTGCAACCTACATAACAGATAAAACTACAAATTAAAAAAAAAAGATGTCACCTACTTTATCCCCCTACAGATTAAAAAATGGGAAAATTAACTAAAATAGTCGATCTCATCAACCAAATTCATTTTTTAAACATTTTTCAAAATCTATTTTTAAAGTAGTCTAAGTTTATGCATATTTTTTTTTCCTTAAGAATTGTTTTTGGCAAAAAAAAAAATTAGAAAACATTTTTATAATATGTTATTTAATTTACTTTATATCTTCTGTTTTTTTAATTTCAGTTAACCCTTTATTATATTAACACACATAATCGTATATTAACTAAAATACATAAAAAAAGAATATGTTCTTTTTTCATATTACACCACTATAATTGTCTCGTCAGTGCATTTAAAATGGGCCTAATATTGAATTTTTTGGATATAATCTCATATTATTAAATATTATAAATACATACGAATTATATTTAATATTTACATTTTCTATCCTTTTAGGTTATTTATTTAATAATATAATATTAATATGTAACTATAAGTATTAAAAATAGTTCATGTATTGACCAAACGATTATAATGGTGTAATTTGTAAAAGAAAAACCAATTTTTTTATATGTTTTAGTTAATATATGATTATGTGTGTTAACATAATAAAAATGTAAAATGAAAAAGTAATGCATATAAAATAAATTAAATAACTAATTATAACTTTATAAGGATGCAAAGTGTAATTTTTTTCTAAAACTATAAGCAAAGTGAATATTTATACATAAAAATTTCGATGTTTTTTATGTGCAAACTTTAACTATTTAAAAAAAAAAGGTTTGAAAAGTGGTTAAAAAGTAAACTTGGTTGATGAGATTGACTTATTTCAGTTAATTTCCCCATTTTTAGTTTGTAGGTGGATAAAATATGTGACATTTCTTTTTTAATTTGTAGTTTTACCTGTTATATAGGTTGTAAGTTACATTTTTTAAGTAATAAGAATGTATTCAATAGGTTACCAAAAGTCCAAGGATTTATTTGACAGGTTTTGTAATGTCCAAGGACTTATTTGTTCGAAAAAATTGTCCAGGGACTTGATCACTCCAAACCTTAAAATCCGTTGGGTTTTTTTGAACTTTTCCCTAAATTATTTCATATGATCACTAAGGGGCCGTTTACTAAATACTTAAGCACTTACCGGTATCACTTACTTTATGGTCCTTATCTATTGAGCATATAAACTATCTAGAATCTTACCCGGTAAGAACCATAACAAGGACCGAGAGTCTTACTCGATAAGGGAGGGAAATGACTCTTACTCGGTAAACGCTTATCGGGTTTAAGACGCTTACCAACAATAAATTTTGATGGTCGGGAATGTTATATGAGAAGGTAAGTGAAGATAATATTTTTGTTGATAAACACTTACCCGATAAACATTTTGGTAAACTGCTCCTAATAAGAAAATTATATTATAAAAGGACTAAACAAGTGTCTACTTGTTTTGACATTTTTTACAAGTATAGAGTCTTGAAATTAACTGTTGAGTCTTGTGATATCTGTTTTATCGAAGATATAAGGTAATAAACTATATAATTACTCCAACAAATTTTTTAAAATAGAGAAAATAAATATTTTATTTTTTATTTTGCTCCATCAGATTTTTTTTACATTGTTCTATAAAATAAATAAAATAATAAAAACTCAAAGTTTAGAAAAATTTCAAAAACTTGATATGAGAAGAGAGAAATAATTTATTTATTTATTCTTACCAATGAGATTAAGTTATCATTATTTTATATAAAGATTATTATAAAAATGTATTAGGATGATAAAATTAGAGAATATTTTAAACAACAGAATTGATATAAAAATCTCTAAAATAGAGAATTTGTTGGAGTCTAATATAACTTTTTTTAGAGATTTTAACTTTTGATTTACAATTTTTAGGAAAATTATAGAGAATCTGTTGGAGATGCTCTAATTATTATTAAAAAAAAACTAGAAAATTTTCATATCAAAATGATGAGCGTTTTTTTGGTAGTGTGTTAGGATGCATTTGATACATAAGATAGGAATAGGACGGGACAAGGCAAAACAAAATCTTGTGGACTCATGTTTGATGGGGCATTACACTGAGATATAATATAACTGAGTGGGTTAAAAATACAAATTTTCTGTTCTACTAAAATAATTGGAACAAAAATAAGGGACATGAGGCAATATTGATAAATTAATAAACTGTTGGAAAACTTGGGTTTTATACCCTATGTAGATCCAAAAATATACTTGAATTCATGCTCGAAATGAAAATATATTTATGGGTTTGCATAGTCCTTAATAAAAGTTCCATTACGACATTATTACATGTATAAAACAAAGGTGATATGAATGAAGAATTGATCGTCAAAGTAGTGAGTAGATGATAGATGTTGAGAATGTGAGAAATGAAAAACAGTTTGTCCCACGATTTTGACCATTTTCCCTAACATATACATTATAGTTCAAGAGACAGGCTATAGGTTACGATTTTTGACAATACTTTCGATTTATTTGCTCTAAAAATGTTTTAAATATTTAATTAATAATTTTCTATGTTTATTAAGAGTACATATCAAAAACTAATTGTAATAACCAGTTAAAAGTAAAAGAATCTAAAGTTTGGGTGAGAATTTGGAAGAGTTCTTTTTAGAAGGGGGAGGGGGGTCAATTTTAGAAATTTGGGAAATAAAGAATTTAACCTTAAGGATTTTGGGCATTGTGCGGCTGATTGTTGAAGGAGGCTCTTGGAGGGCGATTTTTGGAGAAAAGACTGAGGAAGAAGAGAGACTTCAAGAACTCCGGTTGAATCGTGTTTTCCTTGAAGGTAAGTGTTCTAATGACCTAAAACTCTTCAAGATACTAGTAATCTTTATCATTTTAGCTGTGTTTGGGAGAAGGATTTTTAAACCTGATGTGAATTTCTGGGTTGAATCGATCCAGAGACTTTTGGGGATTTAAGTAATCGATAAATACATTTTTCTCTTGTTAGCAAGTTTTTTTTTAGCTGTTTGGGGTTATAGATTTCCCCACTGCTGGATTTCTGGGCTATTCGGCGACCCTTGTTCTATCGGGGTTCTGGGGTTTTCTGTCGAGGGTATCGGTCGATGTATTGGTATCGATCGAAGTAGTGGTACCGGTCTCTCTGCAGGTACCGGTCGAATGAGGGGAGATCCCGGTCGAACCTCCTTACCGGTCGAATGAGGGGAGATCTCGGTCGAATCCCATGTGTGATTATCGGTCGAATCCCATATGCTTTATCGGTCGAATCCCATGTGTGATTATCGGTCGAATCCCATACGTTAATATCGGTCGATGGTTTTCTTTCCCGATAGACATATTGAGAGAGTTGGGCCGAAGCCCAAGTACAGACCGAGTTTGGGGCAGTTAGTATCTGTTGTGGTGTTGGGCTTTGTTTAGGTAGTCGGCCCACAACCTGTTTAATTATTTAAGTTGGATAATTAGTTAAGCTTAGATCATTTTGTCTTAAATTAGATTTATCGGATGAGTCCAATTTAGGATAGATGAAGCTGGGGATGAGGGTATTAAGGTTGAATTTATTTAATAAGAAAGTGTTGTAAATTCACCGAGCGATGCCTCGTTTTATAGGTTTAAATCGGATCTGCACAACTAGACGAGAAGCCTTGAGTTAAGGGACGTCAGGTGAGTTTTTCTAAACTAAACCTCTTGATGATGAAAGCATGTGAAGTTTGTTTTTAAACTTTGATTTTATTATGATGGCATGATTTTATTAACTGTTCAAGTATGTTATAAATTGTTGTTGATTATATGTATGCATACATTAATTGTGGGTTACGTGACCTAAGTCGGGGAGTGTGGCCCGCCTACTCGTGCCGGGTGGTGTGGCCCGTTTATGTCGTTGGGGAGTGTCCCAACATTAAGGCAGTGCGAGTTAGACACATCGTCTTGGACGGTCGTGTGGTCCGTAACGTGTTTTATTTAAATGTCATTATTAAATGATGTTTCAAATTTTGGAAGGTATATTTTGTTGCTGAACTGTTAGAGGGAACTCACTAGACCTATGACAAAAATCTTTTCAGGCCGTCGTAATTTAGGCTGTGCGGAAAAAGGCAAGGAGAAGGTCTAGCAGGGGCGGATAGAAGACCGTCATTTAGCTTTTAGTTATTCATTGATCTCAGTTGTGTAGGTTGATTTGTATATCGAACCTTAAATTTTTCTATTGTAAAGCTTGGGACCTCTCTTTTGAGGGATTGTTATTTAATGGTGGTATTTTTAGTATTAAGAATTATTCTGTTTCGTTGATTTCTGGTTGGGTTGTTACACTAATTACTTTAATATTAAATATTATCAATATGGCATACTTCTTTCATATATCATTACCTGGATTATAAAAGATGCATCATAAAACACATCTCTAACCGTCAAGGAGGGTCCATAACTTTTGTATAAGGCGTAATTCACTCCATGTTACAGGATGTGATTGTTTTTTTTTTCTTTACCTTTTCTATTTTTATACATTTTTATAAATTTAACTTCGTCAACATATCATGACTCAGATCATTTAAAACCTTACCAGTTGAATTTTTTTAAGGCATTTTTAATAAAGAAATAAAACATTAAATTTATCGTAAAATAATAAAAAATATATATATACTATATTATAAAAGATACATAAAAAACTCTTAATTACAACATTTTAAGCATAAAATACAATTAATTAAAGCCAATTACTTAATTTACAATTTCATAATACATTGGTACAACTTATCCAAGCACAATATCTCACATCATCATCTATTTGTGGAATGGATACTCATTTATTAATACAAATATTTGTTTTTTATATTTAATGGACGATTTGATCAATATTATCTACTATTATCAATATTTATTTTTTATATTTATTGGACGATTTGATCAATATTACTATTGTCAATATTTATTTTTTATTTTATGACTTGCTCTTAATATATCTATATCTATATTAGTTATAATCGCATAACTAATATATCTATACTATATTATAAAAACATGCATTGATCTAATAAATATATTAAAAAAAAATAAAACAGGTAGTTTATCTCATAGTGTTTATTTTGTATTTAATATGTTTATTTGCAGTTAGTTATACAAATAAAAACATGATACTTTAATAAGCTATAATTATGTTTCATTAACTTGTAATTTTGAATTTTAACTAATATATCTATACTATATTATAAAACATTTAAGCTAAACTCTTAAAAACTAATTTTTATGCATTAGGTATCACTTATTAATGCATATTACTTAAAATCCAAAAGTACAAATTGATTAAACATAAGTACAACTTATAAAAGCTCAATGTTTGAATTCGTGTAACTAACTGCAGATAAACACTTATTTTTATTTTCTAAAATATCTAAAATTTTTAACTATTGATATAACTAACCGATAAATATAAGAAAATTCGAGATAAAACACCTTATTTTTATTTTTTTATTGAAGCATGTTATCTTTTTAATTTTAAATATAAAATATCTTAAATATAGTTATCATTTAAATTAAATATTTTTTGACCCGTAACAAAATTTATTATTATTATTTTTTATAAAAAACCATAATTAAATTAAACTAAACTAAAATATATTTTTGTTTTAAATCTAGGTTTCTCAAAATCGTAAAATAAAATAAAAAAAGACTAACAAAAAGTATGAATAATGATCGAGGGTTCGAGTTCTAGATTTCAGAAACCCGCTGCATTGCGAGGGTACATTTCTAGTTTTAGAAAATAGAGTAAAGAGATAATTCTTGAGTGGATTACACTTAAAGGTCTTTGTGGTTTGCTCAAAATCTGGATATGGTCTATTAAACGCACTACTTTATATTGGTGGTCCCTAACTTTTTTATTTTCATAACATCCACGGTTCATCGAGTTAACACCGTTAAATAAAGTCCATTAAGTTGAGGCATGTGTCTTTTACATGAGGGCAATTTAGTCATTTTACTCCTTTTTCTTTAAGAAATAACTTAATATATATATATATATATATATATAAAATAAAATAAATTAATATTATATATGTATCTCTCTCTTCTCAAACAAGGTTCCTATCCTTTAGCAAATCGGTGTCAGCGGTGAAAACCTTCCTCATACCTTCCGTTCTCCAGCGGTGGCTAACATACCCCAAGTTAACTGTGTTAACTTGAGGGACCACCAGTTTTATGTTCACTAGACTCACTATAGTAGTCCGTCCGGCTGCTCTTGCTGAAATCATTACTCTTCATTCTCCCGTGCTCTAGCAATTGCGCTCCCTAGACCACTACCATGTAGTTAGGTAGGGACAATCAATCCGGGAATCTAGGAATGAATGGGGATCCCTATCAATATCAAAATGAAGAAAATAGAATGAAATATATTACTTTTCTCTCACTCCATAGATGTATCTGGTCTGATACGGTACAGTACAATACGAGACAATGGAATGTAGTGGGATAGATGGTAGAGGGTTGGCTTCTTTGTTGACTTCAACTGATATCGGCCGATAGCCCACTCTCTTAGTCTCAGAACTAATTGTCTATCTAGCAACCACTCCTTGCTTTGATGAGTTAAAGTGAAATGAAAGTCGATTTTGATCCTATATCGCAGCATCATGACTCGTCAATGAAGCCGACATGGGGCTAGAGTCATCATATCAAGTATTGGGCACGTGGGTGAGTGAACTCTAGTTGGGCTTGAGTTGTGATCCGCTCCGGCAGGGGCGGATGCAGTAAGGAGGGGTAGGGGTCCTGGGCCTCCTACCAGCCCTGCACGTGACAGCTAAATTTTTTTTTACTTGTATTTTAGTTTGGTATAGCTTTTGGGACCCCAACAAAATATATCAAAGGCCCCTTAACCCCTTTCCAATTCCTGAAAACAGAAAACACTCCTTGGTCTAGCGTCGGCGACGCTGTTGTTCTCGTTGTTCGCCTCATCACCTGTTCCTCGGGCCCCCATCAATTATTTTTTCTGGATCCGCCATCTCCGGTCAAGTCGATCCTTGCCAATTAGCTTCTGGAGATCGGGTTCTCACTACCAGTCCAAGTGGGAATTCTTCTAAGAAAGCCCCTTCTTCTAGTCTTTATCTTAAATCTTTCTTATTGTTTTTCCCTTTCATCTTGATATCAACTCCGACATTAACAAAGAATTGGGCGGGGAAGCTTTCAATATTATGATGAAAGATATTATCGGAGAAGGCCCCACTCTGCTTGCGTCCGCTAGCTGACGACGTGTGTAACGCATGCTCCTGTTCTGTGGTTGGTGTTATATATAGAAGTTCTTGGTTGAGAGTATCGGGTCTTCAATTAGGGTTGATCTCCTCAACGCATTCGCTGTTCAATCATCTCCTGCTGATGGTCTTGTTGTCGCAGACGGTCTTCTATTGGCAATTGAATAAAATCTTACTGCTCGAGTAGACGGTCTTCTTGGTGAGTGAATCATCTTCATCCTATAATAAATTAATAATAAGGACATTTACACCACCTATTACATGTCAGGTCCTAAAGCTATAGTGTAATTCCCTGTGACTATTGACAGGAGATCCTTCTATGCTTTCATCGATAATCACATCCAAATACATCCAGGGATTGCATCTTCCATATGTGGTTTCGGGACCAGGCATGTAATCTCAATAGCATGTGCCCTAGACACCAAAGCCTATTAGTCGCTTAGATAAAGAAGGAAGCCCTTCGGGAGCTATTTTTTTCCCTGATATTTGCAGGACTTACTAGCCCCTAGCTGTTTCAATGGTAGGAGCAGGGGATTGAAGAGGGACTTCCATACTAAGAAGAAGGGACTGCAGCCCCAAGGTGTAGCATCAGTTCCAGACAACCGCTCAAGTTCAAGTAAAGTCTTCTGTCCTAGGAAGAAAGGCTCGAAAGCCTAAAACTATGATTTATACTTGCTCTCTTCTTGAAGTGGATGTGGAAAAGTGGGCACTAATGCAAGGAAAGGAGGTATTGTTCGTCCAGTTTTCCTCCAGCTGAGAAATTACCTTGTAGTCAGAGGAAACTCAAACGTAAGCTAGAACCGGAGAAGAGAAGATACTTTAGGTTTAGTCCTATTGCCTGGAAGTAGAGGGGAGTTCACTCACACCTGGGGCTGCTTCATTCTCCTAAGCCTTAGAATAGACACCTTGCTGAAGCCCTAGGAGGGGAAGGAGTTAGTCTTCTGGTTTATCCCAGACTTATTGCAAATGGAAAGCAAAGGGAATGCTACCAACTCCCTTTACTCCCACGTTGGAAAGCATATGAACTTGACTGAACTGAATGACCAGCCCCGGGCCGGGGTAAAAGAAAAAGGGATAAGATGAGACAGTAGCACCCACCACTCTATCAGTAGAAGGTTATCCAGTCGATCTTCGTAAGTAAGTAAGTAAGTAATACTTTCATCGATGATTCCTCTAATCCTCTAAAGTCTTAGAAGGGAGTTGAACCGTTTATCTATATGAAATTCTTTGGCAGAGGGACTATAAAGTGGCCTCACTTCACTCGCCTCCCTTCCGGTCGCCTCAACTTCTGAATCCAATCTTGAACGTTCAGTTAGGCATTCACAAATCCACTTCTACTTTAAGTTCCAATAAGATTTTTATGCTCGTCTCGTGGTGATTCTCAGTTAGGAATTATCATTGCCCCTTATAAATGGTTACAAGATTAGGGCCCTACTAGCCTCATCGGCCGATGTCTGCCGTCTCGCGATTCTTGCATTTATGGACCGAAGGAAAATAACTTCAATCCTTCTTCAGGGAAACATGCTATATTATATGATATATCTTGGGAGTTGAAGGTCGCAGTCCCTTTCCCTCAAGTGAGTTTCTCACTTAACTTAAAAGAGGAATGAGTCTTTGCGAATTCAGTAGCTATGCTATGTAATATACATTAACTTCTACCTTCGTGTGTCAATGGATCTTTCACATACTCCATATTTATTATTGTGAGTCCAAGATCAATGAATCTTTAGAGAGAGAAAGTAGAGAGAGAAAGACAAGGTAGCTCAAAGAGTAACTGTATTGATGTATGCGTGAAGGTTCTTACAAGGAACAAGACCAAAGAGACTTAAATACCCTTGGTCAATTCAACACAGTATACGACATTAGACACAATATTTGACCAAGCCTATAAATACAATGAGTACTATAAAATCAGACTTAACAATCTCCCCCTTAGTAATCATTGGCGCTTTGGTCTTCAAAATTCATCTTCTAAAACAACACAGACCATAAAAGCGACTTTACGAAGCAATCTGACTTTTACAAGAAAAATTATTCTCAGCATCTTTCAGTTTGATTTGTCTTTGCTGCCTTTGACAAGTCTGGACCAGTAGCTTGTGCTCTAAACGACACACCTCTTTTGAAAGATCTTGAATGAACTATGGTGGTCGGAGCAGGAACAACAAAAGAATTAAAATGGCTGAGAGAATAGAATCTTTGAGCGAATATTGATCAGCAGATAAACGTTTGAGCTCTTTGTCTCTTAATCATCTCCTTTAACTTCTCTTATCTTCTCCCCCTCATGACCTTGATGATCTTGATCAACTTGGTCATGCAAATGTTTGAGACGAGACAGCTTAAGATCTGCAAAATCAAAGAAACAGAGAAAACAGGGAAGGTTTGCGCTACATGTTGGTGGTGCAAAGTGAGATTTGCGTTACACTCAGGTTGCGCAAAGCGAGGTTTGCGCGACCAACTGATGGCGCAAAGCTGACTTAGAAAATTTTACCTTTTTAAGCTCTTTGACTCCCCCTACACAAATGCACTAGATATGACAATGCAAGTTAGCATTCATATAAAGAAAATCAGATACTCCCCCTCAAAAACAGATATGATCATTAAGAAAAATTCTCCTTTTTCACTCCCCCTTGAATAATGCTCAAACCCATTTGAAATATATTTATGAGAACACAAAGAGTGTAACATCAATGTAGAAAGAAAAAATATACTGAATATGTATTTTGAAACGACTAAATATATAAAAAATTTAAACAGAAACAAATAAAATTCTACTTAGTAAAATATCACAAAAAAATCCATCAGATGAAATGAAATGTATGTGTTTGGATACAAAACCAAGTTTTATTGCATATCAAGTTAAGACATGTTCAGTTTCAAAAACTTTCATCAATCTATTCAGTGTGCTCGCATGTGAACTTCGATTAGCTTCAAGAAAATGCAATTCTAAAAATATAATAGAGAACTTTGCAAATAATCACACTAATCCATCAAAAATTCAGACTTTCACAAATTTACAGGTTTATTGCAACTCAGAAATATATAACCAAGTATCAGGAGATGTGTGCTCATTGGCATCTTTTTAGCATTGTGCTCATTGGCATCTTTACATGAGTGTGCTCTTTGGCATCTTTTAGGCTTGTGCACATTTGACATCTTTTTAATCAAAAAGTTTATTAAGTAAAGAACATGCCGTAAACGTAACTTTCTATCTGACCCTATTGCAGGATTTGGGTCAGCCACTCCCAGACCAGTTGGCCTTAGGGGACTAGGTGTCAAGCACCCCTTGGAACTTACTTTCCCAGATCAGAAAGGCTACATAGACATATCCTAAACCCATTCATACCAGTAGAACATGACTTTCGATCTGATTCTATAGAAGGATTTGGGTTCGATCACTCCCAGATCAAATGACCTTAGGGGACCAGATGACAAGCATCCCACAGAACTTATTTTCCCAAACCAGAAAGGTCACAGGTACAAACTTTTAAACTTAGAGATTTCTGATTTATAAGAATTTAATAATCATCTCAAACACAAGGTTTTACGTCTAAGTGCTTAGCCCATATTTTCATTACGATCCGAAATTCCGACTTTTTAGGTTTTCTTAGCATTGTAAACTATAAATATTCCGAATCACACAACTTTAAAGCAAAATCAAAAGTTACAAACATGTTGCTGACTTTTCGACTTTTAAAAGAGTTGAAATTTGAACAAATAAAACTTTAATATAAACAAAGCAACTTGAAAATTTATCCTAGACACACATTTTATTCAAAAGAAAGAAAATTGTAAAACTTTTACTTTATAGAATAAAATTTGTAAAGGTTTAAACTTTTAAAACAACATGCCAAAATTTTAAAAAATAGAAATATTTGATCGGCAAGTTTATATTCAGATGAAACAAAATATAATTGAATAATATTATCTTTCACACAATGTAAAAATGAAAATTGTGACTCATTTGTAAAAGGAAATTGGGTTAAACAAATTCAGGGGTTGAATTGAAAAGCTCAGATTCTTTTAAAACATTTGAGAAAACTGGAACAACATCATTATCAGATATAAATGCAGCGGAAATTAAGTAGATGTACTCACAGTTTCTCATTAGTCATAAGCTTAAAGCATTGAATAACGAGTCCTAGACTGAGATATCTAGAAGTCGTAGTCGTTGAAGTACGGGTTCTGAGCTGAAGTACTCAGAAGCCATAGTCTTGTCATTTAAGACTGGGTTTTGAACTGCTGTGTTCAAAAGCCATTCTTTCTCTTACTCCCCCTTAACGTGAGGTGCCTGCAACTTAGAATCAGATTTAGACTTGGGTACCCACTTGAATTTGGGCCCGTGAAAGTTAGTTGCAGTTCGTATGGGGAAATATTTATAATATTTGACATGAGAAGCACGAGAAAGATGATCACAAGAATAGTAAGCACAATCATGAGATGAATACAAAGCATAATCATCTAAACTAGAATCAGAAGAAGAATATGAGACATTTTTGGAAATTTGAAACATTTGCTTTATAGAGTATTTTGAAACTTTATTACAATAAGCAAATGAATCACTTTTATAATATTTGTCTACATATCGAACTTCATCAGTCTGAGAATCAGTAGATGTCCGCTTTGCTTTCTAGATTTGCCTTGATCGATCTCTCAAAGTCCTATCTGTAAGAATTGAACCGGAAGAATTAGAATTGTCAGAAATAACTTTATCTTGTTTCTTTGACTTCTTTGACCGTCTTCTTTTACGCTTAGGTTTATAATACTGATCATTGAGCGTAAAAGAATCATCAAGAATTTTGGACGAAATATTTAAATCAGAAGAAATAATTTTATCCAAGTAACCAATCTGATCAACTAATAAATCTGAATTTACTTCGGAGTTTGAAGAATTTTGAGAAAAGATTTTAAAATTTGAAACTTCCTTTTTATTTTTCTTAGAATCATAAGAAAGGTCAGAAATAGAAACTGAATCTTGTTTTTGAGAAAATAAATTTTCTTCAAGACTAGAAGTCATAAAAGAAAGAATAATATCATATTCAATTTCCTTTAAAATATTTTGATCTTCTATCTTATCTTCAAGATCGATGATTGTACTCTCTAATACTAATGGAGGAGTATATTTCTTAAAATCATAAATGATTGGAGAAATATTTTCCTTATCAGAATTAGAAGCATAAGGATCAATAAAATCATCAGACATTGAAGATTTGACAGGAGATATATCATTTAAAACTCTTCTTCCTCTCCTTGATTTTTCAGGAAAATATTTTGCATTTTCGCTTGTATAAACAAAAGGAATTTCATTTTTCTTGTTATTCATCCTTTTCTCATTTTCCAGTTCTAACACTTGCTTTTCACTAGTCCAATGAAATTTGAACTGAGGAGCATAGTGTGCAAGAGTTAGATAATCATATTTATATAAAGTAGAAACTTCGTTTATCACTTTGTTTAAACAATGAGGATTGTCAAAACCAAGTCCCCACCTTTGTTTTAAAGCTTCTTCACTCCTTGGTTTATTCATAAAAATTGTTTGTTCAGATTGGTTCCTTCGATAAAGCTTTTCTTCTAACTTACTTATTTTATTTGAAAATTCATCTTTTAAAGTAGTCATAGCAGTCAAAGACTCAAGATAAGTTTTATTTGAATTTTCCAAATCATCCAATTTCTTTTGAAAGATGTCTTTTGTGTTTTCCAAAATAGATTTTTCATCTTTCAAAGAAATCTTCAATTTGTCAATCAAATCTGACTTTTCAGAATTTAAATTCTTTTCAGAATCTAAATTCTTTTCAGATATTAACTTAGAACGCAAATAAGATAAAGCAGTAATTATAATATTCATCTGAGAGGTTATGAAATTGTGATCAAAATCAGTATATACCTCATCTTCATCAGTATCAGAATCATCTGACTGATCATCTCCAACCAAGCACATCTGAGCGATCTCTACGTTTGCAGCTTCATCGTCGGAATGATCCAGCCAGAATTCTTCTTCTGCTAGCAAAGCTAATCCACTCTCTCTTTTCTCGGCCAGTTCCATTTTCTGTCTATAATAAGTTGAGTCCCTAACCTTCTTCACTCGACACTCTTTTGAGAAGTGACTCGGCTTTCCACAGTTATAGCAGGCAGCAGTCTTTGGCTCGGGAACTTTGACTCTTGACCCAGAAGTGAAGCGAGAAGTGTTGGAATGAGGCTGGAACTTTTTCTGATAATCCTGAGAGATAAGGATCATCGCTTTCTGCAGAGCCTCACCATCATCATTAGTTGACCCGTTGTAAGCGTTTTCAGACAACGCTTGTTCAGCCAGTTGGCTCGTGAGGAGTTCAACCGAGTCTACTGATTTCTTGTTCTTCTTATTCAGTTTGGCCTTCTTCTCAAGCATCAAGCTCTCATCGGTCATCAGAATTTCATAAAGTTCTTAGATTTGCATAGTGGAGATTCTGACATCGTTCCTTAATCTGTGGCATGTTTTATTCCATTCTGGTTGCAATGTGTTGAGGAACTTCAGATTTGTCTCAAGCTCAGTCTTTTCAACTTTAATCTTCCTCAGATAATTGATAATGGCACAAAATCTGTCAAACACCGTTTTTAGTGGCTCCCCATCCTTGGCTTTGAATTCTTCAAAGTTATTCATGTAGTGCGTATGCCTGAGTTGAGTTGCGACCGAAGAACCAAGCATAATATTCTCAAGCTGTTGCCACATCAGATTAGGATGAGTTTTGAAACAGTCAATCCTGTTGTATATAGAATTTGGCAAGGCTAGCATCAGATTTGCTTTAATATCACGATCAGCTTGATATGCAGACAACTCATCATGTGAATACTCTTTAGTAGACTTATATAATCCAGAAGCCAATTTGGGTTTTTCAAACGGTCCTTCAGATAAAATTATCATCATGTCATTTCCATTCTTTTGTCGTTCAATGAAGTTCAGGAACCGATCTTGCCACTGTGTAAACTCATTTTCATCTATCAGCACTGGTGGACGATTTTCTGTACCCAAAGACATCATAAGATCACTTTTGTAGAACTGAGCTTGATAAGCAAATTTGTCAGAATCTATGTTTCAAATAATCGAAAAAAAATTCTAAGTCTGAGACTGGCGCAAAGTTGATGTTTGCGTGAGAGGCAGAAAGCGCAAACTGAGCTTTTCGCAAGCAGTTGAAGATGCAAAGTAAGCTTTGCGTGAGCAGGCTGTGGCGCAAAGTAGCTTTGCGTTATACGAAGGAAACGCAAACTTAAGTTCTCGTGACCTGAAGGAGATGCAAAGTGAGCTTTGCGCAAGCCAAGTGAGACGCAAGATGAAGTTTGCGTGAACTGAGTGAAACGCAAACTGATCTTTGCATGAGTCGAGGGAGACGCAAACTGAACTTTGCGTTAGAAGTTGAAGACGCAAACTGAGCTTTGCGTAAGCTGAAGGATACGCAAATTGGACTTTGCGTGATGCACTGGAGACGCAAACAATACTTTGCATGATGTACGGGAGACGTAAAGATCACTTCTCGCGAGCAGAAGGAGACGTAAACTTAGCTTTGCGTAATGAATAGTAAGCGAAAGCCTGAAATTATTGAGACCAATTGTGAGTCCAAGATCAATGAATCTTTAGAGAGAGAAAGTAGAGAGAGAGAGCAATGTAGCGCAAAGAGTAACTGTATTGATGTATGCGTGAAGGTTCTTACAAACAAACAAGACCAAAGGGACTTAAATACCCTTGGTCAATACAACACAGAATACGACAATAGACACAGTATTTGACCAAGCCTATAAATACAATGATTACTATAAAATCAGACCTAACAATTATGTTTCCCTATTAGTCTCACTACCATACCAAACCCTCCCTCCGGTCGCCTCGTTCCCTTGCTTTTCCATTGCTTTGATCCTCTGTCTCTGAAACCTTATTTAATTAAGTGGAGAATTCCTTCGTACTTGAGTGTCCCAATGAGCCCGTAGGCAAGGTCCTTACTATTTTCACGCATGACATGAGGTTATCTACCTCACTAGTATTTGAACTGGAATGCCAGGCGGAGGAGTGTAACTGCCTTATCGCGCTATTCGACTTGTATGTGAAAAACATTTCATACTCGTAACTGGTCCCTTCACACAACACTAGTAGTGCCCTTTTTGACGACCAAGTCATAATGGAAACAATGTATCTCTCTGGGATGCAAAGAATATTTGAAAGCACTTTTGAACCATCACATGGATTCCAATCCAACTGCCCATGATATGGTAAGAACGGAATGGTAAGATCGGTCCAGGATCATGGGATCCTTTTCTATCAGATAGGAATGGTTGTAGCACAAAATGTACTTTTAAGTAATTGCCCCATAGATCCTATATCTATCTATATGAAAAAGAAATCATGTAACGAAGTGGATTATTATTTGTACAATTGGTACTTCGAACTTGGAACGAGCATGAAGAAATTAACGATACTTCTTTATCTTTTGAGTTGTTCTGCCAGATTGGTCACTCAAGATCTTTGTGTTGGGTTACGGGATCTCAAGCACAGCGAAAAATAAAACCGTAACCCTCCAAGGACCCATACGAACCGGAATAAATCGGGTGTTTCGAAATTATACCTCACAGTTAACGATACTTTGAATCACAACAACAAAGCAAGCTTGATGCCTCCACAGTATCCACGCGAACAATCCGAATCCTTTGCCTTCTCGTGATGCTAGTCATGGTTTCAAAACTTAGAAAGGAAAGGGAGTTATATAGTTGTAGGTGATTTTAGAGAGAATTGCAAGAACAACAATTGTATACAATGTCATACATTATATATGGTGATGGAAGTATGGCCTAAAAGATCACCATTATCTCCACACCTTACTTGAGTGTAAGAGTGACCATGCACCATCACTTTCTTACATAACCATATCTAGTCAACTTATTTAATGTCCAACAAAATAATATCTGACTTTTATTTAATCAGATTAAACAATACAAATCAGATATAATAATTAAACATTTTAATTATTGAAACTCCTTATCCGGATATGTTCAAAGCGTGTGACCCAATGTGTTCTCGACATGTTGGTAATAAATATAAATCTCGTATTTATATTTATAAACGATGAGCGGTATCTAACAATACATCATCGTCACCCAAATGACGAGAATTGGTGATACAATAAATTATCGATTTGTAGTCAATTTTAGTTTACACGTTTAATTCCTTTGTCTTTGATGTCTAGATTGAACACGAGACATTGAATGTGTCATTCTCGTTATGTCCAATCTCTAGTTTATTGATTCCCGAATATACAAATAAAAAAAAACAGAAATTGATATCTCATATCATTTATCTGAGCATGCATGCATTTCCTTAGTATATATTTATCAAGGGGCCCAGAGACACCACTGCTGTCATAAAGGAGGGACAATTCCTATCTCGATACATGCTAGTTCTACCATGTGATTTATAACATACCCAACAATAAGTCTGTCACCCAGTTACGGAATGATTAGAACAAATGTCAAAATATATTACTCACACATAACAAACTCCATATTTCTCAAGTCAAAGAATTGCATGTATATTGACCACATGAGAAACACTTATGACACTCACATGACATCCAATGAAGTTTTCTCATAGCGAGTCACGTACGATACACAAAATCTCCATTTTATACCCATATACAGATTCAATATCTCTATATGAATCCTTACATATTCTAGTCATTATCATATTACTTCAACCTTAAAACCCAAAATAATATTTAACTAGGGACATTTAGAATACATTATTCTAAGGTTATTTATTATGAATAATTAAAACACAAAATATAACATAGACATAATAAATTGGGCAATGTCTTTTATTTATTTATTAATTTCATGAAACAAAACTCAAAATTACAATCATCGTATGATTAGCTTTTGGGCATTCACTAACACTTTGGTCTCTACCCGGACCCGATGAAAAAAATGAGATCGCTCCTTATGGACTCGTTGAGAATGATCCTGGTCTAGTTCGTGGCCTATTATAAGTAGAAGGCGCTTTGGTGGGATCCTCATGGACATGCAGTCAGTTTGATAAGGATCGAGTGACATTGCTTCTTCGACCCAAGGAATCCCTTAGATATGATGCAAAATGGATCTTGTTCTATCCTTGATCAGAGATTTCTCTATGAAAAAGAGGAATCAAAGTTTGAAGAGGGGGAAGGAGAAGGAGCCATCGACCCACAACATATAGAGGATGATTTATTCATTCACATAGTTTGGGCTCCTAGAATATGGCGCCCTTGGGGCTTTCTATTTGATTGTATCGAAAGGCCCAATGAATTGTGTAACACCCGTAATTTTCGGTAAATGAAGGCCACCTGGACGTCTTTGTAATCTATAAATGGAGGGATTTTGTTGAGAAATCATTATTTAAAGTCCCTTAGAGTATCGGGGGTATTGGCGTTGAAAAAGTTGAGTTTCAGAGCTTGGTACGGGCACGACTACAATGCCCGACGACTATGACAGTGTCATAGTCGCACCTGGAAAAGTAGCAGCAAGAAACAGATTGTGGGGGAGGGCTGGCGACAATTCCCAGGGCATTGTCGCCTGGCAATGTCGCACCAGGGGAGAGAGAGGTTGTCAAATACGAGATTTTTACTCATTCTTCATTTCTCACTTCCCCTTTTCACTCCTAACTCTCTCTAAACTCTCCCAAGAACACCTACCTTCATCTATGGTGATTTTGGAGCATATTTGGCTCAAATCCTTTGGTATTGTGGAAGTAAACCATCATCAAGTGGTAGATTGGAAGCTATTACTAAGAGTTCGCCATCTTCATCTTCAACCTCAAGCTCCATTTTAGGGTTTTCTAAGTTTTCACCAAAACCTAAGTGGTAAGTTTATCCTCTCCATTTCTAAACCTCATTATAAGATATAAATGCTTCATTAATGATATCCTAGTGTTTTATTCCTCCAATTTCGGTTTGGAAGATTTTTTAGGATTTAGGTAAAAAATTAGGGGTTTGGCCAAAATGGAGATTTTGATGTAAAATGTTTGGGGATCGATTCTAAATGGTTAAATATGTTTATTTATGGGTGGAAATTGTGGATCTAGGTTTTGGAAGGATTTTGCTTGTGGATTCGGAGTTCTTCAAGGAAGCTCAAGTTGGGGTAAAATCTAGATTTAGCCTAAATCTAGCAAGGCGAGTTCAAGTTGATTTGTGAAAACGATGTACATGCCAAAATGTTCATTTTAAAGTGTTTTTGTGATTTACATGAAATTGTTAACTGCTGATTATCTGATAAGGTTTGGTTATTTGGAAGTGTTTAACTTTATAAACTTATAAAACACTCATCTTTGAGATTTTTGGGATTTTTGATAAATGTATCATAATGAAGATGTTTTAATAACCATTTTCATAAATGGAGGGTATTTGGTAAAAATGCATTATTGTGGTTATTGGTAATAAGTGTATTTTGTGTTGCAAAATATTTTGAAAATACCAATGTACGAGTCATTGGAGTTTAGTCATCCCAACCCTGTGTACCTTTTGGTTATCATAAACCTCTATGGTTTTGGGGGAAAATGTATTTGAAGTAATTTGTTGAGTAAATCTTTGATATTGATATTTTAACGATTTATTGTACGCATGCTAATCATTTGGAGTAATTGTACTTTTAATGTTTGTTATGAAAAATGTCGATCTTGTGTTTTGGGAACGCTTGAGAGAGCCAATGGGGTTATAAACTTGTTTAAAAAATGAATGGTCAAAACCTAAATGGTGTTGGAATGTATTCATGCATTTTTGGAGCATGTGCTGCATAAACATGGTCGGTTGTATTTATCGCATTTTGTGGATTTTAGCATGTGGTTATTCGATTGGTTAAGCTTAAGGCTCGGTTTTTCCGACTTTGTCAGTCTTGGGGACTTTTGTCCGATTTTAATAACTATAAGGGGAGTTTTGGGTAAGAGTTGCATTATTGCGCTTATCATGGAGTCATGTATTTTAGACTGTAATGTATTTGGATCCATAGGCATGTAAGTCAGTTATATTTAAGGATGAGGAGTCTTGAAATTCTCACCTTGGGAATTATGCCGTGTTGGCATCGTTATTGTCCCGGTTGTTTGGCGAAGAGGAGCCTTTATGGGTTGTACTTCGGGACCATGGGTCTTGCGATTGGATGTCTAATTCTTGTGCACGAGGGTTAGACATCATGAGTTATCAAGTGAGGAGTTGAGGCTCCTATCTTGAATGCTAGGGAGTAGGCATTAGGGGTCGAATGAGTACCCTGAGGATGAAACTCCACTAGAGATCGAACGGGCAATAAGATCGTGTATCCTTGAGGTGTAGCTCGGTAGAGCAGGCAATGGGGGATACATTGTTTGGGACTTAAAATAAAGTCCGACTTGAGGTGTAGCTCGACATAGCAGGCAATACAGTCACAATCTGAGGTGTAGTTCGACAACCTGGCTATGTGGCTTAACTTTATATTTCGCCACGTACAATGGAATCGGGTCTCCCTCGTCACCGGAAGGTGTTACTTGGGTATTAAATTGTATTATTTTATTATCCACGTTTTCGGTGACGTTTTGCATATATGGATTTGTTTACTCGAGATTTATGGGTTGAGTATTATACCCCCCCCCCCCATGTTTGGAGTGTTTCGGGAAGTAAAGTTTGTTTCGTATTTTTATAAATTGGGAGTCTATTTATTATTCACGTTTTGGGTGAGTTTGGGTTTGGAGTTGTTTTACGAAGGAATGTATGTGTTGGGTTGCGTGTCTTTAAATGTGTGAATTATTGGAAAATGAGTCGTTTGATATTTAACGAAAATCATTTTGAAAGATTATGATTTAAATTGCATTCTTTCCTATATCAAATATATTTATTTGTAACACCCCGAATTTCTTAAGTAAACTTTTAGACCTTTAAGTATTCTTTTCCTTAGAAGTTACCAGCAAATTTCTAGTCGTGTGGGGAATGTATTTTGAGTCTCGATCTCTTTTATCTTCGCTCATTACGTTTTGGATAATTTTAATCTCTATGATTTTGTGCATCTATGAATATCTTGATCTTTCATGCTTAAATGTGTTAATTCATGAATAGTTAGAATGTGTTTAAACTGTGGGTTTGGTGTGACTTTGTTGTAAAACCTTAGCTTAGATGTCGAGATTGACCATCATGTGTCGGTTTCGATCAAAGGGGAAACGAAAGGGGCAAAAGAGAGAGAAAGGGAACCTCGTGACTATGCCCGGTGACATTGCCGTGGCATAGTCGCTCGAGTCACTATCGCGACTGTCTCTTTAGGCGTCGAGCGGCAGTGGGATGGTCGTGGGTGGCGACTATGCCCGGCGACAATGCCAGGGCATAGTCTCTCGTGTCAATGTCGCCCGCTAAGGGGTGCTTGTTGTTACTTCAGTCGACCAAGGAACCAAAACACACCCATTCTTCTCTTTTTCAATTTCAGATCGATCTCTCTCTTGGGGGAGGCGATTTTTCTACTTTGTACCTCTCTCTTCTTCCTATTAAATGCATTAGAAGAAAATACTAGCATTTATTCTAAGTGGGTGGCCATTAAAATCAAGGGTTGAAGTTAAAGACATTAAAGGCTCAAGGGCTCTAGCCTCTCAATATTTCTCCATCTAGGGTTTCTACCAATCTCAACTAGAGCATCACTTTACAAACCCTACTTTGTGAGTTATTTTTCCTTTTATCTTGACTTATACGTTTTTAAATACTTGACAAGCATACATACATACTTATTACGTATTTAGGCCTCTATTCATGGGGTAAAATCTGGAATTTTAGGTTTTATTGGGTTTGGCTAACATACATGAGAAATGCCACGATCTCTTTTTCTCTAATGTGTCATAACATGATTGCTACCTGATAAGAACAGTTAAATGATGTATACATGGATTGGACTTCACGTATGTAGGAGTTGTTATGGTAACCACTTGAAATAAGGATTGGAAGGTGTTTCATGCATTACTAAGATCATTTAACTCATTACGTTTTTCAAGTGAAGCATTGTCATCTAACTCCTTGTGCGCGAGGATTTAGATAAGGTTATTTGAGAGTAATCTTTGTTGGTCGTTTTTGACCGCTAGCGAGTAGGCAATAGAGGGCTTTATAGCCTTTGAGTTGTAATTCGACTAGATTGGATAGACAATCATGTCCGTAAGTCCTTGGAGTGTAACTCGACGGAGTAAACATTAGAGGCACAAACGGTTTGAGGATTGTGATGTCTTTATGGCATGAGAACTAGAACCGAGGCATGTATTGGAATTCAATAACATCGCGGGTGTCACCACTCACGTGTCCTTGACACCCAAGATGGAAACGGGTTTCCCCCGTAATTGCAAGAGATATATCTTGTGTGTATTTATTCAGGTGTGGGCTTTCACTCTTCAAGAAAAGGTTGACTTTTGTTCAACCATTTGGAAGTATCGGTAACAATTATTATGACGCAATTGTGTATTGTGCTAAATGTTAAATCTTGTCGTCTTATGGGATTGTTAGTCTAACACTGTTCGGTATTTTTGTCTGGCTCACAGCTTTCTAGTGGCGTCCACAAGCCACTTTGATGTACCGGTTGTGCGCTTAGGAACCTCGTTGGACCGGGATTTTTGGGTTATTGAAAAGAGCGTTTTGGAAATATAGCGACACCCATTTTTAATCTAGCAAATAGTTGTACTAGATTAAATAGGTTGTTTTTTTATATTTCATTCTTCCGCTACTATAATTGTTGCAAACTACCCCTTCATTCTTGGGTTTAGTTATCATATATTTACAGGTTTTATAAACCCTCGCATTTTAGATGTTCTATTGTCAAATTTTCAAGTTTTTGAAATGTCAATTTTTAGGGTGTTACATTATTCCATGTTAAAAACTCTTGAACTCACTAGGCGTAAGTCTAACCTTTTATTTTTCGGCATGTGCATCAGGTTGGTTGAGGATTTCGGGGTGAGATGAGTGCTAGTCCTTTGCTCGAGATGAGAGTAGCTTGGTGAAGCCTTTTTGGAGATAGCAATTGTTATTGGGTTATAGTAACATTCGACTTTGATTAGTCTTTATACAAGACTTGACCTATTATTTGTTGAAGGTTAATCTAGAATTTCTAACTGAGGTGACTTGAGTGACGATTAGTAGAATAGATTTTATCCGTATTTGATGTATAATTGAAAATTTTAAACTAGTTGCTCTTTCCAAATTTGAGGGTGTTACAAATTAGGATTTCCCTATTGGTCGAGGTCATTTCGGGGCAAGCGGATCATTTATGATGAAGAGGATGAGCTTCAAGAGAATGATTCGGAGTTCTGCGATGAAAAGTTAGAGACTTTCAGTATAAATGGTGAGTTTAAGGAATTTAAACAAACTGCAAGGACCTTAAGTGTAATTCACTTTTAGGGGTCGTTTATCAAATGCTTACCGGGTAAATGCTTAATGACATGAGTCGTCACCTCCACTTAACTTAGAAGGTAACATTCTTGACCATCAAAATGGAATGTGGTAAACATTTTTTTACCGGGTAAGCGCTTACTAGGTAAGAGTCTTCTCCCTCACTTACCGAGTAAGATTCTTGGTCCTTAATATGTCTCTTATCAGATAAAATTGTTAGTCCTTACCATATTTATCAATAAGGTAAATGACACCGTAAACTACCCCTTAGGGGGCATTTGGTTCACATAATGGAATTTGATGGAATTAGAATCAATCTAAGGAATTTGACTTTGAAAAAATAGAAATGAAATTTGATGGAATTTGACCACGCGTTTGGTTGGTAGGAATTCAATTTAAGTCAAGAAATGATGAATTCCTTAAACTGTGAAATTCAATAGAATTCAAAGAATTATATCATTTTCATTATGTGAACCAAACATTTTGATCAGAAAAATTATCCATTCCAATTTTTTTAAAATCTATGAACCAAACATCCTCTTAGGAGTCGTTTACCGAGGCATTTACCTTACCGGATAAACATGGAAAAAACAGAGAATCTTACCCAGTAAAAGCTATGATAAGGATGGAAAGTCTTACCCGGTAAGTGAGCGTGACAACTCTTACCTGGGTAAGAGCTTACCGGGTAAATTGTTCTATACGATACCATTGTGATGATTACAATCTTACCCAATAAAGTTAGGGGTCGTTTACCCAAACATTTACTGGGCAAGTATTTATCGGTTAAATTTAATGTTATCACTTACTTTATCGGGTAAGATTTTAGTCTATTAAATGGTATCGTAAGAAAAACTTTACCCGGTAAACGCTAACCGGGTAAGAGTCGTCGCTCTCACTTACCGGGTAAGACTATCGACCATTGCTTTCGCTCTTACTGGGTAAGATTATTGGTCATTACCATATTCATCGGTTAAGGTAAGGTAAGCTTGGTAAGTGCCTTACCCAGGTAAGCGTTTGGTAAACGGCTCCTTAATTAGTGTGTCGAGTTTTATCGCTTATCGAGTAATCATTTGGGTAAACGACCACTTGGTTCCTTTGAATGAGATGTTATTGATCCATCGTGTGATCTTTTGAATTTCATTTGGAAGAAAGGTGGCCACATCTGATGATGTCCGCGTGGACTTTAGGGTGGTGAAACATCCCATAACTAAAACAATAGAGCAATCCAATAATAAGAGAAATCTTGCCAAAACGGCCTTAAACATAACACTTATAATCTTTAAAGCAAGCTAGGTTTGCATCAAAACCACCTATTACAACTGAGATTCTCACTAAACCAAACAATCTATGGTAGTCAGCTACTACCGCTCCCGATCAAGCCTTCCCTTTTCCCTTGCTCGCGCTACCTAACTCACGGCGACCTGAAAAGGTTTTTAATTTTTGAAAGAGCGAGGGTTAGACCAACGGTCTAGTGAGATCCCTCAAAACAGAGTTTAACGCAGTTAACGGAGAATAAACGAAATCAATCCTTTCAGCTTTACAGAAGAATACATATCACGTATAAAACTCGCTTCCGGCACACACTACTGTCACTAAAGTGACAGCGTGTCTGTCTCATACTGCCTTAGATGGGGCACACCCCCATATAGCATAAACGGGACACCCCCCCCGGTATGAGTACAGGCGGGCCACACCCCCCGACTTTGGCCGCTCACAACAATGTATGCATACATTTAATCATCAAATAAACTTATATCGCATGAAAAGAAACTCACGTATATAAAGCTTGCGTAAATAAAGATACGTCTTAAAAATAACTTTCTCACGTCTCAAACAGTTGAAACAACACAATTATTTAATTAACTTCCATGTGCATAAAACGACTTTATAAACTTGCGAGGTTTTTAGTTTAGAAAACTCACCTGCCATCCTTAGTTTAAATCTCGCGTCTACCCTTATCATTCGATCTGAAACCTATAAAGGTAACACTGATTGGTGAACTCTCTTAACTTTCTAGTTTATAAAAGGGTTGAACTTGACATCGAAACCCCATCGTCACTTAGACTCTAAATATTTAACCCACTAAAATCACTTGAGACTAAAAACTTTGAACCTTCAGCTCATGACAAAAAGGAAAACAATGGGCCGATTATAGAAAAGGAACAACCAAGCCCAACTATCCTAAATAAACTAACTTAATTTAATAACATTCTATTGGACCTGGGCTTCGGCCCATTTTGACAACTCCGGGGACCGGGGCCGCAGAGGCTGACCGGTGTGACACTTTGACCGACCAAAGGCGACCGGTGTCCCGAGGACCGCCCCCCCCTTTTCTCGACCGGGGTCTTCCCCAAAAAACTCGACCGGGGTCTCCCCCCATAATCACGACCGGGGCCTTCAAGGCGACCGATGCCAATCCCGACCAATGTCTTACTGCTCGAACGAAATCCCCCGAAGATTGATGTACAGATCCCACCGACTCGACATAAACAGAAATTAATAACAATCCCACTCCAACTCATTTCCAAATAAAGAAATCGTTCTAACAAGAACCTCCTCCCCTTAACCAAAAGTAAGTTCTTAGCCAAAGCCAGAACTGATTCCAAAACTCAAATCCCCGATTCAATATCTAATCTCCACCTCACAACTACTATATTTAAATTATAAGGAAATAAAGGATTTAAGTTACAGGATGATTACCTCAACGAGAACTCAAATCTACATTTGAAATCTTGAAAAATATTCTTCTCTTATTGTCTTCTCCAAATCGCCCAAGAGCTCTCTCTCCAAAAATAGCCGCCTCACACATACAACCCTGGTACCTCTAGGCCCCCTTCCTTTAAGGTCTTTTATCTTCCTACCCTAAACTCTTATAATGTAGCTTTAAGCCCGGTTATTACAGGTAGTCCCACACATTTGAAATCGGTACAATATGAACGGCCTTGACGCTCAAATCTCACCGACAAGGCACGTGATTACGTGAACGTAATATTATATATATATATATATATGGATGAAGACGATTCAACCGTTTTATGATTCGATCTCCACCGTTTAAATTCATCTGATTTTCAATCCAGACCGTTCAAATTCATTTTATAACTACCCGGCCCAACCCCTCAATCCTGATTTATCTCACACGCTCCCCTAATCCAGCCCACTCCTTTCAAACTCCTCCACCTCCTTCCCAACCCCCAGGTCTCCCACGATCGGTTAAAATAACCCTAATTTTTCCTTTTCCTTCGCTCAAAAAATCCCAAATCAATCGATCCAGGAGAAAAAAAATCTTCAGTGTTTCAACCACACTTTCGAATTTATTCAATATAACGTGGCCGAAACTTTGAGCTTGATTGACAATGGTACTATAGTCACTCAAAAACCCATTGATCGTGAAAACCCATTGATAAATCACCTTTTAGAAGGATTCATTTTCACCTAGACAGGAAGCCGTTCATTGGGTTCACTAATGGAGGCGACAATAGGAGTTTTCGGGTTGAAACGCTTAATCCTACAACGACGAGCTCAAAAACTACGAATGGGAATCAGCAGAGCATGGGTTTGGACATTGTTGGTGGTGGGTCTTCGGGTAAGAAAAGAGATGCGTTGGAGTTGGAAAACGGGTTGGATCCGGAACTCAGTTTTGGGATTACCTTCAGGAGAATTGTAAGTTTCTTCAACCCCTGTTGGAAAGTTATAATATTTTTAATTTTTATTCAATATAAATTGTTTCTTTACATAAACATATAGCATTTCTTTGGAATTTCAGTTTAATGGATGTTCTAGGTCCTGATTAGTTTCGGTTTTTTTGTGCATAAACCCAGATTTATTGATCTTCTCAAGGAAGGATCTTTAAAACGAGGAAAAGAACCTGGTGGTTTCTGTATATACTGCCATTAGCTCCACCATCGACCCTACTTCCGTTTTGGCATACCTAGACACCAACTACTGGTTTCTCCTTTATCAATTCTCAACTTCTACATTAATCCTTTTCTGGATTTAAATTTGAAACATTCTTATTGGTAACAATAGTTGTATGATCAAGTATTTTTTTTTTCTTCGAATTGTTATCTCCTGTTTGTGATTACTTACGGTGCAAAATTGTTTAATGTATCTGTTAATATGATTTTCTTGCTACTTCTTTTATACTTCTTTCAAAGGGGAATGAAGACCTTCCATGTATCTGTTGTTAATTGTTGATTTTAGTATATACTTTTGATGATTGTTGAGTTGTTTATCACCAGGAATGATAGGTTCACTTATGAGGATCATTACGAATGGCTAAAAGATTACTCCCATTTTCGTCGTCTCATTCAGCAGCATATCACACCCGCATAAGCTTTCGGTAAACGACCCCTTAAAGTCTACTCCCATCTTGTGTCTCTTGATGCAGTAAAATTTTTTAGCACTGAATGCGTCTTATTTGTTGAAGACGGGAGGCTATTTGGTTATATGGTTTCTCTTCATCCATCTTTGATTTTGTTGGTTCAAATCTTTGTTCTCGGGTGTAATCTTAAATATTGTTCTGTTGGGCAGGCTATTTTGTTATTTTTTTATATATATTTTAGTAGTAATTAGATTATAATGGTTTAAATATAATGGATTTTAAAATTTCATAGTTTTTCATGACTTTGTCCTCAAGAACCTGGTGTACCTCTGTTGTTGACACTAATGGAAACAGGTTTTAGAAACACATTTGAACTTGACTGTCTACTATATGTCATGGGTTTTGAACTTTTAAACTTTCTTCAATAAAATGACAGTCATACTTTATGGCTTTCTGCTTATCTTATAATTAACATTTTACTTGTCATGATAATTTTATTAACCTCGCAAATGTATATCATTTGCTTAATCCATGGTAGTAGTATCGCATGATGTTCAATTAAAAAAGTTTTCTTTCTGTTCTGCAGGGGATCGTTGTTCACAAGAATTACTTTTATGGATCAGTTACATTGCTCCCAGTTAACTATGCTTTTGCCGTATGTATATCTATGCAGGGTTTGATCTGAAATAAACATTATATATGATTGCTTTTTCCTGATGATTTGTATCACATGCAAATGTTGATCTTTAAGATACAATAAATCCATTTTGAGATGCTGTGTGTATTCTGTTATTCATTAACTTTTAATCAGATTTAGTTTACTGCAAGACTCAATCTTTTCAATATTTGCTACAAAGATTTACCTTTATTTCTTTCTATAATTTGTTTAGGTTTGCCTTGGCTAAATTTACCCTTCTTCTATAATTCGACGGCAAAGATGGGATGATATTGCTGTGGGATTTGGCCGAGGGTAAGAGATTACTCTCTTGAGTCGGCTTTGATCATTCATGCCCACTGTTTCAGCCCGAATAGGTACCAGTTGTGTGAGGCCATAGATAGCAACATTAAGATCTGGGATTTGGAGAGCAAGAGCATTGTTGTTGATCTTAAGGTTAATCTGAAGCAAGAGCTTGAAATGGCAGCCGAAGGCACAACTACTCAAACTAATGATGGAAAAACTAAGGTCTCTTTCTTTTTATGCTGCTTTATTTATGCTTTGTGTATAACATGCAATCTCTCTAACCCATAAAAAATGTTAGGTTTGATTTTTGCACATAGGTTAGGCAAAATAAAATGAGATGGTTAAGCAAGATTGAGAAAACTTATAGACCCTCATCAATTATCAGCAAGGAATCTATATAGATGTGGATATATAATAACTCTTTAACTAACATTTAGCAAGGATGGTTTAGAGCATGAGAGTAGTCTTTCTTATTAGAATTGATTTTATGGGCAAAGAAGGATCTTATAAATTTATAATCTACTTTAGATATAGATACATGTTTGTGATATCCTAGATGGTGTATACAAACTGTGGTTGCATGAAGTTTCATTTGATTGTGTTGTTGGGTCAAAAAATTTACAAGTCGTGGGGGCTGTTGTCATTTACCTTATCAAGTGAATATGATAAAAACCAATAATCTTACCCGGTTAGAGTCATAGCAAGAATTGAGAAAGCGCTTTCGGGTAAAACATGCTTACTAACAATTTGTTTTGGTGGCCGAGAATATTATCTGATAAGGTAATTGAGGGTGGTAACTCTTGCCGGTTTAGATTCATTCAATAAAATTGAGATTGGACTTAAAAATATATTAATAAAATGTGTTTGGAATCTATGCATTGAGTTATGGTAAGAAGGTAAGAAAGCATCTTCACCCTTCGATCAATCTTAATTGAAAGTTCTAACACTAACGAGATTACGTACCAAGATGAACCAGTTCAATTCATTTCTAAAGCGCAATTCATGGGTTGTTTTACGATTAAAAGTGATTAAGAGTCCAAATCTTTTTTTACGCTTTCTCGTCTAGAATCTATAATGCCCCCTGAGAAATGAAAATAATAAAAAGTCTTTTATGTGTTTGTACAATGTGTTGTAACTGGGTTTGTTGATGTAGGTGTTGAGTGGTATATAATTTGGATTGGTCTTTGTTGACAGGTTATCTATTGCACAAGCTTGAGTTAGAGTGCTTATGGAAGCAAATTGTTCAGTGGGTACACATATGGAGTAGTAAGAGTCTAGGGTATATAATTTGGATTGGTCTTGATTGATAGGTTATCTATATGAGGGATAGGTCCCTACTAGAAACAAACAAGGTTAATTTTGGCAAGTCACTTTAAGTTGTTTCAGTTTGATTAAACATTGGATGTTATTTTTGACTTTTTGATTCAAAGTTTCACTTTCATTTTGTTGGAATTATTGTTGTGTTTGAATCTTGATTTGCATACATTTTCACCATGTCCTTAATTTTTGAATATCAAGATATAAATAATTTAAGTGGTAGAAAGAAAATTTGTTTCACTTAAAATTATCTTTTAATTAATTAAAATGTGTAAATAATTACATATTTTTTAAACTATAAGCAGGGCTAAAAATTTGTTTATGGCATCAAAAATGAATTCTAAAATACTTTGAAACTACTTTCTATTCAATAGAAGCAATTGCACGTTAGGTCAAACAAAAAGAAGGGGCCACCAATTGCCCTTAGTCATCTCTCATTTACAAATTACAATTGCTTGTACTCCTTATTTACAAAGTTACTGCATGTGAGATATCATGTTGTTGCTGAAAAATAATGATATTATTGTCATACCCGTGACATGAGGTTGAATAATGCTCGTGATATAACCATGTCTTAAAACAACAGCATGTACTATTCATTTATGAACAACTTTAATCATACATTTATGTAGATTCGTTGGGGTTTCATCAAGTGGACATGGTTTTAGCACATAGTTTTATTACTTGATCGACTAGGTGTTGGTTTGACATTGTACGATGAACATTAATCACAATGTTGTGAGATCAACATGGTTGGGCAAGTTAAAAGCTCAATGAACCAAGTTGTAGGCAAGACGGATTACTGAAATAGGTATGTCGAGATGAACCTATGCATGTGAAAGGACAAGTTCATGTGGCTCTTAGTTGGTATTCCTTGTCTTGTGGTATATGACGAGGCTTCTCATTGCCTAAGATTTATTATGAAAGACACAGAAGAACCCTTCAAGTCGATGGGTACCTAAAGAGTCAAATGCACGAGAAAGCCGGTTATAGTTTGACTAAGCTTCTTGCTCGATTGAAAAACAACATTCGGTAATGATAAAAAGAGTAACCACTCAAATAACCGAATCTAGATTAAAGTCATGTTGTATACCCGACCAACGGACGGGTATAACACTAGTTTGCAAGGACCAAAATCTGCTCGCAAATATTATTACTTCACGAGTTCACGGTAAAGTGATACGCATACGGATTGGTTGGTAGTACCGATAATATTAGCATTTCCAATAGTTTTTATAGAAAATAAAATGGAATATTTAAATTTAAAATATTTAAAAAACTATATATCCAACTTTGAATTAATTATATTATTAAAATAATATTTATATTTAGTAAAAAAAATAATTTATTCTACTAAACATTAACATCAGTTTTTTTATTAGTAGAAAAATATAAATACAATTTTTTTTTTTGAAAAGCAGCATTAAATTACCAAACTAAACCAGAGCGTACAACCAACCAACCACCGGGTACCGCCCGAAACCGACCGAAACAGACAAGGACACCAGCAGCCAAGGCTTGCCAAAGGCAAACCAACAGCAAAACAAAGAACAAAAACAAAAGAAAACACACTTCAGGGCCGAGAAAAACCAACAGCAAAACAAACAACAAATACAGAATTATTTATCATAATGGTAATCATCTTTTGGTATTCTCTAAACTTGGAGTGGGGGTTTAGGGGTTGGATTGATCGAATTGAAGGCATTTAAAAAATTCAACTTAATATTGACAGTTCACAAATATTCAACTCAATTTCTAAGCGTCCTAATAGATAGTTTTATAAGACTTCATTTGTAGGACCAAAAACTAAAGTGTCTATCTAAAGGCTTTGTAATAAGTTTATAAGACGTTTTTTTAGCGTCTTAACAAGTTTTTTAAGATACTTTTATTACAAAGTGTCGCATTAACTGTTTTATAGAACATTTTTGATAAAGTAGCCTATAAACACATCTTTTTATAGGACATTTTTCAAATAGTATCCTATAAGATAACTAATATGATGCTTTTTTTTGTAAATAGGTCCTAAGAAACTTGTTACGACACCCAAAAACGTTCTCTAAACTTATTATAACACCTTTAGATAGGACGCTTAATTTTTTTGGTCCTATAAGTCAAGTCTTATAAAGCGGTCTATTAGGACTCTTAAATTTTTTTTGACGTCTTATAAGACCAATTTTATTGGAGTGTGTGAACCATAAATCCAATGTAAGAGAACCAGTCATCCATCCATACAAGGTTTAATGAGATCTCAAGGTTTAAACATAATTTCTTATTTTTATGTTTGTGTTTGTGTTTTCATTAAAGAAAGTCTTAAAATTTGCTTGAAAACCACAATACTCTCTAAGCTATTTAACTGGCTAGTTGTATACATCTCATGAACTAGAACTTCGGAATAAACAAAGCAAAGGGTAAATTCTAGACGTGTTATACTTGGTCGGTTATCCAAGGATGATGATTTGATTTACATATTCAAATACTTACTCAATTATGTTCTAAGTTTTGTACAAAATGAATTGTACATGTTGGATATTTTATTATGTTTTATGTTTGGATTTTAAGACTTCTGTTGTATGGTTAAGATTCAGTTGTAAGTTGAATCTTATATGATTTATTTTGAGGAGCTATGCTTACGATTGTAAGGATTATGTAGTATGTATCGTGTACGCGTTCGAGGTAGAAAAGAGTGAGTTACTCAAAATCATATACAAAAGTCACCATACAATCAAAGAATACTTTATGAACCCCAAATAACTCGATCCCAAATTTAGAAATTCCAAACACAAAATTTTTCCACGTTCCATATCCACTGTTATCCTTCGTGTATCTCTCTCTGTCTCAAATGTAATGCACCTCCTCTAACGTAATCTACCATCTTTGATTCATCAACAATGGCCATGATTTTCTTGCAACAACTCTCGATTTTTCCACGAAACAACAACCCTAGGTAATTCATCGATTTTCTTTGAAGCGGATGTTTTTAATGAAGTGAGTTTTTCTTTAACATGAGCATTAAGATCCTAGGTAATTCATCGATTTTCTTTGAAGCGGATGTTTTTAATGAAGTGAGTTTTTCTTTAACATGAGCATTAAGATCCAAACAAATGGATGACTTTGAAGTTTAACGAAAAAGATAAAGATGACGAATGAGCAAGCCATTGGGGATCGTACTTATAAATACGAGAGTAATGTTTTGTGAAAACCTAAAGGATTTGTAGATTTTTGACTCAAAGAAAAACCGTGTTTTTGTGGATTTGAAGTTTTAAAAGTGAGTTTTAGGGAATTTGTATCCTTGGGAGTGGGTTTTGTTACATTTGGATGTTTTGATGTCAAATTTGTTCTTTCAAGATTCGACCGTTTTGAAGATTTAAAGGTTTTGGCATTTCCTAACAAATGGGAATTGGTCTCTTTGATCTTTGTTAGGAAGAAGGGTTCTCAACTCATTTATTACAAAAGAGATGGAAATTAGGAAAGAAAAGCTCATAATATTGATGAAAAAACAAAAAATAATAATAAAAAAGAGTAAATCAATGATGAAATGACCATAATACCTTTTTATGAGAAACACATTATTGTGTTTTAAGAGTAAATGATTAACGAAGTTAGTGACATGAAAACCAAAACCAAAATTATTGATGGAGTTAGTGACGTGTAAAAGAAATATGTAATTTACTCTTTTATAATTATAGAAGTAAAAAAATGATTAATAGTTTTTTTCTACATTAATACATAATAAAAAAATACAATATATATCCTTTTTTTATCAATTTTTTTAAAAGAGAAAATAGATAAAAGAAGATATATATATATATATATATATTGTATTTTTATCTATTTTCTTATCATCAGACAAAAGATAAAATTGACAAGTCCAAATCTTTTAGACAAATTTCCTTAAAAAAGAAATTCATATCGGAACATTAGGGTATTCACACCATGGTTTGGTGTGGTTTAGGCAAAATAACAAATCACATCATATATGCAGCTTGAGTATTTTCTTAAACTGTAAACCGTACCACATATGTCTCAAATCGTATCATGAAATGTGATGTGGTTTATATTTAACACATTTTAATCCGATAATTAAAAATTATAACTTCAAAATAAATTTGATGATAACATGCTCCTAATTGGCTAGTTCATACAACTAAAAGTTTTAATACGGTGGAAATATGAAATTTAAAATAGTAAAAAATACTTAAGAATTCTATAATAAGGACAAATATATATGGAAAATTAACTTCAAAATAAATTAGACAATGACATGTGACATGTCCATACATTGTCTTTCATCTTGAGTTCCAACAAATGCCAAAAGAAAATAACAAAGTAATGAATGACATAAAAAGGTAAAACTTAAAATCAAAAATTGAAAAACCAATAATAATCAATAATATATTAAATATTTTCATTTAGCTGATGATAATGAATATATATATATATAGTGTGTGTGTGATGTGGTTTGAACAAATTGTTTAATATTTCAAAACAGTAAACCACACCACAAAATAGGATTTAATGAAAATACAAACTACAAACCGCAAAACATATCAAAGATGTTTTAAATTATACGATATGATGTCGTATAAATGGTTTAGATAAAGACCCTTATCCAAACCTTATTAAAACTTTATACTTAAATATTTTAAAAATATTTTTCACATGAATCCAAGTTCGTCCCCACTAATTATTTGGACATATTAGAATAAGTCCCCACAAACCACGTAATTAAGCTATGGATGCACGAATGCATACCCCTTCACCAACATCAAGTGGTACCATATATTATCATGTTTTATACTAGTATTCTGTAATTTTGGATTTTTTTTTAGAATTAATATAACTAGGGTTGGGTCCGTGCATTGCACGAGAGGATAAATTTTTTGTTGGAATATTGAACCGAGTTAAAATGAAACGTAATTTCTCTGTTAACAGTTAATGAAATACAATGTGAAAAACGAATGTATTTTCATAAGTGATTAACTTGCATATATTCTTAATCGTTTGTTGTTATAAGTTTGTGCAATAATATTGGTAATAGTTTTGTATTATATTATTTAAAACTCAAACGACATGTCTCACAACATATCACTATTATTGAAATAGTTATAAATATGAACATACGTTTTTACAGATTTTGCAATTTTTCTGAAACCTCCTCGACAACACTTGACAATCACTTTGAACGTATAAATCTGTAGATTAATTAACAACATTCAACCCACATCAAATATGACAAAGAAAATAAATGATTTCTATCTTTTGTAACCGGCAACTCAACTGGTATAGTTCAAATTCACTCAGTACCACTTGAAAATTTATCTGACTATTGACTTCAAGACCTTATAGTATTAGTCGATAAAAATAAAGATATGTATATATATATATATATCTTATTCCCCTACTTCGAAAAATATGATTGTGGGTTTTGAAAAATATAAACAAATCCTCAGTAAATAAAATAAAATATAAAAAAATAGTTTTTCAAAGAAACAAAAATATAGTGGAATACCTTTTGTTCAGTTGCAGGTTCCGCCATTGACACCCGACCGTTCGTCTTCTTCTTGTACTCGGATGATACATAGAGAAGCTATACATATTTATAATGAATGTTGCAACAACCCAACCAGAGAATAACAAGATAACAATTAAATCTCCAAATTTATAATGCCAAAATGGCCCCAAGCGTACAATATAATCTCAAGGTTTGCATAGGCAACCTATTCACAACTGAGATACTAATAATAAACGTCTAAAAATGACGATCCTCTAACTCTTCCACTACATCTTCTCCTTTCCTTTATCTGCCCTTTCTAAAACTCGCTTGCCTGAAAAGATTTTTAGTTTTAAAGAGCGAGGGTTAGACTGAAGGTCTAGTGAGTCCCCTCTAACAGATGAGCAATCGAATAACTTTTCGGAATTTTAAACAACATTTAATAAACACACAAGGATAAAACACGCTACTGACCACACGACCGTCAAAGACGATGTGTCTAACTCACGCTGCCTTAATGTTGGGACACACCCCCAACGGCATAAACGGGCCACACTCCCCGGCACGAGTAGGCGGGCCACACTCCCCGACTTAGGTCAAAAGCTCCACATAGAATGTATGCATACATTTAAATTTCAACAACTTAAAACACACTTGAACAATTTCATAAATCATGCCATCATGAATAATTCACAGTTTAAAATTAAAATTCACATGCTTTCGTTACCATAAGGTTTAGTTCAGAAAAACTCACCTGACGTCCTTAGCTTAAATCCAGCGCTTACTCTTACAATTCGGTCCAAAACCTATAAAGGAAACATTGACCGATGAACTCCCAAAACAATCTATTTATAACGAACTTAACCCATAACCCAAAGGTATCTATCTTCTATAAGCAACTTGGTCTACCAAACCTCTACTTAAAGTATGGTACCTTAGATCCTAAATTAAAAAATGAAATGGGCCTAACTAATACAACAGAAGCCCACACTAAAAGGTCTAGTAGAATTTTAGTTCAACTACGCATGGGCTTCGGTCCCAAACCAACTCTAAGCTGGGCTTCGACCCACCTCAAAATCCAGGGATAGGGCTGGTCGACCGGAGTGACCTGCGACCGAGGTCTCCCCCTCCGGTGAC
The DNA here is from genome assembly GCA_954870635.1 of Arctium minus. Taxonomy (NCBI): domain Eukaryota; kingdom Viridiplantae; phylum Streptophyta; class Magnoliopsida; order Asterales; family Asteraceae; genus Arctium; species Arctium minus. The sequence continues at coordinate 55,610,063 of OX941095.1, read as the reverse complement.
CGACATGCACTCACGACCGGGGTGCCGATCGGGTCCAACGACCGGGCTTCCCCCCCCCCCCCCGACCGGTGCTACATCAACGACCGGTACCAATTTCTTCGACCGGGGCCTGACCAAAAGGTCGCCTGGTGCCTCGAATCTCGACCGAGGCCCAACTCAAACCAGTGACCGGAGTTACCCGAGTCCAGTATCGATGATACCCAGGTTTTTGAATGAAACTCCAAAGACTCCATAAGCAGGTAACACGAATCGCAGATTAAATCCAGGAATTCACAACAAATCTAATCCAATAAACAAAAGCAATGACTCTATTACCACAAAATCCCAACACAACCCCAACTCATACAAACATCAGACCCTTCAACCACCTCACCCCCAAAATCAACAGTTAAAGCAATGCCTAGAGATGAGAAGATGATTAGGGGAAAATTACCTTAAGGAAGAACTCAGAAAACTTGAAGCCTCACTAAAATCGGCTCCCTCCCTTCTTCGCTCGCACAATCGCCCTAACTCCTTTTCTCTGCTCGACCGCCACATGATATCCAAATATTAGAGTCATTAGGGTAAAACCCCTTTTTAAACCCAATGTTACAACTTGCTCCCTTACACCTTTGAGTCTTACCCAACTCACACCCAAACTTTAAAATATGAAAATTTTACACTCGGTTATTACAATATTCCTCCTCAAAAGAATTCCGTCCCCGGAATTCCTTCGTGGAGCAAATTGGAATACTGAGTTTTCATAATTAACTCCAACTCCTAAGTCGCCTCTTGACCTTTATGGAATTGCCACAGAACTTTCCCCAGTTGGATTTCTTTGTTCCTCAACTTTTTCACTTTACGAACCAGAATAGCTATCGGTTCCACCACATAGCTTATTTTCTCATCAATTTGGACATCCTCTAAAGGTATAACGACATCGCTTTCTGCTAGACATATCTTCATATTAGATACATGGAAAACAGGGTGAACTCCCTGCAGATCCACAAGTAATTCCAATTTTATAAGTTACCTCCCCAACATGCTCCCAGATAGCAAACGGCCCAACAATCTAGGTCTTAACTTCCATTTCTTTCCGAATCGAGTCACGTTTTCTAACGACTCATAATTCTCAATACAACCAGTTTAGTACCATTCGATTATTCAAGCCATTCTGATCAATACATAGTCGTACATAACCATCAGATTTACCCCTCGATTATATCAACTTCCATAATCGATAGAATTTTACCAGAGTCACACTACGACAACATGCATCTCTGACTAAAAACTCACTCAACTCGCCAACATAACACATCGCCAACTATAGGCATCACCAATGACTCACAGTCACGAGTTTTCTTCATCATGCAATTTGCCCTTGCAAGCAACCCCTCTTAGCACGACATAAATCAAACGCAAAAGCACTTTCTTTTTCGAACAACATTGATCTCAACTCCTCGGCATCATCCAAATCTTACACGCTGCAAATACATCGCCCCAACGTCATCCTTTCAACTCCTCACATATTCGTAAAACCTTCCACAATTCAAAACCTTCGAATTCCACCAGTTCCAATTGACCCAATATTGTGATACATACCCCCCCTTTCTCATTGCATCCACAATCAGTCAACCAAAAACGCAATAAAACCCAGCTTCACCCGCTCAACACAGAGTAGCCAAGCTCATACAAACCCTTCCAAATAGTTTAACACTGGGAAATTGACTCACTTGAAATCCCCTTTTCACGCATTGCCAAAAACTGACACTATGGTCTTTCGCTCCGAGCGCTATATCTCAACACCTCTATCTTCCTCCTTGAGGATTTCAACCCACTTCTAACGACCAACTCACTGCTTAGTAGTGTGAACTTTTGGTCAGCTGCACAATTTTGATTAATCACACTCACGCCGCACTGAACACCATCTTTTCTTTCTCATACCCACGCTAGGGATTTATAAACTTGCTAACAGCAGAATCTAAAACATACCTCCACATTTTGTGTCACTTGCCAAACTTCTTACTCTTAGATTTCCCACCTTTCCGACATGATATCTTCACTTTCTTTTCGTTGCAAGAAACACCGCTCAAACAACATTGCTTACTCTATTCCTCGAGGATTCCCAAGTGTCCAATACCATTTACATTACTTTGCTTGATCACCCGACTATCCACAATTCTCACGCGAAATAATCAACCCAAATCTTCCAAAACATTACCTACTACTCGAAAGCGCCGCATAATTCTTGCTCGCCAAACAGGATTTCCCAATCTGCGAGAATCCCTTCACCCCTAAAGAATACTTCAACATGCCGACAGACTTCCTATCTACTACACAACCCCCTAGAAATAAGCAGTTCGACACTTTCAACAATCATTCTAGAGATATAAGATAATCCCGCCCAGAACTTGCCGAAAACCAGAACACACAGTTCCTCTATTTGATAACCACCCACCATCATTTGAAAATTATTCTCAACTTAGCAATACCCTAAAGCTAACCAAACTTTCGCACATCCCAACCACATACTTACCACCTACAAATCACTCTCCATCGATCTTCAGATGAGGACGCTCCTCACATAACAATAACGCCAGCCTTATACATATCCTCAAGAAAGATCCTTACTCCTATAATGATTTGCACTCCCAAATATGTCATAAAGATATCACTAACCCATGGTTACAACCATCACTCTACCACTTCATCCCAGAACAACTGCAAGTCTCTACGACCACTTGGCACACCTCTAAATACCGTTCTCTTCTCACTGGTCATAATACTGAAATCGGACTTCAAGGCATTTCACGGCCTTGTCTTTCTCGAATCTGGATAAATTACAAAACTATGATCCTCAAACCCCTCAACAAGATATCGCTCTTTGACGGCTCATTGCAAACTGCTGGAATCAAACTCCAGTAGCCTGAAAGATTAAGCATACTACCTCGAAGACTTAAATGCTCAAAGCGCAACCCCTCCAGTCGTGCTTTATATAAACTTCACTCCCACATAACCGACAAAACCTCATCGATAAAGAACCACCTGACCGAACTAGCGATCTTCCATTTTGTAAGATCCACACAATGTTGTCCAACATCACATTAGGTACACACCTTTTCTGAATAACTCTTCGCTTTCTCGCAAGACTCCTCAAAACTATCCATAACCACTACTTCATTTTCAGCGTCCCGACATTAACCACAAAAATGGTTTCTGACCTCCACAGCAACAGTCGGCATCGAGGTACTTCCACTATGCCTCCAACCAACAAAATCCCCAATGAAACCTACATCTCCCACTGTAGCAGCTAATTGTCAAAGATATCTATACGACTTCAATTTCTGCTCCAGACACAACCATATGCTGACACCCATATTCCAAGTCACGGAGCAAACGGTAAGCCATTATAGTACAATCATCCTTAACGTCATAGGTTAATGCCTCCATTAACCACCTCCGCTATTCACCACCCTTACTTATAAGAGTACCAAAATCAAATATTTACTACCCTCTGCTTGAGCGACACACTTCCATTCTCAAAACGTTCATCATTCTTAATTGCAACCTTTCTCCACGACTTAGAGAGTTCATAGCCTTCATGCATGACACACCAATATTTACTCTTTTGACACTTTTGAAAATTTAGAATGGACTACATTATGAAACAAACTCGATTGTACACTACACACACTGACTAGCCATGCACAACGATTTCAAGAATTGTTCAACCTCAACTCCACGACAAATTTCTCTTCACCACACCCCAGTATCGGTGTTGGCACATTTGAAAATATTTTCGATTAACTTTACACACACGATTTATAAAATACTACAAAATTACTTATACTGAGCGTGGAAAACGACTCTCACCCTCAATGTTATGATAACACATGTTTGTACCAAACTCACTTATAAAATCATGCGATCAAATAATGTTTTGATTTTCACAATCGAAAGTTAACCCATTTACAAAGAGATACATAATACTTCTCCACACCAAAAATCGGAATTTATCACCCAATGCCATAAACTTGCCTTTTCAATCCAACATGGATTTGCACGCGTCAACCCGTTTTTTTTAAACAAATACCTCGTAAGGCACACATACGCCAAAATAGCTTATGTGAATAATATGAAAAGCTCTAGCAATTTATTTAACACCCAGTGCATGAGACTCAAAGACATTGAAGGCTACTTACTCTAACAAGGTCAACTGTTTACATTCACTATGATTTAACCCTGACTCCTTGCTTCCGACCAACCAGTAGGAGTCCTCTACTGTGCCACAACCTCCGGCACCAACGTCTTCTAATAACCTTGGAAGCCCAACAACTAGTCACTACCGTGACTATTGATTCGCAATTCAAGCGTCCCCACTCTAGCCCCAAACAAACTCACCAACAATAGCTCATTTCCATCTGATCCTCACTACATATTATAAGTCAACTCTGATATCGTCTCTCAACCACCATTCGATTAACTACAGCTTTAGAAGCCTCATTTCTATCCTTCGATTCTTGAATTAACATTCTACTGCGTCTCACTAATCGACATACCACTTTACCAAACCGAAGACTCCCTTGGAGCGAAAAGCTCACCTTCTAACATCATTCTCTTTCTTATGGACTCAGGAGGTCATTTCTCAACGAAATATCTACATTTTGCACGATATTCATCCTAAACGGTATTAACCTTACCACCAAAAACGAACTTCCACCACACGCTAGACTAACACTATCAATCTATGGATAGAACTCTCTACCCTGAACCACACTCAACAATAGCAATTGAGCATGCCCATGCACCTGCACCTGTAAATTCATAATGGCATTGGCCAGATGCGATTTTGAATTTACCTTACATGAGAGTACTCACTATTGTTATCACATCTCAAGATGATCAAGGTCTTTCTTAAAGGCATCCTAAATCTCAGTTGTGTCCATCTACTCCACAGTTTAAGTTTAGGCCCATCCGGTCACCTAAATCCCTTAAACTATGCTCTAATACCAACTGCAACAACCCAACCAGAGAATAACAAGATTTGCATACAATATAATCTCAAGGTTTGCATAGGTAACCTATTCACAACTGAGATACTAATAATAAATGTCTAAAAATGACGGTCCTCTAACTCTTCCGCTACATCTTCTCCTTTCCTTTATCTGCCCTTTCTAAAACTAGCTTGCCTGAAAAGATTTTTAGTTTTAAAGAGCGAGGGTTAGACCGAAGGTCTAGTGAGTCCCCTCTAACAGATGAGCAATCGAATAACTTTTCGGAATTTTAAACAACATTTAATAAACACACAAGGATAAAAACAGGCTACTGACCACACGACCGTCAAAGACGATGTGTCTAACTCGCGCTGCCTTAATGTTGGGACACACCCCCAACGGCATAAACGGGCCACACTCCCCGGCACGAGTAGGCGGGCCACACTCCCCGACTTAGGTCAAAAGCTCCACATAGAATGTATGCATACATTTAAATTTCAACAACTTAAAACACACTTGAACAATTTCATAAATCATGCCATCATGAATAATTCACAGTTTAAAATTAAACTTCACATGCTTTCGTCCCCATAAGGTTTAGTTCAGAAAAACTCACCTGACGTCCTTAGCTTAAATCCAGCGCTTACTCTTACAATTTGGTCCAAAACCTATAAAGGAAACATTGACCGATGAACTCCCAAAACAATCTATTTATAACGAACTTAACCCATAACCCAAAGGTATATATCTTCTATAAGCAACTTGGTCTACCAAACCTCTACTTAAAGTATGGTACCTTAAATTAAAAAATATTGAACAAGTTGAAAAAAAGTTAAGCAAATCCACTAACAATAGATGGAATTTTGGACAAACATTTAGTAAGTCGAAGACGAATTGAAATTTTTAGATTTTGATTTTTGACGGATTTCGGAATTTTGCCGATATGTGGAACAGGGAACTTAATATCTTGGATGAACCCTTTTTCTTCTTAAATTGGACATAATAGTTAAGGATATAACATGAAAATTAAATATAACTTTTGCGGTCGGTTCAGTCCCAACTGCTCAAAAAAGCATTCAAACCGCGGATCAGACTGAGCGGTTTGTCTATTTTTCAGACTTAATCAGACCGTCAGACCATTCAAACCGCCAAAAAACGGTCCGATTTGACTCGGTTCGACCAGTTTCAACGGTCCGACGGTTTTTTTCGAACACCCCTAGATGCATTCCTTAACGTAAATTGTATCCTCCGACGACGATTTAACGGCGCTTGGTTTTGGATCGATAGGTTATTCCGGGATACGACGTCGCGGGAGTGGTTGTGAAGGTCGGAAACACGGTGAAAGGTCTGAAAGAAGGAGACGAGGTGTACGGAGATGTAAACGAGAAGGCTCTAGAAGGACCTAAACAGTTTGGAAGTTTGGCAGAGTACACTGCTGTTGAGGAAAAACTGTTGGCTTTGAAACCTAAGAATTTGGATTTTGTGCAAGTTGCTGCTCTTCCTCTTGCAATTGAGACTGCATATGAAGGTTTAGAAAGGGCTGATTTCTGTGAAGGCAAATCAATCCTTGTTTTGAATGGTGCTGGTGGAGTTGGATTCTTGGTAATTCAGGTAAACAATTTTTTCATACATTTTTTTTTATTAAGAGTAATTCTTTTATTTTAAATGATCAAGTCCTAATTTTTTTCTTGATGAATAAAAAAACTATTAAGGCATCGTTTGGCAAAAATAAGCTAACTTATTTTCTGGTTACATGTTTGATGAATAAAAAATATTTCTTTGTTGAAATCAATTACCTTTTTGTAATCGAGTAAGTGGGTTTCATTACACTGTACGATTAGTTCGGAAAGCACATATTCATGAATACACCCGATTCTCCCTTTCGAGACATCCCATAGTTATTTGGGGATTTCTAATAAAGGTATTCCTATGAATGTTAGGATCTATATGTCGTCTCAAAGCATTAAGGTATTTGCTTGTACCTTTTCAAGTTGATTGGTTTTAGGGTCAATATGGAGTTGATGGACTTTAGATATTTTCTTGTACTTTTCAAAATGAGATTTATATACTCATTTATGGTACTCAGATTCTTTTGAGTTTACTACTTTGATTTCAGGATGAGTTGTTTAAACCATTTACATATATAAGGGATAATATATGATTTTCTGTTTGATAATACAATGTATTGTGGTTATAATTATCATTTTATGTATGAAATTTCATTATCATAACAATATTGGATTTTTGTATGCTTACATTTTGTTGATAATACTTTATCAATATTTCAATTTGCGAAAAAAAAATCACTCAATCTATTGGATTTCCAGGTAGTAGGGGAATCACATGGATTTCTTAAGTCCCTACAAAACTTAGGGTTGTTTACACCCGTTTGACAAAATTCAGTCGATATCTTGTGATTTATGTAATTCAAATATTACATTGTTAATTATAGAGCATTTGACATGAGGCCAAAATGACTGAGTTTGACATATGAAGTCAATTTTAATTTTTTTTAATACCTTAATAGTGTTTTAAGATATTTTACCATTAGACAAATAAATATTGGTTTTGACATAAAGTGAAATTTACTTTTAACATCTTAATAGTATTTGTAGAGCTTTTGGTAAAAGACTAAATATATGGGGTTGGAAGTGTAACTTCCAAAATTTTGTTTATAAGATTGGGGATATTTATAACTAATATAAGCATTTGAATATTATATATAAAGATCAATTTAAGAAACTAAATAAACATTTGAATAAATCAATTATCATATCTAAGTACAATATATTAATCCGATTTAAATAGTCTAAATCAAATTTGTGTATCAAATAAGTAAATAGCAATGATATAATTATACTAATCAAATAAACATGTTAATATTGTAAACTAATTAAGCACGCTGAAATAGATAATAAGCTTAATACAAATTGACTTATTTAAACAAAACTAAGAAACAATGATCCAAAATGAATAATAATTATTTGGTCCAAAAATTATTATAAGAATTATAAGTAATAACTTATAATTAAGATAAACATTTAAATATTATTATCCAAGCTGATTATTACACTATTATCCCATCATAATTTTATTAATAACAAAGATGGGCTTTAATTAATTTGATAACACCAAAAAAAAGATATCTATATTAAACTTAAATGATTTAATTGACATATTCTAACAAGAAATATATAAAATCGACCAGATAAATCAACTTGCATAATATTAAAGAATAATAACTAATTATAGTAATAAGTTAATTTTAAAGTAAATAAATATGTATTGACCCAAATAAATAACATTCACATTCCATAATGATGAATAATTTAATTGATATTGAACATACCATAATGCTTTAACGATTAAAATTATTTTATGTTTGATTAATATATTAACTTACGTCATAATAAAATAATACCAATAAAATTGTATATAGTATTTAATATATAAATAATCAACCATTAAATAAACAATTTAAAGAAAAAAGATAACATATTACGGTAATAATAAAGTCACCGTCCAAGAAAGAACAGTTTACAAGCATGAACACATATAAAACAAATCAAGACTTGATAATAAAGATTTTAAAATTGGTAGACTGGTTTTCATCAGCTTCTCTTTTTTTCGGTGATTCCCTTAAAAGAAATTATTTTTAATTTAAAAAGTGGATTAAAACTGCAATATCAATTAAGTTTTTATGTGAAACTACATGTATGCAACAATATAGTTTTAACGGTTGAGGGTACCAAATTTCATTAGGATATAAAATGTGAAAGAATCGAAAAAAATACCTGATTTAATTGACAGGACTATATCGTACACGAGATCATCTCCTAACAGAAACAACGACTTAGGTTTGGTGCCGGATTTGATGATATTCGTAAAGCGTACGTGTTGATAACGTGTTAAAGAACAATCAATATGGAGAGAATAACAATAAGACAGAGAGAAGAAGTCTGTAATTCTCATTAATCATAAGCCCTTTAAATAGGGAGGAATTTACAAAGAAAATGAAACTTTCATTATGGTAAATTCTAATACTAGGAAAATATTATGTCACTCACTTTCTTTTAATGATGCCACATAAACACATCTAAAAATTAGTAAGCTCATGTGAGATTTTTGTATGAAGCCAAAATTGCAGGGATGAAATGTATAAATTAAGAAAAGAAATATATAATGCGCTCTCTCTCTCTATTAAGTTGCCAAATGTTGAATTCTCTCTCTTTCTCTCTCATTTATGTTTGATTGGGGGTATTTTATGTTCTTCTTCCACAGCACAGAAGACGAAGAAGAAGGAGAATTTAATAATCTGTTTGCAAATTACTACTATTTATTAAATTGGCTTTCTTCTCCACTTCAAATACAGAAATACATACAACAAATATACATATACATATAGAGAGAGAAAGTGTGTGTGTGTGTGGGTAAGACAGAGAGATACAGAGGACGGGCATGGGTTGTTTCTTTTGCTCTGGGGGAGATTCTTCTGCGAATAGATCACCAAAGCATAACAGAAAAAACAGCTCCCAAAATCATCAATCGCACCCGTTTTCTGGTACGTTTAATGCAATCCATCGCTTCTTGTTTTCTTTTTATTCTTTTTATACAAGATCATTCAAAATCGTAATGGATCGGTTTCGTATTTGGGGAAATTTCCCATCAATTTTTATCCTTTTTTGATATTGGATTACGTTTTTTTGTTCTGAATCATGCATGTCGATAACCTGTTCGACGTAATTCCTCTTCGTTTTTTCTAGATTTGCATCTTCTTGTGTTCAATCCCTTTTTGGGATTTGGATGTTTTAAGTTGGAATTATTATTGTGAAATCATTGATCGTGGTGACTTTCCATTTTTAATCGTTGTTTGAAATGCCAATTTTCGATCATCAGTGAGATGGGGTTCAATTCAATCTTTTGTTTGTAATTTAGGTAATAATCAGTTCTATCTGTTGGTCCTACTTTGGGGCTTAATTAATTAAGCAATCTTGTTCATAATCATCATGAGTATCCCATCAAATTATTGTGGTGAAACTTTCTATAAACCCATGTCCCAAAATCTAATCTTTTGTTAGTTATTATTTCTTGGATATTTTGTTTACTTTTGGTTTTTAATAATTGTTGTCATATTCTCTTGAATGATGTTGAAATTTTTCTTGTTTTTTACTTTGTTTGTTTTCTCTATTTCCACACAAACAAACACATAGACTTCTTGGTGTTATATGTAGTACTAGTGATTGAAAATTTGGTTGTATATATGGTTTAGATGAGTCCAAATCGGCACCACAAGTGAAGAAGGATAACGGTCACGAAGCGAATCAACCATCGGTTGCCAATGAGTGTGGGGATAAAAGTAAGTCCACCAACAAGCAAGTGTCTAATAAAACTAAGGCACGAACCTTTGCATTCGCGCAATTGGTCACTGCCACCAATAACTTTAGGGCTGCTTATTTCTTGGGTGAGGGTGGATTTGGCAAGGTTTATAAAGGGAAATTAGCAGACAGTGATCAGGTTTGTGATCTTTGATCAATGAAAGAATTCTAACAAGAAATTGTTTGGGGGTTGAATTCAAGTATTGAGTCTTGAATTACTTTGTGTTTTTCGTTGCAGATTGTTGCTATTAAACAATTGGATCCTGATGGGGGTCAAGGGATTAGGGAATTCGTTGTTGAAGTGTTGACGTTAAGCATGGCTGATCATCCGAATCTGGTGAAATTGATTGGTTATTGTGCGGAAGCGGAGCAAAGGTTATTAGTATATGAGTACATGCCATTAGGTTCTTTGGAAGACCATTTGCATGGTAGGTAATGTGATATAAATGCTAAAACTCGTATCATTGTTTAGACAGTTTATTAAACACAACAAACAAATAACAATTTAGTTGAATCCATATGAACAACTTAATCCATACAGGACTTAATGAAAAAACAACTGAACCACCCCTTAGTCTTGATATGAGTCGCAAATGATTACCATGAGAATTGCAAACACTTTTATCTTTGTGGGGATGCTTCTTGTTGCAGCATTTATGAATTTTGCCCATTATCACAAATTGACAGTTTTGATTTGGGTAGATGCTAAAAACAATATACCAAGAATTGAAGTTGTAAATTAGTTTAATGAAGAAATCACATCGTTTTATGTCTTCGAATGATTTATCTTCTTATGTTATTTAGTATGGGGATCAAATTGCCATTCTTTGTGGCAGGTCTACGTCCCAATAGGAGACGGCTGGATTGGAACGCCCGAATGAAAATAGCTGCTGGTGCAGCCAGGGGGTTAGAGTATTTGCACGACCAGATGAACCCGCCTGTTATATATCGAGACTTGAAATGCTCTAACATTCTATTGGATGAGGAGTATCATCCGAAGCTGTCGGATTTTGGGTTGGCAAAGGTGGGTCCACTCGGAGACAAGACCCATGTCTCGACCCGCGTGATGGGCACCTATGGCTACTGTGCTCCCGATTACGCAATGACGGGTCAACTTACCTTCAAATCGGACATCTATAGCTTCGGGGTTGTACTCTTGGAGCTCATTACTGGGAGAAAAGCAATTGATAATACAAAATCTGCTGCAGAGCAAAATCTTGTTACTTGGGTAAGTTCTTGAGTAATTCAATTACACTCTCTGACCATTAAAACTAAAAATTGCTAAAAATAACAACAAGGGTTGTGGTGTACTGGTTAAGGGCCCTGGGGGATGTGGTGGAATATCCCATCTGTCTATGGTTTGAATCCAGACGTACACAACAATTGTGGCAATCGTGGCCACTGAGATTTTATCAGGGCTGATGTCTTATCAGGGCTGATGTCTTACAGTCATAATTTGTCAAGGGATTAGTCTAGGTATAGCCTGGGACACCCTTCCAAAAAAAATTGCTAAAAATTATAATTTATTAATTTTCATGTGAATATTATACATATACCTACTTGTGCGTGGGATTTACTGGGTCTGTTTGGTTTGGTTATTTGGGTGATCTAACTATCATAGGGTCGGAAACAATTGACCATCTATTTCAGGCACGACCCTTGTTCAAAGACCGAAAGAAATTCCCTCAAATGGCAGATCCTGTGCTCGAGGGCCAATATCCGGTTAGGGGACTGTATCAAGCTCTAGCCATAGCTGCAATGTGCCTCCAAGAACAACCTAACATGAGACCGCTTGTGGCTGATGTTGTTACAGCTCTCAACTATCTTTCTTCCCAAAAGTACGACCCTTTAACCCACCCTGTTCAGAGTCCTTGGAAGGGTTCTCGTAGATCAAGATCCAACAATGAGAACCCGAACCCGAACCGTGATCAGGGTGATGAGTAGTTTCGCCATACGAAACCACTTTTGCTTGATGAAAAGGCGATCGGTTGGATTTCAAATGCCTGCTAATCTTATTTAGGTACATAATACGCCAGAAGAAAATTTGTCCGTTTCTGGTTTTGTTTTTTCGGGTTTCTTTTCCCCGCGTAAACGAGAACCATCGTCGTGGTACGGTGTGTAAAACGAGATGGGACTTGAAGGGGAGTTTTGTAAAATGAGGTTTTTGTTTTTGTGCCTTTCTGTGCTAAAATGATATGTAACAAAATTTAGTGCAAAAGATATATAAGATGATGTTATTAGTGCCAGATTTGGTACTGGAAATGGGCTTATTGTGTTTTAGCATATCTATATTTGTCAAAAGGGTTTTGTTGGTTTTTCTGCTTGCTTTGTATCTTGACTTGGATTGTTAAAAATAAACTTTTTAAAACCTTTTAATTTATTCAAATATACAAAGGCAAAAATAAGGATTGAACACAAATATAGGAGTGTATACACAACCAATACAAATACAAATACAAATACGTAATGTTAAGAGATGAGGGTTATAGATATTTGACATTAGTTTTACTGTGGTTCACCCAACTTGGATATGTCCACTTCGAGACTTTACTATTGTTGTTCTGGTAGAATAAAAGCTGTATAGATCAATCTTATAAAGAAGAAAACATTTATGGGGTGTTTGGTTCATGGATTTTAAAGGAATTGGAATGGACAATTCATTTGACCAAATTCCAAATCCTTTGTTTGGTTCACATAATGAACGCAATTTAAGGAATTTATCATTTCTTAGCTTAAGTGAAGGAATTGAATTCCTAACAACCAAACGCATGGTCAAATTCCATTAAACTCTATTACAATTCCTTTGAAGTTAAATTCTTTTGATGGATATCAAATTCCATTATGCGAACCAAACGTCTCCTAAAGGGCTGTTTGGTACATGGAATTGGAATGACCAATTCCAATTCCATTGACCAAATTCTAAGCCCATGTTTGGTTTACAGAATGAAAGCGATGAAATCCTTCCAATTTCATTAAATTCCACAATTTAAGGAATTCATCATTCCTTGGGTTAAGTGAATGAATTGAATTCCTATCAACCAAAAGCGTGGTCAAATTCTATTCCAATTCCTTCAAATTCTATTATGTGAACCAAACGCCTCCTAAGGGGTTGTTTGGTTCATAGAATTGGAATGACTTATTCCATTGACCAAATTCGAAGCCCATGTTTGGTCTGCGGAATGAAAGCGTAATTCCATTGAATTCCACAATTTTTGCAAAATATTTAGCTTAGATATATATATATATATATATATATATATATAACTCATGCAACCCACATCTTAACCGTTGGATTAATGATCGACGGTTACAATACATGTGGGTCTAATATTTTCAATTAAAAAAATCAAAAAAATAAAAACAAAATAACCGTTTATCATGAATTCAACGGTTAAGATGTGGATTGCATGGATTGTGAGAGAGAGAGAGAGAGAGAGAGAGAGAGATGTTGTACACTTGCACAAACATATAGCATAAGAAGCTATAACTCGGTGAATTTGAAAGAACAAAGATAATTTGTATACAGTATGGGTTGTTAATGGTTGAAGTAGAATTATATAATGTTTTTGCTTGGTTTTTTGGCTAAATATTTACACAAAAATGATCGATGCTCATAAAAAGAAAACGATATGCAAAACAAAGAGATAAAATAACTAAAATTGGTTGCTTTTATAACTGTATGTGTCCAAATCAACTTCGACTAATCTCATAAAACCAAAACAAATTAAACCATAGAAATTAAATAGGTATACATGAAAAACCCTCTTATGTTGTAGCCTATGTTTCAATAATCTCATTTTGCCCACAATGACCAACCCACAAGTACATAATTCCTTCCTTACTAGAAGGTACAACTCTACAACAATCCTTTCTTGGTGCCTACAATAACATAAACATCAAATAATTATTAGTATTTATTAAACACCTTAACAAAACCAGCTTTATAGAACGTAAAATATGTGTTAACAAATTTATTTTATAAGACTTAAGTTCATAAACTACTTTTTGTAGTAGCGAGATTTAGATATATTTGACGTCTTATAAAGCCGATTTTGTTGCAGTCAGATTGATGCATGGGAAGAGTGCACAATGAATTACCTTTTGCCAACGATCCGGATCTTCGTGTTTCAAGACGACAATTGTATGGATCTTTTCCGGAGATTCGATCCCCCAGGAGCATGGAGGGTTGGGATCATCGTGATACGTATAGATCCCGATGATTTGACGCCTAGATTTGTCGTACTTAGTTGAATTAACGTAAAACACAAACGGTTGTTGGCACGGGTGTCCGGCGACGGGCCGAGTGTTGAATGCATAGGCCGTGAAATCGAGCACTTTGTACCAGTTGATGAATGTTCGAGTGGGAGACTCGAGTTCTCGTGGCGAGATAATTCCCCTCATGATTTGGATCGCGAAACCCCACGATACCAAAACCGACCATTCTTGTTTCCTGTCGTAGCAGATGGATTGTTGGATGATGCTGGCGGAATCGTATTTGGCGGATTCGAGCAAGTGTTTGAGGGATTCGACTCTTTCCATTCCGGGGAAGATCGGGTCGATTATGTCAAAGTGATGGAGTGAGACCAATGGAGTTACTGGATGGCCTGATAGGAGACCCAAGAGGTTTCCGTAGATATCGTTCTGAAAGATTGCAAAAACGAAATCAAAAATAGTGAACGAGAGAAATTTTAGTTTTATAGAACGTCAAATATGTCTAAATTAATATCTTAATAGATTGTTGTATATGACTTTAAATAATTTATAAAATCAAATAATTGTACGCCATATGTAAATGTTACTGTAGAATGTTAGGATGTATTTGGTATTTCAACATGTGTTTTACGATACTTTTGAAATAAAGTGTCATATTAGTCTTTTTATAAGACATTTTTAAAATAATATTGTCATATAAAAAGACCAATAACACATTTTATTTCATTAGAATATACTATACTGTAGGTTCTCAGTGCCCTAAGATCCCAATATCAGATCAAATTCCAATGGGAGAATTGTTCTCAACTACTCAACCTCAGTTCATTCAGTTATGAAATGTCCTACCAGTCAGGACACCCACAATCCCACAAACGTTGTATTAACTTATTGTAACATCTTTACATAGGATGTACAATTGTTTGATCCTATAAATTTAATTCGTATTTTCTGGATTTGTTATGCAGGACAAAATAAGACAAAGACAAAATAAAAACTTGTTGTCCCACGTTTTGTACAACACTGAGTGGGACAAAAAAAATTCATTTGACAACCTCCCCTACAACAAAATTGGGTTTATAAGATTCTATTAATTTACAAGTGTCTTAATAGACTGTATTATACGACATAATTAATTTATAAGACCAAAAGATAAAGTAACCTATCTAAAGGCATTTTATAGGACGCTTTTGGGTGTCTTGGCAAGTTTTTAGGACACTTTTAATACTAAGTGTTGCATTAACTATTTTATGTGTCCTATAAAATACCTAATACAATAATTTTTTAATCACACAAATGTCCTAAAATACTTGTTACGACGTCCAAAAACTTTCTATAAACGCCTTTAGATAGTATGTTTTTTGGCTTATAAATCAAGTCTTATAAAGCATTCAATTTGGACGCTTAATTTTATTGTGGTATTCACTTTCACCCGTCCGGTCCAATCATATTTCGTCTGTATACCAAACACACCCATAAAATATTTTATTAATTAAACATATTCAACGTCCTATAAATTTGATTTTGCAGATGTTTCTAAAAACTAAGGTTGTTTGGTCATTGCTGAATGATTAAGTGATCAAAATCATTAAGAGGTTTTTATGATATAGTGTAAAATGAAATATGGTTGTTTGGTAATTGTTCAAAATGAAATTAGGCGCTGAATGGTTAAGGGAGGCCCAATATACAAAATCATTCAGAGGGTTTTGAAACTATTAATAGACAAATTTTGTCAAACAAGATAATTTACTTATTAGCGATTCTAACTAACCTGATGAAAGCCTGGTTCTTTGGTGAGTGGGACGTTAAGTTCAGCCATGCAAGCTTGCATTCTATCATCACTTCCATACAAACCAGGGTACCTTTTAATACACCGATCTTGCATCTTCTCCAACTCCATCGCCAACGGATAACTGATCGCGAACCCGCCACCGCCATACGCCATCGAATACGAAAAGAATATGTTCTGAAGATGGCTCTCCGACGAACTCCCGACGTAATAAAACTCCTTATCATCGTATCTTGACAATACCCTAACCACATTCTCCACCACGAACACCGTATCGTCGTCCCCCATCACGAACCACCGCACCTCCGCCAGTCCCAGCCGCAGCGCCTCCGAGACGATCCTCGATATCCGGATCGCCGAGCGGTGGCCCTGGCGGTTCGTGTACGGGAACCTCGAAGTGTCCTCGGAGATGTGGATCTCGGGGAGGTTTCGTCGGTCGTCGTCGTAATCGATCTCGACTTGGTGGTCGAGCCATACGGCGCCCCGGGTCTCCCCGGGACGCCACCATAGTTTGATGTATTCCTTTCTCGAATCCCATAAGTTGGCGGAGGCCGCGATGCAGAACGCGATGTGTTTGAGCTCGAGATCGTAGCCGTGGTTGACGGGTTGTTCGGGTTTTGAGGCGGTGAGATCGTGGCAGTTTGTGGTGGTGGTGGTGAGGAGTTTGGGAGAGTAGAGGAGGTAGAAGAGGAGGAGGAGGAGGGAAGTGGGGAGGGCAAATCGGAGGGCTGCGGCGAGGGTAAAAGATGGTGGAGATTGGGTGGCCGGAGAGGAGGAGGAGGGGGGCATTATAGTGGTGGTTTGTGGTGGTGGATTTGGGTTGGGGAGTGAAAGGTGGTGGTGGTAGAGTAGGTAGGGTGGTTGCGGCCATTGTTGGAGCTGATTTTTAGGGTCAATGGTGTTCGTTTGGATATATGGAGAGAATTGGTCTGTGAATGAATGATGTTCGGATCTCTTTAATATTTGTTAAGAAATAAAGTAAAGGGGTAAGAAGAACAAGTCAATGTATGTTTTTCTATATATTGTTAGATATAGGGAATTTTACAGAAAGCAAAATGATCAATTTTAGACTAAAAACGAGGACGTGATTAAATCACTATCCTTAAGAAATATTAGCCCCCACTAGGTCGTTGATGGATCTAGGCTAACTCCTCCCAAGTCCCAAGACCTCCTCGATTCTAAGAACAGTAGGCAACGATCCTACAAGTTCTTCTCATGATCATGATTATTGTGTTTGTGAAAGAGAGTGAAAACAAAAAAAAATTTGATTATTTCTTTGAAGGAAACTATTGTATATATATAGAAAAAAAATAAAAAGGTGCAATCTTTCATGAAGAGGTGCAACCTTTCATGAAAAGGTGCAATGATTCGATTTCCCTCAAAAAATAACCGAATTAACTAACTAACGGAGTTAACGAAAATATTAACGAACCGTTAATTATAAGGACCAAAATTCACTCTTCCTATGTGGGACAACAACAAGTGATAAATACTATATGTTCCAACAATCCCCCACTTAGGAATTAGGATTTATCACAAGCATCTGACCTTCATGCTTAAATCAAGGTAGCTTTCGTTTTGAACCTTGATATAGTGTATACCTCTCAAGAAGCCCAACAGAATCATAGGCGGCTTTAAGCATTTGAGCCGTGATTCCATAAGTCAGACTCGGAGAGATAACACACATGATCAGTCATACCATGTTCATGAATAAGGGAGCACTATTATGGTCATGCGCTCGTCCCAGTTTCATAGACACCTATAAAAGCAAAATATTTGCCTAAGCTAGAGCGGCACCACTCCTTGTGTCTACATAGGTGAAGTCCCTTTAATTACCAAAGGAATACTTCATTAAGAGTATAAAACTCGCCCTCAAATAATTACTCATTAGTTTAGTAAACTAATGTCCAAGCTGGTGATCAATAACTTGTTTTTACCACATTGAACCTATAAGTAGATTTTAGTCTAAGTATAGGTTGGGTTTCTGTTATTGCCAACTTCAAAATTAGAATGGTTTCCATTTGATCGCTCCCATATATATATATATATATATATATATATATATATATATATATATATATATATATATATATATCAATGAATGTAACAAACGTTTAATTCTTTTTTATGTCATACAATTTTGAGCGATAACTGGTAAATTTTGTAACTATTGATTATGTGAATTAACGCAGGCGGTCTTCTGTTGGTAATTGAATCAACTCTTAGGTAGCGTTTGTTTTTTAAGAGGTCTAAAGTCTGAAGTCTTATTTCACTTCTGATTAATAAGAGGTGGTGCTGAAGTCTGAAATCTGAATCAATACAATTGTTTGTTTTTGTAACGTCTGGAGGCGTCTTGAGAGAAATGATAGCATATGAATTGAGATGACGATAAGAGATTTTAAGAAGCTAGGTCACCACTTCTTATTTCAGATGTATTTAAGAGTCATTAAGAGGTACTAAAAACTGGAAAAAAACAAACAATCTGAATGTCAAAAGGTCTCAACGATTCAGACTTAAGAGTCATTAAGAAGTATTTTTAAAAAAACAAACAGCCCCTAAGTCTTACATAGAAGAACCCAACTGTTGTTTTGTAGGCAAAGGATGACAATTACAGATACATGGGAGCATAGATGAAATGGTTTCTAAATCTACTGCGAGAGGGACACCTCGTGATTTCCATTTATTCATCAAAAGAAAAACGTCCTTTTTATAGCAAGAATTGATTTTCGCTTCTTCAAACTCCGCCTCTTATTGGAAAATAAAACGCTAACGTGCCTTTTAAATTGAATCGAGAGTATGCTACTACATAGAATCAAGATTAAGTTGGTGTTTCCATTCGGGCTACTTATTCCGAGGCACACACCTGCTACCTATTGTATTGGACCTTCGACCCATACTAAGACTTTTGTCGATCTACCTTTGACTGAAAACTATAACCAAAATCCTTTTTATCTGTATTTTAAGAGTCAGATTAATACGAGAACAATAACCAAATAAGAAAACGGTCAAACCACATACACGTCGCCCACACACCCTTATATCGACCATTAGCGTAAAATCACATGTGATTTTGAACATGATTCTCAAACCGGTTTTAGCCATAAGTTATCCCATACATACATACATAGTACCAACCAACAATAATATTTCTATTTTGTTGCTGTAAAAACAATTTTCATACAGGAGAACCTTCAAAAAACCATAAAAGAGCTAGTAAAACTAAAACAATTTTCATGAACATATTATCTAATAAATGCACATTATCTCAAAGATTATACTCATTTCTGTATTTACACCATTGGAACATATCAAGTCATATGAACCCTCCGAAAAGGAAAAAGAAACTTATGAAACCATTTTGTTTATGGGAAAAACTGGTACGAGTATAAAACTCCCGAGGGCAACGTCAATCAAATAGTGTCAATTATTGCTTCTCCGACTGACCCTCGGCAATTCTTTTATGTACCAAACTCCGTGCCTAATTCTAATTCGAGTCGGATGCTGTTTGATCAAAATTGTCTACGCTGATGACTTGCCACTTTTCGACTCAAAAGCAGCTCGGCAACGGGGAAAATAGAGTTTTCTGTATGCAGCTTAAGATAAAATCACCTCTGATCCCTTGCACATCTCAACTTGTGGAACCCTGCCAACACATAATATCTCGTTCATATACATGAGGCAGATTTTACAGAAAACCAACATTAAGCCACCAAAAATCCAAACCAACCCAGATAGTAGATTAGTTGTTTCGTGAAGACCTTCGCTTGCCAAAAAAGTCAAAACAGTTTGAAAAAAACGTGGGAAAAGGAAAGAAGAGTAAGTGACCAACAGCATAACAAAATTTTGAATTTGCACCTTTGTTTAACTCCGATCATTCCTGTGCCCGTCTGCATCGGTATGCCCATGATTATGCATTCACTAACGCCTTCTATCTTGTCAACTCGTCCATTCACAGATGCATTAAACAGGTGATCCGACGTCTTCTCAAAAGAAGCCAACATCAACACACTTTCTTTCATTTTTTGAATGCCAAATCTCGTGATCCCCAAAACTTCCCCCTATCAATAACATTTGCTAGTTCAGATAATACCACTTAAAATCCATCATCTAAATTGCATACTTTACCTCATTACAAAGACATAAATGTATTCCAATTTTAATAAGCCTCCTACTGCTGATGATCTAGACGAGCAACACTGACTTCAACGAGTATTTGGAAAAAATCACAAAAAGACGGTATTAGAGGAATGTACCTTATATGTCATGACATCAGCTAGAAGCATCATATGTCGAATATCGATACTCATTCCATGACTTTCCATAGTGTATTGGATCTCTTTAATAATGGACCTTCTTGCAGCTTCGATGCCAAGTGTGCTTTGTAGTTCAAGAATATGATTACTTGTGGTTTCATGTCCATTAATTCCTTCCATGCCCATGACTGCTTGGAGCCCCATCCTGAGAGTTTCACAAATACACCAAAATACCGTCAAAAGTAGTTCAAAGACACATGGATTTTAATGGTCAAGAATGTAATATCGTTTTAATTACAGGAACATAGCATGATTTTGTGTCACCTGTTGAAGGAATAACCATTCTAATTTACAACACTATAAAGAGGTCACATGTAGGTTAGGACCATCATAAATGCAACGGTTGACCAAACACATTGTAACGAAATATCTAAAATACCCCTCGATAGTGTTTGAACGAACGTTAATTACCTAAATCACCCTTCAAAATAGTGACAAAAAAGAGGTGTCTTGTGAGCAAAACCAATGTTATCAGTATTTTTTTTAATTATTACTGATGGGGAAGAGGTAAATTGCATTGAAGCTTTGCCAAAAAAGGGATGTTGCATTTAGGGGCCGTTTACAAAACGCTTACCCGGTAAGTGCTTACCGGGGCATTTACCTTAACGGATGAACTTGACAAGAGCATAGAATCTTACCCAGTAAGAGCGAGGATAAGGATGAAGAGTTTTACCCGGTAAGTAAGAGTGACAACTCTTACCCGGGTAAGCACTTACCGGGTAAATTGTTGTATTTGATACCATCGTGATGATTACAATCTTACCCGGTAAAGTAAGTGTGTCGAGTTTTATCGGTAAGCGCTTACCGGGTAAGCATTTGGGTAAACGGACCCTTATTCTAGGGCATACGAAAAAGAGATTGTTTCATCCATTTTGGCCGAAGGGGGTATTATTGTAAACTAACCCTTCTACAAGCAAGTTAAACTTGTCTTGATCCTTCTTTTTGTTTATCACAGCTCGTTCAATTGTACCAATGCCCTGGCAATAAAGCAGAAGTAATTAGAAAATATTATAGCAGAGGTCAAAACGGAGATGGAAATTCGGATCTTTCATACAATTCAAACCAAATAGCAGTTACAAATTCACTTTAAATGTTCTCTCACCTTCACAACTACTGTTGGAAGCTTATTCCTGAGCCAATGAAGATCAAAATAAAGTTTACTCCTATCAGATGGAGGATTAACTTCAAGTTTCCTAGCATCCAAAACCTTGATATGCTGCATCGATAACAAAGATTTCAGCAATTATATGGAACAATTGTACAAGTCCCAAATAAAACATAAACAAATCTTACCTGTTCCTTCAGTTTGATTTTAGGAGTCTTTAGTATTGATTCTTTCACAGTATATGCATCTACAGAGAGCTGTAGCGCTTGAATTGTTTCTTTGTCAAGAGAAATAACAATAGATGCAGATCTTAATCCCAATACAAGCTTTATACTCTTTGCAACCTACAAGGTCAACATCAAGATATTTGTTACAACAGTGGTACGAGATAACGTGGGTTACACATGCTAATTTCATCACCAATGCAAAAGACCAAGCACTAAAAAAATTCCAATTTGGAAACCAACTTCTGATAACATCACAACTTGAAAAGACAATATCTAACCTGTCCCAAAAGAGTTCTCTCCATTTGGCCTTTTACCAGCTTTGCAAATGATATGTTATTATTAGTATTGAGCTTTGCAGTAATGACAGGCGTGCTGATTTTCTTGGCTGCATTTAAGATTTCCTTGATACGAGGAACCCCAAGAGTAACATCTATCATGGAGTTAAGTAGGGCACTTCTACATACACTAGAAGTATGAACAAAGTACATACAAGAAGTTCAAGATGAAACAATAGAAAAGGATACTCATGCTTGCAACTCCAGCAAAATGGAAAGTTTTCAATGTCATTTGTGTTCCTGGTTCTCCAATACTTTGAGCACCAATTGCACCAATATTTGTTCCGGCGTCAATCTTCTTTTGATGGTAACGAGAGATGCAAGTATTTAAGAAGACCTACATAGTTGATGCAGGACAAACAACAAACAAATGAATCAGACTGAATAATGAAATGAAAATTAGAGTCCACCGAAATTAAAGATAAACGTAAAAAATTCACAATTTACTGCACACCAAACGTTAACAGCCTTTCATAAGCCAGTTCAAGGCTTGTGCTTTTACCTACATTTTGGTTTTTGGCTCTCTGACTTTTAGCTGGGACATTTATTAAAAGATGATTGTACAAATCTATATATATTACATTTGGTCTATAGAAGACGCAACCTCGGGTAAACTTGTTAACATATGTTTGTATAACAAAGCATACATGTCTGTATGAAAGGTATTCAAGCTCCCATTCAACCAATTTTCTACTCCTTGCTTCATTTTCGGTTACATAAAATAGATCTATCTCATCCTTAAGAAAACTTACTACAAGGGTGCCAGTCTTCTTTGCCTGTAATTTATGAGGACCTGCCATTCTTCCAATTTAAATATCATAAGGTTCTATTTTCATATACTTTTAAGGGATTTCTAAAGATTCAATGTTTCTATACTGCACTTACTGCAGCCAGATTGTGTTTCCCGTTCTCATTCACTGATTTACGATCATCAATAAGATAAATAAGAGGAATAATACATAAAGTGCAGAACATGGCTCGAGAGATGGAGAAAAAATTCACTCTGTAGCAAGCCTGATATCTAATTTGATGCATAAACTATTGCATTCATATAGCCTATATCATCATTAAAGAGTGCAAATAGCATCCAATTTGCAGAAAGTCTCTGGCAATGAGCATGCAGACATACGATAAATAATTCAACAGCCAACACTTAGACGAGGATTTTAAATACCTGCAGCTGTTGAGAAGTGATGCCAGATATGCTTTGAGCAACATCTTCAAGAATCGTGGATTCTTCATCGTGAATTTCTACATTGTGTGGCTGAAGTGCTCTCCTCGTGCTTTCTAGTGTTGTAGCATATTTTTCAATAAATTCTTTTAGTTTCTTCCTGAAGTCCTCAGAGCAACCTCCTTCTGGAGTCATATCATGCATTGAAAAGCGCTCGTCAACCATTTCACGGATCTCTGAAGAAGACATGCCTCTATGTTTCCCAGCAGGACATGTAGCCTTTCATAAAAACCTTGTTATATATAAATCAGATATAGCAAAGAGTGTTAATATGATTAACTTAAATTAGTGCAGACCTTGGCTTTCATCAATAACCTATCAAAATTCAGAGGAAATCCTGCCTTTCCTTCCATTTGAGATGGGTCCCTTCCATCACCACCATAAGTAAATTGAACGATACATGCACTAGAGTCCCTTACTGTGTTGTCATAGTACACAGATAGGTCTTCCAGTCCCTTGATCAGTTTCCGGGACATATAACCCGTGTCAGCTGTCTTAACCTGTCATGATAGCAGCAATCTGACCATTAGAAAATTGCTTTAAGAGCATTACTCCTCTTTTATGAGCAGTTAACTTGCAACTTCAACCTGTAGCTGTTAATTATAAAAGCCAAACGCCATGTAAACTTGCACCAACATTGATGAACATCTAAAAGAACTTATGTCTAACATCAAGTGATAACAAATCTGTCTAGTTTTTATCCTCAGTTTCAAAATTTATAACTTGTGCATTTCAATAATTAGATTGAGAGGTTGCGATGACTAAAAGACAACTAAATATGAGATACAACAGTGATACTTACCGCTGTATCAACAAGCCCTTCTCGCCCTCCCATTGTGTGGAAGAAAAATTCGGTAGCAGTTAAACCACTATAAAAGGAATTTGCTACGAACCCCTTTGCCTGCATTGGGGAAAGGAAAGGAGAGAGAAAAAGTTAAGAGCTAGCATCCTATGGAATTTGTTGTTCCGTTCAGTTAACACAAGAAAAAAGTTCTCAACTATTCATCTAATCTACAGTTAATTACGACTCCTTTGTGGCCAACGAAGTTTAAAAGGAACCCTTAGGATGAGGTCTAAAAGAGAATCACATATTAGTGAGAAAGCACCACCAGCAACTGGCCTAGTTTTCAAAATCCAAGCACAAGCAAACCTAGCAAATACCATATCCAAATGTCATATTACTATTGACAAACGATGAAAAACAATTTCTATATTTTCACCCTCTCTTTAACACGACATGCACTTTGATTTTCCAAACATTATTACTGCTAACAATCTCATTTTACAGGGAAATGTCCAATTCTTTCATCTCATCCATCCCGTTCAGTGAGCAAGCCAAGGGTTTCCTCTGACATTTTAAGAAAATACCTATGATTTTAGCATGGCAGATTTATAACCTAGACCATACTACAAATAATGCAGGCCTGAAACATTTCTCGATGTTTGTATACCATTGACAAACAAGTTTGCAGTTGCCTTGATGAATGCTAAGATTATGTCCTGCTAGAGGCAAACGCTCGACCCATGCCATTTTGCACAAGGTACAAGGAAAAAAGAGTTGTGATTCCAACAGGAAAAAAGAACACAAACAAAAAACAAACATATAGCATTAATTCAACCACAAGGCTGCTTCGTAAAATTGACTGTCACAGACAAATGTCTCTGGAGGAAGAGAAGCTACACCTAATACAAGTTTACAACATGATCAGAAATGTTCTATAAGAGCCATGCATGTTCTTTCCAAAGTTGATATAGGAAATAGAATGAGAACCAACATTAAAAAACCACAGAAATAAATATAAAGCAAGTAATATTCAACTTAGAAACGATGAGAACACAAAACATACAGCAGGGGTCTTTGACATTCTCTGAAAATGGGGAAGGCTTCGATCAATAAATCCATTTGGAGCACGTTGACCTCCAACTGACTGCTGACCAACACATGCAATCATCTGACTAATATTGATAGGGGATCCCTTGGAACCACACTGAGACATAATTAAGGGGCTGTTCCTCCAATGTAGTTTTTCCATACAAACCTGTACAGAAATTCATTATTTACATCAGTTCAAGGCTATCAGACACTTAAAAAGGGTTGTTCCTCCTAAGTAACTTTCCCATACAAACCTGTTAAAACTTTCAGTAGATACATCACTTTGCAGTTATCAACAATTTAAACCGTGAAGGTGGAGTGTAGCGCAAAAGTCACCAGCAGAAATTGAACATTATGAAAAAACAATGACAGAATATATGGAGGTGGCTATCAACAATTAAATGCTTTCTCCCAAAATAATTATGCACTGTTGCTTTGGTAGTCAAAGAAGCTACTTTCAGCATCATGATTTGTTGGAATTTAGTTAATTTTCTTGAAAAAGGTGTACGCCGTAAGCAAAATGAATATCACTGACTGAAGTTTCCATAATTTGAAATATTTGGTGATTGATGTTCTATCTGGATTGACTCAGATAAATTGCCTTGTCACAATTAAGCCAGTGTTGTTTGCAATTTTCAAAAGAAAAGAAAAACCAATAAAAGATGGTGCAGCAGCCAATATGGACATTAAAATTAGAAAATGTTGATGTGGAAAAATATTAACACTGGATTTATTTTGATTATAAAGAAATAAATGAATAAACTTCCCCTAAATAGAATATATAATGTAAAAATATAAATGCATCAAGTAAAAAAATATTAACCATAAAAATCTAAGGTACAGATATAGGAAATAATTCGAGTAAGATCAAGTGTACGATTAAAAATACATATACAACTTGCACAAGCAAATTACATTTTAGTACAATACTCGTTCATATTTAGTACGATTAAAAGTATTTTTATTACCTAACCACCAAACGGTCCAAACCATGAGAACTAAGAAGTTAGTCTCACCAGAATGTATATTATGCTCTACATTATAATGTGCAATTACCACGTATATAAAAACTAAGAACAAAGAAAGACATTTAACTTCAAAATCAAAAGTGCAAAGAGCAGCTGCTATCGGGGATACCCATAAGTACCAGTGTCTCACTTGTACCTGAATCCAATATTTGGGCAAAGTTGCCCCACCCATTTGCCAACTGAGCTACCTGAATCCAATATTACATGGGTAGATTTGCCATCCTCGATTCACCAGCTACTATTACCCAGCCCATGATTATTCACCGTGAAAGTTTAACATTTTTTTATATATCACTGTCACATGGCCTCTATTAAAATTAAATCAGTAAAAATAATAACTGATGAAACTTTACTTAATCAATTGGAAGATTGATAGATTTGTTTCGTCTTCTCTATAAATATGTTGCATCTACAGATGCAAATTTATATAGTCCAAGTTGTTGATTTTTTTTTGTTTTGTATGTGTGCATCTTACTTGTAAAAAAGTTTCAATCTTCATCAACTCTGTTAATATGCGAGTGAGCATGATATTATTCATGTACTATTGTACTTACATTACATCTGCATGTTCTTGTCGAGTTGTGGAATGAACACATAGATTCCCTTTAGTGAAGAACTAAACATAACTGAAAACAAATTTTGAAAGTTTTCTTTTTCTAATTTTTTTCTTTGTTTGATTAATACTTTACAGTTGTCAAATATTTTTTATTTTCTAAACCGGCTTCTCCCAGAACATGAATGAATGAGAGAGTAACAAATGTAGACGCTTTAGGTGAACATAGATGCATTGTATTAGTTGCGGAGTCAGAGGTGGAGGTGAACCGGAGCTTGGAGCAGTGAAGAGCAGAATTGGAAACACAGGGCCTGCACATTAGTCGTTCGAAGACAGAATATGCACTGTGCAATTTCAGCAAGGAGTGCCATGACGAGGGGTCGGAGTCAACATTGCGACTTGGGAGGCGAAGGGTACACCAAAACGACATTTCTAAGTATCTAGGGTCCATGAAAGAGGGTAAGGTCGAGGATGGCGTAACTCATCACATAAAAACGGGGTGGTTAGAGTGGAGAGCTACCACAGGGGTGTTGTGTGACTAGAAGGTCTCACTAAAACTGAAGGGAAATTTTACACGGAGCCATCAGACTAGCTATGTTATATGGGTCGGAGTGTTGGGTGACAAGCGGAAAATGGAAGTCACAGAAATGAGGATACTTAGATGGATATGTGGTAAAACTAAGTTTGACAGGATAGTGAACAAGGTCTTCTACGAAGTGTTCGGAGTTGCAACTACCACGGATAAGTTGCATGAGGGGAGAGTGGTGGTCAGGTCACAATAGTAGGAGATAGATGGTGGCTCCAGTGAGAAGATTAGAAAGAGTGATTGTAGAGAGGGGGAGGGGTAGGCCGAGGAGGATATGGATGACTGATGAGCAACTCCGGTGGACATGATGACTCTAGGTATTTCCGATGACATGACCTCAGATAGGAACTCTTGGAGACACACGATTAGGGTAGCAGAGTAGGGGTGGGGAGCTATAGCTAGCATGGTTGGGTGGAAGGGAGCTGGAGAGGTCAAGGGTGAGAGTTAGAGTTAGTGAGTCAGACTAGGGGTATGTTTTTTCATTTCATTTCTTATGTGTCTCGTGTACCTACTCCCATTTGTTAATATATTTGCATTTCCCACTTTCACACACTTTTCACAAGTCGGGGGTCTTCAGATAAACAATCGCTCCTCTTTTGAGCAGAAGTCAGGTCTGTGAACATCTTATCACCTCCGGGTGAGACATACTGTGTTCGTTTGGTTTACATGTATTTGCTAAAAAATAGGGTTGATGTTGGTGAATGCCATACGATGCAAGTTAATATTTAAACTTAGGTGGATATTACACAACATAAATTTGGTGGGTGTTCTAACCTTTGTTGCAACTTTCAAGTTATAATATTATCTTTTGGCTTCAAGTGCTCGGTCAATTCAATATTTGAACTTTTAAGTTATTTATTTGCTTTACTAACTAATATCTGAAAAGTAATATTTAAATTAGTGTAGCCTTCCAATACGAAAAAGGGTGAGCAGAAATTCTGAGGTACCCATGGGTTACCCATTACCTGCAACCACGGTAATAGTTCCACAGGATACTGATAAATTACCAAAGGTAAATTTATCCAACCCATGCGTAGGCAAGTAGTAGATCTGGCATTGAAAATTGAAAGAGGGCATTGGGAATAGATAAGTATAAGTAGGAAGTGTGAAGTGTGAAGTGTGAAGTGTGAAGTGTGAAGTGTGAAGTGTGAAGTGTGAAGTGTGAAGTGTGAAGTGTGAAGTGTGAAGTGTGAAGTGTGAAGTGTGAAGTGTGAAGTGTGAAGTGTGAAGTGTGAAGTGTGAAGTGTGAAGTGTGAAGTGTGAAGTGTGAAGTGTGAAGTGTGAAGTGTGAAGTGTGAAGCAGATAATTAACACATACAAGCCATGACCATTAATATTTATAGAGAACACATGGAGCTATTACCTTTCCAGTTTCATCTCTGATCTTATTTAGGACACCGGTAATCTCAGCTTCAAGTGTCTGAGCAGCATTACATCCAGGTTGCAACTTGAGCTTTCCTTTATTGAAATCAAGTATGAAATTATCACATTTTCTATTCCCTTCAGAAATGATTCTACTTGTGTTGTCATTCAAATCATCCCCGGGTTGGACATCATCAATTCCAATCGAAAATCCATGATTTCCTATCCAGCGAGCACTGCATCAAAATAATGTCAGAACAGACTTCCATGCATACAGACCAGACCACCCACAAATTTTGTTTATATAGATGATGATGATCAAAGATGACGAGAAGATTAAGGCATCTGGACAGAAGTATACTACTACCAGAAGTCCGTGACAACCTAGTCTCATATCCCATTGCAAACAATAAAAATAGTCATATACTCATGCATTATTTTGTTTTAATCACAAGAGTATATTTTTAGAATACAAACTAAATTATATTCATACATAAATTCAAAAATAATTCAATCAACAAAAATATGTGAAAATATACATACATACATACATGTACATATACAGGGAGGTGCAAATTAGGCATGGAAATGGCCCCCGCCCCGTTGGGGAACCCGGTTCACCCGCCCCGATCGGGGACGGGGATTCCCCGCTAATCCGGGGATGGGGACGGGGATCCCCGTTTGTCTCAAACTAGGGATGGGGACGGGGACGGGTATCGTACTCCCCGCCCCGCTCTTCCCCGTACCCGTTATATATTAATTAATAAATTAAATATATTATTTATTTCAACTAAATCGGTAATTCATAATTTTGTATTTTCTAACTAGGTTTAGAATCTAAAATTGTCATTTTGTGGATGTTAGTATGTAATATTTTGGATGTCAAGTCAAAATACAATTAGTCGATGTGTTTTGGATATTACTCGATATGTTTTGGACGTGTGACGTTAATTTTTTTTTCTTCATTAAACTGGATTTATATTGGTTTTAGCTAATTAAGTATCATATGATGTGATTGTATAAAATTAAATTCCTTTTGATTTTAGGTTTATTGGAAATTTGTGAAATTTAAAGATGTGTTGTGTCTCACATATTTGATTTAAAATAGTTTATATAAATGGGAAAAAAATCCCCGTTTCCCCGTTGGGGATCCCCGTTCCCCGTTGGGGATGGGGATGGGGATTGAGGTCCCCGCCCCATCCCCGCCCCATTTCCATGCCTAGTGCAAATGAACATAAAGAAGGTCGGAAACGTGAAAACAAATCTCAACCGTTAGATGGATTTGATCCAAGGGACATGATTAAAAAGGTGGCCAAGACTTTATTTTAAAACCAAATCATGTATGAATATTGTTGTAACAAACTTAAACCATGCTATCGAAAAAGAAATTTCCGTAACCACCTATCTAATTTTTATGCAAAAATATTGTGCGCAAAAAAGTCAATTTTAACAGTTCGGATTCAACATCAATTATAAATCTGATGGCTCAAAATCATATACATTTAACATCTCCTCTCTCCTCAAATTAGCCACGGAAATATAATTTGTAGTTAACCAAGACATAACATATACTCCTGTCCCAAATAAGAAGAAAAAAGGGTGGAAGCCACCCTCTAGAACGCCCCAGCCGCACTGGACGGCCATCATAGGGAGGAAAATCACTGCGAGTCAGCAGCAGGTGGTGGTCTGGGTTTGAACCTGGGACCTCCTTTCTGGATGCCCACCATCATACCGCTGAGGCGGGGACGACAAAAAAAGAATGGAACTGAGTATCTAAAGAAGGATTGATTGAATAAAGAGATTAAAGGTTCTTATATATGGCTATTGGAGATTGCAGAAAAGAAACTGCAAACTTGGAATGATACTAATTGAAGATCATGTAAAGTGGCACACACTTGTTAGGGGCATTTAAGTGGATGGGTTTGTGTGAGGGAGAACCTTTCACCAAAACTCGTTAAGAAATCAAGAATATATGTGTGTGTATATATATACTATATTATAAAGCATTTTGTTGAAGTCTTAAAAACATTTATTAAGCATTATGTACTACTTATTAATGCATAATTCCTTAAATTTCAAGTTTACAAATAGCTATTGCAT
Organism: Arctium minus; assembly: GCA_954870635.1. Taxonomy (NCBI): domain Eukaryota; kingdom Viridiplantae; phylum Streptophyta; class Magnoliopsida; order Asterales; family Asteraceae; genus Arctium; species Arctium minus. The sequence continues at coordinate 55,579,004 of OX941095.1, read as the reverse complement.
ACGTATAACTTTTTAAAGCTCTTTGAACTCAACAAACTAGCTAATAACTGGCTGATAAACTCATAACCACGTTCAAATACAACATAACCATCCAGCTTAGTAGGACAAAACATAGTTTTAAAAAGCGTGTGAGGCGTACGCCTTGAGGCGCGCCTCGAGGTGAGGCGGTCCAAAATCGCACCTGAGGCGGCACCTCTCAATCCCCAGATGAGGCGTACGCCTCGGTCATCTGAGGCGGTGATTGAGGCGTGAGGCGGTAGAGAGGCGTACGCCTCAATACCGAGGCTAAATTATTTTAAAAAATGACTAAAACCTTCTCTATTTTTTTTAAACCTTGTTCTTCTCCGGTTCTCCTAAGCCCTATCTGCTACTCGTCTATTGTCCTTCGTGATTTCCAATTTTCTTTGCATTTTCTTCTTCGATTCTCTTCGGTTCACATAAGTATGATGTATATGTATCCAATGGGTACACTTCTTTTATATTTAGTCTCTACTACGTGTGAGGATTACAATCACACTTCTAGTCAAACTTTGTTGATATTTAATATTTTTTCTTTACGAGTTGTGAGCATATTAATATATACATATATATATATGAATAGATCAATAATTTTTTTCTTTGTTAGTACATGTACATCTATATTTCGTGATTGAAAAAAGTATATGTAAATTCTTTTAGCAATTTAGTATTATATATATATATATATATATATATATATTGTGTCTAGTACTCAAGTGTGTGTATATTGCATATATTTTCTTAGCAGAAGCAGTGGAATGCAGATTGGTGTGTATATATATATATATATATATTTGTGGTGTATATATTTCCGCCTCGGGGTTTACGCCTCGGACCGCCTCGGGGATTACGCCTCGCCTCATGGAGGTAAAACGCCTTGAGGCACGATCCCGCTTTTTAAAACCTTGGGACAAAATACTCCAATAATTATCTTTATCCAAAAAAATACTTCATTAAACCTATATATAATCTATCATTAATCCAAATTATTTAAATTATAATAAAATTTGAAATATACAAATTATACAAAAAAACAAGAACTTAATAATCTTCAAGTTGACACCCCTATCAATACTTTTTTGGGTTTTTTTATAGGATCTTCAAATTAGCAAGACATGTTCAATCGCCATTTGTAATTTCTATTTTGTTCATAATTTTCAGATTTTTTTAAATCAGAAATAGCATTAATTATCCATATTCGGTTTATAATAAAATCCTACATCCCGCTGCATGGCACAGGTATACAGCTAGAGTGTGTCTGTATGTATATGAAAGCAATTTGGACAGATAGAAAGATAACTAGATGACAGGTGTTGGAATTGAGAACTTTGGCAAAGTGCATTCAGATAATCTGATGCAGCCTACAATACTAAGAAAGCTTTTCACTTGGGTTGAACAATCCACAAGTTGAATTTGGTAGGAACCAAATACGTGAAATCAAACAGGAGTAGATGTTTAAAAGTACAATAGTTTTTCAAGTAAATACTTTTTCAATCACATCCGATCTAAGAAGCATGGTCAAATGGCGCTAGTAAAGTACCTTAGTTTTGCTAAGCGGTTCATACAAGCAGCAGCAGCATGTGAATTGTAGTCCCTAAGAAGAACCGAGTAAAGTCCATCCTTGTTACCATTCCCTGTTGCAGTCATATAACAATGAATTATGCCCTTGTCATTTGCCTTAAAACAATAAGCAAATAAGTAATATTATTCATGGTACAACTTGGCTTTAATCAGGTTTCTACATAGTGCAAAAGTTGCAACTTTATATGATGAGAACAGCCTCTTCTATTGCATGGACATGACTGTAGTGTCAAAGACATATGGCATGAAAGCCATCCATATCCATCCTTTAACTCAATATAATTAGATCTCATAGTGCATGGATCTGCCTAGTGCCTACCATGGACATTGATCTTCAGACCAACATATGGGGGAAGACGAATTAAAGAAAAGAAAATGCACTTGAAAGTCTAGCAATTAAGGGGTTGTTTGTTTATCTCTTAATAGTTCCATTAAGAGGCAACCTCTGAATCGTTAAGAGGTAAATCTTGTTTGGAAAAAAAAATTGTCTGCCTCTTAATGGTTCCAAAACCATCTGAATGATTTTGTATCTTGGCCCTTCCTTAACCATTCAGAGCCCCAATTTCATTCTGAAAAATTAGCAAACAAGCGCATTTCATTTTGCACTATATCATAAGAGCTTCTTAATCATTCTGACCACTTAATCATTCTGCACCAAACCATTCAGCAACTGCCAAACAGCCCCTAAGACTAGACGCATATACATGAACTAAAAAAACCAGAAAGCAAGGCAGATTATGCAGGAATGATCCCCAATATCTAGCACCAAACATACTATTTTTGGTTCGGCAGAAGGAAACAGTAAAAGAATCTAATCATGCAATCAACTGAAGAAAGAAGAAAGATACACTAGATCGAAGTTATGATTGCAGCAAAGCAGCTAACGCGGTCGATTGAGGAAATAACAGTCGGGACCGTGATGTGAAATCGCGGTTATCGCGTTGGTAAAACGGTGGTATAGCGGTAAAAAAAAGTAGGTCCATAAAATAAATACGAATATATATATCATATATATATATATAACTTAATATATTGTATGCCTAATACATATCAAGTCATACAATTCAAACCACACAAGAAACATAGTCGAATCAAGCAAAAATCGAACAGGACTGGAATCGAGCAGGACTGTGGACTCATTTTGTAGTTTGATCGCTTTGGACTTTGGAATCGATGACAAAATATTGGACTATGGAACAGTGGAATCGAGAAGAAAACCTGTTTGGCCTTTGGAATCGATGGCCAAAATTTGACCTATTGTTGCTTTTGTTGATATACCAAATAGCCCAAACAAAACAGAAGCCCACCCAAAATGGAACCCGTTTAAATTTAACAAAAAAGGTAACAGCTCAAAAGAAAAAATCGGTAATTGCAACCGCTATTTGGGGTCCAAAATGCGGTCATTAGCGGTAATTGAGGCCGTTAGTTGCGGTACCACTATAATGCACTGTTATTTTGTCTACGACAGCCAACCGCGATTGCGCCACTATAGTGCCGCTATAGCGGGCGATTAACTACATAGGATTGCAGTAAAATGCTTAGAGCACTACCATAAAAATAACGTTAAAGCATAGTTCCAGAAAAAACAAAATGTTGAGCAACTTTTCAACTTTGTAATTTCACCAATTAAATTTGACCCTTACAAGAAGGCGCAGGGCAAGCAAAGGGCAGATGAGATGGAATAAGTGCATGTTGACACCATTTTCAAGCATATAAAAAACAAAGGGATTTCTAGTCTCTACCCACTAAACTATACTCATATTGCTTCTTGATGAACATTCATCGGAAACTACATACACATAATGTTCAACGGAGGCACTTGGAAAGAACTATATCAGCAGGACACCTTTTATGTTTCACATTTCTAGAAGATCTGATCATCATGTTTAATAGAGCATCAAAAGTAGGTGAATCTGTCAATAGTCTTTTGCTGATGCAATGATGTGACAGTGATGCATTTCCATATTTATACCGACTAAGATGTACATATATGACTTTCAATATACTGGACTGAGTATCAAGAAATTGATCATCTGCAGACACAAATATCCACAAAAGAAGGCCAACATTGGTTTTTATCATATTTAACACTAAGGTGATCTCTCCTTTCATAGGGCCAGTCTCAAGTTCAAGTCTTGGCACAAGTTTAGGTCTCACCCCTCCACCTCTGAGACAAACTGAAAGAACAACCGTTTCATTCTTGTTAAAAATAAACTACTACCAGTAAGAACAATATATTACTCGACTTTCCGACATGTTCTTTATATATTTTTACTAGTATCCAAAAAGGAAGAAAGCTTCATGTAGATAATATGTATATATATATATATCAAGCTGTAATGACTTACAGCTCAAGAGGATAAACATGCTCCTTACTAGATGGCATTCACAAACTGCTTCGATATTTTGTAAAAGTGGAAGTATGCAAGTATAGCGAGAGTTGAACACAAAGAAAACTGACCTAAAGTAGCCTTTCCAAGCTGGCCACTTATAAGTTCACTATTGTAGATGTAGACATATCCATCATTAGGGCACATTGTCTCGTAAGGCTTGTCCCTTTTTCCACTCGGCTTGGTGTAACTCTTTTCAGTAAGAGTGAGATTCAGATAGACTCTCATATCTGCATGTGGGCGCAACAGTACACTGAACAATTGTTTACCAGTCCAAAGCTCTATTGGCTGCAAAATAGTATAATAAACCAATATCAAACAATAGAACTGCATACATGCAGATAAAGGTATATGAAATCATAATCAGTATTTCAAAGCTAAATGACACCAATTCATACTGTCATAGTATGTTCATGAAGACTGACAAATCTTCAAAGGGTTAACAGGTCAAGCCAAAAAAAAAACAGCATGCCTGTTGTATCAACAGAAGCAATACCGGTTAGCAGAGCTCAGAGCTCACCATTTCGAAGATTGAAATGCACCAACGCAGTTATTGGGCATATATTTTGAATCTGCCATATTTGACTAATCAGTTAAAGGTCTACAAGTATCTTAACTTGATCACTGCAAGTGAGAGCTTAGTGCTATGACTAACTTTGAAATGATTATTAGCAACCAACTTAAACAAGGTTTCATATCACGGCAATAGAAGTAAAACTCTACTATATATCGGCAAAGGATTAAGCTCATGAAAACTGTCTTCGAATTTCTCGATTAGAGCAGCAACAACAAGAAAGGGTATGTGATGAACTACTATATCACCTAAATCAATCATATACACAGATAACATAATTGGCATATCCCCAAAAGATAATCAGTGATTGACATGGAGATGATAGAAATTGAAAAATACATGGTGCAAGTTCTCTTATCTTGCCTTGACTACAGCGGGAGTTGGCAAATCAATAGGATCCATAGCATCACCCATATAACAACACATAAGTGCAAATGAAGCACGATCATAGAAAGTGTCCTTCCTTGTTATAAGGAAGGAAGATGTCAAGAAATCTTGAGTAGATGCAACCAAAATCTCCCCGTTCTTTGGCGTGCATAAATTGTTTTGCACCTGCATTATTGGAAACAAACATTTAAGTGGCAATAATAGTATGTGATGTCCCAAATAACCTAATGCGGTACAAGTGCATGGGATGCTAAAGCATCAAACTTCCTACACCACTTTATTACAATGATGACTGTTTATCTCTATCAAAAAAAAAATTCTATTCATGGTGTGCCCCAAGAGGCACGAGAAGAGATTCAAACTTTTGACCTGGCATTTAGTGATTACCAATGGACCACTCTTTGGGGTAAGATGAAGACAGTTCCAATATGGAGTAAATAGTATAATGGAAAGCTTCAGAGAGAATCGAATGGTAATAAACTTATGATGTTGTGAAAAGAGCTACAATATAGCACTGAAGGGAGCCTGCTCCATGGTACACACACTAATGATGAATAAACGCTTTGACATGATTATTCGTCTGATGAGTGATGACCAATTTCAAGATATAAGCTAATCTTCAGTTGCAAGGCCCACAAGTTGCCAAGTGTCGCACTGTTGAGATTATGCCAATCCCATAAATCAAGGTGTAAATCACATGGATCAGGAGATTGATTAATTAGAATCAATAGGAAGAAAGAAAAGACAGGCTTGTGGCAACAAAAATGAAGAGAACCCCAATACTCTGAATCACCAAGCATTTTTAGCTCAAAGTAATGGGACGTCACAGAACATAACATATGGTGACAAAAAATGAAAATTTTGTAGTGGCTGTTAATATTAAAAAGGGTAGATGTATCACTTTAAATCCAACTAAAAGCTCCAAGTCCAAACTGAGTCTGATTTATTATGCATATCAATGGTATTCTAAACCTGCATAACAAAAGAAGTGGTCTATTGAGATGATTACCCCCATTAGCATAAGAGCCTCCGTTCGAGCCTCTTCTGTTTGTGGAACATGCATATTCATCTCGTCACCATCAAAATCAGCATTGTAAGGATTGCAAACAGATTCATTGAATCTCAATGTGCGCCAAGGCATAATCCTTGCCTGCATACACCAAATGATGAAATAATCTAATAATAAACTAGTCAACTTTTAATGCAGAAAAGTTTCATCACTCACCCTGTGACTCATGATTGACATACGATGCAAGCTGGGTTGCCTGTTAAAGAGGACAACATCACCGTCTATTAAATGACGGTCAACTACGTCACCATATTTCAACTCATCAGCCAAACGCTTTCTGGCATGGACACTCATTAATGACCTGCGGCAGTACATATTACCAAATTATGTTCATTCATCAGAATTCATAACTCAACACCAACAATCCTTACATCAAAGTGCCATCTGGCTTTCTGATATGCTTTGCACCAGGGTATTTAGAAGTTCCATTACGGACAGCATGTCTCAATCTCTCTATATTGTGATGTGAAACACGCTCAGGATAAGTTAAAATGCGAGCCATTAAGATAGGAATTGCAACCTGGACCAATTATATCATAAAAAAGAAATCAGTGTTCAAGATCATCAATCACCAAAGCTGTTTGTCCACACAGACAAGGAAATCAAAATAGGAAATGAGAAAGCGAGGTCAGACCTCTGTTATCTTTAGATTAGGGTCGGGTGAGATAACCGTCCTGCCGGTATACTCAACACGCTTCCCAGACAAGTTCCCTCGAAAACGTCCTTGTTTCCCCTTCATGCGCTGAACAAGACCACTCATAGGTTTCGCGTTTTGCATACTCAATTGTGGCGGTACACGAACATCACTGTTTATATATAGCGCAACCATAAGTTGCAGATGCTCCCACCCATCCTACAAGAACATCATCACAAATATAGCTGAGTCAAAATCTAGTTTCATCTGCTTCAACCCCTGACAACAGGGTATAAATAGAACATACAGGTATATATTCAAGACGGATAATATGAAATCTTGTGTATACATTGTAAAAAGTACACAGCAAAGTCTATAAGCATCTGAAAGCAATTGCCATCTTTTCCCTCATAGAAAAATGCCCAGAAAAGAGATTGTGTATTGGAGAATACATTCAACTCATGCATAAGTAACTCAAGTAAATGAGGTGCCAAGGCTGGAAAATAGAACACAATTATCAAGGCATGCTATGTGATTTGCCGTGGTGCATTCTATTCGATACAGATAGGAGAAAAACCCACGCTGATGCTATTAACAAATATAGGAAGCAAAACCACGTCAAGATGATATGGATCAACCCCTTTTTAGTAAATAGTTTTTCATGCAGATGATATGTTGATGTACTGACTAGTACTTGTGATTTTGATATAATGTCAAAAGTTCACTTTGCATGCAGGTGACGTAATTGCAATTACTCGACATTCATAATTTAAGATTAAGAGAGGGGAAGGAAGAGACAGATGGATAAAGATGCTCAGTAAGTAGATCACCTTTGCTCTAGAAATTCAACAAAGCAATATGTTCTCCAGATTGGAGGTTCTGCTTCGAATGTAATTAGGTATTAACAAGAATATTTTTCCCAAAGCTAGTAGATTGATAAGATTGAATAGAACTAGAAGAAAGAAACTGAGAACAAAGACATACCAGGCTTTTATTATTAACACTTGTTTCTGTTAACACCTGATGAAGAGTAGCATTGGCCTTTATAATTTCTGCCAATCTCAGGGTAATGTCATTCTCATTGCTGCAAGATAAGAGAAAATCATTAGTCGAGGTACAACTCCAACTGATGCAAACCCCAAACAGATTTTTATTTCCTTCTCCCCATACACAGAAATCAGCAATTGCAAGTGTTATCATTTAGACCACTCTTCTCAATGTATATGCATATTATCCTGTATCTTGTATCAACATTGTATGACAAGGTAGATCCACCATTCATGCATGCCACTACTTTAATTTGTGGTACAGACATTTCAATTGCATACCTGAAACATGGCAACAAACCCTACACTATTACTCAGAAAAAGAAATTTGCAGGCAGAAACAAGATACAAGGTAAGCAAACAAGAAGTCAACTGAATAATTGAAACTCAATCGAGGTGTAGTTTGAGAGATAGAAAATCAAGTGTTTTATGTCTCAACTCTTAGTCCGTTAGTTTTGGCATTTCATCATCTTAATTTAGTGGATCCCCTTTGCTTGGTATAAAAAAATCAAGGCCCAAGATACGATTATGGGGCCCCTGTACTTGAAATGATGATGTGATTATGGGTCCCCTGTACTTGAAGTGAGAAGATATGAAGATGATGCCCACAAAATGAAGGACGGGAATGTAGGAAAATGATCAAAACAAATCAAGCCTAAAAAATTTGGGATCAATCAGAGGTAAAACCAGGAAAAAGAACGCACGAAGAAAAAAGAATTACAAAAAGACGAAACCATACTCCACTTATACTACCCTGCTTATAGCACTTACTCCAATAACACGAAAAGAAAACTCAAATAAGTACATACTCCCTCCACGCCAACTTCCAACATGTAAGACCATTTTTTAGTTTTCCTTTTTAGATTTATTACGAATTAGCTGAGCACAATGAACATTAGAAGTGAAAGAGCTCAACACTTGATTTAAATAAAATTAAAAAATAATACTTCCTCCACGTCAATTTCCAACATATAAGACCATTTTTCTAACCAAAGGGCCCTTGGCTTAGCGGTATCCGAGCCTTTGGCCTCCTAGGAGGTCAGGGGTTCAAACCTCACCAAAGGTGAGGAGGGTGTGTGAGTTTATTTGTTGCATTTGCCATATATAATATTATATACTTCAAAAAGAAGACCATTTTTCTAGTTTTCCATTTTATTGTTCCTTTTCAGATATAGTACAAATTAGCTAAACACAATGAATATTAGAAGTGAAAGAGCTCAATACTTGATTTAAATAAATTTAAACAATAAACCATCAAATTATACAAAATCCTTAGTTTGAAATACGAGATGTTTGTTTGTAATAAATCTTGCAATTTCTGCTGAAAAAACAGTAAATTAGCAGCAACATTTTAACAATACTACACATTTATGTCTATGATTCTAAGGATGTCTAAACTTCAAGTTTGATATAAACTCACAAGTTACAAATTTTATTTGACATGTCTCATTAATAAAACAATCGAATGTTTTGGAACAAGAACCAGATGAAACTTGGCTTTACAAGATTACCAACTCTCTCATGATCCAACATGGTAACACTTGTTTGGTTTATATGTTCGACAGTTGGACCATAAAGGAAGCTGCATAGCTACACCCATCACCAACGGCAGAAAACAAACTATTCTACATTACAGCCTCTAGAGGGAACTAAATTATGCAACAGCAACAAAACATGGTATAATACAAAGCACAGAGCAGAACCTTCACAATAATCAAGAAGAACCCAAATTGAGCAAGAATTTTGTAATTAAGTATACCTTGTTGTTCCACCATCAACTTTGACAGAAGGACGAATAGGTAGTGGAGGAACGGCAATGTTTGATATAATGAGTTTCTCAGGTCTATCAGCATGATAAAGCAAATCACAGTCCTGTAACACAATAAGAAAATGAAATGATTTAGAAGTAACAATCTATAATTATACATCTATATTGCAGCATATCACGGAATATTTTAATATACAGACACCTCATACTCTCACCAATCACCATCCAAAGATAGAGAAAATACTTGGCATTCCCCTAAGATAAAGAAGAAGAATGGCTTGTGGATTTAATTCCTGAACTACCCTATTGTGTGTGTGTCAAAGTTTGAGATCAGAACAAGTCAACTGAAGTATTTGCGACTACTCCACCAAGAACTGAAGGAGAACTGTTTAATTGAATTGAATTTAATAGTTTCACAGTTTATTACATATTTTAATTGTACATCTATATGCATGTGCATTTAATATTGCATATGTAATTACAGCATATATCAGTAATTTTATAACTTTCTATGTATGCTAATGTTATGTTACATTATCATATACTACCTTCAGATAATTAGCTATATAACAAATACTTTAATATATGTATATTCTCAAAATGCCACACACTTTATAAAGATTAAAACACTAATTCAATTCCAGTTCAGTAATTTTCATAACAGTAATGCATGTGGTGCAAGGATGGCACCAACCCAGAAATAAACCCCAGCACTGTGTGCACCATCTTCCAATACGAATAATAACAAAATAAAAATATATAAGTGAAAGTGAATCACCTTCAGGGGGTGTATGGATGTGCGTCTATACTGATGATTGCTAGTTCAAACTGCAATAATTAGGTTAAAAGTGTTTGGCAAAACTGATTATGATTTTCTAACTATTTAGGGTCGGACCAAATAAATTTGGAGAAGCAGTTAAAGAGTTGTAAGAAAAATGATTAGTGGGATAAAATTACCTACCCATCCCTATCTTTAAGCACCTAATATCTAATTCAAATTTCTTCAAGTTGCAATAATCACTTTAATTACGCACATCCAAACACCCCTCAATCACATTACTTCTAGTTGGAGTGACAAAATAAACTTAGATAATGCAAATATGCAATTGATACTTTACTCTTAGTTTTATTAAAGAGTCAACTCGTGCACTATTGACTTGCACGAATAACAAAAGGTTGCTTCATATTTTGAATGTTTACTGTTCTTCTCTATTTCGTACTGTTTGTTCTCTATTTTCATGGTTTTTTTCAATTTTCCTTTCTCATGGCTTTCTATTTTCTTTCATTTACTTGGTATTCTTGAAAACTATTTGTTACCATAGAAACCCTTTTAAATTACTATCTTTTGCACATATACTTTTTTCCTCTCCACAAAGCTCGAAGGGTAAGAGAAACAAAGGAAAGGCAGAGATGTGACAATCGGCAGAATAAAGGTGGTCTCTTGTGAAGTTGCAAGCTAAATCAGAAGTAGTTGACTTAGATCAATGCAAAAGAAAAGTTGGTGGGGTACGAAGATAGGGCTGCACAAAAACCCAATATGTCGACAACCCAACCCAACCCAACCCAACCCGAAAAATAAGCCGATGAACACAACCCAAACTAAACCGAAATATAACCGGGTTCTAACAGACCGACATGGTTGGGTCGGAATAGGGTTGGGTCAACCCAACCCACCTTAATGAGGGCGATGAAAATTAAATAATTAAATATCATATATTAATTAATAAGCAACAATTATCACTTGTCAGTTTTTTCACGTCTACATCCGAGACTACAACTACTAGTTTGCCCTATTGCTCTGTGTTAGTGACTTAGGGTCGTTTACTAAACACTTACCTTGGTAAGCGTTTACCGGTTCAATTACCTTACCGGGTGAACATAACAAGGACCAAGAATCTTACCCAGTAAGAGGAAGACAAGGATCAAGAGCCTTACCCGGTAAGTGAGGGTGATGACTCTTACCCAATAAGAGCTTACCAAATTATAAACGATTACCATCAACCCATCAACCCATTTTGATGGCCGAGGATGTTACTCCATAAGGTAAATGAAAGTGGTGACTCTTGCCGTTAAGCTTTTACCCGATAGGCATTTGGTAAACGGCCCCTTAGTTGTTTGGTTTTTAAGAGTTTTCTCTTCCTTTTCCTTCTATAAATTAATTTTTCGTTTATGTATCAACCATCAAATATTAACCACCCAAACGGGTTGGTTTGGGTTGAGATTTTCCTAAACCGACGTACTTGGGTTGGGTTGTTCAAATGTCGCAACCCGCCCAACCAAACCCATGTGCACCCCTAAATAAAGATGCATGTAGAGGTCATTGGTAACCGATCCCCAAGTTTGGGTTCTTCTATGTATCTTTTATAGTGTCGTGAATCTGTTATGAATTGGATTCTGAACAAGAAATTAATTAGGATTGAAGATGCATATGAATTAGTTGGATGATTGATGAATGAAAAAAAAAAAAAAAAACTCCAGCTTTCGAAAGGCTAGTCTCTCCTTACAAAACCGTGGATATTTTCTCCATACCACCACTCTTCCATCTCACCCTGTTTATGCAATTCCCATGACCCCTTTATTCTAAGTAATACCAAGACTACCCTCTCACTAACAGACTATTCCCGAAGTCCCATAATATGCCTATTCTGACCTCTTATAGAATACATAACATACTAGTGAGTTTGGGTTTGTATAACATTTCTCGGGTTTATGAATGAGTGCATAACAGAATTGTGATATTAGATTGAAGAATGCTTTGTGGGCTTTATTTTCAATCAAAAAACGTCCACAACAAGCAATACTCGGTTCATTAAAATAATCAAAAGTCAATTTGCACCGTTGTACCATGATAATTGTTGACGAGCTATTGTGCCATGGGTCTCACGACATATGCCAATTTGTCTACTGCAACATTACCGTTGCAAGGTGCCACCTTGAACATACGCCAGAACTTGCACTTGTACAACATTGATAACTATGATTGTTTGGAAGAGGGACCGAGTCATGCTCTAGTTCTACAAACGTGTTGTCATGATAAGTCAGGCAAAAAAAAAACTTGGTTAAACAAGATCAGGCCAAAACCGAGTTTCACCTAGTCAAGTCAAGTTGAACATGAGTAGCCAGTAGGTTCACCTTTTGTACAGCATAGAGGACCACAATGATAACACTTTACACACAGGATATCAATTCATTTATGTTTGAGATAGAGAAAACAAAAGTCAACTAGTGCCACAGAACATAAAAGATCATACCTCATCCAACATCTTCTTAAAAAGTTTAAGAACTTTGTCAGGATTTAGAAAAGAAGACAAAATAGCAGGTGTCTTCGACTCCTTCATGTGAGATATAGCATCATTGGACTCCTTTGAGGTGGTATCTTGGACTTTGTTACGGTCATGTATGACACCTACCGTTCCAACAGCCTTTTTCACTATACCTGTAATGTATTTTAAATGAGTATTAGTGAAACAACTCACTTAAAAAAGGTACAACCTGATGCTCTTAGGATTTTCTCTCCAAAAAAAACTCTTCAACTATGTCCTTACTAAAATTAACTTATAGAAACTTTTATAGTTAAATAGATATTCTACATGAAAAGAAGAGATTAAGTTTTTTAATCAAAATATCATTATCTTCCTATCACTTGGTACTTTAATATTAAATGGCATGGACATTTTTCCTCCCCATGGTTGCTCCAATCTCGGATATTACCTCCTATTAAATTTAAAAAAAAAACAACTAATTTAAATGAAAGTTATCAACTCAATGCATCAAGCATAACCCTAGAACTGATGAATAGTTGAGATCCATATCAAGTCATTGGCAATGGAGCTAAGGCTATAAGATATGCCCAAAAAATAGGAACATCACTAGAATTGGGAAAAAGACCAAACATCGCAAAAGAAACCAAACAACAAGTCAGAAGAACAATAAACAAAAAAAGTAACGAAAACAAAGCAAGATGGGGTGATAGCATAAACTGAAGAAATAGAGGATAAAACTTGAAGTTACACATAAACTAGAGCAGTTCTAATACAAAACATAAGACTACTTTCAACACAATCCGAAGTATGAAATTCATAATCTCATACCACTGAAACCATATATATTTAATTAATCAATAAATTTCAGAGACAAAATAAGAAAGATAAAAACTGAACGCCCAACCATGTAGATAACTAGCACTTATTTTTCCATAACTGCAAAAAGTTGCACCATTGTGTAGAAAGATTTTCTGGTATAGAACGAATACTGAAAACATGGTCAACTTAAGTAAATGTTTACTCTGCAACATTAAGGGTTGAAAGTAGCCGGTTAGGATAGGCATGAAACAATGTGCTTACTCTAACTTGAGAATTTATCTTCGACTGCATTAAGCAAATAAGATGCCTCGTCTTTTAAAATAAAAGAATTGTTATATCTGTACCCACACGGTTGAGCCTTCTTGAAAATATCTAAATTGTGATCATCTTTGCAGTACAAGCAAAATAATACGCCAAGAGAACCAATAATATATAGATCAGATCTACACCCACAATCAAATGTTACCATCAAACTCATATTTCTTCTTTTTTTGAAGCAAGAGGTGTATTACAAAGAGAGAGAATGTGACTTAGCTTACATTGATTTTCTACATATAAGCATTATGGTAAGTTTGATGGTAAGTGAAAATTTGCTATAGATTTGCCTCGGTTTATATTGATAAGAAAAAAAAGCAGATACGTTGGAAAAGTTTATTAAGCTCTTACATGATGTAAACAAGAAATAGAAACTTAAGAGACAGAGATAGGGTAAGCATTGAACCATTTATATAACCACATCTGGAGCATGTCACAGCCTTCTTACTACTTGCCATAGCAGTGCACCTTTTAACTACCCGTTTAAAAATGTCGTTCTTCTTCAAATGATCCAGTTTTGGATTTCTCATCTTCTTTAAGAAGTCTACACGTTCTTCCTCCAGCAACAATATGCGGGAACAAAACTGAAAACAAGAAACAAACGGAAATGGGAATGAAAAATAATTAGAAAAACAAAGTCCAATGTAAAAATTACAACAATCTATGATATTCTTATACTATCAAATATAGGTCAAATGTAAAATATCCAATCAAATAAAGCTTTTTGACACAAGTCACACCCTGCATCATATTGAGGCCAACATGCTCCTAAATATCAAGCAATGATTGCAACATAAGCATAAAATCCTCAACATAACATAAGATGCTCACCACCATTCAACATTCCAAGCTAAAAGATAAATATTTTCATCCCACAAGCAACTATGGTAATGTTTTTTTGGCTGGTATGATGTACAAATGAACTTCTCTTTTGCAAATGATTGAGAACATCTTCCACTCACTACACTAATCAATTTGTATAATCCTTATATCAATAAGCCCAACACCCTCTATTCCAGATCGTTATTTATAATTTATCATGATAAGCATTGGCTTCAAAACCAGATAGAGAGCAAACTCTCACTTAACGATCAAAAAACGATGCTAAGCTGTTGTAAACAAATGACATATAAAGCATAGAGTGGCATATTTACTGTCCCTGTTTCAACACTTATCATCATGACGCTCATAATACTGGGGCAACTTTCTCATAAATTCTCAATTTGATAAATTGGGCTTGTCCAAGCGGCTGGGACTTCCTGATGATAACTTGGAGCTTCTAAGTTGAACTCCCACCCTTGGATATTGCACAGTGAATTACGTAGCTATGTGCAAATGGGCGGGAAGCAAAAATTTCACACCCTCAGTCGTTTTAAGACTTTCTTAGGAAAAATCCCAGAGCACAGAACTAAAGAAAAACATAACTACAGCTAGACTACCTTGCATATACACTTCAAAATGTCCACGACATGAGATAAATATCCAACATTATAAACCGGCAGCACAAGTGTCAAGTAACCAAAGTGACCAGGGCAATTTTGGAAATCCCCATGACATGTCTCACATGTGCCAAGCTTGTTTGGAGGACCCTGAAATACCAACAAAGATGCCATTCAGAACTCCATGGACAAAAACAAATAAAAGAAAATTAGATAATGCAGCAAGGCAAACAAGCTAAAAAAAGATGTAGCATAAGATGGGAAGCATAGATATACCCATACAACTTCTAATTCAACTCATTTAACTAACATGTAATAAAAGCACTCATATTATTCAGAAGAATAAGAGAAGTAAACGATCAATCCAGGTGACCCTTGCACAAAAGAACATATTTTCACACGTATGACAAACCACAAGGTTGTGGTGTGGTGGTAAGAGCCTGGGAACTTCATAGCGGTTGCCCGGGTTCGAGCCCCACTCGCAGCATTGTGGCCACGGGATGAATGCCCGCGGGCCTTAGGCCTGTTTTCCAGGAGATTAGTCTGGGCCCAAAGTGGTCTGGGATACTCCTTTACCCAAAAAAAAAGAACATATTTTCACACGTATGACAGACAGATATTAGATAGTGATGCACCTAATAGCCACCTTATCAACACTAAACCATCATCCATAACTATAATAAGATGCCTTATTGCATGTCACGAAATGATCTGACCTCTCCTTCAAGAATTTTTCTACACCGTCACTATATAGCAATAATAAGCCACTCAAGCTTTTAGGCAACACATCAACATTATGAAAAATGTGATATAAATAATGAAAAAATGTTGCAAATTGCATTTGTTTGATGCTTAATATTTTCTTTGTATGTAACATCAATGTTTAGTTCAAAACTTGTGTTATTTACATCAATCTTTAGTTCAAAACTAACAGTACTCACATCAATTTAATTTGAATACTAGTAACTCCTCCAATGACCTCAAATTTACCACTCACAAACGCATATCTCCTATGGGAAATGAACTCTACTTTCAAACTAGAGGTGGTGATCAAACTGTCAATCAATTGCAGAAGTAAAACAAAGAGCAAAATGAATTACCATGTGGGGGTCCAACAAGCCATTCGGAACAGGGCTTTTGTTGTCTTGACTCACATAACATTGGGAACGAGAAACTTGAATTTCCCCCATTTTGAGAACATCCGCATCAGACAACATTGAGAATTTAATGCTCTTGCTGTTTTCAAATAACAAATTGAGAAGAATCAGTATGACTACTAGCAATTGAAGAATTGAAAATCGTATGAAATGATTAGGAAAACTCTTACATCCTTCGAGGGCCAACATCTTCGACGTAAGGTTGTTTTGTGAATGCAAGGGTGGTGTCTTGTCCTCTATTTCTGTTCATCGTGTTCGCCATGGATGAGATGTCAAATTCTGTTCCAATGATAAAGAAAGCCTTGTGCTTTTACAATAGTGTCAAACTCAAAATTGTATCATCAAGTAACCTATACAACCCGGAAAAAGAACTTACATGAACAAAAATAACTTGGAACCAAATTTGGAGGTTATGAACTAGACAACTAGTCTACCGTTTTCCACTTGTCTTGAAAGCTCTCAATCCCACTTCTACCACATTGATTCTCCTTGCTTTGGTTCTACCATATGAACTCTTGCCAAATGACTAGGAGTCTGGGTCAGCAAGAAAAATAATAATGACAGAAGTTACCATCAAGAATCACCATCACCCATCCTTGTACATCATCCCAGATCAAAACATAATTATCAACCAGGAAAAGCAAACCCAACAAACGAAGCAAAATGGTTCAGAAAATACATACGAAGACAAAGATGAAATATTACAAACCCAAAATCGAGACCCTGATCGAAATGTGAACCCTTTTGACAGTCTGAAAAAACAAAACTAAAATTGACCCAAATTAAAACCCTAATTGATGATTTAACAAAACAGTAGCAAACCAGTAAGGGAGAAGTGAACGACCAAAAATAGGAATCAACAATTTTTTTTATGGTTTATTGTATCTTTAATGGCTTCTTTGACAGCCGCCTGTGGAGTAGTGAATGACCAAAAGAATGGAGAACTATACCTGTCTGAGATGGAGGAAGACGACGGCAGATGGAGGAAGACGACCGCCAGAGTGTATATGCAGAGACCGGAGTGTAGATCGATGCAGGGGTTAACGCTTAGGGGGCATTTGGTTCGCAGAATGATTTCTGAAGGAATGAAATCTGTCTAATGAATTGAATTGGAATCTGGAAGGAATTGGAATGTTATCAGGTTTGACCAAGGTGGCGTTTGGTTCGCAGAATGTTTTTGGATGGAATGGAATCTGTCAAAGGAATTTGACTTTGAAGGAATTGGAATGGAATGTTGTCATGTTTGACCACCTGTTTGGTTGACATAATTGGAATGGAATAATGTTAAAGGAATTGAAATCTGTCTGTTTGGTTCACAGATTATAGCTTCGGAATTGAAATGAAATTTTGGTAAATGACCAAAATACCCTTGATCAAAACACAGTAACCACATCACTTTAACAGATTACTTGATCAAAACACAGTAATTAATCTAGCAAATACATACCATGAACCAACACACTGACACAGTAAGCACATTACTTTCAATTGTGGAATAATTTGATCAAAACACAATGAACACATAAATTGGAGGAAAATCAACACATAAATTGTACTAAACACATAAATTGAAATGACACGGTAGATTAATGGAAATAACACAGACACAATTTGGAATCCAATCTGTGCACTTGGTTCTGTGTTTTGTTTGGTTCTCAGCAACAGCGAAATCGATTTCCAGCTGATCTGATGGAAATTGAAATAACACAGACACAAATCGATTTCCAGCTGATCTGATGGAGAAGACGAGAGAAAGAGGATAACCTGTTTTCTTGTTGAAATCGATTTCCAGCTTCTGATGGAGGAGACGAGATGGAGAAGACGAGAGAAAGAGGATAACCTGTTTTCTTGTTAAAATCGATTTCCAGCTTCTGATGGAGGAGACGGGATGCAGATTCAAATCGATATCCAGCTTCTGATGGAGAAGACGAGATGGAGAAGACGAGAGAGAGAGAGAGAGAGAGAGAGAGAGAGAGAGAGAGAGAGAGAGAGAGAGAGAGAGAGAGAGGTTTTAGTAGGGTTTTAGTTTGGGGAAGACGATGGTCTGGTCGTCTGATGGTGAAGACTAGAGGGGTGTTTGGGATTGCTTATTTAAGAGGCTTTTAGCTCATTGAGATTTGGCACAGGAGATAAGTCATTTTGAGTGTTTGGATGAAAAGGAAAGAAAATAGCTTAAGCGATGCCAAACCGCTGAAAAATCATTTTTGATAAGTCATTTTGTTCTAACTTATCAACTTATTTCAAAAGTGTTTATGACTTTTTTGGTTCTTTTATATGTATAAGCAGTCCCAAACACCTTTAAATAACAACTTATTAGCTTATTACGTTTTGGTACCACAATAAGCTAATCCAAACACTTTTTAGAAAACTCCGGTTTGACACTGCATAAGTTGATAAGCACTTTTCAAAATAAGCATAAGTTGTTTTAAATAAGCAATCCCAAACACCCCCTAGATGGAGAAGGCGATGGTCTGATACTGATGGAGAAGACGACATATATTTTAGTAGGGTTTTAGTTTTTGGGGGTAAAGGGTAACATTGGAAATTTTAAATTATCACATTCCATTCTATCGAAATACTTGGTTTTATTGATGGAATGTTAAAATCCTCAATCTATGAATTTGTTGGAATTCAGACATTCCATTCCATTGAAAAGCTTGAACCAAACAAGGGAATGAAATCTGGTCAAAGGAATTAAACATTCCAATTCCACCAGATTTCATCACATTCTGTGAACCAAACGCACCCCAAGTGTTTGGTTTGCAGGAATGGAATGTAATGAGTCAAATAAATTGGAATTTCTCTGTTTGGTTTGCAAAGGAATTGGAATGAAATTCTGAAAAATGACAAAAATACTCTTTCTTTTATTTTTTAGAACAAAAACGGTTTGCTAACCCTCCAATCCATAGAATAGAGAAATGAAAATATTTGATAGAGGTGTTTAAACGCACCAGTCATGTACCCGCGCACGATGCGGCGAAAAATCGAGAAATCGAAGGAACAAATGACAAAGGTATGTATTCGTTCGCGAAACATCTCGAAATCAAAATGACAACAACGTTTTATGTTTTTATTATGTTTCCTAATTTAAAATCTTAGTCGTTCATCAAGTCTAATGAATATATGATTTTATTATGTTTCCTAATTTAAAATCATGATTATTGTTAAGTCTAAATATTGTATCCAAGATTTAATAGGAAAGTCAAATGTGTAAAAGTCAACATTGACCTTGTAATAGTTAGTCAAAGTAAGTTTTGTTTCCTTAGCCGTTAAGGCTTTGTTTTAGATGTGTGGTTTATATAGGTTTGCCTTTGTAATCATGTGGAAACGAACTAGAGTCAAAGCATGCATTGTAATATCTAGAGTGTGTGTAATACAAGATCTACTTTCTCTCTCTAGATTCTCTCTCTAGTTCTTGAGCTTATTTGACATATATTGAGTAATTAGCTTGTTGTGATTGGGATTTATGATTTACAATTGGTATCAGAGCTGAACCAAACTTTTCAGAAAAGATTTTATCATGATTTGAATTGAAATTTGGTGTTTTTGGATCGAAATTTTGAATTTTTCAAAAGTTTTTCAAGAAAACGAGTTTGTTACTGTTTCATACGAATTTCATGTGAAAAATCGTTTTTAATGCAAGAAACTGGATTCATTGTGTTCGATTTATGTTGGTGATTGATTGTTGTTTTGATTCCATCTCGAAATTAAAACAAAATCGGTTTCAATTTTTGATTTTTGAGATTTTCGTGAAAACGTGTTCAGTTATTGTTCTTGATTGAAAATATTCGATTTGATGTTTTTAATCGAAAATTGATTGCATTAGTGTGTTTAGAACTGTTTTTCGATGATGCTGACAAATTCTTGAAGTTCAATTGTGCATGAATCAATCGATTTGAGAAAGATTATGTCAAGAAATCGACTTTGCGTGTCATTCATACGGTTTGCGGGTCATTCATACAGACCTGAGAACCATACTTTGCGTTTCAAGTAAGACCCGCATACCATATGTTGCGTTTCAAGTGAGACCCGCATACCATACTCTGCGTTTCAAGAAGGACCCGCAAAGCTCATATTGCATTTCAAGAAGGACCCGCAAAGCTCAGCTTGCGTTTCAAGAAGGACCCGCATTCTATACTATGCGTTTCCTTCAGCACCCGCAAACCTCTAGTTTACGGGTGTAGTGAGACCCGCAAAGTTTGTTTGCTCGTGTAGTAAGACCCGAATAGTCAGTTAAAAAAAAAAAGAGTCTGGAAAAAAAAAATTGGTCGTCTATGGAAATATTTTTTTCTACATTGCAAAATAACAAGTATTGTTCAAATTTCAATTTTCACGAAATATTTTTTTAAGATTTCAATTTGATCTGATTTTTGATTTTCTGATACATTAGTTTGGAACGATCATTCACTGTAAGCTGATTACTCTTTAATCATGGGATTTTTTACAGATCTTGAAGAAAAGATCAGAAAGGTGGAATTAGAGAAGATTAATCTGGGTCATCAAGTTGAATTTCATTCTCAGAAGTCAATAAAATATTTTAATGAAATCATATCTTTGAAAGAAGAACTCTGTGCTTTAAAGGTTCTTAATAAAGATCTTCAGAAAATATCTTCTAGACATTCTGATGAGAAAATAAAAGGATTGGAATCTGAGAACACTGAGCTTAAAAAGAATTTATCTGTTTTGGAAAAACAACTTGTTGCAAATAAAGCTGATTTTGATTCTGAAAAGAAAAAATTTTCGAAAAAGTTCTCAGATTTTTCAAAGAAATGTTTTGAGGAAAAGAAGTCGTTGGAGCTTAAATGCTTAAAATTTTCTCAACAAATCTCAAATTTTGAGAAAATTCTGATTTTAGAAAGAGAGAAGTTTGATAAAGAAAAGAAGGCCATAGAACAGAAAAATGTGGGATTCTTTAAAGAGTTATCCAGCCAGAGAAATGAATCAGAAAAAGGATTTGAGGAAGAAAGATCCATCTTTGAAAATGAAATTAAAAGGCTGACTTCTAAGTTGTCTGAACTGTCTACAGCTGCGCTGAAAGAGCAAAGGACGAAGTCTGAATTCACAACAAAGATTGACCAGCTTGTGAAAGAAAGAGATAATTTTGCATCAAAGATCAAAGAACTTGAAAAATCTGTTTCAAGTTCAAATCAGAAATTCATCCCTTCACAAAGGTCAGTCAAATCCTTTAATCAGATTCGTCGCACTAACCTTTTCTATGATGAATTTTTAGATGGTTCAGATACTTATCCGAGGAAAGGTTTCAAGAAAGAGAAACTGGTGTGGAAAAAGAAACCAGTCAAAGATGATAACGAAAATGAGCTGAAAGAGAAGAAATAATGTGTACCTGTACACAAAGCAAAGAAGAACAAAGCACCTAACGGTAAGAAATTTTATTGTTCTATTTGTTGTACACATGATCATTTTCACAAAACAAATGATCATTTCTGGTATGGTTCTTACTCCATTACCCCCACACGCACTGCAACTAACATTTCTGGACCCAAATACCAGTGGGTACCAAAACCGAAACCTGAATCTGTGTTGCAGGCACCTCACTCCAAGGGGGAGTAAGAAAGACAATGGCTCTTGAATAACACAGTTCAATACCCGCACCTCAATGTCAAGATAATGTCTTCTAAGAAAAACAACTTAGGACCCGTACCTCAGAGATCAAAAAGACCTTACTCCTGTATGCTTGCATCCGATGGATATTGATGGTCTTCATCCCGAGTGAATTGATCTGATCTCTATCCTAAATTTTTTTCTTTGCTAAATTTTTCTGATATTGATGGTCTAACAATTCAAAGGGAGTGTTTGATCTCTATCATGTTTTAACTGACATATTTCAGATGCTTAATTTAAGGGGGAGTAAAGGTGATGACTTCTGATTATTTCAAATCAGAACTCCTTCTATAACTGTTTTACTGCTTTCTGTCCTTTTATTTTTGAATAAATAAAATGAATAAAGTGGCTTTTGATCAAATGAACAGATCAGGACCCGTTTTTCAATGATCAAAGAATGATATTATGCTAATATCCAGAGGGAACTCAAAAGATATAAATCATTTGATCATGATTTGAGGGGGAGCCGAAAAGGTAAAAATCTTCTGATTCTAGATTTCTGATTGTTTGAAAGAAGGACAACTTTCGAGCAAGAAAAACCTTTTCTTAAATGTTCAAACCACTTCTTATTCTCAAAATATTTCATGAATTTAGAAGTGTGCTTTTAAATGTTTTTCAAAATTTCGAGCTTTATTGTTTAACTGACCGTGTGTTTCCAAAGATCAATACTTGTGTATTATCTTGTCTATATACTGTTAAGTATTCACACACACCGATTCAGTATTTTATTTGAAAATGTTATTACCATGTCTCAAATTCGAACCAATTTTTCGATGGTAATACTCCCGTTTGCGTTCAAAGTTGTTGTGCATCATTCATCTTGTTCATATTTGTGCTTTCTTTGATAAATTGTTTATATTCGTTCATATAAACAAATTTACCAATTCTTTGATACCCTAACCATTTGATTTGATCTGATTGATTCATTGTCAGATTCTCAAAACAATTCTCTTGACTTCATATTCATTCATTCAATATCCTTGTTTTAAGAAATCTTCAAAGAACAAATGCTCAAATTTCATTCATATTTTCAATGAGCATACATAATCTGACATATGATTTTTTGTGCTTTACATGTCAAGAAAAATCATTGACCAACATGTACTTTTAGGAACATGGGATTTAGTGTGAGTACTTAATAGATCTTCCATGGATTCACGATAACCAGTGTTTCCTACCCCGGAAGAAATCCTTTGAGTGATTAAGGGGAGAGGGGTCTAAAAGAATAGAGTGTGAGAGTGGGCAGAGGTAAAATGGAAATGATAGATTGGTTAGATGTGGGTATAATGATAAAAAGAAAGAGGGTGTGAGATCAGAGTTAAAAGAATATCAGAACTCTGCACCTACCACTTTCTGAGCCGGGCAGCCACATTACTGATTGGTTCACATTTCTTTGGTGACCATCATTGAAATAGGCAAATAGCCCATGCCATCTCTTGTATACAACCCCACCAGCTACTCATTCTTTTCTTAAAAAGAGAATGTTTCACATTTTATGGGGAAGCAGTATATAATCTATCGGATCTTCACTTGGAAGATACTATATTGAAAAAGAAGGAAAGTTGCCCCACCTTCGACCCTTTCTCATGCACATTGAGTCCATGTACAATCATTGTTGTCTCAGTGATTTACATACTTTGATAATTCTTTCAAAACACAAGCACGAGCACACAGAAAATTTGTTTTTCTGTCAGAACATTCATAGATAAACCTTGTGTTTTTCAATGATTGAATGGAAGTCCTGGGGAGTCATCATCAAGCCAGCTCCTTAAAATGTACATTCGTTGTACACAGTAACTTTGTGTTACTGACAGGCTTTCATAACTGTTTCATTTGTTGAATCAGGGTTACACGCTCATTATATCTGAATTTGAAAAGATTCGGATATATAATGTTCATGATTCAGCTCTTCAAATCAAAAGTACGACAATATCAAGGGGAGATAGTTTGTTGTTCACAAAGGGGGAAATCAAAGCCTATGCTGAAATTGATGATATTTTGATGATAATGATGCTCACATCATCAAAAAGGGGGAGAATTATAAAGATTCAATTTCAGAGTTCAAGTTCAAAGTTCAAGCCTAAAGTTCAATTTGCTTCCGTTGTTTCAAAGACTGATTCAAAGTCAAAAGTTTCTGAGAATATCAAGTTTCAAGAAGGTTTGTTCTTCCGAAGACGATTCAGTGATCAAAGTGATGAAGATACAATTTTGTTTGAAGACGAAAGATTTTTCAGAAATGAAGTTTCAAGTTTCAAAGAAGTTTCAAGAATTTCCTGTTTTGTTCAAGGCATGTTGACTTTCCAAAGCGTCAAAGATTAAAAAGACTTTCCAAGATTCTTCAAAAGCTGCAAAAGAGCAAAGTTTTTTAAAGCTTCAAGAGATGAAAGATGAAGAATCAAGAGCTGAAGATCTGCATCAAATTTTTATTAAATCTTGAATACAAAGGGGGAGATTGTTAAGTCTAAATATTGTATCCAAGATTTAATAGGAAAGTCAAATGTGTAAAAGTCAACATTGACCTTGTAATAGTTAGTCAAAGTAAGTTTTGTTTTCTTAGCCATTAAGGCTTTGTTTTAGATGTGTGGTTTATATAGGTTTGCCTTTGTAATCATGTGGAAACGAACTAGAGTCAAAGCATTCATTGTAATATCTAGAGTGTGTGTAATACAAGATCTACTTTCTCTCTCTAGATTCTCTCTCTAGTTCTTGAGCTTATTTGACATATATTGAGTAATTAGCTTGTTGTGATTGGGATTTATGATTTACAATTGGTATAGTAGAAGGATATTTTGCAACCTTGAAAAACGTTGCAACCCTTGCAACCCACATCTTAACCGTTGGATTCATGATCGACGGTTATTTTATTTTTATTTTTTTGTTTTTTTAATTAAAAATATTGGGCCCCATATCTATTGTAACCGCCGATCATGAATCCGACGGTTAAGATATGGGTTGCAAGGTTTGCAACCTTTTTAAGGGTTGCAAATAAAACAAACCCTATATATATAATGTTACACATTTATGCTACCCATAAAAATATTCAATAATTAGTTTATATTAAAATTATTGACGAAAAAATTATAATAATAATGAAACATATTATCAATATATTTTAGTTGATCTACGATTATGTATTTTTAATATGCTAACGCTGAAAAAAAATAAAATGTATGGATAGAAAACAAATTAATTCATAGATATTCATGATATTTAATAGTACGGTTAAATTAAAAAATATTCAATATTTGGTTCGTTTTGACGGTATTGACGAGACGATTATAATGATATAATTTGTAAAATAAGAAACATATTTTTTTTTGCATTTTGTTCATATACGATTATTTGTGTTAATATGACAAAAGTGAAAAATGAAAAAACAAGGGGTATAAAGTAAATTAAATAACTAATTGTAAGAGTGTTAAATGTAACATTGAATTTTGCAAATAACTGTTTTACAATTTTAATATAGATATAAATAGTATATATATAATGTTACACATTTATGATACCCATAAAAATATTCAATAATTAGTTTATATTAAAATTATTGACGAAAAAATTATAATAATATAATTTATAATAATAATGAAACATATTTTTAATATATTTTAGTTGATCTACAATTATGTATTTTTAATATGCTAACGGTGAAAAAAAAACATATGAATAGAAAACAAATTAATTCGTAGATGTTCATTATATTTTATAGTACAGTTAAATTAATAGAATATTCAATATTGGGCTCGTTTTGAAGGTATTGACGAGACTATTATAATGGTATAATTTGTAAAAAAAGAAACGTATTTTTTCATTGCATTTTTGTTCATATACGATTATTTGTGTTATAATGATAAGGTGTAAAATGAAAAATGAAAAACAAGGGATATAAAGTAAAATTAAATAATTAATTTTAAGGGTAGTAAATGTAATTAATATGGGAGAAATTGTTGGTTTTCCAAAAACCATTTTTCAATAATCGTCTAACTATATTAGAATTTTAATATAATAGTATAGATAATTGCGCAAACGTCTCTTGTTAAAAGTGTGTATTAGAGCATCTCCAACAACTTCTTCATTTTGGAGAAAATGGAGATTTTGGATGTAAAATGAGTTTCAACAACTTTTCCAAAACTTTCTCCAAAATGGAGAAAGTAGGAGAGAAAATACATTTTTCTCCAAATTTGGAAATATCCCCAAAAATAGTTACCAATAGAGAGAAATTATTTTTTATTATATTCCAACGATGAGAAACTTTGAAATGAATTGTTTAGGTGAAAGAAATGATATTTTATTAAATATATAAAATATTTTAATAATATAATCAATGATTTATTTCTAAAATGGGGAAGCTTGTTGGAAATGGTTGTAATTTTTTTTGGAGATTTTGACTTTTGGTTCTTTATTTTGAAGAAATTTTGGGGAAGTTTTTGGAGATGCTCTTAGACTATATTTAACCACAAACTAATCCAACTCAATCTCTATTAAAAAAAATTAGTTTCTCTCTTTTCCACCTATCCAATCTCCAATTGGAATCTAATTTTACCTTTTTTATGGTTCATTAGTAATCCAATCCAATTCAATCTCAAATATTTTTATAAATATATATCATTTTAATATTTTATCATATCTATAATATTTTTATCATTATTTTTGAATATAGTAAATAGATAAAAAAATACCATTTGATATTTTAAAACATAATTTTAATTATAAAAAAATACAACTGAAAATAAATAAAACAAGTTATAATTGGTGTGATGAAAATATGTATATATTTGTAGGAAATTGAAAAATATGAAATTTGGTATATTTTTTTATTTTTTAGTTTTTTTTATTAAAGTTATATTTTTATTGTGATAGGATTTATTATAAAATAATTCTTAAATCAACCAATCATATAATTTCACTTGTTAAATTAATTTAATAAGAAAAAATGAATGAGATTGCAATATGAGTTCACAAAGTGATCCAGATTGGTTTGGATTGTAATAATGATATAATTTTTTATTTTCTTTTCATTTACTTATTTTGTCTTTTAGTATATTGAGATTGGTTTGGATTGCTAATGAAGATAGTCTTAGCAACTCAATCCGATCTTTATTGAAAAATTACTCTCTTTTTTATTTATTAAGAGTAAATTACACTGATGGAGTAACCAGATGAGTCGATCGAGTATTCGAGTTAGGGTTTGGGAATGGAACTCAGGAACTGAATGAAAATATGAAATTAGGTCATATATAGAGTAAATTACACTTTTAGTCCATGTGGTTGTCAATCACTATCAATTTTGGTCTTTCTTTTAAACTAATTACAATTTTGGTCACTGTGGTTGTCATTTCATTTCATTTCACTATTGGTCCCTCATACTAACTTTTGTTAAATAGATCTATTATCTCAGGGGTATTTTCGTCTTTTTAATATTTATTTAATTTTAAATTGAAAATGAAGAAATTATATTATTAGATCGTTTTTTTATTCTTTATATAGATTTCAATGTACATGTGCTTTAAGCAAATGTACACCCTATTGAATCACCCTAAACCAACTCATCCTACTTTTTCTTTCTGATGAACCCCTCTAGTCATCTTCTCCGACAAAGCATCTCAACGACATATCCAAAATCTAAATCAAAAATCCAAAACCTAAACCAAAATCTAAATCAAAAACCTAAACCCAAACCCAAACCAAAATCATACACATACTCAACTTAAAATGCATATCTGAAAGCTAACGGAGACTGGGATTGTCAACTGCAAATAGACATATGAAATAACTCAAGTTTAGACTAAGGCAACTGGTGCTATTAAAACCAAATTTGCCTTGACAATTCTAAATCTGAACATTAACATTACATGTCTTATTTTCGGGCATAAGCCCCTACTAGTTATCCTACCATATTATGCACTACATACCTCCAATCACCTAACGTGCATACCGGATTGCGTTACAAATTTATCTACCATAGACGCCTGAACTAGGCATGAAAATGGGGCGGGGACCTCAATCCCCATCCCCGTCCCCAATCCCTCATCTTCATCCCCGTCCCCATCCCTGTCCCCGCCGGGGAATATGATCACATCCCCATCCCCATCTCCAACGGGGAACGGGGAAACGGGGAAACGGGGATTTTCTTTTCCGTTTATGTAAGCTATTTAAATCAAATATATGAGACACCGTACATGTTTAAATATCACATATTTCCAATAAACCTAAAATCGAAAGAAATTTAATTTAGTATAAAAAAATCACAACATCATATCATAATTAATAACTTAAAACCAAAAGAAATTCAACTGAATTCGGAAAAAAAAAACTTAACTTCACACGTACCAAAAGATATCGAGTAATATTCAAAACCATATCGAGTAATTGTATTTTGATTGACATCCAAAATACATACTAACATCCAAAAAATAACAATTTTATATTATAAACCTAGTTAGGAAATAGAAAATTATGAATTACCGATTTAGTTTAAATAAATAATATATATTAAATATTAATTAAAATATATAACGGGGACGGGGTGGGGCGGGGAGTGCGATACCCGTCCCCATCCCCGGTTTGAGACAAACGGGGATCCCCGTCCCCATCCCCATCCCCGGTTTAGCGGGGAATCCCCATCCCCGATCGGGGCGGGTGGACCGGGTTCCCCGATGAGTCGGGACCCATTTTCATGCCTAGCCTGAACATAAATATTGGACTTAAATGGGCTAGACAAGTCTTTATACGTGCCCCCCTTTCCCTTGTTTAACATGAAACCTTCTGTCCTTGAGATGCATACTATAGTCAGCTTATAAAGCTCAGTGAGTTAATGGTTTGCGTGAATAAAAATCATATCACATCATACATATCAACTTGTAAACTCTGTATCAAATAGTATGTGTTTTCTTAAAACATGCAACATTGAAAGAAAAGAGATCTCATAAACTGTCTCGTCTGGTATGGGTCATTTTGTCACTGGCATCCCCTGGGTTGTCAGACCTGCACCTGTCTAGACACCCATTACAGGGTCGCGCCACTTGTCGTGTGACTTACTGGTCAAATGCCCACCCATTAAAACCGATCATAAAATTTTCATATGAAATAGCATGCTATAGTTATTTGAAAACAAATAAACACATAGCATGCAACTGATCATAAATAACATACATGAAAAATATAATGTATCATGTATGAAACTGAAACATCATGCATACGTACACATCACCATATAAATCATATAATGCTCGAAAATAAATTTATACATAGGTATGCATCCCAGTGTAAGTCTCATGAAAACTCACCTGATTCCGTGTAGATCGGTTACTGATAGCTCTTGACTGAAAACCTACACATTTCATACAATCATATCCAATTAATAGTTTATTTTCTCCAAAAGTCAACTATGGTCAACCCGACTTGACCTAAAGTCAAACTCCAAAAACTGAGTCTCTAAATGACTTCAATATCTTCGTTTAATCTTATTGTCAAAATACTTGTGGGTCAAACGAGGTAAGAGTCAACCCTGTCAACCTTGACTAACTTTAGTCAAACCTCAAGTCTAAAACTCTACGACGCCTTAAAACGTCAAAATAATTATTTTATAATCTTATAAATTCACCTCTCTAAATTAAAGCGACCCAATAAATATTTAACTTAAATTATGACGTTTTAATCTTATAATTAAACCATCAAAATTATTTAACAAACCTCCAAGTTTTACGCTTGAAAACGACTCTTAACGTCGATTTCTCCTTATAAAAACTATAGGAGTCATTTGCTCCGCATTAAAGCGTCTCGATAATATTTAACTAAAAACGACGCTTCAAATCCGTCATTTAATTTAAATAAATAAACTCATAAACACCTCCTTAGAAATAAATTAATTAATTAATATTCTAAAATAAATTAATATATTAATCATATAACATATCAATTATTTAATAAACTAAATTAATTAATTAACATAATCCAAATTATCTAAATCAACTTAAACCTAAGATAGATTAAATACCCAATATAGATACTTAATCTAAAAAAATGAAACTCTTTAATTTATTTAAAACTAATAACTTGAGGTCAAACCAAAACAAATCCAAAGTCAAAGGATTTATTTGCAACTAACATCTTTAGCCTAACATAAAAATTATAAAGTTTAGGGGTTGAACCTGACAAACCCCCAAACTAATTATAATGCAACACACAGATTACAAGACCTTTTCTTTCTTTTCTTTTTTCCAGACTTCCATGGCCATAGACGAGAAATCGTCGAACGACCGAAAAGAGAGTCGTTCAGCCTTATTTTCTAATCGTTTTTGTTGATTCTTTTTGCAAAACTTTAGAAAAACATTTTCCTCAACCATAGGAACAAGAATCAACTAAAACCATCAAGTATTGAGTCCCATCTACTCATTTAAACTTTCGGTTTTTATATAACTCAAAAATTTGTAGAAAAACTCAAAATCGGACATCTTAAACTCAAATCTGAGACATAAGGCTACTAAGGTTCGATAAAGGACTTAAAAACGAAGCTAACCATATAAAGAAATCGAAATTTGGTTGGATATTTTACCTTAAATCGTCAATAAACGAAGTTTTCGGATAGCGACTTTGAGCTCCGATTTCTCTCTCGTTTCTCCGTTTTTCTTGAGTCTACTTGAATGAAAAATGAACCTCATTGTATGCTCTACTTAAATCTGAAATTTTGTCTCTTTTCGTTGACTAAGCAGGCCAATAAGAAGCCCCAAAGTTGAAACATCGTCATGTTGCTTTCAAGCCTGAAAATTTCAGATTTGATATATTTACAAAACAGGTCCCTCTGCTTTGGACCTGTTGACGTCTGACATAGACCCTTAACTTTTAAAAAAGACATTCGGCCCCCTCACCTCAACACCTTCGCCAAATTCACCCTTTTCACCCCTAATCTCACATTTTCTTTTATTTTTAGTCCGATTACATATTAACTCATTTATTCACTTATCACTTTCGTTAAATAGCATAATTGGACCATTTTCACGTTTTTATTCACATTTTTGGTCCAATAAAATAAATCATTTTATTTTATCTCTTTTTTTTCTTTTTTTTCATATTTATTTATTGGCCTTTTTGGGGTGTCACACAAGTTGGGGAGTAAAAGCTGGACAAAAAATTAATCTACCATTAACAACTTTTATAACACATTTGAAGGCGTTTGAAGTTGAAACAGATAGGAAAAATTGAGGGGCGTCAACCATGTGGATTCAATAACTCAAGAACACAAATTTCTTAATTTTTTTCAATGCATCTGACCCCCAATCACAATCCAACTTCAAAACAAACTAATATTCTAAAAAACTAATACTACATCAAACACAAATTAATCAGAAATTACATCAAATTCTAAATCAAACCCCTAGATTTAAACTCGAGTAACAAAGTAAATCAAAACCCTAAATGAAAACCCAAATAGTTATTTTAATCAAACCCTAAATAAAACAAAAGCAAAAATTGATACAAACTCAAATCTGAGATGGAGGTTGTTTTGAAACGAAACCGACGAATTGAAGTGTTCACGTTGGGGGAGAGAGAGAGAGAGAGAGAGATACCATGAAGGAGGTGTTATCCGGACTAGATCTGATATGGAGATTAGAAAATGGCTGGAGGACTTATTGAAGTTCACGGTTGCCATGTTCGACGAGGGCTTGGTCTCTGTGTTAGGTTTGATGAGATTCACAGTGATTCATGGTTCACAACGATTAGGGTTCATAGATTCATACTAGGGGGAGAGAGAGAGGGATTAGGCTGGACTCGCAGTGATGATTCTTACTGGGGGATGACGAACGGGAAGGGCACTTGGTGGTGGTGCAAGTTTTGATGATGATGGGAGACGGGAACGTACCGGCGAAGAAGAACTGATGTAATGACGGTAGTGGTGAAGAACTTCTACAAGGATATGTATTTAATATACATATATCAATAATATAGTATAAAACATATTTAATTAATATATATGATAATATATAATTATATATATCCATTATTTGTTTAAAGGAAAATGAAGTAAAATAGAAGGACCAATATGGCCCTTACTTAATAGACATTTTTAACATGAGTTAGTTGGAGGGATCAAAAGTGAGACAAAATGGTAACCATAGTGATCAAAATTGTAATTAGTTTAAAAGAGGGACCAAAGTTGATAGTGGATGGCAACCACAGGGACCAAAACTATAATTTACTCTTATATATATTTTATAAAACTGAATTTTTTAAAAAATAAAAATAACTATTCGGATATTCGGACGAGTCGGGTTTGGGATTTGGGTACCCAACCCGATAATTTAGATCGGATCGGGGGGTTCGGATAATTCGGATATCGGGTTTTGTGCTTAATCTCGGGTCGGGTTCGGGTCGGTCGGGTTCGGCTCATCCCTACTGGTGGTCCATGTGGTTTGCTTAAATTTTGGATTTGGTCCCTAAAACAAATTATCTACACTGGTGGTCCCTAACTTTTCAATTCTATAGCACTGAAGGTCCCTCTATTTAACACCGTTAAGTTGATGGTTGTCAGCCATTCCAAGTGCCCTCACGTGAGGGGCAATTTCATCTTTATACACTTGACCAAACTGTTTAAATTTAAGAGAAACACATGAATTCCTAGCGTCG
This sequence comes from Arctium minus, assembly GCA_954870635.1. Taxonomy (NCBI): domain Eukaryota; kingdom Viridiplantae; phylum Streptophyta; class Magnoliopsida; order Asterales; family Asteraceae; genus Arctium; species Arctium minus. The sequence goes on along the minus strand of OX941095.1, from coordinate 55,546,299 downwards.
TCATCAACAAGAACATCAACATTAAATTAAATACATATACAAATTCAAACACAAAAAACAAAAAACAAATCTCAATACCATCAAGAACATCAAATGCAAAGACAAATCTCAAGAACATATAACTCAAACCATGAAGAACAAATCTCAATACCATCAAGAACATATAAAATAAAACATTAAATCAAATACATATACAAATTCAAACACAAAAAACAAATCTCAATACCATCAGATTTTGTTTTCTATTAAATATAAATGCAAGGATAAAATACAAAACAACTCACAAGCAAACCCTAAAACCCAGCTCATTCGATCCTTTGCTTCATCTTCAAGAAAATTTGAAGTTCAAAATACTTAACAAAAATTAATATATATATATATATATATATATATGTAAGTTATTATATGTCCACGACACGTGTTACACAACGATACTGCTGAGGAGTATGTAAACCTATAGGGTCGCACACAAAGAATACGTTTGTTTCCATCTTTATAAACCCAGATTAAATCAAGTTGATTAAGGAAATAATTATTCATGAAGAATAATTATGAAAATATGTGTTAAACTGTAATTATGATAATTACAGGGTGAAAACGTAATTATGTTTAATTACATAGTGTTATATGTAATTATATATATATATATATATATAGAGAGAGAGAGAGAGGTTAAATCATGTGAGAACCAAAAAAATGTTGAGAACCGTGAGAACCGATTTAAGCCGTAATTTGATTTTGATCCTATGGTTTTAATTAAAAGTCGTTTCACTATATGAAAAGGGCATAATCGTCATTTTGTAATAAAGATTCACGAGATGAAAACACGTATTATTTCACCTCATGAAATAAAAACAAATTTTTCATAAATATGATATTTCACTTCATGAAATCCAAACATAATATTCATACATATGTTATTTCACCTCATGAAATCCAAACATAATATTCATACATATGTTATTTCACCTCATGAAATCAAAAACAATTTTCATCTATAATCTATTTCACCCCATGAAATCAAACAAAATTTCCCAAATCCACAAAGTTGATTTTGATTATACATACGTTGGATCATTTATGTCGACTTTCATTGTAGAATGAGAGAATCCCATGGAACACCAAGATCAAAATAGATCAATGTTGGTTAAGAAAATCATAACAATGCTGCAAACAACATGTAAGCATTTCAAAGAACTCGCAAACACTAATAGTCTAAATCATAACTAGAAGCTATCATGAATCAAAACCCATGATTACCCAGATCATAACTGTGAATTAGCAACATGATCCAACTCAAAAAACTAAAGAAAAACAGAAAATTTTCTGGATGTAACATTTTAACAAACATGTGGTGAACATATATGATGAATGGTATAGTTATTGATCATGAGACTCTGAAACAAACTAAAGAAATGATGACGGTTTCTTTCTTGATCCCCTGATCAAAATAATCAAAATTAACAACAAAAAAACCGATCGGCGATGAACCTGCTCTTAAATTCCCAAAATGTTCCACAATATGAGACTTCTTTATTCCTAATTAAAAAAAATCTGAAATTCGAAATCATAAATAAGTATATCAAGGGGGCTCAATTTCACCTTTATTAAGACATAATTGGCGGCGACAACAACCATGGCTGCGAAATCAGTTGTCGGAGAAACGAAAAACAAGAACATTTCTCGTTCACCGGATTCCATGAGTTCGTCGAATTCACGGCGGAGGACGTACGGACGAGCGAGAGCGAACTCAATTCGGTGGTTTTAGCTTGCAATAGCGAGATGATTTTGCTTCCTATGAACGAACCGGTGTATGGAACAAAGAGGAAGAGCCAGATTCAAACGTATCTGGAACACAACGAAGGCGCCAGAGTTCAACATTTGGCCCTAACCAGTGAGGACATATTTCGGGCCTTAGGAGAGATGAGGAAGCGCAGCGGAGTCAGTGGTTTTGAGTTCATGCCATCGCCGTCGCCTACCTATTATCAGAATCTGAAGAAGAGAGTCGACGATGTATTGAGCAGAGAACAAATTAAGGAGTGTGAAGAATTAGGGATATTGGTTTTGAGTTCATGTCGTCGCCGCCATGTCTGATAATTGAAGCTCTCAATGCTAGGGTTATGTGGGTTTGAAATGGGAGTAGAGGGTTTCTAGAAGATGGCATTTTAAAAAACCCTAATATGCCCTCCCCCTTTTAATTTAGATGTGAAACTAGACACAAATTCCCTAATTATTACAAAAATGCCACTATATTTAATAACCATTGATTAAAACTTTTTAATGATTGAGATTAGTCCCCACGGTTCTTAACCTTTTTACGGTTCTCATTTGATTACCGTCCTACATATATATATATATATCTAATTATATTTAATTTTAAAAGATAATTATATATATATATATATATATATATATTTGAATTTGAATTTGAATATTACAAATAATTACTAAACCTTATTTAAACCTTATTTGAATTATAGTCCATCTATAATTCTTCTGGTATAAATAGGGCGTTAGGCTAAACCATTTTTCAGACGATTGAAATTAGAATTAGCCCATTAGAGAAATACAGAAAAGAAACATTTTCTTTTTTATAAAACACATATAGATCTAGGGTTATTGGGCTAGCACTCGGTGGAGACGGGAAAGGTGTTCGTGTGTGGACTGCCAATAGAGGAAACCTATTTTGGTTTCTTGGTGCTCCGTTTCAATCCTGACTGATCTATAAAAGTGTAACACCCTCAAATATGGAAATAGCAACTAATTAAAATTTTTCTAAATACATCGATAACTAAATCAACTACAACAACTATTTAAGGTTTAATTTCAATAAACACAATTCAATCCCTATACACGATATATAATAGGTACGGATATCACTAAAACCCAATAACAATCGCTATCTCCAACTGCGGAAGACTTTATCAAACTGCTTACCCTCGTGTAAATCTAGAGCTCATCTCCTCAAAGCACTGCTAGCACCAAACCTCAACTAGAACCTGATGCACATGCCGACAAATAAAAAGGTAAGACTTAACGCCTAGTAAGCTCAAGAGTTTTCATTATATATACATAAAACATTAATCTTTAAAACATTATTTAAAATGTGATTTCCAAAATGAAATACGTTCAATCTAAAAGATACCAAAATGAACTACATTAAATCTGAGAATAATCTCTTTTCAACATTCACCCTCTTCGTGATTTAAAATTACAAAGCAAAACGCCTCTTCGAATATAAATCCTGTTAGGACTGAAAGTCCTAGTGCGTTGAAAGTTGTATAACACATTTATAAGGTTTGAATTGTAATTATTTGAAAGTCTTTTGTAATTGGGCCTCAAAGCCTATTAGGCCTCAAAGCCCATTAGGCCTAATACACTTAATATATATTTGCTTTCTAAACCTAGTTTTAGGTTAAGAGATTTATTGTTAGAAAAGTTAGTCGTAAGGTTTACATTAGTTGATAAAAAATTCTCTCTGTAAACCTTAAACCTTTTATTGATAAATCTAATCATATAACTAGCTGTTGTGGTTTAATCATTGTTCTTCATTGATTATTATTGTTAATAAATCGCACTGTTTTGGGATCTACAATTGGTATCAGAGCAGGATCGAATTAATTTTATTCGATACGATAAAAAAGGTTTGTCTAAAATCCTTCTGTTTATCAATTCTTGATTTAATCGCTTTTAGTTCGTTCGATTGTGGTCTCTTTAATCGATTTCTTGAGTTTAATCTTGCCATCAATTTGAATATGTGTTTGGTTTTGGTAAGAAAAATCAGTGGTTGATTTTGGCTGTAAAAGGTTAATCTGAGTCGATTTTGATTAATCGACATCTTTTGAAGTAACCCAGATTTTCAGTTGGATTCGGTTTGTGTTCATCCCAAGTTCATCAAAATTGAAGTTTAATACGGGTTATTAAGTGATTATTTTGTTGAATCAAATCCAGATTTGAAGTTTATAAGCAAAATCGTCGTTTAATTTTGTTTTTAAAAAGTTGTTTTTCGTCGATTTTTGAGTTATCACGTCGATTTTATCGAAACAGAAAGAACCCAGATTTTCTTCCAACTCCCGATACCCTGTTTCTCGGTTACATCTCCCGGTACCACACATACCGGGAGTTTGAAGTTACACCCGGGAGTTAGAACCCGGGCCTTTAATTCTAGTTATGCCATCCAACTCTTTTAATCTCCATTGTGATTGGATGCTATATATAGTGGGAATTGAGAGTTTAATATCAAATTGAATTGGATGTTTGGACGGTGGAATCACACTTACGTGGATTAATTTATGGCGGCTGCAAAGTTTTTTTTTTTAATTCGAAATCGGTGGAGGAAAACTTATGTTCGGCAGCTGTTGATTTTTTTTCTGTTTGTCCGTGGACTTACATTTGGTAATAGGCTGCAAGTTTAACAATAGTGGGTCGGTGGAGTAAGTTTTGTAGACCACGATCCAATTTTGTGTCCCGTTTTTTTTTATTAATCTGCAGTAAAGGTGAGGCCACGCACCACCCATCCGGGTCCTTGAACTCCCGGTTCTTCAACTTATCCCTCTCCCGGTACAAACGGGGTCGTATGAACTCCCGGACTCTACCGGGGTGTGAACTCCCGGTACACAGTCCCCCGGGCCCGGACTCGGTAACTCCCGGTACATACCGGTCTTATACCACCCGGTGTTTAACTCCCGGTTCCCACCGTTTTCTCCGGTATCCCCTGGGGTCACCTCTCCCGGTCCTTGACACGTTGTTAACCTCTCCCAGACCTTGGCATTCGAATAATTCGGTCCTCACAACAAGGTTTGAGTTTTTTGATCGTTTTTCGAAAATATTTCGGTTGATTCGGTAGTGATCGTGGACGAACTTTTTCGTTTTTAAAACATTATGGGTTGTTTACAAAGCTTAAACGATCGATTTTGATCGTAAAATTTTCACCCATATCAAGTTTTTAAATTCTCATTCGGTTTCCGAAAACTTTTCGGTTGCTTCGTTCGAGAGTTTGAGAGATTGTTTCGGGTTCTAATCAGTTAAGGGAGCTTACGAGAACATAAACGATCATTTTTGGTCGAAAAGTTTTAACCCATACCGAGATTTTAAGTTTTCGATAGTTTCCCGAAAAGTTTTCGGTTGGTTCGTTTGTGATCGTGGATTGACCGTTTGAGTTTTAATCTGTTGAGGAGTGATCAGGGAGCTTTAACGATCATTTTGCATTAAATATTACTAATTGTTTCGAAGTTTTGCAGGTTGGCTCAACGAAGGGGATGATGAATAGTGTTTCCGTTAAGTGACTGTTAAATTTCTTACATTTTAGTCTTTTTCCGTTAAGTCTCCGTTAGTCCAGTTAATTTGTTAGTTTGTTTAGTTTTATTTCATTTTTAGTCCCTTATTCGTTAGTTTTTAGTTAAGTCCGTTAGAAGCTTTTAAATTTTACACTTTTAGTCCCTCTAGCTTGTAGTTTCACTTTCTGTCATTTCTAGTCCTAATTTTAAGTTTAATTTTCTGTCCCTTTTAGTCTTTGTAGTTTTATGTTTCAGTTTGTGTCACTTTTAGTCCCCGTATTTCAAAGTTTCAATCATTTGTCATCTTTGACCCCTAAACTTTCAAGTTTCACACGTTGTCACTCTTAGTCCTTGCACATTGATTCTTTCATATTTTGTCAAGTTTAGTACCTAGACTTCAAGTTTTTCAAGCAACAATATCCCATCCAACTTATTCTGAGCTAAAAGAGAAAGTTTCTTGTTTAGAAGCTAGAGTTGAAAGACTACTTAACAAATATGATAATCAACGCACTGAAAATGCTGGAAACTTGTGCAAAATTTCAAATCTAAAGGAAGAGTGTGAGAGTTTTTCAAAAGAGTCTGAAGAGTTAAATGTAACACCCTAAATTTAGAGAAATAAAAATTCGAAAATTTCGCAATATGACGACTATAAACTGAGTAAACCGGAGTGAATTAAAACCTGTCATAACAAACCCAATATATCATCCCGAGAACGGGGAATATGATTGTAGCATTTACAAATAATCAAATGAAGAATAATGTACAACAACCTAGTAATCTAACTTAAAACAAGAAGATTAAGGTCGGGTGTTGCTATTCTTCCAAAAATGAGTATCCACTATCACCAATATATTGGTCAATGCATCTCCCAAATAGACCACTCTTGGCCCCTAGGCCGTCCGCTCAAGCCCGACGACTCCCATCACTAGATTGACCTGCTATACATGCCATTTTAAGAAAAAGTGTTAGGCTAACGCCTAGTGAGATCAACAGTTGAATTAAAATATTTAACGATAAGCGTAAATAAAGAAAATGGAGTGATGATAGGAATAATGATGCTTTTACCATAAACAGTTACCTCTTGGTTTAACGGGGGAGACCCACTTACTAACATAAGTGACGGAACACAAAAGTAAGCCACTAGGCAGTCAGTAAATCCAAAACACATAAAAGTACACGCAAGGGATGTTAGACTCAGTGGCTTTAAACGTACATCCGCGGAAAGTCAACTTCAACCCAAAGGGTCCTTACGTTGAGATCCTCATCCAATATCGTAATACTTAGCACGTAGGACTTATAACCCAATCCGATGCCTAAACGTGCCTCGACAAGGGAAACTAACGTCTCCAACGTGGGACCAAATACACAACAATGATGGGGTCATGACTCCCAATGCAACCAAATATGTCACAAAGAGTTAAAAAGCTAACCGGTGCTTCAATGTTAAGATGTATGTTCAAATATTTATAAAAGAAGGTTTTTCTCATAATACTTGCATAATATCACCAAGAGGTTCCAATTTCTCCATCCATGGTTATGGTAAACAATTTTCAATATGCAAACTTATCAGCAGTTAGATGAAAATAGCATAAACCCATTTATTATAAATCCTTGAAGCTAGAGGATAGAAAACATAATGACAAGCTTTCTTCATACATATATCCAAGATATCCTCTTCCCTTTTCTCAAAATCCTTTCCACACATATGAACCCTAGAATCTCCAAAATAGGGTTTTGGGTGAAAATGCACCCCAAGTTACATAATGAAAATGGAGATGTCTATTAGGTTAAAATAAGATTTTAACATGTATAGAGTTTTATGAAAAGGATGAACTCACCTTGTAGGGTTGTATTCCAAAACCCTAAAACTCAAAAGCTTAAGGAGAAGAAGCTAGGATCTTGAGGAGACTTGAATCTACCACAATGGATGCTTAAATACCACCAAGTTCTTGGGAGGAAAACGTAGCCTCCAAGAGTTCCTAAAAGTTGAGATTAGTAAAATGAGGGTTTTGGCCGAATTTCTTCATTTAAATGAGGTCTGTGTGCCCGCGTAGGTGCCCGTGCATGCTCACTTGCGCCGTGAGCCGCGCGGAACACTAAAGTTGCGGATGGACAGAGACCCGCGCGGTTAGCCGCGTGGTTCCACTCGCCAAGCACTGCCGAACTTTCAAATTTTCTAATCTTCTCCCTTGGCTAACCATATCGCAACACCATTAAGACTCTAAATTCGGGGTGTTACATTAAAGACCAAAGTAGATGATCTTACGTACAAGCTCCGTATGTCAGAAAATGAGAAAATTGATATTGTTAGTAAAAGTGTGTCTTATAAAAATGAAAATAAAAGGTTAACTGACCAGTTAAAGGATCTCGAACTTGAGATTTACAAACGTGGTCAAACTAATCAAATGTTCCATATGAACACACCCAAAGAGTTCAAGGACTCCAATCCTGAATGGGGAATCGGATATGACAACCCTCATTATTTGAAAAGAGCCTTGTCCAAAGTACCCACTTTATATGCTTTCGAATTTTTGGGATTGGACAAAACTTATCCAGAGTACAAAATCAGATGGACCAAGTCACTTGATAATGAGGATCCGGAACTGGAAACTTTGAGAAGGAAGAATATTGTCACTATGCAACTTCCTTTTGTGTATGACTCATTGAATGCGTCATATGACACCGATAAACCCACTTTTGTGTCAAATGACTATTTTCGAAGCTATTCTCAGGCTGAACTCGATTCAAAACCCGCTGAACTTGAGGAGGAATCGATGGATCACAAGATCTATGTTCCACCTCTAATTTTAGAAAAGAAAATTGTTCAGTTAGAAGAGTCATTTGAACAGGAAAGAATCAATTTTTAAAAGGAAAAATAGGAGTTGTTATCCAAACTCGAGTGCGTCAATTCCAATCAAAAGGAATATGGATCTAGGGAGGAAAAAGAATACTTTCTAACAGAGGTAAACAAGATCACTTCTCAATTGTCTGCCTTGGCAGCATATCTGCTAAAAGAACAACTTCACAAGGCTGAGCTTCAAGTTAAGCTTGACTTACTCCAAGGGGAGAAAATTAACCTGTCAGAACATTCTTCTCCACCCTCAGATACCTCTTCCTGTAGAGCATTTATGGGTGATTTTTCACCAAATTCTTTTGATAAAGGAAAAAAGCCTTAATTGAAGTGTCTCAAAAAGGATCTCCATTCCGACTTTCAAAATGCTTCCGCAAATGATCCTTTGAAAAACACAAATCGATCCAGTTTCCTGACTCCCACAAGTGATAATGTCACATCTGATGAGGAAAAGGAATTCTCAACGTTCTTGAATTCAGAGATATGTTCAGACAAAAAGTTAGACCAGTTTGATTTCGATCTAAAACTCCCAAGTCATGTTGATTTTTTGGATTCAACTGGTGAGCCACCGGTCAAATTTTATAAAGGCGAATGTTAAACATCTGCCTCTCAAAAGGTTTCTATGAACAAATCTTCAAAGCAAAAATCTAAAAGACGTTCACAGAAACAAAGAAAGACCGACACCTCTAACAAAAGACATACTTACTACTCCAGTTCTTCTGATTGCGAGATTAATGATTCTTCTAATAATCATTTCTCCAGAAAAGTAAAGATGGTTTGGAGAAAGAAACCAACTACAGAAGACAGTGAAGGAAACAAGTCTCATGATTCTCCTTTAGTTGATATAAAGTCATCTATTTCAAGACTGATTCACCTACTTATGTTTATTCTACAGGAAAGTTTATCAGTCTAAACCGAGCAAAGATCTGTTGCATTCACTGTGGAAATAGTAACTTTGTGGACTCAAGGTACGTAAATAGTTGGTATGGTACTTATAGCATCCCCAATCCTCAGTTTAGTAGCTTCAAAGCCAAGGCAACTAACCATCAAGGATCCATCACAACATGGATACCAAAACCAAAATCTTCCTAATCTGTTTTGCAGGAATTTCATGTGTGATTTAATTCAGATTATTCAAGTCACATGACTACAATCAAGGGTTATGTCACTTTTGAGGGGGAGTACCATGTTTGTTTGTTTAAATTTTCATATCGACTTCTGAACACTTCAGTTCAGGTTTCGTTCTTAAATGTTTTTAACTTCTGATAATCTCAAATCAGAAAGTTTACTTCAATGTTCTATCTTGGTGAGTTAAAGGAGTGTTAGGGCTTTTTAATGTTTCTATGGTCAATCCTGAATCGGAAGGACCTACCCAAGAAACACATCTCATTCATAGATATCAGTGAGGGGTCTAGATTGATAGATGAGTTCGGAGAGAAAAGAATAGGGTGAAGATGTGACAGGACTTAAAAGAATTATTGGTCCTTACCAAACCGAGTCAGTTATCCGGGTTACCACATAATCTATTCATTCTCGTTCTTTGGAGATGAATATTGAAACAAACATGGACCCAATATCGATAACTCGTGTCACCCCACCCAGCCACTCAAGTATCTCTCAAAAGATACTTGTTTCATATATGCACGAAGATTTAGCACACAATCTATCTATTCCTCACTCGGAGGTCTTATATATTGAAAAAGGAAGACATCAGCTCCGATCTCCGAACTTCATATTCATCTCACTGTGTCTATTGATTTCTAACCTGTGTCCCAGGTTGAATCAATCTTTGAGCCTAATCGATATGATTTATACTTCTTTCACACATGCACGAATCTTTGTGATTCCCCTTGCATAACTTTGTGATAACTGGAAGTCCTATCAGAGATACATCGATGCCAATTCTGAAAATAGGCCACACAATTATTTTAATTGTTTTGATAACAATTACTATTGTGTTTCTGTGTTAGTTGTTACTCTTGGTTACTGAATCATTTTATCTAATCTTTTGCTACTCATCCGGTTAGTCTTTGAAGATACATGATGCTCATGATTCTCCTAATCATCATGAGGGGGAGAATGTCACACAATTCAAAGACACAAATTATCGTGTTGAGGGGGAGTTAGCAAAATCTGAGAGGGAGTAACAAAATTTTATTATCTGAGGTTGAAAATCCTTTAGATTCAAAGATTGCAGCTAAGCAGAAAATATTTTATTGCATTTCTTCTATCCCGTATCATGTGGTGTCTGCTACAAGTTTGTTCCTCCTACGAGCTAATTGAAACAAGTTCTTAAGCTGAAAGTCAATTCAACTCGTGATTCAGAGACAGGTTCTTTGTTTTTACACTGAGGTTGCACCGTGGAATGTCACGTAACTCGCACATTATCTTTCTTGTGTGTTGATCCGATGTGTTGAGTTTCTACAGTTGAAAGTTGCTTGATAGTGCATTCAGTCAAGGCTATTGTACATTGAATCTGGTTACAAAGTTGAAACTATGAAGATCAAGAGCTTTATTCAAGGGGGAGCTTGGAAAGATATGAAGACAAGCAACACCAAAGTTCTTCAAAGATTCAAGAGGGAAAGAAGATCAAGGCTGAAGATTTCAAGATGATAAATGCCTTATTCAACTTTAGGGGGAGATTGTTAGGACTGAAAGTCCTAGTGCGTTGAAAGTTGTATAACATATTTATAGGGTTTGAATTGTAATTATTTGAAAGTCTTTTGTAATTGGGCCTCAAAGCTCATTAGGCCTAATACACTTCATATATATTTGCTTTCTAAAACTAGTTTTAGGTTAAGAGATTTATTGTTAGAAAAGTTAGTCGTAAGATTTACATTAGCTGATTAGAAATTCTCTCTGTAAACCTTAAACCTTTTATTGATAAATCTAATCATATGACTAGCTGTTGTGGTTTAATCATTGTTCTTCATTGATTATTATTGCTGATAAATCACACTGTTACGGGATCTACAAATCCAAAACCCAAAACTCACGTAAAACATAACTGACATTTTAATAATCAAATACTGAAAACGTAGATAAATTCCAACTTCCAAAACATCCCAAAAACATGGATAATATCCAATATTCAAAATCTTAGACAGGGATAACCACCTATACTCAATACGTCATCAAAACATAAATTATAAAACTCAATACCCAAATCAACACCTTTTGGTGACGGGGGAGACCCGATTACATTGTACATGACGGAACACCGAAGTGGGTCACATAGCTATGTAGAAAACCAAAACATGTAGATTATACGCATAAAACCTACCGAGATCAACTACTTCAAGTCTATTGCTCGAAAACATCAAGTCAACCACTCCAGGTCTATCATTGAGAGTTCCAAAACAGGGGAACCCAGTTCCAAAACGGGAACTTATGCACATACTGGAATTACACCTTACTGCCCATGGGACGCTGCCCGATCGTATAGGTCCACACCTTACTTACCATGGTGACCCGATGCCTATTCCGTACCAAAGTGTGAACTTGTCCAAAACGGGAGAAAAGAACACCATGCCTATGGATCCATTGCACTAACTAAAACATTACATGACTTAGAACGAATGAACTAACGTATTCAAAACATGTAACTCTCAAATAAGATGCAGTAAATGCAAATCATAACCTAACGTTCTACATTGAGCTATTAAAATCGGACAAGTGTCCTCAAAACCCAACAAAATTCAAACCGATCCATAAGCTCAACAAATACAAAGACTCAACGTTGACAATCATAAAATGAAACCAAACGTAAACAATCTGCCTTTATGCAAACCTATACTCCAAATTTATAAATAACTCCAACGTAGTTTAGTTTGGGACAAATCATTTTCCAAGTGAGTTTCCATCATTTATTCTTTCAAAAACGTCCCATGACACAAAATCAAACACTTATCTAAGATACACAATAAAATGTATTTATACCCAAACTCTACTTCATGAAATAAATCCTTAAAATACCAATGTGTATAATTTAATTGTCGAAATGCTCAAAACCCCCAACGTGGGTGTTTTACAAAGTTTATAAAATCAAACACTTCAAATAATCAAGATTCGCCAAATAACTCAACAGTTAATAATTTCATGTAAAACATATAAACACTTTAAAATAGACATTTTGGCATGTACAACATTTTCACAAATCAACTTGAACTCACCTTGCTAGGTTAGGTTAAACCTAGATTTCAAACCCAAATCCTTAGCCTCCAAGAATGAAGCTTCCATCATCAACACCTCCTCTTCAACAATGAGTTAGGGTTTCCAAATAACCCGTTTCTTCAAGTCTAGAAAAAACCATCAACAAGAAAACCTTCAGATCTACAAAGATCCTTATACTAAAGATTGAGATATTCAAACAAATTACCACTTTAGGATATTTAGGCTCTCCTCCCAAAACCAACCAAAGGAACCCATTAACTCTTCGAATAAAAGTTTCCAAATATCAAACCTCCATGTACCTTTAGGATAGATCTACCATGGATGCTCCAAATATGATCTTCAAGCTCCCAAAATCACACCAAAGAGAGAAATGAAGAGTGGGAGTGAAATAAGAGAAATGGGAAGAGATGGTGGGAATGAGAAAACCCTAAAAATGGGATTTAAATCATCCAGACCGACCCTGCGGCCTTGGCCGCGACCTCAAGTCACGGGCCAAGCCGTGCGTGTCCTTCGAATGCAAACTACAGTGAGTTACGCGACTTTGGTCGCGGCTTGAGGCCGCGGGCCAAACCGCACATGTCGCCTATCGTGCTTCCTCGCGTCTTGCGTTAAACCGTTCCCCAACCATTTCTCTCGGCCGACCGTTGACCGTTTCCTTGGCCTATCATTAACCGTTTCTTTAGGAAAATCACAGGTGTTACAAAAAGGTATGATTCTAAACACCCTATGGTGTGATTTTATATTTAATTAAATGCATCATTGGATCCGATTGGGTTTTAAGTATTAAGAAAAGTTTTCTATAATTGTTGTAACCTAAACTATTTATTTTTTCTGCTGCGTTTTATTGGTTACAATAGAGGTAAAATCCAACAATATATATATATATATATATATATATATATGATTAGAACATAGAAGGAAAAGATTTTCTTGATTTTGAACAAACTTTAACACAGAAGTTTGAATGGTCTGCAACCCAAAATCAAACCACCATCATCTGAGATTTGAGATGAAATAGAAGAGGAAGGGGATTAGGTTCGCTAGAAATTGTCTCCATCGCGGGTCTCATCTAAAAAGCTATGTTGCTTTCTCTCCATTCGGACTCACCATGACGAGATGGAACAGAAGGGGAAGGGGTTGGGTTGGGTCTTCACGATTCCAGGGTCCTGTCTTTAATGGAGATTCCTACTCAATATGTCATAGAACAACTTCATCGAGGGGGGACGATGAAGGTTGTAGATCGAGGAGGTGCTATGACAGAGATGATGATGATGATCGGTGGTGGAATCTGCCCGAGGAGGGGCTCGCGTTTGATTAGATAGTTGGTGAGGTAATAACCAAGGAATTTCGCTACCTTAGGACCGTTATAGTTACGCCCGCCATTCACCGGGGCTTCGATCGCCGACTCCCCTGTCATCAGGTCACCAAATTCCTTGACCTTCCGGCACTGGGCATGCGTCAGCCCCCATACATGGTGGGTTGCGACGATGAAGGTTGCAGATCGAGGTATTGACGATGAAGGTTGTAGATCTCGTCTCAAACCTTTTTTTTATTGATTTGGAAGCTCAAACCTTTTTATTGTCAGATGTAGTTGTAGACCAGTGTAACACCCTAAAAATAGGGGTAAATTTAAACCTGGATAAGGCTACGAATGACATCTCAAATAGAATTTAGTCACCCAAAAAGGGGAACTGTAATAGCATATACAAATACTATGAATGGACAACAAGTTAACAACAAGTTAACAACAAGTTAACAACAAATACATTAAATCTAGATTATGGTGGTGTCAACCCAATTCTCCCAAAAATCTCTATTCTTCTCTATGCGCCAATGTCCAAAAGGTATGTCTCCAAAAGATGCCATAATGGCCAACACTCGTCCCTCAAACTTTGGACGCCCCACCGCTAAGGGAACCTGTTATACACGTCATTTGAGAAAAAATGTTAGGCTTAACGCCTAGTGAGAAAAAAACAATTTATATCAATAATTTTAGAAATGAATTGAATATAAATAAATGAATTTTTCAATAAGATTAGTAAATAAAATGTGACAACATCCACATAAGAACCTTTCGGTCCAAAACATCTTATGATGACGGGGAGACTCGATTTCCAAGGATCGTGGCGGAACACAAAAGTAAGTCACTTTCCGAGTTGTGAGCTCAATACTTGGACCCATGACCACGAACAACATCGGCTCGTACTCAGATGTGGGGGAGGGCACTCGAGGATCCAAGTCATACTCATTCACTAGGATTACATTTACGGCCTATGGCTAGTATTCGATCCCACATAACCGTACCAAATTGCCTCCGAGGACCAAATGTCTCAACTAGTTACAAATGAGAAATTATCCAAAATTAAGCCGACTCTATACCTATGGATCCACTAGTAATAGCTAAGACTTGTTACAATTACGCTTGTGACTAAAACTAGGGGTGAGCATCGACACCGAAAATACCGAACCGTATCGGTACCGTACCGGAACCGGTACCGGTACCGATTATATTTTTTGGTTCGGTACTCGGTACTTGTAATGTCGTTGATTCGGGATTCGGGAAATTCGGTATTCAGGATTCGGTACTCGGTACTAATACCGAACCGTCCCGGTAAGACCAAAGGTCATTTTAATTACTTTCGGTACCATGCTCACCCCTATGTAAAATCATCAAGCTATGCATGATACTATAAAGGGTTAGCTAATTTAGGCTCAAACAACACAAAGAGTCAAGTGACTCAAGTCAGACTCACCATAAAGTTTAGGCTCATCGTGAACCTTGTTCGTGAGCTCCAAGAGGCTTGATTTATATTTAAATGCATTCTCAAATGTGTGGATAATTTAGTTAAACGACCATATTTGAGATTTTAATATGACTTTCTGAAAAAAAAGTAACAAACTTTGAATGTATATGATGTTAAACATCTCATCTATGATGTAAAAGAATATAGTCATGTAAAATTTTAAAAATACACTAATAGAACGTTTGGTTTGATGGAATGATTTTGAGATATTCGGGAAATTCGGGACGAATACCGAATACCCGGTACCGATACCGGTACCGTATATGATTACTCGGTTCGGTATTCGGTACCGCCTTTAGACCACATTCGGGATTCGGGAAAATCGGTACCGGTACCGGTCCGGTACCATGCTCACCCATAACTAAAACCATAATCACACACATAGTTCATGTAAACATTCCCATAAATTAGCTTACTTGTTTTCACAAAGATTGGTTCACCATTTGTTATAAACTTAACAATAATCAACATTAAAACCAACCATTATCCATAAGTTCCATTTTTACCCAAAATACTGTCATCAAATGAGTCTCATGATATAGTGAAAATCATGCATATGTATAACACCCTAAAAATAGGGATAACAAAAATCCGGAAAAACGGACATATGGTATGAAATTGCCATAGCAAGAGCCTCCAAAAAATGGGGGATAATTAAACCTATTTAATTACAGTTGTAATTCAGCGGAAATAGACTACAACCATCTAATC
This sequence comes from Arctium minus, assembly GCA_954870635.1. NCBI lineage: Eukaryota > Viridiplantae > Streptophyta > Magnoliopsida > Asterales > Asteraceae > Arctium > Arctium minus. The sequence goes on along the minus strand of OX941095.1, from coordinate 55,530,484 downwards.
TAATTTCTATAATAGAAAGAAGATAACAAAAAGGGTGTCGTCTATAAACCCAAAGGATGTCTTCACAAAAAGTGTGTTCCAATGCACCATCCCTAAGCTCTCACCAACACCGACTAAGCCTGCTTAGAAGTGGCGCCACTAGAACCTGAGATACACATAAACACCAAACAAGTGTTAGGCCAAAAAGCCTAGTGAGTTTGTACATGCAATAATATTACAATCAATAGCATCATACTTATCAGCAGTTAACAAGAAGTTTCTCATATGTGGAGTCAATGGGGGAGACCTATAGCACCAATCAAGTTCCACCCAAAGAGTCGATATACCTTGATGCCAACTACCATGAGTGACATCCGAAAATCCCGGCACACCCGAGGACTACAACCATGGCATTACCCCGAATGGCGTAGGTCTAAGTACATACGGTGGCACCCAATACTATATCCTTCTAGTGTCTACTGACTTGGTTCGTCCAACAATATCATTAGTAGGTCTCAAGGCACATAATGCACATGAATCATCACAATACCAACCATGGGTACAATATTAGGCCACACTGTAACACCCTCAATTCTGAAAATAGCAACTTAATTAAAATTTTCTAAATGCATCAATAATTACTTTGAACTACAAACATAAATTGAGAATCAACCTCCAAACTTCCATTCATCCTATACATACAATCTATGAAAAGGACGAGTGTTACTAAACCCGATAACGATTACTAACTTCAGCCTGCGGAAGGCTTCGCCGACTACTCACTCTTGTAAGGCTAAGGCTCAACTCTTCATAGCCCCGCTAGAACCGAACCCCTGCCAGGAACCTGATGCACATGCCGACAAATAAAAAGGTTAGGCTTAACGCCTAGTGAGATCAAGAGTTTTAACATGGGTAGATACTTTTAAAAGATAGACTTCTCTTAAAACATGATCTTTCAATTGATGCACTTTAAAACGTAGTAACAACCCTTTTTCAATGTCATGTGCTTTCAAAGATGGATACCTCATTTCAAACGTGCTTTATAAATGGATGCAACTTGGACTAACTCGAAACACGAAACGTTAGTAAACCATGCATACCGTACGTCCGAAAACATGGACACTAGGTCCAATACTCACGCGACCATATCAAAGGGAATCGAATTACCCAAAACACGGGGATGACATATTTCATTCAAACCTTAATATACGAGGAGGAAGGTCCAATATTAAGGTCCTCATTCATTGTCGACCATATAGAACAAATGACACTAAAGTAAACATCTTTATATTTAAATTGTTGATAGCCGACAACGTGGGATACCCGTATCCGTTGAGAGTGGAGGAAACACAAAAGTATACCACCCATACAACGTTAATCGCATGACACCTCCCGACATCACAGCCAGGTGTCCCTACGACTTCTTTACAAGTATCACCTCAAGTCAGTTGACCTTGTTGGCCTATCCGAAGAACTTCCACTCAAAAGGCCCAGGGCACTTAAAGACTACCTGTCCCAAGCATTACTTCAAGTGGCGGAGGTCCTAGTGCCTATTGTCCCGGCAACACTAACAGACTCAACCCTCCTGGCGATCACTTGTAAAGTTTCAGTCATAAAATATGAGCCCCAGAGTCCAACCCCGTGCCACTCAATTGACCATCAAAACAGACTGACTCACGTGCCTATGGATCCAATGCAACACAGTCTAACATTACATGCCTATCCCGAAATGACCAACGCATTCGAACATGTAACCAACATCAAAATGCAATAAAATACATTAGTACTTACTTCATAACTGGGCTCTACATCGAGCCATTAAAACCGGACAAATGTCCTCAAGCCCCTTTTAAGCCATCACCGAGCTAAAATGCTCAAAATCCATTTGACAAATAATCATCGGTCCCCCAAATAATGAAATGTCTTTAAACAACGTTTATGAAGACACATATCTCAAAGACGAGATTACCCCAAAACTCCACACGAGATGGGACTAAAGATTTTCCAAAGGGTTTTATGAATGCAAACATACCCAAAATACATATAACATGAAATGACTCCATTTGTACAAAATCATCAAAGATGCATAAATCATGAGAATAGCTTTTACTTGTACAAAATCACCATGAATACGAAAACCATGCTATTTACTCGTTAGAACCTTCGAAACCCAAAGATGAGCATTTTAAAAGGTTAACACAACCCAAGTTTACCAAATATGAAAACTTATCAAAATACTCACATATTGATAAATAACCAAGTAAAACATATTTTTACTTCAAAATACATATTTTTGGCATGTACGCCATTTTAACAAATCAACTTAAACTCACCTCGCTAGATTTAGGCTAAATCTAGATTTTACCCCGCTTTGAGCTCCTTTGAAGAAACTTGAATCTCCAAGCAAAAACTTCCAAAACCTAGATCCATAAGTTTCCAACCATCAAAACATATAACCAACCACATAGAAACATTCCCCAAACACTTAATCATCCAAATCTCTATTTTGGGCAAAACCCTAATTTTGACCCAAGACTCCCAAAATCTTTCAAAACGAAATTAGAGAAATCAAACACTAGGTTGACATCCATCGAGCATTTATAACCCATAAAGAAGTTTGGAAGTGGAAGGGATGAACTTACCATTTAGGTTTTGATAAAAACCTAGAAAACCCCAAAATTCTTGAAGATGGAGGTGATAATGATGAGCTCTTGGTCTTAGCTTCCAATCCACCATTATAATTTCCCAAAACTAACCATCTAACCTTGACAAGCTCTCAAAAACGAAACCATAGAAACTTGAATCACTGAAAACGGAGTTGGGATGAAGAAGATATGAAGAAATGAAGTTTGGTGGCTGAAATTCGGTTTTTAGCTCTACCAGGGGGTTTCGTGACTTATCTCGCGGCATAAGTCGCCCGCTTCCCCTGGTTTCCTTCTCGTTCACTGTTTTGGCCGTAACTTCTTCGTTATAGCTCCGTTTTTGCTTCGTAAAGAACCGTTGGACTCGTAATTGAATCATTTATCCATTAAGACTATAAAATCTAGTATTCAAGTCCAAAATCAAAAATCTTATTTTTCCTCTTTAAGGCTACTGATTTCTGTATTAACTTGAAATGGTGCTTTTCGAAATTTGGGGTGTTACACACACAATGAACACATTGCACATAGTATATAACAAGGCTAGTATGAATGTATCATTAACAATGTAGACATAACCCCACCTCATGGGGATTCAAGTGATAAATCCCCCAATACCATGGTACATACTTCATCGAACAATAACAAGCAACTTATTGTCATGCACTTACCAAATAATCCATTTTCCCAAGATTAGGTCAAACCACCCATATATACCATTGATCAAAGTTAACCCACACAAGTATATTTCCCATTTATTTAAGGTCAAAGAGTCCCAATACCATTATAGGGAAGCTCTCCCACATATAATGTAAGGATTTAGACTTACACATGATGAAACTCACAAGAAACCATATTTTAGGAGTAAATAGTTCAAATAAGGATGAATGACAATAATAAATAACAAGATATGATGTGTATCTAGTTTTAACAAAGTTTAGGAACTCACAATCTAGGTTTTGGTCAAAAACCTAGAAAAGTATCAAACCCTAGAAAATGATGAAGAAGGAAGATGCTATTGGGGTATAGAGATCTTGGTTGAAATCCTTGGTTGAGAAGACTTGATTCTTGCAATAAATGAGAGGGAGTGGTGACCTTAAGGCTCCAAGGTCGATCTTGGGGAGTAATGGAAGAGAGAGAGCTTTGAAAGAGAGTAGATGAGGAGTAAATGAGCAAAAAGGTCATTTACCCCCTTTTTAAATGCACAGGGGCGCGCGCGATTCATGGCGTAGTTGAACTCGCACGAAGAGGCGCGCCGGCCTCTGGGGTTGAGAGCAAACAGTGCCACGCGCGGTTCTTGGCGCCGCTCCACTCGCGCCTCCATCCGCGCGGACCACTGATCACACTCCTTTCCTTGCTCAACAATTGGGGAAATACAATCCATGATGCATGTACAAATGGTAGACTGATTGTTAATGATTATAAAATCATTCTAGATATATTAAAGGCAACTTACCTTGTTAAAAGAGACACGGGTGTTACAATATGGCTAAAATACCTTTAGTTAGATATTTAACCACAAGTACCAAAACAAACACATTTTATAATATAAGACCTCAAATACTTCATCATATCTCAAAAGGGTGAGAAACCCTAAAAATCTCCAAAACATATAGTTAGGTCAAAGTATTTCAACAAAGGGTATATATAAACAAGGAGATGATTAGAAGTCCAAAATCATAATTTTGACATGTATAAGGTTTTAAAAGCATGTATGAACTCACAATGTGGGTTGGTTGAAATCCCTAGAAATCCTCCAAGATGAAGACTACTCACAAATTAGAACCCTAGGTGAGCAAACCCTTGATTTGATGATGAAGGAACACTTTAATCCCACTATTTACGATCTAAAAGAGGGATAAATCTTAGCAATAAATGTACAAAATCGTTTGGAAGGATGAGGAGAGAGTTGGGAGCATTTAAGAACGAGAGAAATGAGAATAAATGAGATTGGGGCCGATTTTCCTCTTTTAAATGCGCACAGTAGTCGCGCGCGGATGCTGGCACGAATCGACTCACACGGAACACTGGAGTCGTGCAAGGGCAGAGCCCCGCGCAAATGATGGCGCGGCTCGGGTCGCGTGGGGAGCCGCACGGAGCACTGTTGACACTTTGTCGACTTTTTCGGCTACCTCGCTCAACCTCCAAGTAAGACAGAATTCTAGGCAATACCAAGAACTAAGACCATACTACGAGCGATATATAGATTTAAGGGAACAAAATGCTTACTCAAAAATTCGGGGTGTTACAACCAGGCATCAAGGGGGGATGAAGATGAAGATGAAGATGGAGGTGGTTTTGTTTTTTTTTCCTCCTTTATTATACAAACATTTTTTGTATTTAGATTTAGGTTTTTATTTATAGGAATTTTGTTTAATCATTTTTAAATCAATTGTTATTTTATAATTTTTTTCAATGTTCTAAAAACTGCGCATTGGCACCGCCATGGCGCCGAGGTGGAGCCTTACCGCCACGTTTTACCCCTTGGCACCGAGATAAGACATTGAGCTCGTTATGGCGCGCCATGGTGTTATGACGTTAGAAATGTGTGTACTTTTGATTTTTCGAATTTGTGTACTTCGAAATTCGATTGGAATTTGCCCATTAGTATCGATTATAATTTAGAAATTATTTTATTTATTGTTTTATATGAATTTAAATTGTTACTAACTTGATCATTATTGTTCAACAAACTTATATAAACACACACATATACATATATACATATAAATTATATATAGATTTGCCGTCTTATGTCACGCCTTGGAAAACGCCATAGTTTCGCCATAACTTGTAAGGCTTGAGGCTTGACCTTGCCGCCACGCCATATTTCACGCCATTTAGAACCTTGGTTTTTTATATGTCTAATCAAACGTTATTGATGGATTAAATTAGAGAAGATGAAGATGTAACAAAAGGAAAAAGTAATTATAACATAAAATTAATGGTAAAATGTCCAAAATGCCCCTAACTTAATTGGCCTTAGCATACTAATTTAACGTCTGTTAACTAGAGGGACCTTAAGTGTTATGAAACTAAAAAGTTAGGGACCATCAGTATAGATAGTTTGTTTTAGGATCAAATCCAAAATTTAAGCAAACCACAGGGACCACTAGTGTAATTCACTCATGTATTAATTTCCAACCTCAATTTAATCTTACATTTTTATGATTCATTAGTCATCCAATCCAATTTCAAATATTTAAATATATATATATATATATATATATATATATTAATTTTTTATTATATCTATAATATTTTTTTTATTGTTTTTTTGAATATAAAAAAATTGATAAAGAAACTATTTGAAGAGACTATTGAAATAGAGACAAAAATTGGTGTAATAAAAATATGTCAACATTGGTCTGTATTTGTAAGAAATTGAAAAATATGAATTTTGGTATATTTTTTTTTCTATTTTTTAATGTGATAAGATTTATGCTAAAAAAATCTTAAATTAACCAATCAAATAATTACACGTGTTAAATTAATTTAATAAAAAAAAGCATTGCAATCCGAGTTTAGATCGTGGGTAAGATTATGATAATTTGCATATATAGGATGTATTTTTATATTATTATTTTGTCCTTTAGTGGATTGATATTGGGTTATATTATCTTTAAAGGTAGTCTCTGTTCAAATAGAAGAACGAATTTGGTTTGCCTTCTGATAGTGAACCATCGCTTCTCTAGCCAACCCTCAAAACACACACACTAAAAACTCAATTTAAACCAAAACATAAAACATAAAACACAAACCCAACCTTAAAACCAAAATCAAAAATCAAAACCCAAATCGAAAATCAAATTGTTTCAAACCTTAATCTAAAACCATAAACCAAAACAAGATGCAGATTCAATATCAAAACATATGAGATCCATGTGATTCGGAATCTGACCCATAACTATAGTTCGTAATGGAAGAGACTAGTTCGTAAATATGGTTCGTGATTCAAATGCATGCAATTTGTGAATATCTCAGGGAGGCATAAGCGGACCCACCCTTTGGGTATGGTCATAAAAATGTTGGACCTAAATGTAAATGGAAACTGAACTTGCAAGTGAAAACAAGCTGCCGGATATTCCTTTCATCCTTTGGATTTGAAAAACCTGATGACTACACACCGACTCACTGTCGAATTGGAAAACGAAACCTGGATTTGACTCAACTTTCATCTTCGTCGACAATCAATTGGAAGATGCCGGAAACTAGTGTTTAGGTTATAAAGGGGTCTGGCCGAGAAGCCCAACTTAATTGATGATTGCATTCATCAAAAAACCCAATGTGCGCTTCAGTTTGAATTTTAATACGTAATAAACCACAAAGTTTTAAATTATTTCAAAATTGCCATTGTTATTTATATCCATAGATTAAAATCAATAGATGGTTTAGATTGTCTTTCACGGTTCACAATCATTTTTTGGTTCTCATTTGATTACCGTCATATATATATATATATATATATATATATATATATAGAGAGAGAGAGAGAGTCAAACTTGGTCCCTATGGTTTACACAAGGTTCAAACAGGCGTGCCATGGCGCAATATGGCGTGAGACGCATCTCCGTCGTTACGATATGGGCCATAACGTTTCTGTAAGGCGTGGCTCACGGACTCGTGAAGGAAATGATCTTTACATGGAAATGAAAGAATCTGGAGTGGGCCTTCTACCTCCACGCGACATTGCTCCGTCAGGCTTTCGCCAAGAGAGTTTATAAACAAATACAAATCTTAGGTATCATCCCCCGAGAGGTAGAAAGAATTAGAACCCCCATCCCACCTAAAATTCATGGCGCCTTGAGGCGCGCCATGGCCTTCGTTTGTTTGTAAGGTGTCGCTATATATATATAATTTGTAACTTCTTTATGTTTTAAGTTAAAACTTAAAATAAAACCCTTGTTAGTTGACCTATTTTAGACTTTTTAGTATTGACTATTCCCAATTCCGATATCAATTCACACAAGTAACCACGTTGTCTCTCCTTAACAAAACGGGTCTGAAAAAGATTATGGGCCAAACATAAAAAGGTCAACAAAAATGCCAAAAACCATATTAAAACAACCTTTTAAGGGCCTAACCACGACGTGCATCTCATTCCAGGCTTCGAATGGACTAGTCGTGGGCCTGAAACGGAACCCCATAGCCTAAGTTACGGTTGTTTAAGCGCGACCCCCTTTGGTAGCCCGATCATGGGCCTCCCAAAACAATAAGGTCCGATCTTCAATGCTCATGTTGTGTTCTCGAAACTCCTTTTACGAAGAAAAGGAAAGGAAAGGGAGGGAGAGGGGAGGGAAGTAAAAAAAATTCATGTGGGAGGAAATGGAAGGAAAGGAAAGAAACGAAATTAAAACCATTTAAAAAAATTACTGAAATTATTAAAATTACAAAACTACACAATATTTCATTATAAAGAATATATTTTTATAAAGGTATATTTGTAAAAATAATATCTTTCCTTTCCCTTATTTTTTGTTCAAGAACATAAAAAACTATTTTCTTTCCTTTCATTCCCTTCCCTTTCGAGAACATAAATGAAAAAATCATTTTCCTTTCTTTTTTATCCATCAATTTCTTTTCTCTCCAGGTCAAAGAACACAGCGTAAGGCCCGCATCGCCTTGTGAGGGAGTAACTCCCCCCTCCCAACGTTTTTTTGTTTACAATTTACACCTTTAATCACAAAAATTTACATGTTCATGTTTTAACAACCAAACTAATTTTAGTCCACGATATTTTTGGTCATTTTTGCATTAATGACATCCATTTGAAAGCTAGGTGGCCTTCTTTGGCGTTTTTATTGGTGGGTAGCCTATTTTAAAATTATAGCAAACTTTTCTAACATATATATATATATATATATATATAAAAGAATAAAGGGACGAATCTCAACCAATAAATTCCGAAAATAATAGTTTCCAAAATTTAAATCAAAAGGGTATTAAGATCATATTATGTTATGAGTTAATTTAGAATGACATTGATTTCCTAAAAATTAGGGATCACAATCTTCATTCAAATCAAAATCGTATTTATCTTTTTCATTTATTCAAGCAAATCTGGTTAATCCATTTCAGTAATTCATCTGGTCCTATTTGTTTCTTCAAGCAAATCTCGAATATTCAACCCAAAATCACAGATGATTATATGATAATAAGTTGGACAGATTGTTTACGTACAATATGCAACCCGAAATCACAAGTGATTATATTGTAAATAAATTTGACGGATTGTTTAAGTGTATTATGTATCAGTAAATCACATGTGATTATACTTTATAGTAATTAAACAGATCCTTATATTTGATATTTTTCACTTTATCATATGTGATTTTATGATAAATAATTTGAATAAAATGATGTTATTAGTTTGCAACACTAAATCACTTGTTATTATACTTTATAGTAATTGGACATGTCGTTATATTTGACATCTTTTACAAAATCATATGTGATTTTATGATAAATTGCGCTTATATAAAATACTGTTATTAGTTTGCAACCTCTAATCACATGTGATTAGACTACACAAAATTAAACAAAATGCTTAACTATAATACTTAACACCAAAATCATATGTGATTTTGTTCTAACTGACTTGGACAAAATGTTTCTATTAAGTTTACAACTTTAAATCATATATGTTCATCCACCCAATATCATAAATGAAAAAAAAAAACTAATACACCAATTACCATGATTAATAGCCTTCATTCTCGTTTGTCCCTATATTCTTGTAACAAACCTCCATTCTCCTCTGCTTTCTGTTTCTCTTCCTACACATAAAACTTGGGTTTCCAGATGGTAGAAAACGCTTATCTCATGTTTGAAGGAGGGCGATAAAAAAATTCGTTGGTTGACAATAGCCATTGAACCATGAAGAGGAAGGACAAAGAAAATTTGAAGGATTGCCTAGAAAATTGTCAGCCTTGACATGAGATTTCCTCCCAACCTGTAAGAAACACAAAGATTGCTCCTAGACCTTCATGCCGACATATATATTCAATCGTTGCTTCCACCTGCACAAGGATAATGTGCTCTTTAATTCGGCAGACATTTGACAGAAACTGGTTTCTAAAACCTAACAGGTTTCGAAGATTTACCCTTATAAGTTGAGTTTCTCTTCATCGTCCTCCTCCATTTTTCACAATCAAGTGCAAATTCATATTTTGGGTTGTCAATCTTTGAAACCTCCCACTCACCATCCTTATCGTCATCCAATCTTTGGGATTCAATGCCTCGAGATCGTCGATTTCCTCCGACTCATTTTCTAGCCATCCTTCCGGCATCGTTGCTTCATCTTCTAGAATTTCCATCCGTGCATTCTTAGCGAAGCTTCAAGAGGAATTAGGTTTAATTAAGTAAAAAGATGAAAATTGCCTGTGAGATTTTTTTTGGAAATGGTTACATTTCCCTATTTATATAGTCGGGTCAAACGAGAACAATATCTATTTAAAGAAACATGAGAACGAATAAAACAATTAGTGCTTTTACATTAAAGCACGAAAAAAGGACTTTGGCCGCGACTTCAGGTCCAAGTGGCTTTTTTTGCATGTTAATGTAAAATCACTAATGATTCGTTCTCGTGTTCTTTTAAATAGTTATTGTTCTCGTTTGATCCTCCATCTCTCTATATATATGGTATTTGGTTCATTTTAAGGAATGGGAATGAGAATGCAGGAGAATGGGAATAAGAATAAGCATTACATTGATGTTGTTTGGTATAGTTCAAAAACCCTAATTTTTTGCCCCTTTGAAAAGAACCTTAGTCGATAAGACCATAATCAAGAAGAACCCTAATCGATAACAAAAACGATTTGGAGAGCAACATTAATCGTTTCTAAAGCATTATTAATCACTCAAAACGACATAATCGTGAATGATTTCGAGAAGAACATAGTTGTTCTAACCACAACGAGAAAAAAAGGACTCGTCTTCGATTTCAATTTGGAGAATAGCAGTAGAACTTACCTTCGATTTGAAAAATCATTGTGAAGAATCGATCTAAAAAATTATTGTGAAGAATCGATCTGAAGAACGCTTGCACAAAGAGGTGAAGGGGAGTCAGGCGTGCGGGCAGGAATATATTTCTATTCCCTCCCAATTTGGTGGGGAATGAAAATTAATGGGTTTGGGTCAATGATTCCATTATATTATATTAAACCAAACAATATTTTTCATTATCATTCCAATTTCATACCCCTTAATACCCCAACCAAACACCCATAAACCTATATTTTATTAAATTATTAAAATGCTTTTGCAGAAAACAAGGAAAAGGTACCTGGATGTGTATGATTGCTTGAACCACAACCATATTGCTTGAACCACAACCATATTGCGGCAATATTTCGAAGAAATTCGGCACATACTTTCAGAATATTTTCAACCTTGGTCCTTGGATAGAAATGAAACATGATATAATATAGCAACATATGCTTATGAAATGAGCATTAATATGCCAAAGAAGTAGAGCAAACCACAAAATAGGATAAACACTACTGATGAAGGATAACCACAAAAGTGATAGTCATAAAAAAGGCATGAACCAAAGTAAGGTTCCAAATGGAGGATAATATAAGAGATATAAATGTGTATTTGCCGAAAATTACGGGAAGATATCTATCTTGAGTGATCCACCTTATTGAATCAGGGTGTTAATACGAAAAGGTGGCTTAGTCATGCGATAATTCGTTACAGGAAATTCACCATCATGAGGCACCTAATAAACATGAGAAAGATTTAACATCAAATTTGTAATAATCGGTTTTATAAGGTTTTGGTTAATGGAAGGGTGTTTGTTAATAAGCCCAAAGTGCAAGGGGTTATGTTGCAAAGTTAGGGAAAAAGAGCTTTAACCCTAGCAATCCTATTCCTCATTTCATTTCTAGTTTTGGAGGCGGCTGAGAGAACTTTGTAGAGAAGTCCAAGGCGATTTTGGAAGAGAAAGAGGAGAAGATCAAAATCCAAATTGAAGAAAAGAGTCTATCCTAATTCTCTTCAAGGTAACCCCTAACCCCTTTAATGCTAACCATTATTTTTAAGTTGAAAGAACTTGTAATCTGTGTTTTGATTAGTTTTTTTTTTTTTTGGGGGGGGGGGGGGGATGGCTTGAATTGCATGGAAGAGTTTAATCTCTAAGGTTTTGCTCTTTGGGTGGGTTAGACATTGAGATTGCTGTGCTGGACTTCACTTGATTTAATCTAAGATTTTAGAGAAAACATTTGAGTTGAGCTGTGTGCCAAAAACCCACCGCCGATCACCACTCGATCGATGTGGAGTTAGACCTGGTAAGTAGGGTCGTAGCGGCGCCACTCGTGTGAACCGGGAACCCGGGAGTCGGGAACCCAGTACCTACCGGGAGAGCATGGTAATGTTAAGCCTCGGGGACCGGGTAAGGTTGGTCCCAGGAGGAACTAGGAGGCGGGTCCCGGGAGTGGGTAGTGAGAGGGGGCCCGGTGTGACCCGGGAGGCAGGGGACCCGGGGAGTTAGGGGGACCGGGAGTAAGGGAAATGGCCCGGGAGTCGGGCGGGGTGGACCCGGGAGACGGGTGTGAGCCGAGAATCCAGTGGGGAGGCCCCGGGTACATGATCTAGGGGTTTTCGAAAGGTTTTAAATGGTTGGGTAGAAGACAGAGGGTTGTTTTATGGAGTTGGGTATCTTACCACCCTAACTTCCTTGTTCTAGGTTTTTGAACTAAGGACTCAAGTGAGGGTTCGACGAGCTAAGCAAGATATGGCAGGCGAGTTTTTCTAACCAAAATCGCTACTGGTGTTTATGCTATTTACACATGTTAAGTTTATTTAATGCATGTTGTGTTTTATTTTAAACGCATGAAATATCATGAAACTGTCGGTTGATCTGTTATATGAATTGTATATTTCATCGTGTTGTAAAAGTTGGGATATTTGTATGCATACATTTGGGAGTGGTTGTGTAACGGCCAAGTCAGAGGGTGTGTTCCAGTTAAGGCAGCGTCAGACTGACACGTTGTCACAGGTGGCGTGACTTCAGTGTGTCGATTGCGTGTGTGTTGAATGATTGAAACTTTAAATGCTTTAAAGTGAAGAATTATTTATAAATGCTTATAAACTGTTTTAAGTGTTTTATGCAGTGCAAATTTTGTTGCTGGAGGGAACTCACTAGACCTCATGGTCTAACCCTCGCTTTTCAAAATTAAAACCATTTTCAAGTAAGGGGTTCTGTTAGAAGTTTGTGCAAGGAAATTGCGGGAGGCGGTGCCGGATTAGGGATTTGGAGGAAGCTCGAAGTTCCGGTAGACCTAGATTATCTCAGTTGTAGTCAAATTTACCCTTGTGGGTTGTAATGTTTTATTTGTAGTTGTTTTTGGTTTCGGGTTGTTACAATTGGTATCAGAGCTATAGTTTAAGGGATTTAGGTGACCAGTGCAACACCCTAAAAATAGGGATACCAAAAATTCGAAAAACGGACATGTGGTATACGAAAATTGCCATAGCAAGAGCCTCCCAAGAATGGGAAAATATTTAAACCTGCTTAATTACAGTTGCAATTTAACGAAAATAGACAACAACCAAATCTAATTCCTATAATAGAAAAGAGATTACAAAAAGGGTGTCGTCTATAAATCCAAACAATGCCTTCACAAAAAGTGCGCCCCAATGCACCTTCCCCCAGCTCTCACCAAGGACCGAATAAGCCTGCTTAGAAGCGGCGCCACTAGAACTTTGAGATACACATCGACACCGAACAAGTGTTGGGCCAAAAGAGACTAGTGAGTTTGTACAAGAAATAACATATAAATCAAAGCACAATTCTTATCAGCAGTTAACCAAAGTTCATTAAATGTGGAGTCAACGGGGGAGACCCATAGCACCAATCAAGTTCCACCCAAAGAGTCGATATACCTTGATGCCAACTACCATGAGTGGCATCCAAAAGGCCCGACACATCCGAGGACTACAACCATGGCATTACCCCGAATGGCGGAGGTCTAGGCACATACCACTACGGTGGCACCCAAGACTATATCCTCCTAGTGTCTACCAACTTGGTTCGTTCACATTGATATTAGTAGGTCTCAAGGCTCATTAGGCACAAGAATTAACGCAATACCAACCATAGGTATAAAATTAGACCATACCAATTATACGTTGCATATAGACCAATACAAGGCTATTATGAATGAGTTGCATTAATGTAATCGTATTTCCACCTCTTGATAACACAAGTAACTCATCATCTCATTTTCCATAGAATACTGTAACACCCTCAAATCTGAAAATAGCAACTAATTTAAAATTTTCTATATACATTGATTTGATTCATCTACAATCACAATTTAAGGTTTAACCTCAATATACACCTTTCATTCTATGCATAAAGTCTATAATGAGAACGGGTGCTACTAAAACCCAATAACAAGTACTATCTCCAAGCGGCGGAAGACTTCACCAATTACTTATCCTTGTGTAAAGCTAAGGCTCAAACCCCCAACCGAAACCTGATGCACATGCCGACAAATAAAAAGGTTAGGCTAACGCCTAGTGAGTTCAAGAGTTTTCAACATGAATAAATATTTCGTTAAAAGGAAAGAATGCAGTTTAAATCATGGTCTTTCAAAATGATTAACTTAACTATGATAGCGCTCGTTTTCCAATAGCATACGTTTTAAGGACGAAGGTCCCAATACAAAACATTCTTTATCAAAATGATGCCGCCCAAAAGTCACTCAAACGTGAATAGAAAATAGACTCCCAATAATAAAACGCGGATAAAACTTTATATTCCGAAACACCCAAAACACGGGTGGGGCATAATACTCAACTCATAAAATCATGGGAAAACAACCCATATAATATAATATGCCATTGAAAACAGGTGACTAAGATTCAATACTCACGCGACCATAAAATGGGATGAAATCCAAATATTAAAGCATGGACAATTAAATATACAAAATACTAATGGCCGACGATGGGGGAGACCCGTATCCGTTGAGAGTGGAGGAACACAAAAGTATGCCACTCATACAACGTTAATCGTATGACACTTCACGACAAACAAACCCAAGTGCCCCTACGACTCCCTTCAAGCTACACCAAAAGAGACAACTGACCTTAGTGAATACTACCATGAATACCACCAAAGGTCCGACAACATTCGAGGACTACAACCATGGCATTACCCCGAATGGCGGAGGTCCAAAACTCCCATCATGAAACGCCCATCAAGGAACGCCCATCATCATGATAGCACAACCGGACTCAGCCCTCCTTGTGTACACTTGAAATGTTAAGGTCATAAAACATGAGTCCCGGAGTCCAACCCCGGAATACCCAATTGACCATCAAATAAATATTGACTTACGTGCCTATGGATCCAATGCAACACAGTCTAACATTACATGACTACACATGAATGACCAATGCACTCGAGCATGTAATATCATTAATATGCAATAAGATGCATTAATATGTAAATCGTAGATGGGACTCTACATTGAGCCATTTAAATTAGACAAATGTTCTCGAGACTCTTTTATGTCAAAACCGAGCTAAAATGCTCTAAATTCCATTTGGCCAACAAATAACGATTCCCAGATAATAAAACGCATTTAAATGGTGTTTATGCAGACACATACCTCAAAGATGTGATTAACCTAAAACTCGACCCGAATTGGGACATATCATTTTCCAAATGGGTTTGTGAAATCAAATACACCAAAAATGCACATATCATGCATTAGACTTCGTTTGTACAAAAATCGTCAAAGATGCATAAATCATAAAATAGAGTTTACTTGTATAAAATCCCCAAGAATATATAAATCATGCTATTTACTTGTTGAAATATTCAAAACCCAAATATGAGCATTTCGTGAGATTAAGACAACCCAAGTTTACCAAGTATGAAAACTTATCAAAATACTCACACTTTGACAATTACCAAGTAAAACATATTTTTACTTCAAAATACACATTTTGGCATGTACATAGTTTTCACAAAGCAACTTGAACTCAACTTTCTAGGTTAGATTAAACCTAGGTTTCAAACCCACATCCTTACCCTCCAAGAATGAAGCATCCATCATCAACAATGAGCTAGGGTTTCCAAATAACCCATTTCTCCAAACCTAAGGAAATGGACCACCAACAAGTAAAACTCTTTAGATCTACAAGGATACTCATATATTAACTTGAAATATACAAAAAACTTACCACATTCAAATCACTGAGCTTCTAACCTACTCATTTCCATGAGATCTTCCTATTTTTCGAACTCAAGTTTCCAAAACACAAGTCTTTGATCTCCTTGAGGTGGATTCACTCCATGATGCTCCCAAACTGGTATTGGAACTCCCAAAATTGTCCCAAGAAGAAGAGGAATGGAGAAGAGAAGTGGAAAATGAGAGAAAACCCTAAAAAGTTGGGTTTTAATCGATCAGGTAGCTCCCCGGTCTTGGTCGCGACCTCCAAGTCGCGGGCCAAGCCGCGCGTGTCTTTCACCCACGAACCACAATGAGTTACGCGGCTTTATCCACGGCTTGAAACCGCAAACCAAACCGCGCGTGGCCCCTGATGTGCCTCCTCACGTATTATGTTTGAACCGTTCCTAGACCGTTCCTTTCGACCGGTCGCTTACTGTTTTCCTTGGTCGATCGTTAATTGTTCTTTTAAAATTTACGGGTGTTATAATCCTCCCAACCTTAAAAAAGATTTCGTCCTCGAAATCTGGCACCAACCAAACATCCATCACCGCACCTAGCAAGATTAATTCATTCCCTATCCAATAAGGAATGCCTTCCCAGAGCCTTACCTCATATTTGAACCCAATTATATCCCGACTGAGGTTGTCACTGTGTCCCACATAACAAGCTGCCATAAACTCAATTTCTAAGGTTCAACGCACCTTACCAATGACGGAAAGAGCATCGAGTCCTTATCAAATCATTTCTCTATTATAAAATTTCGGTTGTCTCCCAACCTTAGATTGAACAAACCACCTCAAGATAGCTTATGGCCCTGAGCTAACCACTCCAACCAAGGGTACCCCAGAGTGAACTTTACCTTAAACACCTCTAATCTTCCTTCCTTGAATCACGTTACACTCTTTTCTTGCCTTTAAAGAACACCATAAATTCTGCATAAACGATCCAACTATTGACTAATCATACCCCTTTCAGTTCCAAGTAACCACAGCCATGAAGACTTTACCCGAGTGGCGACTGAATCCATATATATAACTGATGAGCTGATCCCCCGCTGCTGTTACAAACGATTCTTATAATCTCAACAAATCAAGGCCTTCTCAATAAGCGATTTCTACTTAAGGTCCATATCGATATTCTCACTAAATATCCCCAATAAGCAATACCCTAAAAGGGTTTATCGTCCTTTCCTCGACGAAATTTCTCATCAACAAGTTCGATCTGATTCGGCACAACAATAATTCCATTCCTCAAGCTGACTACATAAACACAACGTCTATAGATAACTGATTACCCCGAAATCCGCGGTTACACAACTCTCATAATGCATTTTAGCATGAATTGCCGAATCAGCGAAGACTTCGTTGATTACAGGATTATCAATGATCGATTCCTAGGTATCAATACCTACATTCCTTAACGTTACCACTTAGCTTGCAACACCAGGTTCAACGGATGTGCATTGAGGCATCCTAACGATTATTGTCCCTAAAACCGAGTGTCAACACCTATCCTCAACACAACCATCTGTAATGCGGATATATTACCAATTATTCCATTCCCAATTAGCAATGTCGATTCGAAGTTGACACCTACTCTTGGAAATAATTGCCCAAACCAAACGTCCTTACTAGCCTACTATAACATTATCATTAGTCACTGATATTCATTAAGGTGATACACCATAGACACATAGCATGTTGTCGTACCACTAACCCACAAATTCAAAGCCAAACTCACATAAGCAATCACACATGGTTTAACCCAAAGACTTAACGAAATGGGAAGATCTTCACTTAATTAACTAGGAGAAAGCATAAGCCTAACGTCCCCTTTACTTCTACGTGAGCCAATCCATGAAACCGAAATCCCAAAATTCGGACTGACCACCGGTCGTCTCATCCGACGCTTCAAATCCCCAAGGATGCCTCTAATCCTTATTAACAGTCCTTTCGCAAGGAGGGGTTTAAAGATTATGGTTCTAATAAGTTCAAGGGTTTTTCAAGTTACTATGCCAATTTAACATTTTATAAAACCTTTAAATACACAAGCTTTATAACATTTAACCATGCTAGTAAAAATCCACTACCGTCTACTCGGTAGGTGCACAAAGTGGTCACTACCGCCACGCGGATAAAATCGTTTCGAAAACTATTTAGTTATTATTCACCCTAATAATGAAAATAAACAGAGATTCACGATAAGCTTTTCAAATGCACCACTATGGACCTAGCACGCATCAACTTACGCCATAGAGGAGAAATAATTTTTTTTTGTATCGAAACAATTTTATAACAATGCGTTTGTACAAAACTCCCAAAGGGAAAGTTCATGAAATTAAGTTCCCAAAATTTTATCATTTAACTATAATATGACATGAATTAAGATTTCCCAACGTGACTAGCATACATTAATTTATACAAAACTTAGTAAGAGGTAGATGCATGCGATTTGATCAAACATAACATGATTTTGGGTTGACTCTAAACTTTAAGCTGTATGAATAAAATGTTCTTTGCCCCAAAATGGTGGCTATAATGTCATACGTACGAGTAATTCAATACCATGCATTGTGTGAGACTGCAATAGTAAAATCAATAACCGAAAGATGTTCAAAGCAAAAGTTTAACACGAATAATCACCAATTATTCACATGCTTACTCACACCAAAAGTGTAAATCAAATATAATACTAATCAATGTGCAACGAGATATACTCATATAAAATTCAAAAGAGAACTCACCCGGTAGAGAAACTCCAAAATGGCATAAGACAAAGTTATGACTAGAATGTCAAAATTTCATAAATTCCCTTTTCATTGCAATATGATATAAAGTAACACCTTTCAATAAAACTCGAATGGAATCAAATTTCCAATAATACTTAAGCACCAAAACATAGGAACAACTTCCCTCTATACAACCTTAACATACGTGGAGGAGATCCAATGTCAAGGTCATAAATTGCAGTTATTTGCCCGAGACTCTAAACAAAGGTTAATAGTAAACATCACAGTACCCGAAAATAATGTTCGATCAGACAGGGATAAAGAAAGTCTCAACAAGATTTGCAACCATGTGCAATAAGACATTTTTATGCAGGTTTAAAATCATGGCGTAAAACCTTGTGTGTGTTACATCAAAACTTTGTAACATAATTCACATGATGATTTCGGAAACATGAGGAATAGTTGATGCAACTTATTTTTTAGAATAATCTTGTGCAAGAGCTTGATCGACACTCAACATTTCGAAACTGCGCGCTCCAATTTCCCAGACCAAAGATCCTCAATTTCTAATCTCACTATCGTCTTTCGGATGCTCAAACATCTTAAGACAATAATAAGGGATTTCATGGTTCAATTTATAATTTCTCCTCGAATAAAGTCGATTCTAAAAGTCTATGGTTCTAATCCAACCAATCATTCCGACCTAAAAGGGTCCACTTAGTGCAATCACCATGCTTATCGTCACTCCAAATGACGAATGCTAAAATCATAAGCCTCTCCTAACGGATACCTATTTAGAAACTTCTTCACTACCCCAACGGTCGTCACATCAAAGTAGTCCAAGCATTCACATGTAACTCGCAGGTTCACCATAACACTGGCCAGGTGCAATTATGAACGTACTGTACATGATCATCCTTGTTACCCTCGACGTGATTCCCGTTCCTAGTGACTCCATAATCCTTAAAACATCCAATCTTAAAGTGCCTATTGGTGAAATCTCACTTCCAATCACTTAAAATAACGTTAGTTTGAGTCTAGGCATCCAAAATCAATACCTAATTCTCTCAAACTTAAGCTCTGATACTAACTTGTAACACCCTCAAATATGAAAATAGCAACTAATTTAAAATTTTCTATATACATCGAATTTATTCATCTACAATCACAATTTAAGGTATAACCTCAATACACACCTTTCATTCTATGCATAAAGTCTATAATGAGAATGAGTGCTACTAAAACCCAATAACAAGTACTATCTCCAAGCGGCGGAAGACTTCACCAATTACTTACCCTTGTGTAAAGCTAAGGCTCATCTCTTCATAGCACTGCTAGGACCAAACCCCCAACTGAAACCTGATGCACATACGGACAAATAAAAATGTTAGGCTAACGCCTAATGAGTTCAAGAGTTTTCAACATGAATAAATATTTCGTTAAAAGGAAAGAATGCAGTTTAAATCATGGTCTTTCAAAATGATTTAACTTAACTATGATAGTGACTCATTTTCCAATAGCATACGTTTTAAGGACGAAGGTCCCAATATAAAACATTCTTTATCAAAATGATGCCGCCCAAAAGTCACTCAAACGTGAATAGAAAACGGATTCCCAATAATAAAACGCGGATAAAACTTTATATCTCGAAACACCCAAAACACGGGTGGGGCATAATACTCAACTTATAAAATCATGGGAAAACAACTCATATAATATAATATGCCAATGAAAACAGGTGACTAAGATTCAATACTCACGCGACCATAAAATGGGATGAAATCCAAATATTAAAGCATGGACAATTAAATATCCAAAATACTGTTGGCCGACGACGGGGGAGACCCGTATCCGTTGAGAGTGGAGGAACACAAAAGTATGCCCCTCATACAACGTTAATCGTATGACACTTCATGACATGCAAGCACAAGTGCCCCTACGACTCCCTTCAAGCTACACCAAAAGAGACAACTGACCTTAGTGAATACTACCATGAATACCACCAAAGTCCCGACAGCATTCGAGGACTACAACCATGGCATTACCCCGAATGGCGGAGGTCCAAAACGCCCATCAAGGAACACCCATCATCATGATAGCACAACCGAACTCAACCCTCCTAGTGTACACTTGAAAGGTTAAGGTCATAAAACATGAGTCCCGGAGTCCAACCTCGGAATACCCAATTGACCATCAAATAAATACTGACTTACGTGCCTATGGATCCAATGCAACACAGTCTAACATTACATGACTACACATGAATGACCAACGCACTCGAGCATGTAAATATCATTAATATGCAATAAGATGCATTAATATGTAAATCGTAGATGGGACTCTACATTGAGCCATTAAAAATGGACAAATGTTCTCGAGACTCTTTTAAGTCAAAACCGAGCTAAAATGCTCTAAATTCCATTTGGCCAACAAATAACGATTCCCAGATAATAAAACGAATTTAAATGGTGTTTATGCAAACACATACCTCAAAGATGTGATTAACCTAAAACTCGACCCGGATTGGGACATATCATTTTCCAAATGGGTTTGTGAAATCAAATACACCAAAAATGCACATATCATGCATTAGACTTCGTTTGTACAAAAATCGTCAAAGATGCATAAATCATAAAATAGAGTTTACTTGTACAAAATCCCCAAGAATACATAAATCATGCTATTTACTTGTTGAAATATTCAAAACCCAAATATGAGCATTTCATGAGATTAAGACAACCCAAGTTTACCAAGTATGAAAACTTATCAAAATACTCACACTTTGACAATTACCAAGTAAAACATATTTTTACTTCAAAATATACATTTTCGCATGTACATAGTTTTCACAAAGCAACTTGAACTCACTTTGCTAGGTTAGGTTAAACCTAGGTTTCAAACCCACATCCTTAGCCTCCAAGAATGAAGCATCCATTATCAACAATGAGCTAGGGTTTCCAAATAACCCATTTCTCCAAATCTAAGGAAATGGACCACCAATAAGTAAAACTCTTTAGATCTACAAGGATACTCATATATTAACTTGAAATATACAAGAAACTTACCACATTCAAATCTCTGACCTTCCAACCAACTCACTTCCATGAGATCTTCCTATTTTCCGAACTCAAGTTTCCAAAACACAAGTCTTTGATCTCCTTGAGGTGGATTCACACCATGATGCTCCCAAACTGATATTGGAGCTCCCAAAATTGTCCCAAGAAAAAGAGGAATGGAGAAAAGAAGTGGAAAATGAGAGAAAACCCTAAAAAGTTGGGTTTTAATCGATCAGGTAGCTCCCGCGGTCTTGGCCGCGACCTCCAAGTCACAGGCCAAGTCGCGCGTGTCTTTCAACCGCGAACCACAGTGAGTTGCGCGGCTTGAAATCGCGAACCAAACTGCGCGTGGCCTCTGATGTGCCTCCTCACGTCTTATGTTTGAACCATTCCCAACCCGTTCCTTTCGACCGACCGCTGACCGTTTTCCTTGGTCGATCGTTAATTGTTCTTTTAAAATTTACGGGTGTTATAAATATACCATGTCATGTAATAAAAATCAACATATTATCATGTAAACATTAAATAACCCATCTTCCCAAAATTAGGTCAAACCACCCACGTTAAACCCTTAACCAAGATTATTCCATACAAGTATTCTTATCATTTATTTAATGTCAAAGAGCCCCAAAACCATCTTAGGGAAATTTCACCCATGTATTAATGAGGACTTAGACTTACACATAATGGAATCCACAAAAACCCAAGTATTATGAATGCGTAGTTCAAATAAAGATGCATGACAAGAATAGATAGGGAGATATGATGTGTATCTAGTTTTAACAAAGTTTAGGAACTCACCAACTAGGTTTTAAAGAAAACCTAGAAATCTTATAAACCCTAAAGATGAATATGATGGCAATAGAATGCTTGAGACTAGCTTTAAATGCACCAAGAAGAGATCCCAAACGTGAAGGAGAAGTTCAATCAATGATCCCACCAACCAAGCCTTTGCAATAAATGATGAGAGGGTTTAGAGGAGAAGAAATCGCCCAAAAACCCTAGCTCTCTTGGTTTAGAACTGATTTTGTGGGAGTGGTGTGAAGAAAAATGGGTTGTTGAGTTTATAAGGGATCAGACCACGCGGGCGACTATGCCCTGCGACTTTGCCCAAGGGGATTGTCGCGGGGTTTCAGTACCTCTTGGTACATCCCCGACGATTGTGACAGGCGACTATGCCATTGTCACAATCGCGAGTCACTGTCGCCAACCCACTGGCCAGCTGCTGGAATTTGACAATTTCGCGAGTTGGAGCATTCTAGGTTAGATGTCAATATTCGGGGAACTAAAATTATCCAATACTAAGGTATAACTAAAGCAAAACATAAACAAACAAGTTCTAAGGCTCTAGATTACTTACGATAAATTTCCGGGCGTTACAATCGGATGGGCCTAAACTTAAACTATGGAGTAGGGGGACACAACTGAGACCTGGGAAGCCTTAAGGAAGACCTTGATCATCGAGAGTCGTGATAACGATAGTGAGTACTCTTAGGTACGGTAAATTCAGAATTGCATCTGGCCAATGCCATTATGAATTTACAGGTGCATAGGCATACTCGATTTCTATTATTGAGTTATTTGATGGGTGTAGTTTTGGGTAGTGAGTCTATCATTGAAATGATAGCGACGGTTTTGGTTTGTTGTGTGAGCTCGTTTATGGTATTAAGGTTAACACCTTCTAGGGTGAGTATTGTTCGGGATATAGATAACTCGACTTGAGGAATAACTTCTTGGGTCCAAAAAAGGAATAATAACCATTTGGAGGTGAGCTATTCGTTTCAAGTGAGTCTCTATTATGGT
The DNA here is from genome assembly GCA_954870635.1 of Arctium minus. Taxonomy (NCBI): domain Eukaryota; kingdom Viridiplantae; phylum Streptophyta; class Magnoliopsida; order Asterales; family Asteraceae; genus Arctium; species Arctium minus. Next base: position 55,507,089 of record OX941095.1, on the reverse strand, counting down.
AGTTGTATGTCGATCAATAGGGATCAGGAGAGTTTCAACCCAAGGATTGAATAATAGGAATGAGCCTTTTGAATCCGTAGTTAATTGAAAAGTGGCAAGGATGGTTGAGAGGTGATAACCGTGTTGATTGATAATATTGAGTAAGGATAAGATGGAGATGAGCTATTGTCGGTAAGTTTATTTGGGTCAAGGTGAAGACGCACGAATTGCGAATCATTAGTCGTGGTGGTAACTGATAGTTGAACATATAAGGATGTTGGGAAGCATTGGTGCCGAAGGCTGTGGCAAATCTGTGGATCCTGACTGGCTGGTTGGAAGTGTGGAGTTTGTGATAAATTATGGTGAGTGAAAACGGTTGACCTTGTTAAAGTGAATAGCCTTCAATGTCAAATGAGTATCATGCATTGTGTTTTTGAACATGTTACATGAGTCCTTCATGTCGTAATTTATATGTGTGTGTGTATGTGTGTGTGCTTTGGGAGTTCTCGTTTTGAAAAATGAGTTGATACGTACAAACGTGTGTTTGGATGAAAATGACAATGTATTTGCGTTGTGTGAAAATTTTGAATTTAGTGATTTGGAAAAAAAAATCACTTCTTTTATAAACGAGCTAACCTTAGTTGTGGAAATCATGACAACGTTTGATCGCATGATTTTATAAGTGAAGTTGGTACGGACATGTGTCGTCATACCAAGGAGAGTGAGAGTCGTCTGACTCGCTCAATGTAAGCAATTTTGCTTTTTTTTTATAAAAATCGCGAGGGTAAAGATCATTGAAAATATTTTCAATTGTGCCAACATCGATTTTGATGGAGTAAGGCTTATTTTATCGTGGAGTTGTGGGTGAATGATCCTCAAGATCGTTGTGCATGGCTAATCAAATTTTGTTGGTGTTGTGTCTCATATACTCAAATTTGCATCGTACTGTGATACTTTCTAAATTTTCAAATATGTCAAAAGTTTTAAATTATTGTGTTGTCATGCATGAAGGCTATGAACTCTCTGGGTCATAAGAAATGTTACAGCTAAGGATGAGGAAAGGTCTTGAGAGTGGAAGTGTGGCGCTCGAACCGTTGATGGTTGTTTCATGACTACGATGTTTCCATTAGGGAAGAGCAGTGAATAACAGAAGTGAATGATGGAAGTCTCGATCTTTGACGTTGGAAGGTTCGTTTTATGGTAGCTTACGCTCTGGTACGGTAACCTGAGAGGTGGTTGCCTGTGAGTGGAAATCTGAAGTCGTCCAGATACTTCTAAAGGTAGCATGGTAATAAGTAAAATATGTGGCATTCTGAAGAAATGGTATCGACATGGAGTCAAAGTTTGAGACGACCTTGTGATTAGATTTGGTATCAAGTAAGTTTGGTGCCTTCATCTCTGCGGACTGTGGAGATCCAAGTTAGTTATGGTGCGTAGAAGAAGTAATTTTAGTGTGGTTATTGTTGAGTTGCTCAAGGGTGGATGAGGTCATTCAGGAAAAAGAGTTCCTGACATGATGTCGTATCATCTTGTGTGGGCGTTTTGAAGGTGGAAGGTTGCCGATTGGATAGATGCTTCTTTTGGGTTCTAATGAATTGCTTAGGACTGAAGTACTTAACACACATAAGTGGGTGTGCTTTGAGTATAACGGTCTGCGAAGTAGGGTGTCTTATCTTAAGGACTATCTGATCGGGTTTCTTGTAGAGCGCGATGAGCTGCCAAGGAACGAAAACTTGTTTGGTTGAGTTGGATGACCTTGACTTTGTAGTTCGTCCAGATTTGAGAAAGACAAACTCGTGAGGTAACCTTATTTATGGTTGACATGGAAAAAGGCAATATCTGTTGTGTGCAAAGTGGTTGTGGAGATTTTGGTTGTAGTGTGATGATGTGGGATGGTGGTTGTATGAATAGATTAGTGGCATCCTGTGTCGATATACTTGTGTTAGTCTTTGGTGTGGTAAAGAGTTCCTTTGAGGTTAAGTAGTGGACTATGTTGTTGATGTGGGATGAGCGTAGGTGGGAATCCTTGCTCGGAGATTTCTGGTGAGTTATACAAAAGTGACAAGTTTGTTGTTGAGAGTTATGGGTGTTGGTTGTTATAGTGGTATTGCTAATCCAAGAATAATGTGTTCGAGTGATAGTTGGTGACAACCTAATAGAGGAACCTTGGGTTCTTGGGTCGCGATGAGTTGTTGGGTGAGTTTATCTTATTCCAGTAAAACATAGATGGAAAGGTCGAAATGTCTAGTTCATGATGTTTTGTAGTAGAAAGGAAAATCCGTGGGGATGTCGAGGTATTCTTTGAATGTGAAGGAACTCTAGCGGATAGGGCAATCCTGTTTTGGAAGGGCTTGGTTATCTAGCGTGAGGACTTGGGGTAACTGTTTGGATAAGCGTAGTAATGTAAATGTGTTTTCGACACATTTGGAATCTTCGGGAAAAGTGAGTAAGTTGAGAGTAAGAAGTTTGGCAAGTGACACAGAAACGTGGAGTACGTTTTCAGATTTTTCTTCGTTAGTGAGTTTATGAACCCTGGTGAGGGTGCGAGAAGGAGATTAGGGTGTATGATTTTGATTTTGGTGTTGAGAAATCTAAGTCGTGTGGTTGGGCTAAAGCTTACATCTGTTAGTGAGCCGATCTTTGGTAGTATGTTGGATGTTTCCGAGAAGAAAGTAGAAAAGGGTAGTTGTATGTAGAGCTCAGAGGGAAATGCCATAATATCATACTTAGTATTGCGTGGAAAAGATTCTAAGTGGGTCTGTCACCCAGTGTTAAGCTATTTGAAATAGTTGGTGTAAGCGTAGTCACTTCGTGTTTGAAAGGACGAAACTTGGATTCATTGAAAATACGTTCGGGCGATTGTTGGATGTGATGAAAAATTGAAGTGTGCGTCATTATAATTCGGTCAGTTGGAGCTGGTGGATGAACGTGATGAATTGTGGAAGTTTTCTTTTCATTATGTAAGGATTTGGGGTGATGACGTTTGAGGCGATGTATGTATCATGCGTACGAGTTGTGCAATACCGCTGAGTATTACCAATGCGGTTTGGGAAAGAAAGTGTTTTTTTGGCTCTAGGCGTATGTAGTGTTAAGGGAGGATATTTTGCTACGGCAGGGTACTTGAGGAAGAAATTTATAACGGTGGGTTCACAGTGATGCCTAAGGTTGACATCGTGTTAAGTTGGCGAGTCGAGGGGTTATTATCTTAGTCAGGGGTACATGTCGTTGTGGCTCTATCTCCGACAGAGTTCGTTCTTCTAAAGAAGTAAAGTTGTACGTGAAAACCTGAAGGAGACACGTTTTATAACCGTGAGTCCGTGTGTGTGGACAAAGCGGACAATATCTGGTACGGTTGGCCCGGGATGTTACAGATGGTATTTTACAGTTGGTTTGTTCAAATGGTACGACTTTGGTTTTGGGTAGGAATGTTTTGGACAACTGAGTGAAGTTAAGTTGTTATTATTGAAAGAACGCGAGCCCTGTGAATCTCAAGTTGAGAGGGCGCAGCTTGATGCGGAAGTCGTCCCCATAGAATGAAGTGGTGCGTACGAGAGAAGGCTGGTCTACGTTTTGGGGTCCGTTGAAATTATGGAAAGAGTTAGAGAGATAGTGAATGATCTGGAAGTGCTCGATGAGAATTTGGAAGACTTGTATAGTGTTTCACGCCTCTCTTTGGGAGCATTTGTTGGAAGTGGGGCGATAATACCTTTACAAGGCATGCATGCAAATAAGAAGTTAACCGTTATCATGGGGTCTAAGGAAGTCATCGACCGTAAGGTTAAGAAGTTGATCAAAAGAGATCCATCCTGTGAAGGTGCAATGTTGATATCATAAAGGGTAGGAGGCAACGTGAGAGGTGGAATCGGCGACGAGGTTCCAATACCCCAGTTTGTTCAGCGATGGAATTCCGGGGACATAATTCTTTTGATGGGGGTATATTGTAATAACCGATTTTATAAAGTTTTGGTTAATGGAAGGGTGTTTGTTAACAAGCCCAAAGTGCAAGGGGTTATGTTGCAAAGTTGGGGAAAAAGAGCTTTAACCCTAGCAATCCTATTCCTCATTTCATTTCTAGTTTTGGAGGCGGCTGAAAAAACTTTGTAGAGAAGTCCGAGGCGATTCTGGAAGAGAAAGAGGAGAAGATCAAAATCCATATTGAAGAAAAGAGTCCACCCTAATTCTCTTCAAGGTAAGCCCTAACCCCTTTAACGCTAATCATTATTTTTAAGTTGAGAGAATTTGTAATCTGTGTTTTGATTAGTTTGGGGGGGGGGGGGATGGCTTGAATTGCCTGGAAGGGTTTAATATCTAAGGTTTTGCTCTTTGGGTGGATTAGACATTGAGATTGTTGTGTTGGACTTCACTTGATTTAATCTAAGATTTTAGAGAAAACATTTGAGTTGAGTTGTGTGCCAAAAACCCACCGCCGATCACCACTCGATCGATATGGAGTTAGACCTGGTAAGTAGGGTAGTAGCGACGCCACCCATGTGAACCGGGAACCCGGGAGTCGGGAACCCGGTACCTACCGGGAGAGCCCGATAATGTTAAGCCCCGGGGACCGGGTAAGGTTGGTCCCGGGAGGCGGGTCCCGGGAGTCGCTAGTGAGGGGTATTTCAACGTGTTGTAAAAGTTGGGATATTTGTATGTAGGGATGGTAATTTACCCCGACCCGGTGGGGAACCCGGTTCACCCGACCGGGGCCGGGGATTCCCCGCTAAACCGGGTCCGGGGCCGGGGATCCCCGCATGACAAAAACCGGGGCCGGGGACGGGTAACACAACCCCCGCCCCGCCCCGTACCCGGTATATATTAATATTAATTAAAATAATTTATTTATATATTATTTAAGTTTTTCCCAAATGATTTATTTACATATATATAATGATTTATAATTTTTGCATATAATTATTTATATATTAATATTAATTCAACAATTTATTTATATACATGCGTATAGTCATTTAATTTTTTTCCAAATAGTTTATTTATATAATTGCATATAGTTATTTATATATTAATATTAATTTAATAGTTTATTTATATATATCCATATGATGATTTCTAATTTCTTTGTAGCACCATGTCAATTTAATTTTTATTGGTTGAGCTTATATGTTGTTATATTTTATTGCTTGATTGTTTATTTAATAATTTTTGACCGGGTCGAGGTCGGGTCTATACCGGGGACGGGGGACGGGGAGAGGACTGGGGTTTGACCGTATTATAGACCGGGGACGGGATTGGGATCCCCGTACCCGTCGGGGACTGGGGCCCTTTATCATAAACGGGGTCGGGGATTGTGAAACCCGCCCCGTTACCATCCCTATTTGTATGCATACATTTGGGAGAGGTTGTGTAACGGCCAAGTCAGAGGGTGTGTTCCGCCAGTGCTCACGTCGGGGTGTGTGTCCCGTTTATGCCATGGAGGGTGTGTTCCAGTTAAGGCAGCGTGAGACTGACACGTTGTCACAGGTGGCGTGACTTCAGTGTGCCGATTGCGTGTGTGTTGTGTGATTGAAACTTTAAATGTTTTAAAGGGGAGAATTATTTATAAATGCTTATAAACTGTTAAGTGTTTTATGCGGTGCAAATGTTGTTGCTGGAGGGAACTTACTAGACCTCATGGTCTAACCCTCGCTTTTCAAATCACGCAGTACTTCAAGCTCCGGCAGTGTTCATGGACTTAATGAACCGCGTGTGCCAACCCTTCCTTGATAAATCGGTCATCATGTTCATTGATGATATCCTGATTTACTCCAAGGACGAATCTGATCACGTGTGACATCTTCGGGATGTTTTGGAGGTCTTGAGGAAAGAGAAGCTTTACGCTAAATTTTCCAAGTACTAGTTTTGGTTGAAGGAAGTGCAGTTTTTGGGGCACGTTGTCACGAAAGACGGAGTGAAGGTAGATCCAGTGAAGATAGAAGTTATGATGAATTGGGAACCTCCCAAAAGCCCATCCGAGATCCGGAGCTTCTTGGGCTTGGCGGGTTACTACCGGAGGTTCATACAAGACTTCTCTAAGATTGCATCTTCGTTGACGGCGCTGACCAAGAAGAATGTAAAGTTTGTATGGACTGAAGCACAAGAAAGAGCTTTTCGGACATTACAAAGGAAGTTGTGCGAGGCTCCAATCTTATCCTTGCCGGAAGGATCGGAGGACTTTGTAGTGTATAGCGATGCATCCAAGATGGGACTTGGGTGTGTGCTCATGCAAAGGGGAAATGTGATTGCCTACGCGTCAAGGCAACTAAAGGTACATGAGAAGAATTACCCCACTCATGATTTGGAGTTAGCGGTAGTAGTGTTCGCATTGAAGTTGTGACGACACTATCTCTATGGTACGAAGTGTACCTTGTACACGAACCACAACAGCTTGAAGTATGTCTTTGATCAGAAGGAGCTCAACATGAGACAAAGAAGATGGTTGGAGCTACTCAAGGACTATGATTGTGAGCTACTCTACCACCCGGGAAAAGCGAATGTGGTGGCCGACGCCTTGAGTCGGAAAGAGTATAGTGGGAGGCTTCAAGCCAAGCTTACGAGAATCGAGTTAGTGTCAAGTTTTTTGGAAAAGATTAAAACGTCGCAAACCGAGGCCTTGTTGGAAGAGAATCTCAAGGATGAAGAAATGGTCAAGCAACGCCTACTCTTGACAGAAGATAGCCGTGGGATAAAATGTTTTGATGGACGAGTTTGGGTGCCAAAGATTGGCGGGAATCAAGAACTACTCTTGGAAGACCCGCACACGTCCAAATACTCTATCCACCCGGGAAGTAAAAAGATGTATAGGGACTTGAAGCTACACTATTGGTAGCCAGGTATGAAGTTAGATGTGGCGCACTATGTGGAGCGATGCGTGACTTGTTCGCAAGTGAAGGCCGAACATCAACGACCCTATGGGAGCCTTCAATCGTTAGAAATACCCGAGTGGAAGTGGGACAAGATTACTATGGACTTCGTGACCAAACTACCAAAGACCTTGAGGGGCAATGACACAATTTGGGTAATTGTTGACCGCTTGACAAAGACTGCTCATTTCCTAGCAATGCAGGAAACTTTGCCAATGGATAAGTTAGCAAAGTTATATATTGATGAAGTAGTCTCTAGACATGGTCTACCCTTGTCTATAGTCTTCGATCGTGATAGCCGGTTTACATCAAGGTTTTGGGGAGCCTTACATCAAGAGTTGGGCACGCGGGTAAATTTGAGCACGACATACCACCCACAAACCGATGGACAAAGCGAAAGGACGATTCAAACTCTGGAGGACATGCTTAGGTCTTGAGTGATCGATTTTGGCGGTAGTTGGGATACCCACCTACCTTTGGCAGAGTTTGCATACGACAATAGTTATCACTCTAGCCTCGGGATGGCGCCATTCGAAGCTTTGTACGGGCGAAAGTGTAGAACTCCCGTGTGTTGGCTAGAGGCGGGAGAGAAGTAATATGTTGGCCCGGAAATTGTGCAAGAAACGGCCGACAAGGTTAGATCAATCCGAGAGCGGTTGAAAGTGGCGCAAGATCATTAGAAAAGTTACGCCGACAAGAAGAGGAGACCGGTGTAGTTCCAAGTGGGAGATCGTGTGATGTTAAAGGTGTCTCCTTGGAAAGGCGTGATCCGGTTTGGAAAGCGAGGGAATCTAAGTCCCCGTTTCCTTGGACCGTGTACTATCCTTGAGCATATTGGACTTCAATCCTATAAGTTAGACTTACCACCGGAGATGGACGAAATCCACCCTACGTTCCATGTGTGCTATCTGCGAAAATGCTTAGTGGAAGAAGGGAGCGTTATACCATTATCCGAGATCGGAGTGGACGACAACCATTGTGTCGAAGAACCCGAAGCCATTTTGGAAAAGGTAATCAAGATTCTCCGACATAAAGAATTGGCAATGGTGAAGGTTCAATGGAAGCACCATCGCGGTGCCAATATGAATTGGGAAGCAGAAGAAGATATGAAGCGAAGTTACCCTCACTTATTTGCATAACTAGGATTTCGCCCACGAAATCTTCTTCAAGTTGGGGAGGATTGTAACACCTGTGAAAATTTAAGTACGTTAGGGGTCTTCTGTTGAGTCTGTTTGTTAACGTTAGGAAGTTTCTAATGTAGACTCGTTTGGGCACTTTGAACCTTAGAATCGTGCCTTGGTTTTTTTGGAATTAAAATTTGAGGCTTGGCTGAAAGTCAGTGGGTTGCGCGGGTTGCTTTGCGGCCTCCAAGCCGCGGACCAAGCCGCGGGACTCACTAGATGTTTGGACCTCAGAAACACGCGTGGGTTATTATGCGGCCTCCAAGCCGCGACCCAAGCTGCGGGAAGTCCCTGTGGGTCCTATAGACGGGATTTTCCCCTTTATCCTCATTTACTCCTCACAAAATCTTCTCCATATCTCTCTCTCTTCATAAATTCAAAAATTAGAAACCCTAGGTGTTCATCTACAAGTTGGAGGAGCATTTACTCTCCCTTTTGCCTCAAGATTCAAAGGGCTAGCTTAGATAGTCAAGACCTTCATTCTCTTCTCACCATACTTGGTTTTCTAGGGTTTCTCATCAAAAACCTAATTTGTGAGTTCATCCTTTTTATAAACTCTATACATGTTAAAATCATATTCTTAACCTACTAGACATCTCCATTTTTTTTACGTATGTAACTGGGGTGGATTTTCACCCAAAACCCTAATTTTGGAGATTCTAGAGTTATATTTCGGAAAGGATTTCATGAAAGGAAAAAGGGGTATCTTGGATTTATACGTGAATAAGACTTGGCATTTTGTTTTTCCATTCTCTAGCTTCAAAGATTAATTAATAATGGGTTGATGAAATTTTATGTTGAACTGCTGATAAGTTTGTACATTGGAAACTTGTTTTGCTATAACCTTGGTTTGAGTATTTGGGATCCCAAACTAGAATTTGAAATATTAAAATGACCCAAATAGTTGGAATATGGGTATGTGATTCATATGTCAAATTGAAACCTCTTGATAATATTATGCAAGTATTATGTGAAAAACCTTCATTTGTCAATGTCTTGGATATTATATCTTACGTTGAATTATCGGTTAGTCGATTAACTCTATGTGGCATATTTGGTTTCACCTGGGAGTCATGACCTCATAATTTTTGTTGCATTTAGTCCGACGTTGGGACATTACATTATTATGTCGAGGCACGTTTAGGCATCGAATTGGGTTATAAGTCCTACGTGCTAAGTATTACGATATTGGATGAGAATATCAATGTAAGGGCCCTATGTGGTTGAAGTTGACTTTCCGCTGGTGTACGTTTAAAACCACCAAGCCCAACATCCCTTGCGTGTAGTTTCTATGTGTTTTGGCTTTACTGACTTGTCAAGTGGCCTACTTTTGTGTTGTTCTGTCACTTGTGTTAATAAGTGGGTCTCCCCCGTTAATCCAAGAGGTAACTGTTTATTGTAAAAAGCACTATTATTCCTATTACAACTTCACTTTCCTTATTTACGTTTATCGTTGATTATTTTAAATACAACTGTTTGATCTCACTAGGTTTTAGCCTAAAATGACATGTATAGCAGGTCAATCTAGCGTTGGGATTCGTCGGGAATGAGCGGGCGGCCTAGGGGTCGAGAGTGGTCTTTTTGGGTTGATATATTGACCAATACGATGTTGATAGAGGATATGCATTTTGGAAGAATAACAACACCCGATCTTAATCTTTCTTGTCTAAGTTAGATTATTAGGTTGTTGAGTAATATTATTCATTTGACTCTTTTGTAAAGGCTATAATTATATTTCCCCGTTCCCGGGATGATACTTTGGGATTGTTATGGCAGGTTTGGTTTACCCAAGTTTACTCAGTTTATAGCCGTCATATTGCCGAAATTTTCGTTTTTATTTCCTCTAAATTCTAGGGCGTTTCAAGTTGGTATCATAGCATTAGTTTAAGTGAACTAGGTATGGATGTGGAATACCTAGACTTAAGTTGTGACTTTAAGTGATGATTGTGTGAGAATGGGTAGAACTCTTAAGATAGGATGGTCTTAGAGTTGACGGAAATTACACTAATTGAGAATTATGGTAATGGTGATGAATTTTTTTACGTATCACATGTTCATAATTTCACTTAGCTAACGTTATTATGAGGATGTTTTACGTGATTATGCTTGTTTTTCCATTGTTATGACGATCAATGAATGTAGTAGTACGTTTCCTTGTCTATAATTCGTATAATCTATCTCTCACCTATATTCTAGTGTATGTGCGGCAGACAATGGTAAATACTCAGAATCGGCCAGAGGGTCAAGAGGCATCGACATCTACGGCCGACCACCCGAGAGATACGACGACGGACTTTCCCCCAAGACCGCAAAGTGTGTTGGGAGGAGGACTCGAACATGTACCCCGTCGCAACATAACCCCATATGAATTGATAATGGAGGAGGTAACTCCAGAATCAAGGATGATGGACCGAATGATGCAAGCCATGAACGCGGCAATGGCGTAGCAGCAAGAAATGTTTTTGAAACTGTTGGAAGACCGGGATACTAACAATCGTAGGCACGAAACGGTCGCGGAGAACATCTTGGTAGCGGACCCGAAATCCCTTCTAATGAAACTCCAACCCCAGAAGCAAGACAAGTACTTAAGACTTGAACTTTTAGGCATTCCTCGGATGCCGACCACCAGAGTTCAAAGGCTCAGACGACCCAGTGGCATGCATGAACTGGATCCGAGAAATGGAGCAGGCCTTTCGATCAAGCAAGTGTGGAGAAAATCAGAAAGTTGTTTTCAGATCTCAAATGCTGAGAGGGGCGGCCCTCACATGGTGGAATGTATACTCCACTTCCGTTGAAGTCGCGGTACTAGCCAAATTAAGATGGGAAACTTTCAAGAAAAAAGTAATGGAAGAATTCTGTAACGAGCGAGCCATGGACCACATCATTGACGAATTCCGGGGGTTGAAGAAAGGGAATTTGTCAGTCAAGGAGTACAACAAACTGTTTATGGATAAACTGGGTTTGGTGGGACACCTGGTCCCCACCGAAAGAGAGAAGACTAAAGCATATATCAAGGGTTTGCCTACCGAAATGATGAATATGGTAAGGGTGTCAAAGGCCTCTACTCTTCGGGAGGCAATCGAGGAAGCACAACTCATGGAAGATTCTTATGGCTCAAGCAAGATGGAGAGAAACGGGGTGTTTGAGAAAAGAAGATGGGAAGGGAATTCAATGCACTCCAAGAGACAAAGGTCGTTCAACAACAACAGTCAACGAGGGGTAGGTCTGAGACGAGATGTTCCTTGGTGTTCCAAGTGTCGAAACAAACATCTTGACCCTTGTAACTCAGGATCCGAACCATGTTTTAAATGTGGCAAACCCAATCACAATTTTCGATATTGTCCGATCAGAGGACAAATTTGTTTTGGATGCAAGGAACCGGGTCATATTAGGAGCGAGTGCCCAAAGGCTAAGGCGAGATTCAGTGGAGGAAAGAAAGTGGAACCACCGAAAGCAACAGGGAGAGCATTCCAGATGACTACCGAGGAGGCGAAGGCTTCGACAGATGTAGTGTCGAGTACGTTTCTTCTAAACTCCGTACCTACACGCATTTTATTTGATTCGGGAGCTAGCTTTTCGTTTGTGTCAAATTCCTTTTGCTCAAGGCTATCAGTACCCACTACTAGTTTAGAGGACGCGTTAGTGGTAGAGTTAGCCGATGGCGATCAAGTAGTAGTTCGGAACAACCTCAAGGGTTGCAAACTGGAGATTGAAGGGAAGGAATTCCTGGTCGACTTGATGCCTATGGCCATCGAGGGTTTTGACGTAGTCATTGGGATGGATTGGTTAGCGGTTAACCATGCTGAAATTCTTTGTGCTAAGAAGTTGATTAGGATTCTGATTTCAGACGATGAATCGGTGACCGTGTATGGCGAGAGGCGGAAAGGCGAGGTAGCGATCATCAGTATGGTGAAAGCAAGAAAGTGCTTATCAAAAGGATGCTCATCCTTTTTGGTGTACGTTATAGACGCCAAACTCGAAAAGTAAAGGCTCGAAGGTGTGAAAGTGGGGAATGAATTCCCCGATGTGTTTCTGTACAACTTGCCTGGTTTACCACCCGATCATCAAGTAGAGTTCAAGATTGACCTCGCACCGGGAGCGACTCCGACTGCCAGAGCTCCATATCGTTTGGCCCCGTCAGAGATGAAAGAGATGATGGTTCAGTTGCAGGACCTTCTCGAGAAGGGTTTTGTGAGACCGAGCTCGTCGCCTTGGGGAGCACCAGTCTTGTTCGTTAAGAAGAAGGATGGCACCAAGCGGATGTGCATCGATTATAGGGAGTTGAATAAGGTGACCGTGAAGAATAAATACCCACTCCCAAGAATCGATGACTTGTTCGACCAACTTCAAGGAGCAGGTTGTTTTTCGAAGATTGACTTGCGTTCGGGTTACCATCAAGTGAAGGTCAAGGAGGACGACATTCCGAAGACCGCGTTTAGGACGCGCTATGGTCACTATGAATTCTTGGTGATGCCCTTTGGCTTGACAAATGCCCCGATGTTGTTCATGGACTTAATGAACCGCGTGTGCCGACCCTTCCTTAATAAATCGATCATCGTGTTCATTGATGATATCCTGATTTACTCCAAGGACGAATCCGATCACACGCGACATCTCCGGGATGTTTTGGAGGTCTTGAGGAAAGAGAAGCTTTACGCTAAATTTTCCAAGTGTGAGTTTTGGTTGAAGTAAGTGCAATTTTTAGGGCACGTTGTCACGAAAGACGGAGTGAAGGTAGATCCAGCGAAGATAGAAGCTATGATGAACTGGGAACCTCCCAAAAGCCCATCCGAGATCTGGAGCTTCTTGGGCTTGGCGGGTTACTACCGGAGGTTCATACAAGACTTCTGTAAGTTTGCATCTTCGTTGACGGCGCTGACCAAGAAGAATGTAAAGTTTGTATGCACCGAAGCACAAGAAAGAGCTTTCCGGACATTACAAAGGAAGTTGTGCGAGGCTCCAATATTATCCTTGCCCGAAGGATCAGAGGACTTTGTAGTCTATAGCGATGCATCTAATATGGGACTTGGGTGTGTGCTTATGCAAAGAGGAAAAGTGATGGCCTACGCGTCAAGGCAACTAAAGGTACATGAGAAGAATTACCCCACTCATGATTTGGAGTTAGCGGCAGTAGTGTTCGCATTGAAGTTGTGGCAACACTATCTCTATGGTACGAAATGTACCTTGTACACGGACCACAAGAGCTTGAAGTACGTCTTTGATCAGAAGGAGCTCAACATGAGACAAAGAAGATGGTTGGAGCTACTCAAGGACTATGATTGTGAGCTACTCTACCACCCGGGAAAAGCGAATGTGGTGGCCGACGCCTTGAGTCGGAAAGAGTATAGTGGGAGGCTTCAAGCCAAACTTACGAGAATCGAGTTAGTGTTAAGTCTTTTGGAAAAGATTAAAACGTCGCAAACCGAGGCCTTGTTGGAAGAGAATCTCAAGGATGAAGTAATGGTCAAGCAACGCCTACTCTTGACAGAAGATAGCCGTGGGATAAAATGTTTTGATGGACGAGTTTGGGTGCCAAAGATTAGCGGGAATCGAGAACTACTCTTGGAAGACGATCACAAGTCCAAATACTCTATCCACCCGGGAAGTAAAAAGATGTATAGGGACTTGAAGCTACACTATTGGTGGCCAGGTATGAAGTTAGATGTGGCGCACTATGTGGAGTGATGCGTGACTTGTTCGCAAGTGAAGGCCGAACATCAACGACCCTATGGGAGCCTTCAATCGTTAGAAATACCCGAGTGGAAGTGGGACAAGATTACTATGGACTTCGTGACCAAACTACCAAAGACCTTGAGGGGCAATGACACAATTTGGGTAATTGTTGACCGCTTGACAAAGACTGCTCATTTCCTAGCAATACAGGAAACTTTGCCAATGGATAAGTTAGTAAAGTTATATATTGATGAAGTAGTCTCTAGACATGGTCTACCCTTGTCTATAGTCTTCGATCGTGATAGCCGGTTTACATCAAGGTTTTGGGGAGCCTTACATCAAGAGTTGGGCACGCGGGTAAAGTTGAGCACGACATACCACCCACAAACCGACGGACAGAGCGAAAGAATGATTCAAACTCTGGAGGACATGCTTAGGTCTTGTGTGATCGATTTTGGCGGTATTTGGGATACCCACCTACCTTTGGCAGAGTTTGCATACGACAATAGTTATCACTCTAGCCTCGGGATGGCGCCATTCGAAGCTTTGTACGGGCGAAAGTGTAGAACTCCCGTGTGTTGGCTAGAGGCGGGAGAGAAGCAATATGTTGGTCCGGAAATTGTGCAAGAAACGGCCGCCAAGGTTAGATCAATCCGAGAGCAGTTGAAAGCGGTGCAAGATCATCAGAAAAGTTACGCCGACAAGAAGAGGAGACCGGTGGAGTTCCAAGTGGGAGATCGTGTGATGTTAAAGGTGTCTCCTTGGAAAGGCGTGATCCGGTTTGGAAAGCAAGGGAAGCTAAGTCCCCGTTTCCTTGGACCGTGTACTATCCTTGAGCGTATTGGACTTCAAGCCTACAAGTTAGACTTACCACCGGAGATGGACGTAATCCATCCTATGTTCCATGTGTGCTATCTGCGAAAATGCTTAGCGGAAGAAGGGAGCGTTATACCATTATCCGAGATCCGAGTGGACGACAACCGATGTGTCGAAGAACCCGAAGCCATTTTGGAAAAGGTAATCAAGAAGTTCCGACACAAAGAAATGGCAATGGTGAAGGTTCAATGGAAGCACCATCGCGGTGCCAATATGACTTGGGAAGCAGAAGAAGATATGAAGCGAAGATACCCTTACTTATTTGCATAACTAGGATTTCGCCCACGAAATGCTCTTCAAGTTGGGGAGGATTGTAACACCTGTGAAAATTTAAGTACGTTAGGGGTCTTCTTTTGAGTCTGTTTGTTAACGTTAGGAAGTTTCTAATGTAGACTCGTTTGGGCACTTTGAACCTTAGAATCGTGCCTTGGTTTTTTTGGAATTAAATTTTGAGGCTTGGCTGAAAGTTAGTGGGTTGCGCGGGTTACTTTGCGGCCTCCAAGCCGTGGACCAAGCCGCGGGACTCACTGGATGTTTGGACCTTAGAAACACGTGTGGGTTAGTACGCGTCCTCCAAGCCACGACCCAAGCCGCGGGAAGTCCCTGCGGGTCCTATAGACGGGATTTTCCCCTTTATCCTCATTTACTCCTCACAAAACTCTTCTCCATCTTTCTTTCTCTTCATAAATTCGAAAATTAGAAACCCTAGGTGTTCATCTACAAGTTAGAGGAGCATTTACTCTCCCTTTTGCCTCAAGATTCAAGGGGGCTAGCTTGGATAGTCAAGACATTCACTCTCTTCTCACCATACTTGGTTTTCTAGGTTTTCTCATCAAAAACCTAATTTGTGAGTTCATCCTTTTTATAAACTCTATACATGTTAAAATCATATTCTTAACCTACTAGATATCTCCATTTTTTTTACGTATGTAACTGGGGTGGATTTTCACCCAAAACCCTAATTTTGGAGATTCTAGAGTTATATGTTCGGAAAGGATTTCATGAAATGAAAAAGGGTATCTTGGATTTATACGTGAATAAGACTTGGCATTATGTTTTTCCATTCTCTAGCTTCAAAGATTAATTAATAATGGGTTGATGAAATTTTATGTTGAACTGCTGATAAGTTTGTACATTGGAAACTTGTTTTGCTATAACCGTGGTTTGAGTATTTGGGATCCCAAACTAGAATTTGAAATATTAAAATGACCTAAATAGTTGGAATATGGGTATGTGATTCATATGTCAAATTGAAACCTCTTGATAATATTATGCAAGTATTATGCGAAAAACCTTCATTTGTCAATGTCTTGGATATTATATCTTACGTTGAATTATCGGTTAGTCGATTAACTCTATGTGGCATATTTGGTTTCACCTGGGAGTCATGACCCCATAATTTTTGTTGCATTTAGTCCGACGTTGGGACATTACATTATTATGTCGAGGCACGTTTAGGCATCAAATTGGGTTATAAGTCCTACGTGCTAAGTATTACGATATTGGATGAGAATCTCAATGTAAGGGCCCTATGTGGTTGAAGTTGACTTTCCGCTGGTGTACGTTTAAAGCCACCAAGCCCAACATCCCTTGCGTGTAGTTTTATGTGTTTTGGCTTTACTGACTTGTCAAGTGGCCTACTTTTGTGTTCCGTCACTTGTGTTGGTAAGTGGGTCTCCCCCGTTAATACAAAAGGTAACTGTTTATGGTAAAAAACACTATTATTCCTATTACAACTTCACTTTCCTTATTTACGTTTATCGTTGATTATTTTAAATACAACTGTTTGATATTACTAGGCTTTAGCCTAACACTTTGTTAGACCACAGTCTCATTGGATTCAAGATCATCCAAACTGAAGATCGCAATCTGAAGCTAAAGCCGGAACGTCGACTCTCGATTTAAAAGTCTATGTCTATTTGTAATAAATGTCAATGTAATTGTAATAGTTAACTTAATATCTAGTTTGTTAGATATTTAGTTAACTTAGTTATTATTTAGTTTAGTTGGTTATTTAGTTAGATTCAAGTAACTTAGTTTTTATTAGAAATAATATCTAGATCTAATATCTAGATATTATTCTAAGTAGTGTGTTAGACACACTTGGTATCTTTGTATCTCTCTAACACCAAAATCAGATCATAGATCAGAAAGAGATAACACATACAAACACACACATCAAGGTGTAAAAGAGAGAAAAACATAGAGAACACATCAAGAACTTAATCGATCAACCTTGTAATCGTTTGATATATTCAATACAGGTTGGTAATCGTTATTGTGTTGTTGTTTCTATAAAACTTGATAGTAGTAGTATTGTTGTGGACCGACAATTGGTATCAGAGCCAGATTAAGATCAAAACAAGTTTTTCAGAAAAACGTCTCTGTGTTCTTCAAGAAAAATTGATTTCGAGTGTTAGAGTGTTTTAGGTGTTAGAATCGATCAGGGTGTGATCGAAATACATGCTAGATTGAGTTGTATGTGATTAATTTCAGTATTAAGCTTAAATCGAGTTTCAATTTGTGATTTTTGTGAGTGAACTGTCGAGTGAAGTAAGTCACTGTGCGATCAAAATAATCTTCAAAAAGTGTATTTTAGTGAGATCGAGTGCTCATAATCTGTTCTAGAAGTGTTTCTAGACATAAGGGTAGTGTTTGTTATTGCTAAATCGTTTCAATATAGATTTTAGACGAATTTTCGAAGTACAGGTCGAATAACCCGCAAACCAGAGGAAGAATAACACGCAAAGTCCCACTTTGCGCGTCACACTACAAACGCAAAGCAGACTTTGCGGCTCCAACTTCAAACGCAAAGCATACTTTGCGGTTCTCAAAAGACCCGCAAACCTCAAGCCTTTGTGTTCATCTCTTCAAAAGACAAGTTGACTTTGCGCTCCCAACTAGAAACGCAAAGCTCAAACTTTGCGCATCTCAAGACAATCGCAAACCTCAGTTCTCGGGTCCTCAAGCAAACGCAAAGAAAACTTCTCGCATCAAGTTAGACCCGCAAACCTCCATCTTGCGCGTCCAACTAGACCCGCAAACCTCAACCTTGCGCTTCCCACTAGACCCGCAAACCTTATTTTGCGCGTCCCATTAGAAACGCAAACCTCAGTTTGCGCACCCCATTTGACACGCAAACCTTTAAACGCAAACCAAACTTAGAATTTTTTTTTCTGAGATTTTTTCGAATCTGTAATACGGTCTTTAATTGTCATAAATTTTTTCTCTAGCGGGACCCCCGTGCTAAGTCTGCCTAAGGGGACAAAATTTCTTGTGTGATCAAATTTTATTTGGATTAACGATCATATCTGTCAAGTTTTCTCATATATTCAATACAGGATGACATCCAAAGAAGCTCTCGCAATAGGAACCGACACCAAGCCACCAGTTCTCTTTCGAGGGGAATACGAACAGTGGAAGGATAGGTTTCTAAACTTCATTGAAAGACAGGATTTGGGTAATTTCATTATACAATCCCTAGAAGAAGGCCTAATGGAAACACAGTATAGGGAGCCAGCAACAGGAACTCAAGAAGTAAGAGTTGCACTTTCTTATACAGATCTAACAGGTGATGCTAAGCTAAGAGCAAAAAGCGACAGGTTAGCCAAGTCATACATTCTACAAGGGATTACAAATGAAATCTATGTAAAGATTGACAGCTACAAAGCCTCAGCCAAACAAATGTGGGATCAACTAGAGAAAATGATGTTGGGTTCAAAGATTGGGAACCAACTGAAAATCTCTAACTGCCTGCACAGTTTTGAAGAATTCAAAGGCAGAACTGGAGAAAATCTAGAAGGAACATATGATAGGTTTGTGACATTGCTAAACGAATTGAGCAAGAACAAGGTCAACAAATCTCAAATCGAGCTGAATATCAAATTCCTGAGTATTCTACAACCAGAATGGAAAAGTTTTGCCAGGCAGATGAGGCAGATAAAAGACCTGAATGAGATTCCACTTCATGAGGTGTATGAAACCCTCCGACAAAATGAAGATGAGGTGGATGAAATTCTAGCAGAAAAGAGAAAAGGAAAGACAGTTGAAGACACAGTCGCTCTTGTTGTGAAGAAGAAGAAGAAGAACAAGACGATTGTGTATGAATCAGAAGAAGATGAAGCTGATGTTGTCTCTGACTCGGATGAAAATGAACAAATGCAGCAAGCAATGCAGTTTCTAACAAATGCATTTCAGAAAAAGTTCTACAGGAATCCAACGTCAAACAGTCAGAGGTACTCTTCTGGACCCAACAACTATGCTCACAAGGAAAGAATTGAAGGAAGCAGATATGAAGGAAATAGGTATGAAGGGAAAAGATTTGAAGGGAAGAGATTTGAAGGGAAGAGACAAGAGGAGAAGAAATCTGATGAGAGAAGATATCAGACAGAAGGAAACAGATTGGAAGAGAAGAAACCGGAAGAAAGGAAGTACAAAGCTGAAGGATCAAGTCAGCCAGGACCACCGATGTGCTACAACTGTGACAAAACCGGTCACTTTGCCAAGGATTGCCGAATATCAAAGGTTAGAAACTCCGACTTCTACAAGAACAAGATGCTTCTTGCAAAGCAACAGGAGGCAGGCAAGGCGCTGATGGCTGAAGATGAATACTGGCTGGATCACTCAGATGAAGAAGAAGATGAAGAAGAAAAGGATGAAGCCGTCAATATGTGCTTGATGGGCAAAATCGAATCAGATACTGAAGCTGATTCAAAAAATGAAGAAGAGGAGGTATGTGATTTATCGTATAAAGATTTAATGAATAAAATGCATGCTATGGTTTTAAAACAAGAAGAGTTAGAATCTAATCTTAAGCGAGAAAATGGTGTTATTATTAATAAAAACCAATTGATACAAAAACTTAGCGATGAACTTGCTGAGAAGAAAGTATTAGTTGAGGTTTTACATACAAACCCTGACACCAACGCAAAAGAACAGACTATAATTCTAAAAGAGAATAGTGAGCTCAAGTCTAAATTGACAAAAAGTGAGATTGATTTTTATAAGCTTTCTGATATGCATTCTTTATGTATTAAAGAAAACAAGACTTTAATTGCTAAATTAGATGATTTGGAAAAGAAGCTATACTCATTAGGTCAAAGTGAACAAACCATTCATCTTAACAAACCGAAAAAGAATAAAGAAAACTGGGGAATCGGTTATGTGAAACCTCAATGTCTTAAAAAGGGTATAAGAGAAGTGCCCGCACTTTATGACTATACCTCTATGCTTGTTTCTCACCGAATCGCCTCATTTAAAGTTTTTAATACTAAACTATCAGAAGAGGATGAAGCCAATGAATTTGAAAAACGGATGAAGTCAACTAAAGTTCACGCTCCATTTTATTATGCGAAGTTGAATAATAGTTATGACTTTCCAAATGATGAGAAGAAATCTCTTTCAACTGACTACTTTCAAAGTTATTCTGAAAAAGAGATGGAGGCGAAGCCTGTTATAGGTAAAATTTATGTCCCTTCTCTCGTGCTAGAAAGTAAAATTTCTCAACTCGAGAACTCTTTATCAGATGAAAAACTTATGATTGAGATTCAACAAAAGGTTTTTTCAACTGTTATGAAAAACGTTGTTTTTACAAAGGCTTCTACTTCTGATGACATGTTTGGTTCATCAAACGAAGAGTTTAATTTTCTTAATTCTGACGGTGGTTTAGATGGTTGTTTTGAACAAATTGATTTTAATGCGAAACTTCCTAACCATGCATCTTTTGTTAAGAAAACTTCAAGAAAAACCAGTTTGCCTGTGTTCAGTGCAAAATCAACGATAGCTTTCGTTGATAAATCAGTCTCTGTGAACGCTAAGAGTGCTAAAGGTAAGAAAATATCTCAGCATTCACAGAAACCAACCACTACTGGTAATTCTAAGAAGAAGCATTCAGTTGTTGATCAAAGGTCTAACTCACCAGTTTTACATGTTTCAGATATGAGAAAGTCAAGACCTGAAGCCCATTCTCAATGGCAACCAAAACGGAAGCTTGACAAGGCCGTTTTATCGTCTAGTAGTGTTAATTGTAATAAGACTTCGCTTACTAAAGATGTTGTGATTGCTGAAATTGCTGTTTTGAATCCAAAACTTGTTGTTTCTCGAAAACAATATACAATGAAGCAATTATTTCAGTTATCTTTATCTGCTGGAAAGTCCTCTATCTATAATAAACATGTTTCTATTACCTGTCAAGATTCTGGAGATTGGTTTGGAAATTACCATGTGCATTCATCTCGTACCAACTCTCATGCTTTTCAAAAGATCAAAGGATCCAATTTGAAATGGATACCAAAATCTTGTGCTAACACAGCAGGACCCAAATTCCAGTGGGTACCTAAGGCTAAATCTGTGTTGCAGGCACACAAAGCTTAGAGAGAAAGCGACTTCTGATTATGTACAGATCAGGACTCGTTCTTCAATGTCAAAAATAGGTTTTTGGATAATGCAGTTCAAAACCCGAACATCAAAGTCGAAATAGGCTTTTGAACAAATCAGTTCAAGACCCACACTTCGAGAATCAAAGTGTAAATTCCAATGTTGTCATACGAAAATCTAAATTATGTTATTTTCTCTTATGCAGACTTGTCATACATGGTTCTTGGACAGCGGATGTTCAAAGCACATGACAGGGCAAAAAGAGATATTGTCCAACTTTAAAGACAAATTTTGTGGAACAGTAAGATTCGGAAACGACCAGTTTTCTCCAATCATGGGATACGGTGATGTACAACATGACAATGTCACTATCAAGAAGGTGAGCTATGTAGAAGGCTTAGGACACAACTTGTTCAGTATAGGCCAGTTCTGTGACAAAGACTTAGAGGTCAACTTCAAAGCCAAAAGATGTTCCGTTCGCAATGAAGAAGGCGAAGAACTCTTGGTTGGTACACGAGAATCAGACCTCTACACAATCAACTTATCAGATGTCCAGACTGACAAACAAGTTTGTCTACTATCGAAAGCTTCGATGCAACAAAGTTGGTTATGGCATCGACGTCTTTATCACCTCAACTTTCGGTACATCAACAACCTGGTCAGTGGAAAGCTCGTCAAAGGACTTCCAGAGCTGAGATATGAAAGAGAACATCTTTGTGCAGCTTGTGAGAAGGGCAAGATGAAGAGGGCACCTCATAAACCGAAGCCAGAACCAAGTACCAATGCTCCTTTAGAGTTATTGCATATGGATCTATGCGGTCCAATGCACACTCAAAGCTTAGGTGGCAAGAAGTACATACTAGTGATCGTGGACGACTATTCGCGATACATATGGGTCAAGTTTCTTCGTTCAAAGGATAAGACACCTGATGTTCTCATTACATTCCTGAAAACGACCCAGGTGAATCTGCAGAAACCGGTCAAGATTCTAAGAACAGACAACGGCACAGAGTTCAAGAACAACAAAGTTGAAGAATATCTCGAATCTGTCGGGATTTCACATCAATACTCTGCTGCTCGAACGCCTCAACAAAATGGAGTAGTTGAAAGAAGAAATCGAACGCTAGTCGAGGCTGCTCGTACTATGCTAAGTCATTCCAACTTACCTCTATTTTTGTGGGCAGAAGCTGTTTCGACCGCGTGCTACACACATAATCGTTCCATGATACATCGGAGATTCAAGAAGACTCCTTACGGTTTGATCAACAACAGAACACCGACAATCAAATACTTCCATATATTTGGATGTAAGTGTTTCGTACTAAACGATAGGGAGAATCTCAACAAGTTCAGCGCTAAGGCAGATGAAGGAATCTTCATTGGATATTCCTCGACTTCGACTGCATATCGTGTCTATCTAAAGAAGACAAAGACGGTGATTGACAGCGTCAACGTCACCTTTGATGAAGAAATGACTTCCGAACAACACAGTTCAGAACCCGCAATAACAGGAATACGAGCTTCTGGGCAACTCAGTCCAGAACCTATGTCTCAACATAATAAATCAGATGAAGCATCAACTTCTATTAACCATTTATCTGATTTAGATTTATTATTTGAATTGTTTTATGATGAATATCTTGGATCTAATGTAAAGAAATCTGTTGTGGTTGACAGGATGGAAGACTTAACGACTACTCATCCAACCAGTTCAGATGTTACAATTGAATCAAACGCCCCGATTCAACAAGAGATAACAATTCAAATGCCGACTCCAACAGTTGAAGAAGTAACAAATCAAGAAGAGACAGAAGTAGCTGAAACAGTAGGATGTTCTGTACAGATCAATCTACAGCCAGAACAAGTTGTACCTGCTGAGCCTTCTGAACCTGCCACTTCAACTGAAATCACTCCTCATGAACAAATAGAAGAAGGTACAAGTGGATTTGTAGATAACACAACCGACATACAATCATCTAATCCACTGCCTCATGAACATAAATGGACCAAAGAGCACCCGCTAAGCCAGATTATTGGCGATCCATCAAAACTGGTGCAAACTAGGTCAACATCAATGAACATGTGCATGCATGACTCCTTTCTGAGCAAGATTGAGCCAAAAAGAGTATCAGAAGCTCTTGCTGATCCAGAATGGGTGATCTCAATGCAAGAAGAGCTAAATCAGTTCGATGCACTTAAAGTCTGGAGACTCGTACCGAAACCTCAAGGTAAAACCATAATAGGTACGAAATGGGTGTTCAAAATAAAGAAAGACGAAGATGGAACCGTCATCAGAAACAAGGCACGACTAGTAGCCAAAGGATACATACAAGAGAAAGGAATAGACTATGACGAAACATATGCTCCTGTGGCGCGATTAGAGGCCATCAGAATGTTTTTAGCCTACGCAGCCCACAAGAACTTCACGGTCTTTCAAATGGACGTGAAGACAGCATTCCTCAATGGAATTCTGAAGGAGGAAGTCTACGTCTCTCAGCCAGAGGGATTTGTCAATCAAGAGAAGCCAAATCACGTTTACATTCTCGACAAAGCACTCTACGGTCTGAAACAAGCACCTCGAGCCTGGTATGATGTCCTTTCTAATTTTCTAGTCAAGTCTGGGTTTTCCAAAGGTACGGTGGATACCACTTTGTTTATTAAAAAGGAAAAAGCCGATATCATTTTAATTAAAATCTATGTAGATGATATTATCTTTGGTTCTACTAATACTAAGTACTGTAAGAATTTCGCAAACCTTATGGTGTATAGATTTCAGATAAACATGATGGGAGAGATGAATTTCTTTCTCGGATTGCAAGTCAAACAGTTTTCTACGGGTATCTTTATCAATCAATCAAAGTACATTAGGGATATTCTTCGAAAGTTCCAAATGGAAAATTCAAAACCGATTGGTACCCCAATGGCACCAGGTACTAAGATTGGCAGCGATCCTTCGGGAAAGGCTGTTGATATTAGGACTTATCGAGGGATGATAGGTTCTTTAATGTATCTTACGTCGAGTAGGTCAGATATAATGTTTTCAACATGCTTATGTGCAAGATATCAGGCCAATCCTAAAGAAATCCATTTGTCTGCTGTGAAGCGCATCTTTAGGTATCTAAAGGGCACTGCAGATCTTGGTCTGTGGTATCCTAAAGATACTAGTTTTGAACTAACAGCCTACACAGATGCAGATCATGCAGGTTGTATGTTAGACAGGAAGAGTACGTCAGGACATGTGCAGTTCATCGGTGACAAACTGGTAAGTTGGGAATCAAAGAAGCAACTTTGTGTTTCAACTTCTACGGCCGAAGCAGAATATGTAGCTGCTGCTAGCTGTTGTTCTCAGGTCTTATGGATGCGAACTCAATTACGCGACTACGGTTTCCACTTCAACAAAATACCGATATACTGTGACTCCAAGAGCGCCATCGCAATAACAGCGAATCCTGTTCAACACACAAAGACAAAGCATATAGACGTCAGGTATCATTTTATAAAGGATAATGTAGAGAAAGGAACAATTGAACTTTTCTTTGTAAAGACTGAGTATCAACTTGCTGATTTGTTCACCAAACCTTTAGACGAAAAGAGGTTTACCTTTCTAGTCTCGAAGCTTGGTATGCTAAATCTCAAAGTATAACCAGTAATTACCTATAAAAGTTTTCTAATTGTATACTTATTCATCATTTCTTCATTCTTAACTCTGATTGATATCTGCCATTCTATCATATGTTCATGATCCAAGGGGGAGAATGAGAAGAAA
This sequence comes from Arctium minus, assembly GCA_954870635.1. Taxonomy (NCBI): domain Eukaryota; kingdom Viridiplantae; phylum Streptophyta; class Magnoliopsida; order Asterales; family Asteraceae; genus Arctium; species Arctium minus. The sequence goes on along the minus strand of OX941095.1, from coordinate 55,482,385 downwards.
TTGACTTCTGGTCAATATTACTTCGAAGGGGAGCTCATAAAATATTGCATGTACCTTTTAATGCCAATTTTTTTTTCGTAATGCAAGATTTTAGGGGGATCTCTTCAAGTCAAAAAGGAAGTACGGATATGACTTCTGATTACTTCTGATTAGAACTCGTACTTTAAAAGTTTTACTGCTTTTTGTCTTTTCAATTTAAGTGAATAAATTTTACTTTGACTTGACATTAGACTTTTGCAGAATTTTTGAGAGAAGCTTACAAGTTCATATCTTTATGACTTTAAGATTAGCTTCATGAGATGTAAGATCAAACGTTAAGGTATAATCCTTTATCTTAATCTCATATATGGTTGAAAGAAGGACAACTTTCAATCATAGAAAACATTTTTTTTAATGTTCAAACCACTTCCTGATTTTTCCACAGATTTTATATTTTAGGAGTGTATTTTAAATGTTTTCATGATCTAAATTGTGCTTTAACTGAAATAGTTAAACCAATCTGAGCATCACGTGCATCTAGGAAAACAAAGAATCATTGTGCTAGGAATTAACACAACTTCTATGGAATCACCTTAACCAGTGATTTCTACCCAAGAAGTTAATCCTTAGTGATTGAGTGTGCAAATAGATAAGAAATGAGTGTGATTAGAGAAAGCAAAAAGTTTAAAAGAAAGAGCGTGTGAGAACAGAGTTAAAAGAATATCACAACTCTGCACCAACTTTTTCTGAGTCGGGTAGCCACCATTCTAGTGATTCACAATTCTTTGGTGATCATTATTGAAACATGCAACTAACCCATGCCAACTCTTGATCAAACCTCACCATCTACTCATTTTCTTCTCAAAAAGAAAATGTTTCATTTTCTAAGGGGATGCAACACATTTGCTATATGATTTTCATTTGGAAAATCTGGATATTGAAAAGAAGGAAGTCTGCCCTACCTTCGCACTTCAATCATGCACATTGAGTCTGTGTTTAACTTACTGTTGTCTCAGTGGTTTACACAAATTTTGAGCCAAATAAGCAATCATCAGTGCTTCATTCTTTCAAACACAAGCACGAACACACAAGGAATTAGTTTCTTTGTCATAACGTTTATAGAAATTACCTTTGTGGTGTTTCGATGATTAAATGGAAGCCTGGGGGAGTCAACATCAAACAGCTCCTTTCCAATGTGTATATGTTACACACAGTGACTTAGTGTTACTGACAGGCATGTTAACTGATTCATTAGTTGATTTCAGGTGTTACACTACATTTGTCTGGATTTGCAAAGATCTAGATGGATCTCTTATGAATTGACGAATCAGGGGCTCTAAACGAAAGATTGACATTTCTTACCACTAATTTTGATGAAGTCGTTGCACTTAACATCAAAAAGGGGGAGAATGACTACAAAAAGAAATGGCAAAGATCACATGTTTCAAGAATCACGTCCACTCTTCAAAATTAGATTGAAGACATGCTGATTTCAGAGCTAGAGAAAGAGATTGCATCTTCTTCTGTGCTGAAAGAGAAGATTGTATTGCTAAATCATTTTCGTAATGATCTTGATCCAAAGGGGGAGATTGTTAGACCACAGTCTCATTGGATTCAAGATCATCCAAACTGAAGATCGCAATCTGAAGTTAAAGCCGGAACGTCGACTCTCGATATAAAAGTCTATGTCTATTTGTAATAAATGTCAATGTAATTGTTTGTTATTGTAATAGTTAACTTAATATCTAGTTTGTTAGATATTTAGTTAACTTAGTTATTATTTAGTTTAGTTGGTTATTTAGTTAGATTCAAGTAACTTAGTTTTTATTAGAAATAATATCTAGATCTAATATCTAGATATTATTCTAAGTAGTGTGTTAGACACACTTGGTATCTTTGTATCTCTCTAACACCAAAATCAGATCATAGATCAGAAAGAGATAACACATACAAACACACACATCAAGGTGTAAAAGAGAGAAAAACATAGAGAACACATCAAGAACTTAATCGATCAACCTTGTAATCGTTTGATATATTCAATACAGGTTGGTAATCGTTATTGTGTTGTTGTTTCTATAAAACTTGATAGTAGTAGTATTGTTGTGGACCGACACACTTGTTCTTAAAATGACATGTATAACAGGTCAATCTAGCGATGTGATTCGTCGGGAATGAGCGGGCGGCCTAGGGTCGAGAGTGGTCTTTTTGGGTTGATATATTGACCAATACGATGTTGATAGAGGATACGCATTTTGGAAGAATAACAACACCCAATCTTAATCTTTCTTGTCTAAGTTAGATTATTAGGTTGTTGAGTAATATTATTCATTTAACTCTTTTGTAAAGGCTATAACTATATTTCCCCGTTCCCGGGATGATACTTTGGGATTGTTATGGCAGGTTTGGTTTACCCAGGTTTACTCAGTTTATAGCCGTCATATTGCTGAAATTTTCGTTTTTATTTCCTCTAAATTCTAGGGCGTTACAGCCAAGTCGGAGGGTGTGTTCCGCCAGTGCTCACGTCGGGGGGTGTGTCCCGTTTATGCCATGGAGGGTGTGTTCCAGTTAAGGCAACGTGAGACTGACACGTTGTCACAGGTGGCGTGACTTTAGTGTGTCGATTGCGCGTGTGTTGAATGATTGAAACTTTAAATGCTTTAAAGTGGAGAATTATTTATAAATGCTTATAAACTGTTTTAAGTGTTTTATGCGGTGCAAATGTTGTTGCTGGAGGGAACTCACTAGACCTCATGGTCTAACCCTCGATTTTCAAAACTAAAACCATTTTCAGGTAAGGGGTTATGTTAAAAGTTTGTGCAAGGAAATTGCGGGAGGCGGTGCCAGATTAGGGATTTGGAGGAAGCTCGAAGTTCCAGTAGACCTAGATTATCTCAGTTGTAGTCAAATATACCCTTGTGGGCTGTAATGTTTTATTTGTAGTTGTTTATTACAAGATTCAACAAAATTGTTGAATAGGCATGTCAAATAAATTATTTAAAGTCATTAGCAAGCCTGCATCAAATCAAAATAGAACCCAATAAACTAAAACAAGATTATCAACAAAAAGCATTAAAGAAAACCTAGGTATTAATATTGCAACACGACTAGATATTATCGCAAAAAGAACTTTGTTCAAATTGATATGAAGAACACAAAGGAAGGAACGAATTTGTGGAGCTACCTCGTTTTAGTATTCTTGAATCATGTCTTGAATCAAGAGCAAACCGAGAGATGGATATCGTACCCAATAGCAAATAAAAAGTAACCTGAAAAGTGAACCCAAAAAATGTAGATAACCAAAAATCAAGTGATGGAGATTATAGCAAGAAATGATCGAGATATTGTAGAACAAATCAAGAGCTTGAGAGCAAAGGACTAGGTCGAGCACCAAAAGATTGAAGAACATATCAAGAGATGAAATAGCAGTGAACCAACAATGCAACTCAAATGACTAGAGCTTAGAAGGGTAATATTGTTTTTTTTAAAGAGTGTATGGAATGGAACTTAATTCCTTGAAAACAATCACAAAATAAACAAATCAACCGGTTTTGGAATTCAAATATTAAAAAGGAACTCAATTTGTTTCAAAAGATGAACCAAACAAACAAAAAATTTGACCATTTCAATTTTTGAAAAAATCATGAATCAAACAAGACCTAAGTTTATTTTCAAATTACACTGAAAAGGTAAAATAATCTATACTATATTATAAAACATGGATAAAAAACTCTTAAATACAAATTATTAGGTACAATGTATTATCATTTTATGCAAGATTTTAAAAATCTCTTAATTTACAAGTATCAAAGCACAAGATACATATTACTACTGCAGACTTCTAACACCCACCAATTTGGTATGTGCAGAGTCTTCCTTTTATGCAGACCTTTCCATGTATCACTATTAATTAATATATTATATTACTATAATTTTGTTTTAATTATATTATTAAATATGTAATTGGTTATTTTTTCTAGATGTCATTAAAATATATAAGATAATCATTGAATTCTAACAAAATACTTAATTTTTTTATATAAAAAACATTATATTATTAAGCCTAAATTAAACAAATTTATAAAAAAAAAACATTATCACTTTCTCAAAACCATTCAAAATCGTACTGTAAATTGACAAAAAAATAAAATGAAACATTAAAATCGTGATGTATCTCGCTGCATTGCGCGAGTAGTAATTCTATAAAAAAAACTTTTGGCATTGACGACAACTACATATATAAAAAATGAATAATAAAAATTGTATTAATATTTTCATGTTAGAGTATTGTTTATAATATTGTTATGCTTTTAATTTGGAAAAATGTTTATTTGATACTTAGTTTGACAACTCTTAGATTATATTGCAGTTGTTTTTGGTTCAATTATACTGAAAATGTAGCAATTGACACGATTCGTGTCGCCCTCGACAACTTAGAAAAGTCAAACAAGGTTTTTGTTGTCAAGATGGATATAATTGTAATTTGATTATGATATTATATTTTTATTTTACATAGGAATAGTGAAGGATTTTATAGATACTATCAATAACTTTGTATCATGTCTCGTATTATTTTTAACTAAAATATCTTATGTCAAATCTTTATTAGAAAATACATAATAGATTATTTATCTACCTACAAATTTAATCATGAATTCTGCAAAACGTGGTTTGAGGAATTTGATGATATATATTATGCGATTTGGTACTTCAAATAATAGTTACCATAACGAATTGGGATTTTATATTATATTTTTAAAATATAAAAAGCATATGTTAAATTAAAAATAAAGTAAAACATCGCATAATTTTCTAAACTCAAAACCAGGGGATGTGCAAAACTTGGTAAATTCGATTAAAAAAAATAAGTGGATAGTTTAGGAAAACTCAATGATTTTTTCTATTTTAAATGATTAAGTTTTTAAACTATTTTTTTAAATGAAAAAATCATTAAACTTTTTTTCAAATGAATAAGTTCTTGAACTTTTTTTAATCAATAAACCATCAAATTTTTAAAAATTGGTTACCTACATCTTCTTTTAACCCTAAAAAGTTATCTAAAACCGGCTAGGAATGTTTTAAAGTGAAAAAAGAACCAAAATCAGATTTCCAGTTCCCAAACCCTACGTCATTCAAAACCCTCATCATTGTCTGCTCTCTATCACCATTGTTGGCCCCTGACATTGATCTCCCTCCTTTTAAATGTTTTTCGATTATCCATCTTTTTATATGTTTATATGTGCTCCATTAAATTGTCGTAAAAGATGGATAATCAAAAGAGAAAGAAACAGATCAAAAAGAGGGAGATTTATGGCAAGGTCTAATGGCGATGAGCGGCATTGGCGGATGTACCCTTTGATGGTAGGGGTCCTAGGTCCCCAATAAAACCCACCATTTTTTTAAGAAAAAGGCATAAAAAATTGTTTTTTTAGTAAAATTTTTAACTGGCCCCTAATAAGAAGAAAACAAAGGTCCCAGATTTGATATCTTGATCCTAAATTTTAATCGGTCAATTTGCTTTACATATATATATATATAGGAGCGTATACGAGTCAAGTTTCTAACCAATTACTCGAGTTCGAACTCGTTTATCTCGAGCTCGGTCTTATTAATTATCTAGATTGAGTCGATCTCAAATACAAAATAAAACTCATTTATACGATTTCTTAAAAACTCATTTTTTCGACACTGTTAAGTGTGCCCCCAACCATAAAAACTTCTGGATCCGCCACTGATGAGCGGTATGGAGAACGAACAATGATGGACCGACGAGGAGTGGCAAGGGGGAGCGATGTTGTGTGCGTGTGGTTGAGTGACGTAGGATTTGGAACGGTAAAACTGATTTAATGCAATTTTACTTTAAAATATTCATAGCCGGTTACAAAAATTAAATTTTTTTTGGTTAAAAGGACATAGGTAACCAAATTTTAAAAGTTCAATGGTTTATTTATTCAAAAATCAAGGATTTGATTATTCAAAATGAAAAAGTTCATTGATTTTTTAATTAAAAAAAAAAACAGTTTAGGGACTTAACTATTCAAGATAGAAAAATTCAGTTGGATTTTTTTTAACTTCCTCCAAAATCAAAGAATCAGATCAATAAATATCTTATGTTATATTTTTTATTCTAGATATTTGAAGTTGCAAAACTCATTTTTTTTCTTATAATATTCAAACTAAAAAGTTTTTACTAATTTTAAGTTATAAGATTAACTAAAAAAACCTTTAAGAATCTAAGTTATGTGAGCAAGTGAAGAAAGGAATGAGTAATGAGAAGAACCACCATCTTCATATGACGCTATATAATTGCATGCTTACTTCTATTTCCTTTGTTATATAAGTCCCAAAAAGGAAATACTTTTTTTTCTTTGTTCTTTTAAACAAAAAACAGAAAATGCGAACCCGTGATTTTGGAGGTGCAATTTTTACGTTATCGGTTGTTGTTGTTGTTGTTCAAGTCATGTTTTCTAAAAAAATGACGTTGGCGTCGGCAAGAGCCACTGTCCCTCTTCATTCGAATGCAACGGTAAAACATCTTATGCTTCATTTTTGTTTTTTTCGGATTTTTGATGTCAAACAGAATCTAAGATGTTTTTGTTTTCATGCTACAGAGAAATTGCACGTATGCAATTACAGTAAAAACAACTTGCACAAAGGGTGCTGATACTACCAACCATGTGAACATAAGGTTTGGGGACTCGGATTCAAATGACATCCTCGTGCATCACCTCAACTCAAAGCATGTCAAAAGGCTTGATCCACTGGAGCCACAGGTTCTTGACGACGTGCCAATAAAACCGTTTCAAGCTTGCACGATAGACCAATTTGAACACACAGGCCTCTGTGTAGATTCACCCGTGTGTTATCTATACCTAAAATTGACAGGTCAAGATGATTGGCGTCCTGGTTTTGCACAAATTCGAGTACTAGAGGGCCCACATCTCAGTTCAGATTACTTTTATTTTCGTAGGTATCTACCAAGAAACGTATGGCACGGTATAGACGTTTGCGACACCAAGGTTACCCCATTTGGGCTAAAATACAAAAGGAAGTTGTTTGGCTAGCAGTCTTGCCGCCATTAATGTCCTTGCTCTAGGAATCAAAAAAGTTAGTCCAATTTTTAGTTTCAAATTCAAAGTATTGTATAAGTTTCGGTGTATGATATAAAAGTTGCTATATTAGTATTTGAATTTGATTTCTTTTTTTGTTGCAAAAATAGCATTAAAAACTCGTTGGTTTTCCAATCCCTATCTAATACAGATCTTGTGAATGAGTCCAAAGAAATTTTTGATTGATTTACATAATTAAAACACTTTTTATGTGTATTGAGAAAAATTAAAAGATGTCAATATCACGATGGTGTCGGGTTGAGGGGAAAACCTAAAAAAAAAGAAAACTGAGAAATATATCCTGGTAGCCCTTCATCTAAACTGTATGTACTTGTGTATACAAGTAATTTGTAACATGCACATGTGCATAATGCACACGTCGGTAAAAACCAAAAAAACAACTTAATTTACTTGTATGCACAAGTGCATACCGTCTATATCAAGGCCTACCAAAATGTTCATCAATTTTCTATTTTTTGAGGTTTTCCCTTGAACATCCCTCTATCACGATGTACAATAAATAAATATATAGGGGTGGTTTCATTTGCAAACCACCCAAATTTTGCAAACCGTGCAAACCGTCAATTTTATTGGTTAAGTTAATGAAATTTTTTAATTTGATAGAATTGTTTCATATAATTATTTTCTTGATGAAATTGTTCATATATTTGTGTTTTTTTATGTAAAAATAAAAATGTTTCATCATAATGAGAAAAATATATAAAAAAATATCATTTTTATTTTTTGGATTGGGTCCCTCAAGTGAATCAATTACAGGGATGGTCATCGTGGTTTCATTTTTTGTCATGGATTAGGTCCCTCGTGTTAACAACCATTTAAAATCTCCATTAACTTAAAAGTATTTTCATGTTTTCGCTATATTATGAAATTTGTAATTATTTCAAGGGTCTATTTTGTCAAATTCTGAAACTTAGTAATAATAATAATAAACAAAAAAGAAAAAGAAAAAAATCAAACACAAATCCAGTATCGACTTCTTCTCCATCATCGACCCCTCCCCAGTCCCTCACCTCTAGCCCTCCCATCTTTGGTCACTCTCTCTTCTCTGCTTTCGTGAAGACATCAATATGATGAAGAAAACGAACCTACCGTTTCTTCTAAAGAATCCTTCGATGAAGAAATCGATCTAGTGAAGAAGTCGACTTAGATTTGGTGAAGAAATCAAACCGGATCTGGTGAAGAAATCAAACATGTCGTTTCTTCTAAGTAAATCATTGGGTTGAAGACATCGAAGAACCATTCGGAAATCCACGAAAGGTGGAGTGTTCTTCTCTGTGATTTTTGAGTTTTGATTAGGGTTTTGGATTTTATGGTTTTGCCAATGCTTTTTTGATATGGTATGAATTTTAGGGTTTTCGATTTAGATTTAGGATTCTTGATGTTGTGTTCTTAATGAGTTCTTAACAAATTTAATGTTGATATCTTTTGCGTTCTTCGTTTAATTAGGATTTTTTCTTTCGGTTGAAAAAATATGGAAAATCAGTGATGTAAAATCCATATCTGCATAAATGATTTCAAAATAGGTTTTGTTATTGATTTGTTTTTAAAAATGGGGTTTGCTTTTGATCTTGTTATTAAAAAATGGGTTTGTGTTCTAGATTTTATTTTTCGAAATGGGTTTGTGTTGTTAATTTTGTTGATGATTTTTGTGGGGTTTGAATCTTTGGTTTTCTTTGATTTTAGTTATGATTTTTGGGTGGTTTGATTTTTGTTGGAAGAGATAGAAATTGGCAAAACATGTGGGTTTAGAAATTTGGGAAAGAGGCGTGGAAGAGGGAGAGGAATATGGGTTTCTTCAGTTTCATAAATTGGTAAAACAGGTTCTTGAAATAATTATAAATTTCATAATTACAGTAAAAACATGAAAATAGTTTTAAGTGAACAGAAATTTTAAACAACTCTTAATATGAGGGATCTGATCCATAACAAAAATGAAACCACGATGACCATCCTTGTAATTATTTCACTTGAGGGACCCAATCCAAATTTTCACCAAACCACGAGGACGAAACTTGTAATTTACTCTAATATCTTTAATTAATTAAAATAGTCTGGAAGGGCAAAATCGTCCAAAAATGAAACTCCTAATTATAGAAACCAGATGAAATCACGAAAATTTAACGGACATGATCAATGGAACTACCTAGTAATTTGGGATTACCATTAATTTTTCTTTTATTTATGGAAGATTTTTTATATTATTTTCACAAATAAAATAATTTGATTGTAACTAATACCATGAAACAATGAAAAACAAATCATGAAACAATAAAAACTGATTCATGAAACAATGGAATTAATACATGAACACCATGAAATGATACATAAATCCATGTAAATGATGCATGAACCCCATGACACTGATATATGAACCCCATGACACTGATATATGAACATCATAGAACTGCTAAGGTAACTAAGTGTATGGATCACTAAAGACATAACTAAAGAAATTTTGGAGTAGATTGTTAAAAATAAATAAACAAATAAATTATTATATTTTATTTATTCGTTATAATAAAATCGCAAGTTTGGTTTTTGAAAAAAAAAAGTTGATTTTCCAAAACATAAACGGTTATGATTGAATATATCCAATAGGGGTGTTCAAAAAAATTGTTGGACCGCTCAAACCGGTCGAACCAAGTCAAATCGGACCGTTTTTGTCGGTTTGAGCGGTCTGGCGGTCTGGTCTGGTCTAAAAAATTGTCCAACCGGGCAGTCCGGTCCAGTCTGCGGTCTTGAGATTTTTTTGGCGGTTTGGACCAAACCGACCGCCAAAAGACGGAAAATGAAGAAGTGAAGCCGTGGATTTTGTTTGCATAATTGTATATTATTTTTTTAGTGTTTTGTTGGGATATTTTATTAACTTTGTGGACTTTATTTACTTCAAATGGACTCAAGCCAATTAAGCTTTAAAATTCAAAATTATATATGTTTTTTATGTTTAAACTTTAAAGCCCATAAAAAACCTAATCCGTCTAAACCGGTCGGACCAAACCGCCTAAACCGCGGTCCGACTTGACCGATCTGGACACTTGATGTTAAATCGCTCGGTTTGAAAAATTAATAAACCGTCACTTTCGGTTTAGTTTGTGGTTTGAGGGGTTAAACCTCCCAAACCAGACCGCGAACAACTCTAATATCCAAAAATAATGTAAACATGATAATTACCATAAAAAACACCCTACATACTAAAATGATTATTGAACCTTCATAATTAAGAAAAATAATAAAATAAATGAAAAAATGTGATTGGTTGATTTTGGTTTGTACGAATAAGAGAGGTTTGCAAATGATCACTCCCTTATGTTGTTATAGTTGTGAAAAATTAAGGGTAATGATTGCTTACTGTTTTACGTGATATTGATTAAGTAAAATTTCTGTTGGTAAAAAATCATTTTATTAGGTGTAACTGCTAAATCTGATATATTTCCAAGCTCAAGATTTCACTCGCTTGAAAAACAACCTTAATTCCTGACGTGAACGGTCGCTTTTTTGGAACTAATTCATATGAGGTTACGAAATTTCAATATATTTTGATATGTAATGTAATATCCATATTGATCATATATATTTACTTGGAGGTAGATTGTAACTACCCAACCAAAAAAGTGCAAGACAACAATTAAATCTTAATAATAACTTATGCCAAAGCGGCCCCAAACGTACAAAATTAATTTCAAGGTTTGCAACGGCAACCTATACACAACTGAGATAAAGTAAAATAAAACTAAACTAAGGTGACGGTCTTCTATGCATTCACGCTGCACCTTCTCCTTGCCTTTATCAGCTCTACCTAGATCACGTCTGCCTGAAAAGGGTTTTTTAAAATTTAAAAGAGCGAGGGTTAGACCGGAGGTCTAGTGAGTCCCCTCTAACAAATAAGCAACAAAATAACTTTTCACACTTTAAACAAACAGATTTATAAACAACATAAAAGTAATTCACACTATTGACCACACTAGCGTCGAAGACGATGTGTCTAACTCGCACTGCCTTAATTTTGGGACACACCCCCAATGGCATAAACGGGCCACACTCCCCGACTTAGGTCGCATCTTCCACAAATAATGTATGCATACATTTAATTACCAACAAGTTATAAACAGTTTAAAATAAATTCCTCATGATCATGCTAACGTAGAAATCAAAGTTTTAATAAAACTGTAACACCCGTAATTTTTGGTAAGTAAATGTCACCCGGACATTTCTGTGACTTGTAATCGGTGGGGTTTTGTTGGGGAAATGCTTTGTATAAGTCCCTCAGAGTATCGGGAGCTTTGTCGTTGAAAAAGTCGGAATTTGAACCCTCAGTACACTTTGGGCGACTATGCTCGCGATTGTGACAGGGTGTCACTCTCGCGTGGCACAGTCGCGAGAATGGTACCGCGGGCACTCCCCTTCGGGCGACTATGCCAAGGGCATATTCGTGTGGCAATGTTGCCGGCGGAGTGCAGAGCTGCATAAAGTCGAATTTTCAGCCTCTCTCTCATTCCAACTTCCCCCATTTCACCCTTTTCTCTCTAGAAACCGAACCCAAACCCTAAAATCGGTTTTATACCCTCAAGTCACCAAATCCATGATATTCCAAGTGTTTCCCCACCACCCAACAAAGATTGGAAGCTATGGTCAAGAACCTCCACCTTCATCTTCCCCAAAGTTCGTGTTTGGGAGTTTGGGTTGAAGAATTGTTATGGGTGTCCTCGGAAGGTCTCATCGTATATAGTGGTAAGCTTTCTTGATTTTAAAAGGTTGAAATACTCCATTGTTGATCTCTTAGTGTTTGGTATACCAAATCTCGGATTTGGTGGTTTTGGAGAAATTAGGGTTTTGGATATTGTTTGGGATTTTGATTTATAATGTTTGGAGAATGTTCCTTATGGTTGATTATGGGTATTTATGGGTTGAAATGTTCGGATCTAGGTTTTGGAAGATTTCGGCTTGAGGATTCAAGTGGTCTTCAAAAGAGCTCGTTGGGTGAAATCTAGATTTACCCTAAATCTAGCAAGGTGAGTTCAAGTTGATTTGTGAAAACGGTGTACATGCCAAAATGTGTATTTTAAAGTGTTTTACATGAAATGGTTAACTGCTGATAAGTTTTGAGTATTTAGAAGTAAAATATGTTTTACTTAGTTATTTGTCAAAGTGTGAGTATTTTGATAAGTTTTCCTACTTAGTAAACTTGGGCTGTGTTAACCTCTTAAAATGCTTTTATTGGGTTTTGAACATTTCCAACAACTAAATAACATGAATTACGTATTCTTGGGGATTTTGTACAAGTAAGGTCTATTTTATGAGTTATACGTCTTTGACGATTTTGTACAAGTAAAGTCTAATTCATGATATATGCATTTGATGTATTTGCATTCATAAACACTTTGGAAATCTTGAGTCCCATCTCGTATGGAGTTTTAGGTAAATCTAGTCTTTGAAGTATGTGTCTTCATAAACGTTATTTAAAGACATTTCACTATTTTGGAGACCGGTAATTATTGGTCAAACGGATTTTGAGCTCTTTAGTTCGGTATTGGCTTAAACGAGTCGTGTGGACATTTGTCCGGATTTTTAACCGTCGTGGGTTTTGGATATGATGACACTTGATTTGTGTCATTGGTGAGTTACATGTTTTGGGAGCTTTGGTCTTTCAATTGGAGTCATGTAACGTTAGACAGTGTGTAATGGATCCATAGGCACGTGAGTCAGTCTGTCTTGGATGGTCAATTGGGTATTGCGGGGTTGAACTTCGGTACCTATGTTTTATGACCAGAAACTTTACAAGTGATTGCTAGGAGGGTTGAGTCGGCTAGTGCTACCGGAATAGTAGGCGCTAGGACCTCCGCCGCTTGAAGTAATGCCTGAGAGGTAGTCTTTAAGTGTGTCGGGCCTTCGGGATGGAGTTCTTCGGAATGATCTATCAAGGTAAACTGACTTGGGGTGACACTTGTAAAGAAGTCGTAGGGACACCGGGTTGGGATGTCGGGAGGTGTCATGCGATTAACGTTTTTTGGGTGGCATACTTTTGTATTCCCTCCACCCTCAACGGATACGGGTTTCCCCCGTTCTTGGCTATCAGTATGTTAAATATAAGAACGTCTTATTTTATTGTCATTGGTTCCTTACGGTCGCGTGAGTATTGGACCAAGTGTCCATGTTTTCGAACGTACGGTATATGTGGTTTTGATAACGATTCATGAATCGAGCATTCTGTCCCACCCGCGTTTTGGGTACTTTGGGTTATAAATGGTTATTCATGTTTTTATCAAATAAGTGTCGAACTATGATCCCGTTTGGGTGAGTTATGCGTTGCACGTTATATAAGAAATGTGTGTTTTGGGAGCTTTGCCTTAAAAGTGCACATTATGGGAAAATGTGTCGTTTCCATTTTAAGCGTAATATTTCGAAGGACCTTGCTTTAAATTGAATTATTTTCTTTTAAAGATATATACTTATGTTAAAACTCTTGAGCTCACTAGGCGTTAAGCCTAACCTTTTTATTTGTCGGCATGTGCATCAGGTTTCAAGGTTGAGAGTTGGTTCTAGCAATCCTGTGAAGAGTAAAGCCTTAGCTAGATCCGAAAGTAAGTATTCGGTGAAGTCTTCCGCCTTATGGAGATAGTGAGTATGCATGGGTATTAGTAGCACCCGTCCCTTATAGTCTGTATATATATAAGATGGTATACGTGTATGGTAGCTAAATCTGAATCCGTGGTTGTAGATGATTCATTTATCGATGTATTTAGAAAATTTTAAATAAGTTGCTATAATAAGATTTGAAGGTGTTACAAGTTGGTATCAGAGCTTAAGTTTGAGAGATTTATGTATTGATTTTTGGATGCCTAGACTCAAACTAGCGTTCTTATAAGCGATTGAAAGTGAAGTTGCACATTAGGCGCCTTAAGATAAGATATCTTGGAGTTGATCGGGTCGCTAGAAACGGGAAATCGTCAATGGTCGCAAGGATGATCATGTATGGTACGTTCATAATGGCACCTGGCCAGTGTTATGGTGAACCTACATATCACATGTGTATACTTGAACTACCTTAGTATGATGACCGTTGGGGTAGTGAGAATGTTTCTAAGCGAGTAATCTAACGAAAGGTTGATGTCTATAGCGATGTGACGTTGAAGTGATAGTTAAATGCGTTGAATGCATTAAGTTGATCATCTTGAGTAAGAATTATTGGTTGGATTAGAACTATAAGTTCGTTAGACCAATTTTATTTTGAGGAGAAATTGTAAGTTAACCCAATTAGTGGGTTTGTGACCCTAAGATGCTTGATGTATCCTGATGACAATAGTACGTCGGGAAAATGGAGGAGTGTAGTCCTGAGTTGCTGAGTGCCGACCAAGTTCATGCACGAAATTTATTTCTAAAATAAGTTTGCATCAACTGTTTCTCATGTATTCGAAGCATAAAGTGTGTTATACTTGAAGTCTTGGTAAAACATTTAGCACTCATCAGATTTTTAAACTGTGAGCTTAAGCATGCATGGAATTGTTTGTTGCAAGTTATTACAATTTATATGGAAAAATCTCCCCGTCTCTGTTTTGTGTTTAACGCTATTTTTGGACATCTTAAGATCCGTGTTTTAATGCCACATGTGGTATTGGGCAAGTGACTGTAGAATTTTTAACCTTGATATTGGATCTCCTCCACGTATGTTAAGGTTTTAAAGGAAGAGTTGTCCCGCTGTTCTTGAGTCGGGATTTTTTGTGTAATTTTACTCTGTATGAGTCGTGTTTAATTTTACGGGGTATAGTTTTGCGATCTTTTTGGGTTCGTAAGTGTATTTTGAGATGTGTGAGTTTTAACTTTATGTCGTATAATTTACAAGCTTTTGAGTGTCGTATCTCATGGGAGTTTTGTTGAAAAGGGTCACTTTATCTTACGTGGTGGTTTTAAATTTTTTACCTTTTTAGACTTATTGTCGTTTTACGCTCCTATGTCGGGAAACAGAGATTTGACACCGCTTGATTTTACCGTCAATAAAATTATGAAAGTTTAGTTGGGGTTATGGCGTTTTATTTTATGACCATTCGAACCGCGTAATAGAAAAGAAATTTTGGAATGTGTAGATTGACATTATTGTGTGCATTAATTTACGAGTTTTGTTTGATACCTTGCTTCATGCGAGTCTTGCATCTACACTTTTGCAACCGTAAGAGGCACCTTGAAAAATCTAAATGTCGCATGATTGCATCTTCAGTTTCACACGAGTATATGTGCATACTTTTGGGTTGAATCCGACTTTCACTCGCGTGAGTAAAAATGCGAAATATTTATGTTGTCTTATATATTAAATTTTAATCTAAGCGTGTTTCGCTTGTTGACCTTGTTGTTATAAATTTTCCGCAATACATGAAATGAATTTTCGAATTGCATATTGTTGTAGTTACCATCTTGGTCAAATGTGTTTTATCGAGGCGACTGATATGCATTGAGAAATCAATGCATTTTCACCCTTTTTCTCTCTTTTAGGATAGTTGTTTTATTTTCAAATCCCTAATTTGAGTCTTTTTTATATGTTATTTTCCCTATTTCTTTATGAGGCTTAATGTGGTAGTGAAACTCATCTTTTGGTTAAATAGTAGCTTATTTTATGTTTATTGTTCAAATATTGCAGCAGTTAGTCACAGCATTCCCGCAGCATTAGATGGCAGCAAGCTTTTGGATGGGCTTCATGGATCCAGCTGTCATGGTTATTGGGCCAGACTTCTGTTAAAACTGTGGGATGCTGATTTTTGAAGAAATCATCATATTTGCTTTTGGGAAAATGTCAAAAACACTTTATTTCTAGCTTTTGTCTTTTGTGTAATCTTGGGCCCCAAGTTAGTCTTTGCCCAATGGTTATTACCCAATTTCTTTTGTATAAATATGTGGGTTTAGGTGTTTGTTTAGCGGGCAAGTAATTAATCTCAAGTAGGAATTATTCTCTCAAACTTCAAGTTAGCAAGTACTCTAAAGTTCCAAGTAGCTAAAAGCTTTTGGTTCTCAAGACCCAATCGGTTTCATAAACCGATTGTTACATTTTCGTAATCATTTTAATATAAGTCTCGTATTTACTTTATTTCTTGCTTTCTTGTATTTATTTATTTATTTACGCTTATTGCATTTACATTCCGTAATTTATTATTGTCATTTACTTTACGCAATTTACTATTATGTCTTTAATTTCCACTCTTTATATTTCTTGCAATTTAACTTCCGTCATGAGTAGCTAATTTCATTAGCTTGGGTGTGAGGCAAATGGTGAGTTTTTAAATCAAAGGAAAGTGGACGTCGCTTCTCAATAACGATGTTCCACCATTTCATTCTAAGTTTTATAAATCCAAACGCACTTCTTGACGAATTGATCGCTTTGAAAGTGGTAAAGTGTAGTGGACTCAGAGATGGGCCACATTAATACACGTCAATTCGAATGACATAGGAAGTATACTTGGAAAAGTTGCTTACCAAGAAATTTGGCAACTATGTTTTTCTAATCGATATATTCTCGACGAGTTGATCACGAGTCAAAGTGTTAAAGTGTAGTGGACTCAGAGATGAACCACTTGGAACACGTCAACTTGAATGATATGGGAATTAACTCGAGAGAGTGATTTTTATTAAACTTGTTTTTTTATCCATATACTTTAAGAGCACCGTTCAACACTATCACTGGTTCTGATACTGCATAGAGATGTGCCTGGTTGAAGCTAAATCCAAGTGTTACGGCTGAATCCGAGAGGATTGTTCTTAAAATAGGTGGTGGAAATAGTTGCTGAGAGACGCAATGCTGTAGCATCCCTACAACATTGGTCCACAGAAACTTGTATTTGATACTCACCACAAGTCTTACACCCTTGCTATCTTTATTCTCTGTTATTTTAAGTTAACTGTTAACCAAACCAAACAAAGTCTTCAAATTCGCCATCTGAAATCATCTCTTTCATTACACTTTTATTGCACTTTTACAACAATCTCTGTGGGACGATATTCGGTATTTTACCACTTTATTACTTGAAAGACGATATTGGGTCTCATTGTATACTTTCTTTGAGATTCAATTATCACATGTCTTAGTGGTGTGCAAACATCCGCATCAAGTTTTTGGCGCCGTTGCCGGGGATTGGCTCGCTAAAAGTCTGTAAAAGTTTTCTAAAAGATTTGATTTTTCTAACACCGTTTGAATCACCTTCTCTTGGTGTATGCCAAGAATACCGTGTGGGGAGTTATTTGAGTTCGACCCGGACATAGAAAGAACATTCCGTAATAGAAGAAGGACTCAAAGAATTTCATTAATCATAAAACCTCCAATCATGGAACCACCCCCACCAGGTTTCGAGAATTGGGTACCTAGAGTAGAAAATCCACCAAGACAACAACCGCAACCGATATTTCATGATGCACCACCTATTTTTGGAAATCCACCTGAAATCCCTTTTCAGCAAATGCCAAATCAAGGGAACAATAATCATAACCATAACCGAAATCAACATCCTAATGATGATGATACAAAATCCAATGGTAACAATGAGAATAGGGATGATGCTCCAAACATAATTAATCTTGCAAATTCCAAAGAGGGAAAGATTATGGACTATGTTATTCCCGATTTTGAGCAATTAAATTCAGGGATAGTTAGGCCCCATATTCAAGCCCTCCATTTTGAGCTAAAACCCATCATGTTCCACATGTTACAAACCAATGGACAATTTGCCGGAATGCCATCAGAGGATCCTCACTCTCATTTGAAATCTTTTATGGAGATCACCGATGCATTCTTGATCCCTGGGGTATCTAAAGATGCCTTGAGACTCACTCTTTTTCCATTCTCTCTAAGGGATCGGGCAAAGTCATGGTTTAATTCATTGGCACCTGGTTCTGTACCATCTTGGAGCAATATGGCTGAAAAGTTTTTGCGAAAGTATTTTCCACCTACCCGAATGCTAAGTCCAGAAACGAAATTTGCATGTTTAAACAAATGGACGATGAAGCAATTCCCGATGCATGGGAAAGGTTTAAGGAGTTGTTGAAGAAATGCCTTCACCATGGCATTCCCTACTGTATTCAACTCGAGACATTTTACAATGGGTTAACCCCCATGGCGAAACAAATGCTCGACGCGATATCAGGAGGGGCCTTTACAGCCAATACCTATAATGACGGGTATGAAATTCTTGAAAAGATTTTAACAAACAATGGACATTGGGTTGATCCACGTGCTCAAACTCAAAAGAAAACTGTTGGGATTCATGATGTCGATGCATATACTGCATTAACAGCACAACTTGCTTCCATGGCCACAATGCTTAAAAACTTATCTTCAAACCAAGAAATGCAACCAATTGCTGCTACATCTACTCAGTCAGTCCTTTCTGTACAATGTGTTTGTTGTGGTGGGGAACACTCTTATGAACATTTCCCTCAAAATTCTGAATCAGTGAATTATGTTCAAAATAGATCTGCTTCCTACGGCAACACTTACAATGCAAGTTGGAGACAACACCCAAACTTTTCTTGGAACAGTCCATGTTTAAATCCTCCTGCACAAAAACACAACATCACGCTAGTAGTTCTCAGCATCATCAAAACCAAGGTTCACAACATCATCAGAACCAAAGTTTACAGCATCATCAGAATCACAATTTTCAAAATAACCAACCGCCTTTTCAAAACAAACAACATTGAGAGTCCAAGAACACTGATTCTTTAGAGAGAGAAAGTAGAGAGAGAGAATATTGAAGCGCAAAGTATGAAAATCAGATTAATGTGCGTGTCGAACTTACAAGACACAAAGACCAAAGGGACTTAAATACCCTTGGTCAATACAACACAGAATAAGCACTAAACACAATATTTGACCAAGCCCTATAAATACAATGATTACTATAAAATCAGACCTAACAATCTCCCCCTTAGTAATCATTGGCGCTTTGGTCTTCAAAAATCATCTTCTATAACAGCATGGACCAATAAAGCGACTTCGAGAAGCTTTCTGACTTTTAAAGGAAAAATTTCTTCTCAGCATCTTTCAGATAAAAAATTTCTTTGCTGCTTAAGCTCTAGACGATACACCTCTTTTGAATGATCTTGAATGAACTGTGATGTTCGGAGCAGGAACAACAAAAGAATTTGTTGTAGCTGAGAGAATATAATCTTTGAGCGAATCTTGATCAGTAGATAAACTTTTGAGCTCTTTGTCTCTTTAACTTCTCCTTGACTTCTCCCCCTCATGACCTTGATGATCTTGATCAACTTGGTCATGCAAATGTTGGAGACGAGACAGTGTAAAATCTGCAAAATCAAAACAGTAGAGAAAACAGGGAGGTTTGCGCTTCATGTTGGATGCGCAAACCAAGGTTTGCGTTTCATGAAGGGAGCGCAAAGCAAAGTTTGCGGTTCAAGAAGGAAACGCAAAGCAAGGTTTGCATTTCACGAAGGAAGCGCAAAACAAAGTTTGCGGGTTGTTACCTCAAAAACAGATATAATCTTTGAAAAATATTCTCTTTGTTCACTCCCCCTTGAATAATGCATTAATCCATTAAAATATATTTATGAGAACACAATGATCTAATATCAATGTAAAAGAAAAATATACTGAATATAAATTTTGAAACAACTAAACATATAAAATTTTAAACACTAAACAAATAAAATTCTACTCAGTAAAATATCACAGATTTATCAATCATTTGAAATCAAACATATGTTGTTGGATACAAGAACAAGTTTTATTGCATATCAAGTTAAAACATGTTCAGTTTCAAAAACTTCCAGCAATCTATTCAGTGTGCTCACATGTGAATCTTCAATTAGTTTCAAGAAAATGCAATTCTAAAAATATTATAGAGAACTTTGCATATACTCACACTAAGCCATCAAAAATTAAGATTTTCACAAATTTATAGGTTTATCGCAACTCAAACATATCACCAAGTATCATGAGATGTGTGCTCATTGGCATCTTTTTAGCAGTGTGCACATTAGCATCTTCACATGAGTGTGCTCTTTGGCATCTTTTAAGCGATGTGCACTTTGGCATCTTTTAATCAGAGAGTTAATTAAGTAAAGAACATGCCGTAAACGTAACTTTCTATTTGACCCTATTGCAGGATTTGGGTCAGCCACTCCCAGACCAGTTGGCCTTAGGGGACTAGGTGTCAAGCACCCCTTGGAACTTACTCTCCCAGATCAGAAAGGCTATATCGACATATCCTAAACCCATTCATACCAGTAGAACATGACTTTCGATCTGATTCTATTGAAGGATTTGGGTTCGATCACTCCCAGATCAATTGACCTTAGGGGACCAGATGACAAGCATCCCGAGGAACTTACTTTCCCAAACCATAAAGGCCACAGGTACAAACTTTTAAACTTAGAGATTTCTGTATTTTATGAAATTATTATTCATCTCAAATACAAGGATCTACATCTAAGTGCTTAGCCCATATTTTCATTCCAATCTATAATTCTGATTAATTAGGAAGTCTAAGCAAAGTAAACTATAAAAATTCCGAATCACACAACTTTAAAGCAGTAATAAAAGTTTCAAACATGTTGCTGACTTTTCGACTTTTGTAAGACTTGAAATTTGACCATATAAAAACTTTAATATAAACAAAAGAACTTGAAAATTTATCCTAGACACATATTTTATTCAAAAGAAAGAAAAAATGTAAAACTTTAATTTATAAAATAAAATTTGTAAAGATTTAAACTTTTAAACTCAATATGCCGATGTTAAAAATTTTCCTTAAAGACAAAATGTAAAGAATTCGGCAAATTGATATTTAGTTGGAACAAAATAAAATTCAACTATTTCATCTTTTACATTAAAGAAAATAAATTTGTGTCTCATATTAAAAGAAAATTTTGGGTAATAAAAATTCATGAGATAGATAAACAAGCTCAGATTCTTGAAACATTGAGAAAAACTGGAATACCATCATTATCAGAGATAAAATGCAGCGGAAATAAAATTGATGTACTCACAGTATCTCATATAGTCAGAAGCTTAAATCATTGAAGAACGAGTTCTAAACTGATTTGTTTAGAAGTCGTTGTCTATGAAGTACGGGTCCTGAGCTGAAATACTCAGAAGCCAATTTCCCTTACTCCCCCTTAACATGTGATGTCTGCAACTTTAAATCAGATTGAGATTTGGGTACCCACTTAAATTTGGGCCCGTTTTTGTTAGTTGCAGTTCGTATGGGGAAAGAATAAACAGAATTGACATTTAAAGCACGAAGAATATTATCAGAGAAATAATCACAACTATCAGAAGAGAAAGCATAATCATCAGAACTAGAATCTGAGGAAGAACATGAGATATGTTTTGAAATTCAAAACATTTGCTTTCTAGAATATTTTGAAATTTTATTACATTTAGCAAATGAATCACTGTTATAAAGTTTGTCTACACATTTATCCTCATCAACAATAGATTCATCAGATGTCCGCCTCGCTCTCCAGATTTGCTTCTTTGACTTGCTCACAGTCCTATCTGAAAGAATAGAATCGGAAGAATTAGAACAGTCAGAAATAACTTTATCTTGTTTCTTCGACTTCTTTGACCGTCTTCTTTTACGCTTAGGTTTATAATATTGATCATTGAGCGTAAAAGAATCATCAAGAATTTTAGACTTAATATCTAAATCAGAAGAAATAAATTTATCCAAGCAACCAATCTGATCAACTAAAAAATCTGAATTAGCCTCGGAGTCTGAAGAAATTGGAGAAAATATTTTAAAATTTGAAACTTCCTTTTTATTTTCCTTAGAATCAGAAGATAGGCTAGAAATAGAATCTGATTTTTGAGAAAATAAATTTTCTTCAAGACTAGACGTCATGAAAGAAAGAATAATATCAGATTCAATTTTCTTCAAAATATTTTGATCTTCTATCTGATCTTCAAGATCTATGATTTTTATTTCTAATACTAATGGAGGAGTATATTTCTTCGAATCATAAATGATTGGAGAAATATTTCTTTTATCAGAATCAGGTGCATAAGGAGCAAAATCATCAAACATTGAAGATTTGATAGGAGATATATCATTTAAAACTCTTCTACCTCTTCTTGATTTTTCAGGAAAATATTTGGCATTTTCAGACGTATAAACAAAAGGAATTTCATTTTTCTTATTATTTATCCTTTTCTCATTTTCGATTTCTAACACTTGCTTCTCATTCATTCAATCAATTTTAAATTGAGGAGCGTAATGAGCAAGAGTCAGATAATCGTAATTATATAAAGTTGGGGATTTTTCAATCGCATTGTTTAAACAATGAGGATTTTCAAAACCAAGACCCCATCTCTGTTTTAAAGCCTCTTCACTCCTTGTATTGTTCATAAAAATTGTTTGTTCAGATTGGTCTCTTCGATAAAGCTTTTCTTCTAACTTATTTATTTTATCTGAAAATTCATCTTTTAAATTAGTCATAGCCGTCAAAGATTCAAGATAAGTCTTATTTGAATTTTCCAAATCATCCAATTTCTTTCGAAAGATGTCTTTAGTATTTTCTAAAATGGATTTTTCATCTTTCAAAGAAATTTTCAGTTTGTCAATCAAATCTGACTTTTCAGAATTTAAATTCTTTTCAGATAAAATCTTTGAACGTAAATCAGACAAAGCATTAATTATGATATTCATCTGAGAGGTAATGAAATTATAATCAAATTCAGAATATACCTCATCTTCATCAGAATCAGAATCGGCTGACTGATCATCACCGATTAAGCACATCTGAGCGATATCGACGTTTGATGCTTCATCATCGGAATAATCCAGCCAGAATTCCTCCTCGGCCAGCAAAGCAGTTCCGTTCTCTCTCTTTTCTGCTAATTCCACTTTCTTTCTGTAGTATGCCGAATCCCTAACCACCTTTGCTCTACACTCCTTTGACATGTAACCCGACTTTCCGCAGTTGTAGCAAGCATCATTCTTTAGCTCAGGTACTTTCACTTTAGGACCGGAAGTGAAGCGAGAATAGTTGGAACCCGACTTTGGTTGGAATTTTCTCTGGTAATGCTGAGAGAGAAGGATCATCGCTTTCTGTAATGTCTTGCCATCATCTTCAGTTGACCCGGTGTAAGCGTTATCAGACAACGCTTGTTCAGTCAGTTGCTTCGTGATGAGAGCAACCAGATCTACTGTTTTCTTCTTTTTATCCATCTTGGCCTTTTTCTCTACCACCAAACTTTCATTAGTCATCAGAATCTCGTAAAGTTCTTGAATCTGCATTGTGGAGATTCTGACATCATTCCTTAATCTGTGGCATGATTTATTCCACTCAGACTGAAGAGCATTAAGGAATTTCAGATTTGTCTCAAGAGCAGTATTTTCCACTTTAATCTTTCTGAGATCATTAATCACAGTGCAAAACCGGTCAAAAGTCACCTTCAGAGATTCATTGTCCTTTGCCTTAAATTCCTCAAAGTTATTCATGAAGCGAGTCTGGCGTATTTGAGTAGCAACTGATGATCCAAGCATGATCTTTTCTAACTGAGTCCACATCATATTTGGATTATGTTTGAAACAATCAATTCGATTGTAGATTGAGTTAGGCAGAGCTAGCATCAAATTGGACTTTGCTTCTCTATCGGCTTTTTCACGTTTAATTTCATCATCAGTCAAAGGAATGTCATTTTTCGGTCTGATGAATGGTCCTTCAGTAAACGACTTCATCATATTTTCTCCATTTGTCTGACGCTCAATGAAATTTATGAATCTATCTTGCCACTGTGTAAACTCATCTTCATTGATTAAGACTGGTGGACGAGTATCTGTTCCCAATTGCATCATCAGATCATTTGAGTAGAACCTAGCTTGGAAAGCAAACTTGGCAGAATCCATTGCTGATGTACCAGAAAAACAAAAATCAGATTGAATTGAAAAAAAATTCGAAAAATATAAAAAAATGAAAATTTGAAAAACACTTGTTATGACACAAAGTTTAAAAAAAAAGAAGACACACTAAAAAAAATTTCCAGACTCTTTTTTTTTTTTTAACTAAGACAGGGAGACGCGCAAGATGAAGTTTCGGATCACAGAGGACACGCAAGATGAGGTTTGCGTTTGCTTAGAGAGACGCAAAGTGAACTTTGCGTTTGCTTTGAGAAACACAAAGTGAACTTTGCGTTTGCTTTGAGAAACGCAAACTGTGACTTTGCGGGTGTAGGAGGATGCGCAAAGTTAGCTTTGCGTGTGATGAGAGAAACGCAAAGTAAACTTTGCGGATTGAACTTGAAACGCAAACTTGTCTTTTCGGTTGAAGGCAGAAACGCAAATCAAACTTTGCGTTTGTAGAGGGAAACGCAAACTTCACATTGCGGGTTGAACTTGATACGCAAAGTAGCTTTGCGTTTCCAATGAGAACCGAAAACCTGAAAAACAAGATCAATATTAGTAGCACATGCAATTCAACTAAATGAATGAAACGCAAAACAACATGAATGACACGCAAAGTAATATGAATGACACGCAAACCACATGAATGAAGCGCAAAGTTTATGAATGAGGCGCAAACTAACAAAATCAAGAAATGTTTCGTAAAAATGAATGAAACTATGAAATTTAACCAAGAAAATTACAAACTTAATGTCGAAAACACATTTCTAACACACTTCAACCAACAAAATCGATTAAAAAACACTAAAACTCAAACCCGTGAATGTAGCAGTGCTTGAACTCGTGTTTTCCAGAAAACTTTTAAATTCAAAAATTGATGATCTAAATCAGTTTTTCTTGTAAAACAACCTAAAACAAATGTGATCGATTATCAAAAACGAAACTAATGAAATAAAAAACAACACAATTCGATCACAAACATATCCAAATTTTATGAGAAATCAAGAAAACGAGATTTTCTTGAAAAATTCAAGAAAATCGATCAAATTTTCGATTTCAATCACAAATTCAAATTAGAAAATGCAATCTCTCAATTCTCTCAAGATTCAGTTGGCTCTGATACCAATTGAGAGTCCAAGAACACTGATTCTTTAGAGAGAGAGAATATTGAAGTGCAAAGTATGAAAATCAGATTAATGTGCGTGTCGAACTTACAAGACATAAAGACCAAAGGGACTTAAATACCCTTGGTCAATACAACACAGAATAAGCACTAAACACAGTATTTGACCAAGCCCTATAAATACAATGATTACTATAAAATCAGACCTAACAAACATGCACAAACTGAATCATCATCTTCCTTGGAAGCTATGATGAGGGGTTTCATGACCCAAACTCAGACTGCACTCCGGAACCTAGAGACTCAAGTCAGTCAAATTGCTCAGAATCAGAACAATAGGGTTGCAGGAACTTTACCCAGTAACACAGAGGTCCCAAAAGCCCCAGGAAAAGAACATGTGAAGGTTGTGACCCTTAGAAGTGGTAAAGAACTGACAAAAACAGTGCTGGAAGAATTTGGACCAATGACCAAATCAAATTTTGAAAAAACCATAAGGTCAGAATCCAATGCTACAGCATTTCCCCTTGTTGATGAAATACCAACCAAGTATCTAGGAGACCAAGAGTCTAAGGAAACCAACCCTATCCCTCAAAGGTTTGACTACCTATTCCCAGAAGAAACTCTTAAGAAAAAGACAGAAGACAGTAATATTCTAACCACAACACAAGAGAGTGTACCAAAAGGCATAAAGGACCCATCTTGCTCAACACATTCAAACAAAGTTGTCATAAAACCAGTTCCTCCCTATGTACCTTTTCCCCAAAGGTTAAGGAATCAAAAGGAAGAATTGCAATTTAAAAAATTCTTGGATGTGTTTAAAGAGTTGCATATCAACATACCTCTTGTTGAAGCAATTGAGCAGATGCCCAGTTATGCAAAATTTCTCAAAGACATCCTAAGTAAGAAAAAGAAGTTAACTGAATATGAGATCGTTGCCCTTACTGAAGGATGTAGTGCCCTCTTGACCAACAGAATACCCCCTAAGCTAAAAGACCCAGGGAGTTTCACCATTCCCTGTTCAATAGGTGGGAAGGAAGTTGGGAAAGCCTTGTGTGACTTAGGAGCCAGTATCAATCTCATGCCATTGTCTATCTTTAATAACTTAGGAATAGGAGAGGCCAGACCCACCACAGTCACTCTCCAATTGGCTGATAAGACTATTGCCTACCCGAAGGGCAAAATAGAGGATGTCTTAGTTTAGGTTGACAAGTTCATCTTTCCGGCAGATTTTATTATCTTGGATTTTGAGGCTGATAAAGATATTCCCATCCTTTTGGGAAGACCCTTTCTAGCCACCGGAAGAACTCTGATAGACGTCCAAAAGGGAGAGTTGACCATGAGACTCCAAGACCAAAAAGTCACATTTAATGTTTTCAATTCCTTGAAATACCCTGATGATGTAGAGGATTTTTCGACATTAAGTGTGATTGAATCAATGTGTCATAATGAGGGGGTGAGAAAAGCCTGTGAGTTAAAGGTAGAAAATGATGAAGACTTGACCATAGATGAAGAGATTGATGTTGAGGAGTTTGACTTAGAAAAAGAGGAAATTGTCCATGTGAAAGCTGTAACATTTGAACCATTGGAAATTAATGAACAAAATCCTTTTACACCATCCACTGTTTCACCACCTGACCTGGAGTTAAAGCAACTCCCATCTCATCTTAAATATGCTTTTCTAGGAGAAGAAGGCAAATTGCCTGTCATAATCTCATCTACCCTAGAATTGCATCAAGAAAAGAAACTTGTGGATATGTTGAAGTTGCATACTAAAGCCATAGGATGGACCATTGCTAACCTTAAAGGGATTAGTCCCTCTATTTGTAAGCATAAAATCATTCTAGAAGACAAAGACTTCGCATCCATAGAACCACAAAGGAGGTTGAACCCTGTCATGAAAGATGTAGTCAAAAAGAAAATTTTGAAATGGTTAGATGCGGGAATCATTTTCCCGATTGCCAGTAGTTCTTGGGTTAGTCCAGTCCAGTGTGTCCCAAAAAAGGGAGGGTTTACTGTTGTTGTAAATGATAAAAATGAACTCATCCCTACTAGAGTAGTCTCCGGATGGAGAATTTGCATGGACTATCGTAGACTAAACAAGGTTACTCAAAAGGACCACTTTCCATTACCTTTTGTTGATCAAATGTTGGACAGGTTAGCCGGTAAGGAGTACTATTGCTTCTTGGATGGCTACTCAGGATATAATCAAATAGCCATCTCTCCCGAGGACCAAGAAAAGACAACATTCACATGTCTCTATGGCACTTTTGCTTTTAAGAGAATGCCATTTGGACTGTGTAATGCTCCTGCCACCTTTCAGAGATGCATGATGGCCATATTCTCTGATATGCTTGAAAAATCCATAGAAATCTTTATGGATGATTTTTCAGTATATGGTTCATCTTTTGACAATTGTTTGCAAAATCTAAAAATAAGTATTGAAAGGTGTGAGGAAACTGATTTGGTCCATAACTGGGAGAAATGTCATTTCATGGTTAAAGAAGGAATTGTTCTTGGACACTTAATTTCAAAAAGAGGAGTTAAGGTAGACAAAGCTAAACTTGAAATAATTGAAAAACTACCCGAACCAACCACTGTTAAAGGAATCAGAAGCTTTCTTGGTCATGCTGGATTTTATAGGAGATTCATTAAAGACTTTTCAAAAATCTCAAAACCTTTGCGTATACTATTACAGCATGACCAAAAATTTGATTTCAATAAAGAATGTAGAAATGCATTTCTCACCTTGAAGAAAGCTTTGGTGACTGGACCAGTGATTGTAGCTCCAGACTGGAACAAACCTTTTGAAATCATGTGTGACGCTAGTGATTGGGCTGTAGGAGCAGTCTTGGGTCAAAGAAAAGAAAAAATATTTCATTCAATTTATTACGCAAGTAAGACATTGAATGAAGCACAAATCAACTACACAACAACAGAGAAAGAATTGTTAGCCGTGGTTTTTGCCTTTGAGAGATTTAGATCATATTTGATGGGGACAAAAGTTATTGTACATACGAACCATGCCGCCATTAAATACTTGATCTAAAAAAAGGATGCTAAACCTAGATTGATTAGATGGGTCCTGTTGTTGCAAGAGTTTGACCTAGAGATTGTGGATAGAAAAGGAGTAGACAACCAAGTAGCGGATCATTTGTCTAGAATTGAGAAGTCTAGTGAGGATAAAAAAGAAGGTGACATCAATGAGACCTTTCCTGACGAAAGAATTCTTATGGTACAATCTGACCAGCCATGGTTTGCTGACATAGCAAATTATCTGGCATGTGGTATAAAACCCCCCGATTACTCTGGCCAAATGTTCAAGAAATTTCTCCATGACACCAAATCTTATTTTTGAGATGATCCTTTCCTGTTTAAACTTGGTGCAGATCAAATCTTAAGGAGATGCATTCCTGAAACTGAGGTGGCAGCAGTCCTGCAGCATTGCCATCAAGCAGCATATGGAGGACATTTTGGAGGCCAAAGAACAGCAACAAAAGCTTTACAATCTGGTTTTTATTGGCCTACTCTCTTCAAATATTCCCATAACTTTGCACAAAGATGCAATGAATGCCAAAGAAGTGGTTCCATTTCCCAAAGGAATGAAATGCCACTAAATGGGATCCTTGAAGTAGAGTTGTTTGATGTGTGAGGAATTGACTTTATGGGTCCCTTTCCACCATCAAACCAATGCCAATACATTCTTGTTGCTGTTGACTATGTGTCAAAATGGGTTGAGGCAGTGGCTTGTGTGTCTAATGATGCTAAAACTGTGATTAAGTTTCTCCAAAAACAAATTTTTACAAGGTTTGGTACCCCCCGTGCACTAATCAGTGATGAGGGTACCCACTTTGTGAATAATATGTTGCATGGAGTTCTTGAAAAATATAATGTTAAGCACAGAATTGCCACCGCATATCACCCACAAACAAATGGACTGGCCGAGCTCTCTAATAGAGAAATTAAAGGAATTTTGGAAAAGGTTGTAAAACCTAACAAAAAAGATTGGGCTTTCAAACTAGATGATGCTTTATGGGCATACAAAACTGATTTTAAAACACCAATTGGTATGTCCCCATATAAGCTAGTCTTTGGAAAAAAGTGCCACCTCCCGTTGGAATTGGAACATAGAGCATATTGGGCCATTAAAAAGTTGAACATGTCTTTGGACCTTGCTGGAAATAAAAGAAAATTGCAACTCTGTGAGATGGAAGAGCACAGAAACATGTCTTATGAAAATGCTAAACTCTATAAGGAGAAAACAAAGAAATGGCATGACAAAAGAATCCATCACAGAGAGATTAGAGAAGGCCAACATGTTCTACTGTTTAATTCTAGGTTAAGACTGTTTCCAGGAAAGTTAAAGTCCCGTTGGTCCAGACCTTTCCAAGTCCATAAAGTTCATCCATATGGAGCAGTCGATTTAATTAACCCGGAAGATGGCAGTATTTTCAAAGTTAATGGTCAACGTGTGAAAGTGTATCATGAGCCTGTAGCATTGCCAGAGCATTGCTTGGCAGAATCTGCCACCCCTTGAGAAAGTTTCCATGTTTAAGTTTTTGTAAATATTAATAGTATATTTTATTTTTCTTGACCTGATTTTCAAATTTTTAGGATATGTCTAATATTTAATTTATTTTCAACTTTTTGGAGGAAGCTTCTTGAAGAAAACAAAAGTTTTGTTTCATCCATGAAAATGGCGGCAAGTTCAAAAAGAAAAAGGACAAGCAAAGGATAAAGGGAGATGATGTAATATGATGACCTCATGCTAAAAAGTACACCAGGGGCACATGGCTCAATTTTTGTCATTATTACATACCCAAGGCATCTTGTCTCTCTAAATTCCAACGGGTATTACCCATTGCATCAAATCAAGAGAACTCCTTCTCCAAGATAACCTCTAATTTTAAATAATCTCTTCAACTTCCTGATTCTTCTCTCACACACCTATCCATTATCTCTAAACCACTCTCTAAACCACTTTCCCAAAAACCACTTTCTCAAAAACCATTCTCTCATAAATCAAACCCTAACCCATGGCCCGAATGAAGCAAATAGCAAGGAGACTTCCGGTGAGAAGAAGTGGCCGACGGCAAGCCACGACCGTCGAACCCAATGTCACCGTCGAACCCATTGCCGCCGCTGAAACCTCTGCAGCTGAGCCCTCATCTGTTGCTGACACCCCTTCGGTCGTCAACACCACCATCGCCGCCACCTCTACCAAAAACCCATCACCACCACCCACCAAAACCTCGACCACCACCACCGAGAAAAACCCCCCATCTACCACCGAAACCCAAAAACCCCCTGTCGAAAACCCCTATTCTGAACCCACTGAAGTCACCCAAACCACAACAACCACCACCGAAGCCGTCGCTGTGGAAACCCAAATCGACCCCCCTGTTGACACCATTCCAGAAACCCCCCGTGGACTGAACTTGAACGAGCCAGCGGTGGATACTGACGATGTGCATACCACCACTCCAGTTGTGACTCAGGTAACTCCTCCTAGCCCTAGAACCACTCTCGAGGTCCATATCACCTCCGAATCAGAAGAGGAGGAGGTTGATGAGGCTGAAAAAAATACTGAAATACCTGAGGTTGTGGCTGTCGAAACTCAAAAGGGCGCCGAGTCTGAAAAAATAAAAGGGTTGTGGGTAATGAGACTTCTTCCAAAAACCCCGATGTTGAGGTTATTGGTACTTTGATGGACGACCTAGGCATTCCAAAGACTGTAGACATTGGGGAAGGTGGTAGTGTCAGTGTGGAGGAACCCTCTAAGGGTGGAAAATCCAAGTCCACCCTTCGTTCATCCCCTAGAAAGAAATCAAGTTTGGGGAAGAGGGCTGCCTCTAAGGACTCCTACGCTGAAGGGTCGTCCAAAAAGAAGGCTAAAAAAGCCTCCAAGGGTAAAGGGAAGGCCAAGGCTGTTCCTACTCGAGCTTCCAAAAGAACCAATTTGCAGGAGCCTCCTGCTGCTGCCGCAACATCTCCACAGCATCCTAGGGCAGAAACTTCAAAGCCCTATAGCGTGCCGAGGCCAAAGCTCCCGAACGATGGTTTTAGCTCTCTTAAGGCTAAGCAGGAATTTGCCAAGCTGAAGGATAAGATGTCCTTACCTGAAAGGGGATTTGATGAGCAAAGCATAGAAGACTACGGTTTCATCAAAACCGTTGTGGAAGCACAGGGATGGGAGAACTTCTGTAAGGTACAACATTCCTACAACCTTACGCTTGTTAAAGAGTTCTATGCAGAAGTTAGTGTATGCACAGGCACCTCACTCACTGTACGAGGTGTCGAGTTCAGTTTTAACTCGTCCAAAATAAACGAGTTGCTGGGTTTTACACCCCCCCGATACACTGATTTTGATAAACTCTTTTACCAATCCACTGAAGAAAAGTTAAATGAGATTGTGGGCCTCCTTGGGAAGCCCAACACAGATTGGG
Organism: Arctium minus; assembly: GCA_954870635.1. Classification (NCBI taxonomy): domain Eukaryota; kingdom Viridiplantae; phylum Streptophyta; class Magnoliopsida; order Asterales; family Asteraceae; genus Arctium; species Arctium minus. The sequence continues at coordinate 55,450,872 of OX941095.1, read as the reverse complement.
AACCTCATGGCAACTTTAGGCTCTGAACTTTCAAAGCTTCAAGTCTCACGTCAAATGACAATGTGTGGATGCATTTTATTAAGCACTCTTTGTCTCCTACCACTCACGATGGGACTATAAGAGTTGAGAGAATGTTGGTTCTTTATTGTGTGATGGAGGGTTTGACCATTGATGTCGGAGAGATGATCTTGAAATGGATCAAGTATTGCTCCACAAGGAAACAAGGGAAGTTGTTTTTCCCTATTTTGATAACTAAACTGTGTAGTTCGGTTGAGGTCCCCACTTATGATAAGGATGTGATAGTGAAGGAGGAGGAGGATAAATGGGTGATTGATACTAAGTTGGTGCATCGACTGAAAGAAACCGCACCAAAACCCAGGAATTCTTCTGAAATGATGACCATGATTCATGAACTGATTACCCAAAACAGTTCACTCATGGATGCCTTATTCCAACAAAGGAAACGAATATTTTGATAGAATTGACAGGTTGCAAACAGAGCTGGCGGAAAGAATCAAAGAAAGTGTCAGGATCGAATTCTCAACAAGAATTAATTCTCATAAACAATATCAAAGAAGTTTGCGGAATAACTCTTTGATATTTAATCAAACAGAAAATAAAAACAGAATATAATCAACAAACTGTAAACTTGTATTTAATGCTTTGAAGTTACAAGATTACTCACTCAACCTCAATATTGATGAACAGGCTCACCAATACGAATTCTACTTCTCTAGAATTAGGATCTATGCCTTGAGGTTGATTATCTCTCTAAAAGAATGAAAACTGAAAGTTAAATTATTATTCTAGCCTATACAATATATACTGAATACAAAGATAATTACAATAAATAAAATATCTTCAGTATATCTTCCATGTATATCTCTAAGCTTCCATGTATATCCTTTCATACGAATCTTCATCATATAAGCAGTATTAATCTTCAGCAGCATTAACTTCCTTCTAGCAGCATTAACTACTAAGCAGTACTAACCACTAGCAGTACTAACTAGCTAAGCAGTACTAACTTTGTTCAAGCAGCACTAACTTTGACTAGCAGTATTAATTAATACTAGCAGTAGTAACACTCAGCAGTATTAACCTTTAAATCTTCTAGCAGTAGTAATTTTGAACCAGCAGCATTAACCATACTTGAGTTTTTCTTCAGTTCCCAACAATCTCCCCCTAACTTGACTTTTAGGAAAAGAAGTCAAGTTCTTCAGATCTTCTTCAAGATGCTCCCAAAACTCCATCATGACCTAAATTCCAGTATTTGCATCCAATCCCAAACTTTGATTAATTGTTCTTTGGATCAAATATTTAGCCATTTCTGAATTTTCACCACATCCAAGCTTCTTCTTCAACATTAAATGAAGTTTCAATCTGCTATGGTTGTATACTTTATCCACTAGGAAGTATTCAATGTGATTTCTGTCCAAAGTCACAGAATATACGCCACTAGTTTCATACAAAGTCCAATTGGTAACTGCTTGAAAAACACTCCTTATGATCTCCTTCACTTCATCAGGTTTGAACATCATACACAGATACTCCATCACCAGTTTTGTAATTGAAATCCCTGGAGCTTTCAACTGATCTGCATACAACTTCATCCCTATATCAAACATTTCTTCAATATCAGACCTTGAGCATGTTCTGACAATTATAGCCCAAGTACTGTAGACTTCATACTTTTCATCTTTTCTCTTCAGTCTGATATACTTCTTGCCATCTACTTCCAAAACATCCCAGTGAATGACTTCAGGAGGTTTAACTCTTACAGGTTCTGCTGCAATTGGTTCAGGCACTTTGTCCATCACAACCATGTACATCTTGACATCCTCAGTACTTGCAGGTTCTTTCATTGTAGATGACTCAGGTGCCTCTTCTTCTTCAGCAACCTTTTCAGCCTCTTCTTCCACTAATCTAGACTTCTTTGTAAGCTTTCTCCTGGCAATCATCTTTGTTCTTTTTAAAGTCCTTAGACTTTCACCAATTGTTGTTTCCTTGTCTGGAGTTTCTTGCTCATCAGGGAATGGTTTTTGTAAGAAATCATTGCTTTCTTTCATTCTTTTCTCCATTTCAACCCTTGCAAGATCATCCCCTTGAAGCTTTATCATCTCAGCATCATACATCTTCTTGAGCTTCTCAAAAGACATCTTTGAAAACATCTCTACCTTGACACCTACTGCACCCTTGAGGAAAGTAATCATTTTCTTTCTCTCTTGAGCACCCAGGTATGTCTTTGAAGGTTGTCTTTTTCTTGCAGCCATTTTGATCTTAGCAGGCTTTCTCAAAGATGTGGCTTTCTTCTTGGCTTGTTCTGTTGCTAAGCTTTGTTGATAGGCTTTGTTTAACTCTGCAGCCATTGCTTTAGCTATCTCTCTATCCTTTTGCACTTGCATGGTTTCTGCTTCTTCAAGTTCAGCCTGTATCTTCCTAGCTAGAGCTTCATCTGATTCAATCAGCTTCTGCTTTTTCATTGGTTTATCAGATTCAACTAGCTTTGCCTTACCTTTCTCTTTACCCATCACCTTCTCAATGCTAGAGTTCTTTGCTGCATCACCTCTTTCTTTTATGACAACTCCTTTGGCCTTTGAGGTGACCTTGGGAGTATCATGTTTGGCTTTGATGAGTGTTTCTGCAATCTCAAGCTCTGTAAGGACCTCTTTTACTGTTTCTGCTGCTTCTTTCAGCTCAGCAGTATTAACCATTTCTGCTGCTTTACTTGAACTGGCAGTATTAATGGTTTCTGCTGCTGGCTCTGTTTCTGCTGCTTGCTCATTCTCCCCCTCAACATCATGTTTTTCCTCTTGCTCCCCCTTAGCTTTGGCATCAGCTTCTGACTCCCCCTTTTTGGGAGCATCAGTCACTGGTTTCCTCCTTCTGAGCACAAATTGTTTCTTCTTCCTTTGCAGAATCAGTTTCCTTACCATTTGCTTCAATTTGATGATTTGTTCTTGTTGTGACAGAACTATGAGTTTAAGCTCTTCTATATCTTTGCCCTGTTTGAGTACATCTATGTTGATGTTGCCCATGGTTTCCATCAATTCATAATAGTTATATCTGTCCTCACCTTCTCCAGAAGTGTTACCCTCTTTTGAAGGATCATTGGATCTTTTTGTAGTGGAAGTCTTCTGCCTAGCAGAAGCACTATCCACCCCCTTGGGTTCTTGGCACCTGGGACCTTTGGATGATTGCTCACCCAAAGTTGCCATGGGAGAGGTCTTATTGATGTTACCACTTTCCTCCTCTGTACTAGCAGGAGTAGTGGCAGCCTCATCACCCATATGCTCTACCTCCTCCTCAGAGAGCACCTCCTTTGGGTTGGGAGACACCCTTGTGGTTTCCCTTTGGATATTCTCTAGGGGAGAATTCTCCCTTAGAGGGCTTATAGGCTTAGTGGGTAATGGTACAAGAAGGGAAGGAACCTTCTTTACCTGTTTTCTCTTGTAAGTTTGGGTGATGGGAGAGGTTGATTTTTCAAGAAGGGACTGGGGAATTGATTTTGAGAGGGAAGGTTGGGCTTGGCTAGCAGTGGGTTGGTCTAATGGGGGCCTTGACCCTGCTGCCATACCTTCATTGGTTTGGGACACCACCATCATTGTAGAGAACAATGGGGTGTCAACTCCTTCAGAGTCCCCAGCAGATCTTCTCATATTTGAGAAAACCTTGCCTTTGGGGGGTTTAGGTACATATACCCCAACAGGTTGAGGTATATCCGTCAATTGATTAGTAATAACTTCTTGAACAAACCTGGGATACATAAAGAAGCTCTTTTTGTTTCCCATGTTTGAGACAAGATCATTGAAAATCATTTTAGAAAAATTGTACTTTCTGGCAGTGGCCAAGCACACCAAAGCATAAGCAATAGTGCTGCTGAACTCACTCCATCCAGTAGTCTTTTTGGATATACAATGCATAAGAGTATGGACAAAGAAACGCCATTGGGGTGAGAATTTTGCTTTAGAAAATTTGAAAACACCCAATGGGCCTCCATACCCCATTCTTGTGAGAGTTGTAAACAGATCATCATTTGGGATAGAAGTTATACCAGAGGCATCGTCTAGACGTAGACTGATGCGAATAACCTCTTCAGTAACTGTTAGTGATTGATCACAGATTCTTGTCTTGATCATTTGCACACCATTTTCCACAACAATGGTTGCATTAGCCCAGAACTGCCTTTGATGCTCAATGTAGATTGTAGGTGATACAATAAGAGCATGAGCAATGTGGCTTGTCTTGAGGAAATCCACAATCTGATGAAATCCTGAAGCTTGCTTTGGCTTTTGTAGCATCGCAATCTCGTTGTGCTCGTCGATGAAAGTCATGGATGCCATTGATCTTAGTGGAAAGCTTGCCTGAAAACTTCGAACTTGAGAGAGAAAAGGTTTTGAGCGCAAGAGAACAGTATGCAAAGAGTCGTTATGAGCTTTTAGGTGGGCAAAAAGTATTTATAGTATTCGGAATATTAGCAGTATTAACCTAGAGCAGTAGTAACTACTAGCAGTATTAACTGAAAGCAGTGTTAACCACTAGCAGTATTAACTGAAAGCAGTATTAACCACTAGCAGTATTAACTGAAAGCAGTATTAACCACTAGCAGTATTAACTGAAAGCAGTATTAACCACTAGCAGTATTAACTGAAAGCAGTATTAACCACTAGCAGTATTAACTGAAAGCAGTATTAACCACTAGCAGTATTAACTATACTTACTCCTTTTAAACTTGCTAAACACTGAGTACTGCTATGCATATCCTGAAAAAGAAGATTAGTAACACCAAGAAAAAATATACAGGTATAAAACCACTTTTTGAGAAGAAGATTATTCAGAGTTTATCATTCCCACACTTGTTACCAAGAAAGTGAATCTACCCACATCAAAAGCTTTAGTGAATAGATCAGCAAACTGATTATCAGTGTGAACTTTGACAACTTGAATAAGTTTCTTTTCATTACAATCTCTTATAAAGTGATACCTGATTTCAATGTGCTTTGTCTTTGAGTGCTTGACTGGATTATTTACAATGCTAATAGCACTGCTGTTGTCAATAAAGATTGGAGTGTGTAGAAAGGTTACCCCATAATCCAACATTTGATTCTGAATCCATAAGACTTGAGAACAGCAACTTGCAGCTGCTATGTACTCTGCCTCTGTTGTAGATGTGGATACTGTGGTTTGTTTCTTGCACTGCCATGATACTAGTCTAGCACCCAAAAACTGACATCCTCCAGAAGTAGATTTTCTGTCCAAGTTTGCCCCACCTAGATCACTGTCTGAGTATGCTATTAGGTCAAAAGGTGAGTTATGAGGATACCAAAGTCCCAATCTGGGTTGCCCTTTGAGATATCTGAATATCCTCTTAACAGCTTGAAAGTGAGATTGCTTTGGCCTAACTTGAAATCTTGCACATACACAGACTGGAAACATTATATCTGGCCTTGATGCTGTGAGATACATGAGAGAGCCAATCATGGATCTATAATGATGCACATCCATATCCTCCCCCTCAAGATCTGCTGTGATCTGCTTGTGTGTTTCCATAGGTGTGCTGGCAGGTTTTGATTCTGAGAAACCAAACTTGGTTAGAATATCCTGCACATACTTGGATTGACATATGAAAATGCCATCTGACTTCTGTTGAACTTGGAGTCCAAGGAAGAAAGTAAGTTCCCCCATGGAACTCATTTTGAACCTTTGATGCATTAAATCCTCAAACTCCTTGCACATGTTGTTTCTTGTAGAACCAAAAATAATGTCATCAACATATATTTGGACCAGCAAGATATCCTTCTTCTTTCTTTTGATAAATAGAGTCTTATCAATGACTCCTCTTTCAAAGTCATTTTCCAAGAGATAGGATGACAGAGTGTCATACCATGCTCTTGGGGCTTGATGTAGTCCATAAAGTGCTTTCTTTAATTTGTATACCCTGTCTGGATAGCTTGGGTTTTCAAACCCTGGTGGTTGACAGACATATACTTCTTCTTCAATTGATCCATAGAGAAAAGCACTTTTTACATCCATTTGGTAGACTTTGAAGTTCATGTAAGAAGCATAGGCTAGGAATAGTCTGATTGCTTCTATCCTAGCTACAGGTGCAAAAACTTCTTCATAATCTATACCCTCTTCTTGAGTATAGCCTTGTGCCACCAGCCTTGCTTTGTTTCTTATAACAATACCTCTTTCATCTCTCTTGTTTCTGAAGATCCATTTTGTGCCAATTGCTCTGTGACCTTTAGGAAGGTCTACTAGATCCCACACATCTTGTAGCTTGAACTGTAACAGTTCCTCTTGCATTGCTTCTATCCAGCTGGATTCTTTCATAGCATCATGTGCCTTTTTAGGCTCAAGCTGTGATAGAAAACAAGAAAGCACTGTATGCTGTTGATCTTGCATTTCCTGAAGTCTGCTTTGATGTCTAGTCATCATAGGAGAAGAGATATCTCCTATTATCAACTGTGGAGGATGATTCTTTTGAACTCTGGTGTTGTAACTAGATTCTTCATTTAATCCAGCCTCAAGATTAGATTCATGCAACTCAACTGAAGTGTTTTCAGATGCCACTTCATTGTTTTCTTGAGTCTCCTCATCTCTAGTGTCTTCTTCACTCTGACTTGGTTCAGTAAATGATTCCTTTTCACAGTCTTCAACTGAATTTACTGTGGGTATGGGAAAAATCACAGATTTAGATATACTTTCTTGAACTTGTGTGATCTCTGATTCTCCACTACCTGTTCCTGTATACTCATTACTGAAACCAAAAGAGTTAGTTAGTGAGTCAATGTCAAATAGCCACTGAGGTCCAGACCCAACAGGATTTGGTGTGTTCTCATTGCATTTGACATTGTCACTTTCTTCAATTATTCTAGAAGAAGAGTTAAATACTCTGTAGGCCTTACTCTGAGATGAATATCCAACAAGAAATCCATCATCTGCTTTGCTATCAAACTTACCTAAGTGAGATTTGGTATTTAGAATTGTACAAGGACACCCAAACGGTTTAAAGAAACCAATAAAAGGTTTTCTTTTATTTAAAAGCTCATATGGGGTCTTGTTCTTTTGCTTGACCATTAGAACTCTGTTTTGGACATAACAAGCAGTATTAACTGCTTCAGCCCAGAAGGTAATTGGCAATTTTGAATCAGCCAACAGAGATCTAGCAGCCTCTATTAGTGTCCTATTTCTCCTTTCAGCAACACCATTCTGTTGAGGAGTCCTAGGAGCACTATATTGTCTCTCAATGCCTTTTTCTTCACAAAAGGTGTTTAGATCATTATTTTTAAACTCAGTTCCATTATCTGATCTAATGACTTTTACTCTTTGATTAGTTTGGTTTTCAATTCTTAGAATAAAGGATTTGATAAGACCACTTGTTTCATCCTTAGTCCTTAGAAAATATACCCAAGTAAATCTGGAGTAATCATCAACAATAACCAAGCAGTAAGATTTCTTGCCTATACTCATAACATTTGTAGGACCAAACAGATCCATATGCAATAACTTGAGACAAGTAGAAACAGAATTTAACTCTTTGGTCTTATGAGAAGTTTTGTGTTGTTTGCCTTTAAGACAAGCAACACAATGATCATCACATGAAAAGACTTTTGAAGGTAAACCTCTTACAAGGTTATTTTTAACAAGATTGTTCATAGTCTTGAAATTCATGTGACACATCCTTCTGTGCCAAAGGGAGGATTCATCTACAGAAGCTTTTGAAACAAGACAATTTAGAGATGAATCACTATCAACATTGTCCAAATCAAGACAGTAAACATTGTCCTTTCTTGGAGTTCTAAGTAGTATCATGCTTTCATCAACTACCTTGAACCCTGGAGCAAGAATCATACACTCAGTATTAGTAAATAATATACTATGTTGTTTGTCACAAACCTGTGATACACTTAACAGGTTGTACTTTAATTGATCAACATAGTAGACATCCTCAAATGTCATCTTACCTTTGGTGACATAACCTTTTCCACTTATCTTACCACCAGTAAGATTGTCTCCAAATGCAACATGTCCTCCATTAATATGCTTGAAATTCTGAAGGCATGACATGTTGCCAGTCATGTGCCTAGAGCAACCACTATCAACATGCCATATGTTCTTTCCCTTGAGCTGTTGGTTGCCCTGCACATTAAATAAATCAATTAGTATGATTGGGGACCCAAGCAAAAGTGGTCTTGGGTCTCCCTTTCTCATCAAAGTATTTACATTCCTTTTTAATGAGGTTTTTAAACTCAGAGCACTCTTTATTAGAGTACTTTGTCAATATGATTGGCTTAGCAGAACCAACACTAGAAGCAGTACTAACCTTAGAAGTACTAACAGAGTTAGCAGTACTAACAGATTTAGCAGTACTAACCTTGTTAGCAGCATTAACATTGTTAGCAGTAGTATTACTTCTAGCAGCACTATCATTGTCAGCAACACTATTTGTGGTAGCAGTACTAACAGTTTTAGTGCTTTTAGGAATCCACATATTGACACTTTCTTTAACAGACTTTTTCTTCATGTGGCTTTTAGTTTTAACAGTTTTCTTAGCCACATGGTTCTTTTCAATTTTCTTATAACCAAAGGGTTTTTGCATGGATCTTTGGAAATTCATCCTTTGTTTCATAGGATTGAAATAACAGAATTTTGCAAGATGATTCAATTTGCCACATATAAAACAAGGTTTTGGTCTATTGATTTTACCCAGATCAACCCCTTGTTTTTGTGCCCACTGATTATTCCAGTTTCTTTGATTTCCCCTCTTTTTGTCCTGTTTTTGGGGATCATTCTTCTTACATGCACACTGTTGGCAAGGACCTGGATTCACAACTGTGGTCTGTTTGTAATGGACCTTACCAGACTTTCCCTCTGTCTTCTCTATGTCCTTGGATTTGATCCAAGCCCTTCCATAATCATCATTGGTGATAATGTTATTCTCTAGAGGAATCTTATCACTCACCTTGTTCTCCTTACTCTTGCCAACCTCTTTCTCAGTCTTATCCTCAACAACTACCTCATCTAAGGGATCTATTTCAGTGGCTCCCTCAGGCAAGTCCTTCCTATCTTTGGTGTCTAACAGGTCTGAAGTAGGAGGAATGTAATTGTTGTTATATGGTGGAGGTGTTGCATTGTACCCAATTCCTCTTCTCAGCTTATCATGAATCTGATTTTGTAGTAAAGAGTCCATTGCTTTAGAAGCATTGGAAAACTTTTCTACATCAAGCTTAACCTTGGTTAGCTCCTCTTTCAGTTTTTCACTCTCCTCTTTAGATTTGGTCAGTTTAAGTTCTAAATCCTTTTTCTCCCACTGCCAGTAATTGGTGTCATATGAGTGTTGTAGTTCATTGGCTTGAAAACCTTTGATCTGATCTTCAAATCTCTCTACAATCCTTACATAGTCTTTTATATCTTTTTCTAATCTCTTAAGGTCATCACTCATCTTCTGATTGTGATCCCTGTACCTTTTAACAGTGTCTATGCAAGTTTTAGAACAGAGATTAGAACTTACCTCAGATGGGAGATCAGATACTTTAGCCATAAGAGCTTGATTCTGAATAGTTTCTTCTGCTTGATCACTCCAATCAAACCCCATTCCTTGTTGAGAAACAAGGGCTTGAGCAGAGTTTCTGTTGTTATTGAAGCTTCCAGATTGAGCTTGTTGATGGTTGTTGTTGTGAGACATTCCACTTCTGCATTCTCTAGCAAAATGTCCCTTCAGATGGCATTTGTAGCATTCTACCTTTGATTTATCAAACCCTGCTCCATCTTCTCTTCTTTGGGAGAAGTTGTTTCTTCCAGTCCTCTTTATAAACTTCTTAACCCTCATGGAGAGCATGGCCATCTGCCATTTAATATCCATCTCTTCCAGATCATCGGGATGGAGTTGTTCTAAGTCATCATTAATCAAAGAGGAATTTCCATGATTAGAAAGAAAAGCTTCGAACACAGAATCAGTGCCTTTATCTTGATTTGTTCCATTAGCAGCATTAACTGATTCAGGGTTAGCAGTAGAATCAATTGATGCTGATAGGAGTGCAGCATTATGAATATATCCAGAAGGCTTCTTCTTTGCCTCCACCTCAGCTTCAAATACTCTAAGATCATTGTACAGATCATCAAGTTCTTTTTCTTCCAACTGATCATTCTGTCTGAATGACACAGTGTACATGGTTCATTCATCTCCAAGGGACCTTAAGAACTTTCTGTTCACATCATCTTGATCAATCTGTACTCCCATAGTAGCTAGTTCACCAATTAGTTTATTAAACCTGTCAAAAGTTTGAGTCATGGACTCATTCTTAGTTGAGATGAAGTTTTCATACTGTTGCTTTAAGATTGCCTTTTGATTTCTCTTGGTACTTTTGGTACCTGAGAACCTCTTCTCTAGAGCATTCCAGAGCATCTGTGCATCAGTGCAATTGCAGAATTGGTGTTGATACTCATTTGGAATGGCCAAGAGCAGTGTGCTCAAGGCTTTCATCTCTGTCTGTCTTGTCTTCCTGTCTGCATCTGTCTTTGGAGGGGTTCTTTTGCCATCTTCACCAATCTTTCCTTCATCAGATGGGCCATTCTCAATGATGTCCCACATAGAGTAATCTGTGAGGAGAATATATTGCTTGATTCTGATCTTCCACATGTCAAATTCATTGGATCTAAGCATTGGAACTTTTGAAACCAAAGTACTGCTTGATTCTGTAAGATTTTCCATGATGAATAACTGTTTTCTGAGAGAGTTTGGCTCTGATACCACTTATCAGGATCGAATTCTCAACAAGAATTAATTCTCATAAACAATATCAAAGAAGTTTGCGGAATAACACTTTGATATTTAATCAAACAGAAAATAAAAACAGAATATAATCAACAAACTGTAAACTTGTATTTAATGCTTTGAAGTTACAAGATTACTCACTCAACCTCAATATTGATGAACAGGCTCACCAATACGAATTCTACTTCTCTAGAATTAGGATCTATGCCTTGAGGTTGATTATCTCTCTAAAAGAATGAAAACTGAAAGTTAAATTATTATTCTAGCCTATACAATATATACTGAATACAAAGATAATTACAATAAATAAAATATCTTCAGTATATCTTCCATGTATATCTCTAAGCTTCCATGTATATCCTTTCATACGAATCTTCATCATATAAGCAGTATTAATCTTCAGCAGCATTAACTTCCTTCTAGCAGCATTAACTACTAAGCAGTACTAACCACTAGCAGTACTAACTAGCTAAGCAGTACTAACTTTGTTCAAGCAACACTAACTTTGACTAGCAGTATTAATTAATACTAGCAGTAGTAACACTCAGCAGTATTAACCTTTAAATCTTCTAGCAGTAGTAATTTTGAACCAGCAGCATTAACCATACTTGAGTTTTTCTTCAGTTCCCAACAGAAAGCAGTGGCATGTCTACGGTGGCAGCCAACAAGTACAAGGAATTCCAAGAAGCCAACACCCGCAGCAAGGTACGGGTTCTGGGAGGGAAGCTGAAGAAGCTCAAGGAGGAAAACTCGAGGTTGGCTGCGGAGAACGCGCAATTGAGGGAAAAATACCGCAAGATCAAGGCTGGTGCTGCAGCTGCCAATGCTGCAACATCCGATGACAGTTCTGAGGATTTGGAGCCTACTCCTTCGGAGTAGGGCAGGTTTCTTCTACTACTTTGAGCCTTATATTTTTTTGTTATTTTATTGAGTCAAGGGATAGTTTTTATAACTTTTAGGTTTGTTTTTATTCAAGATTGCATGTGTTAGAATGTTTTCAATTTTTGTGTCCATAGCCCAAATAATTCTTTGGTTTAATCACAGACTCACCTGGTAGTTGTTCTTGCTAGAACTAGCTGCATATTTTTGGGACACATATGATCACACTTTACCACATATTCTAAGGAATGAGATAGGCCATCACTTCCATTCTCAATTTTTGCCACTTGACACCTTTATACACTACATCCTTAGAAACACATCCAATGAGGACATTGGACATTCCAAGTTTGGGGATGTGCGGGTTACCCCTCCTTTACAAAAAGAAGAAACAAAAAGATCAAAACAAAAGAGCAAATCTCTAATATGATACTTTGTTGAGAATGTGTCAAGATGCACCAAAAATGTCCCATAGGGGCAAGGTGCACACTTTCAATTAAAAGAGCACAAAAGTGCCAAATTTTTTGAACAAAGTTCAAAATGACAGCTATGTTGAGAGGAAAAGGCAAAGTGAGGAAAAGATGTGCCAAAAAGAGTGAACCCAAATGTTAAAGTCCTATTGACCTTAGAAGTGGTACGTGTTTGAGCAAACAAAGATAATGTGTAGCTAGCTTATGGTTCATACACTTCTAGGAAATGAGTTTGTCACTAAAGATTTATGAAAGGCTATGGATTACATTTGTTGGTTGATTCTTCATGTGTGTGCACTTAATGCCACAATCTTGAAAATTTTCAAAATTGAGTCGTTTTAGTTATTTCTTTTAGTTGCTTGGGGACAAGCAACATTTTAAGTTTGGGGATGTGATATGCATTGAGAAATCAATGCATTTTCACCCTTTTTCTCTCTTTTAGGATAGTTATTTTATTTTCAAATCCCTAATTTGAGTCTTTTTTATATGTTATTTTTCCTATTTCTTTATGAGGCTTAATGTGGTAGTGAAACTCATCTTTTGGTTAAATAGTAGCTTATTTTATGTTTATTGTTCAAATATTGCAGCAGTTAGTCACATCATTCCCGCAGCATTGGATGGCAGCAGGCTTTTGGATGGGCTTCATGGATCCAGCTGTCATGGTTATTGGGCCAGACTTTTGTTAAAACTGTGGGCTGCTGATTTTTGAAGAAATCATCAGATTTGCTTTTGGGAAAATGTCAAAAACACTTTATTTCTAGCTTTTGTCTTTTGTGTAATCTTGGACCCCAAGTTAGTCTTTGCCCAATGGTTATTACCCAATTTCTTTTGTATAAATATGTGGGTTTAGGTGTTTGTTTAGCGGGCAAGTAATTAATCTCAAGTAGGAATTATTCTCTCAAACTTCAAGTTAGCAAGTACTCTAAAGTTCCAAGTAGCTAAAAGCTTTTGGTTCTCAAGACCCAATCGGTTTCATAAACCGATTGTTACATTTTCGTAATCATTTTAATATAAGTCTCGTATTTACTTTATTTCTTGCTTTCTTGTATTTATTTATTTATTTACGCTTATCGCATTTACATTCCGTAATTTATTATTGTCATTTACTTTACGCAATTTACTATTATGTCTTTAATTTCCGCTCTTTATATTTCTTGCAATTTAACTTCCGTCATGAGTAGCTAATTTCATTAGCTTGGGTGTGAGGCAAATGGTGAGTTTTTAAATCAAAAGAAAGTGGACGTCGTTTCTCAATAACGCTGTTCCACCATTTCATTCTAAGTTTTATAAATCCAAACGCACTTCTTGACGAATTGATCGCTTTGAAAGTGGTAAAGTGTAGTGGACTCAGAGATGGGCCACATTAATACACGTCAATTCGAATGACATAGGAAGTATACTTGGAAAAGTTGCTTACCAAGAAATTTGGCAACTATGTTTTTCTAATCGATATATTCTCGACGAGTTGATCACGAGTCAAAGTGTAGTGGACTCAGAGATGAGCCACTTGGAACACGTCAACTTGGATGATATGAGAATTAACTCAAGAGAGTGATTTTTAATAAACTTATTTATTTATCCATATACTTTAAGAGCACCGTTCAACACTATCACTGGTTCTGATACTGCACAGAGATGTGCCTGGTTGAAGCTAAATCCAAGTGTTACGGCTGAATCCGAGAGGATTGTTCTTAAAATAGGTGGTGGAAATAGTTGCTGAGAGGCGCAATGTTGTAGCATCCCTACAGCATTGGTCCACAGAAACTTGTATTTGATACTCACCACAAGTCTTACACCCTTGCTATCTTTATTCTCTGTTATTTTAAGTTAACTGTTAACCAAACCAAACAAAGTCTTCAAATTCGCCATCTGAAATCATCTCTTTCATTACACTTTTATTGCACTTTTACAACAATCTCTGTGGGACGATATTCGGTATTTTACCACTTTATTACTTGAAAGACGATATTGGGTCTCATTGTATACTTGCTTTGAGATTCAATTATCACATGTCTTAGTGGTGTGCAAACATCCGCATCAGCGACTTAAAGTTTTAAACTCGATTTGAGAATTATTTGCATTCTTATCATTTCACCGAACTTTGGAGAATAAAATGTTGCATATGGAGTTGTTAATAATTTTATGTCGCAATGAATTTTGGGTTGGGAAGTCAGAACTTTAAAGTTAATTTGTAAATGTCTCTTTTGGGAATTGTACAAACTTTTATTGCACATGTTATAGTGCGGAAAGTTATCTTGCATATGCATAGTATAAATCGATGCATTACTAAGAGCATGGTAGTCCGTTTGAAAATTTTGTTGCGCATGTTTATTTATTGTCTTTGCTATCGTAAGTATTGAACAAATGAGTTTTGGAAATGGTTTGTATGCGCTGTGTCGATAGTCAATTTTGAAACCTATCGAGTAAACGGTAGTGTGTTTTTACCGCGCGGTTAATTGTTAAAAGGCTTATGTATTTGAAAGTTTTATAAATTTCAAATTTGTATATTGGTTGAAAACCTTGAACTCAGTAGGCCTATAGATTTAAACCCGTAGAAAAAGGAGTTGTAATTAAGGACTAAGGAAGTCCTTGGGATTTGAAGCGTCGGATGATCCGTCTTGCGGTCAGTCTTGGATCTTGATCCTTAGTGTTGAATCGGTGTGCTCGACTAATGGAATTAGTAGACTTAAGTCTTCCCGGATAATTAAGGGGCGACTTTTATGCTTCGGTGATCATGCGAGTTAAAGTGTTAGGTGATTATTGGCAATTAGATTGGGTTTCGTTTTGGTGGTTTGCTCGTCGGTGTGACACCATGGCTTATGTGGTTGATGTACCGTCTTAGCTGGTTCCGCGATTAAAGGAAATTTTGGTGATCTGTCTGCTAGAGTTGTAAGATTTGAAATTTTAGCTCTCTGATTAGGTGTCAACCTTAGTGCGACAACCCGTCTGGAATGGGATTTTGGGCGAGATGTCCACATTTTCGAGGTCACCGTTTAGTCCTAGGCGTCGACTTGTTTTCTTGAGTTCGATGGATCTTGGAATGGATGGATGTAACCTGGTTGGATTATGGAAAATAGTGACCTTTCGGTAATGGATTTTGAAAGGAGTTTGGATATGGAGGATTGAGTATCAAGGTACCCAAGCATTCCTATGGTGATAAGGATGTTACTTTAGGAATGTTGTGAGATTGGTGTTGAATCGGAGTTGAGTGACAGCCGAATCTGTGTTAACCGGTTGCATGAAAGACATTTTGGTGCGCCTTGGAAGAATGTCTTTATAAATATTAGGATTGAATCAGTGAAATAAGAGGATTTGGAAGTGTGGTTATGATCTTTGATGTTGGGTCCGGGATCGTTTAGATCCGAAGGAGATTGGTCGGTGAGACTTGGAGTCATAAGTTACCTGGAGGTGGTAATTGTCATCCAAGGTTGGGAGACGACTGTAACTTTGTGGGTAAAAGATTACTTTGGAGAGTTCAGTGTTCGCTCAGTTATGAGTATGTTGTGCCCAAGAGGAGCAGCACACGTGAATATCGGTGTAGGGGTCGTGGTAGCGATTTGGCAAATGGATTAAGGACAACCTTTTCAACTGGCGGCGTTCCATCGAGAGGAGTGATTTCGAGGACGAAATCATTCTAAGGTTGGGAGGATTGTAACACCCGTAATTTTTGGTAAGTAAATGTCACCGGACATTTTTGTGACTTGTAATCGGTGGGGTTTTGTTGGGGAAATGCTTTGTATAAGTCCCTCAGAGTATCAGGAGCTTTGTCGTTGAAAAAGTCGGAATTTGGACCCTCAGTACACTTTGGGCGACTATGCCCGCGATTGTGACAGGGTGTCATTCTCGCGTGGCACAGTCGTGAGAATGATACCGCGGGCACTCCCCTTCGGGCGACTATGCCCGGCGACTATGCCCAATATCGCCGGCGGAGTGCAGAGTTGCATAAAGTCGAATTTTCAGCCTCTCTCTCATTCCAACTTCCCCCATTTCATCCTTTTCTCTCTAGAAACCGAACCCAAGCCCTAAAATCGGTTTTATACCCTCAAGTCACCAAATCCATGATATTCCAAGTGTTTCCCCACCACCCAACAAAGATTGGAAGCTATGGTCAAGAACCTCCACCTTCATCTTCCCCAAAGTTCGTGTTTAGGAGTTTGGGTTGAAGAATTGTTATGGGTGTCCTCGGAAGGTCTCATCGTCTCTAGTGGTAAGCTTTCTTGATTTTAAAAGGTTGAAATACTTCATTGTTGATCTCTTAGTGTTTGGTATACCAAATCTCAGATTTGGTGGTTTTGGAGAAATTAGGGTTTTGGATATTGTTTGGGATTTTGATTTATAATGTTTGGAGAATGTTCCTTATGGTTGATTATGGGTATTTATGGGTTGAAATGTTCGGATCTAGGTTTTGGAAGATTTCGGCTTGAGGATTCAAGTGGTCTTCAAAAGAGCTCGTTGGGTGAAATCTAGATTTAGCCTAAATCTAGCAAGGTGAGTTTAAGTTGATTTGTGAAAACGGTGTACATGCCAAAATGTGTATTTTAAAGTGTTTTACATGAAATGGTTAACTGCTGATAAGTTTTGAGTATTTAGAAGTAAAATATGTTTTACTTAGTTATTTGTCAAAGTGTGAGTATTTTGATAAGTTTTCCTACTTAGTAAACTTGGGTTGTGTTAACCTCTTAAAATGCTTCTATTGGGTTTTGAACGTTTCCAACAACTAAATAACATGAATTACGTATTCTTGGTGATTTTGTACAAGTAAGGTCTATTTTATGAGTTATACGTCTTTGACGATTTTGTACAAGTAAAGTCTAATTCATGATATATGCATTTGGTGTATTTGCATTCATAAACACTTTGGAAATCTTGAGTCCCATCTCGTATGGAGTTTTAGGTAAATCTAGTCTTTGAAGTACGTGTCTTCATAAACGTTATTTAAATACATTTCACTATTTTGGAGACCGGTAATTATTGGTCAAACGGATTTTGAGCTCTTTAGTTCGGTATTGGCTTAAACGAGTCGTGTGGACATTTGTCCGGATTTTTAACCATCGTGGGTTTTGGATATGATGACACTTGATTTGTGTCATTGGTGAGTTACATGTTTTGGGAGCTTTGGTCTTTCAATTGGAGTCATGTAACGTTAGACAGTGTGTAATGGATCCATAGGCACGTGAGTCAGTCTGTCTTGGATGGTCAATTGGGTATTGCGGGGTTGAACTTCGGTACCTATGTTTTATGACCGGAAACTTTACAAGTGATCACTAGGAGGGTTGAGTCGGTTAGTGCTACCGGAATAGTAGGCGCTAGGACCTCCGCCGCTTGAAGTAATGCCTGGGAGGTAGTCTTTAAGTGTGTCGGGCCTTTGGGATGGAGTTCTTCGGAATGATCCATCAAGGTCAACTGACTTGGGGTGACACTTGTAAAGAAGTCGTAGGGACACCGGGTTGGGATGTCGGGAGGTGTCATGCGATTAACGTTGTTTGGGTGGCATACTTTTGTGTTCCCTCCACCCTCAACGGATACGGGTTTCCCCCGTTCTTGGCTATCAGTATGTTAAATATATGAACGTCTTATTTTATTGTCATTGGTTCCTTACGGTCGCGTGAGTATTGGACCAAGTGTCCATGTTTTCGAACGTACGATATAGATGGTTTTGATAACGATTCATGAGTCGAGCATTCTGTCCCGCCCGCGTTTTGGGTACTTTGGGTTATAAATGGTTATTCATGTTTTTATCAAATAAGTGTCGAACTATGATCCCGTTTGGGTGAGTTATGCGTTGCGCGTTATATAAGAAATGTGTGTTTTGGGAGCTTTGCCTTAAAAGTGCACATTATGGGAAAATGTGTCGTTTCCATTTTAAGCGTAATATTTCGAAGGACCTTGCTTTAAATTGAATTATTTTCTTTTAAAGATATATACTTATGTTAAAACTCTTGAGCTCACTAGGCGTTAAGCCTAACCTTTTTATTTGTCGGCATGTGCATCAGGTTTCAAGGTTGAGAGTTGGTTCTAGCAATCCTGTGAAGAGTAAAGCCTTAGCTAGATCCGAAAGTAAATATTCGGTGAAGTCTTCCGCCTTATGGAGATAGTGAGTATGCATGGGTATTAGTAGCACCCGTCCCTTATAGTCTGTATATATATAAGATGGTATACGTGTATGGTAGCTAAATATGAATTTGTGGTTGTAGATGATTCATTTATCGATGTATTTAGAAAATTTTAAATAAGTTGCTATAATAAGATTTGAGGGTGTTACAAAAACTTACACAAGCTTTCGTAAATAAAACATTTAGTTCAGAAAACTCACCTGATGCCCCTTGCTTAAGTCCTTGCGTCTACTCTTATGGTCCGAACCAAAACCTATAAGAAAAGACATCGGTCAGTGAACTCTCGATACCTTCTAATATATAACGGAGTTGACCTTAACACACCATAATCTCAAACGGTTAAACCTAGTGGAGACAGCTAGATTAGGCTAAAAGAATCGATAATACCGAGCTTACTCTCAAAGGTCACCTATTCTCTAAAAGAAACTGGCCCACCAAAACATCTACTCAAGACAATACACAAAGAGTCCTAGCATTGAAATGAAAACGGGCCGACCCACTAATCAATGAAATTCGGCTATGGATTTAGCCCGAACTAAGCTTGGGCTTCGGCCCACATTAACATAGTTCGGGGACTAGGGCCAATGGTGGTCGCCCGGATGAGGCATACGACCGGGGTCTAAACCCCCCCCCCCCCCCCCGGTGTCGACCGGGGTCTATACCTTTCCCGGTATCGACCGATTCCTATACCACCCCCGGTACCGACGGGAACACGAAATCCCCGAGGTCGCCCGGGGTATTCGGGCCCGGTTTCGACCGGTACCCAACCTTTTCGAACGAAAAACCACCGAAGACGAAATACACTGCTTCCACAAATTTCAGATTACTCCTAGAAATTGAAACGACTCAACCCAGTACTCCTTTACGATCGCAGAACTCACTCTCAACATTAACACCCATTAATCGAATAGATAAATTTCTACATCAAACTTCCCAAAAACCAAAACCCAGAAACCCAGTGACTATCGATGACTGAAATCCAACTAAAAAGTTTTGTGAAATCAAATGCTAAACCCTTACTAAACAATAGGGAGGACAGAGTTAGGACATACCTTGGAAGATCGATGAACACAAACTCTACCCCTTTTCTCTCCTTCGCTGGAATCTTCCTCGAGTTCTTTCTCTCTTTTCCAAAAATCAGCCGCCAAAGAGAAACTATACTAGGTCCTAGGATTAAAACTCTTTTATTTAAATATTACATCTTTATCTTTGAGTCTTGGTCAACAAAACACCAAACTTTAAAATTTAAGACTTATACCCGGTTATTACATAGATTTAGGCGTTGTTTGGCAAAAATAAGTTAGCTTATAAGCTAACTTATTTTCTGGGTACATGTTTGGATGGAAATAAACTAGCTTTTCAATAAGCTATTTGGAGTAGTTTATGAGAAACTTTTTGTGATTATTCCAGTTATACCCTCATTAATTTCCATTATTATATATTAACTATTAATTATAAATAAATATTAATTAATTAATAAATATTAATTAATATTATCTAAAAATTATAACATAAATTTTAATTATACATTGGTATAAAATTTTAATTATTTAGAATTACTGATAATTATATCAATTTTTTTAATATTGATCAATATATTTTAGTTATCAAATATTTATTTTTTGTAATTATTATTTGATTATTTTTTTCATATTATATTTTTTTAAATCATAAGTTAATATATATATATATATATATATATATTTTTTAAAATTTGGTTTAAAATTCAAAATTTATAATATATATAATAATAAATTTCAAATTTTTAATTAACATATTATATTATTTACTACCTTATTTGTATTAATTAATATATTATATTACTATAAATTTATTTTAATTATATTATTAAATATTGTAATTGATTATTTTTGCTAGATGTCCTTTTTGGTAATTTTACATCTTATAAGCTAGTTTTTGTCAAACATGATTTTTTCATCAGCTAGCTTATCAGCTATCAGCTAGCTTATCAGTCAACAGTTAGCTTATCAGCTACCAGCTAGCTTATCATCAGCTAGTTTGCCAAACATAGCTTTAGAGCATCTCCAACGGATTTTTCAAAATGGAGAAAATGAAGATTTTGAGGATTTTAGACAAGTTTTTTCTCCAACAAATTTTCTAAAACCTTCAAATGATTATCATTGAGTATAACTATTGTATGTAGTATATTACCATCAATAAGAAATTTGAAATTAAATGTTTACAATATAAAAAATATTATATTAAATTTATGAAATATTTTAATAATATAATAAATATTTTAATTTTTAAATTAAAGAAATTCTTAGAGTTAAGTGTAATATATTTTAAAATTTTAGATTTTAGATTTTGATTATTATTTTCAGCCATGACTTGTGATACTTGAAAATGAAACTCTAAACTTGAAAGAATATATTACTTTTTTCTCTTAATTATTTTAAATTTTTTGGTAGAGATCTAAACACCTCATAAATCATTTTATTATGTACCAATTAGACCATCTTCAATCCAACACAAAAAATACAAAAAAAAAAAAATGCAGGTGTTTTTCTCTTCAATCCAATATTAAAACACTTAAAAAAGGGAAGTCAATAAAGATGATCTATATATTTGAAGGCTAATAAAGTAAGCCTCTAAAACTAAATAATGATATTTTATTCAACTTTATACATTATATATATATAGATTAATAGTTTAATACATTAGATAATAATATTATATTATTATTATTATAATATTAAAGATGTTTTTAGTGTGTGATTGGAGTTGGATTTTTAACCGACCATTTTTAATGTTTTTAGTAATTTTCTTTTATAGTGGTTGGGTCGGAGATGTCCTTAGAACGACTAACAGTAATATAATATTACTTATTTTAAAATGCACCAATTGTATTAAAATCTACTTTTTATTCAATTTATTTTTTTAGAATTTTATTTTTAAATACATCTTTAATAGTATGAAAAATGTTTATTTTATAGAAACCTGTTTTTAAAAACATGTCAAAATCAAATATTAAAATAGACATTTTAAATTATATATTTTAAAAAAAGTCTTTAAAATGTACATTATAAAAAATATATATAAATTGAAAACAAATACATACATCTTTTATAAAATTTATCTTATTTTAAATAACAATATATCTATACTATATTATAAAGATGGAATAAAAAACTCTTAATTACTACTTATAAAACATAAGGTACTACCATTTTATGCATACATTTTAAAAATCTCTTAATCACAACTTAGTATGCATAAGGTACAACTCATTTGAAAAAAATTCAAACTTTACTTTTTCACTACCTTCCATATTCAAGTTTTTTCTCTTCCATTTGGGGTTTCAACAAAAGAAGAAAAGTTATTTACTTGCTCAAATTAACATATTTCTTTAATTATGATAGTACATGTATTTTCTTCATGTATACAAGTTTTTAAAGCCTTTTGAATTCTATAAAACTAACTAATAATGAACCTATATATACGTTTAGATACAAAATAATACTATCCAACATTATATTTGTTATTTTTACCTATTCTATATTTCAGTATTTTGAAAAAATATTATCATTCGTTAGATATCGCTGATTAATACATGTTTTTAAAATTCAAATATACATTTAACGATTACTTTAATATAATTTCTTAATGTTTCATGATTGAAAAAACTCAAGTTATGCGTTTATCACTACTAATGCTACATAAATTATAAATATATGATTTACTCCATATATATCTTTTTTTTTCTGATAAGTTATTACATTAATTTTTTATTTCCATTTACAATTGCTCACCCCGATACATTGCTAGTTTATTTTAAAAGAAAAAGAAAGAGTAAAGAAACATTCTTGTTGGATGCAAAGAATAAATATTAAAGTGGATCGTTATGTTAATTCAATTCTTTTTCTGACCTCATTTAAGGAAATGTCATGTTGTCTCCCACTTCATTCATAATCATTCATAAAACGTTCATCTACCTTATTATAAAAAAACATTTAATTATTACAACATATCATTTCTCAAAGTTCAATTATCAAATAAAATTTATGTTTTTTAAAAAGATTTTCAATTTTTATGCATAATTTTTTTGAATATAAAATCCCAATAACAAATACTTTACAAAAATGAATATGTGAAACACAGACTTGAAATTGTAAATGTGTAATAGTTTCAAACTTAATCGAATCAATATGATACACAATATAAAAAAAAAAACCATATACATGATATCATTGATGATTAGTCTTGAGTGTCGCATGATTTATTCTTCTTAATAGATTCACACACATTGATAAATATTGTGTAGTATAGTTGCAATATCTTGTATGTTTTCATTGAAGTGCATGTTATCAAAAATGTGATCGTATTCGGAACCCAGTCCTTGGATAACCATCAATTGATAATAGGACATAAAAAATGTTTGAGTGTCTTAATAGATTATTTTATAGGACCAGACCCTGATTGTCCTATTTAAAAGTATTGTTATAAGCTAATAAGACGTTTTTGAACGCTTTGACAAGTTTTTCATGACATTTTTTGAGATTATCTTACAGAATAATCTACTAGGATACTCAAACACTTTCGGTGTCCTATAAACCCGAATTTGTTATAGTGTTAAATCGGTTCATCGACAATTTAAATAAACATCCTTAATAATTTAGAATTAATAATAACACACACAACACACACACAAACATACATACATACATATATATATATATATATATATATATATATAGGGTCAGGTTCAGGGGAAAACCTCAAAAAAAACGAAAAACTGAGGAACACCTTGGTAGTCCTTCATCTGGACGGTATGCACTTGTGCATACAGGTAATTTGTAACATGCATTTGTGCATATGCACAAGTGCATAATGCACTTGTGCATAAAAACCAAAAAACAACATAATTTATCTGTATGCACAAATGCATACCGTCCAGATGAAGGGTTTAACATAGTGTTCTTCAATTTTCCGTTTTTTTGAGGTTTTCCCTTGAACCTCCATCTATATATATATATATATATATATATATATATATATATATATATATATAGGGGTTGTTTCATTTGCAACCCTTAAAAAGGTTGCAAACCTTGCAACCCACATCTTAACCGTCGGATTCATGATCGGCGGTTACAATAGATATGGGGCCCAATATTTTTAATTAAAAAAAACAGAAAAATAAAAATAAAATAACCGTCGATCATGAATCCAACGGTTAAGATGTGGGTTGCAAGGGTTGCAACCTTTTTCAGGGTTGCAAAATATCCTTCCACTATATATATATATATATATATATATATATATATATATATATATATAGGTTCAAGTAAAAAGGCTAAATATCCATCATGAGAATGTAATAAAAAAGGTTTACATGTGAATTATTGAAAAAAAATTTATTTGAAGATGGATTTTTTTTGAAAGGCATGCAACTTTATTCCCAAACAACCAAAGTACAAGAAACACAAAGAGCCACACAAAAGCCAACGACCAAACCAAAAAAAAACGAAAACCAAAACGAAAGACGAACAACAACGGCAGCAGGGAAACAGCAACACAAACCACCCAACAACCCCAAAACACAACCCAACAAGTCAGCATGAGACCAACCCCGAAAATACCACAACAAGGAAACACCTAGGGACCAAATCAGTAGCAGCCCCTACTTACACCAACGAACAGCACCAGCCTGCAGCAATCACTCGGCCCAGAGACCACCCCAGACAACCTCTACTTGAAGACACCACTCTTATAACACGAAAAGAATCACAGCGCAACGTACCGCCTGAACCGACCAACGCATCAAAGACTCAAACATCACCCTGTTGGTTTACAAGCCACAAACTAGGTGTGAGCATCGGAAATGGTATCCGCTTTTGGAACCCGAACCGCTCCGGAACTGCTGGTTCTGGAACCAGAACAGACGTGATTGGTTCCGGTTCCAGTTCTTAAAATATGGAACCGATTAAGACTGGTTCCGGTTCTGATTCTCATTTTTTTTGGAACTGTTACCCGTTGGGTACCCGCCGACACAATTTATAAAATGATGTTTTATTTGTTAGGTGTTGACGACTTGACGTGAAATGTTATGGAAGTCGTTTTGTTGCTGTCAAAACTCGAGAGTGTCTAATCTATTTATGTAATAATTAGTTTTATCGAATTAGTTTTCACCATTTGTTGTATTTATTACTTTAAGTTGGTACTTTGTAGTTTGCACTAGACTTAAAAAGTTAAAATTACATTTTTATTGTATGAAATGATAAAAAAAAGAACCGGGTACCCCGAATCGAAACCGGTTCCCAACGGTTACGGGAGAGGTTCTAAAATATAGAGAACCGATGTAAGCGGTTCCGGTTCCATGGGTTGGGTACCCGGTTATGCTCACCCCTACCACAAACCATACAACTGAGCCAAACAACCCCTGCCTAAAAAAGACAAGTACCATACAACATAACACGAACAACACCCACTAACTGAAGCAATTACAGATCAATTGTGCTTGATTCTTCAGCCCGAACTTGACTATCCAAGACCGCTCCAACACGTGTCTGTCACCTAACTGCAACATCTCACGAACAATTGGCAGGATCGTTCCGCCACTTCGTCCAGTCAAGCTTGCGCCCTCTACTTCGCCGGCCGATCCACTCGAAACATGTTCGTTGCAGCTCTAAGAACCTGCCATCAAGCTTCCTGTTGTCACCTTTGAACACCGTTTGATTCCGTTGTACCCAAACCAGGTAGGCTATGCACCATACGGTCTCTGTCCAAAGCTTGCTTCGCAATTCATTCCTTGCCACACAACCTATTTCTATGAGGTCTTGCAACGATGAGACATTCGTTTCTCCGAGGTTTCACCAGCAAAACACCAAATGTAACACACTGATTTTTATCTCAATTGAGGAAAAATGTTGAACTGGATAAATCAGTAAAGGAAGAACCAAGTATGGAGTATGGCTATAGTGCCATGTGGTTGTGACATTTGTCACAATAGCACCGATGGCACTAAGAGTATGGTCGTCTCGGCTATAGTGCCATGCAGTTGTGACATATGTCACAATTGCACTTGCGTTACCGAGTGTTTGGTCGTCCCAACGAATGTGCCAGGAAGTTACGACAATGGCACGATAACTGGCATAATAGCATCCAATGTACCAAGAAAACGGTTGAGGAATGACCAAAACGGTCGAGGAACGACCAAGAAAATGGGCGAAAAAGGCTCTCGGTACCTTTCGGGCGAAAGTGTCATGCTAAAGTGACACTGTCAATTTAGCCAAACACTTTCGCAAAGAAAAATTAGCCCACAGTACATTTTAAGCGAAAGTGACACTATCACTCTCGCGGTCGGGTGTAGTGCATAAATTCAGCCTATTTCTTCATTTGGTCTTATCTTTCTCATCTTAACTCCGATTTTGACAATTCTTTTTGCTATGGTTTCGTTTTTGTGAGTTTTTCAAGGATAGATTGTTAGTCTTGTGAATATCCAAGATTATTTGGTGGTGTATTGGAAGCAAAGGTCAAGAGCTCATCATCATCACCTCCATCTTCAAGAAATTTGGGGTTTTCTAGGTTTTCACCAAAACCTAAGTGGTGAGTTGATCCTTATAGTTTGTAAACTTTATTATGAGTCACAAATTATTTATTGATGACTTCCTAGTCTTTATGTTTCTCAAATTTCAGTTTGGAAGATTTTGAGAAAAGTTAGGTCAAATTAGGGTTTTTGGCAAAATGGAGATTTTGATATAAGATGCTTGGGGAATGATTCTAAGTGCTTGGATATGTGTATTGATGGTTGGAAACTTATGGATCTATGTTGTTGGGAAGATTTGGCTTGAGGATTAAAATTTATTCAAAGGAGCTCAAGTTGGGGAAAAATCTAGATTTTGCCTAAATCTAGCAATGTGAGTTCAAGTTGATTTGTGAAAACGGTGTACATGCCAAAATATCCGTTTTAAAATGTTTATATGTTTTACATGAAATTATCAACTGTTGAGTTATTTGGTGAGTTTTGATTTCTCGAAATATTAAATTTTATAAACTTTGTAAAACACCCACATTTGGGATTTTGGGCATTCTGTTAAATAAATCATAAGTGTTGGTACTATAATGATATATTTATGAAAGTAGATCTTTTGAGTATACAAGCACTTTTTAGGTGCATTTTGGAGAAATGCTTGATTTTGTGTTATGTGACGTTTTTGAAAGAAGAAATGGTATAAACCCATTTGGAAAATGATTTATCCCAATCTAACTTGTGTCGGAGTTTGTTCATGTATCTTGGAGCGTGTGTTTGCATAAACGTGGGTCGATTCCGTTTTATTGCATTTTATGACTTTTGGTAAATGATCAATTGATTTGTGGAGCTTTGGCTCAATTTTTACTAAAATGAGTCTTTGGGACATTTGTCCGGTTTTAATAGCCCGTTGTGGACTTTTGAGTATGATTGCGTTTATTGCGTATCATTCGATAATTACATGTTTTGAGTGCTTTGGTCATTCAACTGGAGTCATGTAATGTTCTAGACTTTAATGTAATGGATTCATAGGCATATGAGTCGGTATTTATTATTTTAAATAGGGCGATTGTTTCATGTTGGGACCAGGATTTGTCATGGGGTCATCGAGGGCCTTATAGTGTGAGCTCGTGGAGTCGAACATCTGCCATTGACCCTGTGATGTAATTTCTGAGTCAGTTTTTATTGTATAGTTATTCCCATTTGTAGCTAGTTGAGACATTGGGTCCTCAGAGACAACTTGGTACGGTTATGTGGAGCTAGATACTAGCCATGGCCGTAAATATAAGCCTAGTGAATGAGCATGATTAGGATCCTCATGTGCCCTCATCCACATCTTAGTACGAGTCGGTGAGCTCGTAGCCATGGGTCCTAGTATGGTGAGCTCAATAACTTGGAAAGTGGTCTACTTTTGTGTTCCGCCACTAACCATGGAAATCGGGGTCTCCCCCGTCACTGAAAGATGTTATTTTGGGCATTTAGTTTTATCCTTGCTTTTCAGTGACATTTTGAGTTTGGGTATTCTCCATATGTTATAATTTTGGAGGCTTGAGTTTACTCATATTTCGATCGTTTGGTTTATAAAGTTTTATTCAAATTTCAATATTTGAGCATTTACCATTATTCATGTTTTGAGTAAGTGTTGGGTTGTATTACTTCATGAAAGAATGTTTTGGCGTTGAGGCGTTCATCTATAAAATGCATATTATTAGAAATCGGATTGTTCTCATATTTAAAGTAATTCATTTTGAAGGATCATGATTTAAGTTGCATGATTTCCGTTTCACGATTTTTATAATCATGATAAAAACTCTTGAACTCACTAGGCGTTAGCCTAACATTTTTATTTGTCGGCATGTGCATCAGGTTCCATTTTGGGATTAGTTCT
Source organism: Arctium minus (assembly GCA_954870635.1). NCBI lineage: Eukaryota > Viridiplantae > Streptophyta > Magnoliopsida > Asterales > Asteraceae > Arctium > Arctium minus. Next base: position 55,423,253 of record OX941095.1, on the reverse strand, counting down.
AGTGATACTGTGAAGAGATGAGTGATAGTTAGGTGCTCGAAGAAGTGAATAACTTGGTGAAGTCTTCCACATTTACTTTGGATATAGCGACTGTCATTGGGTTTTAGTAACACCCAACTTTAATTAGTCTTTATTCATTTTGTTGACGGTTAAATCTAGAATTGTATTTCTAGTGTGAACTTGTCATAAGAGATTTTATCCTTCTTTGAGGTATTATTGAAAGTTTTAAATTAGTCGTTTTTTCCAAATTTGAGGGTGTTACACCAAATTCCATACCTTTGAGATCTCTTGACATTGAACCAACGCATGATTCAATGTCTCCGTTTCCTTCTCACACCTCGGACAAAGAACCGACTCGATATCGATGCGCATTCTATCTAGAACCACTCTACAAGGAATCCTTCCTTGTTTAGCCTTCCAAATGAATATACACACTTTCTTCGGAACCCGCTTCGACCACTCGGTTTCTTCATAATTTCCCCTAAGTACCACCAACCATTCATCGATTAGCCCCTTAAGATCTTGGACCGATAACTTTCCCTCCCCCTGCAACCACCTCACACCATCCCTTACCTCTACTTTCGACTTCCATCCCATAAGAGCTTCCCTTAATTCCACCAACTCTCCTGCTTTCCTTCCCCTCGACTCCCTCCTCCAGCTCCATTTCCACTCCCAATCCCCTTTCCCCACTCCGCCTTATCGGCTATTGATTCCTCTTTATTGGAATCAAGTTGATAAAGACGTCTAAATCTCTCGCCCAAAGGAACATCTCCCATCCACCTATCCAACCAAAATCTCGTCTCATCCCCTCTCCCCACCTCTCTCCCCAAAAGCTCCTTGAAATCTATGCCCACTTTCACCAATTCCTTTCCTACGCCAATGATGTTCCCCGACACTGACCGCCCCCTCTTATCGACCCTCCGTTACTACCAATCCCCCCTCATACCCATATAGACTCTTAATTACCTTTACGCAAAGAGCGTCCTTCTCCGTTGTGAACCTCCACCACCATTTTCCCAACAACCCCCAATTTGACGATTGTAGACTTCCTACGTTAAGCCCCCCTCGTTTGAAGCTCCTGACCACCCTCTCCCATTTAACCCAAGCCACTCCCCTTTTTGAGTTTAGCCCATTCCCCTACCCCAAAAGAACCGACTCCTCACACTCTCAAGCTCACGAATCACTCCTCTTGGGGCACGAAAGAGCGAGAAAAAGTACAAAGAAAGACTGTCGAGTACTGTTTTTACCAAAGTAAGTCGCCCACCAGACGAAATCATCTTTTCCTTCTAAGCCGCCAACTTCTTCTCTATTTTCTTTGTTGCCTCCTTTCAACTCTCTATTTGTGCATGTCTCTTCCTACCAGGAGCCCGAGGTACAAAAAAAGCATCTCCCCAACACTGCACCCTAGGCTAGACACCCACGTTTGTAATTCCTCCACCTCCACCCCACCCCACCCCTTACAACTTACTTTTGCTAAAGTTAACCTTTTACAAAATTTAGTACAACCTCCACCCCACCACGTTGGTAATTCCTCCAACTTACTTGATAAGTGAGAGAGAAAACTCTTACCTTGTAGTCACTTATCGATTTCATTTTGATGGCCAAGAATGTTACCCGATAAAATAAGTGAGGGCGGTGACTCATGCTTTTAAGCACATACCCGTTAAGTATTTGGTAAACGATCACTTAGAGGCCATTTACCAAATGCTTACCGAGTAAGCGCTTACCAACAAGAGTCACCACTTTCACTTACCTTATAGGGTAACATTCATTGCCATCAAAATAGATTGATAGTAAGCGTTTATAACCCGGTAAGCGCTTGCTGGGTGAGAGTCATCACCCTCACTTACCGGGTAAGACTCTCGATCCTTGTCTTTCCTCTTACCGGATAAAATTCTCGGTCCTTGTTATGTTCACCCAGTGAGGTAATCGAACCGGCTAGCACTTACCAAAGTAAGTATTTAATAAACAACCCCATGGTAAAATTACATACAAATAAAACGTGCTTTGTACATTTTTTTACTTCAAGAACCTATTTTCAAATGCTCAATTTTGGTGCATATGACAAGAATCTAAAACAAAATACTTTAATAATTTTTTTAGAAAAGATTTATTGTTTACAAGTTTAGAATACATTTTCTTTACATTTCTTTGATTGTATGAAAGACATGGTAGGTTAGGTTTCCCAAATATACACCGGAACGAATAATAACAATCAACCGATTAATCGTCTTTTTGAATTCGACTATTATCGTTCCAGTGGATCTCGACAAACTACAAGGATTTTAATTTTTCTAATTTTTCTTGGTCATAATAGAATATAATATCTTTTAGTTGGTTTTGCTTTTGTTTTCTTAGTTATGTTTTGTTAGGGGTTATAAATCGGAACAAAGTAAATTTTATTTCAATACAATTTGATTTAATAATAGTTAGTATAAAGTAATTTTGGGTTAAACTTTTGACTTTTTAACATTTTCTTTTCCAATAAATAAAAATAAAATACAAATACTTTTTAATATATATTTTTATAGAAATGTAACATAAAATGAATTACCATTTTACCAATATTAAATTTAAAAAAAAATAGAAAATAAAACATAAAAACACATTAAAAAAGGTCCGGAATTGTGTGGCAAGTAGGAAGACAAAATTTATTAGGGTATATACTATAAAATATAAAGAGTAACTTTATAGATTTTGTCCCTATGGTTATGTATAAATTATGGATTGGGTCCCTCAAATAAAATAATTACAAGTGTGGTTAAATTGGTTTTGATTTGGTTGTGGATTGTCTCCCTGCCTCTAACTCCGTTAAAAAAGTTTTGTTAAGGGATATTTTAGTTATTTTATCTATTTCTTTAATATTTTTTGTTGTACAACTTTGAATGCATTTTGTACAAGTATATAAAGTATTTAATAATAAAAATAAAACAAAAAAACACATTCCCCATCTCAAGCTTGCCTCCCTTTTATGGTCTTCTTTTTCGGCCACAACACCATCTCCGACTAACCTCCCTTTTCCGATCATTTTTCTCCGGCCACTACACGATGTCCGACCACATATACCAAAACACACACATACCAATGATTGAAAAATGAGATTGGAAAACTCAACCTTATAATCCACCCAAATACTAAACCTGATAAAGAACACATGGATTTGAGATTGAAAGTTGAGTTACTAGAAATAGTTATCGAATACAAATGGAAACCCAAATTTTGTTTATCATAAATAAAAGAGGAAGTAGGAACCTTCAAATACAAAATGGAAATAGTAACCTAAAATCCAAATACATCACCTAGTTCGTAACATGGAAACTGTAACCTAAAATCCAAATACATCACGTAATCCAAAATCCAAATACATCACCTCATTCAACGCCAACACCTTCAACACCATTGTGAGGAATTGATACAAGAGTGCTTTTGTTTTCGATTGAAACCACAGAAGATCCTAGGTGACAGGGAATGATGGGGGTTCTTGAAATCAACGGTGAAGATACGAAGGATGGAGCGGAGTCTGGATCTACCGGAGTCTGAGTTTTCCTGAGAGTTACACCTGTGTGTATATTATACAGTAATGAATATTATACATTTTTTACAAATATAAAAATTATATATATTTTTTATTTTTCAAAGGAAAAAAGTAAAAGGACAAAAATACCCTCGGTTTAACGGAGTTAAGGTTAATCGTGTTAAAGCAGGGGACTTAATCCATAACAAAAGTGAAAACACAACGACCATAAATGTAATTATTTAGTTTAGGGGACGCGCTCCAAATTTTCACATAACCACATGATGCATTTTGTAATTTACTCGGATATAAGTGAATCATTGTAATAGAGCCCATCAAAATGTGTTTAGTACCTTATAAGAGTAACCTATAATTTTGGTCCCTCTGGTTTATATAAAATTACGGACAATGTTTTTAAATTTTAATAAGTATCATAATAGTCTTTACAGTTTGCAGTTTTGCTTCGAAAGTCTTCCTTTTTATTAACTCTATTAAAATTTATGTGTTAAAAGAGGAGCATTTTAGTTTTTTTAACAATTTTTATATTAATAAAAAGTTATATATATATAATTTAATACTATATATATATACATATATATAAAGAAGATCGTTGATGACCTGTACTTACTAACTACCCCTTTCTCCGACCATCATTAGACCATCCTTCCCCACCACCATACCTCCACCCGTCCACCCCATTTTACCCTAACCTAAATCTTCCCGACCCCTCTCTTAACGAATAACTTTTGTGCAGGGGCCATTTTTTATAGTTACTATCTCTAACGAATACAATTTTACTAATTAAATTTTTAAGTAATCATGTGACATTTTTGTGATCAGTGATCACCAATAAAATTTTATTAAATTTTTAGGTAATTATGTGTCGTTTTTTATTTAAGTTGAGAAAAGTGAAATATTATTGATCGATCCTTTTATTACCATTTATATTTTCTTTTTTTCAATATCTCAACCAAATGCCTCATGATATATAAATGGTTTTAGACAAGTATTTAAGGATAAAAGTGGCAATTCAGTACTATATTGGGTTTGCAATAAAAATTGAAGATAATAAGTACATCAGGCATGCGTCATCTTAAATGTTTATTTATGTTGAATTAAATATATAATTCGAATTTACAAATAAAAATAAGTGAATTACATATTTGGTCCCTGGGGTTTGATGGTTTTAACATTCTAGGTCCCTAAAATGAAATATCTATGGCTTGCATCCTCGTGGTTTGCATTTTATAACGTCTTGGGTCCCTAAAACTAACTCCGTTAAAAATACCTCTGTTAAAGAGGTCATGTGCAAAGCACATGATGGGTAGTTTGGTCATTTTAATTGTAGAGACCAAACATGTAATAACAACCACAAAGACCAAACATGTAATTTACTCTCTATGTATTGTATATTGATATATATATATATAATTAATATACATGTTTAATAATATTATATATATATATATATTTATAATATACATTTAATAATTACTGATATATAGATTTAATAATTAATAATATTGTATATATATATATATATTTTATATTCGGGTGAAATGCATGAAATATCAACCTAATTTTACAAATTTTTTTTATTATAAATTACACTTTCAATTTTTTTATTACAACAACATACTTTTAAATTATTTTTTTATCAAGACATTGTATGTTAAAGAATTTACACATCATAGTAATAAGTAACATCTTGATTTAAATTACGATGACATGACATTGACACATGTTACCATGTTTTCATACCATGTCATCTTTCACATGTAACATAATGCTGACATGACATTTCATATTACAACGTTATACTTACAAAAGTTTTAACTTTACAGATTATTTAAAAAGTATATTAAATTAATTAAAAATCTAAATTATTTATTACTAATATAAAAATATTAAGAAAAAACTTGCAAATCACAATTTATCTTGCTAGCAATTGAAAAAATGTTTAAAATATACTTTTTGAAGAAAGGAAATAAAAGTTGTTATGTGCTAACAAATAAAGTATGTATCTTGAAAACAATATATCTTATTTGCTTTCAAAAAATGACTCAACATATTATTTAATAAATTAATTAAATTAATTAGAAATTTCTAAATTATTTACTAATATAATAATATTAAGAAGATTTGTAAAGAACATTTTATATCGCTAACATTTTAAAAAAATGTTAAAAAATATGTGTTATTTAAAAAATATGTGTTCTTTGAAAAAATGTTAATACACTTTTTAAATAATCTGTAAAGTTAAAACTTTTGAAAGTATAACGTTGTAATAAGAAATGTCATGTCAGCATTATGTTACATATGAACGATGACATAGTATGAAAACCTGGTAACGTGTGTCATGTCATCGTAATTTAAATCAAGATGTTACTTATTACTATGATGTGTAAATTTTTTAACGTACAATGTCTTGATAAAAAATAATTTAAAAGTATGTTGTTGTAATAAAAAAAATTGAAAGTATAACTTATAATAAAAAAAAGTTTATGAAATTAGGCTGATATTTCATGCATTTTGCCCGAATATAAAATATATATATATATATATATATATATATATATGCAATATTATTAATTATTAAATATATATATCAGTAATTATTAAATGTATATTATATATATATATATATATATCAATATACAATACATAGAGAGTAAATTACATGTTTGGTCCTTGTGGTTTTTATTACATGTTTGGTCCCTACAATTAAAATGACCAAACTACCCATCATGTGCTTTGCACATGACCACTTTAACAGAGGTATTTTTAACGGAGTTAGTTTTAGGGACCCAATACGTTATAAAATGCAAACCATGAGGATTGAAGCTATAGATATTTCATTTTAGGGACCCAGAATGTTAAAACCATCAAACCCCAGGGACCAAATATGTAATTCACTCTAAAAATGAAGAGTGAATTACACTTGTGATCCCTGTTGTTTACTTAAATTTTGAATTTGGTCTCTAAAATAAACTATTTACATAGATGATCCCTAACTTTTCAGTTTTATAACACTGAAGGTCCCTCTATTTAACAGACGTTAAATTAGTATGTTAAGACCAATTAAGTTAAGGGCATTTTGGACGTTTTACCATTAATTTAATTTTATAATTATTTATTTATTTTGTTACATCTTCATCTTCTCTAAATTAATCAATTAAGAACATTTAAGTAGCCATAAAAAAATATAAAACAATAAATTGATTTAAAAATGATATATAAGCCTTGCGAGGCAATAGTTTGAAAATGTGATGGCACGTGTAAATATGTGTTGGGCAAGTTTATTGCTTGGTGTGTTAAATTTTGAACTCGATAATTTGAGGACTACTTCATTTCTTTTATAAATGAGTAAATTTTGTGGAAAACATAATATCATTTAACCGTGTGGTTTTATACGTGAGAACTGACTAACTCGTTCAGTGTATGTAATATTATCGTAATCTTATAATCGCATGAGTAAATTCCTTGAAGGTATTTTTTCATTTGGTCAACATCGATTTTGGTCGTACAAGGTTCATTTTATCAAGGGGATTGAGTGCGAACGATCTTTGAAATCGTTGAGAATGGTTATTCAAACTTGACGGTGTGTGTGGCATGCACTCAGGCTTGCATAGTACTGTGGTACTTACTAAAATTTTCAAACATGTCAAAAGTTTTAAAGTTTTGGTGCTGTCATGCATGAAGGCTATGAACTCTATAGGATGAGAAATGTTGCAACTAAGAATGAGATATGGTTTGGAGAGTTTAAGCATGTTGTTTGAGTCGTCGATGGTCAAATCTTGACCTTGATGTTTCCTTTGAGAAAGGGCAGCGAATATTGTTAGTCCTGGCCTTTGTTGATAAGAACGTTCGTTCAGTGGTAGCCTACCCTATTGTTCGATAACTTGAGGTGTGGTTGTCGACGGTTAGTTATGTCTGGGTGGAATTTAGAGTCGTCAAGATACTTCTCATATATGTGTGTCGATAAGTAAGCGTTGTGGAACTTCAATGAAAGGATATCAGCGTCGAGCCGGAGTTCTAAAGTGGTCTGGTAATTTGACGTCATAGCGGGCGAGCCATGTGCTTTCAGCGTGTGAAGATGGTATGGGGGTCAGAGCAGGTTGTGATACGTGGGAAGAAGTAGGTTCCATTAGGAATCCTGGTTGGCCGGAGGCATTGTCAAAGTATCACTATGTTGACTGTTGATGTTGAAGTCAACGACCAACAAGTCATTGTCGGAACACTGAAAATTTAAGAGATAACTATGGGTATCTGGTTGAGTCTTTGTGATGATGTAAGGAGTTGTTTGGAGAAAGGTGTGTATCGGGTGTGATACGCAAAAAAATATCGGACATGAAATACACCAACAAATTGTTCAAAGCATAATGCATGAGACTCACTTTACATTGAAGGCTATTCACTCTAACAAGGTCAATTGTTTACACTCACCACAATTTATCCCAGACTCCTTACTTCCGACCAACCAGTCGGGATCCTTACATTTGCCACAACCTCCGGCACCAACGTTTCCTAACCTCCTTGTATGTCCAACTACCAGATACCACCGCGACTAATGATTCGCAATTTATGTGTCCTCACTTTGACCCAAAATAGACTTACCAACATTAGCTCATTTCCATCCTATCCTCACTCCATTTTATCGGTTAACACTGATATCGTCTCTCAACCACCCTTGCCACCTTTTAATTAACTACAGACTTAAAAGGCTCACTTCTCATTCGATTTCTTAGATTGAAAATCTCCCAATTCCCATTAATCGACATAACAAACTACTAAACTGGAGACTCCCTTGGAGTGAAGAACTCACCTCCAATCATTATTCTTCTCTTTTGGACTCAAAAAGTTCTCCCCCGAGACGAAAATATCTACCTTCCGCACAATATTCATCCAAACGGTATTAACTTTAAAATCATAAACGAGCTCACCCATCACGCCAAACCAACGCTATCATTTCAATGATAGATCTCATTACCCATCCTACCCCCATCGACTGTCTTAACGATAGTACTCGAGCATACCCATGCACCTGTAAATTCATAATGGCATTGGCCAGATGCAATTCTGAATTTACCTTACATGAGAGTCCTCACTACCATTGTCACTAGGGGTGTTCATCGGTTGACATCCAATGGATGTGAGGGGAACCGAACCGATCCAATCGTCCATTGGATGCTGGATTTTCCCAACCGAATCGATCCAATCATCCATTGGATGTTGGATTTTTCCAATCCAATGGATGATTGGATCGGTTCGGTTCCATCCATTGGATGTTCTTATTGGATATCCATTGGATCAGATTGGATATCCATTAGATATTCTTATTGGATATCCATTGGATCATATTGGATCCATCCGACATCCAACGGATGATCAAATCGGATCTATCCAACGTGTTAATTTAATGCAATGTTCTAATTAATTACTTTTAGTTTGTGTTAAAACAAAAATAAGTGAGACTAGAAATTCAAAAATCAACACAAAACAAATTTAGATTTAAGCAAATTGCAAAAAAAATAATTGGATGATAGTTGGATGGAAAATTGGATGGTAATCGGATGGTTAATTGGATGTTGGTCGGTTCGGTCGGTTCTGGACTGCCATCCAAGAACCGACCGATCCAAATTGGATGTTGAGATTTTCAATCCGATCCGATCCAATTACAATTGGATATCCGATTATGGTCGGTCGGTTCTAATTGGATCGGTCGGTTCCTATTGGATCGGTTGAATTTCTGCACACCCCTAGTTGTCATGACTCTCGATGAGCAAGGTCTTCCTTAAAGGCTTCCTGTATCTCAGTTGTGTCCCTCAACTCCACAATTTAAGTTTAGGCCCATCCAGTCACCTAAATCCCTTAAACTATGCCTCTGATACCAATTGTAACAACCCAAAACTTCCAACAATTTAACATAATTGATTAATATGAATTAATGCCCAAAACGGCCCCAAGTCTACAATAAGATTTCAAGGTTTGCAGAAGACAACCTATTACACAACTGAGAATCTAAAACAACTAACTATAAGGAAGTCTTCTAGAATCGGGTACCGCTCACGCCTTCTCTTTGCCTTTACCGGATCCTCCAATTTCGCGTCTACCTGAAAAGGTTTTTAGTTTTGAAAGAGAGAGGGTTAGACCATGAGGTCTAGTGAGTTCCCTCTAGTAACAACATTCGCATCAACAATAATGTTTAAAACAATTTGATGGCGTTTATAAACAATTCTCCACTTTAAAACATTTAAACTTTTACTCGCAAACCACATATGTAATCGACACACTGACGTCACACCACTCGTGACCACGTGTCAGTCTCAAGCTGCCTTAACTGGAACACACCGTGTCAGTCTCACGCTGCCTTAACTGGAACACACCCTCCATGGCATAAACGTGACACGCCCCCTGACGTGAGCACTAGCGGAACACACCCTCCATGGAACAAACGGGACACCCCCCGACGTGAGTACTAGCGAAACACACCCTTAGACTTAGCCGTTACACACCCACACTGAAATGTATGCATACAACCATTCAACTTTTACACATAGCAAAACATGCAGTTTATATATCAGATAAGTATACGATCTCATAACATTTCATGCGTTTAATATTAAAACACAAGTTACCACACTCTCAGTTAGAAAGACTCCCGTTTAATTAAATCTCGCATGCATAAAAGTAGCAGAAATACCAACGGTAATTTAATAAACTTCACATGCGTACAGTAGCATAAACAAGAGGAAATCTCTAGTTAGAAAACTCGCCTGCAGTCCTTTGCTTTACTCCTCACACTTGCGTTTTTGCCCAGTAACAGATTCCTAAGGCATAAAATAAAATTGATCATGAGACACTAGGTTACTCCCACGTAAATCTTCTGAAATCGACCCGAACCCGGCCTACGGTAACTCTCGATGCTAACACCTCTGGGCCGCCTATTAGTCTTTCCCGGGATCACCCGGTGGAGACTCTCCCGGGATCACTCGGGTAGAACGATATTGGGATCACCCGGCTGCCAAAGTCCCGGGGTCACCCGGATGCTACATTCCCGGGGTCACCCAGGTACTACATCCCCGGGGTCATCCGACTTGCAACACTCCTGGGTTCACCCAGTGGCGTCTTCACGCAGAGCGGTCCTAGCCGCAACCAGTTCTTTTTTGGCCACCGGCGAGCGCCCATCCCCTCGACCTACATCGGCCGGATATTGATTCCCAACCGCAAATCCACCAGTCCATCCCTCCCTTAGACCGATTACTAAGAATGAACAACTAGAGTTATTTTCCTTCTTTACAATCGATCGATAACTAAAACCCCAAAATCTAACATTTTCTTATTTACATAAATTCATGGATTTCACAAAAACAACCTTCACAAACGATTTATAAAGAGCTCAACTATCACAATCAATCAACAAGAGAAATATAAGGAACTTACCTTGATGGGATTTGATGATTGTTCTCCCTTCCAAGCTCTTGATCTCCTTCACTCTAAAACACACACACAAGTTTTCCCTGGATTCTTAACTTACTCCCCCAAAATAGAGGTAGGTGGCTAGGGTTTTAGGGCACAACCCTCTATTACCAAATTTACAACTAGCCCCCCTCCAAATTTGGGGTTTTGAGAGCAACTCACCCGAACTCCCAATTTTACACTTAAGGCACGGTTTTTACATTTAGGGTTTAGGCTAGCACCAGTGTATATGTTATGATGTATGTGGGTATACATTATACTTAGGACCCGTTATTGTGTGTGTGAGTTAGGTATGGCGTCGTTAGGTTACACTACACCAACTTGTACGTTCATTGCAACACCCCTAAAATTTGATCAAAATATAAGGTAAATTCAGGTCAGAAGCATGAGAGTGTAAAGTTGAGGGGCTAGCCAGCTATTCAATGAAAGTTGAAATTAAGTTGGAAATGTGAAGAATACATCAAAACAGAATGTCTACTAATGGAAATAGAAAATGGTAGGTAGCAATAATTAAGAAAAACACGGTTATGTGGGGGTGACATGAGGAAAATACTAATCATCTCTCTCTCTCTCTCTCTTTCTCTCTATCTCTCAAAGTCAAAATTAGAAAGAAAACATAAAAGGGTAGAAGCAATTTTGCAAGTAATGAAGTGGGTTGTAATAGAGGTGGTCAAAAATCGGTCCCGGGTCGGGTCGGGCCCAAATTGATCCTGGTCCCAAACAGTCGTCTCGTAATCGAACCCGATCCTAATCACTAGGCTGAATAACAATTCTCATAACCTGTTACACTAATCGCTCCAGGTTCCAGTTCGGGCTTGCCTATTTTTTGCTAAATTTCGATTTTCTAAATATTTTTAAGAATACAAAAACGTTATTCAAATAGACTTTAAAATACGTAATTCAGTCACTCAAATACACTTAAAAATACGTTTTATTATAATTTCGATTTAAAAATACATTCAAAAATACACTTAAGAGTTAAGAATCCATCAATTGATTTGAAGAGTTCCAGTGTTTTCAAGTCTTTGAAGAGCCTCAACGTCATCAAGGTCATCAATGTCGGGTTTATCATCATCGTCAAATTGTGAGAAAGTGTTGTTGGTATAGGTAGTTGGCGGCGTTGTTGTTGGCATATTGTTGGGAACTGAAGATTCTACTAAGTGTAGTTACTACTGCCAGAACAAGTTGAAGATTAATACTGCTAAGTGTTACTACTGCTAGTAGAATTACTACTGCTAGTTAAAGTTAGTACTGCTTGAACAAAGTTAGTACTGCTTAGTTAGTTAATACTGCTATTTCAGTTAATACTGCTAGTTCAGTTAATACTGCTCGTGGTTTATACTGCTCGCGGTTAATACTGCTAGTTCAGTTAATACTGCTCGCGGTTAATACTGCTAGTTCAGTTAATACTGCTCTAGGTTAATACTGCTTATATTCCGAATACTATAAATACTCTTTGCCCGCCTAAAAGTTCATAACGACTCTTTGCATACTGTTCACTTGCGCTCTAAACCCTTTCTCTCTCAAAGTTCAAAGTTTTCAGGCAAGAATCTTCAAGGTCAATGGCATCAATGGCGTTCATTGACGAGCACAATGAAATCGCGATGCTCCAAAAGCCAAAACAAGCTGAAGGTTTTCATCAGATAGTCGACTTTCTGAAGTCTAGCCACATTGCCCATGCTATCACTATGTCTCCAACTATCTTTATAGAGCATCAGAGGCAATTCTGGGCTCATGCCACCATTGTTACTGAGAATGGTGTGCGAATGATCAAGACGACAGTATGTGGCAATCCATTGACAGTTACTGAAGAAATAGTTCGCATCAGTCTACGTCTAGACGATGCCTCGGGTATAACTTCTATCCCTAATGATGAACTGTTTTCTTCTCTGACAAAAATGGGGTATGGAGGCCCATTGGGCGTTTTTAAGTTCTCAAAAGCTAAATTCTCACCTCAATGGCGTTTTCTTGTTCATACCTTGATGCACTGCATTTCTAAAAAGACCACTGGATGGAGTGAGTTCAGCAGTCCCATTGCTTATGCTTTGGTCTGTTTGGCCACTACCAGAAGGTACAATTTTTCACAAATGATTTTCAATGATCTTGTCTCAAACATGGGAAACAAAAAGAGCTTTTATATGTATCCCAGGTTTGTTCAAGCAGTTATCAACCATGAATTGACGGATATACCTCAACCTGTTGGGGTATATGTACCTAAACCCCCCAAAGGCAAGGTTTTCTCAAATATGAGAAGATCTGCTGGGGACTCGGAAGGAGTTGACACCCCATTGTTCTCTACAATGATGGTGGTGTCCCAAACCACTGAAGGTATGGCAGCAGGGTCAAGGCCCTCATTAGACCATCCCACTGCTAGCCAAGCCCAACCTTCTCACTCAAAAACAATTCCCCAGTCCATTCTTACAAAACCAACCTCTCCAATTACCCAAACTTATCAAAGAAAACAGGTAAAGAAGGCTCCTTCCCTTCTTGTACCATCACCCACACAGCCTTTAAGCCCTCTAAGGGAGAAGTTTCCCCTAGAGACTATCCAAAGGGAAACCACAAGGGTGTCTCCCAACCCAAAGGAGGTGCTCTCTGAGGAGGAGGTAGAGCATATGGGCGATGAGGCTGCCACTACTCCTGCTAACACAGAGGAGGAAAGTGGTAACATCAATAAGACCTCCCCCATGGCAACTTTGAATGAGCAATCATTTGAAGGTCCCTGGTGCCAAGAAACCACAGGGGTGGATAGTGCTTCTGCTAGGCAGAAGACTTCCACTACTAAAAGATCCAATGATCCTTCAATAGGGGGTAACACTCCTGGAGAAGGTGAGGACAGATATAACTATGATGAATTGATGGAGACAATGGGCAACATCAACATGGATGTACTCAAACAGGGCAAAGACATAGAAGAGCTAAAACTCATAGTACTGTCACAACAAGAACAAATCATCAAGTTGAAGCACATGGTAAGGAAACTGATTTTGCAAAAGAAGAAGAAACAATTTGTGCTCAGAAGGAGGAAACCAGAGACTGATGCTCCCAAAAAGGGGGAGATCAACATGGAAGAAGCATCAAGGGAAGGGGAGATTGATAAAGAAAGAATAGAAGTTGAGGGGGAGAAGGAAGCAGAAACTGTTAATGCTGCTGAAACCTCACAAGCAGCAGTAACAGAGTTAACACCAACAGAAATTGAAGTAGCTGAAGTGCTAATCAAAGCTAAGAATGACACTCCCAAAGCAAAGGGAGTGGTCATAAATGAAGGGAGAGACAAGAAATCAGAAAAGAAAGACATGGCTGCAGATATAAAAAGAAAAGGGAAAGAAAAGATGATAGAATCTGATCAACCATCTAAAAAGCAAAAGATGATTGAGTCAGATGAAGCATTAGCAAAGAAAGTGCAAGAAGAGTTAGATCTAGCAGAAAAGGAACAGGTTGAAAAAGACAGAGAAATGGCCAGAGCACTAGCAAATGAGTTAAATGAAGCATTCCAAAAAGGGTTGGAAACAGAGAAAGCCAAGCAAAGAGCAATAACCTTGAGAAAGGCTATGATGGCCAGATCAAGTGCAAAGAAGAGAAGACCTTCACAAACTTACCTTGCCACTCAGGAAAGAAACAAAATGATAACTTTCTTGAAAAGTGCAATTGGGGTAAAGAAAGAAATGTTTGTGAAGATGAATTTTGATCAAATCAAGGATCTATATGAGAAAGAAATGGAGAAGCTGAAGAGCAATGAAAAGGATAGAGTGGAGTTTGAAAAGAAGGCAAAGGAGAGACATGATATAGACATGAATCAACCATTCCCTGAAAGTGAAGAGGGAACTCCTATAAAAGAAATGGAAAGGGAAAAGGAAGAAAAGAAGAAGGAAGCTACTCTAGTACAGGTTCAAAAGACTTTGAAAAGAACCAAGATGATGGCCAAAAGAAAGAAAGATAAGAAGCCCAGAATAGAAGAAGAACAAAATGTTGCTGAAGAAGAAGGGGCACCTGAGTCATCAAGTCAACAAGGGTCATCAATCAAAGATGATGTAAGCTTATATATGGTAGTGATGGACAAAGTGCCTGAACCAATTTCTGCAGAACCTGTTGGAGTTAAGCCACCAGAGATCATTCACTGGGATGTTCTGAAAATGGATGGAAAAGATTACATCAGACTAAAGAGGAAGGGTGATAAGTATGAAATATTCAATACTTGGATCAAAATTGTCAAAACATGCTCTAGATCTGATATAGAAGAGATGTTTGACATAGGAATTAAGCTGTATGCAGACCATATGAATACTCCAGAAATTTCTCTTACAAAACTGGTGATGGAGTATCTATGCATGATGTTCAAACCTGAAGAAGTGAACCAGGTCATCAAGAGTGTGTTTAAAGAAGTTACAAGTTGGACTCTATATGAAACTAGTGGAGTATATGCAGTGACTTTGGATAGAAATCACACAGAATACTTCCTAGTGGATAGAGTATATAATCACACCAGACTAAAGGTCCATGCTATGTTAAAGAAGAAGTTGGGTTGTGCACCAAATTCAGAAATGGCCAAGTATCTCATTCAGAGGATAATCAATCAGAGTTTGGGACTGAATCCAGACTTAGCAGCGTGATCTTGGAAGTTTTGGGAGCATTAAAAAGAGCATCTGGAAGAATATCTGAAGAACTTGACTTCTCTTCTAAAAGCCAAGTTAGGGGGAGATTGTTGGGAACTGAAGATTCTACTAAGTGTAGTTACTACTGCCAGAACAAGTTGAAGATTAATACTGCTAAGTGTTACTACTGCTAGTAGAATTACTACTGCTAGTTAAAGTTAGTACTGCTTGAACAAAGTTAGTACTGCTTAGCTAGTTAGTACTGCTAGTAGTTAATACTGCTAGTAGTTAATGCTGCTACTTGAAGTTAATGCTGCTGAGCATTATTAGTGCTGCTAAAGAGATACGAATACTACAGCTGGATATACTGAAGATATACTTAGAAGATATACATGGAAGATATACTGAAGATTTGTTTATTCTTTGTAATTATCTTTTTATCAGTATATGTATAGAATGTGTAGAATAGATAGACAACTTTAGATAATTGTTTTTCAAAGAGAGAAATCAACCTCAAGGCATAGATCCTAATTCTAGAGAAGTAGAATTCGTATTGGTGAGCCTGTTCATCAATATTGAGGTTGAGTGTGTAATCTTGTAACTTTAAGTATTCAATACAAGTTTACTGTTTGATCATTATATACTGTGTTTGATTACTGTTTTATTAAATATCAAAGTGTTTTTCCGCAACTTCTTTGATATTAGTTTCTGAGTATTAATTCTTGTTAAGAATTCGATCCTGACACTCTTTAATCTCTACCTCTAGTGATGTCGTGTTTTGACTTCTTTGAACACTATCCAAATAATTATTCAAGCATACGCAACATTCCGCGGACTTCGAGCTTAGTGTTGTTTGTCGCATAGAAATGATCTTGCCATAAAGGGAAAAAGCGGAATCCAAAGCTACAGTACTAACTTGGATTGTTAGTATATCATGGGCCATGCATGTCAAAACTGGGAATTGAGGTTGCTTTTGTTTCCACCATTCTAATAAATCAATATTTCAAAATCTCCAACATCTGATGCGGGACATGAAGCTATAAAATTAGTATGCATATACATATTTAGTTCACCCAAATCGGTATCAAATCTACTTTTTTTACTCGTTTCATTTTGAACCTTGTTAAATAAGTTAGTCATTAACTCCCTCCGACTTTGGCAATGACCAGTAGAACTAGAACTACAACTCGTAAATAAACGATTTGAAGAGCTTTGTTGTTGGCTTCCTCCCCCAAAAAAGTTTTTATAATGATAAAATAAATCATTAAGATTACGATTAGACACACATTTTGTGCGGTTGAAAAAAAATTATTGGTAGGCGTATCTAAACCAAAAGCCACACATATACTTGTAATTAAAACTTCAACACAGTAACATTTCAATACGAGTTTAACGTTGCGGCACAAAGAAAAGAAAAGGGGTTTAGGTGAAACGTACCCGATACCACATCTGTCGATGCTCTAGCCTATTTGGTCGTCATTTGGAAGGCTCAACCCGTCGTTCTGGGAGGATCCATTTTCCCCCCACTTTCTCCCATCTTCAATTTGGGCATTCACTTCGTATGTGTCATGGTTCTTTACACTCTAAACACATGGGTCCCTTGATTGGGCACTCCTGGATTGAGTTATCGAGCTTACCACATTTATAGCAACTACCAGGAACAAAGTTGCACGACTCGAAATGCTTGCTCCGACATTTTGGGAACCACTTGGCCTCTCGTCTAGGGTCAGTCCCACAAATACGTTTATAGGACGATTTTAGGCGTCTTATGTAACACCCCTAAAATTGAGGGTAAATTTAAACCTGAATATGGGCAAAAATTAAAACTTAAATAAATGGATCACCCAAAAAATGGGGAAATGGTAAGGCGTTTACAATACCAAATAAAGGAGATAAATACAACAATCTACTAATCTAAACTAGTCTAGTCTAGATTAAAGACGGGTGTTGCTATCTATTCTCAAAAGAATCCTGTTCAACAAAATGATCGCCATGACACAACTTCACCAAAATGTGCCACTACCATTCATCTGGCTCTCCCCTGATACTCGAGGATTCTCACCACTAGAATGACCTGATATACATGTCATTTAAGAAAAAGTGTTAGGCTAAAGCCTAGTGAGATCAAACAATTGCAAAATAAAGTCGTAAGTAGATAAAGAGGAATTATACATTTTACCATTCGAGATGGGTTTGAAACCAAGTAGATCACATAACATCTTGCAATGTCGGGGAGACCTGATTTCCATGATTAGTGATGGAATAGTAAGGCACAACACATGTTAAATAAGTCACACTCATGGATTATAATAAACTAATATATCAAGCTCAACTACTCCTAGTCTATTGCTCGTGGAGTCTCAAGTTCAACCACACTAGATCTGTACCTTGAGATATCCAAAATCCGAGACAGTCTTAATCACTATGAAGTTACATTTTACAGCTCTTGGGCTATGCCCGACCCAAAGGCCCACACCTTACTTTCCCATCGAGACTCAATGCCTACTCCACATTAAAACATGGGAATTTAACATCCCAACCCAAAATATAAAAGACTTCTATGCCTATGGATCCATTACATTATAGTCTAACAAGTTCTACACCACGTATATATATATATATATGTATATATATACACATACATACCATGGTAACATTTTAGTGCACAATTCCATTCCAATAATGAGTCATCAAAGTTGAACTCCGAATTTCACCAATAACCATCAATATGGAAAATCACATATTTGAGTACTAGCACATCAAGTATAGTAATAATTACCAATTATGTATATGAAAATCATATCCCACAAAAATTTCACCCAACTATTCAAAACATCCAAAACCCTAGTTTTAGCATAAACCCTCAAAATCCAATAGGATAGTAACTAAATATAACCACCTTGAGAAATCGTACCCAATGTATTTAGAATGGTAGAAAGCATATGTTTAATGAACTTCGTCATCTATTTGCAAATAACAAACCCTAAGTCTCCCAAAATCACTCAAAATGAGATTAAACTCTATAAAATGAGAAATATAATTAGGAGGAGTTTAGGAGACTAAATCTATAAGGTTTTACATGTATATAGTTTATAAAGATGACATGAACTCACAATTTAGGTTTGGTAAAAACCAAGAAAACTTAGATGTTTCTTGAGAAAGAGTGTGAGATGGAGAAACCCTAGCCTTAGCTTCCAAATCTTGCTTGAATGATGAAGAATCCCTTGAAATACCCAACACTAGGCGCCTTAAATGCTGAAAATCGATAATGAATGCAAGGGTTTGGTTCCTAGAGAGAAGGAGGAGGAATAGATGAAGTAATAAATGAAAAAGGGGACCAAAATCATAGATTTATGGTTACTGTAACCCGTGCGCGATAGTGACACGACGATTATGCCAAATGACACTATCGCCAGGCATAAATGCTCGGATCGTACCGAGAGGGTGTGGGGTGCCGTGATAGTGCCCTGCCATTGTGTTCGAGGGAACTCTCTCCAGGCATAATCGCCTTGTGTGTACCGAGGGTCTTAACCCCTCCGCGATAGTGCCTTGGCGATAGTGACCAAGTCATAGTTGCCTGGTGAGGTCGCCCCAGTCGTACCGAACCTCGAAAATTCAACCTTTTGAGAGCTCACGATATGATATTTCTTTCCAAAATAACAAAATGTTCTAATTATAGAATTATGTCTAGGAAGCTCAAGGTAGAAAGGGATTATTTCGGGCCCATAAAAACACGTGTGTTACATCTTAACAAGCATATTAAGACACTTTTAAAATAAAGCATCGTATTAACTATTTGAAAGAACACTATTTGAAAAAGTGTCTTATAAAAACAAGTGTCCTATAAATTTTATAAAATATCTTCTCAAAATTGTCTTATAAAATAGCTAATATGATGCTTAATTATAAAAATGTCCTAAAAAACTTGTTCAGACGGCCAAAAGTGTTTATATATAAACCTATTACACGACCTTTAAATAGAACACTTTAACATTTGGTCCTATACGAATGAATATATAAGGTGGCGAACCTATCACAATGAATACATAAGGTCTTGGACCACCACGAGGGGCTATGCCCCTAGGACCTTGTAGGGGGGGTGCAAACCCCTTGATCCCCGCCTTATGGCAATTTAAGGTGATAGAGGCAACATTAGTGTAACACCCTTGTTTTTATTGCTTAGTGATAATCCCATTCTCCATTGAGCATTCCTAGACAAATTTAGTATCTAGGACATTTATGTTATTTTCTTGGAATGAAATACCTTATCGTGGGATTTCGTAGCAAAAATATTGGATTTTTGATGTTCGGTATGGTCGGGGCGACCTTGCCAGGCGACTGTGACATGGTCACTGTCGTCAAGGCACTGTCGCTGAGGGGTTTTGACCCTCGGTACACAAACAGGGCAACTATGCCTGCAGAGAGTGTCCTCGAGCACAATCGCAGGGCAATGTCGTAGAGCCCCCTGCCATCTCGGCACGAGCTGGGCGAGTCAAGGTCGCACATGGGTTTCAGGCTTCCAACAGCCTTAAAACCCCGATTTTAGTCCCTTTCTCATTCATTGTGTGAACTACTTCTCCTCCTTCTCTCTAGAAATCGAACCCTTTACATTCAAGATCGATTTTGAAGTATCAATTTCACCAACTCTTGAGTGTTCAAGTGATCCGTTATCTTCAAACTATGGATTGGAAGACTAGGGTTGCAAGTTCTTCACCTCTCACCTATTTTCAAGAAACTTTTAAGTTTCCAGGTTTTTATCAAAACCAAAGTGGTTTGGGGGAAGAATTACTCGTGGATTCAAATTTATTCAAGAAAGCTCATATTGGAGTAACATCTAGATTTAGCCTAAATCTAGCAAGGTGAGTTCAAGTTGCTTTGTGAAAATGATGTACATGCCAAAATGTTTATTTTGAAGTAATAATGTGTTTACTTGGTATTTTATCTGTTGGGTCATCAAATATTTGAAGATGACCTCCCCTTTTCGGCTTGTAACTGTACATCTGTAAAATGTTGTACATCTTCATATTTAGATTATTTTATGGTTCTTTATAATAGCTTAGGTGTGCTTTAAAAGATCGGTGAATCGAAGACCAACTGAATTCAACATGAAGTGAGTCTACTGACGCAGATCAAGATAAACTTTACAAGTACTGAGCTACCCCTGCCGAAGAAATGCATAATCTTCGGCAGACTCCTCTCCTGCCGATACTTCCATGATTGGTCAGCAGGGGTCACCTCTGCCGATCTCCTTCAATCGGCAATCCCCTATGCCGACTCTTCGGCAGACTATCTCATTGCCGAATTGTTTCTTGTTCGGTGATACCCTTTATAGCAAATCCTCATGATTTGACTATACTTCTTCATTCCCAACATCCTTTGACAAAAGGAATGGAATCTTGTATTTCACAGAAGATATTCACTCAAGTTCTGATATGATAGAAACTTTCTTCAAAAAGATCTTAAAAAGATTTGTACCATGTATATTTTTTTGGGATATTGTCTTATCATAGTACAAAAGTGCCTTTTTGTATATTGATAAGTCACTTCAAATATCTCATAATTTATTGAAGAAAATCAGAAGATCCACTCAACATTTGATAAGTGTCCTTTGCGTTCTATACATTGGGTAGTATAAAAGGGTGAAGACCTCCTCCATGCAACTCACGCTTTCAGATCCAGAGATCTCAGTTTTCTCAAGCAAAAAGTTGGCAATTATATCTCTCATCTTCATAGCTTTTTAATCTTAGTGTTTTCCAAAGTTGTGTTCTAAAGTTTCTAAGTGCTAGATTGTTAGAATAGTTTACTGTTCTTTTTCGCAACAATCTTTTGTTTTCTAAGTGTAATTCTTGATATTTTATATCAATAAAAGAACTAAAATTAAGTGAAATAGTTGTGTATTGTATTCAATCCCCCTTCTACAATACTGTTTACTTATTAGGGACCAACAAGTGGTATCAGAGCAGGTTAGTTTAATCTAATAAACTTGATCTGCAATGGCATCATCTTCTTCTGCTAAGGTCGAGTCCTCTTCTCAAAAATCTTTTCCAAACTCTTACGACAATGGATCTATAGCCAAACCACCCAAGTTCAACCCCAACAACTTTTCTCTCTGTAAAAGTCGCATGATGTTGTTTCTTGAGGGCGTGGATAGTCGTTTTCTTTCTGTACTTTGTGATGGATCCATTATCCATAAATTCTGGGATCGGTTTCAAAAGTATCGTACCGATTCCAAAGATAAGGATAAAGATAAAGATCTGGTCTATAGTGATTCTAATGATTCTTTGGATGAAGAACGAACCTATGCTACTGAGAGGTACATTGTCAAAAACCCCAAAAACTATACTGAGGATGACAAACGTCTCGTTGCCCTCAATTCTAGAGTCAGAGAAATCATTGCTCTCTCACTTCCAAATGAAGTGTACCACTCTTTGGTAAATCTTTCTACTGCCAAAGAAATGTGGACCACTCTATGTGTTTTGTACGAAGGTACAGAAGAGTTCAAGAAAAGCAAAAATATTTCTCTTGTTCGGAAGTACGAACTATTCTCTCACGGAAAGGGAGACTCTTTATCTGATTATTATAACCGTTTCAACAGTCTTCTAAATGATTTTAAACTTCTGGGAAGATTGTATGAAAATGAGGAAGTTTTGTTCAAGTTCATGGGTGGACTTCCTGACTTCTGGGAAAACATCTGTACTTGCATCAAGACAACCAAGGATCTTGACAATCTTCCCCTCACTGTTCTTTATAGATCCCTTTTTAACTATGAGCAAACAAAGATCCAACGGAAAACTATCATCAAAGAGATAAAAAGCCCTTCTATGGCTCTTATCGGTGATATTTCCAAGAAATCTATGTGCATTCCTATAATCACTTATCCCTCTGACGAATCTGACTGAGAAAGTCATGATGAATCAGCTCACCAATCGGAGGCCTATCTTAGTAAGGCCGATGAGACGACTCGGTTGAACAAATGACAGAGGAGATAGGCATGCTCGCCAACTTCTCAAAGTTCAAAAACAACTTTCCTTCTAACCGTTTTAGAACTAACCAAATAACCTATTTCTCTTCAAAAAATTCCTTGGATAAGACCAAAGAGGAATTCTATGCATGTGGCAAGAAAGGCCAATTTGCATCTGAGTGTAGAAGCAATCCCTCTGGCAGATCCAAATCCAACTCCTCCAACTCTTCTAAAGGGAGAAGAATGATATCTGACTCGGTTGGTCGATTTTTCTCCCGAAAATATTCTTCTTTCTCCATCAAAGACAGTAATGAGCGTGTTGAAAAATACCAAGCTAAATACAAAAAAGAAAAGTGAGAAATGAGAGTGCTCACCGACGAGGAAAGGGCTTAATGGCCGAGTCCCATAACTGGGCTGATGAGCCAACTTCTGAATGTGAAAAGTAGATTACCAGCAAATGTTTCATGGCCAAACTAGATGATACGGCCGAATTCAAGGACACCGACATGACAATGACATTAGTATCTACTGAGTATTCTTCCTCCTCTTCTCAGGTACATCCCTTCCACTCTCTCACTAATGATGAAAAGATTGAAGCTTTTGATTCTTTAACTGTTGATTTCCATAATGAAAAAGATGCTAAAAGAAATGCAAATTCTCAAGTTAAATCTCTCTCCTCTCAACTCCATATCTGTCTATCTCAGCTTAAACACTTTGACAAAATCAAAGTTGAGTTAGAAGATCTAAAAACCATCAACTACATCTTGGCCAAAGAGAAAAATAAGATGTTTAAACGTCTTAAAAATGAAAAGAAATTATCAGCAAATGGACTACCTCCTCTAAGAATCTTGAAAGAATTTTTCAAGATCAGGTAACAGGTGATGACAAATTCGGGCTTGGTTTTGGCAAAATGGATGTTGATGGTTCCTCCTCTCAAATTCCCTATTCTTCTTCTAAATACCCCTCTTTCTCTTCTGAGTACATTGATTCTAACTCAGAAGATTCTTGTTCTGTTCATTTATGGATCTTCGTGATTCCATAAAATTTGGAATTTTTGTCAAAGCTAAACAAACTAAACTTCAACCTGAGGAAGATCAAGATTCAAATGATGTTGTCAAACCTATAAATGATCTTTTCAAAACTCTGAATCTTGATGAAGCCTCTTCTTCCTCTTCTTCTAAAAAAGCCTTCGTTTATTGACAAGGGAAAATCAGTTGTCGATGATCTTCCTTTAAAAAGAAAGATGTCACCTTATTCCAAAGGTGAATCTCTTGTTCCTCCAAATAAGTTCATTCCTAGATCTCTCAATTTGAAGAAATCTAAGGGAACCTCAAACTTCTCTATTCCTTCGTCTGAAAAGGGAATTCTTGGACCTATGCCATGTACTTCACCTACTTCCTCTAAACCTCATAAAGCTAAACCTAAAGGAAAAGAGAAGGAGTTGAGCCAAAAACCAAAAAAGATTTTATTTATAGAAAATGTTACAAATGTGGGGACACTTTTCACCTTGCAAAAGATTGTCCAAAGGAACGGATTGAAAGAAGTAATCCAAATGTCTCTTCCTCTTCTTCTTCTAACCCTAAAGGACCCCACTTCAAAATGAGTACCAAAAGACTGATTTCTTTGTGATTGCAGGTCCTTGAACATCAATAAACTTGGTATCTAGACAGTGGATGCTCAAGACATATGACCGACAATAAATCTCTTCTACTTAACTATGTGACTGAAAAGGGACCTACCGTAACTTTTGGTGATAATTCTAGAGGTTCCGCCAACGGTTATGGAACTCTCTCAAATGGTTCTATTACCTTCAACAAATTCACTTATGTGGAAGGATTGATGCACAATCTTTTGAGCATCAGTCAATTATGTGATCTGGGGTACTATGTGATTTTCAGAATTGATGACTGTCTCATCACTGACAAAAACTATCACATTGTTTTATCGGGTTCTCGAAAGGATAATGTGTATCTTATCATCATGAGTCATAAATTGGCTGAAGAAGAAAGCATCTGCTTTATTTTAGAAGATTATCTGAAGAAAAACTGGCTCTAGCATAAACATTTTTCTCATCTTAACTTCAAGACATTGAATGCTCTTTCCAATAAAGATCTGGTGGTTGGTATGCCGAAATTATCTTTTGTCAAAGAAAAGTTGTGTGCAGCCTGTGAAAAAGGCAAATTGACAAAGTTCTCTTTCAAAACCAAACAGTGTTTCTCCATAACTACTCCTCTTCAAATGCTGTATATGGATCTGTGTGGACCAGTTAGTACTCCAAGTCTTGGCGGAAAAAGGTATATTCTTGTGATTGTTGATGAATATACACATTACACTTGGGTATCTTTTCTTAGGTACAAAAGTGATACATCTGAAGAAATCATCCATTTCATCAAGAAGTCTGAAGTGCTCAATGGTCAACTTGTAAGATCTGTCATAAGTGACAATGGCACAGAATTCTGAAATGCTACCTTGGAAGCCTTTTTCAATGACAAAGGAATCTCTCAAAACTTTGCAGCTGTTAGAACACCACAAAAATATGGTGTTGTGGAAAGGAAAAATAGAACTCTATGTGAAGCTGCTCGTTCTATGTTGAGTGAATCCAACCTTCCTACCTATTTTTGGGCTGAAGCTATTAACACCACTTGCTTTACCCAAAATAGGTCTGTCATTGTGAAAAGGCATAACAAAACTCCTTATAAAGTTTTCTATGGCCAAAAACCAAACATCAGTTTTCTCCATGTTTTTGGTTGTGTATGCTTCATTCTTAATGACCGAGAACACCTTGGGAAATTTGATCCTAAGGCTGATGAAGGGATCTTTATGGGCTACTCTCTCACTTCTAAATCCTACTAGTCTACGTAGGAAATGTATTGATGAGTCAGTACATGTGAAATTTGATGATCGAAAGTCATCTTCTCTCATAAGTGATGACAATGAATTATATCAATGGATAACCTCTTGTGTCGGAGAATACACTCAAGATCATAATTCGGCAGGACCTTCATCTGTTCCCTTTTCGGCAAGTTACCCTTCTCAAAATAACCAACCTTCTTCTTCATCTCCTATCGAACCGAACCTCCAGATTGTAGTATCTGAAAACCCTGCCGAACCCACATCTCATATCATTTCCACTCACAATGTTCCTCATGAACCCACCTTTTCTTTTCCTTCCCAAACCTCTTCTTCCTACTCTCCCAAACTACTTCATGCACCTCTTCCACCAGCCACTAAGTGGACCAAAGATCATCCCATTGAACAAATTATCGGTGATCAACAAGAAGGTGTTCAAACTAGAAGAGGGATTGGCAATATCCGTCTCTATGTGAATTTTATTTCCATCATAGAACCCAAGAAAATTGAAGAAGCTCTTGCTGACCCATGTTCGATAACTGCCATGCAAGAAGAGCTTTCTCAATTTGAAAGAAACAAGGTCTGGAGACTTGTTCCTCGCCCTTCAGGGAAGACTATCATTGGAACTAAGTGGGCCTTTAGAAACAAGATGGATGAGGAGGACACTGTCATCCAAAACAAGGCTATCGACAAGGATATCGACAAGAGGAAGGAATTCACTATGATGAAACCTTCACTCCCGTTGCTAGACTTGAAGCAATAAGAATATTCCTGGCTCATGTTGCTCATAAAAACTTCAGAGTTTTTCAGATAGATGTTAAAAGTGCTTTCCTAAATGGAGAGCTTGCTGAAGAAGTCTATGTGAAGCAACCTCCTGGCTTTGAAGATCCCACTCATCCAGACTATGTGTACAAGCTGGACAAGGCCCTCTATGGTCTCAAACAGGCTCCTCATGCCTGGTATGATACTCTGTCTGACTTTCTTCTCTCCAACAAATATACCTGAGGTAAGATTGACAACACTCTCTTTCTCAATAAGACCAGAGGTAATATTATTCTTGTTCAGATCTATGTGGACGATATCATTTTTGGTGCTACCGACGAATCTCTTTGTTAGGAGTTTGCCTCTCTAATGAAAAGTAAGTATGAGATGAGCATGATGGGTGAGCTTACATTCTTCTTAGGTCTTCAAATTAAACAAATTTCTGAGGGAATTTTTATAAATCAAAGCAAATATATTTGTGACCTCCTTAAGAAGTTCAATTTTGAAAATTACTCTCCCATGGCACCACCTCTCAAAATTCATGCTGATCCTGATGGTAAATCAGTTGACATCACTAATTATAGAGGAATGATTGGTTCTCTTCTTTATCTTACTGCTAGCAGACTAGATATTATGTTTGCTACATGTCTTTGTGCGTTATCAGGCCAATCCTAAGGAATCCCATTTGGCTTCTATAAAACGCATCTTCTGGTATCTAAAAGGTACCATGAATCTGGGTCTTTGGTATCCCAAAGACTCAGGTTTCGATATAATTGGGTACTCAAATTCTAACTTTGCAGGATCTAAAGTAGACAGGAAAAGCACAACTGGAAGTTGTCAATTACTAGGTGGAAATTTGGTCAGCTGGTCTAGCAAGAAACAACATTCAGTCTCCACCTCTACTGCTGAGGCTGAATATGTAGCTGCTGGAAGTTGTTGTGCTCAAATCCTGTGGATGAAAAATCAACTTCAAGATTACAACCAACTCTACTCAAAGGTTCCCATTCTATGTGACAACTCCAGTGCAATTGCAATTGCCAAAAATCCTGTGCTCCACTCCAGATCCAAGCACATAGATATCAGATATCACTTTATCAGAGATCATATCTCCAAAGGTGATATTGAGCTGCATTTCATCCCCACTGATTTTCAGCTGGCAGATCTCTTCACTAAACCTCTGGATGAAGCAAGGTTCAATTTTCTGATTGGATCCTTAGGTACGTTAAATTTTGAAAAAAAAAATCTCTCTATGTCCTTGTCTACTAAAGAACTTGTTTCGGTAGGACTCTCTTCTACCGAAGATTCTTATTAGGCATCATTCTTACCCTTGTCGAACTCATTTATGTGGAACCTATTTCGGTTAGTCTCTCACTTAGTCTCATCTACCGAAGTCCCTCATTCGGTAGACTTTAAAACTACTATATCTTCACTTTTCAGTATCTATCTTCGGTAACGGTCTTGGTTACCGAATCTCTCCACACTCTTCGGTAGGTAATTTCTCTCATATACCGAACCTTATTTCGGTACCTAAATCTATCAAATTCATCTTTCTCATCATCTTAGGCAGGGCTCTAGCTTACCAAACTCACTTCCCTTCGGTAACTCTTATCTCTACCGAAACCCTAACCTTGACTTTTCGGTACAATCTTAACCGACCGAATATGTTTCGGTAGGCCTACGTATTTGATCTTATCTACTTTTTGGCACCTATCCTTTGTCCTATCCCTAAGTGACACGTGTCATGATTTGACACGCCATGTCAGGGATACGACGTTTTTCACTCCCCACATTCCTGACATGGCCGTTTTCGGCCATTCCACTTCTCACGTCCCTATTCCATCATTTCCTATTAATATTTAGTTTTTTTTAAATCTTCAGGTTTTCCCCCCACTATATATACTTTCACTTTACCCCATTTTTTTACCATTATCTTCAAGATCTCGACCTCTCTCTCAAACCTGCAACTCTCGGTTTCTCTCAAACTTGCAACTCTCAAACAATCATTCCAGTATTCTTCAATGGCATCCTCAAAATCCACGAAGCCAAGCAAGAACACTCCCCTCACCAGGGACAACCTCATCTTCCCTCCGTGAAATCACATTGCACGACTAGGTGTTGATATCGATCATCCCGAGTTCAATCAGGTCTCCACTTTTCTTCAACGATCCCCTGTACAATATGCTCTCACTGCTACTCCCAAAATGAGCAAAATGCTCCTTGAGTGTTTCTGGTTAACATGTGTGTACGAAGAAACCATCAACACTGTTTCTGCCTCCATCTTGTCTGATTCTGATCATCCCGACCTCGCTTTTGGGGTTGAAGATGTCCGCGAAGCACTTCAGCTTCCCGTTTTTACCCCATATGCCAACTTTCCAACTAGCCACGAACAAGAGGAGGTCATTGACGCTCTAAACTACATTAATGACGGTAAGACTAAAGGTACCGGGACTCTCTTCCGGAAGAACATTGATGGAGTGTGAAACTTCTTTTTCTCCCATCTCATCTACTGTATCTCTCACAAGACTTCCGAGTGGGATCAATCACCTGCTCATGTGACTAGATTTCCCATGCTCTCATGTTCGTACGGACAATCAATTTCGCTTAGGTAATCTTCGACTCCATTACCACGGTGATCACTCCACCTCGCTCCTCGTATGTGGCTCTTCCACGTTTCTTGTCTCTCATCATCAACCACAAGCTGAAGGCTTTTCTTGATGCCGATGCCAACCTCCCTGATCCTACCATCTCTTCTAATCTGCCGATCACTTAATTCGGCAAGCTAGGTCTTGACAAGGGAGACAATTCTACTGACAAGCCCATCATTCGAGGTATGTTATCTTTTGCTATTACTCCCAATCTGGTGTGGGGTGCTCCAGTGGAGTTGGATGCCGACATTTCGGTGGCCCCTATTCCCCCCTCTTCCTGAGCCAAGACCGTAGCCTCTAAGAAAAAGAAATCACCTAAGGCTACCGGTGCCACCACACTCGCTCCTATGACACTGCCTCCGACAAAACCTTCGAAGGCTACCCATGTCAAAACCCCTTCTTCTCTCAAGCGGCGGAGCTCTAAATGCCCACCTAAATCACACTCTAAGAGACTTAGGAAACCCTATGTGGCCAAACCACTTACTCCCCTTACCGATTCTCGACAATCGGTAGAGGTTGAAATTGTCCCATTCGGGCCAAGGGAATCTGATATCCCCCAAACCACCTCCTCCACTCTTTCTCAGCAAGGTTTGGTTGTAAAATCGGGGACCCTTACTAAACCTTCATCGACCTTTCATTTGGTTGATGAGGATGACTTGGAATACTCCCCAGACCAAGGTCTTTCTTTTCCATCACACAACCTTAAACCCGAGACCAGTCCCGATGATCTTGCACGATTTAATGAAGAATCGACCATTCCAGAGGTCGGTTATAAGGATCAAAATGATTTTCTGGAAATGTTGTTCACGGATACTACGTCCTTTGATGCAACCAAACAGGTTGTTGTTCCCTCTCCCTCCCCAAACCAATCATCGATAGTACTTAAATCTATCGAAAAACAACCCTCCCCGAAGAATCCTTCACCGAAAACTTCACCAAAGAAGCCCTCTCCAAAACAACCAACACCCTCCCCAAAATCCACTCCTAAACACTCAGCCCAACACTCCCATTCTTCCTCAATCGACTCATCATCCAACTTTCCCCATAACCGAAAACCTCTTGCTCCCAACTAACGATTACCTCACCACCCACCCACCCCACCTGTCGACAGGCCAAGCTCATCGGCACCCCCACCCCCTCCTCTAACTCCACCTCATCTCCCCATCCCTTCTGAAGTGCTTGTCGATATCCTAGACACCAATCGGCAGCACCGTATGCTTGGTGCACAAATTGCCTCCTTCACTACTCAAATAGGTCACATTCTCACTAATGTTGAGCAAGCATCTACTCAGGATGAACAACTTTCCCGTAATCTGGAAGCCACCCATCAATCCATGGTTGAGTTGCTCCGCATTGTCAAAGAGTAAAATATCGAACTCCTCAGTGTTTAGTCTTCCTTCTTCAAATGCATGGATGACATGGAAAAATATATTCATGATATGGCCAATCCACTTGATGACGCATTGGCTGCTATTATTCAACACTTGGAGAAGCTCATCCAAGAGAATGTCACTCTCACTCTTTCTGTTGCAGCTCTTAAGGCCTCTTTGGATGCTTGCGATCAGGAGCTTCTTTCTCCTCCGAAGGGCAGATTCTCAGGATGTCGTTAATAAGAAAATCCTGGAGTCCTTGTCCAAGCTCCACAATCGCCTTGATGCTTTCCCAGAGGTGGTTGCTAAGTGCCGAAATGAAGAGTGGGATCTTGATCTCGGCGACGCTGTGTTTGTAGGTGCTCATCGAGCTTGCCTTCGCCGAATTGACAAACGTGTGGGTCGTGTGTCGGCCAAATCAGGTCTATCTTCTCCGGCATACAGTGAGGGGGAGAAAACGGCTGAGGAGGAGCAAAATACCCCTAAGGCTAAAATATCCACTATACGCCGATAAGAAGTTGAACAAGATTCTCCCAAGGTCATTCGGCAGGAAGGCTCTTTTGTTGAGGGGGAGGATCCAAAAAATGGAGAACCGATAAATCGGCAGCTGTCGATGAAATCAAAGGGGAGGGTACCGACCTTGCTTCTGAAATGGTCGAAGAGTCTAAGGGGGAATCGGAGCCGAAGAAAGACAAAGGTAAAAAGAAACTTACTCCAGAAGAAGAGGCTGCTTAACTCAAACGTCTTAAAGAAGCTAGAAGAAAGCACTCTGTTGATGATGATGGTTTGAGACTTGCTCCTCCCACAAATACTACTCCTCATCTTGGGCTGTCGACTGCAGATCTCAAAGAGGTTGAGCTAGCTCAATCTAATTTTGATAAAACAAAAGAGCTAGCTGAAAAGATGGCTGAAGAGGAAGCTAAGAATTCCAAGCTTTCGGTTGATGCAATTGGAGCTTAAAAGTTGGAGCTTTGGAGAAATCGGTAGAAGAACATAAGAAGAAGTGCATCACACAGGTTTCAGGCTTCCAACAGCCTTAAAACCCCAATTTTAGTCCCTTTCTCATTCATTGTTTCAACTACTTATCCTTCTTCTCTCTAGAAATCGAACCCTTTACATTCAAGATCGATTTTGAAGTATCAATTCCACCAACTCTTGAGTGTTCAAGTGATCCGTTATCTTCAAACTATGGATTGGAAGACTAGGGTTGCAAGTTCTTCACCTCTTACCTATTTTCAAGAAACTTCTAAGTTTCTAGGTTTTTATCAAAACCAAAGTGGCTTTGGGGAAGAATTACTTGTGGATTCATGTTTCTTCAAGAAAGCTTATATTGGAGTAACTTCTAGATTTAGCCTAAATCTAGCAAGGTGAGTTCAAGTTTCTTTGTGAAAATTATGTGCATGCCAAAATGTTTATTTTGAAGTAATAATGTGTTTACTTGGTATTTTATCTGTTGGGTCATCAAAGATTTGAAGATGACCTCCCCTTTTCGGCTTGTAACTGTACATCTATAAAATGTTGTACATCTTCATATTTAGATTATTTTATGGTTCTTTGTAATAGCTTAGGTGTGCTTTAAAAGATCGATGAATCGAAGACCAACCGAACATGAAGTGAGTCTACTGACGCAGATCAAGATAAACTTTACAAGTACTGAGCTACCCCTGCCGAAGAATTGCATAATCTTCGGCAGATTCCTCTCCTGCCGATACTTCCATGATTGGTCGGTAGGAGTCACCTCTGCCGATCTCCTTCAATTGGCAATCCCCTATGCCGACTCTTCGGCAGACTATCTCATTGCCGAATTGTTTCTTATTCCCTGATATCCTTTATAGCAAATCCTCATGATTTGACTATACTTCTTCATTCCCAACATCTTTCTGACAAAAGGAATGGAACCTTCTATTGCACAGAGGATATTCACTCAAGTTCTGATCTGATAGAGACTTTCTTCAAAAAGATCTCAAAAAGATTTGTACCAGGTATATTTTATTGGGATATTGTCTTATCATAGTCAAAAGTTTCTTTTTGTATATTGATAAGTCACTTCAAATATCTCATAATTTATTGAAGAAAATCTAAAGATCCATTCAACATTAGACAAGTGTCCTTTGCATTCAATGCATTGGGTAGTATAAAAGGGTGAAGACCTTCTCCATGCAACTCACGCTTTCAGCTCAAGAGATCTTAGTTTTCTCAAGCAAAAAGTTGGCAATTATATCTCTCATCTTCATAGATTTTTAATCTTAGTGTTTTCCAAAGTTGTGTTCTAGAGTTTCTAAGTGCTAGATTGTTAGAATAGTTTACTGTTCTTTTTTGCAACAATATTTTGTTTTCTAAGTGTAATTTTTGATATTTTATTTCAATAAAAGAATTAAAATTATGTGAAATATTTATGTATTGTATTCAACCCCCTTTCTACAATACTGTTTTACTTATTAGGGACCAACATTATCAATGTGTTGAGTATCTGACAAAGTTTTCATATTCGGTAACTTTGGTTGATAAATCTTGTAAAATGTCTATATTTGGGTTTTGAATGTTTTGATGAGTAAACCTCAAGAGTGTGTTCTTTTGGTGACTTGTTATACAAATGGAGTTGTTTGATGATTAAAACATTTTTGGGGTATTTCGTTTTATAACTTGTTTGGAAAATGCACGTTATTGTGTTATGAGGCATTTTGGAAATGTATGAGTATGATTTCATTTGGAAAATCGCTTGCTCCAATTAGCGAGAGTTTTTGAGTTAATCATGTGTTTTGGAGCATGTGTTTGCATAAACGTGGTCAATTGCATTTTACTGCACTTTATGACTTTTAACAAATGGTCAATCGATTTGTTGAGCTTATGGCTCGGTTTTTGACTTTGTGGGGTCTTGAGGACATTTGTCCGATTTGATAGCTAAATGTAGAGCTTTGGTTATGATATGCATATATTGCATCTTATTTGAGAATTACATGTTTTAAGTGCGTTAGTCATTCATTTGGAGTCATGTAATATTTTAGACTGTAATGCAATGGATCCATAGGCATATGAGTCAGTTTGAGTGGGATGAACATCCCCGTTTGAAATGTGGAATAGGCATGGGGTCTTAATGGGTAATAGTTGTGGACTTTAAAGTCGGGCAATGGCCAATGACCAATAATTGTAATTCCTGTAATATGCCAAGAAATAGGCATGAGGTCAAGATGGGTAATAGTTATGGACTTCAAAGTCGGGCAACGACCAATGACCAGAGTTGTAATTTCTTGTGAATGAGTGAAATCTAGAATTAATGGAATGACTATTGATTCGTAATGGGACTCTTGAACATGTATATGTGACTTACTTTTGTGTTCCGTCGCATTCAATGGAATCAGGTCTCCCCCGTCATCGAATGGTGAGTTTTGGATATATTATTTCTAGATAGTGTAATATCCATGTTTTAATGTTATTTGGGTTGGCAAGTAACTGTGATTTATGACCTTGATATTGGATCCCCTCCATATATATTAAGGTTTTGCATGAAGAAGTTATTTCCATGTATTGGTGTTGGGACTTTAATCCTATTTGTACTTCGTGTGAGTATTGGACTTAGTTTTATGTTTTAGGAGTATTTCTACTTAAGCGTGTTATCATGAAAAATGGGATTTTTGGAAAAGGCATCACTATTCATTCTAAACATTTTGCATAATGGAAATTGTGATGTAAATAATATTCTTTCCATTTAATTGTTTATATAGTGATGAAAACTCTTGAACTCACTAGGCGTTAAGACTAACCTTTTTATTTGTCGGCATGTGCATCAGGTCCTTGTTGGGGGTATGGTACTAGCGACTCAATGAAGAGTTGAGAGCTAGTTAGATGCACGAGAAGGTTCTATCTATTTGACGATGTCTTCCGCTTTTGGAGATAGCGATTGTTATTGGGTTTTAGTAACACTCGTCCCTAATATAGACCATGTATAAGGTTTGATTTGTATTTATGGAAGTTAAACCTTAAATTGTTATTTTAGGTGATTCAATTATTGATGTATTTAATTTTTTTAAATTAGTTGCTATTTCCATATTTGAGGGCGTTACAATTAGTAAGTGTATACTCCACACCACCTCGCTCACTTATGTTTTGCCTTACTAGTTCGATCTCATGTATATCATAATCACAATAATAATGATTGATGACACTAAAATCACCGACATTCCTCCCTCATTTAGTGTAATCCTTTAATTCACAAAATAAAACATAAACATGTAAAATCAAACAAATGCATAAATGAAATTATATTTAAATTAAATTTTCATCTTAGTATATTACGAATTCCAAATATTTGAGAATCATAATGTCTTATGGATTGAACCTATCAACCCATTTGGATACATAAACATAATATACACATGAGTTTATACAAATCTAGATAATAAACTTGACATTCTTATAGAGGCCCTATGTCATATCCATTCATGAACGTATAGAAAGTCAAGTCGAAAACTTTCTTGAAGCGGCCACACTTCACATCCATATAGGTGATTATTTATGTCTTGCACCCGCATATGAAATATTTCAAAAGAATCCACCACAAGAAATAGGTGTTTTAGCAACGACTTTTGTCATCGCTAAAAGTCAAGTTATTGTCAGAAACATCATATAGAGACGATATGTTGTCGCAATAGCCTCTTGCTGAAACACTTTGTCGCTAAAGGCCCGTCGCTGAAACTCACTTTTCTAGTAGTGATCATTAAGAAGTTAAATTTTAACCTATGTACACTTTTAAGTCTATCCACATTCCTTGGGATGTAATCATCACGTGCTTTAGTTTCTACTAATAAGCGTCCCACATTGAATTTATCCTTTAACATTGTGTGAGTCCGTGATCGTTACCAGATAATCAAAAAAACAAACAATAGATGATAAACCAACCTGTTTCGATATATAAACGATGATTACACGGTTGATTTCTTTGATTTCTCTCTGTTTGTTTCTCTCTTTTACACCTTTTTACTATGTGTTGTGTGTGTTAATTGTGTTGATCGATAAACAGAGAGATAGATAATATCAGTATAAGATATTATCAAAAACTAATATAAACTAATATTAAACTAAACATAATATCTAAATAATATCTAGATATTATAACTTTGACTTTATTACAGAATAGACCCTAGACTTTGGTTGAGAGTAACTTTCAGCTTTAACTTCAGATTGCGATCTTCGTATTTGGATGATCTTGAATCCAATGAGACTGTGTCCTAACAATCTCCCCCTTTGGATCAAGATCATTACGAAAATGATTTGTCAATATGATCTCCTCTTTCAGCACAGAAGATGCAATCTCTTTCTCTAGCTCAGAATGCTTTAGCAAAGTATCTTCAAAGAAAATTTATCTGAAATCAGCATGTCTTCAGAATACTTTGATCTCGCAGTTCTTGGTCTTGTAATGTAATGGACTGAACATTTCTTCAAGCTTTAGATTCTCCCCCTTTTTGATGGAAAGTGCGACGACTTCATCAAAACTTTGAGTAAGAAATGTCAACCACTTGTAGTCTATGATCCGTCAATTCAATAGTTATTCATCCTGATCTTTGCAAATCTAGACAAAATAATCATGTAACACCTGAATCAACTAATGAATCAGTTAGAATGCCTGTCAGTAACACTAAGTCACTGTGTGTAACGAATACACATTGGAAAGGAGCTGATTGATGTTGACTCCCCCAGGGCTTCCATTTAATCATCGAAACACCACAAAGGTTATTTCTATAAACGTTATGACAAAGAAACAAATTCCTTGTGTGTCCGTGCTTGTGTTTGAAAGAATTAAGCACTGATGATTGCTTATTTGGCTCAAAATTTGTGTAAACCACTGAGACAACAGTAAGTTAAACACAGACTCAATGTGCATGAGTGAAGTGCGAAGGTGGGGCAGACTTCCTTCTTTTCAATATCCAGATTTTCCAAATGAAAATCAGATAGCATATGTGCTGCGTCCCCTTTGAAAATGTGAAACACTTTCTTGTTGAGAAGAAAATGAGTAGATAGGGAGGTTTGATCAAGAGTTGGCATGGGTTAGTTGCCTGTTTCAATAATGTTCACCAAAGATTTGTGAAACACTAGTAATGTGGCTACCCGGCTCAGAAAAAGTTGGTGCAGAGTTATGATATTCTTTTAACTCTGTTCTCACACGCTCTTTCTTTTAAACATTTAGCTTTCTCTAATCACACTCATTTCTTTTCGCTTTGCACACTCAATCACTAAGGATTTAACTTCGTGGGTAGAAATCACTGGTTAAGGTGAGTCCATAGAAGTTGTGTTAAGTCCTAGCACAATGAAATTCTTGTTTTCCTATGATGCACGTGATGCTCAGATTGGTTTAACTATTTCAGTTAAAGCACAATATTGATCGTGAAAACATTTAAAATACACTCCCAAAATATAAAATCTGATGAAAAATCAGAAAGTGGTTTGAACATTAAAAAGAATGTTTTCTATGATTGAAAATTGTCCTTCTTTCAACCATATATGAGATTAAGATAAAGGATTATACCTGAACGTACGATCTTCCATCTCATGAAGCTAAGCTTAAAGTCATAAAGATATGATCTTTTAAGCTTCTCTCAAACTTCTGCAAAAGTCTTAAGTCAAAGTCAAAGTCAAAGTAAAATTTATTCACTTAAATTGAAAAGACAAAAAGCAGTAAAACTTTTAAAGTACGAGCTCTGATCAGAAATAATCAGAAGTCATCACCTTTTTAACTCCCCCTGAAATTATGCATTTGAAACTTTATCAGTTGTAAAAGATATGCATAAAATTTCAGAAAAGTATGTACTCCCCCTTGATGGTTGATTTCCTCATTCGAGTATCGGAGTACAATCTTCATGTTCAACACGGAGTAAGGTCTTTTGATCGTTGAAGTGCGAGTTCTAAATTGTTGTGTTTAGAAGTCAAACTTCGTTGAAGTACGGGTTCTAAGCTGATTTACTTAGAAGCCATCTTTGACATTGAAGTCCGGGTCTTGAGCTGATTTACTCAAGAACCATTTTCTCTATTGAGGTACGGGTTCTGATCTGTTGTAATCAGAAGCCACTTTCTCTCTAAGCTTTGTGTGCCTGCAACACAGATTTAGCCTTAGGTACCCACTGGAATTTGGGTCCTGCTGTGTTAGCACAAGATTTTGGTAACCATTTCAAATTGGTTCCTCTTTTCTTTTGAAATGCATGAGAAGAATTAATATGAGATGTATGCACATGGTAATTTCCAAACCAATCTCCAGAATCTTGACAAGTAATAGAAACATGTTTATTATAGATAGAGGACTTTCCAGCAAATAAAGATAACTGAAATAATTGCTTCATTGTATATTGTTTACGAGAAACAACAAGTTTTGGATGCAAAACAGCAATATCAGCAATCACAACATCTTTAGTAAGCGAAGTCTTATTACAATTAACACTACTAAACGATAAAATGGCCTTGTCAAGCTTCCTTTTTGGTTGCCATTGAGAATTGGCTTCAGGCCTTGGCTTGCTCATATCTGAAACATGTAAAACTAGTGAGTTAGACCTTTGAGCAACAACTGAGTGCTTCTTCTCACAATTACCAGTAGTGGTCGGTTTCTGTGAATGCTGAGATATTTTCTTACCTTTAGCATTGTTAGCTTTCACAGAGACTGAGTAATCAACTTTCGTTGATTTTGCACTGTTCACAGACATACTGGTTTTTCTTGAAGTTTTCTTAACAAAAGATGCATGGTTAGGAAGTTTCACATTAAAATCAACTTGTTCAAAACAACCATCTAAACCACCGTCAGAATTAAGAAAATTAAACTCTTCGTTTGATGAACCAAACATGTCATCAGAAGTAGAAGCCTTTGAAAGAACAACATTTTTCATAACAGTTGAAAAAACCTTTTGTTGAATCTCAATCATAAGTCTTTCATCTGATAAAGAGTTCTCGAGT
The DNA here is from genome assembly GCA_954870635.1 of Arctium minus. NCBI lineage: Eukaryota > Viridiplantae > Streptophyta > Magnoliopsida > Asterales > Asteraceae > Arctium > Arctium minus. Next base: position 55,385,148 of record OX941095.1, on the reverse strand, counting down.
TCAGAAATTTTACTTTCTAACACGAGAGAAGGGACATAAATTTTACCTATGACAGGCTTCGTCTCCATCTCTTTTTCAGAATAACTTTGAAAGTAGTCAGTTGAAAGAGATTTCTTTTCATCATTGGGATAGTCATAACTATTATTCAACTTCGCATAATAAAATGGAGCGTGAACTTTAGTTGACTTCATCCGTTTTTCAAATTCATTAGCTTTATCCTCTTCTGATAGTTTAGTATTAAAAACTTTAAGTGAGGAGATTCGGTGAGAAACTAGCATAGAGGTATAGTCATAGAGTGCAGGCACTTCTCTTATACCCTTTTGAAGACATTGAGGTTTCACATAACCGATTCCCCAATTTTCTTTGTTCTTTTTCGGTTTGTTAAGATGAATGGTTTGCTCACTTTGACCTAATGAGTATAGCTTCTTTTCCAAAGCGTCTAATTTAGCAATTAAGGTCTTGTTTTCTTTAGTACATAAAGAATGCATATCAGTAAGCTTATAAAAATCAATCTCACTTTTTGTCAATTTAGACTTGAGCTCAGTATTCTCTTTTAGAATTATAGTCTGTTCTTTTGCGTTGGTGTCACCGTTTGTATGTAAAACCTCAACTAATACTTTCTTCTCAGCAATTTCATCGCTAAGTTTCTGTATCAATTGGTTTTTGTTAATTATAACACCATTTTCTCGCTTAAGATTAGATTCTAACTCTTCTTGTTTTAAAACCATAGCATGCATTTTATTCATTAAATCTTTATACGATAAAACACATACCTCCTCTTCTTCATTTTCTAAATCAGCTTCAGCATCTGATTCGATTTTGCCCATCAAGCACATATTGACGGCTTCATCCTTTTCTTCATCTTCTTCTTCTTCTTCATCTGAGTCATCCAGCCAGTATTCATCTTCAGCCATCAGTGCCTTGCCTGCCTCCTGTTGCTTTGCAAGAAGCATCTTGTTCTTGTAGTAATCGGAGTTTCTGACTTTTGATCTGCGGCAATCCTTGGCAAAGTGACCTGTTTTGCCACAGTTGTAGCACATCGGTGGTCCTGGATGACTTGATCCTTCAGCTTTAAATTTCCTCTCTTCAGGATTCCTCTCCACTAACCTTTTTCCTTCAGTCTGATATCTTCTCTCTTCAGGTTTCTTCTCCTCTGTTCTCTTTCCCTCAAATCTCTTCCCTTCATACTTATTTCCTTCATATCTGCTTCCTTCAATTCTTTCCTTGTGAGCATAGTTGTTTGGTCCAGAAGAGTACCTCTGACTATTAGACGTTGGATTCCTGTAGAACTTTTTCTGAAATGCATTTGTCAGAAACTGCATTGCTTGCTGCATTTGTTCATTTTCATCCGAGTCAGAGACGGTCTCAGCTTCAGCTTCTTCTGATTCATACACAATCGTCTTGTTCTTTTTCTTCTTTACAACAAGAGCGACTGTGTCTTCAACTGTATTTCCTTTTCTCTTTTCTGCTAGAATTTCATCCACCTCATCTTCATTTTGTCGGAGGGTTTCATACACCTCGTGAAGTGGAATCTCATTCAGATCTTTAATCTGCTTCATCTGCCTCGCAAATCTTTTCCATTCTGGTTGTAGAATACTCAGGAATTTGATATTCAGCTCGATTTGAGATTTGTTGACCTTATTCTTGCTTAATTCGTTTAGCAAAGTCACAAACCTATCATATGTTCCCTCTAGAGTTTCTCCAGTTCTGCCTTTGAATTCTTCAAAACTGTGCAGGCAGTTAGAGATTTTCAGTTGGTTCCCAATCTTTGAACCCAACATCATTTTCTCTAGTTGATCCCACATTTGTTTTCCGGAGGCCTTGTAGCTGTCAATCTTTACATAGATTTCATTCGTAATCCCTTGTAGAATGTATGACTTGGCTAACATGTCGCCTTTTGCTCTTAGCTTATCATCACCTGTTAGATCTCTATAAGAAAGTGCATGTCGTACTTCTTGAGTACCTGCTGCTGGTTCCCTATATTTTGTTTCCATTAGGCCTTCTTCTAAGGATTGTTTGATGAAATCACCCAATTCCTGTCTTTCGATGAAGTTCAGGAACCGATCCTTCCACTGTTCGTATTCTCCTCTAAATAGAACTGGTGGCTTGGTGTCAGTTCCTATTGCAAGGGCTTCTCTGGATGTCATTCTGTTTGGATTAAGAGAAAACTTGACAGATATGATCGTTAATGCAAATTAAAATCAGATAAAATTTAGAAATAAAAATTTCCAAACTTTGCGGACAATTCAAACTTTGCGTTTGAAGAAGCTGGCGCAAAATGGGTTTTGCGCGAGAAGCGGGTCGCGCGAACTGGGAGGTTTGCGTGAGACGTGTATGGCGTAAAGTGAGAGTTTACCGGTAAGATGTAAAGAAATGAAGCTCGACCGGTAAAAATTAGTGAGACCGATAAAAAGTGAGTGGAATGCAATAATGATTTTCTTGGATCGATATTACAAATGTTACTTTGCAAATTAATTTACAAATGTTACTTTGCAAATTAATTTAGAAAGGTGAAAGTGTGAAATGAATATTTGTGGACACGTGAGTTTGTGAAAGTGTGAAATGAATATTAGAGCTTAACTCAAGTGGAATGATTTATGGAAGTGGAATGGAGTTATGCATGGAAATGAAACACGTGGAAGTGAAATTGTGAAAGTGTGAGTGGACCGAAATGATTTGTGTGAGAGTGAGTTGTTTACAAATGTGAGAGGAGTGTAGATGACCGGATGAGAGACTAGAAGACCGAGAGAAGTGGAAGACCGGAAGAGATTATGAAATGATTTGTAGGTTTGACCGGATAAATATGTGAAGGTCTTTGACCGGAAACAAACAATTCGACCGGATAATCAAAATGGCTTTGACCGATAGTTGTCTCTAAGACCGGGATTTGTTTTGTGGTTTGACCGGAGTTTGGTTTTGTGTGATTCGACCGGAAGAGTTAATTTCCTTTGACCGGGGAAGTGAGGTGGAAAAGTTTTATTCGACCGGTGAAATGTAGTGGAAAAGTGGGGTTCGACCGGAATTGAGGTTTACTTTGACCGGATAAAAAAAATACTCGACCGGATAAAAAAAAATATTCGACCGGTACAAAGTGGGATTTGACCGGAGAGTGTTTGACCGATACCAAAAGTTTGTGAGATTCGACCGATAAAAAATGATCTTCGACCGGTAGAATGTAAAAACTAAGGTTCGACCGGTACGCTTAAGACCGATACGTCGTCTTCTCCGATTAAACGACCTGCAACTCTAAAATTAACCCAACTAGAGATCGATTTACCACACCAAACTTTGACAGAATGTTCTCCTTACCAACAACAACAATACACAACCTTTTGATTTCGAAAATAACCGCAAAATCAAGATTTTGATGATTGATCAGTGTTCTTCAAAAATGAAGAACACAGAGAGTTGAAAATTTTGATTTTGATCTGGATCAGCTCTGATACCAATTGTGAGTCCGTGATCGTTACCAGATAATCAAAACAACAAACAATAGATGATAAACCAACCTGTTTCGATATATAAACGATGATTACACGGTTGATTTCTTTGAGTTCTCTCTGTTTGTTTCTCTCTTTTACACCTTTTTACTATGTGTTGTGTGTGTTAATTGTGTTGATCGATAAACAGAGAGATAGATAATATCAGTATAAGATATTATCAAAAACTAATATAAACTAATATTAAACTAAACATAATATCTAAATAATATCTAGATATTATAACTTTGACTTTATTACAGAATAGACCCTAGACTTTGGTTGAGAGTAACTTTCAGCTTTAACTTCAGATTGCGATCTTCGTATTTGGATGATCTTGAATCCAATGAGACTGTGTCCTAACACATTGTATTATGTAACACCCTCAAATTTGGAAAGAACAACTAATTTAAAATTTCATTATTACTTCAAATAAAGGATAAAACCCCTCTCTACAAATAAATACCTAGAAATAATTCAAGATAAATCCTATATTTAACCTCAACAATTACTAACTTTAAGTCTCATACAAAGACCAAATAAATAGGTCGGGTGTTACTAAATCCAATACCAGTTGCTATTCCCAAAGTGCAGAAGGCTTCATCTAATAGCTACTCTCTTCCCGTGCATATAACTCACACTCATCTCTTCACAGTGTCGCTAGTACCATTTCCCAACTAGAACCTAATGCACATGCCGACAAATAAAAAGATTAGGCTAACGCCTAGTGAGTTCAAGAGTTTTTATCATGATTATATAAATCGTTAAAGGGAATGAGTACAACTTAAAATCATGATTACCAAAATAATTTACTTTAAATATGAAAACGACCTGTTTTCCAATAACGTGCATTTTAGGTGATGGAAACACCAATATAAACGTTCTCTAACACATACAATTTTAAAGACGAAACACCCAATATAAAACATTCCTTCGTAAAGTAAACTCAACCCAAAACGTGAATAGTAAATGAATTCCCAATTTATGAAAATGTGGACAAAACTTTATATCCCGAAACATCCAAATATGGATGAGGCATAATACTTAACCCATAAATCATAGATAACAATATATATATATATATATATGTATATGTATATATATATATAACGTCACCGAAAACATGAATAATAAAATTAAATACCCAAACAATACCTTTCGGTGACGGGGGAGACCCACTTCCATTGTTCATGGCGGAACACAAAGTTAAGCCACACATATCTATGCTATCGAACTACACCTCACATCGTGACCTTATTGCCTGTTTTAATAAGCTACACCTCAAGTCGGATTTTATTGTCTGCTTTAATAAGCTACACCTCAAGTCTCCAACGACGCCTTCTCCTTTATTGTCTGCTTTGCCAAACTACATCTCAAGGATACACGATATTATTGCCTGTTCATTTTCTAGTAAGTTACAACCTCAAGGTTTCCAATAGACCTTTAGTGCATACTTACTAGCATTCAAGATAGGAGTCTCAAACTCCTTACTTGATGACCCCAAGATATTTAACCCTCGTTTACAAGAGTCAGAGCATCTAAACCACAAAAACCATGGTCCCGGAGTACAACCCATAAAGTTCATCTCTACAAACCGGGACAAGAACAATGCTAACACGACATATTTACCAAAGTGAGAATATCAAGACTCATCACTATTAAGTATGACTGACGTACATGCCTATGGATCCAATGCATTAAAGTCTAAAATACATGACTCCAACTGAATGACACACGCATTCAATACATGTATTCTCCAAATAAAGTGCAATAAATGCAACTCACATCCAAAGCTCCACATTAAGCTATTAAAACCGGACAAATGTCCCCAAGATCCCATAAAGACAAAAACCAAGCCTTAATCTCAACCAATCAAATAACCATATATTAAAAGCCATAGTATGTGATAAAATGTAAACAACCTATGTTTGTGCAAACACAAACTTTAAACTCATGAATAACCCAAAACACAACATTGTGTTGGGACAAACCCTTTTTTCACAGGAACTCACACCATTTACACTTTCAAAACGTCCCATAATATAATCTAGGCATGTTTCCAAAACATACGTTAAAAGTGCATTTCTACCAATTACTCTCCATATAAAAGATAAATCATCAAAACACATTGATTTACTATTTATTTGTCATGGTGTCCAAAAATCCCAAATACGGTGTTTCACAATGTTTATAAAATCTTATTAGATCAAATAACAAAACTCATCAAAGATTTCAACATTTGATAATAATAATGTAAAACACATAAATACTCTAAAATGAACATTTTTGGCATGTTCAACGTTTGCACAAATCAACTTGAATTCACCTTTAGAGGTGTAAATGATGCGAGTCAAGCTCGAGTATCATTATACTCGACTCGACTCGTTAATATATCGAGTCGAGCTCGACTTCGAGTCGAGCTTATTTGAGTCGAGTGTTGACCGAGTTTTGACCGAGTCGATCTCAAATGAGTCAATCTCGAGTAGCTCGCGAATTGTCTCGTGTCATTTACACCCCCTACATAGGCTCAAACCCTTAGACTCAAACCATTTAACAAAGACAAAAGATGTAAAACAAAGGAGGAGAAATGTCTATTTATAATGGAGTTCAAAGCATTGGGTTCTATATCCCGCCAATGTGGAATGGATTAGACACACTATCAAGAGTTTACCCATGCCTATTACACCATCATTTTCCCCAAAACAAAATCAAAAAACTTGAGTTTATTATTATTATTATTATTATTTTGCTTATCGAGTATCTCACGAGCTTATCGAGTCGAGTATCAGGTCGCTCGACTCGACTCGTTAGTATATCGAGTTGAGCTCGAGTTCGAGTCGAGTGTTGACCGAGTTTTGACCGAGTCGATCTCGAGTAGCTCGCGAGTTGTCTCGTCTCATTTACACCCATACTCACCTTGTTAGATTTAGGCTAAATCTAGATTTTACCCCAAATAAGAGCACCTTAAAAAAACTTGAATCCACAAACAATTCCTCCAAACCCTATATTCACAAGTTTTTCAAACATAAATATACATATCCAAACACTTAGAATCATTCCCCAAACATCTTATATCAAAATATCCATTTTGACCAAAACCCTAGTTTGACATAACTTTCCCAAAATACTCCAAACTGAAATTTGAGAAACATAAACACTAGGAAGTCATCAGTGAAGAATTTATAACTCATAATAAAGTTTAGAAACTAGAAGGATGAACTCACCACTTAGGTTTTGGTGAAAACCTAGAAAACCTTAAATTTTTTGAAGACGGAGGTGATGATGATGAACTCCTGACCTTTGCTTCCACTCCACCATCAAATATCTTGGATCTTCCCAAAAATAACAATCTATCCTTGAAAAACTCTCAAAAAAGAAACCATAGCAAAAAGAATCGTCAAAATTGGAGCTACGATGAGAGAGATATGACAAAATGAAGAAAACCTTAGAAAATCGGGCATTTAACCCTCTGGACGGCGACCGCGACTGTGACATGTCACAATCGCATGAAACCTTAGAAAATCGGGCATTTAACCTTCTGGGCCCCGACTGCGACTGTGACATGCGATTGTGACATGTCACAATTGCATGACAAGGTCTCCCAAAGTGTACCGAAATCCATTTTACCCCATTGGCGACCTTGATATGCTATAGTGCCACTGGCACAGTCGTCGAGCACTATAGCATGGTCCGTATCGTGAGTTTTTCGACCGTTCTTCAACTGCTTTCTCGACGGCTTTCCCGACCGTTCTCTCAGTCATTCCTCGACCGTTCTCTCGGAACATTTGATGCTATTATGCTAGTTATCGTGCCATCATCATAATTTCATGGCACATTCGTTGGGACGACCGAACACTTGGTAACGCCGATGCTATTGTGACATATGTCACAACTGCATGACACTATATTTGGGACTACCACACTTTCAGTACCATTGGTGCTATTGTGACAGATGTCACAACCACATGTCACTATAGCCGAGACGACCATACTCTTAGTACCATTGGTGCTATTGTGACAAGTGTCACAACCACATCACACTATAGCCGAGACGACCATACTCTCAGTACCATTGGTGCTATTGTGACAAGTGTCACAACCACATGACATTATAGACGAGATGGCCATACTCACATAGCACTGTAGCCATACTCCATATGTGGTCCTTTCTTTACCGATCCATCCTAGTTCAATATTTTTCTTCAATTGGGATAAAAATCGGGATGTTACATATATATTAAAGGGGATCTGGATATCACTTTATTAGAAATTTATTGGGATTTAAAAACCATCCCAATCACATACTTGTCCACTAAGTCTCTAGCTAACCCCTAAGTTAAATGGTCGGCCACGTTATCGTGAGTTCCCACAAAGTTTATGGATATCATCCCATTATGATTAATTCCCTAACGATGTTATGCCTTACTCCCAAGTGCCTTGACTTTTCATTATAGATTTGGCTATATGTCTTAGCCACGGTAGGGACACTATCATAATGAATACATAAGGTGGTGGACCACCACTAGGAGTTCTGCCCCTAGGACCCACAAGGTGGCACATCCCCCTTGACCCCGGCCTTACAGCGATCTAAGGTGATAGAGACAACATTTGTGGGTGTGCACTCCACATCACCTAACTCACTTATGTTTACCTTGTCACCAGTTCGATCTCATGTAATCACAATCACACTAAAATGATTGATGACTCTAAAATTACCAAGTTTAACATAAAATTAGAAGCTCAATATCATATATTTAGTATAACTTATGTTTTGATGGGTTTTAAAAAAAAAGGTTCAAGGATGCATATATGTTCACATTTTGTGAACGTTACATTAGTTTTGACAAACGTTTAGTGCTAAGAGGTTTATCATTATCCTTTTCTTCACTCGAGTTTTTTTTGGGTTCATTTTTGAAGTTTCTGTTTTTCACACCAAACCAACAGATTAATGTTACCTTACTATAGTAATGTTATGGTGTTAAATCGAACGTGGCATTTTGGGTTTACAAAAATCTTTTAAGATATTTTGAAATATTTTGTACCTTGATTATGGTTTTCTTTATTTATTTTATGAATGAATTAATTCATTTTGCCATAAAATTGTATTTGAGAAAAATAAAATCTTAGTAGTAAACATGGTATTCTTTCCAAATAAGAATTAAGAAAAATCTGAAAATAAAGGAAAAGGATATAATTCAACTATATATTTAATTAATACGAATAATCCAACAACCTTGAATTAGGATCCCAATTTGGAATCATCCTTTTCCAAAAAAACAATAACAAAAGTGAAATAAAATATGGTTGCACGGCTGCATCGATCCCATCCATAATCCACTTTACTTATATATTCCATCGATTTTATTTTTTATTCAAAAAAGTACATGCAAAACGAGAGTGACGATGACATGATCACATCAAATCACTCATTCCCTCTATAAATACCCCTTCACTCCACCACCCCCTTTACAATCAAAATCAAAACCCATAACCAGAAAAAGATGGCGGCCACGGACATGGTGTTGTCTCGGTCATCCAGCGGTGGTGGTGGCGGCAGCCGGTGGTGTCCGACACCTGAGCAGGTGATGTTGTTAGAAGGAATGTATAAAGGAGGTCTGAAAACACCAACGGCCACTCAAATACAACAAATAACTGCAAGACTCTCTCTTTACGGCAAAATCCAAGGCAAAAACGTGTTTTATTGGTTTCAAAATCATAAAGCTCGAGATCGGCAAAAGCTTCGAAAGAAACTCATGACTATTTATCAACACCAACGACTTTACCCTCCTTATAACTCACCTTATCATGATCCCTTACCCCTTCAGGTAATAATCAACTCGATTCTCTTTGATTGTATATATATATCTCTAAGGTGGCAAAGTTGATTTATAAGGTGTTAAATGTGATTAGAAACTTGTTCAAAATAACTCAACTCTCATAAGTGTGAATCCGGATTTGATAAATATCTGTTGTCCCAAAATTTCATTTCTTATTGTTGTTCCACAATGAAATTAAGACACCTTAAAATTTATATATTTTTAATTTTATTTCATTCAAGTTCAATTTTTTTCTCCGATGACCTATATTTATGTGATTTGATGGACATGAATGGGACGTGATAATTTAGGACAAGAGATTTTTATTCGGATTTGAATATTATTCAACAAATTACTTAAAATGTATTGGTTTGTGGATATATAAAAAGAGTCGTACCTTGTCCAGTTTTGTTTCTCAAGTCTTAAAAAAACCTGATATAACAAGTGTTTTAAACCTAATTAGGGTTTCAGATGTACGCAACTAGTTTAAACCTGAAAAAAGCACATATAGCACTTTAAAGAGTAATGCTATATTTTTTTCTTTAAAAACCTTTAGCCAGACTTTAATAAAATCTAATCACCACATAACCCATTTGTGAAAGTCTAAACATAAGATGCTTTTTTGTCAAAATCTTTATAAAAGTAATTTTTAATATGATGTTTACTAGCTAGGATAAAAAGGTATTATATTTTAATGTATTGGGACATGAACCAAATTTACTTTCAAAAACATTTAATTATTATTTTGATGATGGGTAATTAGTCCTTAAAATTAATTTGATCAGTGGTTTAATTCTGCCCATTTGGTATTGGGACTGGGAGCATGAAAATGGTTTATTTATAAAGAATTATAGTTTTTTTTGGAACACCAAGATGAAAGAGAGAGTGCCATTTATAATTGCAAATTTACTTCAATCTCAAACTAAAATTCTTGATTTATTTCACAACAAAAGTATATGGCATGCGTATATATATTATATATAGTGTGTAATTATCTTATATATATATATATAGGTTGGTGTAGTTGAAGATGCGTCAAGCTGTAAAAACAGGGTCAACAAATGGAAGGTAGATCCCCCAGTCGATCAGACCTGCAACTTCAAGTGTGATTGCTCACTCATGACAGTGATGATGATAGAGAGTACAACTCCATATTGCACAAGAGTACCACCCAAAACTCTACAACTCTTCCCTATTACCACAACCACGGCCAGTACTCTCAAAGACGATCTCTCTAAACCCTAGTAGTCAACCTAGCTAATTGACATGGACAAGACTGGAACCTTTGACATTAGGGTTTTCAAGATGATTTAAATAAATTAAGCAATTCTTTCTTTAGCTCCCAGTTCTAGTGTAGTAAGGTCTTTTTTTTTTTTTGTAATGACTTGTATATTGTGTAATAAAGATTGTACCTTGACATATGGTGCTGTGACTTGTGGGTTTCTGTTATGTCACTAGACGTTTGCATGCCAGTAGTAAGTAGTAAAGAAAGATGAAAGATCTGAATTGCTATAGAAGCTAGCATTTACTCATGGAATTGAAACGTCCATTTCACAGACTTGGGATATGCAGTGGGATTGCCGAAAAGCTTCTGTGTTTGGTTCATTCAATTTTTGTTTTACATACATTCCTATTTTCTTTTTAGTATTTTCTTTTACCTTTTTTCTTGATTTTTTTGTTATCTTAAAACATTTTCAATCCAAAACATTTTGGAGAAGTAAAAGTGAAAATCTAAAAAAAAACGTCTTCATTTCCATCAAAATCTATATTTTGAAGATTATACAATTAATTATATAATTTAAATATTTAATAATACAACTCATAAAGTATTATTTTTCTCTAGTAAACACTACTTTAAAGCAATTTCATTAGTAGAATCAATAAAAAAACATTTCTCTATTTGAAGATTTTCATCATCTCTCTCGTACTTCCTCCATTTTAGAGAAGGTTTCAGAGATTCTTTCGGAACAAAAAATCTCCAAAATCTCTATTTTGGAGAAGCTGTTGAAGATGCTCTAAACAACCCTGTCTCTATGAATTTAAACTAAACGAACCCATTAATTACTCTTATGTGTCTTTCTTTATTATATAGATTTAGAACTTTTTAATTAATTAACCAGAAGAAGAAGAGAACAGTGTCTTTAATTTTAAAAATTGATTACACCATCACTCTCTATAATAGCATATAGACAAACAGTACCTGTGGATGCTGGTAAGGTTTCAGATGGTCGATCAGTACTTTATGATTTGCTTAGACATGTCTTGGGAAGAAGTCAGGCCAAATTTACTTGTGTTACAAGACTGTCAGCAAGCAAAGTAAAGTCAAATTGCAATGCATGCAAAATTCAGCATACAACCAATATCAGAACTCACCTACAAGGTGTAAAAACTTTTATTACTTTCGGAATTTAATTCATGCAATTAGGACTGTTTAATTAATTCGTTTTTTATTCTTTTAAGATAAAAATAATCTGATTTTGAGAGCCAAACAAACAGTTATTGCAACAGGACTGTTTCTTGATGCTAAAAATAAATTACCTATCTACTTCGAATTTTAATTGCTTTATAACAACTCATATCCAATTATGACGTTCCAAACGTTATAACAATCATTTTGAAAACACAAATTTAAGTTCAAACACCCATTAAAGAGTAAATTAAACTAATGTTTATTAGTATTTGAAAAACTCATATATAGTTATGAAATTAAAGATTAGATTGTGTGAATATTTTAAATTAGATAATTATTAAATCATTTTAATTATAACTATTAATTTTTTATCGTTGCAAATAAAAGTGAAATATAAAAAGTCAGAACAAAAACCATATTTTCGTCATCGTATTTAACATATGAGTATATATGTCCATCTTTAATAAATGATTAAATTTTAAAACGACAAAATTTTCATCATGCCTAGTTTTTGTAATGTCAAACTTTTTACATGTGGCCAATTTTTAAAGTGATAAGTTTTAAAATATGATTCGCTTTTACAAAGAACCTTTTATTTTCTTTTTTGAAAACGAGAAATTTCGATACATATATGACAGTAAACTACGTTTTTCATCCTTGAGGTTTGTTGAATATTTCCATTTTAGTCCTTAATCTTCACTTTTATATTGATGACTAGGGGGTGTAAATGAGACGAGACAACTCGCGAGCTACTCGAGATCGACTCGGTCAAAACTCGGTCAACACTCGACTTGAATAGGCTCGACTTGAACTCGAGCTCGACTCGATATACTAACGAGTCTAGTCGAGCGACCTGATACTCGACTCGATAAACTCGTTAGTACTCGATAAACAAAATAATAATAATAATTAGTAATATTATTTTAATTTAATTGATAATAATAATAATAATAACAATAATAATAATAATAAACTCAAGTTTTTTGATTTTTTTTGGAAAATGATGGTGTAAAAGACATGAGTAAACTCTTGATTGTGTGTGTAATCCATCCCACATTGACGGGATATAGAACACAATGCTTTGAACTCCACTATATATAGATCTTTCTTCTCCCTTGTTTTACATCTTTTGCCTTTGTTAAATCACTACAAAACAACATGGTATTTCGGACGGCCAAATCCGCCGGAAAAACACTGTTTCGGCGGATTTTCGGCGGATTTGGTTGGACGAAAACCGGGGCGCCGCAAACAACGGTTTTCGGTGGATTTTTCCGCAGAAAACATGTCCGAAAATTTTTGAAGTTTTTAATAAGTCATGAATTAAGAAAATATTTTTTAAACTTTTCGGTGGAATATTCCGTCGAAAATTTTTAATTGATTTTTTTATTGATTTTTTTCTTATTTAAATAAGAAAAAATGTGTTTCGGCGAAATGTTTTGGCGGATTTTCGGTGGAATTTTCCGCCGAAAATCATTTATTTATTTATTTAGTTTCGGCGGAATATTCCACAGAAAATCCGCCGAAAATTTTAAAAATCAAAAATAGGAAAAACCTGTTTTTTCATTAAAAATCCTGCTATAAAACCTGCTAAAAACAGTAAAAACCTGCTGAAAGCTGTAAAAACTGCCAAAAACTATAAATAAACATAAAATACAACTAACATAAACATAAAATACATTGTTCAAGTGTTAAAGTATTGTTCCAAAATACATTCCAAATGTTCAAATATTAAACAACTCATCACATGGGTGGCGGTGGTGGTGCCCCTGGCTGGGAAGAACATAAACGCTTTACCAATTCACACATATGCTCGTACTAGGCATCACGTTCCCGTTGACGTGCCTCTTCCTCCGCCCGACGTGAGGCTTCTTCCGCCTCACGTCTCTCTTCCCGCTCCTTCAACTCCTGAAGTTGGGTCTTCGGATCCTCAATTTCCTATAAAATTAAAAAAAAGACATTAGAAGAAGTTTAACATGAATTATAAAATAAATTGATAAAACTCATATAATGAAATGAGGTATGCACCTGTCGGGAAGAAGAAGAAGAAGCACCACCCGAGGATGTCCCAGTCAATATCGCATTGGGATCTTTGTGGTACCCGAACACAAACGTACGACCTTCACTCCCCCAGAAACCTCCTGCCACAACTCGGTATCAAAAGTCGGATACTGACTGGGATCATCGTCGTACCTCTGGGTGACACTGGTCGAATACCCACCCTGTGGTTTTTACAAAATATATACAAGTCAATTTCGACAGCATAACGACTGTAAATGGGACACACCTATTGGGTTGTTTGAAACCTAAACCATGCATACAGAACATATAAGGTTGGGTTTGTGCGCATAAATGCCCTAAATGCACATATTAGGCTGTTTGAAACCCAAACCATGCATATAGAACATATAAGGTTGGGTTTGTGCGCATAAAGTCCCTAAATGAACATATTAGACTGTTTAAAACCTAAACCATGTATATAGAACATATAAGGTTGGGTTTATGCGCATAAAGGCCCTAATGGTGCGTTTGGTACGCTGAACAGTGTGGAACAGGACAGAACATGACAGACTTGTCCCACGTTTGGCGTGTCCCAATGTGGAACACACTGGAACACGCTAGAACAAGCATGGGACATGTGAGTTCACCCTTCCCCTGTAACATCCCAGGCCAACCGTACCAGATATTGTCCACTTTGTCTACACACCCGGACTCACGGTTTTAAAACGCGTCTGGTAGAGGAGGTATCCAGTTCCTTATAAGGCAACTTTCGTTCCCCTCCCCAACCAATGTGGGATCTTACAATCCACCCCCTTGGGAGCCCAGCGTCCTCGCTGGCACATTAGTCCGGTTCACGGCTCTGATACCATCTGTAACATCCCAGGCCAACCATACCAGATATTGTCCTCTTTGTCCACACACCCGGACTCATGGTTTTAAAACGCGTCTGGTAGAGGAGGTATCCAGTCCCTTATAAGGAAACTTTCGTTCCCCTCCCCAACCAATGTGGGATCTTACATCCCCCCTAGAACTAGATGGAACAAGGTTTTTTTACCACTTTACCCCTGAAAATTAAACCTAAGAATACGCATCCATCTTTTCTCATCCCTCATCGTGTGGCTTCATCCCTCTCATCTTCTCGATCGAAATCAGAGGTTCGACATCAACAAGGTTTGAAATCCCTCAGACCGAAATCCCTCACAGGTTCGTAATCTGTCACAGGTTCGAAATCCCTCAGATCGAAATCACAGGTTCGAAATCCCTCGATCGAAATCACAGGTTCGAAATCCCTCGATTGAAATCACAGGTTCGAAATCTCTCGATCAAAATCATAGCTTCGAAATCTCTCAGATCGATATCACAGGTTCGAAACCCTCAGATCGAAACCTCACATCTTTCTCGTCTGTTCGACCGAACCTTAGATTTCTCATCGTTTTCTATCATTTTCTTAGGTTCAATCAACAGGTTATTCTCTTCGTTTTTGTTGGAACTTTATTCCCAATCAACAGGTTTGTATCTGATTGACTTGTTCGAAAATCATTTTTTTGCTACTTTATTCGATTTGTAGCTTTGCTACTTCGATTT
Organism: Arctium minus; assembly: GCA_954870635.1. Taxonomy (NCBI): domain Eukaryota; kingdom Viridiplantae; phylum Streptophyta; class Magnoliopsida; order Asterales; family Asteraceae; genus Arctium; species Arctium minus. The sequence goes on along the minus strand of OX941095.1, from coordinate 55,369,861 downwards.
GCTTGAAACTTGAAACAACAAAATCTATTGATGAAGCAGCAGATTCAAATGTGTATGAACCATGAACTACTAAAAATACTGTAGAATGCTTGATATAATTCATCGTATATATGCTTGATAGTATGTTCGAATTTATTCATCGTATAAATTTTCTCAGATTCAAAATTTATTCTCCTAGCTTTGCTACTTCGATTTCTCATGTCTGATAGAATTTTCTCAGATTCAAAATTGTATGCTTGATAGAATTCATGTTGATCTTGAAATACTATATGCATCTCAGTAAACTGATTTTCTGGTTTGACATCATCAATTAGATTGATTATTTCATAAAAAAAACACTAAACAACTCATCAGGGGTAAATTGGTCATTTTAACCTGTCCTGTCCTGTTCTGTCCAGTCATATCATGTCGTACCAAACGCTTGACACCTGTCCTGTTTTGTTTTGTCGTGTCGTGTCGTGTCCTGTCTGCGTACCAAATGCACCCTAAATGAACCTATTAGGCTGTTTGAAACCCAAACCATGCATATAAAACATATAAGGTTGGGTTTGTGCGCATAAAGGCCCTAAATGAACCTATTAGGCTGTTTGAAACCCAAACCATACATATAGAACATATAAGGTTGGGTTTGTGCGCATAAAGGCCCTAAATGCACATATTAGGCTGTTTGAAACCCAAACCATGCATATAGAACATATAAGATTGGGTTTGTGCGCATAAAGGCCCTAAATGAACCTATTAGGCTGTTTGAAACCCAAACCATGCATATAGAACATATAAGGTTGGGTTTATGCGCATAAAGGTCATAAATGAACCTATTAGGCTGTTTGAAACCTAAACCATGCATATAGAACATATAAGGTTGGGTCTGTGCGCATAAAGGCCCTAAATGAACCTATTAGGTTGTTTGAAGCCCAAACCATGCATATAGAACATATAAGGTTGGGTTTGTGTGCATAAAGGCCCTAAATGCACATATTAGGCTGTTTGAAACCCAAACTGTGAGTCCGTGATCGTTACCAGATAATCAAAACAACAAACAATAGATGATAAACGAACCTGTTTCGATAACAAACGATGATTACACGGTTGATTTCTTAAGTTTGAGTTCTCTGTTTGTTTTCTCTCTTTACACCTTTGTGTGTGTGTATTGTGTGTTAAAATTGTTTTGATCGATAATAGAGAGAAAGATATTATCTGTTTAAGATATTATCAAAACTTAATAAACTAATATTATAACTAAAAACATAATATCTAAATAATATCTAGATATTATAACTTTGACACTTATTACAAAATAGACCCTAGACTTTGGTTGAGAGTAACTTTCAGCATTAACTTCAGATTGCGATCTTCGTATTGGATGATCTTGAATCCAATGAGACTGTGTCCTAACAATCTCCCCCTTTGGATCAAGATCATTACGAAAATGATTTGGCAATACGATCTTCTCTTTCAGCACGGAAGATGCAATCTCTTTCTCTACCTCAGAATGCTTTAGCAAAGTATCTTCAAAGAAAATTTATCTGAAATCAGCATGTCTTCAGAATACTTTGATCTCGCATTTCTTTTTTAGCTTTTCTTCTAATGAACATTTCTTCAAGCTTTATATTCTCCCCCTTTTTGATGGAAAGTGCAACGACTTCATCAAAACTTTGAGTAAGAAATGTCAACCACTTGGAGTCTCTGATCCGTCAATTCAATAGTTATTCATCCTGATCTTTGCAAATCTAGACAAAATAATCATGTAACACCTGAATCAACTAATGAATCAGTTAGAATGCCAGTCAGTAACACTAAGTCACTGTGTGTAACGAATACACATTGGAAAGGAGCTGTTTGATGTTGACTCCCCCAGGGCTTCCATTTAATCATCGAAACACCACAAAGGTTATTTCTATAAACGTTATGACAAAGAAACAAATTCCTTGTGTGTTCGTGCTTGTGATAGAAAGAATTAAGCACTTGATGATTGCTTATTAGGCTCAAAATTGTGTAAACCACTGAGACAACAGTAAGTTAAACACAGACTCAATGTGCATGATTGAAGTGCGAAGGTGGGGCAGACTTCCTTCTTTTCAATATCCAGATTTTCCAAATGAAAATCAGATAGCATATGTGCTGCGTCCCCTTTGAAAATGTGAAACACTTTCTTGTTGAGAAGAAAATGAGTAGATAGTGAGGTTTGATCAAGAGTTGGCATGGGTTAGTTGCCTGTTTCAATAATGTTCACCAAAGATTTGTGAAACACTAGTAATGTGGCTACCCGACTCAGAAAAAGTTGGTGCAGAGTTGTGATATTCTTTTAACTCTGTTCTCACACGCTCTTTCTTTTAAACATTTTGCTCACGCTAATCAAACTTTCTTTTTCTGTTATATCTCATCACTCAATTCTTTTCGACTTCTTACACTCAATCACTATGGATTAACTTCGTGGGTAGAAATCACTGGTTAAAGTGATTCCATTGAAGTTGTGGTAAGTCCTAGCACATTGATCCCATGTTTTCCTATGAAGCATATAATTCTCAAAATGGTTTAACTTAACAGTTAAAGCTCAATTGAATAAGAAAACATTGAAAATCACACTTCCGAATTATAAAATCTGGTTGAAGAATCGGGAAGTGATTTGAACGTTTTAGAACGATGTTTTCAATGATTGAAAGTTGTCCTTCTTTCAACCATATATGAGATTAAGATAAAGGATAATACCTGAACGTATGATCTTACATCTCATGAAGCTAAGCTTAAAGTCATAAAGATATGATCTTTTAAGCTTCTCTCAAACTTCTGCAAAAGTCTTAAGTCAAGTCAAAGTAAAATTTATTCACTTAAATTGAAAAGACAAAAAGCAGTAAAACTTTTAAAGTACGAGTTCTGATCAGAAATAATCAGAAGTCATCACCTTTTTACTCCCCCTGAAATTATGCATCAGTACATTATCAGTTGTAAAAGATATGCATAAAATTTCAGACAAATATGTATGTACTCCCCTTGATGGTTGATTTCCTCATTCGAGTATCGGAGTACAATCTCTTTTTCAGCACGGAGTAAGGTCTTTTGATATTTGAAGTGCGGGTCTTGAACTGTTGTGTTCAAAAGCCTTTGTTCATTGAAGCACGGGTTCTGAACTGATTTATTCAGAAGCCTATTTTTGACATTGAAGAACGAGTCCTGATTTGTACATAATCAGAAGTCGCTTTCTCTCTAAGCTTTGTATGCCTGCAACACAGATTTAGCTTTAGGTACCCATTGGAATTTGGGTCCTGCTGTGTTAGCACAAGATTTTGGTAACCATTTCAAATTGGTTCCTCTTTTCTTTTGAAATGTATGTGAAGAATTGGTATGAGATGAATGCACATGATAATTACCAAACCAATCTCCAGAATCTTGATAAGGAATAGAAACATGTTTATCATAAATAGAAGACTTTCTAGCAGATAAAGATAACTGAAATAATTGCTTCATTGTATATTGTTTACGGGAAACAACAAGTTTTGAGTTCAAAAGAGCAACATCAGCAATTAAGACATCTTTACTAAGCGAAGTCTTGCTACAATTAACACTACTAAACGATAAAACGGTCTTGTCAAGCTTCCGTTTCGGTTGCCATTGAGAATTTACTTCTGGCCTTTGCTTGGTCAGATCTGTAACATGTGAAACTGGTAAGTTAGACTTCTGAGCAACAAACGAATGCTTCTTTTTGGAATTACCAGTAGTGGTCGGTTTCTGTGAATGCTGAGATAAATTCTTACCTTTAGCACTCTTAGCGTTCACAGAGACTGATTTATTAACGAAAGCTTTCGTTGATTTTGCACTGTTCACAGGCTTACTGTTTTTTCTTAAAGTTTTCTTAACAAAAGATGAATGGTTGGGAAGTTTTGCATTAAAGTCAAAGAGATTAGAACCATTATCTAAACCACCATCAGAGTTCAAAAATTCAAATCCTTTATTTGAAGTACCAAACATATCCTCAGAGTTTGAAGCTTTTGAAAGAACAGAATTTGAAAACACGGTTGAAAAAACGTTTTGCTCAATATTTATCAAAAGTCTTGCATCTGATAAAGAATTCTCGAGTTCAGAAATTTTGCGTTCTAAAACGAGAGGAGGGACATATAGTTTACCTTTAATAGGCTTCGCCTCCATTTCCTTTTCAGAATAACTTGGAAAGAAATCACTTGAAAGAGTTTCCTTCTTTTTATATATTGGGTTTTCATCATAACTATTATTCAACTTCGCATAATAAAATGGAAGATGAACTTTAGCTGATTTCATCCGTTTTTCCATTTCATTGGCTTCATCCTCTTTTGACAGTTTAGTCCAAAAAGTTTTAAACGCGGGGAGTCTGCGAGCTAATTGCATATTAAGATGATCATAAAGTACTGGCACTTCAGACATCCCCTTTTGTAGACAGTGAGGATTCTTATAACCAATTCCCCATCTCTCTGTTTCCTCTTTGGGTTTGTTCAGAAAAATAGTCTGTTCAGTTTGACCCATTTTATACAACTTCTCTTCCAAACTTTTTAATTTTCCGAGCAAAGAAAAGTTTTCTTTTGTACAAGAAGCATGCAACATTTTAAGCTCATATTTTTCAATCTCACAATTTAGCAGTTGAGACTTAAGATCAGAATTCTCTTTTAGAATTATTGTCTTTTCCTTAGCATTGGTGTCATTATCTTTATGTAAAACCTCAATTAATACTTTCTTCTCAGCAATTTCATTGCTCAGTTTCTATATCAACTGCTTTTTGTCTGTCATGACACCATTATCTTGCTTAAGATTAGATTCTAACTCTTTTTGTTTCATACTCATGGCATGCATTTTATTCATGAATTCTAAATCAGAAAGATTACATACCTCCTCTTCTTCATTGTCGGAATCAGCTTCAGCATCTGATTCTATCTTGCCCATCAAGCACATGTTGACGGCCTCTTCTCTATCTTCATCATCTTCTTCTTCCTCATCTGAGTGATCGAGCCAGTATTCGTCCTCAGCCATCAATTCCTTGCCTGCCTCTTGTTGTTTTGCAAGAAGCATCTTGTTCTTGTAATAGTCTGAATTTCTGACTTTTGATCTACGGTAGTCCTTGGCAAAGTGACCTGGTTTGCCACAGTTGTAGCACGTAGGCGGTTCTGGCTGACTTGATCCTTCAGCTTTGAATTTTCTTTCTTCCGGTCTCCTCTCCTCAATCCTCTTTCCTTCCGACTGAAACCTTCTTTCTTCAGGTTTCCTCTCCTCTGATCTTCTCCCTTCAAATCTTCTTCCTTCATACCTGCTTCCTTCAATCCTTTCTTTGTGGATGTAGTTGTTCGGACCAGATGAATATCTCTGATTATTTGATGTTGGCTTTGTGTAGAACCTTTTCTGAAAAGCACTAGTCAGCATAAGCATTGCTTGCTTCAGCTGATCATTTTCATCTGATTCTGAGTTTGCACACCCTTCATCTTCTTCATCTGATTCATATACAGTCGCCTTGTTCTTCTTCTTTCTGACTACAAGTGCGACTGTGTCTTCAACTACCTTTCCTTTCTGTCTTTTATCATCCAGAATTTCATCCACCTCTTCTTCATTCTGACGGAGGGTTTCATACACCTCATGAAGTGGAATCTCATTCAGGTCTTTGATCTGCTTCATCTGCCGAGCAAATCTTTTCCATTCAGGTTGAAGAATACTAAGGAATTTGACGTTCAACTCTATTTGAGATTTGTGAACTTTGTTCTTGCTAAGTTCATTCAGCAACGTCACAAACCTGTCATAGGTTTCTTCTAAGGTTTCTCCCACCCTGCCTCTAAATTCTTCATAGTTATTTAGGCAATTGGAGATTTTCAGCTGATTTCCCACTTTTGAACCCAGCATCATCTTTTCGAGCTGATCCCACATTTCTTTACCTGAAGCCTTGTAGCTGTCAATCTTTACGTATATTTCATTTGGGATCCCCTGTAATATGTATGGCTTGGATAATTTGTCACCTTTGGCTCTTTTGAGGTTATCATCTTGTAGCTCGTGAAACTTAAGTTCAACCTGAGTAGGTACATTATCAACTACACGAGTCGTCATTGGTGGTCTCATAACCCCTTCTTCAATAGATGTCCTGATGAAATCACCCAGCTCATGTCTGTCAATGAAGTTCAGAAACCGATCCTTCCACTGTTCGTATTCTCCTTTGAAGAGAACTGGTGGCTTGGTGTCAGTTCCTATTGCAAGGGCTTCTCTGGATGTCATTTTGAATAAAATTCGAAGTCTGGAAAAACTTTGCGTTTTGAGAAGGTTTGCGCGAGAAGTTGATTGCGCAAAGTGAGGTTCGACCGGTAAGACGTAAGAATCGGTAAAATTTTTGACCGATTAAACTGATTGACCGGTAAAAGGATTGGACCGGTAAAATGCTCGACCGATAAAATTTTCTTTCGACCGATAAACAACCAATTTTATATGAGAGTTAAATGTGATTGGTCCGAAATGAAAGAATTCACGTGAGTTTTCTTTGGATTGGAAAAGGAAAAAAAAAAAATCTTATATGTGAGAGTGAGATGTGAAAGTTGGTGTGTATACTTAGTTGTGCATGGAAATGAAACACGTGGTCACTTGAAAAAGTGTGCAAAGTTGAAAGGTTTGACCGGGATTTGTCTTCCGGTTGAAAAAGAGTGGAAGACCGGGATTGAAATGACCGGAAAGTGTGAAAGTGGACCGAAAGTGAGTGGTGTTTGACCGATATGTGTGTGTGATTGTTTGACCGATATAAATGTGAGTTTGACCGGGATTGTCTCTAAGACCGGGGCTTGGTTTGTGTTTGACCGGATAAAAAAAATACTCGACCGGTTAAAAGAAATTCGACCGGGACTTGTTTGACCTTTGACCGATAGAATTGTTTGACCGATACCAAAAGTTAGAAGACCGATAAAAGGAGATGTTTGACCGGGTTTTGTTTTGTGAGATTCGACCGGTATTAAGTGATCTTCGACCGGTATTTGCAAGAGTCCGGTCGAATGCTTAAGACTGATAGAATGTAAAAACTAAGGTTCGACCGGTAAAAAAATATTATCGGTCAATTGGCTTAGACCGATATATTACAAAGGACTGGTACGTCGTCTTCTCCGATTAAATCAACCTGCAACTCTAAAATTAACCCAACTAGAGGTCGTTTTACCACACCAAATTTTGACAGTATCTTCTCCTTATCAATAACAACAATGCACAACACTTTGATTTCGAAAATAACCGCAAAATCAAGTTTTTGACGTTTGATCAATGTTCTTCAAAAAATGAAGAACACAGAGAGTTGAAAATTTTGATTTTGATCTGGATCAGCTCTGATACCAATTGTGAGTCCATGATCGTTACCAGATAATCAAAACAACAAACAATAGATGATAAACCAACCTGTTTCGATAACAAACGATGATTACACGGTTGATTTCTTGAGTTTGAGTTCTCTGTTTGTTTTCTCTCTTTACACCTTTGTGTGTGTGTATTGTGTGTTAAAATTGTTTTGATCGATAATAGAGAGAAAGATAATATATGTTTAAGATATTATCAAAACTTAATAAACTAATATTATAACTAAAAACATAATATCTAAATAATATCTAGATATTATAACTTTGACACTTATTACAAAATAGACCCTAGACTTTGGTTGAGAGTAACTTTCAGCATTAACTTCAGATTGCGATCTTCGTATTGGATAATCTTGAATCCAATGAGACTGTGTCCTAACACAAACCATGCATTAAGAACATATAAGGTTGGGTTTGTGCGCATAAAGGCCCAAAATGAACCTATTAGGCTGTTTGAAACCCAAACCATGCATATAGGACATATAAGGTTGGGTTTGTGTGCATAAAGGCCCTAAATGCACTTATTAGGCTACTTGAAACCCAAACCATGCATATAGAACATATAAGGTTGGGTTTGTGCGCATTAAAGCCCTAAATGAACCTATTAGGGCGTTTGAAACCCAAACCATGCATATAGAACATATAAGGTTGGGTTTGTGCGCATAAAGGCCCTAAATGAACCTATTAGGCTGTTTGAAGCCCAAACCATGCATATAAAACATATAAGGTTGTGTTTGTGCGCATAAAGGCCCTAAATGAACTTATTAGGCCGTTTGAAACCCAAACCATGCATATAGAACATATAAGGTTGGGTTTGTGCGCATAAAGGCCCTAAATGCACATACTAGGCTACTTGAAACCTAAACCATGCATATAGAACATATAAGGTTGGGTTTATACGCATAAAGGCCCTAAATGAACCTATTAGGCTGTTTGAAACCTAAACCATGCATATAGAACATATAAGGTTTGGTTTGTGCGCATAAAGGCCCTAAATGAACCTATTAGGTTGTTTGAAGCCCAAACCATGCATATATAACATATAAGGTTGGGTTTGTGCGCATAAAGGCCCTAAATGCACATATTAGGCTGTTTGAAACTCAAAGCATGCATATATAACATATAAGGTTGGGTTTGTGCGCATAGAGGCCCTAAATGCACATATTAGGCTGCTTGAAACCCAAACCATGCATATAGAAAATATAAGGTTGGGTTTGTGCGCATAAAGGCCCTAAATGAACCTATTAGGCTGTTTGAAACCCAAACCATGCATATAGAACATATAAGGTTGGGTTTGTGTGCATAAAGGCCCTAAATGAACCTATTAGGCTGTTTGAAGACCAAACCATGCATATAGAACATATAAGGTTGGGTTTGTGTGCATAAAGGCCCTAAATGGACATATTAGGCTACTTGAGCCTAAGGGCTTGAGCTGATCTAGGGGTGTAAATGAAACGAGACAACTCGAGAGCTACTCGATATCGACTCACTTGAGATCGACTCGGTCAAAACTCGGTCAACACTCGACTCGAATAGGCTCGACTCGAACTCGAGCTCGACTCGATATACTAACGAGTCGAGTCGAGTATAATGATACTCGAGCTCGACTCGCATCATTTACACCCCTATTGATGATCACTGGAGTTTGCATTTTTTTTTCCTGTTTTCCTGAAGTCTAACGCTAATACGTTATTCTGTTAATTCAAGGTATTTTTAACTCGCTTTGCTTTTTTTAATGCAACTTACTTTGTTTTATTAGTTATTTTTTTGTCTTTTTCTATATTAATTAGTTGAGTCACTCACGGGTAGGGGTGTGTAAAACTCAAACAGTCTGAAATCATTTTTTAACCCAAACCAAACAAAAAATAAGTTGTTTGTGCAAAACCCGAATGCCCCCAAAATCCGAAATCACGGGTAGCACTGAATGTCGTGGGTTGGCATATGGGTTGATGTCTTTAGAGGAACCGCTTTACTTTGAGGTGCTCTGTTAGAGCCATTGGTATTACCTGTTGGGGTTGATTTAGTCTTCAAGTGTCAAATAAAAGCTTGATTTTTAGGAATCAACAAGTTTGTTCTAGTCTTTTGTTTTACCGAGTCTATAGGAGTAGTGGGTTTTTTATCTGTAGTGGGCTTTTTTAATCGTTCTTGTTGTTTGTCACTACAAAAAAGACGCTTATCATCGACGGCCAAATCCGTCGGTAAACTGTCCTCGGTATGTCAATGGTCGTTGATCAGATTACCGACGGATCACTGACAGATATTACCGACGGCTGATTTTTCTGATGGATCATCGACGGTGTGGTTAATTTCCGATGGATCACCGACGGTCACCATTTTCCGACGGATTACCGACGAATTTTCACCGACGGATCATTTTCGACGGAATTAGCGACGGAATTCCTACGGATATTTAATAAATAAAATTAATTTAAAAATTATTTACCGACGGATTATCCGTCGGTAATGTAATTTTTTTTAAAAATAATTAAAAATTAGAAAATGGCAGTTTATAACCTGTACAAAACCTGCCAATTTTTATATAATATTAAGTTTTAAACTGTACAAAACCTTAATTTAATATCTATAAATACATAACGTAGTACAAAACGTAATCCTACGGAGGGGGAAAGGGGTGATCTTTAAACTTCCTCATGAACGCCTCAAACTGCTCAAGTCGCTCATGCATCTGCCTCCTCTCTGCTTCATCTCTCTCTATTCGCTCCTGCATCCGGATCCTCTCTGCTTCCTCTCTCTGTAGTCGCTCCTGCATCTAGATCCTCTCTCTCTACCCTCTATCTCAGCTCATCCAACTGAAATTCAACATTTGAAAAACATATATAGAACAATGTTAGACAACATTTAACAAACATATGATTAACAATGTTAAACAACATTTGACAAACATACCTCTTTATCGTGACGGTAGCGCGAGCTCCCGCTCGAACTGGAACCTGAATCACCGGTCATAGCATAATAGGGATCATGACTGGACCCCCATCCAAAAATACGGTCTTTACACCGTCCTCCGACACTGCGCTCCCACAACTCGGCGTCATTGGGAGGTATAATGCCGGAAGGTAAGTCTGAGTTCTCCTCCTCCCTAATCCGATGGTAGTTATCCTACAATTTACCAAATTATACATTGTCAAGTCAAATAACCTATAGAAAATTCGGCAGTATTTCAACTGTAATTTGAACATATATATATCCATGACCTGCTTTTATCAAAACAATCCTATCGTCTACCCAACAATGGCAGCCGAAACTAAGTTTGTTATAATTTCTATCTATCTTATAAAAGAAACAAAAATGTAGACATACATAATTGAACTTACCGACATACGAGCCGCCTTTGGGTAAACGAAGATCGGAGGATCCGTGGGTGGACCAGTCGCACCCAGAACAAGCTTCCTATTGGTGCAGTGTGTAGCATTGTAAATCTCATCGCTAGTAGGCTCACGTCCCCATGCAGCTCTCTACAATATTCAACTTAAATTGTTAGCAGGTAACATAATCATGTATATATATATATTCATCAACTATATACATTTAGTCTAGTGGATGATAAATTACCATGTGGTCCCGATGCATAGCGGTACTAATAGATCTGGTACAGTGTCTAGATGTCATCCCATCATGCTCGGTGGCCCGATTGGCCGCGTTAGCCGCATTGGCCGCAGATACACGCCGAAACGCATCAGTGTTCCATACCTGTTAAAAAGAAGACATAAATCAATATAAATCCTAGTACAACCAAATACAATTATTCAAAACAAAACAAACCTGCTCAATCATCTGGACCTAAAACTTACTCCGGATCCACTCTGGAGGGTGTGCGGCAAGAACCGTGTAGTTCTGTCCGTCGAACTGGACACCATCAATCTGTAATGCCCTGCCCCTGGCGAATAGACAGGCATCTCTCATAATGTTCGGGTACCTATTACTTAGGGTACGGCGGAATGCAGCTACTACATCGGCGTCCATCTCAGGAGGCCAACTACAATATAACTGCAAACATATTGTTTGGATTAAGTAAACATAAATCCACTCAATTAGTTAAATAAAGTAAAATACCTACCCGTAAACGATCCAACATCCGTGGATAGTGCTCCTCAGGGACATCCCTAAAATGAGCTCACAGACCATCGAACATAGACTTAAAGACGACAATGGCCCTACGCATAACTGACTTGTCACTAAACCTTCACAATTGCAAAATATACAACATAAAAAACATTCAGATCGGTTTATTATGTACTAGAATAAATAATATATCACATCTACTTACCCGCCGACTTTAGACAACAAAAGTGTCGGTCGTTGACTCGGATAGTGTTACACCCCGATTTTCGAAAGTTATCATTTTAAGTTTTTACCGAAATCGATACAATAATGAAAAATAAGATATTTGATGGACTTGGATCCTTGACTTTATAGCCTTGATGGATGAACGATTCAATTACGAGTCCAACGGTTCTTTCCGGAGCGAAAACGGAGCTATAACGAAGAAGTTATGACCGAAACGGGATTTGACCAAACAAGAAGAAAAATCAATTTCAAAAGTGGGCCAAAATTAGTGGCTGAAGTACCTTGTTATGTGGGTTGCTGAAGCTGAACCCACGGAGCAACCTACCAGAATGAAAATTAGGGTACCTTGTTATGTGGGTTGCTGAAGCTGAACCCACAGAGCAACCTACCAGAATGAAAATTAGGGTACCTTGTTATGTGGGTTGCTGAAGCTGAACTCACGGATCAACCCACGAGAATGGTGCTGGACGTTTTTATACATTATTTTCCCCAAATATTTCTCATTTCTCATCTTCTTCATCTCAAAATTTCTCTCCCAACCCTTCCCTTCACCTACTTCTTCTAAGCTTCTTTCAACCACCAAATCATCACCATTTGTTGCTAGAGTTAAGAGTATCATCCAATATTTCGGTTTGGAAGCTTCACCACCATCTCCATATTCATCTTCTCCAAGTTTTATCTTCTTGGATCTAGGGTTCTCTATTTTCTGGGGTTTTTGGTTCAAAACCTTGAAGGTGAGTTTACTAAACTTTTGTTAAAACTGGATACACATCATATTTGCTTAATTGTTGTTATTATCACATATTTGCTCAAAATGGTCATCTTTACGGGTTTATGTATTTGATGGTATTTCCATGAGATTATGTGAGATATATGTATATGAAGTGTCATCCCATGATTTACTTTATGTTGTGTAATTATCTGGGGATTTCCATTATGTGTGCCCACAATGGGTATTGGACATGTAAAAGGAATATATGTTGGTATATCATGATGATTTCCATTTGGAATATATTCTTGGTGATATTGTATCTACAACGTGGCTTTGTGGATGTTTAAGTCTTATGTTGGACTCATGCTATTAGGAGGGTGATATTATACATATGGTTGGTATTGAATTATATTTGGTTGAAATATACCTAAGGACCTCCTATATGCATTATGTGGACGAACCAAGTCAGTACACTAGGAGGATGTAGTCTTGGGCGCCACTGTGATGGTATGTGCCTAGACCTCCGCCATTCGGGGAATTTTCTTAGCGATAGTCTTCAGGTGTGTCGGGCCTTTGGGGTGTTCCTTGTTAAGGGCATCAAGGTATATCGACTCTTGGGTGGGACTTGATTGGTGCTTTGGGTCTCCCCTAATGACTCCACATATATTGAACACTGGTTAACTACTGATAAGAAATTGTGACTGTTCATGCATGCTTATTATTGTTCAACTCACTAGGCTTTTTGGCCTAACACTTGTTTGGTGTCGATGTGTATCTCAGGTGTTAGCGGCGCGGTTCCTAGGCAAGTTTAGATACTTTGGGCAAGAGCTTGGGGATTTTGGCACTTGAACTATTTTTGAAAGATTTGGGTTTATAGATGACACCCCTTTTGTAATCTCTTTTCTAGATGTAGAAATTAGATTAGTTGGTTGTTGTTTATTTATCCGTTAAATTACAAAATTGTGATTAAAAAGGTTATTTGTATATTTCCCCTTTTTGGGAGGCTCTTGCTATGGCAAACTTTATACCACTTCTCCATTTATGGAAATTTTTGTTATCCCTATTTTTAGGGTGTTACAGATAGGGCATCTGTGATGCAACATTCGGGCCTCTAACCCTCGAGCCCACTGTAGTTGACGGCGTCTGAAGCCCGTCATCAGACTGGATCTGATCTAGTTCGTCCTCGGTAGCTGCAAAAAAGGTGGACTCGTCGGCGTGGGGGTCACTACGTCCGGCGGAGCTTCTACTGCCCCTACCCCTACTACCCTAGAAGGGCGTCCCGACATCTAAAAATAGAGAATGGTTAACACACTATGATATAAGTGTACATAAATCATAAGACCCAAAAATATGAGTGTACAAACATATAATAAGGATATAATTATTATGAATAATGTCTACATAAGAAAGGCACACTAGTTCTCAGACGAGTGATCAGATAACATAAGTTCGTCTTCGTTATCTTCATCATCGTTCACGTCTTCAAATTATTCTTCGTCGTCGCTAGCTTCGTGATCTGCTGCATCTTCCTCATCGCTAGCTTCGTGATCTGATGCATTTTCTTTGTCGCTAGATTCGTCATTTGTGGCGACTACGTTGAGCTCCCCAGTGACAAGAGGGACGGAATCGAGGTCCTCATTTACCCAATTGTTTGTAATACGAGTTACCCATTCATTGATTTGAAAGAACGGTTCTCCATCCACGTTATCATCATCAAACTCATCGATAGCCCTTTTTGCAACTTCATATATTCCACGGGCTTTGGTCTTCACAACTGTCCACCAGTCCTTTAAATCCTTACTTCCTGAAGGATAGGGTGTGTAATACACTTGTTCCGCTTATGATACTAGGACGTAATAGTCCTCACCTCTGAGTCTGGACTTGTATTTGATATCAACCAACCCATGTTTAGAGTCGACTCTAACTCCCTCTGAACTATCAAACCATGTACACTTGAACAAAACTACAACACAATAGCCCATACCGTAATACTCCACCTCAAACACGTCGTACAACAATCCATAATAGTCAAACTCAGAGTCATCATAACAAGATCCTCTCACACATACGTCACTATTATGTGTGACACGCCCAACAACATGTGTTACCGTATGAAACTTGTAACCACTGACAAAATATCCCTTATGCGACCAAGCATATCGGCCCGGTCCACGTGCTAGGGATTTCAAATGATCGGAGAAATCGGCTGATCCGAGCATGACCTATAAAACCACAAATAAGAAATAAATTACATATGTGTAACATTACATACGTAAATTTCATATTTCTGTACCCACGTGTTGTTCGAACCAAGTAGAAAACCTTTCATCCCGAGCTTTATCTCGTGCAACTGCATCAAGATGAGGTTCTCTTTGTCGTATCCACTCATCAAAGGTCCATTGAAAAGGTCGAACTTCTTCACAATTCAACAACACATATGTGTGGATCTTGTGAATCTCGGCTTGAGCCAAGATGGTCTTTTTCCCCTCTTCTCGAATAATCTACGAGATGGAACCTTGAATATGCTCAATCGATCGTCTATTCCTGAAGAACTAGGAATATCTGGGGCAAATTTTCTTGACTCACGATTATGTCGAGTTTCTATCTGTAGATCAAAATACAGAGAGCAATAGGTGGAGAGTTCATTTACTAGATAAGACTCAACGATAGACCCCTCCACCCTTGCTTTGTTTCTAACAGTCCTCTTCAACGACCCAAGTTTCCTAAACAACGATTGAAATACGTGTTAGAAAATAAATGGGTGAGTATTTGAATGAAAAATATTTGAATGGAAAAGTTCATTTACCTCTCATAAAGATACATCCACCTATATTGGACCGACCCACCATTTATGGCTTCTCGTTTCAAATGTATCACTAAGTGTTCCATAGAATCAAAGAATCCGGGCGGGAAGACTTTTTCCAACTTACAAATTGTATGAACGATACTTGTTTGCAATGGAATCAAGTCTTCTAAGTGTAACACCCTTGAGCAGATTGCACGAAAGAATGTGCATAACTCCGTTATCGCATCCCATATGGGAGTCGGTATCGTCCCTCGTAACGCAATAGGGAGTAATCGTTGCATAAACACATGACAATCATGACTCTTGAATCTAAAAAATTTGTAGTATGTCATGTTTACACAACCATTCACATACTTGTTTTACTTGTTGTTTCGTCAAAGTGTACGACGACTTCGGCTTCACTACTTTATTGCCTGACGTGGCAATGTGCAACTGCGATCGGTTGCAATAAATCTCTACATCCTCCTTGCTTTTATATTGTCTTTCATTTTTGATGTGTCCATGACAATGTTAAAGAGATTCTCAAAGACGTTCTTCTCAATGTGCATGACATCCAGGTTATGTCGGATTAACAACGTCTTCTAATATGGCAACTCCCAAAAGATGCTTCTCTTCACCCAATTATGAGTGATTCCGAAACCGGTAATTTTTCTATTGGTCGATCGAAATAGGGAGCCATCGTAAACAGTTGGAAGATGACGGACCTGCTCCCATATTTCTTCACCGGTTAACTCGGGTGGTGGACCGGCTAACACCCTAGATCCGTCCAAAAACCCTGTTCGATCACGTCGGAAGGGGTGTGCACTAGGTAACCATCTTCGATGACAGTCAAACCAACAAGATTTACCTCCATTTCTTAACTGAAACGAATCGACTTTACCCATCCAGTACAGGCAGGATAGCTTGTCGTGCATGTTCCAACCCGACAACATTGCGTAGGCAGGGAAGTCGCTGGCGGTCCATAGAAGTATAGCCCTCATCTCAAAATTATTCTTACGGTAAACATCATACGTAAGAGCGCCACTGTATACAACATCTTGAGATCATCTATTAGCGTCCTAAGAAACACATCCAAATTCTGACCGGGGATCTTTTCTACCAGGAATGACCAATGCAAGTTTCACATATGAATCTTTCAAACTCAACCAATGAGGTAAATTGTAAATGGTAAGAAACACTGGCCAAAGTGAAGACCGATTCGAATTTGAATTATTCGGGTTGAAACCATTGGTGCATAAGCCAAGACGCACATTCCGGACCTCAGAAGCGAAGTCAGGATGTACCATGTAGAAATGCTTCCAAGCCGCACCATCACTTGGATGTACCATCAAACCCGGTTCTGTCTGATTATCCTTGTGCCAAGTCATCTCTTTAGATGTCTTCTTTGACATATACAATCTTTCAAGTTTAGCAACAATCGGCAAGTACGTCATCACCAAGTTAGGGACATTACTTCGACCACTTGTCTTGAAACGAAATTCATTGAACACTCGACACTGGGTCATCTCAGAATCATCCTTATAAAATAACATGCAATGGTTTTTGCAAGCGTCGATCTTTTGTTTTGGTAAAGCAAGATTTTTCAAACTCTTCTTCATCTCATAGAAGTTACCGGGTAGTTTATCACCCTCGGGTAACATCTCTTTAATTATAGCAACATTATGGTTATAAGTCGTCTCAGGTACATTACATTCTACCTTCCAATTCAACAATCTCGTTGCAGCTCCTAATATCGAGAAATTTGGACACCCGTCCCATAATGGCTCGTCAGCAGCTTCAAACATGTCATAAAATCCTTGGGCAGAAGGATTAGGGGTTTCTTCTTCCCATGTCATGCCATCATGTATCATGTGATCGTTCACCATTTCAACATACCCTTCATTATGATCTACTACCGGAGTAGAAGATTGGCCAACGTCTTCATGCCCTTCATTATGGTAATAGGTTTCACCATGTGCCCACCATGTGGTATAATAAGGCATGAAACCGTGCTTCATCAAATGCAACCTCACGTCAGTCCTTTCTTTATAGCGTAAGTTTTCACACTTCTTACAAGGGCATCTGATATGAAGCACTATACCATCACGTGTAGGTTTCCTTTCAACAGTCCCTTCATCGGCATAAGCATAGTCCAAAAAACTGTCCATTGCAACAATATAGTTCTCGCTAAGAAACCCCCCGACTGTCGTTCTTTCTATACATCCATCCTCTATATGTCGACATATTCAACAACTACAACAAAGAAAGAAGTAGTTAGTCGACATAATCAAGATAGAGGTGGTGTAATGGTTTTAGAAGAGCTTTGGATGACTTTAAAACTCTAAATGTAATGGTTTGACTATTGGAAAGTCAAAATCGTAGGTTTAGAGCAAAGAAAGGTGTTTTGGAAGGTTTAAAACCCTACGTGTAATGGTTTGACTATTTAAAAGTCAAATCGTAGGTGTCAACGAAGTTAGAAGTCTATTGAACACTACATGTAATGGTTTGCCTACTTGAAAGTCAAACCATAGGTTTAGAGGAGCTTTGTATGACTTTAAAACTCTAAGTGTAATGGTTTGACTATTGGAAAGTCAAAACCGTAGGTTTAGAGCAAAGAAAGGTGTTTTGGAAAGTTTAAAACCCTACGTGTTATGGTTTGACTATTTAAAAGTCAAACCGTAGGTGTCAACGAAGTTAGAAGTCTATTGAACACTACATGTAATGGTTTACCTACTTGAAAGTCAAACCGTAGTTTTAGAGGAGCTTTGGATGACTTTAAAACTCTAAGTGTAATGGTTTGACTATTGGAAAGTCAAAACCGTAGGTTTAGAGCAAAGAAAGGTGTTTTGGAAAGTTTAAAACCCTACGTGTAATGGTTTGACTCTTTAAAATTCAAACCATAGGTGTCAAAGAAGTTAGAAATCTATTGAACAATACATGTAATGGTTTGCCTACTTGAAAGTCAAACCATTGGTTTAGAGGAGCTTTGGATGACTTTAAAACTCTAAGTGTAATGGTTTGACTATTGGAAAGTCAAAACTGTAGGTTTAGAGCAAAGAAAGGTGTTTTGGAAAGTTTAAAACCCTGCGTGTAATGGTTTGACTATTTAAAAGTCAAACCATAGGTGTCAACGAAGTTAGAAGTCTATTGAACACTACATGTAATGATTTTCCTACTTGAAACTCAAACCGTAGGTTTAGAGGAGTTTTGGATGACTTTAAAACTCTAAGTGTAATGGTTTGACTATTGGAAAGTTTAATTACTAATTATAATTGACATATAGCAGAACTAGCAATCCAGCATCAACTCTAAACGTCATGAAATCAACAAATAGAAACCAAATTCAGACAGAAAAGGTTGGTGAGTTTCACAATTTTTGGATCGAAAACTGAGAAAAATGTAAAGTGTTCACAATTTAGACATCAATAGCATATTCACAGCCACAGTTGCTACATATTTTAACATATACAAAGATTAACATCATATAACAGCCTTTACAATCTAACAGCCCTTACACACAGTGAAAAAAAAGACCTTTATCACAGTCACATACATCAAAAAAAGGTAAAAGAATGTACATACCCTTGATGTTTAAACATGGTGGCTAGAGATGGTGATGGTGGCCGGAGATGGTCATCGATGGCTGTGGAGCTTCACAGGTAGACGACGTTCGAGAAATCATGAGAGGGATGCAGGTCGCCGGAGAAATCGAGGGTATGGAGGTCGCCGATGAGTGAGAGGGACGACGGTGAGGGAGAGGTCGCCGGTAAGTGAGTTCGATCGACGGTGGGTGGACTATGGTGTGCCGGAGATCGAGAGGAGAGTGACGAGAGGGAGAGTCGCCGGAGATCGATAGGAGAGTGATCGAGAGGGAGAGTCGCTGAAGATCGAGAGGGAAAGTGATCGAGAGGGAGAGTCGTCGGAGATCGAGAGGAGAGTGATCGATGAAAGGTTCGTTTGGGGAGAGTGATCGTGAGGTCGATGAGAGGAGACTGAAAATTAGGGCTTTATGGCCTCTATTTTTTTTTAGAAATTTCGGACAATCACCGACGGATATTCCGTTGGTATTTACCGACGGATTTTAGCCGTCGGTGATTACAGACGGATTTCCGACGGATGTCAATTTTTTAAAATTAAAAAATTACTTTTAAATTATTAATAAATTATTAAAATAAATTATTAATTAATTTATCAAATTATAGTTAAATTGACTAAAATACCCCTGAACTAACTAGACTTAACGGAAATAGTTAACGACCGTTATCTTTTCCTGTTAATTCCAGTTAGATTAGGGACCAAACGTGTTATACACACATACATACATCTATACACATACATACATACATATATACATACATACTTACATACATACATATATATATATATATATAACCCTAAACTAATTGGACTTAACGGAAACAGTTAACGACCGTTATCTTTTTACGTTAATTCCAGTTAGATCATGGACCAAACGTGTTATACACACATACATACACACATACATACACACATACATACATCTATACACATACATACATACACACATATGTATATATCTGACATATACATACTATATAATATACACATATATATAGACATACATATATATACACACATACATATATAGACATGATATAGACGTATGTGATATTTACATACAAGCAATACATATGTATACAATATATCTATAGACATACATACATATATACATACACACATAAATAGACATGCATGATATAGACGTATATGTACTATATACATACAAGCAATACATATGTATACAATACATCTATAGACATACATACATACACACATACATAGACATGCATGATATAGGCATATATGTGCTATATACATACAAGCAATACATATGTATACAATACATCTATAGACATACATACATACATACATAGACACATACATATATAGATATGATCCATAGACAAACATACTACATACAATACATGATCTAGACATACACACACACACATACTTATATGCATATGACACGTATATATATACATATATATGTACTATATACATACATACAAGCAATACATGTATATATACATATATATATATATACTATATATATACATACGTACATGATCATATACACACATATACATACATACATACATATATACATACATACATACATACATACATGAGGTTGAAAATATAAATAAAGTACTTTCCGACGGAATTCCTTAAGGCCGTCGGTAATCCGTCGGTAATTTGCGACGGATTACCGACGGACATCAGAAAAAATTAATTATTAATTAAATCATTAAATTTACCGACGGATTACCGACGGGTTGAAACATTTAAAAAAACAAAAATAAATTAATTTTATGTCCGTCGGTGCTCCGTCGGAAATGGATATATTTACCGACGGATCACTGATGGATAGTGTATCCGTCGCAAATGTTAAATATCCGTCGGTGTTCCATCGGAAATTACCGACAGATTATGGCCGTCGGAAATCCCTGGTCGAAAATAAGCAATTTTCTAGTAGTGTGTACCGACTATATATACAACCTATGTTTTCTTCAATAAATCAACGAAGTTTTTAATACTTCTGTGTGTTTATCTGTTTTTAGTTTCAACATTTGGTATCAGAGCTCCAAAAAGGTCCTAGCCTGTGAAGGAAAAGAAGCAGAGAGGAGGAAGAAAACTAAGAGCAAAAAGAGATCGCTGAGAAAGAAAGCTACCAACAACCTGCCATTCCCAAATTTGATGGAGATTATGACCATTGGAGTTTGATTATGGAGAATCTCCTTAGGTCAAAAGAGTATTGGAGTGTCGTGCAAAATGACTTTGTCGAGCCTAACAATGAAGAAGGCCTACCTGCTGCCTAGAAAAAGATTCTTGAAGATGCGAGATTAAAAGACCTTAAAGCTAAGAACTATCTGTTTAGTTCAATCGACAAGAGCATTCTTAAGATCATTACCCAAAAGAAGGCGTCCAAGCAATTTTGGGACTCAATGAAGACTAAGTACCAAGGGAATGCTAGAGTTAAGCGTGCCCTGCTTCAGTCTTTGAGAAGAACCTAGGAACTTCTAGAGATGAAGACGGGGGAGTCGGTGACATATTACTTTGGAAGGGTAATGGTGGTCGCAAACGATATGAAGAACTGCGGCGAGGACATGCAAGATGTGAAGATTGTGGAGAAAATTCTATGAACCCTTACTGATAACTTCAACTACATAGTTTGTTCCATTGAGGAGTACAAGGGTATTGACAAACTATCGGTTGATGCTCTTTAGAGTTCACTTTTGGTCCGCAAATAGAAATTTAAGAAAACCTTCAAATGGCAACGAAGAACATGTGCTGAAAGTCACAGAGGATGAAAGAGCAGCGAGGGGCAGAGGCTACCCAGTTCGTGGAAGAGGAAGAGGTCGAGGCAGGCCATTCAACAAGGACACTATTGAGTGCTACAATTGTCATCAACTGGGTTATTTTGCATATGAGTGCCCAGGATGGAACAAGAAGGCTAATTATGCAGAAATTGATGAACAAGACACATTGCTTATGGCATTGTGGAAAACAACAATGCAAAGAAAGATGAAGTTTAGTTCTTAGACTCGGGGTATAGTAATCACATGTGCGGGAACAAGTTGTGTTTTTCCTATTTTAACGAAGATTTCAGGCACAAAGTGAAGCTAGGAAACAATGAGCGTATGCAAGTGATTGGAAAAGGAAAGATACGTCTAAAGATTGATGGCAATATACACATAGTCACTGAGGTATATTATGTGCCAGATTTATGTAATAATCTAATAAGTATAGGCTAATTACAAGAAAAGGGGATAGGAATTCTTATTCAAGATGGAAGTTGCAAACTTTACGCATCCAAAGAAGGGGATTATCCTTCAAGCCTATATGATTGTCAACAGGATGTTTCCATAGGTAACTGTCAGGGTAGAAGATGGGCCAAAGGAAGTCCAATGCTTGCGGACATCTACCGACAATGGAACTCAACTTTGGCACTAGAGGTATGCTCACCTAAACTACAAGGGTTTGAGGACTCTAAGGTTCGGAAATATGGTGCGTGGAATACCTCAAGTAAAAGGATCAACAAGCTCGTGTACAAGCTGTCTTGTAGGCAAGCAACATCGACAAGTAATTCCAAAGAAGAGTTTATGGCGTGCTACAAGGAGACTTCAACTAGTTCACTCAGACATATGTGGACCTATATCTCCGACATCCAACAACGTGAAAAGATACATGTTTACCTTCATTGATGATCACATCGAAAAGGTATGGACTAGTTTCTTGACAAACATGGCTAATGCATTTAATGTTTTTAATCATTTTAAAGCCTATGTAGAGAAAGAAAGTGGGTTAAAGTTGAGTTGTTTGCATACTGATAGAGGAGAGTTTACCTCCGATGAATTAAACTTGTTTTGTAAGGATTTTGGAATAAGGAGGCAACTAACAACAACCTACACTCCACAACAAAATGGAATAGAAGATCGGAAAAATCGCACTATAATGAACATGGTGCATTGTATTCTCAATGATAAAGTTGTTCCAAAAGAATTCTGGCCGAAGGTAGCTCGATGGGTGACACATGTACTGAATCGAAGTCCAATTTCAGTTGAAAAGGATAAAACGTCGGAAGAATTATGGAGTGAGAAGAGGCCATCCATGGACTACTTCAGCGTGTCTGGATGTTTGGCACATGTTCACGTACCAGATCAAAAAAGGAAGAAACTTGATGACAAAAGTTTCCCATGCGTTTTACTTGGAGTCAACAACGAATCCAAAGTTTACAAGTTATTTAATCCCATCACTTCTGAACTTGTTATTAGCCATGATGTTATATTTGAAGAAGATAAAGGTTGGTTGTGGGAGGAGAAAAAAATTGAAAAAACGCAACTGATTTAGGAAGCCTATGAAGATACTGTCGAAGAGGAACAAGAGGATGGTGAGGAAATTGTAGAAGACATGGAAATACTCAGCCTAGGTGCTTCTCCTTCTGAGACAGATGTGCCTAGTCCAAGCACTCCTTCTCTGCCAGGCACAAGTGACAATGTTGAAGAGTCATGCAGGTTTATGAGAGTTAGACAACCCCCGTATTATTTACAAGATTACTCAACAAGAGAAGATTCCCCTGGAGAAGAAGGCTCCAGTAATAATGTCATGGTGGATAACTTTAAAGATCTAAGCACGTTTGAGGAAACAGTAAAAGATAAAGTATGGAAAAAAGCAATGGAAAGCGAGATGAAGTCGATCGAGAACAACGAAACCTGGAAACTTACGGACCTACGTCCAGGAGCAAAGAAAATTGGCGTGAAGTAGGTCTACAAGACAAAATTCAACGAACAAGGAGAACTCGATAAGCATAAGGCAAGACTCGTAGCCAAGGGCTATGCCCAATAACATGGTATTTATTACAATGAGGTGTTTGAACCAGTGGCACGATGGGACACGATACATATGTTGTTGCGATTGGTAGCACAAAAGGGGTGGAAAGTTTACCAATTAGATGTGAAAAGTACATTGTTGCACGACGATCTAAGTGAAGATGTGTACGTAGAACAACCTCCATGGGTTGTACAAGTTGGGGAAGAGAACAAAGTATACAAACTGAGTAAGGCGCTATACAGACTAAAGCAGGCTATGGGAGCATGGTTCAAAAAAATTGAAGGCTACTTTATGTTAGAAGGATTCTTAAGGTGCGAATCTAAAACTACACTCTTCGTCAAAATAGAAAATGGTAACAATATAATCATTGTTAGCCTATATCTTGACGACTTAATCTTTACTGGTAATGATGCTACTATGATCGAAAGGTTTATGTTATCCATGAAAGAGGAGTTCGATATGATTGATTTAGGCTTGATGAAATACTTTATTGGTGTTGAAGTAACACAAACACAAGAAGGTTTATTCAACAGCCAAAAACGATATGTCGAAGAGCTATTGAAGAAATTAAACATGCACAATGGTAATTCAGTTAAGAATCTAATTGTGCCAGGAACTGAACTCTCGAAAAAAGGAGGAGGAGTTGCAGTGGATGGACTTGTGTATAGACAGCTAGTTGATAGCCTCATGTACTTCACAACTACACGGCCAGACTTGATGTATTTTCTTTGTTTGCTAAGCAGATACATGACAGCAACTACACATACAGGTGGCTAAAAGGGTACTTCGGTACTTGATAGGGACGATGACAATGGGTTTGTTTTAAAAAAAGAAGGCTGATGGAAAGTTGTATGCATTCACCGATAGCATTTATGCTAGAGATACGGATGATCAAAGGAGTACGAGGGAATATGACTTCCTATAAAATGGAGGTGCATTGGCATGGTCATCCAAAAAACAACCCGTTTTGACGCTGTCTACGACTGAAGCGGAATTCATTGGAGCAACCTCGTGTGCTTGCCAATGCATCTGGATGAGAAAGATCTTGGAGCAATTTGGCCTAGAGCAATCAAAATGCTCTTCAATAATGTGTGACAATGACTCAACGATCAAATTGTCTAAAAATCTTGTACTTCATGGCAGAAATAAACATATAGATGTTAGATTCCACTTCTTAAGAGATCTTGTAAGGAATGGAGTTGTTGAGCTGGTATTTTTGTAGAACGAAGGATCAAGTAGCTGACATAATGCCCAAGCCATTGACGCTAGAGGTATTCACAAGACTGTGCGACAAGTTGGGACTACGTGAATGTTAAACTATAGGTTGGCACCTTCAGTTTATGGGGAGGCAGTGTTGGGGTTGATTTAGTCTTCAAGTGTCAAATAAAAGCCTTTTAGGAATCAACAAGTTTGTTCTAGTATTCTGTTTTACCGAGTCTGTTGGAGTAGTGGGTTTTTATCTGTAGCGGGCTTCTTTATCGTTCTTTCTGTTTATGTATCGGCTGTATATACGACCTCTGTTTTCTTCAATAAATCAACGAAGACTTTAATACTTCTGTGTGTTTATCTTTTTTGAGTTTCAACATTACCTTGGGGTGATGGATTGGGATCCCGAGGAGTCGCAAACTTATCGATTGTAGAATTTGTAGATTTGGTGGTAGCTCGATATCGACGATAAGAGGATAAGGTACAAGCTGAGTTTTCTATCAATTTCGCCTTTAGCGACAAACTGGAAGCTTTCATGACGGTCCTTATTGTTTGATGATTGACCTTACCCTGAATCGACCCTTTCAACCACTTATATAGTGTGGTACCTTTTGACCTTCTGTTTCTCCAATTTCACTGCCTTCAGAGAGGCGTAAGAACTCGGTCGTGTATTCGATCACAATCTTGTACCTTGAGTCCATTCCAGATACATCTTGTCCTCTAGTAGCAACTGTTCCAACATGAGCTGCTTCATTCGCCTCAATGATCGCACTGGGCCCTTCCATTCCCTCTATCTTTTATACCACCAGTTTTTCTCATCAAACAACAACGATGCCTATTAGATGGAAATCAACCATATTGATCTGTTTGTTCTCAGGAGCCTCCGTAATTTCAAAAAGTTGATCAACTTCAATATGCCAATCTAGATATTCTTCCACTCCACCGTTTCGTAGAAAAACGGGTTATATGATTTTATGAAATAGTCGTACTTGTTTCCTCTCAGGCTTGTGGCTCAAATTCTTCTTCCTCTTTGAATTCCGAACTCGAACTGGTGACCCGATTACGGATGTCGCTGTGTGGAACCCTAACCAATTCTTCGTGCATGTCCCATCTCCAACGGTTGTTGTTGTCACTTTGAGCTGGATTCTATCAGAATAGCAAGAGTCGCGATAATGGTCACCATCATCTCCACTATGTCGGCTTTGGTAGTGGGTTCTTATCTGCCATTGCTAATAAAAAAAGATAGGACAAAGTCTGCTCTAATACCAACTAATGCATTAGGAAGTGTAGAATGATCGACAAACATCTAAACCCTCAAATTTAGTGAATTTACAGCGCAAAAACAATCAAAATCAGATAATAATGTCAAAAGATGAACTTTATTAATAATAATCAATTGAATAATAACATAGACTTGAAAGGTTTTAAAAAGAAGAAAATTAAAAGACTCTAGGAAACTTATTTCATCTAGGAAAGAAATAAGTAAATAAAAGAAGAAGAAAACGGAAATGATCATGACGCGTTTGATGCGCCCAACGACAACGCCTATATGCACACGTGCAACTACTACGCGTGGTTGGTCGCGGCATTCAGATAGTGAGTTAGGTGGGTGGAGGCGTGTTTGAATCCGCGGGAAATTAAATGTGGTGTGTGCCCATGCCTTCAACTCTCTTCAACTCTAGAGAGTTGGGCGACTTTCCAGGCGACATAAGTTGTGCAGGAGGTTGCGGGTGACTCTATTGCTGTTTTTCCCAGTTTCAGTCCACTCCTTGATCTTATTTGCTAGTTGTTCTACATAAGCTATGACTGAGTTAAACCTTAAGATGAAAGTTTTCTTTGATTTCAGGTGATCTCTTCATCAACTTTCTCTCTTTATTTTTCCTATAGACATGCACAATTTGCTTAAATGAATGGGATGAATAGAAACACATAACTATATATAACATATATGTTCTTGAATCTATAATCGTGTGGTTTAGATGCTCGATAAAACACCATTTGCACAAAATTAAAAGTCATGGGTAAACAAAATTAATTCTTTAAAATAAATAAAGAAATAATTTTCTATCAATTTGATTAATTTGTAAACTAGTTTGTTGTGATTTTAGTGTCATCAAGCATTTTGGTATAGTTGTGATTTACTTGAGATCGATTAAGGCGATGAGGCAAACATACGTGAGTTTGGAGGTGCGGAGTGCACACTTACAAATGTTGCCCCTATTACCTTAGACCGAAA
This sequence comes from Arctium minus, assembly GCA_954870635.1. NCBI lineage: Eukaryota > Viridiplantae > Streptophyta > Magnoliopsida > Asterales > Asteraceae > Arctium > Arctium minus. Next base: position 55,342,910 of record OX941095.1, on the reverse strand, counting down.
TAAAGCAGGGGGTCAAAAGGGCCGCGCCCCTAGCGGGGTTCCAAGGGGTAGATCCCCTTGGCTGTGGTCTAAGGCATCCAGAGCTCTCGATGTACTAAGTCCTAACTTTAGATAACTTAGAAATTTGCTAAGTCGTAATGCATCCAGAGCCTTGGTTGGTCTTCGTGCGATCTTTGGTTGGTCCTTCTAACTATCTCTAGATGAGTAATTCCAAAGATAATTCCTATATCTGGTCGCGTGTGTCCAGAGCTCTGGACCTGCATGTTTCAAAACTCAGATTCGGTTGTAACTACCTTTCGACCTTATTCATTAACAATTATACCCGTTAACTGCTAATAATCGTTGATCTCTCATTTAAATATGTAAAACGAGAATCTGGGTATATATATCTCTATTTTCACAGCCGTTGTAAATAGAGAGAAAACTTAAGAATTATCCCAATACAAAATTCGTGAACCCAAGGCTAATAGGGTCAAATTATAGTATTTGAAAAATGCTTTTCTACACGATTCGTGAGTTAATTTATCCATCGACTTTATCATCTCCCCATACCAGTTCCTAACACTAGCCTTGTATAGTTCAATGCAAAATTCATGTTGAACCTAACTAGGTTGATTTATACATTTATTCAAAAGAAAAAGGTTGATTTATACATGCACCTCGACATGTCGTTGAGCTTGAAACCGGGGAAAATCTGATGGCCTACAAGTTTCTAAACTTTGACCTAAAAATTTATAAGTTGTTATTATTATTATTATTTATTGCCTTTATTTTGTATTTTTCTTTTATCATCTTTTAATTTTCTTTTATCTGCAAAGAGTTTATCTTAATATGTCTATATAGTTATATGCAATCTAAATGAGTCAATTGGAAATGTACAAAAATCATCTGTTTTGCGTGAAACGTAACCCAACTTTGGCAATAAAAGCAACACGTATAGATGAATTGATTCATCATGTATGTATTTAGTTAAACGATTTTGTAATTAATTTAGCATATGGCCCTTTGCAAACCAACTTGATGTAATTTATTGATTGGATGAGTTTTTTTTTTAACCATCGTATTTTATAATTTACCATAAAATTGTATTTGATAAATTTAAAATAACCCATCAAGGATATATGCAACAAATGATTCTAAAGATGGTACATATATTTTTTTATTTAAATAAATAATTCAAAATTGTTTGAAAATACTTTCAAAAACTTAATTTTGTTGTTTACGTCACTACATCTAAAATAAGAAAAGTTTGATAATCTTTTTGAAAAAATATTTTTTGTTCTTAAAGTTATTTAGCGTTCCCTTTTTGGTTAACAAAGATGTAGCATGTTCAATTAATTGTTTAAAAAACATAGCATGTTCAATTAATTGTTTAAAAAATATAGCATGTTACTAAAATAAAACTTTTTAAAATAAGTTTTTCAAAATGAATTTGGATCAAAATCTAATTTATTTTGATGCGATTTGTTCGAAAAACTACATAATTTTTTTCTTGAAATAGATAGCCTTTAACTTTTAGCGATTTTAAAACTACGATTAACAAAATGTTAATTTAACCTTAATATTTTAGACAATATATATAGCTAGGGACACTATTTAGAGTAATAACTAGAAGGAAAAGAAGAGAGATAATTGAAGAAGAATAAAATGAAATTTGTTCTTCTTCATATTGTTACCACAATGCAAATGGTGAATAGCAACATGACAACAATGAGCAAGATGAAGGCAATGTATATCTTGGGGGATTCATCTGTTGATTGTGGAGAAAACACACTCTTTTTTCCTTTTCTCCTTAATAACCTCTCTTTACACCCTTGTGATGGTCCTCCTTCTTCCATTCTTCCACACCTTCTTGGTAATTCCTCATTTCATTTTCTTCATTTTTATAATTGTGTATTTTTTTTTTTGGGAAGGGTGTCATAGACTATACCTAGACTAATCCTTTGGTAAATTATGACTGTAAGACATCAGTCCTGATTAAATCTCAGTGGTCACAATTGTTGTGTATGCCTGGATTCGAACATAGACAGATGAGATATTTCAGCACATCCCCCTCCACAGGGTCTTAATCAGTACGCCACAACCCTTGTAGTTTTGGGTATTTCTTTTTCATGAATCTTTATCTCATCTTCATCAATCCCATTTCTTGGTAATTCATTTTCTCATTGTTAATGTAGCAAAAAAGATTGGATTGCCATATCCCATACCATTCTATAGCCAGAACGGATCAACGGAGGTCCTTCTACGTGGCGTAAACCTAGGCTCAACCGGAGCCACAATCATGAGTAACCCGACCAACCCGGTCCTCCAGTCGCTCAACCAGCAGCTTCGCCAAGCATTCGAGATTTTTCAGTTACTGCAACTAGAACTTGGCCAAGAAACTGCCAATGATTTCATCCAATCCTCCACCCTCTTCTACCTCTCTTTTGGCAAAGATGACTACATTGATTTCTTCCGAAACAACTCTGCCAAGGGTCCGGGATCGGATTCAGAAAAGCTGTCCCGTGTTTTGGTGGATCAGATGACTAATGCTATTCAATATCTTTATGGTTCAAGTGTGAGGAAATTTGTACTTATGGGGATACTGCCTTTAGGATGTGCACCCAGGTTTTCGCCTTCGACGAATGATTCAGCGAGTCGTGGTCATGGTGAAGATAGTGTTGTTTGTGCAAATGAGATCAACGATCTTGTTTCGGAGTATAATACGTTCCTAGAGCAGCGTATCGTAAGCCTCAATGTAGAATTAACCGATGCTGAGTTGATCTTTTGCGACATTTATAGCCTGATGATGGACATCATAAATAACCCAATCGCCTATGGTATGATTGAAACTAGATTGGGTCATTTAGGTTCTTAACCTTTAAACTTTTTGATTCTTCTTAATCTTTAAAATTAACCCTGAAAATTTAGCCTTTTCTTCTTAATTTCTGAAATTTGGCTGATAAAGAGCATTTTTAATAGATTATTCAAAATTTCTCTAAAATAAGAAACCATAGTGAAAATTTTCAAAAAAAAAAAAAACATCCATCTCAAGAGATTTCTATTTCTTTTAGACAAATCATTGATTATATTATTAAAATATTCTATATATTTAATAAAATATTATTTCTCTCATCTAAACATTTTATTTCAAAGTTTCTCATCCATGAGATATAATAAAAAAATCATCTCTCTCTTAATAATCATTTTTTGGGATATCTTCGAATTTAAAGAAAATTACACTGTCCATCCTATTTTCTCAATTTTGGAAAAAGTTTTGGAGAAAAAAGTTTGAGCAAAAAGTTGCTCAAAATCTCAATTTTCTCCATTTTTAAGAAGCTATAGGAGATGCTCTAACCGTTTAAATGGAACCCTATTAAACCTTCATTTCGAGTCTTTAAAAGAAACTCTAATTAAAATGTCCTTATGTTTTTGCTCAAATCAATCAAAGGATTGTAACATGCATTTAATTTGTGATCAAATTTGCAGGAATAGAGAATGTGAAGAGTGCATGTTGTGGGATAGGCATGGATGGTGGGATGAGTGGGTGCATGTCCATGAACATGGTTTGTGAGGACCCTTCAACCTATGTATGGTGGGATCTATTCAACCCTGGACATGTAGTAAGCTCATTGATTGCTGACTCAGCTTGGTCTGGCCGACTGTTGCCTGACATCTGTCGCCCTACCACTGTCCAGAAATTGGTATCTTCTTCTTCAATGTGACTGATCTAAATTAAACGATTTGGATTTAAAAGGAAGGAAAAAAATAGATATCTATGATCCACCATTTGATCTATTTCCTGTTTTCCATTCTGCGGTAAGTGCGTTTAATCTTCATTCGCCCCTTGTCATAAATGGAACAAGTAAATTATTTAAGACTATAAAACAACTACTCAAAGAAGATAAACTCAACTAAACAAGAAGCAGGTTCGTTCGTGATATCTTATGGGTCCTGGACGTATATAAAATTAGGGGTCCTAAAAAAATTCAATAGATATTCTTTATTAGTAAAAAACCGAATACAAGAAATGATAATAATTTATGGAGAAAAAAAAATCTTATTTTTCCTTTCCAAAAAAAAAAAACCTTATTCTTCTTTAGTATATAGATAAGGGAGTAATTAAGATTTATGTACTCCTTATTAGGTAATTAACAACCAAAGAATATAATGTACTAAAAACAAGGATATTTTTGAAATCCTAATATATAGATATGGGTTTGACCATCTACTATGGTTGGTAAGTTCTTTAAAATGTAAGATTTTTCTTAGTTCATAATAAGAAATATTTGTCATTTTGATACAAAAAGAAAACTTATGTAGAGGAATTTCTCGAGAGAGTTAATAAAAGATCAATGATAGAGAAGATTATCAAGGTTTTCTAGACATATGAACAAATGAGGATCAATAAGAATATGGAAGAACAGTTGTTTCATTAAGATCCAATAAGTATAAATAGTGAATGAAACCTATAATATGCAATATCAATGAATTGTTGTTTGAACACTTAAATATAATATTGTGTTGTGTAGTGGAATCTTAATGAAAGATGAAAAAGTCAAACGATTGATGAAAATATTTGAATTTTTTTTCCTTCTTTTCTTATAAGATGTTAGAATTAAAAGTTTATAAAACATGACATATATATATATAGGGGGCCTTTCATGGGAGACCCTAGTATTTTGTGCTAACCATGAGATCCAATCTCATCCATCCATTTAATTAATCAATGGTCTAAAATAACTAATATAAATAATAATTAAAAAACGGATTTAATGCAACTAAATTAGGAAATAGGGGTAAAATTCTCAAAAAAACATTAAATTAAGTGTGATCTAATTTAGGCGTGTTCCGATAATTTTGGGAGTGATAATTTTGGGTGTGATCTAAGTTAGCGCTTACCGGATTTAATGCAACTAAATTAGGAAAAATGGGTGTGATACACTGTGATCATCTTGCAAAACTTTATATCCTTCATGATAGAATGATGGAATTATTGTTGCTAATTCCGTAGGTGGTGATACACTGTGATCAGTCTCATGGTACATATGAGATTTAGATGTTAGATTATTAGATATATGCCAAATCACAATGTAATACATATATCAGATATATGTCAAATCACAATGTAACACATACATCAGATATATGCCAAATCACGTGGCATATGAGATTCAGATGATATTATATTATCACAATGTAACACAATGTCACATGGTCCATATGGATATTATCCCAAAATCAATTTGTTGAGATAATAAAGGAAACGTAATATTTGATTGATGAGACTTTGATTTTTTCAGTTACAAAAAAATGTTATATTAATTAATTTATCAAATTACTAATATATACTCCCCTATTAACTAATTAAAAAAATAAATAAATTAAAATGAATGGATGAGATTGGATCTCATAGTTACCATAATCTAATAGGGTCTCATTTTATTAGACCCCTATATATATATATGGGGTGGGTTATTATGCAACCTTTTACATGGTGCAACCACTTTATCTACCACATATTTTATTTTTACCTTTTTTTTTCCTTTTTTTTAATTACATAAAATATGTGGTGGATAGAGGGGTTGCATAGGGTTGCACCATGTAAATGGGTTGTATTTGAACCACACCTTATATATATATATATATAAGAGACAAGACTAAATACGTTTAGTAGGGAAAATTTGTTTATTAATCATAAAACCATGCAAATATGTCATAACTCATAAGAACAAGAGATAGGTCGTCAAACAACAATATAATATCTTCTAGAAAAGCAAAAATATATAGCAATAGCCAACAAAAGCAATTACGCAAACTACATACGAAAATAGCAATAGTCATTATAATCAAAAATAGATTAAAATATCCAACAGAAACATACAGAAACAACAAGCACATAAGTTTAAAGTTGTTATACGTTGAATTGTTGAAGCACGAAAACAGTCAAGCAGATAGAGATAGCAATAGCCAATAACGTTGGACCTTGAAAAATAAAAAAGGCAAAAGCAATAGGATATAACGAATGACCAATTATTTTTTTATTTAGTTTTTCAATGTAATTAGTTAATATGTTTTTGGCCCTTGTTATCTACTAAATTCTTTTTGTCTCTTATTATATGCTCCAACTTTTTTGGGTCTCTTTAATATATTAAGTTTTTTATACTACTACTATATACTGATGAAAAAAATTAGGCCCCTAATATTTTTGGGCCTGGGCATGCTCGTGTCGCCCTCCCCCAGGGACGACCCTGGCAAGAAGTAATATTCGAATTCAATCATGTATCCTTACAAATTGATGTTGGCTCAATTTATAGCCTTAATTACCATTCTACCCAAAAAAAAGTTCACACAAACGATCTTGCGTCCTGATGTATATATACGGTCAGGTTCAGGAGAAAACTTAAAAAAAAGGGAAAATTGAGGAACACCCTGGTAGTCATTCATCTAGATGATATACACTTGTGCATACAAGTAATTTGTAACATGCACAAGTGCATAATGCACATGTGCATAAACCAAAAAAAAACTTAATTTACTTGTATGCACAAGTGCATACCGTCCAAATTAAAGGCTACTAGAGTGTTCCTCAGTTTTCTTTATATATATATATATATATATATATATATATATATATATATATATATATATATATATCAAAGATCATTTGTTAATCAACAATTTGTTGTTACCTTTATGAACCATTTCCAACCAATAGAAATCCATCTTTGATTGTTATTTTCGTTGTTTTAATATTTAATGCTAAAGGGTAGAAAGGCCAATTCTTAATTAACAAATATTTCATTTATTTATTTGGGGGTTACAAGAGTAAAACCTCATTGATTCTAGCGTAGGTTATGATTTCAAAAAAAATTTCATTTTCAAACTAATGTTAAAATCATATGAACATTTACTGAATTGAACATATAAATATTGTGTTACGTTTGTTGTTATTCTTTTATTTTTGTTAACATTTTACCAAATGATTTAGATGTAAAGTGTAACACCCATTTTTTTTTGTTACGTAATCTGAACAATTCCTCTAAAAATACTCCAAAAAGAATCGGCTAAAATAAAACTTTAAACCTTTTACAGCGGAAGGCTTTAACAATAAATATGTAACTTAATTGCTAACTCGTCCCATACCGAGCTGCGTTACAACATTTATCCGTAATAGATGCTTGAACATAACTTAGATGACGCAAGTCTCTATGTGTGCTCTTTTCCTTTGTCCAACCTGAAATCTTTCGTTCCTGAGATGCATACTATAGTCAGCTTATAAAGCTCAGTGAGTTCATGGTTTGCGTGAGTGAAATCATATCTTGCCACACATATCAAACATACAAACTTCGTATAAAATAACATTCATTTTCTGAAACATGCAACACCAAAATAAACGAGACCTCATAACCGTCTCCTCGAGTAAGGACTCATAAGTTACAAGCATTCCCTAGGTGTGTACGGCTCACCTATAGCCAATAACCCATTACGGGGTCATACTTCCATGTCACAGGCATTCCCTGGTGTGTACCGCTCACACAGAGCCAGTCACCCATTTCGGGATCGTGCCTCCCCTTAAGTGTGACAAACCAAACCAACATCTTATATTCTAAACCATGCACCATTTGTACCATATAAACCAACTGAAAATCCAATCATGCTAAATACGTTTAAAAACCGGAAAACAATTAGCATGTGTGCTCCACAAAACTCCACATACATGTAAACATATATCGATGACATGTATTTAAATCATTATCATGCATAATATTCACCACCACAAAATCATATAATGCTCGAAAATAAATTTGTACATAGGTATGCATCCCAGTGTAAGTCTCATGAAGACTCACCTGATCGTGTAGATCAACTACCGATAGCTCCTGACGGAAGACCTACACATTTTATACCACAATATCTAATTAATGACTTAATTCTCCAAAATTCAACTTATTGTCCAACCGACACGGCCTAAAGTCAAACTCGAAATTTGAGTCTCTAAATCTGATATAAATAGCTCAACATAACCTCATCATTAAAATCCATATGGGTCAAACGAGTCAAAAGTCAATCTTTGGTCAACCCAGTCAACCCCGACCAACTATAATCAAAACCCAAGTCTATAACTCGATGACGTCTTAAAACGTCAATTTAAACCTTCTAAAATTTGTAACTCTCTGTTCCGAAATAACGTGTCCCAATAATTATTTTAGTCCGATAGCGACACTTTACTCTCATTATTATTAAAATCATCTAATATTTAGACGACTCATTATAAACACCTCTCTTTAAGAAATATATAATTTATACAAATCCTATAAAATCAAAGTGCTCAATAAGCATTCTCCTTATTAAGACACTTTAAATCTTATTTTCAAATCATTTGAATAAATAAATGATTTATTGTGACCACCCCCTTTTGAATAAACAATTAAAACATCAAATCCCAAGTGTAGAATTATTTCAAATATTTCATAAATCCAAATACATAAGGTATTGTTTGAAATCACAGTTGTTTTATTTTAGGGGTATCTTGGTAATTTTGTAAAGACAAATAATCGAAACTGAGTCAAAATTGATAGTTATAATTCCAAATAAAATTTGTTAAAATTTCCAGAAAAGTATCGTGGCCGAATCAAGTTTTCAGAACTTCAGGGGTTGCAATGCAAATTACTGAAACTTAGAAATCTAATAATAATATTAGTAAAACGTGAGTGAGATTAATAGCAAAGTGAGTTGTTGGCTTAGTGGTTAATCATGCCTCTTACAACCCGTAGGTGTGGGGTTCGAATTTGGCTCCATGCAAAATAAATTATTTTTAATAACTAAAAACGCACCCGGGTTCGGCCCTTGACCCGATCGCGACCCACACCAACAGCTCACGCGGGTCATCATCTTGACCCGGTTAAAACCCGTCGACCCAGCAGCCATGGCTGCACATTTTCAAGCTCCATTTTCACTCGTTTTTAACCCTTTTTTCTTCATTCTTTTTGCACCAAAGCCTTGGTAACATTTTTACCAACATTTTAATATAAAGAACACAATTTTTGGACAAGTAACAAGCTCCATTTCTTCATTTGAAGTTTATGTTTTTAAAATAAAAACCCAAAAAACTTTCAACACTGATTTGGACTATGAAAACACGAATCTGATGGATGAGACTACAAGGGTTCGATAGAACTCATAAAAACGAACCCATAGACATAAAAATCATAAGATTTAGTTAAGAACTCACCTTGAACCGACGAAAAAAAAACCGAAATCTTTACTCCAACTTCAAACTTCGATATCTCTCTCAAAACTCAATGAAAATATGAATGGTTTGAACTCAAATGACCATTAGCTGATGCTCTTCGTTTATATGAAGAAATGTTTGGCGTATTAGTTGAACTTTTAAGCCAATCAGACGTATCTCAGACCTGCTATTGAAAGGTCACCATCAAAAACCATATTTCAAAAAGTGTTGTCCTTTTGGCGAGGCAGGTCCTTCTTGTTTCAGAAATATTACATTCGGCCCCTTGGGCTTTCTAACTATTAGAATATGCCCCTTTGACATAAGGCTTTAACATTTTTTTTTCCTTTTCAAGTGAATATAAACTCTCATACTCACTTATTACTTTCTTCAAATGACTTGATTGACTCTTTCCAACTAATTTTCTTTTCATTTTGGTCCAATAAAATAAAACCCATTTTATTTTATTTTATTTTCCTTTTCCTCCTTTTTTTCATAAATAATTATTTACACAATTTTGGGGTATCACATAAAGTAACTGTTTTGAAGTTGTGTTCAACAATGAACATATTTGTCGGTGTTCATGTATGTTCAACTAAGAAAAAGTTCATATTTAGCTGTAATGTAACTGTTTTGAAGGTGTGTTGAACAATAAACATATTTATAGGGGTTCATGAATGTTCATCATGTGATTTTGAAACAATGGGAGATTTAACTGTTTTGATTTAGATGTAACAATGAACACATTTGTAGGTGTTCATGAATGTTCATCATGTCACTACAAAATTTTCTACTTTTTCCGACGACCTAATCTGCCGAAAATCCGTCGGAAATTTTGCATTTCCGGTGGATTTGGTCGGACGGAAACAGGAGCGCCGCAAATCAACTTTTTCGGCGGAAATGAATTTTTCGGCGGATTTTTCCGCCGAAAACCGACCTGAATTTTTTTAAAATTTTTTATGATTTGATTAATTAATGAAATAATTTTTATAATTTCCGGCGGATTTCCGACGGAATATTCCGCTGAAAATTATTAATTAATTAATTTTAATAAAAAAAATTTGTTTCGGCGAAATGTTCCGGCGGATTTTCGGCGGGAATTCCACCGAAAATATTTATTTATTAAGATGAAAATCAAACCCTCTAATAATAAGGTTAGATCAGTGCTATATATTATATATTGCTCATATATATGATCAATCTGTCAATTTAAAGAGTAGATCGAGCTACAAGATGAAGATAAAAACGTCATAATAATTAAAATCGAAACTTACCACTTCCACAAGTGACCACCATCCTCATGGTCTCATTTCACCTCCATTACATAAAGATATATACTTATGAAACATGCAGTTTACAATTAAGAACCTTTTAATTAAGAAGCATGAATGTAGCTTAATTACAAATAACTTGTAAGAAGCATGCATGCACTTTACAAAGAGATATGTGTATATATATATATAGTTACAATCAACAAATTGTTGGTTGTTTATTTTGCTTGGACCTTTAATTTAAACAAGAGCTTCAAATTGTAGGGCGATGCCACTTTCACAACCCCCTCCCACCACAATTCTGCAAATTGGCAGCTCGCCACTTCATTCGGATGATTAGAATCGATGAAGAAATAGTCGCTTGCATTATCACATAGATCGAACTCTGCTCTTCCTCTCTTCCCTCCACAGCTATAGATCCCACCAAATGGACCACTACCACAACATGCACCGTCTCCTACCTTGAACCCTACAGATTCATTCATTCATTCACATATATCATATCATCAAATAAAATTATTGATCTCAATTTGATGAATACACGTACAGATTATATATATATACATATATATATACATATATAGGAGTAGCTAGGTACCATATCTTGTAGGATTCTTCATCCGGTTACGAATGGCTGTCGATAGATCGTATTTTGAGTATATGAATCCTTCCAACTGCTTCTCTAGTTCTTGGAATTTCTTTGAAAGTTCCTCATTGTGTAGACTTGATATCATTTCAATTTCTTCGCTGCAACTATTGTGTGCTCGTCCTGCACGAATGCTTGGCCAACACCCTAACGGTAGGATACTAACAATTCCAATTTTTCTTCCTCTTTTTTCGTGGATTCCCTTTTTATTATATTTTTTTAATTTAGAAATTAAGAATCAAAAATATGCGATTTAATTTGAGGTAAAAGGAACAAAAGAAAGAATAATATTACTTTGATGACATCAGTCAAGTTTCCGATCACCATTTGGACATATTGTTGATGGGTATAGGGATAAAGAATACTGTTGTTGTTGCCGACGGGGCTCAAATAGTCGTTGCCTCCGCAGCTAAACAAGTAGACGACATCAGACACCAACTGCTTGGCTTTTGCATCACCTAAATTCTGCCTAAACTGTTTCTCTAGATCCCCAAAATACTGTAGCTGTGTTTTAAGGTCAACCACCTGGCTACATCCAATCCAATGTTATTATATTTTTTATAAAAACAAACATGTAGAACAATTAATAAATAATCATATATATATATATATATATATATATATATATAGGCTAGCTAGCTAAATGGGTAGAAAATTCTTGGAAACAAACAAGGAATAGATACAAATCCAGCATGACTTTCAACTAATGCACCAGCTCCTCCCGACACAAAGTTTGCTCCGTACATAAATTCATTATGCCCGGGGTCCAGATACGCCGGAATTAGAGGCAGTTTCACATACTCAGTTGTTAACACAATTAAGGAAAGTTAAGGAATAAGCAAGAAAAAGAAAAAAAAAAGGAAGGTTGGTTTGAGATGTATATATTCTGACTGATGAAATCAGGGATGAGACGGCCATCGAAGAATCTCCCAATAGGGTTTAAACTCATCATCCACGCCCATTACAAAACAATTATATTGCATCATGTAAAATAAAAATAGTTTGTAACTAAAAAGGTTACTGTGACTAAGAAGGTATTGAGATCAAAATAAAAAGAGTTTGCATCATGTCAAATAACCATGTATAAAATTGACATCAAAATCGAAATCAAACAAAAAAAAGGTATTGACATCAACATCAAAATCGAAATAATCGTGTATAAAGAAAGACACAACAGCAAATCGAAGTAACCATGTATCAAATTGAAAGACACAGCAACAAATCGAAGTAACCATGTATCAAATTGAAAGACACAGCAGCAAATCGAAGTAACCAGGTATCAAATTGACTCCATACCACAAAATCGAATGAACAACAACAAAAACAAAGACACAACAACAAAGATAATGAAAATCGAAGAAATACAACAACAAATCGAATATATACAACAGCAAATAGAAGAAATACTAATGAAAATCGATGAAATACAGCAGCAAATCGAATAAATACAGCAGCAAAACGATTTTCTTAGCATCCAAAATTGATTTTCGAACATGAGAAGGTTACTGAGTTTGGAACCTGTTGATTGAGAAGAAATTTCAACCAAAAACGTTATGGAGATGGAGCCTTCAATCGATTAGAAAACCTGTTGATTAGAAAACCATGAGAAGATGAAGATGGAGCCTTCAATCGATCGAATAGAGAGATGAAAAGTTGATTTTCGAACCTGAGGTTTCGATCGAACGAGATTGAGCCTTCAATCGATCGAACAGAAAGATGGAACCGATAGATGGAGTTTGGCGGTGGTGGGGCGACGGTGGTGGTGGTGGTCGCTGACGGCGAAGTGGCGGTGGGGGTGGTGAGCTGCTGAATCGGAGTCAAGAATTTAGAGTTGAGGATGCGTGGAAGTAGAAGAAAGAAAAACCCTAAGTCTTATTTTTCATTTATTTTGGCGGATTTCCGGCAGATATGTCCATCGAAAACCAAATTTTTTTAAAAAATTGAATTTTTCGCCTGATTTTTCCCTAAAATTCGAAAATTTTGAATTTCCGACTGATCTTTCCGTCGAAAATCCGCCGGTAAATCTTATTATTATTATTATTATTACATGCCCATCCGGATCCATTAAATACCGGTAAATCCTATCCACCGGGTATGTTAAAGCCCAACTAGATCCGTTAAAACCCAACTTGACCCGTTAAAGCCAACAGGATCCATTAAAGCCAACTAGATCCATTAAAGCCCAATCGGATACATTAAAGACCAACTGGATCCGTTAAAGCCCAATTAGGTACGTTAAAGCCTAACTAGATACGTTAAAGGCCAAGTGGATCCGTTAAAGCCCAACCGGGTACGTTAAAGCCCAACCGTATCCATTAAAGCTCAACTATATCCATTAAAGCCCATCTAGATCCGTTAAAGCCCAACTGAATACGTTAAAGCCCAACTGGATCCATTAAAGCCCAACCGGATCCATTAAAGCCCAACCGAATCCATTAAAGTCCAACTGTGTAGTTAAAGCCCAATTGAATCCCTTAAAGCTCAACTGTATCTATTAAAGCCCCACTAGGTACGTTAAGGCTATGTTAGGCAAAAAAAGCTAGCTTATAAGCTAGCTTTTTTTCCTGGTACATGTTTGGATGATCATAAGCTAGCTTATTGAAAAGCTACTCATAGTTGCGTTTTGAAAAGCTAGCTTATCAGCTACCAGCTAGCTTATAAGCTTGTTTGCCAAACAATGCCTAAAACCCATCTAGATCCGTTAAAGCCCAACTATGTAGTTAAAGTCCAACTAAATCCCTTAAAGTTCAACTGTATCCATTAAAGCCCCACTGGTACGTTATAGCCCATCTAGATCCATTAAAGCCCCACTAGGATCCATTAAAGCCCAACTGGATCCGTCAAAGCTCAACCGGGTACGTTAAAGCCCAACTGTGTACGTTAAAGCTCAACTTTATCCATTAAAGCCCCACTTGGTACGTTAATGCCCCATTGGGTACGTTAAAACCCAACTATGTACGTTAAAGCCCAACTATGTACGTTAAAGCCCAACTGAATCCATTAAAGCCCAACTAAATCCATTAAAGCTCAACTGGATCCAGTAAAGATCAACCGTATCCATTAAAGCCTAACTGTGTACGTTAAAGCTCAATTGGATCCGTTAAAGTCCAACTGTGTACGTTAAAACTCAACTGTATCCATTAAAGCCCCATTGGGTACGTTAAAGCCCAACTGAATCCATTAAAGCCCAACTGGAACCGTTAAAGCCCAACTGGAACCGTTAAAGCCCAACTGGATCTCTTAAACGTAACTGTATCCATTAATGCCCAATTGTGTACGTTAAATCCCAACTGGATCCATAAAACCCAACTGGATCCATTAAAGCTCAACCGGATCCATTAAAGCCCAACTGGATCCGTTTATTTTTATTTTTTAAATTCTTTTAAGAAAAATAAATATTTTATTATTTTTTGTTTTTTCGGCGGATTTTCGGCGGCCTTTTAAATTTTTTTATAAATTCTTTGAATTTTCGGCAGACATTTTTTTTATTTTTTAAATTCTTTTAAGAAAAATAAATATTTAGTTATTTTTTGTATTTTCGGCGGCCGTTTATTTTTATTTTTTAAATTCTTTTAAGAAAAATAAATATTTTTTATTTTCAATTTAGGTTTCCGGCGGATACTTTCTTTTTTAATTTTTTTTTTAAAATACAAAATATCCGTCGAAAATCCGCTGGAATTTTTATAAATTTTCCGACGGATTTTTATTTTTTTTAATTCTTTTAAAAAATAATTAATTAATTATTTCCGGCGGATTTCCGGTGGATTTTAATTAATTAAAATCCGCCAGAAATAATTAATTAATTATAATTAATATGAAAAAAAAAATTATATGCCGTCAGAAATCCACCGAAAATAATTGATTTTAGAAAAAATAAAAATAAATTTCCGACGGATTTCCAGCGAAAGTCAACGGGGTTTGTCCTGTTTGACTTCCGTCGGAAATCCACCGAAAATTTCCGGCGGAAAAATCCGTCGGAAAATTCTGCCGGAAAAAGTCTTTTGTTTAGTAGTGTCATGTGCATTTGAAACAATGGGAGATTTAATTCCCCATTGTTCACTTTGGTTTCGATTGTTGTTCAATGGAACATTAATGAGACATTTAATAGCATTTGAAAAAATGAGAGATTTAATTCCCCAAATTACCCTTAACCACTGTTGTTCACTTGCCATATAAGAAATAAAGCCTCTTTTATTAATTAGAATTTTACTTTTAATCTCAATCATTCAATGTTAAGATGAAGGGGTTAGATTAGTTCACAAAGTTAATAACAAATCTATAGTTAACAAAAGAACTCAACCCTATAAGAAATAGAGAAGTAGTCTTAGCGATTCATCTGGTGAACATTTGCGGCTTTGACCGCGAAGCACTGGATAATTCCTTGCATGGTCTATAGAAGGTAGAGGGGTAGTTTCGTAAAATATGCGGGATGAGTTCATATATGAACCTATATGATTCACATATAAACTATACGTTCATATGTGAATTAGTTAATTAGTTCATATGAGAATCAGTTAATTAGTTCATATATGAATCTGTTAATTAGTTCAACTGATTCATATATGAACTTACAGTTAATTAGTTAATATATGAATCACAAAGATTAATATATGAATCAGTTAAAAGAGTTCAGATATGAATTACACTGATTCACATATGAACATATAGTTCATATGTGAATTATATAGGTTCATATATGAACACAACCCGTGTATTTTGTAAAATTACGAAAGTGTCCTTCTATTTTTGGAATAACTGCAACTTTTGACCAGTCAAAGCCGAAATATTTGACCAGTCAAATCTGATCTTGACCGTATGAATGGCTAGAATTACTTCTCTATTTCTCATATATTTACCATTTCTCAAATGAACCAAAGGCTATATCTATACTTTATTATAAAACATGAATAAAAAAAACTCTTAAATACAAATTATTAGGCACAGGTACCATCATTTTATGCAAGATTTTAAAAATCTCTTAATTTACAACTATCAAAACACACGATACATATTACTACTGTAGGCTTCTAACACCCACCAATTTGGTATGTGCATAGCCTTTCTTTTATGCAGACCTTTCCATGTATCACTATTAATTAATATATTATATTACTATAATTTCGTTTTAATTATATTATTAAATATGCAATTAGTTATTTTTTCTAGATGTCATTAAAATATATAAGATAATCATTGAATTCTAACAAAGTTCTTAATTTTTTATATAAAAAACATTATATTATTAAGCCTAAATTAAACAAATTTATAAAAGAACATTATCACTTTCTCAAAACCATCTAAAATCGTACAGTAAATCGACAAAAAAATAAAATGAAACATTAAAATCGTGATATATATATATAGGGTTGAGTTCATTTGTTAACCCGATTTTTTATACTAACTTTGTGAACCGAATCTTGACCGTTGATATTGAGATTAAGGGTTGAGATTAAAACCAATTAACATTGATTCTTATTTATTAGATTTGTAATAATTAATTATATTGAACATATATGATAGGGGCTTTTGAGGAAATTTGCAACCCCTTTTCACATTTAGTATTCATACAAGTTAACCCGTTCATTAGAGTTCAGTCAATCAATGTTGTTATTTTGTAACCTCCCTTTCATTAATGACCACTTTGTAACTCCCAAGCCAAAAAGTCTAGAAAAAATATATATATTGAAGTATGTGAACGTTTATGAACATAAATGGACATGTATATAACGACTGAACATCTATGATCATTCATTCATTCGAATATGTTGAACATATATGAACAATGTTGTTATAATATTCATACTACCAGATATTCATACAAGTTAACTCGTTCATTAGAGTTCAGTCAATCAATGTTGTTATTTTGTAACCTTCCCTTCAATAATGGCCACTTTGTAACTCCCAAGCCAAAAAGTGTAGGAAAAAAAACATAATGAAATACCATTTCTACCCTTGGACATTTAATGATTTGTTCAAACTAACCAAGGATTAAAATGAATTCCTATTGATTGAGAGGAGTTCATAAAGTTAATACAAATTGGGAGGTTAACAAAGTAACCTACCTCCCTCTCTCTCTCTCTCTCTATATATATATATATGTATATATATATATATATATATATATATATATATATATATATATATATATATATATATGCATTTAAGCACATGAGAGGTACAAATTTTGTGAACACAATTATTTACAAACTCTCATGAATGCGCTTTAAATAAGAGAGTTCATAAAAAGCCATTACATGCATAACCCCTATTTTCAAAAACATTGTTTTTGCAAAGTTATATAAGTTACAATTTTCAACACCATAGACACATGCACAAAATTCAACTTCAAAAACAACCATGCCTCAATTAGTGGTAAACTTTAAAGATCTCAACGTCTATCAAAACGAAGCGATGAACATTGGATATCACGAATTCAAAGGACGTTAGTTAAAGATGAGCGAGCACCAAAGATTTGATCACGTCATAGTTTGATAATCTTGGCTTTTGTACAATGTAATAACATAGATTTTATATCTTCTTGTTGAGCTACTAGTTCCATGGGGTCTAAGAACTTGTAAGATCCTCCTTTCTTTGTTGTTGAAGTCTCCTTAGACTTCTTGTTTGTAACACCCTAAAAACTGGAAATAGCAACTAATTTAAAATTTTCTAAATACATCAATAATTGATTTATCTGCAATCACAATCTAAGATTTAACCTCAATACACACATTTATTCTATACATAAAGTCTATAATACGGACGGGTGCTACTAAAACCCAATAGAAATCACTATCTCCAAACTGCGGAAGACTTCACGAAATACTTACACTCGCGAAAGATTAAGCACACCTCTTCATAGAATTGCTAGAACCAACCCCCACCTGGAACCTGATGCACATACCGACAAATAAAAAGGTTAGGCTTCACGCCTAGTGAGCTCAAGAGTTTTCGACATATATAAATTAATCGTTTAAAAAGAAAGAGTGCGGTTAAAATCATAATCTTTCAATTTGTTATGTCTTACATATGAAAACGACTCATTTTCCTATGATATGCATTTTAGACAAAGAACACCAATTTACGTTTTCCAAATCAAACTACTTCAAGGATGAAGAAACCAACTTAAACCGCCCATTCATAAATCAGGTTTAACACAAAACTCACTCGAAACGTGAATAGAGATTGAACTCTCCATTTATGACAATACGGTTAAAACTTTATATCTCGAAACACCCAAAACACGGGTGGGGCATAATACTCAACCCATAAATCAAGGATAAAATCCAAATATACACAACGCCACCGAAAACTTGGGATAATAAAACTCAATACCCAAAAACAACACCTTTCGGTGACGGGGGATTCCCGATTCCATAAAATGTGACGGTCTACAAAGTAAGCCCATTTTATGTTGTTATGACTAGTAATATAAACAAAAGTACACGCAAGGGATGTCAGGCTCAGTGGCTTTAAACGTACACCCACGGAAACTCGAGTTCAACCCCGTCGGGTTTCTACGTCGAGCTCCTCATCCAATATCGTAATACTTGAGCACAAAGGACTTATACCTCATCCGGTACCTTAACGTGCAGCACGAAGGACTTACATCTCATCCGATACCTAACGTGCCTCATCCAAAATCGTAACACTTGAGCATGAAGGACTTATACCTCATCTGGTACCTTAACGTGCAGCACGAAGGACTTACATCTCATCCGATACCTAACGTGCCTCATCCAAAATCGCCAACAAGGCTCGAAGACGAGCTACCAAAACTGGACAATTGTCCTAAAATCCAATCAAAATGAAAATACCAAGCTGCTGGTTTAACAACCCATTGACTCATTGGTAAATGAAATAAAAATACAATAAAACGCACTCGACCAACGGATATGCAAACACCACGACTAAAAGTAAGATTAGTTCAAAACTCAACATTAGTTGAGGCACCCATTTTCCAAATGAACTTATACTCTTATACTTTCTAAATACCTCACAACACAAAATATGCATTTTCCAAATTTAACTGCTGATCAGAATGAAAATCATAAAATGAGGCTATAGACATTCTTTCAAATACCTCGCATAAAAGTGCAAATAATACTTTATAAAACATTCCATTTCATGAACGATGCATAAGACTCGACAAACATTTAAAAGTGTATTTCTTTGACCAAAGATCTATTTATGCAATAAGACCTCAAAACACATTCATTTGTAACACATTTATCAGGATGACCAAAAATCCCAAATGTGGGTATTACACAAAGTTGTAAAGTTAAATACTTCCCATAATCGAAGATTAGAAAATAACCCAACATTTGATAATTTCATGTAGAACACATAAACACTTTAAAATAGACATTTTGGCATGTACAACGTTTTCACAAATAAACTTGAACTCACCTTGCTAGATTTAGGCCAAATCTAGATTTTACCCACTTAGAGCTTTCTTGAAGAAACTTGAATCTTCAAGCCAAATCTTCCAAAACCTAGATCCACAAGTTTCCAACCATAAATAATCATATTCAACTATATGGAATCGTTCCCCAAACATCTTGTATCAAAATCTCCATTTTGGCCAAAAACCTAATTTTGACCCAAAACTCCCAAAATTATCCAAACCGAAATTTAGAGAAATCAAACACTAGGAAACCATCAATGGAGCATTTATAACTTATTTCATGGTTTAGAAATGGAAGGAATACACTTACCACTTAGGTTTTGATGAAAACCTAGAAAACCCAAAAATTCTTGAAGATGGAGGTGGTGATGATGAACTCTTGACCTTTGCTTCCAATCTATCACCAAATAATCTTAAATATTCCCAAAACTAACAATCTATCCTTGAAAAGATCTCAAATACGAAACCATAGCAAAAAGAATCGCCTCAAACGGAGTTGTGGTGAAGGAGATATGAGGAAATGAGAGAAAAGTCGGATTTAAGTGAGATTCACAGCACAGATGCTCGCGGGCGCGAGCGATGGGAGTGGCCGCGAGCATTTTGCTGCGTGGGCGCGAGTTGTGGTACTTCCGACCAAACATATGTCCGAACACTGTTTTGGTCATAACTTCTTCGTTATAGCTCTGTTTTCGCTTCGGAAAGAACCGTTGGACTCGTAATTGAATCCTTCATCTATCAATACTATAAAATCAAGAATTTAAGCCCAAAATCAAATATCTTATTTTTCTTTAATATAACATTTTCTGTATTAAGTTGAAGTGATACCTTTCGAAAATCGGAGTGGTACATTGTTCTACACGACTTTCTCAATCAAATGTTAGTTACTTATCAAACATAAATTGAATTAAGATTCAATTAAATTAAGATTCACTTAGGGCATAAACATCAACGTGCTTAGAACAAGCATATACATACATACATATATATATATACACACACAAATATATATACACACACACACACACACATATATATATATATATATATATATATATATATATATATATATATATATATATATATATATATATAGGGGGGCTTCATGGGAGAACTGACTTTTTTGTGGTAACCGTAAGATCCAATCTCAATCTCAACCACAAATTAAATAATAATTTAGGAAATATATAAATTTGGTAATTTTATTTAAATATTTAATGAAAGGGCGTTTTAGGTATTTTTAAAAAATTTATTCTCTCCTCTTCTCTCCTCTCTACGACTTCCTTTCTCCGGCCTCCGGTTAACCTTATTCCGACGACTGTGATACCCACTGTGATACCCAAAATAAATGCAATAATCATTGTGATATTGTGATACATAATATGATACAGCTTTGTGATACCCAATGTGATACCAGTGCGATACAAACTGTGATACCATTGTCATTTAAACTGTGATATCATTGTGATACCAACTGTACCGTGTTACCACCGGTGATACCACCCCGTGATAATGTGATATCACCGTGATACCAACTGTACCGTGATACCACCGGTGATACCACCCCGTGATAATGTGATATCACCGTGATACAACCTATGATACCACCGAGAGATGGATACGAGAGATGTTCAAATCATCTATCTTCATCTCGCCGACAAGGACCAAATCCTTGGAGAAGATGGAAGCCACCAAATCGTCGGAGAAGATGGACCAAATCGACGGCCATGGACGACCATGGAAGCCACCAAATCGCTGGAAAAAAAGAGTAAAAAAACCTTCTGCGGCCATGGACGTCGACGCGGCAGGCGACCACCATCTTCTTCGCTCGACTTTTCCTTATCAACGGGAGATCCGCCATGGGAGGTTTCAGAGAATTTTGTGGCCTTCCTCTTCAATGTTAAGTGTTGTGCGGCTGGAAGAATTAGGGTTTTAATAATTAGTTATCAAAAAATGTAAATTACCAATTTACCCTTTATTTTATTTTAGTAAACAACATTAATTATCTAAAATGATTGGTTGTGGTTGGATCTCACGGTTACCACAAAATAGCCAGTTCTCATTTGATTAAGCCCCTATATATATATATATATATATATATATATATATATATATATATATATAGGGGAGCGATCAAATGGAAACCACTCTAATTTTGAAAACTGTGGAAACTCTTGATTTCATTGGTTAAGTTAATGAAATTTATTCATTAAATTGTTTAATTTGATGAAATTGTTTCATATAATTCTTTTATTGATGAAATTGTTGCATATATTTGTGTTTTTTATGTAAAAATGAAAAGGTTTCATCAGACTGCGAAAATACATGAAACAATTTTATCAGAATGAGAAATATAGATGAAACTACATAAAAAACACAAATATATGAAACAATTTCATTAACAAAAGAATTATATGAAACAACTTGATCATATTAAACAACTTTATGAACCAATTTCATTAATTTAACCAATGAAATTGACGGTTTCTAAAGTTTCCAATCTAATATGGTTTTCAATTGAAACCACCTCTCTCTCTCTCTATATATATAGAGAGAGAGAGAAGGGGGGGGGGGGGGGAGGGGGGTTATTTTGTTAACCTCCTAATTCTTGTTAACTTTACTAACCATTTTCAACTAATAAAAAGTTATATTCATTAGTGGTTTGACATGCATGTACAATATATAAATAGGGATATGAATGGTATTTTATATATTTGTAATATTCATTTAATGAGTTACATATATATTCTTTACCACACATGAATACACGTGAACCCAAAAGTTTAGTGTTCATGAACATGCAAACCAATCAAATCTCCATGTCCTGCAGTCGAAGTGTTCACAACCATGCTCATTAGTGTTCATTCCATACATTTCTCAAATGGACACCAAGAACACTAAAGTTCGTCGATCATCTGCATTCAAAACAAATGACCTCCACGGCTGATAGAGTTGGAGTGTTCCTATGTTCATATTTGTTCATATGAACGTAGTGCATATTTATTAAATGAGTGAGTGCATGTGCTCATAGAGTAGAAGTGTTTAATAGATGTTCATTCCATACATTTCTCAAATGGACACCAAGAACACAAATGTTCATCGATCATGTGCATTCAAACAAATGACTTCCATGTTTGATAGAGTTGGAGTGTTCCTACGTTCATATTTATTCATGAATATGCCTTATGTCTTCATACATTGTTGAATATATTAATTACTCAACTCTATATTAATTAATTACTATGCGGGGGTTACAAATTGAAAAAGAGAGGGTTTCCACCAAATACCCTCAAACATACATGTTCAGTATATTAATTACTCAATTTACTTTTTTATAATTAATTTATCTAAGTCTGATTAATCTCCATCGTTCACTCTAAGATCAAGGGTTATTATTTGGGTTAATAAGGTTAGTATAATAAATTGGGTTAACAAAATAACCCAACACTATATATATATATATATATATATATAAAACAACACCGTATGCTCTAAACTAATTCAAACACATGTATATATGTTTCCAACAATTACTATCAAAACACATGATACTAATTGTTAGTAACAAATATTAATAAATCACATTTTCTTGTCTTTACAAAGATATACCACTTAATTAAGACAAGATACAACATATACAATTATAAATGTCAAAAATTCAAAAGAAGAAACTCAAAAAGACTTCACACACAATGTAATTACATAACGAACACAAATAATGTTAAATCTAAAGTAGAACAAACAACACAAGTAGTAAATATCTATGGATGTTAGCACACAAGCTCTTAGATATACAAAGTAAACATCCTAAAGTGAAATCCTACAATAGAAAGCAACTAATGCCCACTTAATAGGAGATGATCGTGGATCACATCTTTAGCAAAAAGGTGGTTTGTACGTTAAAAAGCCACTGAAAAACGATAAATGTTACAGTAAAATGTTACAACCCTATGTAACCCTCATCTAAACCATTCGTTTAGCCCATTCATTATGGATTGCATCAATGATTACTGGTTTTATGCAATAATCATACATGTAATGCATATTATTTCATTAAATGCATGCACTAACATGGAATGCATAATGTTTCATGAAAGTACCACAATCGTTTCATACATCACATGAACAGTTATGTGCATCGATATCTACTTCAGAAATTCAACATAATCACGTAAATTTATTTAGAGAATCAATGAGAATCCAAATGCAATGGGCAAAATGAATGGTTTAGACGAGGGTTGCACGAGGTTGTAACATTTTACTGAATTGCAAAATAATCGTGACCTATATACAATCTTCAAATAAACCATAAACATACCTTTGGGCTCTGACTGCGAAATAGAGGCATGGAATAGCCCGATGCTAGAAGTGGATGAAGTACCCGTCATCGTAAAATCTTGATCAAACAACGTGCAGAAGCCATAGAGGCGGTCTTTCTTCCGAGGTTGAACCTGCTCTCACACGTCCTTATCTTGATAGGTCGGGTCTTTGGGTTTAGATAATTCTCCAACATTTTATGCTCGTAACTTTCCTACAATTTAGAAAATAAAATGAAAAAAATAGTATTTTAAAAATTTCGGCAACATAACAAACAACTGTTAACTGAACATTTTTGAAAACTTCATAACTTTTGTTTATCAAAAGCATATATATATATATATATATATATATATATATATAGTCCTAACGTCTTCTCAACAATGGAAACCCATACGATTTCAACCGATTAATTTGTACAAATATGGAAGTCAAGGAGAAATTATGCTTTAAGTAGGTAGATATACGGGATGGTAATGAGACTTCTAATCTCTTGAAGTTGAATAGAATATTAGGAAAAATGTAACATATTAGGCGGTTAGATGGTTTTTCACATTAAGATAATATTTAACTAAATGTCGTTTAAAACTAATTAAGTACAGATTATATATTAAACTATTACCAAGGTCATGGAAGCCTTGGGTGAACAAACTCCCCATAAGAGGTTGTTCCATCCTCTAATGTTGTCTTCTTACAATGGTCACCTGGAAGACCTAAACAATTGACACCTCATGATCGAGTTTTGTCTTTAGAAAAGTCAAGTATTTAGCAGTCATTAATTAAGAAAAGTAGTTAAAATAAAAGGACTGTTAGAAAGACATACTACTTACCAAACGCAATCTGTGATGGGCACAACTGATAGAGCCCTCAATGTGTTTGACACCACACCATTTACCAAAGTGTTCTTAGTTTGTTTTTACCGCCTTTAGAGTTTGCTTTTCATGCATCAGTATTCTAGACCTTGTACAAACCACATTGCTATAGAAGCTTTAAAAACTAATAAAACACTAATATACGCATAAAAATTAAATATAAATTCCTTATCAACCAATCATCCCATAACTTCTATCGAATCCAAGAAGGGGAATATATATCCCTTCAAAGCTGACATGGTCGCAATGTTAGGGTTCCTCTCATTCTCTGTGGCAAGAGTAAGGACTTTACTCAGTTCCATTTTCATTATGTCAGGGTGACGATTTTTAACTTGAGTGTCAAACGCCTTTTCCATGGGAACATCATGCTTAGGGGTCCACCTTACATCAACTGCACATATATAAAATCTTATTGTTACAAAAAAAAACATGTGGAGGTGCTTTCAGGTAGAACATGCATGTACATACCTTAAACAACTCGGAACAATATGAGTGGGGGGATATTATTATACGCATTCCATGCACCATGGTACATTATCTTGAAAATATCGTACTCTGCCTAATAACATCGGACTAGGTGATGCTACATAATTAAAACAAAACAACATTTATAACGTTAGTACATAGTGAATTTTAAATATATGAAAACTACATACCAGTTAGATCGAGTTACTCCGGAAGATCCAGGAATGGTCGATGATCAACATTCTCAGCACCTACCCGTCATTATTGAAGCCTCGTACCCCTGATTCGTCTATCTGGTTGTGGATAGAGTCATAGATAGGATCATGGATTGGGGCATGTACCGGATGCACCGGAATGTCTTCCAATCCTAATGACTTCCTAGAAGAGCCACTAGTACTTATACCTCTAGTCGAAGAATCAAAACCCCAACCTCCACCCTACTACTTGGTGATGAGCATGCCATCTGCTTGAATTATTTTAAAATAAACATCAATTCAACCATAATCATATATTTAAGACATCAAACGGTCGAATAAACAATCGTTTAAATATTTTCAAATAGACATACTTATACATATTGTCAAATAAACATACACATACACATAAAGAACTATTCATCAGATAAAATCTTTTCATCTTTATCGTCTCCATCTGAATTAGCATATGTGTCTTGAAACTATCCTTCCTCATCGTAGTCGTCACGATTGTTGCTACTTACCTCGATGAATATGTCTTCGATAAGAGGAACTGGTTCAAGATCGTGGTTTACATTTGTGGATGATGTTGAAAATACCCTTTTGTCAATCTGAAAAAAAATGTTCATCATTCACATTATCATCATCCTCGAGCTCGTTAGCATATTATGCCACTTCATAGATCCCCTTGGCTTTATCTTCACAACAACCCACCAAACTTTCAAATCCTTTTTTTCCGAAAGATATGATGTATAATACATTTGCATCACTTGTGATGCTAAGATAAAAGAGTCGTCAGTTCTCAGCCTCGACTGGTATTTGACATCAACCAAATTATGTTTAACATCTACATTATCCTACTGATTAATATCTAACCAAGTACACTTAAATAAGACTACTACATATCGCTCTACACCATGATATTCGACTTCTAACACCTCATCTAACAACCCATAGTAGTCAGACTCAGACTCGTTATAAGAAGACCCCTTCACACATACTCCACTGTTATCTATTACATGCCCAACACCTTACGATTGTGTATGGAATTTGTAACCGTTGACAAAGTAACCCTTATGTTCGAAAAATCGAGAAATTGTGTAGTAGAGAGAAATCGAGAAATCATATAGTAAAGAGAAACCGAGATAAAGCATATAATCATATAGTAGATCAAGAGAAATCGAGAATTCGAACCTGGAGAAGGGATGGAGAACCTAGAGAGCGATGGTGTGCGACTTGGATTAGGGTTCGGTGTGGAGAGGGATGTGTGCATCTGATTTAAGAGGGAATATCAAAAAGACTTAGGGGTTGTTTGGCAGTTGCTGAATGGTTTAGTGCAGAATGATTAAGTGATCTGAATGATTAAGAGGTTTTTATGATATAATGTAAAATGAAATATGGTTGTTTGCTAATTGTTCATAATGAAATCAGGGCTCTTAATGGTTAAGGGAGGGTCAGGATACAAAATCATTAAGAGGATTTTGGAACCATTAAGAGGCAGCACTTTTTTTGCCAAACAAGATTTACCTCTTAGCGATTCAGAGGTTGCCTCTTAATGGAACCATTAAGAGGTAAACCAACAACCCCTTATAATTAAAATTTCATTTTTTAGAGTAAATTACGGATTTAGTCCCTGTGGTTTGTTAAAATTTTGGATTAGGTCCCTGAAATGAATTAATTACAGAGAACATCACCGTGGTTTCAACTTTGTTTCAGATCAGGTCCTCCATCTAACTCCAGTTAACTCAGATCCATCAAACCCCTCACGTGCTCTCCACGTAAGGGGCATTTCTGTCATTTAAAAATAACTCTTTGTTGATTATGTACGTCCGACTCCAGAGACCAAATCCATCTTCTGATTATTGCTTTTTTGCTTCAACAGTGAAGGAACGGAACTCTCAGGTTGTTCTCGATTTCAATTTCGATTTCAATTTGATTTGGATTTCTATTTCACTCCCCTTTCTTGATCATTCATTATAGGTTATAGAAATCCCTAAACCCTAACCCTTAAATCCCTAAATGTAACACATAATTCTTAAAGTCTTATTGCCATTAAATTGAAACTTCTATCAATGGCTTTGATCTTCTTATGATAGGTTTATAGTTGTGCAAGCATATTTGTGCAGACATTTGTGTTTTGATCTTTTTATGATTGGTTTTTTCCCACATTTGAATCATAAAATATGATTGGTTTTTTCTCATATCATTCTAAGTTAATGGTTAATGGAGAATTCAACATCTCTAATAGACAATTGTATATTATGTTTAAGCTTGGTTTGGCATAAACTTTTGTAGTGACAATTTCATTTCATCCAAGCTTTTGGTTACTCTCCTTTTGAATTGCACAGTTGAGCTATATCACATAAGTACTTATTGATCAAGATATGGATATTTTAGTTTCACAGCTATACATTTAGTGTAAGTACATATGTCAAATTTTTATGAACATGTTGACAAATTGCTAATTAGAATATTTAGGAAAACAAAGTTCTGCATCCATTATAAGCAGGTCCTGTTAATGCTTTGGTTTTTACTTGAACTCCTAATTTACGGATTTCTAATTAGATGTAGCAATGCTATTCTCTACACAAATGCAACTCATATTATTTGAATTATCGGTGAGGGCATAATAGAGCTCACTGCTTACATCTATGTTAAGAACTAACTCATGGAATTGTATTCCCTTAAATATTATTAGTTTACCATTTCCCATTTCACATATATTCTCTTGACTTGTTAATGACGCTGATTAATTTATCGGGATATATGGAACATTAATTAGGTTGAATCAACCCCGATACAACCCTCCCTCCCAAAAAAAAAAAAACAAGGGGACCCAACCACCCAGGGATACTTATTTGACATGTTATTTGTGTGATGTTTCTGTTTGACATCCCACCCTCCCCAAACCCTACTCTGTGTGGCATTACCTAGGTTTGTTTGGTTTTGTTTGGTTTACCATCGCATAACAATAGGCGACAGTGAGAATGTTACTCATGTAAAATAGTTCACTTACCACCACTTTTAGTTGGTGAGTTTCTGTTACTGCCAATTTAAAGGTGGTGCCTATTGTGTCATAAAGGCGGTCTTCCCTTCATTATTAACATGGATTGTCACTTGTTTCAAGCAAGAACTTACAGTTTCAAGCATTCTCATTTGTTGGATATCGATATTGAAGCATCCGATCAAAACAATGAAGAAAGAATGAACTTGGTTTTTTATTGTTTCTTAGTTGACCTAAAATGGTTTAATAGGTTATTTTTGTTTAATGACAATCGTTGGGAATAATTGAATTTTGCTATTTCTTTAATGGAAATTCTCAGTTTGTTTATACATAGTTTGTTCACTTGTTATAGAACATTGTAGCACCCTAAAAATTGAGCAAATTAAAAACTCGAAATTTTGGCAATATAAGGTCTAAAATACGGGTATCCAAAATACCCTGTAAATAGAAACATCTTAAATAATAGTAATTCCCAGTTTCACGACAACTAAGACCCAATTTAAGTTAGGTGAGTTTGCACCAAAAGTTTGCAAAAGAATGGGACATAAAGATTAAAACAAACTACTTAATCTAGAATTAATTCAAACTAGATTAAAATGGGTGATGCTATTCCACTAGATTCTCTCTTCACAAAAAATTCCTCAAAAGACCGACACTTTAAGATCTCCTACGTGAACGATTGACAATCCCGACATCCTAGATTCCACCACTAGTGGGATATGTGAGAAAATCAACAACCATAACAAGTGTTAGGACGAAGCCTAATGAGATCTCATAAAATTAAACAATATGCAATTAAGATCATCATAATACAATACTTGTGTTACCAAATCCCTTAGCGTTATAATGTTATTCCCACTTGCAACGATGTTCCCAAACCTGAACATAAACACACAAGAGATAACCCTTGAAATACAGGGGAGACCCGTTTCTATCGGGGTGACCGGTACACGGGAGTGGAGTCACCCATGATGTTATTGGATTACACCTCATATCCCGATTCTAGTTCCCATGCCATCAATACATGACAACCTCAAACCATATCATTGCCTTTATTGCCTACTCCGTCGACTTACACCTCAAGGACTTAAGGGACATTATTGCCTATCCGAGCTAAACGAGTTACAGCTCAAGGACTCACATCCCCCATTGCCTACTCGCTAGTAATTAATCACAGTAGTCCACCGTGATCAACCAAATAAACATATAAAGTACATCCACGTGCACAAGGGGGTAGACCCAATATTCTCAACATATAAACATGAACCAGATAGATATTCACATCCAGATATGTCACACCTTCCAACACATAAGCATGATATCCACTATATAAGATTTTTTATTTTAATAGTAGCTTATTTCTTATTTATGATAATCCATGTATATTACCCAAGTAACAACCCACCACATTTTCATTAAATGCACATACTAAATGGCTATGATACTTCTACAAACCTCTTTCCATAAAACCCTAAATGTTAGATCAAACTCATAAATAAAGAATGTATGTATATGAAGTGTTCAAGTAGGTAAGTTAAGTTTTATAAACATGTAATAGGCATATAATTAACGAAATTAGAGTTTGTAGGGGAAAACTCACAAACTAGGGTTTGCAAGGGAAAACCCTAAAAATAGGTGGACTTGGGAGAAGCTGGCTTCACTTGGAACTTTAAGACACTAAGATCACCCACTTGGTTTAACAACCTTTCTTGAGGTTAGTAAATGCTAGGTTTCGTTTAGATCATTAATGGAGGATGGAGAAGAGAAATGAGATGGAAAATCATCCCAAAAGGAAGAAAAGTCGATCTGAAGGTTTGTGTTTGGTGTGTGTGTGTGTTTGGTCTCCAAAACGACTCTTATTTACAGCCTCTTCGGTCCCGATCGCGATTATGACCCAATGACTATGCCTCGGGCATTGTCACCAGGCATAGTCGTCCGTGCCTTCTTCCTACTGCTTGTCAACGACGAGAATGCCACAACAACTATGCCACAACATTATCGCTGGGCATAGTCGCACCTATCCCCTTTGCTGCTATTCAAATGGTGCGACGAACCCTAGTGCGTGAAATCTATGCCATGGTTATTGTACGTATATGTATGAACACAACCCAGTTACATAATATCCCCAACATACGCATATATACATTATTATACACATTTATACATAATCCCATATATGTAGTTACACATATATTATAAATATATGTAACACGATATCCCTACGATAAATAAGAGGATGATGTCATAATGAACGGATTTTAATCTTTGAAATGAAAACAGATGGGGAGGGGAACTTACTAAGAAGTTCGGGATGTTACAATCCTCCCCTCCTTAGAAAAGATTCCGTCCCCAAAATCTTATATCATTCAAACAAATGGGGATAGCGACGCTTCATGTCTTCTTCCGCCTCCCAAGTTACATTCGCGCCTCTATGGTGTTTCCATCGCACTTTCATCATTACTACCTCTTTATGGCGAAGCTTTTTCGTCTCTCTTTCCAAAATAGACTCTGGTTCTTTCACTCATCGATTGTTGTCTACCCGAATCTCAGATAATGGAATGACGTTCTCTTCCTCCACTAGGCACTTCAATAGATTACAGACATGAAATGTAGGATGAATTCAATATCTCGGGCGGTAACTCTAGCTTGTAAGCTTGAAGCCCCACACGTTTTATAATAGGGAAAAGACTGAGAAAACGAGGGTTAAGCTTCCTTCGCTTTCCAAACCATATAACTCCTTTCCAAGGCGACACCTTAAACATTACCCGATCGACCACTTAAAATACCATCGGTCGCCTTTTCTTGTTCGCATAGCTCTTTTGGCGATCTTGGGTTGCTGTTGGTCCCGAAGGTGCTTAACAAGTTTGTAGAAGGGGGGGGGTTGAATACAAACACAAGAGTTAAAGTTTAATAAATTGTTTATTGATAAATCAAATACCATTTACAAGTTTGTTGCGGAATAAGATTAAGAGAGACTCAATCTAAACAAACTTAAGAAACACTAAGATGGTTGCACAAGAAATTCAGAGAAAGGGGGATTAAGAGATATAGAAAACAAAGGTTTCTATTTCGGGGTTCAAGGATTAAGCACACTTCAGATGAAGGGGTGATCTTCCTATTTACACCCTCTGCATTAAATGCATGGCAGGACACTTTACACGTGGCGTTCACTGATTGACTTTGGGAGTCTGACTTTTGGGAGACATGCTTTCGGCCGAACAATAAACAGTGTAGTTGACAGAGATGTTGTACGAATTGTGGCAGAGACATGTCCGTTCTGACATATCGTACTAAGTTGTGCAAGGTGAGACAAAAGGAAACTTGAGGCATAAGCTAAGTGATCATTTGATCGCTGAGTATCTCTTTCTTCAGAGATATCAAGAGTTCAGCGATCGCTAAAGCTTTTCCTCATGTTCCTTCGCGTATAAGTAGATTCGTCTTTGCTTTACTGATATCCGCATCAGGTCACTAGTAGACTTGTCTTTGTTCAGCAACTTCGTCTTCGATTCAACTATGAACATCTGTTGACGCGAGGCTTGTCTTCAGGGATTACGTTTACTGTTTACATCAGAAACTATCAGTGATAACTGAACAAACTCAGTCTTATCGCTGATAGTGAAACACTAATACATAGAAATGTTTATAAGAAAGATTATCAGCGATAACTGAACAGACTCAGTTTGATCGCTGATGGTGAAACACTAATACATTTTAAAACGTAATTTTCACTAAGTATAGAAGAGGGTCGTTATCAAATTACTGAGAGAGTTTGGATCAACAATCTCCCCCTATTTGATAATGACAAAGTAACTGAAGAAAATTACTTTATCATTCAAAATGATGGAATAATCAGGACTCATAACATACATGTCTCAATTACTATTTTGAGGGATCTTTTACAGTACTGATAGAGTAAAGTACTTCACTGAAATTCTCATTAATCCAAGAAAAGAATTACAAGGTATGAAAACTACAAGTACAAGTGATGTACTAACTACTGTAAGTTAAACTAATAGATTACAAGAAAGGAAACTAATCTATCAGCTATCTAAAGAGGGTTTAGGAGGATTGATCAAATACTCAGGTATTTCTTCTCCTTTTTGCCTTTTCTCTAAAGATTCTTTGCAGATGATCGCTATGATTGGCTCAGCAGCAGGAGAGAGAGTACACCATAGGCACATGAGATCCTTGAGAAGAGCGAGGGGACAGATAGGGATTTCAGAGACCCTTTGAAATCTGAGTTGTTCCTCGTCATCTCTGAAGAAGATTCCAAAAGGTTCTTCAAGTACTTGTCCCACAACATATGGTTCGCCAGGAGGCAGAGATAGATCCAGAACTGAAAGATCAGGAGGAGGACCGAACAGAGCTTCTCATGAGAATTTGATGGAGGTTTCATTCCTGATCACTGCGACATTATCAGATGAGGAGGAGATAGGCTTTCTCTTGATTTGCTTGGAATTTGGAGGAAGAGTAGATGGCACCTTTAGTATAGCAGCGACTCTGTTGATGAGGGCATCATTTACCCTTTCAACATAGCCTCTGTATGTAGACTTTGATTTCTTCAGCGCATATTTGAACTCAAGCCACTCTATGTAGCCAAAGTCTTCCAGCTTTGAAATGAACATAGCCTTGCATCTTCCATCCTCTCTGGTAATCTCCATGGTGACAGAGAGTTTTTCCTTCTTCTTTCTTCCAGAGATAGCAACAGCTACGATCTTCATTGGGTCAGAGCGATAGTCAATTTTGTGCTTGCACCAATCGACAGAATTATCGCTGACCGCTTTTTCTTTGGAGCGTTCCTCTTCAATCTCTTTCAAAAGAGCTGCCTGGACTTCCACTGGTTTGCTTTTCAGCTTCTTGTCTTTGACTTGAGAAGACTGAATTTTGAGAGCCAGAGAGGCATCTCTTTGACAGTCAGCAATCAGCTTCTCAGCCCTGACGGATTCTTCAATTTCAGCTTCAGTCAGGAACTCCAGATCAGATGATTGAGAGGGTACCTTTCGTCGTTGACTCTCCAGATGAGAGATCATCTCTGTTCTTTTCTTTCTCTCTTCCTCTGACCAGTGAGATGGTCTAGAGGGCCTTCCATGATGTTGCAGGGACTTTTCTTCTTCTTCATCCTTTTCATCAATCTCTCTGACAGAGATTGGGATTATTTGGTCATCAACTTTAGCAACTGGTATTATTTGAAGCTCTTTACCCTTAAGCAGGGGAGAGAACTATCTGGTCAGAAAAAGAAAAAGGTTAGATTTATTTTTAGGGAAGGAGAGAGATAAAGGCTAGAAAGAAACAGGGGTGGGATTTTTATAGAAGGATAAAGGAACAAGAGTAAGGCATACCTGAGAAGGATTCTTCTCAGGTAATGAAATCATCTTCAGGTTTCCCTCAGCAGTTGCACCTTTGCTTTGGGAAGGGGTTCCTGAAGGCGTCTCTTGACTCCCCCTGCTTTGATAACTTCTTTCGAAGCTATCGCTGATGAAGTGACGGCTGAAGAACACCATAGAGATTGATCTTCGTCGTCATCATCATCATCTTGATGAGAATCTTCCTCTTGATCTTCAAGATCAAGGTCTTCATCATCATCGTCTTCTTCCTCTTCCTCATCATCAACTAGATCAGCGATGGTAGGAGGGGCTTTCTCAGCAGCTATCTCCCCCTCAACATGAGAGGGAGTTTCCTTCAGTTGTTCAGTAGCATCAACTTCTTTCTCCTTATTTTCTTCAGATGCTTTCTCCCCCTCTTTGTCATTATCACGAAGGGAGAGTTCTTGAGAAGGAGTAGAGGTATCAGCGGTGGACAACTTCTGGACTTCAGCCTCCAGTCCTTTGAGCCGGTCTTCAAGTACAGGGATATCGGACGTAGCTTGATGAATAAACTCCACAGCTACGTCTAGAGCGGTGCGATCGTCTTCTGTAAATGAAGGAGGAGGAGTTGGAGCTGGTTCCTTCAGGCGGGACAGGATCTGCTGAAGAAGGACCTCACAGGCATCAACCTTTGTAGTCAGAGCTGCAAACTGTTGCTGTGAGTCCTCCCTGACTTTGACAATCGCTTCTTGGAGAGTAGCGATTTGAGAAATGTCAACTTTGGAGGCGCAGTTGGCTGTCAGCATCTTCAGAGCTTCACCAGCTGATTGAACAACATTGGTGGTGTTGTTGAGAGATGCAGTCAGAGCCTCCACCTTGGTAGTCAAACTGTTGACATTGGTGTCAACAGTCGCCAGACTAGGATCTGAAATATAAGTTAGTTTTTGAGAAACAGTCTTATATGGTAAGTTGGGAGAAGTGTTTAAGGTTATAGGGATACCTGAATTATCAAACATTTTGTAGAATTGTAACGATTCCTCAAAAGATTGATGTTCAGGTCCTATGGGTCCAAACTGTGGTTGAGTAGAAATAGATGGAGGGTTAGAGATCAAAGAAATAGAAGGACTAGAGATGGGGATAGAAGATGTAGGGATAGGGGTAGTTACCTCAGGTTGTTGTTGAACTGAGATTGTAGGTTGCGTCACTGTTGTTGTGACAGCGACCGAGATTGCTGGCACGGTTGAAGTGGTTGTCGCTGAGGATGTGGAGGAGAGACCCACGAAAGCATCCAAGGAAGTTTGTTGATAAACATCCTTAGGTATAGAGCTAGAGGTAGCTTTCTCCTTGGTCACCTTGGCCTTCTTCGAAGGACCAAGGGAGCTAGTTGATGGTCGTTTGGAAGGGGTAGTGGTAGGGATAGCAGAAGAAGGAACCTCCTACGTGGCCGCTGAAGACGAAGAAGTGAGGAGAGAGAGAGACGAGAGCGAAGTTCAGAGATACTTACCTCATTGGAGAGCGTCTTGACCTCCAGGGAGCGCTGACCCACTTTCGGAAAAGATGCATCCGAGTTAGTGGGGTAAGTGGCATGGGTAGAGAAACTTCAGGTACGCGCAGATAAAGCGCGTAGGGGACCTTGGGATCCCTTTCGGTCTTCTCTATCTTTGACTTGAGATCGTCAAAGATAGTTGTTGCGTAGTCGAAGTTTCGTCCAGCGATCACTGAGTAAGCCATCTGGACCTGAATCTTGCTTGCTTGGTCCAGTGACCCACTCTTCCCACTCATACACTGAATGAAGTGTGAGAAGATGTAGTTAATCTGAGAAGGCATCAGTGCCTTGTTCACAAGAGTCAGCTTCTTGTTTGGAATCATCATCCTTGGCTTGGGTTCCCAAGCGTATTCCATGGCATCCAGGAATTGGATGAGTTCAGCATCAGTTGGCAAGGCGTCAAATCCATTCTTGGGTTTGTCAGGAAAACGTAGAGCTTTCCTCAGGCCTAAGGCAGTCATCATCCCTGAGCCAAGTTGAGTGCTGAAAGAGATAACAGGAACCTGTTCACCCTTTTTGTTGGTGATAGAGGTTTCGTCAGCAGTAAACCAGAATTGCTGGATAAGAGCTTTGGAGGGTGTGGGATCCACAGTGATAGCATAAGCAATGCAGGATTGCTTTAGAAACATTGCAGCTTCCTTCAGATGTGGGTACTTAATACCGTCAAAATCGAGACGTGCGAGATGATTGTTCTTTGGAAGCTCCGATTCAGTGAGTGCGAATTTGACGTTCTTAGAAGCGACAAGTGCAGATTGAGCCATTCTGAATATGAGTATATGAAAGAGTAGAAGAAAAGGTTTTAGTCTAAAAATAAAGAAGATTGTCTAGTTTCTATTTGAGGAAAGAAACATAGAAAATCAACAAATTTGAAGATTAACAAGGTGTTTTTAATATAATATACAAGAACAAGAAGAAAAACCAAAGATTTTGAATGAAGAAAATCAAAATAAAATGGTTTTTAAAGAATAAAATCATAAATGAAAATGATTTTATGTGATTAGAATCTTATAAACCCATAAATGGAGTTTCATGTAAAAAGATTTAAGATAAGAATTAGAAAAAGATCAAGAATAACCTGTGGATCTTTGAAGAAGATGATACAAATGCTTGAGAATGCTAGAATGCTTGAGAGAGTATTCTTGCTTTGAAAGTATTTCCAGAAAGCGTAAAATGATAAGAATGGAAAAACATTCCTTTTATACGTGTGAGAAAGGAGAGAGAATGTTAGAGGCGGGAAAACAAATGCTCATCATGACATGGACACGTCCCACGAAGTTGATTGGATAGAAGGGCAACGGACGAACGTGTCAGAAAAAAAACATGTCGTGGATTGTCGGTTCAAATGACGTCATAGAAGAGAGAGACTGTTCATTTGTCCGTTTTGAAATTATCGCTGAAGAAAAGTCAGCGATAGATTTTCTTTTTGAAAGTATCCCTGATGGTAAAGATAGGGATAGATTTTCTTTTCAAAGGATCACTGACTAGAAATATCAGTGATAAATTTATTTTTCAAAAAGCTTTTAATCATTTGAAGAAATTTCAGTGATTAAGGTTTATATTTTGAAAAACATCTTAACTGAATGAAGATTCAGTTGTAGGGATTGAGAGAACATACCTAAGAGTCAGAATGTTTATCAGAGAGAATGATAAAAGGGGAACTTATGATTACTGACACAATGCATGAACGTTGAAGATTTATTCTTCTAGATTCAGCATTCCAAGCTCACTGATGAGAAAGTTGAACCTTGTCTCATCAAGAGGTTTGGTGAATAAATCAGCAAGCTGAAAGTCAGTAGG
This sequence comes from Arctium minus, assembly GCA_954870635.1. NCBI lineage: Eukaryota > Viridiplantae > Streptophyta > Magnoliopsida > Asterales > Asteraceae > Arctium > Arctium minus. The sequence goes on along the minus strand of OX941095.1, from coordinate 55,305,883 downwards.
GATAAAGTGAAGTTTAATATCACCATTCATCACATGATCTCTGATAAAGTGATATCTGATCTCTATGTGTTTCGTCTTTGAATGTAGCACTGGATTATTTGCTATAGCGATAGCACTAGTGCTGTCGCAATAGATAGGAATCTTTGACAGCTGAAGGTCATAGTCTAATAGTTGATTTCTCATCCATAAGATTTGAGAACAACAGCTTCTAGTGGCTACGTATTCAGCTTCAGCTGTGGAAGTGGACACTGAATTTTGCTTTTTGCTTGTCCAACTTACCAGCTTTCCTCCCAGGAGTTGACATCCACCAGTGGTACTCTTTCTGTCAAGTTTACAACCTGCAAAATCACTATCAGAATAACTAGTTAGATCGAACCCTGAGTCTTTGGGATACCAAAGACCGAGGTTAGGAGTTCCCTTCAGATATCTGAAAATTCGCTTAACAGCGATCACATGGGATTCCTTGGGTTCAGATTGATAGCGTGCACATAAACAAGTAGAGTACATAATGTCAGGTCGGCTCGTTGCAAGATACAGCAGGGAGCCTATCATTCCTCTATAGGCAGTGACATTAACAGTTTTTCCAGAAGGATCTTTGTTAAGTGTCAGGGGTTGTGCCATAGGAGTTTTCATCGCTGAAGTTTGAGTGAGATCAAACTTCTTCAGCATATCTTTAACATACTTACCTTGCCTTATAAAAGTACCTTTGTCAGATTGTTTAATCTGAAGACCAAGAAAATATGTCAGCTCACCCATCATACTCATTTTATATTCTTTCTTCATTCTTTCAGCGAAGCGAGTACATAGAGATGGGTTAGTAGAACCAAATATTATGTCATCGACATATATTTGTACAAGAATTATATGACCTTTTATCTTTCTGAAAAATAATGTATTATCAATCTTGCCACGTTCAAAATTTTCAGAGATAAGAAATGATGAGAGAGTGTCATACCAAGCACGAGGGGCTTGTTTTAGACCATAGAGAGCCTTATCCAATTTATAAACATAATTTAGATACTTAGGGTCATAAAACTCTGGAGGTTGTTCTACATAGACTTCTTCATTCAGCTTTCTGTTTAGGAACGCTGATTTTACATCCATTTGATAGACGATGAAATCTTTATAGACTGCATAAGCTAAGAATAGTCGAATTGCTTCGAGCCTAGCCACAGGACCAAAGGTTTCATCATAGTTTATACCTTCCTCTTGTCTGTATCCCTGAGCAACAAGTCGAGCCTTGTTGCGGGTTACAGTTCCATGTTCATCTAACTTGTTTCTAAACACCCATTTGGTGCCTATAACAGTTTTATCAGATGGTCTAGGAATGAGATTCCAAACTTTGTTTAGAGAGAATTTAGTCAGCTCTTCTTGCATAGCGCTGACCTAGTTTGGATCTCTGAGGGCATCATCAGTCTTCTTTGGTTCTATTAAAGAAACAGATATTACCTGAGTGTACTCGTGTCTGAATACCTGTATCTGGATCAGCAAGAATTTGATCTATTGGATGATATCTGGTCCATCGCTGAGCAGGAGCATGATCTATCAACTCAGAGGTTGAATCAACAATTGGGATGTTTACTGATGAGGATGTTTGAGGTTCATCAGCAATTAACTGTTGAGTAGTGGACAAACTGTTGTTATCAGAGAGATTTTCAGACAGAGGTAGATCTGATGGTAGCAAGGTGTTTAGAGGTTCAGCTGAAACCCATGAGTTGGATTCAGAGCTAAGAGGTATAATGTTTGGATCATCATCAGCGGTTGGAGGATCTGAATGCTGATGGTTTGAGAAGAAGGGTTCAGTTTCTTTGTAGTGAGAAAACATCCAAGCATTTAACTCTTCATTGTCAGTGATTGGTTTAGAGTTCGCTGAGTGAGTTTCATCGAATGTGACATGAATTGTTTCTTCCACAGATTGTCTTCTTTTGTTGAAAACTCTGTAGGCTTTGGAGATGGAGGAATATCCTAGAAATATTCCATCATCAGCTTTTGGGTCGAACTTTCCAAGTTGATCTCTGTTGTTTAAGATATAGCACTGACAACCAAAGATATGAAGAAAACTGATAGAAGGCTTCCTTCCATGAAAAAGTTCATAAGATGTCTTCCCAAATCGCTTTACTATTAGAGATCTGTTTTGAGTAAAACATGCAGTGTTTACAGCTTCTGCCCAAAATTGAGTAGGAAGATGAGAATCGCTGAGCATTGATCTAGCAGCTTTAATGATCGTTCTGTTTCTTCTTTCAGCGACTCCGTTTTGCTGAGTTGTTCTTACTGTAGAGAAGTTATGAGAAATTCCCTTGTTTTCAAAGAAATTGTTCAGGGAACTTTTTTTGAATTCAGTTCCATGATCACTTCTTATTGAACGAACAGTAAGATTATTCAGTACTTCCATCTTTTTAACAAAAGATGTTAGTTCTTCTGGAGTATCACTCTTACAGCGAAGAAAGATAACCCAGGTATATCGAGAGAATTCATATACAATGACAAGCGTATATTTCTTTCCAGCTATTTATTGGATGTTGACAGGGCCAAACAGATCCATATGCAAGAGCTGAAGAGGACTTGTCACTGAGGAAACTTGTTTAGACTTGAAACTAGCTTTTGTTTGTTTTCCTTTTTCACATGTCAGTTTACATCAGAAGAGGCCTTAGAGAGAAAACATAAGTTTTCAGTGATAGTAGAGTCCATATCTATTACATAGACATTTTCTCTGCGATAACCACTGAGAGCAAGTTTTCCTTTCTCATCCACCACTGAACATGCTTTCTTAGAAAAGCGAACTTCATAGTCTTTGTCACATAGCTGACTGATGCTCAAAAGGTTGTGCTTCAGTCCATCTACATAAGCGACTCTTCGAAAGGTAGTTGTCCCATTGCTGAGGACACCAAACCCTCGGGTATATCATTTTCCATTTCTACCGAAGATCACAGAGGGACCTTTCTCTTCCTTGTATTCAGTGAGCAGGTCCTTTTGTCCAGTCATATGACGAGAACATACACTATCGAGATACCAGATGCCCTTTAATCCCTGCACACATAAGGAAGATTAAGCGTTGTTTGGTACCCACTTTTTAATGGGTCCTTTATAGTTAGTGGATATGGAAGATTCAACAGTCTTCACAGCAGATGAGGATTCAGCTTCAGTGGTGATATTCACTTTGGTTAATTTCTTAACCTTAGTGGTATTCTTCACCTTGGTCGATTTTTCAACTTTGGTGACCTTCTCAGCCTTAGAGGCATTTATCTTCACTTTAGTTGTTTTATCAGCTTTAGTGGCAGTCGGACATTTTCTTGCAATATGGTCAGTAAAACCACAGTGATAACATTTTATGTATTTGAAAATGGTTTTAGGACCAGAAGTAGTAGGTTTTGCAAGTTTAAGATGAGCAGGTCCAGGTCCGAGAAGGATTTTCTCATGAGATCTGGGAGGAATTTTCATTTCTTCAGATCTCGTGGATTTAAGATCAATCTTTAGCTTTGGAGGACAGAGATCAAATATTTCTATCACAGAGCTAGAGGATTGATTTGCTGAAGGTTTAGAAGTAACCTTCAGCTTTGCTTTCCTGGTTGCCTTCTGAGGAAGAATGGATTTTCCTTTATCCGCAGACTTAGTGTCTTTGGAAATTTCCTCAGGGATAGAATTAGAAGAAGAACAGGGATAGAATTGATTATAAGAAGTGTCAAAGAAAGAAGTGACAAACGTTCCAAACTTAAGCGAGGAACTTTCTTCTTTAGTTACATCCTATGGTTTCCAATAACCAAGACCAGTTCTATCACTTTCAGGAATTTGAGTACTTATTATCTCAGAGATCTTTGTTGATGATTTGCACCATTTTTCAACATGAGCCTTTTCTGCTTTTAGAGCAGCGATGGCTTGTTCGCGTTCAATACTGATGATTTCATTTATAATGACTTGATCTTTCAACTTCTCTTCTAAAAGAGTTAGTTCTCTGATCTTTTCATGACATTTCTCTAGCTCTTGAGTTAAATGAACTTTTTTATTCTCAACTTGAGTTTTGTCGTTTAGAGCATTATAAAGGTCAATCGTCAGCACATCAACAACACGACTTCTCTCAGCTTCAGGCAGAGAGGGATTTGTAGAGATAGATACCTGAGATGATATGTAGCTCATGGAAGGTTCAGATGCTTCTTCCACTTCTTCTTTAATCTCAGCCATGAGGCAAAGATTAGCGACGGCTTCTTCATCAAAGCTTGATTCTTCTGATTCAGCCCAATCATGTTCTTCAGGATGAGACGTTTACCTTTTCGCTTATAGCTTTTCAGTTTTTGATATTTGTTCTTCAGCTTTAGGTATTTGTCATCACTGGATCTTCTTGAGGTAGAAGGTTTGAAGACCTTTTTCAACCTGCACTCACTAGCAAAGTGTCCAATCTTTTCACAGTTATAGCAAGTGGCAGTAGCCTTATCAACAGGTGTTGATTTTGGCTTTTCAGTAAGAGAGAGAGGCTTACTTTTTCGGAAGTTGCTCTTTCTTGCAAATCTCTTAAAAGAGTTTGTCAAGAGTGCCAAGGACTCATCAAACTCTGAAAGATCAGGGTCTGATAGATCCTCAGATTGAGAATCTAACTCCGTGATGGTGAGAGTAGATCGCTGAGATGGAATTATCTCTGAAGAGACTAAAGCAACATGAGTGCTTTTGGAGTCTTTAGAATGTTTTACAAGATTCTTCTTCAGGAGATTCGATTGCTCATAGTTGAGCAATATTCCATACAGAGTGCTAAGAGAAAGAGAATTTAAGTCTTTTGTAAGCTTAAGACATATTGAATAACAGTCCCAGCTTTCAGGAAAACATTCTAAGAATTTTGTTAGGACCTCAGAATTAGAATAGGTCCTGCCAACAGTTCTTAGGTCAATGATTAAGCAGTTAAACCGCTGATGAACGTCAGAGAGAGATTCATTCTTACCAGCGATGAAACTTTCATACTGTCTTACCAAGTTAATCTTACGAGTTTCTTGGATTTCAGTGGTGCCCTCATATTGAACACATATGGTTTCCCACATTTCTTTAGAAGTTTTCAGATGCATGATGGAATGGAAAACTTCATCAGGCAGAGCCATTGAAATAATGGTCTTTGCTCTTGCATCTATTCCTACCTTCTTTTTATCTTCATCACTCCACTGTCTTATTTCCTTAACGACATAGCGTTTAGGGACAGCTTCAGTGGTGGCAGTAACGGGAACTGCAGCTATAATTCTAACAGGTTCATAGGGTCCATTTTCTATATATTCAGGTATAGTAGGATCCGCTCCTTCAAGAAATAGCATCATTCGATTTTTCCATAGAGAAAAGTTATCTCTGCTAAATCGAGGAGGTTTAGAAAGTGAACCATTATCATAGTAGTTTGTGTTTATGTTAAGTGCTATTTAGAATAGCAAAGAAGAGAATAAAGCGAGATCTTGTTTATTAGATTAAACAAACTGCTCTGATACCACTTGTTGGTCCCGAAGGTGCTTAACAAGTTTGTAAAAGGGGGGGGGGGGTTGAATACAAACACAAGAATTAAAGTTTAATAAATTATTTATTGATAAATCAAATACAATTTACAAGTTTGTTGCGGAATAAGATTAAGACAGACTCAATTTAAACAAACTTAAGAAACACTAAGATGGTTGCACAAGAAATTCAGAGAAAGGGGGATTAAGAGATATAGAAAACAAAGGTTTCTATTTCGGGGTTCAAGGATTAAGCACACTTCAGATGAAGGGGTGATCTTCCTATTTATACCCTCTGCATTAAATGCATGGCAGGGCACTTTACACGTGGCGTTCACTGATTGGCTTTGGGAGTCTGACTTTTGGGAGAAATGCTTTCGGCCGAACAATGAACAGTGTAGTTGACAGAGATGTTGTATGAATTTTGGCAGAGACATGTCCGTTCTGACATATCGTACTAAGTTGTGCAAGGTGAGACAAAAGGAAACTTGAGGCATAAGCTAAGTGATCATTTGATCGCTGAGTATCTCTTTCTTCAGAGATATCAAGAGTTCAGCGATCGCTAAAGCTTTTCCTCATGTTCCTTCGCGTATAAGTAGATTCGTCTTTGCTTCAATGATATCCGCATCAGGTCACTAGTAGACTTGTCTTTGTTCAGCAACTTCGTCTTCGATTCAGCTATGAACATCTGTTGACGTGAGGCTTGTCTTCAGGGATTACGTTTACTGTTTACATCAGAAACTATCAGTGATAACTGAACAAACTCAGTCTTATCGCTGATAGTGAAACACTAATACATAGAAATGTTTATAAGAAAGATTATCAGCGATAACTGAACAGACTCATTTTGATCGCTGATGGTGAAACACTAATACATTTTAAAACGTAATTTTCACTAAGTATAGAAGAGGGTCGTTATCAAATTACTGAGAGAGTTTGGATCAACAGCTACCTTCAACCGTTCTCAAATGCTCTTTACTTTGTCCGCCGTTTCTTGCACCACGTCCGGTCCGGCTAATTACTTTTCACCCGCTTCGAGCCAACAAGTCGGCGTTCTACATTTACGTCCATACAACGCCTCAAATGGTGCCATACCCAAACTCGAGTGATAACTATTATTATAAGAAAATTCCACCAATGGAAGGTGAGAGTCCCAATTTCCCCTGAATTCAATGACTCACGATCGTAACATGTCTTCTAGCGTTTGAATAATCTGCTCGCTTTGTCCATACGTTTGAGGGTGATACGCCGTACTTAATTTTACTCTAGTCCCCAATTCTCTTTGAAAAACATTCCAGAAATGTGAAGTGAAACGACTATCCCGATCAGAAACGATGGATAACGGCACCCCATGCCTCGAGATCACCTCATTGGTGTACAATCTTGCTAGCTTGTCCAACGACAATGTTTCTTTCATGGCCAAGAAGTGCGCACTTTTCTTCAATCGATCCACTACTACCCAAATGGTGTCGTGGCCCTTCAACATCTTTGGTATCTTTGTCACGAAGTTCATTGTGATGTGATCACATTTCCACTCCGGTATTTCCAAGCATTGCAAGCTTCCATATGGTTGTTGGTGTTCGGCCTTCACTAGCGAGCAAGTAAGGCATTTCTCCACGAAGTTCACCACATCAAGCTTCATAACCGACCACCAATAATTCAACTTTAAATATCTATACATCTTTGTGCTCCTGGGGTGTATAGAATATCTAGACTTGTGCGCTTCTTCCAAGAGTAGCTTTCGGCATTCTCCCAACTTGGGCACCCAAACTCGTCCTTGGAAACGTTTCAATCCTCTACTGTCTTCCGTCAACCTAAGATGTTGTTTTGTCATCGCTTCATCCTTGAGGTTCGCTTTAAGTAACGCTTCGGCATGAGCATTCTTTATCATATCCATAAGGTTTGAGATGATCTCAATCCTTGCCAATGAGATTCGCACCGTTCCACTATACTCTTTCCGGCTTAACGTGTCCGCCACAACATTTGCCTTTCCTGGGTGATATTCAAGTTCACAGTCGTAATCTTTCAACAACTCCAACCATCTTCTTTGTTGCATATTCAACTCCTTTTGATCAAAAACATACTTCAAGCTTTCATGGTCGGTGTAGAGTGTGCACTTCGTACCGTACAAGTAGTGTCTCCATAGCTTCAAAGCAAACACTACCGCCGCTAATTCGAGGTCATGAGTGGGGTATTTCTTTTCGTGTTCCTTCAATTGCCTTGATGCATACGCTATCACCTTGCCTCTCTGCATTAGAACACAACCTAGCCCCATCTTGGATGCACCACTGTAAACAACAAATTCTTCTGTTCCCTGGGGTAAGGATAAGATTGGAGCTTCACAAAGTTTTCGTTGCAAGGTACGGAACGCCTTCTCTTGAGCTTCAGTCCATGAAAACCTCACATTCTTCCGTGTCAACGTGGACAACGATGATGCGATTTTGGAGAAGTCTTGGATGAATCTTCGGTAGTACCCGGTGATTCCCAAAAATCTTCGGATTTCTGTTGGGCTTCTTGGAGGCTCCCAATTCATCATTGCTTCAATCTTTGTTGGATCTACTTTCACTCCTTCTTGGGTAACCACATGGCCGAGAAATTGAACTTCTCGCAACCGAAATTCACACTTGGAGAATTTGGCATAAAGTTTCTCCCTTCTTAGCACCTCTAGCATTTCCCTCAAGTGTTGCTCATGTTCCTCCTCATCCTTGGAATATACTAAGATGTCGTCGATGAACAGTATGACCGACCGGTCCCAGAATGGTCGGCACACACGGTTTATCAAATCCATGAATATTGTCAGCATGTTCGTCAACCTAAAAGGCATCACTAGGAATTCATAGTGCCTGTACTGAGTCCTAAATGTCGTCTTCGAAACGTCCTCCTCTCGAACCCACACTGGATGGTATCCCGATCGAAGATCAATCCTGGAAAGGCATCTGGCCCCTTGCAATTGATCAAAGAGATCATCTATTCGTGGTAACGGATATTTGTTCTTTATAGTCACTTTTTTCAACTCTCGGTAATCGATGCACATACGCATCGACCCATCTTTATTCTTCACAAAGAGCATCGGAGCTCCCACGGCTACGAGCTCGGCCTCACAAACCCATTCTCTAGCAACTCTTAAAGCTAAGTCATCATTTCCTTCATTTCTGTTGGTGCGAGATGATACGGTGCACAAGCTATTGGTGCCACTCTCGGAATTAGATCGATCCGAAACTCCACTTGTCGGTCAGGTGGAAAGCCTGGTAAGTCATCAAGAAACACGTCTGGAAATTCGTTGACGACCTTCATGTCTTCTACCTTTTTCTTTTCTGCCTTGGCATCTACCTCAAAGGCTAGATACGAAGGGTACTTCTTCGTCAGATACTTTCTTTCTTTAATGGATGAGATGATGGCCACTTCTCCTTTTCGCTTGTCGCAATATACAAAGACGAATTCACCATCCCGGACGGAAATCCGTACGAGTTTCTTGGAACACAAGATCTCCGCTTGATGCTTCGCCAACCAGTCCATCCCGACCCCCACATCGAAACTTTTAATGGTCATGGGAATCAAATCCACTTTAAACTAATCACCATTTTTTTCTAAACAACAATCCCTTAGGATGTCTCGTAGGACTACTCGTTTCCCATTTGCAACCTCTATGACTAAGGCATCATGAAGAACACTAGTAGGCACATTCAAAGATTCGCAAAATACATTCGACACAAAGAAGAAATTTGCACCAGAATCAAACAATACTCTAGCAGGTATGGAGTTGAGTAAGAACGTACCCGACACCACATCGGCGATTTCCTTAGCTTCCTCTTTGGTCATTTGAAAGTCCATCCCTTGAGCCCTAGGGACGATCTCCTTCTTCGGTTAAATCCCCGAGCTTCTTCCTCTCGCAAGGCCTCTCAGTTTGGGGCACTCCCTACGCACGTGCCCCATCTCTTTACATTTATAACAGATTGTCCCGCTAATGGGACACTTGGAGCTAATATAGCCCACTTTACCGCATTTGAAACATGAGACTGGGTTGGGGTTGGAGTTGGAGTTGGTTTTGCAAAACCAAAAATGCTTGCTTTTGCATTTCGGACACCACTTTGCCTCACGACGATTATCAAAGCTTTTACCTCCCGGTTGAAATCTCGGCTTCTTGAACGAACTTGGCGGGCTCTCCCACATTCTCTTCTCCCCAACCTTCGTCTTCTCTTTCTTGTCACGAGCATAGAGTATTTCCATCACTTTGGCCTCTTTGATTGTTTCATGGAGGTTAGAGGCTTTGGAGTTGCGGACCATTGACGTCATGTCTGCGGGCAAGCCTTTCAAGTACGCATTTACTTTTTCCTTCTTGGTTGGGATCACATTCCCCACCAAGTTTAGTTTCTCCATAAACAGTTGGGTGTACCCCTTCACCGAGAAATCCCCCTTTTTAATCGACTGAAATTCCTCCTCTACCAAGTCCATATCTTCTTCATTGCAATACTCTTCTAAAATCTTTCTCTTGAACTCGCCCCAAGACATCTTAGCTAGCACAGACCCCTCTAGAGTTGAGGTGAAGACAGTCCACCATGTCTAGGCCGAACCTCGGAGCATCTGAGAACCATATTTTACCTTTTGGCCCTCCTCATAGTCACAAGCTCTGAAGGTTTGCTCAATTTCTGTAAGCTAGTTCATACACTTTACGGGTTCATCGGTTCCAGCAAATTCCTACGGTTTGCAGCAAAGGAAGGACTTGTACGAACATCCCTTTACCGGTTGCCTTGTTTCCAAAGTCCCTAATCCTTCAGTGCAGTTCTCGTCTCCTGTACCCCCGGAACTAACTATGACCATATTTTCTTCAATTGTCTCGTGTCGGCGGTGATTCACCTCTCGGTCTTCTAGCAGCTTCATGAACAGTTCCTGTTGTTTTGCATGGTCTCATTCATGGATTTCATCATATCCATCATTTGTGTTTGAGGGGTTACCTCAGTCAGAACTGGATCAACAGTGGCAATGTCGGTTCTCAGGATTTGCTTTATCCTCCCGCCAAGCAAGGGCGAAAGTGGAGGTACCACTACTGCAGTTTTATTTGGCCTATCGGCCGTGGATTCGGTCATGACTTGGCCCTCCGATGACGATTGAAGGTAACTCCGAGTATTTACCATTTTCATCTGTCACACAATCAAGTGAGGGTAAGAGATGGGCTACACAAGATTATACACAAAAAACGTACTAATACAGTTCATCGATCATCATAATCATAGTAATTCAAGCATACTCACATAGAAATATATTCATAATATTAATATCTAAGTGCGATTATGAACATACTTTATATAAGGATTCTCGCTACCATTTCTTACAATTCTCAACGGTGCAGTTACCGTCGACTCTAAGACCAACCCATCTTAGAAGTTCTACCCGATTCTCACTATTCATTACCTGCTGGTCTCAACTTAAGTCTAGGCATCGGGATTACATACCTAGTTGGCTTAAACTTGGGCTTTGATACCAACTTGTAACACCCTAAAAATTGAGCAAATTAAAAACTCAAAATTTTGGCAATATAACGTCTAAAATACGGGGATCCAAAATACCCTGTAAATAGAAACATCTTAAATAAGAGTAATTCCCAGTTTTACGACAACTAAGAACCAATTTAAGTTGGGTGAGTTTCACCAAAAGTTTGCAAAAGAATGGGACATAAAGATTACAACAACCTACTTAATATATAATTAATTCAAACTAGATTAAAATGGGTGTTGCTATTCCACTAGATTCTCTCTTCATAAAAAAATCCCCAAAAGACCATCACTTCAAGATCTTCTACGTGCACGGTTGAAAAGCCCGGCATCCCAGATTCCACCGCTAGTGGGATATGTGAGAAAATCAACAATCATAACAAGTGTTCGGATGAAGCCTAGTGACATCTCATAAAATAAAACAATATGCAATTAAGATCATCATAATACAATACTTGTGTTACCAAATCCCTTGGCATTATAATGTTATTCCCACTTGCAACAATGTTCCCAAACTTGAACATAAATACACAAGAGATAACCCTTGAAATATGGGGGATACCCATTTCCATCGGGGTGACAGGTACACGGGAGTGGAGTCACCCATGATGTTATTGGATTACAACTCATGTCTCGGTTCTAGTTCCCATGCCATCAAGACATTACAACCTCAAACTAAATAGGTGGACTTGGGAGAAGCTTGATTCACTTGGAACTTTAAGACACTAAGATCACCCACTTGGCCTCAATAACCCTTCTTGAGGTTAGTAAATTCTAGGTTTGGTTTAGATCATTAATGGAGGAGGGAGAAGAGAAATGAGATAGAAAATCGCCCCAAAAGGAAGAAAAGTCGATCTACAGGTTTGTGTTTGGTGTGTGTGTGTGTGTATGTTTGGTTTCCAAAACGACTCTTATTTACAGCCCCTTCGGTCCCGATCGCGACTATGACCATGCAAAGTCGCCCGTGCCTCCCCACCTACTGCTTGTCGACGACGAGGATGCCACAGCGACTATGCCATGACATTATCGCTGAGCATAGTCGCACCTATCCCCCTTGATGATGTTCAAATGGTGCGACGAACCCTAGTGCGTGAAATCTATGCCATGGTTATTGTACGTATATGCATGAACATAACCCAGTTACATAATATCACCAATATACGCATATATACATGCTTATACACATTTATACATAATCCCATATATGTAGTTACTTATATAATATAAATATAAATATATGTAACATGATATCCCTAAGATAAACGAGAGGATGAGGTCACAACGAACGGATTTTAATATTTGAAAGGAAAACAGATGGGGAGGGGAACTTACTATGAAATTCAGGATGTTACAAACATGTTTTCACACACTTTGTTCAATCTGAAATCTGTTTATAAACAGTTTTGTTGGTTCATTTTTCAGTAATTCTCCTAGTTCCTGCTACATCAAGTTGAAGTTAGGAAACTTGATGTTTATGTATAGTAACTAAAAATCTTAATTGTTGTTGGTTTTGATAAACCCTTGAGCATCAAAGTATACAAATCTATTTATGAATAGTTTATTGATGCAAACCTGTTGATCTCAGTGTATAAAAATCTGTTATACAAACCTGTTGATGCCAATGTATACAAATCTTTTTGTAAGCAACTTGTTGATGCAAATCAGTAAATTTTTTAATAGAACCATATTGGTGTACACATACTCTGATCACTGCTTATACAAACCCGTTGATAAGCAGTTTTGTGACGTAAACCTGTTATACAAACATGTTGATGCCAATGTATACAAATTTGTTTATAAACAATTTGTTGATACAAATATGTGAATTTTTTAACATAACCATATTGGTTTACACAGACTTGATCATTGTTGTTTTACATATGACCATCACTGTGTAGATTAAATTTGACAAATGTTAATTAAGATGCACACGTAATTTACCTTCCTTGTATTATATATTAGCATTATTGCTAGCAATTTTATAGGTTTGTATTGGTTTATAACATATTTTGTAAAACGAGAATGTGTATAATAGCTTATGAAAATCTGGTATAGGGATGTAAATCAGGTTTCTGTAACAGGTGTGTATTGGTTCATAACAAGTTTATATTGGTTTATAACAGGTTTGTGTAGAGGTTTGTGATCTGGTATGTGGCTGCAAATCAGTGTATAACCGGTTTAATAACATAATGTCTATAACACAATTTGTATAACAAAATGTGTATAACAAGTGTGCAAAACTGTGTATAATAGGGTTTCAAATCTGTGTATAACAGGTTTTAAATCTGTGTATAATAGGTATGGGGATGGAAATATGTGTATAACATGTTTCAAATTTGTGTATAACTATTTATAACAGGCATGAGGATGCAATAAGTAAATCTGGTATAGTGTGCAAATTTGTGTAAATGGGATGCAAATCTATGTATAACAGGTGTGCCCAAATTTGCCAAGTATGTGCAACAATCAGGTGTGTAGAAACAGAAAGTGCAAAAATAGAATGTGCAAAAAACAGATTTTGCCAAAGTGTGTGACACAGGTGTGCAAGCACAGGTTTTGGGACAGATTTGGACAAATTTGAGAACCACATTTGCTGATTTGGATTTTATGGTGTTGGACATAATTGTGAACCACACTTGGGCACCAACAGTTTCTTGTAAACATGGATGAGATCATCCATAACCAACAACTTCCACTAATGGATGATGTGTTAAATCCACCAAGTTAATTTGAGATAAGACCTCTTATCTCATGTGCATATATATATATATATATATGCTAAATCCATTACTAGTTTTTTCAAGAACTCATGGTGAGACATTTTTTTTCAACAAATGAAATACCAATTTTCTTTTTCAACAACTCATGGTGAACCACATTTTCAACAACTCATGTAATACCAAATGAAATGCCATGGTGATTGTTTGGGTAAAATTTCACAAGTCACGACCGACGCAAGGAAACCAAACCAATCTAAGGATCATTCTTGTATTATGTCAGGATCGAATTCTCAACAAGAATTATGAACACTCAGAAACTATATTAAAGAAGTTGCGGAAAAACACTTTAATATTCAATAAACAGAAAAACAGTATGAATCACAACTTGCAAACTTTACTTAATGATTCAAGTTACAAGCTTTTCACTCACAACCTCAATCTTGAAGAACAGGCTCTTTCAAGACGAATTCTACTTCTCTAGAATTAGGAACGATGCCTTGAGGTTGATTCTCTCTCTAGAACAAAAACTCAGAATTATTCTCACAAAAGTTACCTAGCTATTCTAAACAAATCTATACATATATTGAAGAATAAAAGATAATTACTAAACATAAAAAGATCTTCAAAATAATCTTCATAATTATCTTCAAGCTTTCCATGTTTATCTCCAGACGCAATCTCTTCAACATTATCTTCAAATTATCTCAGAAGCAGCATTAATCACCTTGGAAGCATTAACTGAGTCTTGGCAGTATTAACTACTAAGCAGCACTAACCACTAGCAGTACTAACTTTGTTCAAGCAGCACTAACTTTGACTGGCAGTATTAATTCTACTAAAAGTAGTACTACCTAGCAGTATTAACTTTGAGATCCTCTGACAGTACTAACTCTGAACTAGCAGCATTAATGACTTGGTCACATCTTCAGTTCCCAACAATCTCCCCCTAACTTGACTTTTATAAAGAGAAGTCAAGTTCTTCAGATGCTTCCAAAACTTTCATTGATTCAATCCAGTGTTAGGATCCAATCCCATACTCTGATTGATTGTTCTCTGAATTAGATACTTTGCCATTTCTGAATTTGGTGCACAACCTAGCTTCTTATTTAACATGGCATGAAGCTTCAGACTTGTGTGATTGTAGACCCTATCCACTAAGTAATACTCCATGTGAAAAGTATCCATGGCCAATTCATAGACTCCACTCCTTTCATACAAAGTCCATCCTCTAACAGCTTCAAACACATCTCTGATTATATGCTTTACTGCTTCTGGATTGAATAACATACACAAATACTCCATAACCAACTTCACAATTGGTAACCCTGGAGCTTTCAACTAATCTGTATGTAATTTCATACCAACTTCAAACATCTCTTCTAAATCAGATCTTGAACATTCTCTGACAATTCTATTCCATGTTGAAAACACATAATACTTCTCATCCTTTCTTTTCAGCCTGATATACTCCTTACCATCCACCTCCATAGTATCCCAGTGGATAACTTCAGGAGGTTTGAATCCAACAGGTTCATCTGTGATAGGCTTTGGAATTTTATCCATTACCACCATGTACATATTTACATCTGAACTTTGTGGTACTTCCTGAGATTCAGCTCTCTTTTCTTCATTCTTAGGTGCCTCTTCTTCTTCAGCAACCTTTTTCTCTTCTTCTACTCTAGGCTTCTTGTCAATTTTCTTTCTTTTGGCCATCATCTTGGTTCTCTTCAGAATCCTTTGACTTTGCCCTATAGTAGCTTCCTTCTTCTTTTCTTCCTTTTTCCTTTCCTCTGATCTAGGACCTTTAAAAGCAATAGACTTAACTCTTTTTATTTTCTTGATCTTCTGAGCTAAAGTCTCTTCTTCCTTAATCTCTGCCTTTTCTTTTGTTGGAGTTCCCTCTTCACTTTCAGGGAAGGGTTGATTAATGTTCACATCATGCCTCTCCTTGGCTTTCCTTTCAAACTCCACTCTGGCCTTTTCATTACTCTGCAGTTTTCCCATTTCTTTCTCATATAAGCCCTTGACTTGATCAAAAGTCATCTTTATAAACATTTCTTTCTTCACACCAATTGCACTCCTCAAGAAAGTTATCATCTTGTTTCTTTCCTGAGTTGCAAGGTAAGTTTGTGAAGGCCTTCTCTTCTTTGCACTTGATCTGGCCATCATAGCCTTTCTCATGCTTATTGCCCTTTGCTTTGCTTTCTCTGTTTCCAAACCTTTCTGAAATGCTTCATTTAATTCATTAGCTAGTGCTCTGGCTATCTCTCTGTCTTTCTCAACCTGCTCTTTCTCTGCTTGATTTATCTCTTCTTGCAGTTTCTTGGCTAATGCTTCATCTGACTCAACCATCTTTTGCTTTTTGGTTGGTTGATCAGATTCTATCATCTTTTCTTTCCCTTTTCTCTTTGCATCTGCAACCATGTCTTTCTTTTCTGTTCTCTTTGCTCCCCCTTCATTTATGACCACTCCCTTTGCTTTGGGAGTGTCATTATTTGCTTTTACAAGCATCTCTGCTACTTCAATCTCTTTAGGTGTTAACCCTGTTACTGCTGCTTGTGTAGTTTCAGCAGCACTAACAGTTTCTGCTGCTCCTTTTGGCTCAGCAGTAGTAACAGTTTCTACTGTTGGGGTTGTTACTGCTGCTGGTGTTGTTTCTGCTGCTTCAGCCTTATTTACTGCTGCTTTGCCAATTTCTGCTGCTTCAGCAAATATTTCTGTTTCTATCACACCTTCAGCTTTTTCTTCAGCCCTCTCTTCAACAAACTCTCCCTTTGCTTCAACATTCTCCCCCTCAATCTGTTGATCCATCTTTTCTGAGCTTGAACTCTCCCCCTTTTTGGAAGCATTCTCCTCCTCCTTTTTGTTTGCCACCTCTCTCCTCCTTAGAACAAACTGCTTTCTTCTTTTCTTGGCAATGAGTTTTCCCACCAATTGCTTGAGTTTTGAAATCTGCTCTTGTTGGGAGATGACCACTTGCTGCAATGCCTTGATTTCCTTTCCTTGATTAACCACATCAACATTGATGTTGGCTATTGTTTCCATCAATTCCAAGTAAGTATAGCTATCCTCACCTTCTTTAGGTGTTTTACCCACCCTTGAAGGATCATTGGAACCTTTTGCCATCAATTCATCAGTTTCAGTTATGTCCTCACCCTTTTTGGATGTTTTGCCCATCCTTGAGGGATCCTTGGATCTTTTAGTAGTGGCCTTCTGCCTAGCAGAAGCACCAACTACCCCCTTGGTTTCTTGGCGCCAGGGTCCTTTGGTTGATTTCTCACCCAAAGTTGCCATGGGGAAGGTCTTAGAGATGTTACCACTGTCCTTCTCTGTGCTAGCAGAAGTAGTGGCAGCCTTCTCACCCAAATGCTCATTCATCTCCTTAGAGAGCACCTCCTCAGGGTTGGGAGACACCCTAGTGGTTTCCCTTTGGATATTCTCTATTGGAGAATGCTCCAATAGAGGGCTTTGAGGCTCTTGGTTAATAGTAGGTACAACAAGGGAAGGAGCCTTGTGTACCTTTCTCTTGACATAAGTCTTGGATATCATAGGAGTGGGTTTAGCAGCAAAGGACTGAGGAAAAATTTGAGAGAGGGAAGGTTGGGATTGGCTCTCAGTGGGTTGGTCTAATGAGGGCCTTGACCCTGAGGCCATACCTTCTTGTGGTTGGGACACCACCATCATTGTTGAGAACAATGGGGTGTCAACTCCTTCCGAGTCCCTAGCAGATCTTCTCATGTTTGAGAAGACCTTGCCTTTAGGGGGTTTAGGTACATATACCTCATCAAAGTGAGGTATATCCGTCAATTCATTGGTTATAACTGCCTGTACAAACCTGGGATACATGAAGAAACTCTTCTTGTTGTCCAGGTTTGAGACAAGATCATTGAAGATCATCAGAGAAAAGTTATATTTTCGAGCAGTAGATAAACATACCAAAGCATAGGCAATGGTACTGCTAAATTGGCTCCAGCCAGTAGTTTTCTCGGAAATACAGTGCATCAGGGTATGAACAAAGAACCTCCATTGGGGTGAAAATTGAGCTTTGAAAAACTTGAAAATCCCCATTTGGCCTTCATACCCCATTCTGGTGAGGTTTGAAAACAAATCCTCATTTGGAATAGAAGATATACCTGAAGCATCGTCTAGACGTAGACAGATGCGAATGGTTTCCTCAGTAACTGTCAAGGGTTTGTCACAAACCCTTGTTTTGATGCACGACACTCCGTTTTCAGTGCTAGTAGTGGCATTGGCCCAGAATTGCCTTTGATGCTCTATGTAGATGGTAGGAGACACAGTGAGAGCATGAGCAATGTGGCTTGACCTCAGAAAATCGACTATCTGGTAAAAACCTTCGGCTTGTTTTGGCTTTTGGAGCATGGCTATCTCGTTGTGCTCATCAATAAACACCATTGAAGCCATCTGTACGCAAGGATTCTTGACTAGCGAGCACTGGATGCTTGAGAGAAAAGAGTGAGAGAGAAGATGAACAGTAGACAAAGAGTCGTTATGATCTTTTAGGCGGGGAAAGGGTATTTATAGCTTGTGGATTAGAAGCAGTATTAACCCTAAAATTTTAGTGAAAGCAGTATTAACAGTGAGCAGTATTAACTGAGAGCAGTATTAACTGAGAGCAGTGTTAACTGAGAGCAGTATTAACTGAGAGCAGTATTAACTGAGAGCAGTATTAACTGAGAGCAGTATTAACTGAGAGCAGTATTAACTGAGAGCAGTATTAACTGAGAGCAGTGTTAACTGAGAGCAGTATTAACTGAGAGCAGTGTTAACTGAGAGCAGTGTTAACTGAGAGCAGTGTTAACTGAGAGCAATATTAACTGAAAGCAGTATTAACTGAAAGCAGTATTAACTGAAAGCAGTATTAACTGAACACTGGCAGTAGTAAAATTGTACTGGCGGTACTAAAACTGTACTGGCAGTATTAACCATACTTACACTTTTAAGCTTGTGATAAACTGAGTACTGCTATACATTTCCTGAGAAAGAAGATTAGTAACACCAAGCATAAACTATATACAGGTATTGAACCACTTTTTAAGTAGGAGCTTATTCAGAGTTGATCATTCCCACACTTGTTACCAAGAAAGTGAATCTACCCACATCAAAGGCTTTGGTGAATAGATCAGCAAATTGGTTATCAGTATGAACTTTTACAACTTGAATAAGCTTCTTTTCATTGTAGTCTCTTATAAAGTGATACCTGATCTCAATGTGCTTTGTCTTTGAGTGCTTGACAGGATTATTAACAATGCTAATAGCACTGCTATTATCAATAAAGATTGGAGTGTGTAGAAAGGTTACCCCATAGTCCAGCATTTGATTCTGAATCCATAAGACTTGAGAACAGCAACTTGCAGCTGCTATGTACTCTGCTTCTGTTGTAGATGTGGACATTGTGGTTTGTTTCTTGCACTGCCATGATACTAGTCTTGCACCCAAAAACTGGCATCCTCCAGAAGTAGATTTTCTGTCCAAGTTTGTTCCACCTAGGTCACTGTCTGAGTATGCAATTAGGTCAAATGATGAGTCATGAGGATACCAAAGTCCCAATCTAGGTTGCCCTTTGAGATATCTGAATATCCTCTTAACAGCTTGATAGTGTGATTGCTTTGGCCTAACTTGAAATCTTGCACACACACAGACTGGAAACATTATATCTGGCCTAGAGGCTATAAGATACATGAGAGAGCCAATCATGGATCTATAATGATGAACATCCATATCCTCCCCCTCAAGATCTGCTGTTATCTGCTTGTGTGTCTCCATAGGTGTGCTGGCAGGCTTTGAGTCTGAGAAACCAAACTTGGTTAGAATGTCCTGCACATACTTGGACTGACAGATAAATATACCATCTCACTTCTGTTGGACTTGGAGTCCAAGGAAGAAAGTAAGTTCTCCCATGGAACTCATTTTGAACCTTTGATGCATTAGTTCCTCAAACTCCTTGCACATATTGTCTCTTGTGGATCCAAAGATGATATCATCCACATAGATTTGGACCATCAAGATGTCCTTCTTCTTTCTCTTGATGAACAGAGTCTTATCAATGACTCCTCTTTCAAAGCCATTTTCCAAGAGATAGGATGACAGAGTGTCATACCATGCTCTTGGTGCTTGATGCAGTCCATAAAGTGCTTTCTTCAGTTTGTATACTCTGTCTGGATAGCTTGGGTTTTCAAACCCTGGTGGTTGACAGACATATACTTCTTCTTCAATTGAGCCATATAGAAATGCACTTTTTACATCCATTTGATAGACTTTGAACTTCATATAAGAAGCATAGGCCATGAACAATCTAATTGCTTCTATCCTAGCCACTGGTGCAAATACTTCTTCATAATCTATTCCTTCTTCTTGTGTATACCCTTGTGCCACCAACCTTGCTTTGTTCTTTATTACTATTCCTCTCTCATCTCTCTTATTCCTGAAGACCCATTTTGTGCCTATTGCTCTTTGACCTTTAGGAAGGTCTACCAGATCCCAAACATCTTGCAGCTTGAATTGTAGCAGCTCTTCTTGCATGGCTTCTATCCAACTGGAATCTTTCATAACATCATAAGCCTTCTTAGGCTCAAGCTGGGATAGAAAGCAAGAAAGCACTGTATGCTGTTGGTCTTGCATATCTTGCAGCCTACTTTGATTTCTAGTCATCATAGGAGAAGAGATATCTCCTATTACCAGCTGAGGAGGAGGATTCTTTTGTGTTCTTGTTTGATGACTAGGTTCTTCATTGAGTCCCACCTCTAGATTGGAGTCATTCAACTCAACTGAGGTGATTTCAGCAGCTACTTCTTGTTCTTTATTTTCTTGACTCTCCTCATCTCTTCTTTCTTCTTCACTCTGATTTGGTTCAGTAGATGGCTCCTTTTCACAGTCTTCAACAGGATCTACTGTAGGTATGGGAAAAATCACAGACTGAGGTATGATGTTGTGTGATTGTGTAATTCCTGAATCTGAGCTTCCTGATCCTGCATTATTATCACTACTGAAACCCAAAGAGTTAGTTAGTGAATCAATGTCAAACAACCACTGAGGACCTGAACCAATTGGATTTGGTGTATTCTCATTGCATTTGACATTGTCACTTTCTTCAATTATTCTAGTAGAAGAATTAAAAACTCTGTAAGCCTTACTCTGAGATGAATACCCAACAAGAAAACCATCATCTGCTTTGCTATCAAACTTTCCTAAGTGAGTTTTGATATCGAGAATAGTACAAGGACACCCAAAAGGTTTAAGGAAACCAATAAATAGTTTTCTGTTGTTTAAAAGCTCATATGGGGTTTTGTTCTTTGGCTTGACCACTAGAACTCCGTTTTGGACATAACAGGCAGTATTAACTGCTTCAGCCCAGAAAGTAATTGGCAGTTTTGAATCAGCCAACAGAGATCTAGCAGCCTCTATTAGTGTCCTATTCCTCCTCTCAGCAACTCCATTCTGTTGAGGAGTTCTAGGGTCACTATATTGTCTCTCAATGCCTTTTTCTTCACAAAAGGTGTTTAGATCAAGATTTTTAAATTCAGTTCCATTGTCTGATCTAATGACTTTTACTTTTTGATTTGTTTGGTTTTCAATTCTTAGGATAAAGGATTTGATCAGTCCACTTGTCTCATCCTTAGTCCTTAGAAAATATACCCAAGTAAATCTAGAGTAATCATCAACAATAACTAAGAAGTATGATTTCTTGCCTATACTCATAACATTTGTAGGACCAAACAAATCCATATGTAATAACTGGAGACAAGAAGAAATTGTATTTAACTCTTTGGACTTATGAGAAGTTTTGTGCTGTTTGCCTTTAAGACAAGCAATACAATGATCATCACATGAAAAGACTTTTGATGGTAAACCTCTTACAAGGTTGTTTTTAACAAGTTTGTTCATTGTCTTGAAGTTCATGTGACACATCTTTCTGTGCCAAAGAGAGGATTCATCCACCGAAGCTTTTGAAACAAGACAGTTCAGAGAAGAATCACTTGAAACATTGTCCATATCGAGACAATAAACATTGTCCTTTCTTGGAGTTCTAAGTAGTATCATGCTTTCATCAACTACCTTGAATCCTGGAGCAAGGATCATACATTCTGTATTGGTAAATAATATACTATGTTGTTTGTCACAAACCTGTGATACACTTAACAGGTTGTACTTTAACTGATCAACATAGTAGACATCCTCAAATGTCATCTTACCTTTTGTAACATTACCTTTTCCACTTATTTTTCCACCTGCAAGATTGTCTCCAAATGCAACATGTCCTCCATTGATATGCTTGAAATCCTGAAGGCATGACATGTTGCCTGTCATGTGCCTAGAGCAACCACTATCAACATGCCAGATGCTCTTCCCCTTAAGCTGTTGGTTGCCCTGCACATAAGATAAATCAGTTAGTATTGATTAGTAACCCAAGCCAAAGTGGTCTTGGGTACCCCTTTCTCATCAAAATATTTACATTCCTTCTTGACAAGATTTTTAAACTTTGACTCCTCATTGCTGAAGTACTTTGTCACAATAATGGGTTTGGATGCACATTTGCTAGAAGCAGTACTGGTTTTAGAAGTACTAACTGCATTAGCAGCACTTGCATGCTTAGCAGTACTAACCTTGTTAGAAGTAGTAACTGTGTCAGCAGCAGTAACTGTGTTAGCAGTAGTAACCTTTGAAGAAGTACTAATAGTGTTAGAAGCATTAATATTCTCAGCAGTACTAACACTGGTAGCAGCAGTATTGCTTCTGGCAGCACTATCCCTGTCAGCAATACTATTTGATGTAGCAGTACTAACAGTTTTAGTGCTTCTAGGCACCCACATTTTAATACTCTCTTTTAAAACCTTTTTCTTCATGTGGCCTTTGGTTTCAACAGATTTCTTAGCCACATGTTTCTTTCCAGCCTTCCTATAACCAACAGGTTTTTGCACAAATCTTTGAAAGTTCATCTTTTGGTTAATAGGGTTAAAGAAACAGTACTTAGCCAAATGATTCAACTTGCCACATATGAAACAAGGTTTTGGTCTGATTATTTTACTCAGATCAACTCCTTGTTTCTGAGCCCATTGATTATTCCAGTTGCTTTGATTACCTCTCTTTGTACCAGAATTTAGACTCTCAATTTTATTGCAAGCACACTGTTTACAAGGGCCAGGATTCACAACAGTGGTCTGTTTGTAATGGACCTTGTTGGCCTTTCCTTTGGTCTTTTCTATCTCTTTAGACTTGACCCAGATCCTTCCACCACCCTCATTGGTAACAATGTTGTTTTCTAAGGGTAGCTCTTTACTCACAGCATTGTTCCTATTTTCACTGGCTTCTTTCTCAGTCATATCCTCAACAACCACCTCATCCAAAGGATCTATCTTAAAGGCTTCCTCATACAAGTCCTTTTTCTCCTTGGTCTCTAACAAGTCTGATGTAGGAGGGATGTAGTTGTTGTTGTAAGGAGGGGGTGTGTTGTTGTATCCAACACCAGGCTTCATCTTATCATGAATCTGAGCCTTTAGAAGAGAATCCATTGCTTTTGAAGCATATGAAAACTTTTCTACATCAAGCTTAACCTTAGCTAGTTCTTCTTTCAACTTATCATTCTCTTCTTTGGACTTAGACAGTTTGGTCTCTAACTCATTCTTTTCCCACTTCCAGTAGTTTGTGTCATAAGAGTGTTGAAGTTCATTGGCTTGGAAGCCTTTGATTTGTTCTTCAAACCTCTCAACTATCAACACATAATCTCTTCTGTCCTTTTCTAATCTTTTGAGGTCATCACACATGTTTTGGTTGTGATCCCTGTACCTTTTGACAGTGTCTATGCAAGATTGAGTACAAAGATTAGAAATTACCTCAGAGGGGAGATCAAACACCTCTGCGATAAGAGCTTGATTCTGAATGGCTTTCTCAGCTTGGTCACTCCAGTCAAACCCCATTCCTTGTTGAGAAACAAGGGCTTGAGCAGAGTTCTTGTTTTGATTGTAGCCTCCATTCTGAGCTTGTTGGTGGTTGTTATTTGGCACACCACTTCTGCACTCTCTAGCAAAGTGTCCCTTCATGTGGCACTTATAGCATTCCACCTTTGTCTTGTCAAAACCAGCTCCATCTTCTCTTCTTTGAGAGAAGTTGTTCCTCCCAGTTCTTTTAATAAACTTCTTCACCCTCATAGATAACTTGGCCATCTGCCATTTAATGTCCATCTCCTTCAGATCATCAGGGTGAAGTTGTTCCAGATCATCATTAATCAAGGAGTTGTTGCTGTGACTGGACAAAAAGGCTTCAAAGACAGTTTCAGTGCCTTTTTCTGAATTCACTCCACTAGCAGCACTAACTGCTTCAGGGTTGGCAGTAGTATCAGTGGATGCTGATAGAAGTGCAGCATTATGAATATACCCAGTGGGCTTCTTCTTAGCTTTTACCTCATATTCAAAAACTCTTAGATCATTATACAGATCATCTAGTTCCTTCTCTTCCAGATTGTCACTCTGTCTATATGAGACAGTGTACATAGTCCATTCATCCCCAAGAGATCTGAGGAACTTCCTGTTGATATCATCTTGCTCCATCTTCACTCCAACAGTAGCCAGTTCACCAATAAGCTTGTTGAACCTGTCAAAAGTTTGAGTCATAGACTCATTCTTTGAAGAAGTGAAGTTCTCATACTGCTGCTTCAGAACATCCCTTTGATTTATTTTGGTGCTCTTAGTTCCAGCAAATATTTTCTCTAGAGCATTCCAGAGAATCTGAGCATCAGTGCAGTTGCAGAATTGATGTTGATATTCATTGGGGATGGCCAAGAGCAGAGTGCTCAAGGCCTTCATCTCTGTCTGCCTGATCTTTCTCTCACCATCTGTCTTTGGTGGAGGTCTTTTCCCATCTGGTCCAATCTGACCTTCAGTAGAGAGGCCATTCTCAATGACATCCCACATTGAGTAGTCAGTGAGGAGAATGTATTGCCTGATTCTGATCTTCCACATGTCAAACTCATTGGGTTTGAGCATTGGAACCTTAGAGACAAGAGTACTGTTTGATTCTGCAAAGTTTTCCATGATGAATGAATGAATGTTTCTGAGAGAACAGGCTCTGATACCACTTGTCAGGATCGAATTCTCAACAAGAATTATGAACACTCAGAAACTATATTAAAGAAGTTGCGGAAAAACACTTTAATATTCAATAAACAGAAAAACAGTATGAATCACAACTTGCAAACTTTACTTAATGATTCAAGTTACAAGCTTTTCACTCACAGCCTCAATCTTGAAGAACAGGCTCTTTCAAGACGAATTCTACTTCTCTAGAATTAGGAACGATGCCTTGAGATTGATTCTCTCTCTAGAACAAAAACTCAGAATTATTCTCACAAAAGTTACCTAGCTATTCTAAACAAATCTATACATATATTGAAGAATAAAAGATAATTACTAAACATAAAAAGATCTTCAAAATAATCTTCATAATTATCTTCAAGCTTTCCATGTTTATCTCCAGACGCAATCTCTTCAACATTATCTTCAAATTATCTCAGAAGCAGCATTAATCACCTTGGAAGCATTAACTGAGTCTTGGCAATATTAACTACTAAGCAGCACTAACCACTAGCAGTACTAACTAGCTAAGCAGTACTAACTTTGTTCAAGCAGCAATAACTTTGACTGGCAGTATTAATTCTACTAGAAGTAGTACTACCTAGCAGTATTAACTTTGAGATCCTCTGACAGTACTAACTCTGAACTAGCAGCATTAATGACTTGGTCACATCTTCAGTTCCCAACATATTACGATAAGGTCCTGACGATCACACACATCGAGAGTCACGATCGTCACTTTTGACGATGGTCGAGAGTTCCTCACGTCCACGACCAGGAAAAGAACCTCTCGATGGACTTATAACGTAACTAATGATTATTTATCATTTATTACATACGACCGTTTTCTTTTATGAATCCTTTATTTCAGGTTTAAAGCACATAATGACCAAACAGATATAATGGACGAACGTCATCAAGATCAATCATTATCAATAGGGCTGTAAACAAACCGAACGAACACGAACGGAGGTTTGTTCATGTTCGTTCGTTTAACTTAACTGAACACGAACGGTAAACGAACAAAAATTTTTGTGTTCATGTTCGTTCGTTAAGAAAATATGTTTGTTCGTGTTCGTTTATGTTCGTTCATTGAGAGCTAAACGAACGTAAACGAACGAACATAAATGAACATATACGAACGTAAACGAACGAACATAAACGAACACAAATGAATAAAAAACAACCACCGTTACACATCATTTCCTTCGTAAAAAATAACATAACAAATAAAAAAAAGGATAAACTTAGGAGGTATAAAAAAAGGAATTTTAAAAAATTAATTTAATTAATGTTTTGACACATTAATGTCATAATATATATATAAATATATTTATATATATATAAACAAATATAAACGAACATAAATGAACGTAAACGAACATTAACGAACATAAATGAACGAACGTTCACGAACGTAAATGAACGAACGAGAACATTGTTCATGTTCGTTCATTTAACTAAACGAACAAAAAAATGTATTCATGTTCGTTCATTTATTAAATAAACGAACATAAACGAACTTCCCGCCGAACAGTTCATGAACGGTTCGCTGAACGTTCGGTTCGTTTACAACCCTAATTATCAATATAGTTGGACATTTAATGCTCATTTATGGTGACCATAAGCTATATATACAAGGCCTGAAGAACCATTCGGGACACTTAAACACATCTGAATCATATCAGAAACACACAACACTCAAGCATACTCAAGTTATTCTCTCTCAATCAAGAACTCTCGACGAAGTACTTCATCACACGACGAACAACACAATCTTACGATCTATTTATTTTCATTTGTATTATCGTTAATTGTACTGTTAATTGCTCATTCTAAAGGACGACGTCCCTGTTTGGCGTCCATAGTGCATTTGACGATCTCTGCTAACCGCGTCACAAAATTTTCTGTCTTTTATTGACTTTTATTATCTGTCGAACGATTTGTCGATCGATCGCTTACTTTAGTTGTTAAAGCTCCACATCGACCTTAGATCTTCATTAGGAGGATTTTTGGCATTAACAGTTTGGCGCCCACTGTGGGGCCCCAGCTAGAGTAAAATCCTCGACAAAGAGTACGGCCTACTAACAGTTTCAGTGCAGCTCTTTCGACTAGTAGGATCATGGAAGCTCAGGGAACTCAAGACCACATCATTGCTCAAATACGTATGGAACTTGATGTTGCTCGCAGTCGCATTAAAGATCTAGATGAGAAGAATCGCAGAGCAGCTGAAGAACTTTCAGCGATGAGGAATAAAAATGTGGGAAACCAATTTGGGACTCAGTATGGTCCAAGACCACCTTTTTATATGCCTTTTGCTGGTGTTCAACCTCCATTGCCTCCATACCCAAGGCCAACGCAAGGTATTGGAAAATCCACTGGAGTCGTCTCATTTTCTATCCCGACAATTCTAACGATGCCACCATCAACGACAATATTTCCATCGACGTCTGTGCCTCCTATGCATGCACCAATTAATGTTGATGCTGGAGAGACATCGCATCGCAATGGGTTTTTTCCAAATGCAGGTGTCACGTCTCAACACTCTGGATTTGTACCAATTTCTCTCCCAACGAGCAACGGTTTCAATCTGGACAATCCTGTCGCACGACGATTAAAGCAGTTAGAAGAACAAAATGAAAGGATGATTTCGTTACTCGCAAAGCTTCCAGGAGATGTTGTACCTATGGACGTTGCACCAAGGACCGGGTTTCAAGAATCACCTTTCATCGACGAAATCTCCATGGTCGACGTCCCAAAAAAGTACAACATCCCAACGTTCACTCTAAAGTACTCTGGAATTAGCGATCCGTCCGAGCATATCGCACAGTATAAACAGTTGATGTGGACTGTGTCGATACCCCATCAGTATCAGGAGGTCTGAATGTGCAAAAGCTTTGGTGCGACTCTCACGGGTTCTGCACTTCAGTGGTTGACTAACTTGCGACCCAAGTCTATCGACAGCTTCGCAGAACTGGTCAACCAATTATGTCAACAGTTTGCTAGCAGTCGTAAGATGGAAAAGCAAACTAGTGACCTCTATTACATCACCCAGAAGACAGGCGAGTCAGTTCGGAACTACTTTAATCGCTTCAATTCTGAGATGATGAGCGTACGAAATTGTGACGTCAGAACTGCGATCGAGGCTTACAAGCGAGGTCTCGATGACAGTTCAGACCTGTATTTGGATCTAACAAAGTACCCACCGAAAAACATCGAAGACGTTCGAGCTTGAACACTGCCCTACATGCGGGTCGAGGACGATGCGACCTTCCGTCGCACACACTCTAGTGACAAAAAAGCGTTGAGCGTCAAGAAACCGTCTTCAAGGCTAGATCGACCTCCAAGGTTGAGGCATCTAAACAAATCTTGAACGTGAGATTTGACAAAAAGAAAAATTCACCAGTGAACGAGTTTCCCCAGTATCCTATGATTTTATCTTACAGATTCAAAGGAACATCTAAAGAGGTGGTCGAGGCCCTAAGGAATGTCCAGACCAACGTTAAGTGGCCTCCAAAAAGCGAAAAGGATGATGCCAAGAAAGACAAATATGAATGGTGTGACTTTCATAACGAGCATGCCACGTCACGGACAGTTGCATCGCCTTACGAAGAGAATTGGATTGGCTTGTACCAAAAGGCCACCTACAAGACTTGCTAGGCGTAAACGGTCGTCCAGCTTCACCAGAACACGCAAAAGTTGTTATTTGTGTGACTGGAGGTTCTGATATTTATGGATTAACTTACTCAACAGCCAAGCTACACGATAGTCGAGGACCTGAAGAACTTCCCATCTCACGATCGTCACATGAACTAGAGTAGGACGCCATTCCTATAACCTTCGATCTAGAAGATCTTGGCGAACAATCGCAAAAACATCACGATGGCTTAATCATTCAGCTTACGATTAGGAATTGCTCGACTAAGAGAATCCTGTTCGACGGAGGAAGTTCTGCCAACATCATTTTCCTTAGCACGATCAAAGCTATGGGGATTAACAGGTCAGAAATCGTGCGACGTTCGACGGTCTTTGTAGGCTTCAATGGCGACATAGCTAACACCATTGGGGAAATTACTCTACAAGTATTCGCTAAAGGGGTCAACAAGCAAACCAAATTCAACGTCATAGATTGCTCGTCAACATACAACATTATCATAGGGCGACCTTGAATTCATGATATGAAGGTTATTCCATCGACATATCATCAGAAAAATAAGTTCCCTACGCCTTGGGGTGTTCAAGAAGTTAAATGTGAGCATAAGATCTAGCAATTACAGAACCAACATCATTGACGACTATCGATTGGAAGAAGTTGTCTTGGATAAGGATAAACCTGATAGGGTCGTCTTCGTAGGTACGTCTCTCGACCCTTCCTTAAAAAACCACTGATTTCCTTTTTGCAGGATAATGCCGACTGTTTTGCCTGGATGCACAAGGATATGGTTGGCAACGACTCTGAGGTCGTCTCACATCGATTCAACGTCGATCCGTCGTTCAAACCAGTCAAACAAAAGCAACGCAAATTCGCTCCTGAGGGAAACAAAGTAATCAATGAAGAAGTCGAAAATCTACTCAAGACTGAAAAAATTCGGGAAGTAAAATATCCCTAATGGTTAGAAAATGTCGTGGTCATACAGAAGAAGAATGGGAAATGGAGAGTATGTATCGATTTCACTGATCTCAACAAGGCTTGTCCTAAAGACCCATTCCCATTACCTCACATTGACACTATGGTTGATGTGACTGTCGGACATGAACTCTTAATGTTCATGGACGCATACTCGAAATACAATCAAATCTTGATGCATCGCGACGACTAAGAGAAGACAACATTCATGACAGATAAAGGGATTTACTGTTATAAGGTCATGCCTTTCGGTCTCAAGAATGTGGGATCAACATACCAACGACTGGTCAACAGGATGTTCAAAAAGCGTCTTGGCGACACAATGGAAGTATACATCGACGATATGTTGGTGAAATCAAAACAGGCGATCGATCATATCGATCATCTGAAACAATCATTCGATATTCTTAAGGAGTATCATATTAATGAAGCTCAGTCCAACGAAATGCTCCTTCAGAGTAAGTGCAGGGAAATTCTTGGGATACATGGTCACACGTCGTGGGATCGAGGCCAATCCTGACCAAATAAAAGCTATCATGGACATTAAGTCCCCGCGTAACCTTAAAGAGGTCCAGCGACTTACTGGAGGAATTGCGGCATTAAACAGGTTTATCTTTCGATCTTCAGATAAATGTCACTTATTTTATAATGTTTTGAGAAAAAATAGAGGCTTCGAATGGACGAGCGACCATGAAAACGTGCTCCAAAATCTCAAAGAGTGCATGGCATCGCCGCCTTTACTATTGAAACTTGAGGATCACGAGGTCCTCCAGCTCTATCTAGCCGTCAGCTCGACTGCTGTAAATGTCGTCCTAATCCGTGAGGACGACAAACAACAGCTTCCAATCTATTACATAAGTAAGTCACTTCTCGACGCCAAAACCAGGTATTCCTCTATGGAAAAACTTTTGTTAGCTTTAATTACAGCGGCAAAAAATTTACGTCATTATTTCGAGTCACATTCTATAATTGTCGTGACTAACTTTCCTCTTAAGTCTGTCTTGAGGAAACCCGAGTTGATAGGTCGTCTAGAAAAATAGAGTATCTACCTTAGTAGATACGACATTGAATACAAACCCATGACTGCTATTAAATCGCAAGTACTGGTCGACTTCGTCGCCGATTTCAGCTCGAAATTAGATGTACCGACGGAACCTGTGGCCACTCTCGACGACGCAACCTGGACTTTACACGTCGACGGATCATCCGACACTCGGGGGGGGGGAGGTCTTGGCGTCGTCCTCATGTCGCCACAGGGGGGCAAGATAGTATACTCCATACGATGCGATTTCAGAGCTACGAACAATGAAGCTGTATGAAGCTTTGATCGTGGGAATGAACATGGATCACGACTTAGGGGTAACAAGAATTCACGTCAAAAGCGATTCTCTCCTAGTCGTGAATCAAATGAATGGGGAATTTGCAACTAAGGACTCTAAAATGACGCCTTATCTCAAAAAAGCCAAAGCCAAGTCCGAGGAATTTCAGGATTTTTCTATTTCACAAATCGAGGGATCAAAATACCCAAGTTGACGCATTGGCTAACCTTGGATAGGCACTTGGACAATCCCCATTTGACGTCGTTCCAATAGTTCATCTGGCGACACCATCCATTGAAAGCAAAAACGACCTCCAAGCAATAGAAGAAGAAGACAATTAGTCAAGCGACATCAGAAGATTCTTAACGAATGACCAACTTTCTGAAGATTAAATGGAAGCCCGAAAAACCAGATTTAAGGCATCGATATACATTATGATTAGAGGAAAACTCTACAGACGATCGTCGACAAGACTAAATTTACGACGTGTTACCAATAAAAACCAAGTCCAAAGCATTTTGCAAGAAATGCATGATGGAGAGTGCGGTAATCACTCAGGTGGATGTAGCTTGGCAAATTGTATCACTCGACATGGATACTATTGGCCGACCTTACAACAGGATGCAAAGTTGCGACGCATGTCAACGACATTCAGGTACGTCACATAAACCTTACCCTTGCACTTGACTTTAACTCCATGGCCCTTCATGCGATGGGGAATGGATAATGTCTGCAAGTTACCTTCGGCCCCCGGGTAAAAGGTATTCCTTCTAGTCCTTACAGATTATCTTTCAAAATGGATAGAAGCGGCTGCTTTCTCCCAAGTTCTGGACAAATAAGTCATCTCTTTTATCCAGACTAGCATCATTTGCAGGTTCAGAATCCCATCCGAGATCGTATGTGATAACGGGTCTCAATTCATAAGCGATAGAACTCAGCAGTTCTGCGAATATCGTAACATCAAAATTACGACTTCGACGCTATGGTATCCTCAATCAAATGGACTTTCTGAGCCAAGTAACAAAATGATCATTAACTCAATCAAGAAAAGACTCAAGGAAGCAAAAGGCAAGTGGGTCGAAGAACTTTCGACAGTTCTTTAGGCCAATCGTACAACGACTCGTACATCCATAATACAAACTCCTTTCTCTCTGGTCTATGGTTGCGAAACGGTCTTGCCTGTCGATATCCAATTTCCGACCTCACGACACACGTTGGTCGATCACAACTTAGTGAACCTAAGTTACGACCTCAACGCATTGGAAGAATTACGGGAGTCGGCATTAATTAAAATGGCATCCCAGAAACAATTGGTCGAACTACATTTCAATAAGAGTGTTAAGGCTAAGATTTTTCAAGGAGGCAATTATGTCTTGCGATGCGTGTTTCAGAACACCGTAGAACCAAACTCAGGTAAGTTGTCCATCAAATGGGAAGGTCCATACCGGATAATTGAGGTTGTTGGAAAAGGAGCTTATCGATTGCAAACACTCGACGGTCGCGACATTCCTCGAAGTTAGAACACGATACATTTGAAGAAGTATTTCTTTTAAACATATTTGTTTTTTCTTACGATTATCTCTTCATGACTATTACTGACTTAAGCATCGGAGAGTCTTTGGCCAAGCCAACGACCCCCTCTAATGTCATTTCACTGCAGGATCAGTCGACTATCCGACTACACTCATGGTTGTACGATCATTTCGCGACCAAGTCATACGATCTGCAACCTGGTATCAGGAAGTCTTACCTTGATCACAAGTTCCTTTGTTCCATCCTTTGGATTAACATTTACTTTTTGATCGTACATGATGGTCGTTTTTTACTTAAGGATGATTTAAACATATGGACAAGTTTACTCCAGACGCAAATTCAATCTCGATTGACAGGTTTATAATTTGTGTTGATCGCAAGTTACTTGGTAAAATTATTTACTTGCCCAATCATTAGTCCATCGATTTATGCTTGAGAGTATTGAATGTCGTGAGTTACTTGGGAAATTTCTATCTCTACATTCCTTTTAATGTTTGTCGTGAATGATTTATGTAATGGTTGTTTTGACAAAGTAAAAGATTGCGATAGAATAAAGTTTCGATAGGTTTTATAGTCAAAAGTTCTTGTATTAATATCTAAAAAGATACTACAAGACATGGCACGACCACCAACGGTCGTCCGATTGAAAAAGAAAAAATTTCAAAAAGCTAAAACTAAGGAGTTGCCTGCTTCTGGCCTCCTGCTACTGGGGGTCGACCGCAACATTTCTACCTTCGAGGGAGTCCTCCCCCGACTCGACTTCTTGATTGTCTTCAGAATCGAGATCTTTCTCGACCCCGATCGATCACAAGAAGAAGGCAAGTTCACCTTCTGCCGACGTCAGGGGGTTCAGTCCCCTCAGGTGGCGTCTCATCATCGCCACTTGAACCTTGAGGCGAGTGAAAGCCTCCACGGACTTCACCTCCTCTTCGATAGCGGCGACCTGCTTCTTTGTCACCCCCAAATCTGCCCTAAAGGCCTCGACATCTTTTTCATTCGTGGTCGAGGCTTCCTTAGTCTTCTTTAGCTCCGCCTCTGTCGCGGACGCTCGACCCAGGGCCTCCCTTAGCTGTCCCCGGAGCTCCTCCTTCTCATGACCGACAACCTCAAACTGGTTAAGGACATCGTCAAGACGGATGGAGTATTATTCCTTCTTGGCCTCTGCCTCCTTGGCCTTAGCCTCTGCCACCAGGGCCCTAGTCAGTGCCACCTGCTTTTTTGCCAAGGCAGTCGGAACTAACCTCCTCACCTGGTCCATACGGGTGTTGAGGATTAGCCCCGCTTCGAGAGCCTACACAATCATACGACAAACGATTAGATCGTAAGACAAATAGCAATTAAAAAAATCTTACGACTAAAAAGTAACTCACCATAAAAGAGAACCCTGAGACATGGGCGGTTTGGTCGTCGACCTATACGTCCTTGTATCGGTCAGAGAACGACAATAGAAGGAATTTCTCCAGATGGGGAAATAGGGACCTCCTACCCAGCAGACCGGACGACATAAAGTCTGGGGAACCTTCTTCTTGTCCCTCGACGGAAAGTGAAGCTCACATCGATCGGAGTTGGAACTTCACTCTTCTGGGGAGCCTTCCCCTTGTCCCTCGACGGAGAGGATTGACTTTCCACCCCAGATGGTGGAGATTGAGAAATCGGTTCAGCGTCCATAACGGGGGCGTCATCGTCTTCTCAGGAATAGTGGCCTCAGAACCACTACCCTTCAAAGACTGTTCCCTCGGGACCGTCTTCGATTTCTTTACCCCCAACCCAGATGTCGGGGGAGCTTTTCTTTTGATTTCTCGCCCTTTACGGGTGAGCTGCGCAATGACCTCTCTTTTAGAGAGACTCGTTGTTGGTTTCGCGGGGGTCAATCCTCCAGAAAGAAACAAAATACATACATAAGTAACGTCCATGACTAAACTTATGAAAATAGATAAGTAAGTGGCGTCTCATAAGGCTAGACCTTACAAAGATCTTACGATCCCAAGGAAAACGTCTTACAACTAAACCCTAAATGATCTTACGGCCAATGAGTGACGTCCTGTGACTAGAACCCACAAAAGTCTTGCGACCAGTGGTGACGTCTAATGACTAGACCCACTAACCTACGACTAGCGGATGACGTCTTTTACAAAATAGACCCCGAAAGGTCTTACAATCGATAGGTGACGTCCTACGACTATACCCTATAAACTAATCAAGGGACGAAAACTTACCCGTCATCTCTGGAGTACCTTTGTCGATCTCCTCCTCTTTTTCTCCTTCTTCCGCTACGGAAGTAGCAATTGACGACCCGACGTATTGAACGTCCTCGTCTTCGTCAGCAGTAGGACGAGCAGTGAAGAAGGAACGTTCCTCGACACTGAACTCGAGGAATCGTTTGATCTTAGCAACTGAGTCAACAGAAGGGGCGACTATCGAGAAGTCAATCACTAGCAAAACAAAAACAAACATTAGAAAACTTTCAAAAGATACAGCAGAAGACGAAGTTAAATACTAAAAGACTCCATGTCTTACCCTCAATATTCCACCCAGTCGTGAGCCACTACTCATCGTCGCCAAGCGACGCAATACGTCCGAAAACATATGTAACACCCTGAATTTTGGATTATTGGTTAATTTGTAATGTGTTATATCTGGTTTCGTTCAGCTTTTTCCGTCAAAGTTGAGTGGTGTTTGCGTTTTGGAAAAACGTCAAAATTCGTCTGGGAAGAGCAGGCTGGCGAGAGTGCCAGGGTCACTCTCGCGGAAGGCACAATCGCGGGGACTCGATGGCCCGCGGTACATAGTCGGTGAGAGTGCCCGGCGAGAGTTCCAGGGTCACTCTCGCATGTCACAATCGCGAGAGAAGTGGGATCCGCGGTACATTCTCGGCGATAGTGACTGGCGATAGTGCCCTGTCACTATCGCGATGTCACAATCGCCGACGGGGGTTTTATCTTTAAATGTCTGATTTCAAGAGGGGAGCTCATTTATTTCATTTGGGGTTTTTTTGAAGGCAGCCGATTTTCTCTCCTAGGTAAGACTTCTTCACCTTATAACTCAATCTCTTCAACATTTAATCCTCCCTAGAATCTTGTTGGGTGTGTTAAATGCTAACCTAGGGTTTCTCTCCTTTGGTAGTCAAGTTCTAGCCATTTGGTGAACCAAGGTTCCTCCTCGCCTACTTCTCATCTCCTTGAACCACCTAGGGTTTGGGGTATTGGAGCAACCTAAGTAAGTTTTCTTAACTTATGTACATGCATACTTGCACCATTACTTGCTTATATGAAATGCATGATGTTGACCTAAAAACTAGGGTTTTGCTTATCTTCAATAAATAAGGTTTTTGGGGTTAGTGGAAGTGTTTAAACATGTGGAAGAGTATTATTTACAAGTCTTATAGAAAAGGGGCAAATCATGGTGTAAGTCTACATCTCTACATAATGAAATGTCAAATGACTAAATTCTTATCAGCAGTTAGGGTCACTATACTAGTTGGGGATTTGTATGTGGTTAAATGAGTTGTAGTTTCTTATGGTGAATATGTATCAAGCATGATCACACTATTTGGGCCAATAATATGTTTGCATGAAGATTGTCATCTATAATTGTTCATAACTCTTGTTAGGAGTCTTATATCTATTTCCTTGTGCACGAGGATTTAGATGGTATGCATGATTATTGCATGGTTATTGCCGTTGGGCATTTTGAGTAGACAATAGGGGCGCAAGTCCCTTAGTTATACACTCGGCTAGATTGGATAGGCACCATTGCCTGTAAGACCTTGAGGTGTAACCCGACAGGGTAAGCACTAGAGGCAGAGAGGGTTTGAGGATTGTGATGTCCGGCGTGGCATGGGAACTAGAATCGGGCTGGACGGTGAAATCCAATCTAGATCGCAGGTTACCCCGCTTTATATGGAAGATATTTGTGTATTATTTGTACAGGAAATTACAATGTCCCTATTGGGAGGTTTGGCAGTGACCTCCAGGCATTGGGAGCCGGTAACATTTAATTATTGTTCTTGTTTGCATTATAATTGGTATCGGTATAACAACCAATAGACTTCGTTCTAACACTTATGTTCATGTTTAAATGGTTCACAGGTTCCATTAGCGGTGCGAGTAGGATGTCTTGATCAGTCGGGATCGCACCTAGGATTCCTCCTTGGACCGGGCATTTTTGGGATTTGAGAAAGAGCGATTTTGAAGTCATAGTGACACCTATTTTAATCTAGTTGTTAATTGTTCTAGATTGAATAGGTTGTCATGTATATGTCTTATTTATTCCGTTACTTCATTATAGAACTACCCCGTCTCTTTTGGGTCTTTAGTCATCATGTTTACAGGTTTTGGATTCGCCTTATTTTAGGCGTTATTTTGCAGAAATTTTAAGTTTTATTTTACCTTGAAATTTTAGGGTGTTACAACATATCTCGTCTTCCACTTGCGGTCGTTAACCGCAGTCGCCTGAACCAGGGTACGAACCCCTCTATACTTAGAAAATAGGCTATACCGGTGGTTCGCCTCTGCCTTGACCGTGTAGGCCAGGAGAAGGTCGTAGATGGTAAATGGTGAGTCCCATTTATCCGTCAATCGTTCAATCATTTGAACGATTCGCCAAAACTGGGGCACCATCTTCCCTGGCGACAATTCGAAGATCGTGAGGAACGATCTCGATAGCAAGGAGTAGGGCCAGGTTAACCGATTTTGAATGGGTACTTGTATATAACGAAATACCCATTCGAGCATTGCTCTAGACGTAGCAATGTCGGAGGACAAAGTTCCACACTTTCAGGAATTCCGGCCAAGAGCCGAAATGCCTCAACGTCTTCCTCCTCGCTGATGGTACTGATTGGATCTGGCGACATAACAAAATCGAGATCGTGGATGGTCTCTATGTAAAACCCAAACGCATCCCAGTTCTTCCCAGGCTTACGGGCTAAAGTCTTGAAACGCATAAACTAAGGTTGAAAGATCGTACCTTAAATATCACTCTAACCTCGACTGGTTTTTGGCAACGATTCGGTGTCAGGTCGAATTGATAGATAGTCGACACCTTTCATCGACCTTTCGTACACCAGCTATCGGATGGACGACACCTGTCCCTATACCTGACACCACGCGCCCCACATCGCCATGACGTCGTAATCGCTAAACGGTTACACGTTTTCCCTTGTAATCGCTTTGGTTTTCAAGGGAACGATTCAGTTACAGATTTTGACACGTGTCCAATCTGGTTACAAAATTCGAAAAGTCGACTTGCCGCCTAATTTTCAAATTTTGGGGGCAAACTGTTTGGGTAAATTTTCACAAGTCACGACCGACGCAAGGAAACCAAACCAATATAAGGATCATTCTTGTATTACGATAAGGTCCTCACGATCACACACATCGAGAGTCACGATCGTCACTTTTGATGATGGTCGAGAGTTCCTCACGTCCACGACCAGGAAAAGAACCTCTCTATAGACTTATATCTCACGACCTTTATAACGTAACTAATGATTATTTATCATTTATTAAATATGACCATTTTCTTTTATGAATCATTTATTTCAGGTTTAAAGCACATAATGACCAAACGGATATAACAGACAAAGGTCATCAAGATCAGTCATTATCAATACTGTTGGACATTTAATGCTCATTTATGGTGACCAAAAGCTATATATACAAGGCCTGAAGAACCATTCGGGACACATGAACACATCTGAAGCATATCAGAAACACACAACGCTCAAGCATACTCAAGTTATTCTCTCTCAGTCAAGAACTCTCGACGAAGTACTTCATCGGACGAAGAACAACATAATCTTACGATCTGTTTATTTTCATTTTTATTATCGTTAATTGTACTGTTAATTGCTCCTTCTAAAGGACGACGTCCCTGTTTGGCGTCCATAGTGCATTTGACGATCTCTGCTACCGTTCGCGTTTTTTCCCTCGACGGGGTTTTTCGCGTCACCAAATTCTGTCTTTTATTATCTGTCGTACGATTTGTCGATATTTCGCTTACATTAGTTGTTAAATCTCCACGCCGACCTTAGATCTTCCTTGGGACGATTTTTGGCATTAACAGTGATCCACATTTTTTTGGTGGAAAAATTTCAAATCACACCTGTTAGCAAACTATATAACTACTGTGCAAACGAATGTTTATCAAAATTCAGTAGTCATCACGTATGTGCAAACTTGTTATATGATATGTACAACAGTGATCACTCTATTGAAACCAATATGTTTTCAAAATTCACTGGTTCATATATGGTCAGATGTAAAACAACATGTTCTGTTTGGTTTAAACATGTGCATAAAATTGGTCCTATGTAATTAAACTTGTTTGTAATATATATGGTCAAAACCTGCTTGTGAAAACATGTTTGTAATATATATGGTCAAATGTAAAACAACAAGTTTGTTGCTTTCATCTGTTGGTTCAAATGTGAAATATTGCAATATGCTTGATTTCAAATTTGGACAAACCTGTATGCATGCTGAATTAATGTTCTTTTTGAAACTTGTGAAGTAATCTAGTTTAAAATTTAGACAAACCTACGTTCACCAAATATGTCCACAATTCTAGCATGAGCTGCAAAAAACAATAACAACGCCTTTGGTGCCCAAATCTGCCCAAATTCTTTTATATATATATATATATATATATATATATATATATATATATATATATATATATATATATATATATATATATATGTGCACATTAGTATTTATAAGGAACTGTTGGTATGTGCACAATTCCATCTAGTGTATACACAAGACCATGTAAAAAGATTCCTCAAATCCCAATATATATATAAATGCAAGTCTGCAGTGTGGAATGTTGTTTATGCCCACATGAAAAAAAGTCAAACTTTGTAGATGTTTACATATTGCACAGGTGGTTTAGATACATAGCTCCACATTGAAGAAACTTTGTATAAACCGTTAGTGGTTTATATGCCCATGTGGTGTTCCTTTTAGAATCCTTTAGTTTATCCCCAACATATTACATAACTCTACATTGAAGAAACTGTGTATAAACCATAATTCTAAAATATTCCATAACTTCACATTGGAATATTCAAAATGAGAATTTTTATTAAAGAAATTGCCCCTTTACATAATTCTCAAATATTTTCACTAAACAAAAACTAAATTAAACCTTAAACCCTAAATAACCTATTAAACCATTTTAGGTCAAGTAAGAAATAATAAAATGACAATTGGGAGTGCTATTCCATGTTAGAACTTTTTTCATCCATGTTAGAACTTCTTTCTTTAGTACTTTGATGATGCTTCAAGTTCTTGTCTTGATTTTTCGTTGTCGATGATGTGATCAAAGCAGGTGAAACCTACAATAAATGATAGTCGATATTAGAAGGAAATACCTTAAGGAGAGGGAGGACGAAGAAGATGAGTACATTACGAAGAAGAAGAGGGAAATACCTTAGGTGAGGAACGATTTGTCTTGGCCTGTGTCGTAATTAGAAGAATTGAGGATTTTTCTTGGTCTCTGAAGGCTGGATCTAATCAAATAAGGATTTCAAAAGAAAAATTATAAAAATAGTTTATTTGAAAAGACATAATTGCCCCTCACAGTTAAACAAGGTTAGATGGAGGGACTTGATCTGCAACAAAATCCAAACCACGGTGATGTAATATGTAATTAATTCTTTAGGGGGGCCCGATCCATAGTTTCAAAAAACCACAAGGACCAAATCCGTAATTTACTCTTCTTTTTTTTAATTAACTATATAAAAGACTTTCATATACTTTGGATTAAATTTTTTTATTAAGAAATTAAAAATTTTAGGTATGCATCGAAGGAATATTAAAAAAAAATTTAGGTGTGCATCGAAGGAATATTAAGACTTTCACTGTCCCACGTTTGGTGCGATATGGGACAGGAACAAAGACTGGACAGAGTGGGACAAAATGAGACAAAAAAAGGTATTTTCTTGTTCCACCAAAATTAGTGGAATAACATGGAAAAAAGTGAGACAGAAACTAAAAATCACTGATCTACCTCCATTTGATATATAATCCTAATATGGTATTAGTCATAAGGGTCACCACTACTCATCTGTAACACCCTGGATTTTCATTATACATATATCGTTGTAATCTTGTGTTTAACCGTTGTCGTCAACACCCCGTTTAGTATATCGTTCGAATGCGTGGTTTTCAGTGAATCTGGAAACTTCTAGTGAGTTTCGCGACTTACTCGCGACTTATAGTCGCGGCATTAGTCGCGATGTCCGCTGTTGGTTTTAGGGTTTAAGAACGCAGGCGAGTTATGTCGCGAGTTGAGGTCGCGGCATAACCCGCGAAAGACCCTGGCCGACTTAAGTGGCTTCAGCCACAAATATCTCATTTGTGAGATATTCTCTCAGAATCTCTCTCCTTCTCTCTCTCTAAAATCGAGTCTCTCTCTCTCTCTCTAAATTTGGTAGTTAATATTTGGTGTTCGATCCGAGGTTTCGGTGTTTTAAGCTTCACCTCTACGTCATGATCGTTATCTGGTTTTCCGGGTTTTATTCTAAAACCTACTGGTGAGTTCCTACTACCATTTTACAAACTTTATACATGTCAAAACTCTTATTTGCGAAATCCGAAGTATTTCTACGGTATGATTTCATGTTCTCTACATTTTGATATAAATGAAGTTTTTGGTGATTTTCGAGATTCCCGATCAGTTTTGACTAAAATGACTGGTTCCGCCTTATTAAAAGTAAAATGATGTTTTACTTGCCTATGTTTGTGACTTATTGAAAGAATATATATAAACTGGGTTTATGATTATCTTTCTTACCAGCAGTTGGTCTGGAAAATGACATTTTGAAATATAAATGTGTTGAAAGCTGTTTATCTAACTTTAAAGTGGTCACATGAAATATTGTGACAAGTCATGACTATACTAGTGGATCCCTAGGTATCGAGTCGGCTTATTGTTGGGATGTTTGTACCCCTTCTGTTGTAGTTGGATACATTTGATCTTCGGGGGCACTTGGTACGGTTATGTGAGACCAGTTACTAACCATGGGTTAAATGTAGTCTAACGAAAGAGTATGACTAGTTCCTTGGGGGCCTCCCTCACATCGTAGTATGGACCAAAGCGTTCGTGGCCATGGTTCCATGTATTTAGCTCATAACTCGGATTTGTGGCTTACTTTGTGTTCCACTATAATCCTTGGTAAATCGGGTAATTCCCGTCATCGGAAGATGTGTTTTGGACCGGTTGTCCGTATATTATCAAAGAACTGTATTTTGCATAACTAAACCTTTGGAAGGATTTACCTTGACGCATTTGATTTTATCTCTTGAGATTTATGAACTGTATGTTATCACTAGGCTTTAAGCCTAACACTTTTTCTCAAATGATGTGTATAACAGGTTCCCTTAGCGGTGGGTTTCCAGGGTTTTGAGAGACGGGTTTGGTCTCGAGGCATTTTGAGATGACTAGTATTGTAATTGGGCATTTGTTAAGTCCCATTCTTTTGGTGAATTGTGGATTGTCAACTGATGTAATCTTGATAGAGGTGTCTAGATTAGTTTGTTGATGAATCCTATATCTATGTAGGTTTTATAAAGTCTTAAGGAGTGATCCCCTTTATGGGAAGTTTATATCAATACGAATGTCATGTTGCCATGTCTCCAGGTTTTATTTTATTATGATTTTTAGGGTGTTACATCATCGCCGCCACTACCACCATTGGCCACCTATACCTATTTCTCCACCATAACAACCTCCAAAACCATCGACCATCGCCACCACCACTACCATCATTGACCACCTCCACTAACACCGATCACCACCACATATGGCCGCCACCACCATCGACGGCCATCGGTAGCCACCACCAACCATCGTCGACCACTTCTACCTCTTCCTCTACTACTACAAAAACTTCCTCCCCCACCTCCACAACCACCGCACATTGCCACCTCCACCGATCGCCGCCACCACCGACTCTCATCGCCAACCACCATCGCTCGCCGCCAACCACTGTCAGTGAGCTCCGCCTCTTCCTCCACTACAACAACCTCTACCACTGTCCACCGCCACTACCACTACTATCGTCGACCACCTATACCTCCACCACATCAACAACAACAACCTCTTGTACCACCACTATCCACTATCTTTCATGTTCTTCACAACTACCGTCTTTTACCAGCCACCCGCTGCAACTATGCATCCACCAATTCATTAAGATATTCCAAATTGACTCAAATATTATATTTTCTTTATATGAATCGAATTTTTTCAAACTACCATTAATTATTTCAGATTCTTCATTTAAATTTCCGACCATTGTTTTTGTATGTATTTATATGTATGAAAATTGTGTAAGAAAATAAAAATGTTTTTTAATTAAATTATTTAAAGATATATTTTATTTGTGTTATTTATAACTATT
This sequence comes from Arctium minus, assembly GCA_954870635.1. Classification (NCBI taxonomy): domain Eukaryota; kingdom Viridiplantae; phylum Streptophyta; class Magnoliopsida; order Asterales; family Asteraceae; genus Arctium; species Arctium minus. Next base: position 55,263,253 of record OX941095.1, on the reverse strand, counting down.
ATATGACATATAAAATCATCAAACAAATTTTAGGGAAACTTGTCCATTCCTGTCCTATCCAGTCCTAGTCGTATCAAACACAAGACAAATATTTGTCTTGTCCAGTCCAGTCCTAGCCTTTTGTGATGTCCTGTCCAGTTTTATCTTGAACAGTCCCGTCTAGTCCCGTCCAATCATGTCTGCGTACCAAACGCTACCCTAATGAACTATAATGGGTCTTGACGAATCATATTTGACTTAATGATTGTTAATGAACCTTATTAGGCTTTTTTGGTTTTAGTGACTCTTAATGAACTTGATGGGGCCTTGATGGGTCATATTAGAGGTTAAGGTTTGTAAATGAACTATATTGGGCGTACATGGCGTTTAATGGCTATTAATAAATTGTATTGGGTCTTAATTGGCTATAAAGGACGATAACAAACTGTATTGGGTCTTGATGGGTCATAATGGACTCAATGGCTGTCAATAAACTGTAGTCGGCCTTAGTGACTCTTAATAAACAGTATTAGGCCTTGTAGGCTATAGTGATGATATTGAACTCTATAGGGATTGATGGGCTTCAGTAGCTCTCAATGAACTATATTGGATATTGAAGGGTCATATTTGACTTGATAGCTTTAATGAACTCTATTAGGCATTTATGAGCTTCAATGGCTCTTAATGAACTATATTGGGTCTTAATGGTCTTCAATGGTTCTTAATGAATTATATTGGGCTTTCATGGGCATTTTGTGACTCTTAATGAACTATATTGGCCTTCATGGGCTTTAATAGCTCTTAATGAACTATATTGGGCCTTCATGGGACTTAGTGGATCTTAATCTACTATATTGAGCCTTGATGGGTCGTATTGGACTCGAGGGCTGTTAACGAACATAATTGGGCCCTCTTGGGTTGTATTGGTGGTAATGAACTGTATTGGAACTTAATGGGATTTAGTGGTTCTTAATGAACTTGATCGGGCCTTAATGGATTTCACTGGCTCTTAATAAACTATAATGGGTCTTGACAAATCATATTTGACTCAATGGTTGTTATTAAATCTTATTGGGACTTTATGGGCTTTAGTGGCTCTTAATAAACTTGATTGGGCCTTGATGAGTCGTATTGGACGTGGTAGTTGTTAATGAACTGTATTAGGCCGAAATGTCTTTCAATGGTTATTAATAAATTGTACTAAGCCTTGTTTGGCTATCGTGGGTGGTAAATAACTGTATCGGGTGTTGATTGGTCGTAAAAGACTCACTGGCTGTTAATGAACTGGATTGAGCCTTAATGGGCTTTAGTGGCTCTCAATGATCTGTGTTAGGCCTTGTAGGCTACAGTAGATACTAATGGATTGTACTAGGATTAGTCAATCAAGATTTCTTTTAATTATTTAAATACTGAATGTAACAAGGTTTGTAGCAAAGATGTGACAAATCTATATATATATATAGTCTCAGCTTAGTTATGGATTTTATCAAGATTTGTTTTGATTTTTTAAATATCGAATATAACTAGGTCTGTAGCAAAGTTGTGACAAATCTATATACATTTGTCTCGGATTAGTTACGGATTTTACTAAGATTTGTCCTAATTTTTTAAAAATCGAATATAAGTAGGTTTATAGCAAAGCCGTGACAAATCTTTATATATTTGTATCAGATTAGCTACGGAATTTATCAAGATTTATTTTGATTTTTAAAATTTGAATATAACTAAGTCTGTAGCAAAGTCGTGGCCAATTCATATATATTTGTCTCGGATTAGCTAACGTTTTATGAAGATTTGTTTTGATTTTTTAAATTTCATATATATCTAAGTATCTAGCAAAGTGTGGCAAATGTATATGTGCGTGTTTATATATATATATATATATAAATAATTTTCTCGGATTAGTTACAGATTTTATCATGATTTGTTTTGATTTTTTAAATATCAAATGTAATTAGACCCGTAGCAAAGCCGTGACAAATGTAGTTATTTTAATTATTTAATGAACGGATTTGCGACAAATCTTTCAGTTCAACTTTTTATTTATATAAAATATAATGGTTTTCATTCTCAGTCATTAATTCGTAGCAAATATGTACATGTCACGGATTAGCGCCGAATCATACATGCATCACAAACAATGTAAGTAAAAATTAAAACAATTGGTTTTTGTCGCCTATCCGTTGTTGATCATGCGCAAATTAGTAACAAGTCACTCCATAGCAAATTATTGGTCGCTAATACACAATTTTCTAGTAGTGGAAATGAGGTTTTCGTTCCAAACAATGTAGAGGAAAAAACTTTTCAATTTGTTGACAAACGAAATCTGAAAGTCTGTATATAAGGGGTATGGACATACAGACATAGAACATTATTGTTGTTTTCAAAAGGTTAACATCACATAAGTCGGAAATTTGGAGTATATGGGTACCCCTACTTGGATGTCCGAACATGAACAAAAACTTAGGAATATTAGACTGAAACATTATGTTGCTTCAACAGAATACGGTGAAAGAACTATTGATTTACACATATGACATTTTAACACAACTCATTTAGAAAAATCTAGAAGATGGAAAACGTTCTGAAAACACGATAGAACTACATATTAAGCTACCAAATAATGATACACACATAACCAATCATAAGCGAGTGAAATAAAGACTCAACAAACATCTACACACATTTCATCCAAGGAATTTTAACATTTAGGAAAAAATCGCAAAGGTAAAACTAAAGTTAATTGATTTATCGATTTTTCTGGAAGAACTTTTTTTACTTGGATATATATTTTCTTCCTTAATTGTCTATTCGGTTTGTTAACAGAGAGATTTTCAATCTCCATTTAGGCATTGTTTGGCAAAAATAAGCTAGCTTATAAGCTAGTGTACATGTTTGGATGACCATAAGCTAGCTTATTGAAACGCTACTCAAAGTAGCGTTTTGAAAAACTAGCTTATCAGCTACAAGCTAACTTAGCTTTTTTTTTGCCAAACATAACCTTAGACTCTCAGCAGGACACGATCTCAGGAGTCAACACTTTGACGATTTTCTAAACGTATTTTCAAAATTTTCCAAAATTTAACAAATCAAAGACTTTGGTATTCAAATATAAATCTTTTAAAAAACACAAAATGTGAAAATCAATTTTTTGTTCAAGACAAAAACTAACCAATAATCTTTTTTGAGAGTAAAACTCATAATCGCTTTAGAATTAGGGGTGGATCTACCCAAGGGGGGGTCCTGTGCACCCGCTCAAGTTCGTTTCGTAATGACGAAATTTTTTTCGGTACGTAAGGTGTACCCGCTCAACTACAGGGAGTGCTCCGTGGTATATACACTTTTGAGGATTGAAATGTGCACAAGTCCCAAAAAACCAAAATTTACTCTCGAAATTAACCAAAAAATCGAAAAATCTCTTGAAATCAATCAAAAAATCCCTCGAATCAACACAAAAAACCAAAAAAACCCATCGAATCAACACAAAAGCTTAAAAAATCCCTCTAAATCAACCAAAAACATAAAAATCCCCCAATAGAGGAATTCGGCTAAAAACACATCGACAACAAATTCTTAAGTTTTTCGTTTGTGCACCCGCTCACCTAATTCTGGGTTCGCCACTGTTTAGAATAGCCAAAGCGATACAATGAATGACAGACCCCGCATTTCACATAGGGTGGTAATAGTTCATTACCAACATATCTAGTGATCAAGACTAAATCACTAAACTAAAGCATATAAATATGCGCAAGTTATTATCATCATCATCTCGATAAATGTATAAATTAAAAAGAACGTTTTTATAAAGCAATGGTTTTTCTCTCTCACATAACTAATAGATTTTTATACGAGTGTAAGGGGTTGTTCGTTTGTGGCTTAATGGGCTGTATGGTGGATATGGCTTATTCGCTCAGTCATATCTAGGTGTTCGGTAACGACTTATTCAGTCAACCATGGGCTGAATCGGTCAGCTAGAAAAACTATGTCCTTTGGGTTCAGCCCTTTTTTTCAAGTCAATTTTCCCCATCTACCCTTCTCCTCTACTCCTTTCCTCTTCCATCAAAATCAGATCACTTCCTTTTCACGCCTCCTCTTTCATAACAAAACAAACCATGGTTGTTGCTTTTTACTTCCTTCACCATCACCGGCCTAGCTTCCAGATCTCGTCGTCACCGGTGTTCCTGACCTCGTCGGTGCCCTCGTCGTCGTCGTTGTTCCTGCCGTCGCCGTTGTTCAACCCTCAAAATGCATGGGGTTTAAATCTCTTATTATAGATTAAGGTATTGTTTGATAAAAATAAGCTAGCTTATTTTTTGAGTGATCGTTTGGATGCACTTAAGCTACTTAGAGTAGCTTATGAGGATTTTTTTATACATTTTTTGTTATTATAACCCTGATTAATATTAATTATGAATTAATTATTATTTATTATAAATAAATATTAATTATTAATAAATATTAACTTTTAATTATAAATAAATATTAATTATTCATAAAAATTAATTAGTTTTAGTTATATATTATCAACTTATTTTACCAATATATATTAATAATAATTATTTATAAATGTTATGAACTATATCAATAATTTTGTAATAATTATTCATATCAAAAAACAAATATAACAATCTTAAAAATATTTATGTAAGTTATATAAAATTAAAATTATACTTATTTCATATGCTAAATAACTAAAATATGCTAAATAATGATATATGAGTTTGACCAATTTCATTATTATTCATATTATATGTAATAGTTATTTAAAATCAATTTTAAATTATTTCTATTATTTAATTTTTATTTACCATCTTGTTTGTATTAATTACATATTATATTATTATAATTTGTTTTAATTATATTATTACAAATTTATTTGAATTATATAATGAAATATATATTTGTAATTGACTATTTTTTAAAGTTGTGTTTTTAGTAATTTTACATGTTTATAAACTAGTTTTTACCAAAAATAATTTATTAATCAACAAGCTTATCAGTTAGTTTGTCAAACATAGTTTTAATCTATCTAGACATAATATAGAAATCCAACAAGAACAATGCACACAACCAAAATTTGAAAACAATCGATTATTCGAGCAAAGATTTGTTACAAAAATGATAATTTCGATATTAAACTTAGAGCATCCACAGTGTGCTCGTTGAGAGGTTTTTGGGAACTTTTTAGGAGGTTTTTCAAAAAGTAAAAACATTTTTTTGAGGTTTTTCACATAGTGAAGAGGTTTTTCAATTGAGGTTTTCCGTAATAGGTCGTAACTGCACGACCTGCTTTTTCGTATTTAATCAGTTTTAACTTTATATAATTTTATAAAAGTTTCGCATTTAATCAGTTTTATTTATTAATATATTTAAAGTAATCCTATTTAAATATAATTATTAAATAAATACATAACGAAAGTAATTATATTTTTATGTTTTTAAAATAATATCTCAAATTTGACATATTTATACAATTCTAACAAATTTCATAATGTAAATTATTTATACAAATCTAACAGATTTCAAATTTGACATATTTGACATTGTATTAAAATATTTAAAAAAATTATGTAAAATAAATACATAATTAAATTAATAATATTTTCTTGATATAAATAAATATGTATTTGTATGAATTTTAATATATTTATTTTTATAAATAAAAATAAAAATGATATAAAGTTAAAATAGTGGAACCTTGAATAGTTTAAAAAAGTAATGAAAAAGCTTAGGTGAGGTTTTTCACATAGTGGAGGTATATAAAAGTTTTTAAGTTGTTGAGGTGGCAATAATGTGTAAGAAAAAACTATGAAAAAACTTGGTGAAAAACACGTACACTGTGGATGCTCTTATAGACGTCCGCACAAAAATATGTAGGCGTTTGTACTTTGAAAAGTATCGATCATTGGACAAGAAAACGATCCATTTATTGAAAAACAACAATAATGAAAATTTGAAATTTGCGAAAATCCTTGGGATTGGGATGATACCGTGGAAGTCCAGGAACATGATTTCTTTTGAATTAATTTTTTCTATTACTTTTGAATTCTCTAATTATTTGGAGTGCGAAAACACTTTTTGAAATTTATTTATGAGGTCTTCACATATATTTAAAGCTTGAAAATTACACAACTTATTTTTGCTTCAATGAAGATCAATTGGATTACTTATTTACATAAAGCATGAAGTTTGACAAATAGAACCCTTGAGTAGGGCATCAAATTTGGTATGTAGGAGTCAGATTACAAAGTTCATTAACCTGTTTTAATCATTTTCTAGTTCATGTTCCTACATAAGACTTTGAACATTTTTCAAAGGCCTCATACTGTTCCAACAAAAGAAAAAACATTCATTCGATTTATTAGATGTTGGAAAACATATATAGATCCCTAGCAATTGATCATTAAATTTCATATAATTAAAGTGAGCAATAATATTTGACCTATCGCATATAAATCCCATGTAGGGCATAAAATCTTGACTCCTGTTACTGATCCCCCACTAAATAGTCAAACTCAAATTAATGTTGTGTACATGTGTTGGGTAAATCGATATATTAATTTTTGTTATGCTGAAGTCGGTGCAAAGTTGAAATAAGAGAGTGACAGAGAAAGAAGTGACTTAAAGCCCTTTGCAAGATAAGATAAATCCCCACAAGCAATTACTAGCACTTGAGTCGTTTTCAAAATTTTCGGCTGTTTGCGTAACCCATGGAGGAAATAAAGCACTTCCTTTTAAGCTTAATAATCGGCTTTTCTTGAGTGAAAGCCAAGAAGTACATGTGCCAATAATATGGGTATATATAGTAGTATATGGCAAAAATGGTCATCGCCGGTTTCCAATAATGTCATTCCTTACGGTTGGTTAGGTTTATATCATCTATCTATATCTATATCTATCTATCTATATATATATATATGAACCCAATAAACTATTCCATTTTGAATAATTAAGTCTTTAAACTAATTTTTTGAATGAAAAAACCATTAAACTTTCTCATTTTGAATGATTAAGTCCTTAAACTATTTTTTTGAATGAAAAAATCATTAAACTTTCTCATTTTGAATGTAAAAACCATTAAATTTTTTCATTTTGAATGATTAAGTCTCTGGACATTTTTTTCAATAAATTAAATCATCGAACTTCTAAAAATTTGTTACTTACATCATTTTAACCCAAAAAAACTAACCTATAACCGGTTATCTTTTGATTCTTCCTCTTTTGATAGATAAAAAATAAATCAAAAAGAGGGAGATCGATGGTAGGGGCAACAACGTGTTAAGCGATATGGAGAACGGACAACGTTCGGAGAACGGACAACGTTCGGGCAACGTGGAGTGGCGAGGCGGAGCAATACGATTGTTTGTGGGAGATTTTAATGGCGTAGAGTTTGAGAAATTTAAAACTAATTTAGATTTATTTTTACTTTACACATTCATAGTCAGTTATAGGTATCTTTAAAAAAAGATAACCAATTTTTAGAAGTTCGATGATTTATGTATTAAAAAAAAGTTTAGGGACTTAATCATTCAAAATTAGAAAGTTTAATGGTTTTTTCATTCGAAAATATAGTTGAGGGACTTAATCATTCAAAATGCAAAAGTTTAATGGTTTTTTCATTCAAAAAAAGAGTTTAGGGACTTAATCATTCAAAATGGAATAGTTTATTGGGTTTTTTTGAACTTTTCACATATACATATATATATATATATATATATATATATATATATATATATATATATATATATATGGTTTATGGTTTATGGTTGAATTCTTTTGTTAATCTTCATATTCTTGTTAACTATGTGAATTAATCTAAGTCATCCATCTTGGTATTGGATGATTGAGATTAATACTTAATTTTTATTAAAAAAAACGTCTCATTTATAAATATGAAGGTGACATGACTGGTCAAGGATATTATGGGATAAAAAAGCACATAGTATTAATCCATATGAAACGCCTAATTGAATATTTATTTCATTACAATAGAAACGGATGAACATTTATTAAATTTATTTCATTACATATAAAACATTTATTATGGGGAAAAGAAAATAATTTAATCATAATATACAATATAATTATGGAAGCTTCATTTTTGTAACTCCCAATAAAAATTAATTTTAATTCAGAGAACACATAAACATCCCTAAAATGAACGGAACAACAATGAACATCGATAGAGATGAACATAAATGTTCATCGATGAACACCTTACAAATATAAAACATTGATAGATGGGAACATCGATGAACACCTTACAAACATAAAACATTGCATAAAACACATATGTTCATCTTTAATATATGAATGTTCGTGTGATTTACGAGTGATGATTAATATATGATAAATTTCTTGAAAAGAACGACTATACGATCTACTATTTTATCAAACATATGCACCGAAATATGTTTATCCTATTGATATGATTAAAAAAAATGTAGGATATAGAGATAATACAAGAATCGTAACCTACCATGTAATTATGGAAACTTGTTTTTTGTAACTCTTAATAAAATTAATGCAAAATTGTTAGAAATAAAATGACATGTATACCCTTTAACATTAAGAATTTCAATAATTTAAACAATACTTGAATTCCTATTGGTTGAGCAAGGTTTATAAAGTTAACAAGAAATGGATGGTTAACAAATGATCCTTGCTCTCTCTCTCTCTCTCTCTCTCTCTATATATATATATATATATATATATATATATATACATACGGAGGATTCAAACGAGAATGCTAATTATTTAAAAAAAAATACGAAAACATCTAAATTACGTGCAAAATCGTATATATTTTACGTTAACGGTAAAAAAAAATGTGCGGATGACTTTGGCCGCGACATCATATTGTGGGGCAAATTCACGTGAATAACATGTAATTTTGTACATGATGTTAGTGTAAAATCACATGTAAGGCCGTTTTTTTATTCTCTTAATTAGGTATTGTTCTCGTTTGAACCCCACTATATACATATATGTGTGTGTATGTGTACATATGTATGTATATATGTGTGTATGTTAAATATGCGTAATTGTGTATGCTTCTATATGTAGAGTAAATTACATATTTGGTCCTGTGGTTTATACGTTTTAATAGTTTGGGTCCCTAAAAAGAAATATCTATGGATTGCATCCTCGTGGTTTACATTTTATAACGCATTGGATCCCTAAAACTAACTTTGTTTGAAATCCCTCCGTTAAAGCGGTCATGTGCAAGGTACATGATGGGCAGTTTGGTCATTTTATATAAAAAAATAAAAAATAAAAACCAATAAGCTCATGCCACGTATCCCTCTTTCCTCTCCCCCTCCCTTCCGTTGATTAAATGTTTTCCGGCAACGATTCCGATCTGCAACTTCCATTTTCCCTCAGCCTCGTCATTCTTCACCCCAAACAACAATCAAAAACCCAAATTTGTCTAAACATTTATCAATAACATCATTAAAACAAAATAAATTTGTCTAAATCAAAAAGATTGAGGAGAAGAACAGATTAAGAAAAAATTGTGTAATTCAATTTTGTATAATACAAACCCTAATTTGAAGGTAAAAACCAGGAATCTCCAATAAAAAAACAAAGAACAACCCTAAATCTGGAGATGTGTGTCTCCATCTCTTTAACAAAAATCCAGGGATCTAATCGAGAATGGTGGAAACGATACAGATACCAATCCAACTCCACGATCGGGAGATTTGTTTTAGGGTTTTAGAGGTTGAGATGATGGATTCGGAATCGCCGATGAGGAATAAACCGCCGCTGCCGATGGTGTAAGTGAACAATCCCGCCATTGTTGTCGATCTTCGTGAAATTGATGAAGAAAAATGGAGAAATTGATCTCAGATTGGGGAGTTCGAAAAGAGGTTGCAGAAACAGGGGGGAGATGCTGACGGTGGGCGGTGGAGTAGAGGCCATAGAAGAAGTCGCAGGAGAACTCGTCGGAGGTGGTGGTGATCTTCTTTCCTAGGAGGAGGAGCTTCATGATTATTTACATATACATATACGTATATATATATCGTATATGATAGAGTAAATTACATAGTTGGTCCTGTGGTTTAAATAAAAAGAGTAGAGTAAATTACATTCTTGGTCCGTGTGATTTTAAATAGACGAAATGACTAAAATATCCATCATGTGCTGTGCACATGGGTACTTTAACCGAGCGATTTTGGGCGGAGTTACTTTTAGGGACCTAACACGTTATAAAATAAAAATCACGAGGATGCAATCCATAGATATTTCATTTTAGGAACCCAGAGTGTTAAAACACCTAAACCACATGGACCAAATATGTAATTTACTCCTATATGTATGTGTGTATGTGTACATGTAATATGTATGCATGTGTCGTATACGTTACTTAAAATGCATGTACATGTATGTATATGTGTGTGTGTGTACGCGCACACACACACACACACATATATATATATATATATATATATATGTTATGTATTATATATGCATGCATGAATGCGTGTATGTGTGTATATTAATATACGTGTGCCTCTATATGTGCGTGTATGTGCCTATACGTATATGTATATGTATAGGGATGTAAACAAGCCGAGTCGAGTCGAGTCGAGTAATAGGTTAATCGAGTCAAACTCAGAAAATTAATATTGGGCTTGAACTCGACTCGAGCTCAAATATTAACTTTTCAATGTAGGGCTCGAGCTCGAAAATTTTTTGAGTTATGGAACTCGAGTTCGATGCTCGTTTATGGGTTCAAACTCGCGATCGATTAACTCGTTTATCCGCTTGAGCTAGACAATTTTTATATTTTTATTGTATGATTAATAAATATATGAGAATGTTTGGCTCGAAAAAGAGTATGGTCGAATGGCTCGACTCGACTCAAAAAGTTGAATCGAGTTTTCCAACGAGCCGAGTCGAACATTGGTGTTATAAAGCTTGCCTCGATAACTTAAACGAGCTCTACTTTGTGTTCGAGATCGACTCGAGCTCGAGAATAATTAAGTTCGAGCTCGAGCTCGAGTAGCTCTTTAAAAGCTCAACTCGTTTACACCCCTATATATATATGTATGTTGATTGCTAACCGCATATGATGGATCCTATGTTGTATGTGCATATGATATCATGGGCACATACACATGTTGTGTGTGTGTGCGTATATCTATATAAATATGTGTATGCATATGAATATACGGATATCGTCACTAAATTTCGAAAACTCGAATTTTGTCATTTCATAATGTTTTTGGTCCCCTCTCCTAACGGCGTTAACTTTTTACGTTAAGTCCAGTTAAATTAGGGTATTTTAGTCATTTTAAATATAGTTTTTAGGACTAAAATATCCTGATTTGAGTGGTGATGGAATTAACAGAAAGAGTGAATTGTGTATTTGATCCCTGTGCTTTGTTACTTTCTTTGACTACGATCCCTATAATATATTTATTGTGGATTTGGTCCTTGTGGTATTCAATTTATCTTGGTCATGGTCCCTCTGACTAACGCATCCGTTAACTCCATTAAATCAAGAACCATTTTTGTCAATTTGTCTAATTTGTGTCTTTTTATGATAAGAAAAATAAAAAATATATTTTTAACACACACACAAACATATATATATATATATCAAAATAAATAAAATAGGATGTTATTGTATGACTTGATTCTTTAAATTTAAAAAAAAATTAATTATATTAAATATGATTTAATTTTATTATTTTATTGTAATGGTGGAAAAAGTTATGGTTTTATTGTTTTAATGTAATTAAAATTTTAATTTAAACAAACTAGATCATAAAATTATATCTTATTTTATTTAGAGCGAATAAAATAAGATATGTTTTTATGATTTGATTTATTAAATTAAAACTTTAATTATATTAAAGGCGATACAATTTTATTGTTCTTTACTATCATTGCAACAAACAAACTTATTATCGATATTTTGACACCAAAATCATTGAAAACCATTGATAAATGAATTATAATTTTATCATCTTAAAATTAGATGTTCCAATTTTCATATTGTTTTTCAATCAAAAACTAAAAATCAACTGTTTAGATTTTAACGAAATAAAATATTTAAGTTACGAATATTTTAACTCACAGTAACAAGGCAAAACATAGAGCATCATATGTCAAGTAACACCAATATGAAAACATGTTAGCATTTAGAAAATAGCGACGATCAGCTACAACATCCATCAATAGAAAGATACGACATGGTCTTATCATTATTCAGTACTCCTTTTGTCCCAAAATAAATGTTCATAATAAAAAAGACACACGGTTTTAGAAATGTGTAATTATTAGTTTATTACACTTGTTAATTTTATTGTGGGTTAAAATATTCGTAACTTAAATATTTTATTTCGTTAAAATCTAAACAGTTGATTTTTAGTTTTCGCCTGAAAAACAATATGAAAATTAGAACCTCTAATTTTAAGATGATAAAATTAGAGTTCATTTCTAAGGTTTTCAATGATTTTGGTGTCCAAATATCGATAATAAGCTTGTTTGTTGTGATGATAGTAAAAGAACAATAAAATTATATCGGTTTTAACATAAATAAAGTTTTAATTTAATAAATCAAATCATAAAAACATATCTTATTTTATTCGTTCTAAATAAAATAAGATATAATTTTATGATCCAGTTTGTTTAAATTAAAATTTTAATTACATTAAAACAATAAAACCATATCTTTTTCCACAATTACAATAAAATAATAAAATTAAATCATATTTAATATAATTAATTTTTTAAAAAATTTAAAGAATCAAGTCATACAATAACATCATATTTTATTTATTTTGATATATATATATATATATATATATACACATATATATATATATATATATATGTGTTTGTGTGTGTGTTAAAAATATATTTTTTATTTTTCTTATCCTAAAAAGACACAAATTACACAAATTGACAAAAATGGTCCTTGATTTAATGGAGTTAACAGATGCGTTAGTCAGAGGGACCATGACCAAGATAAATTGAATACCAGGGGCACCAAATCCACAATAAACATACTATAAGGACCGTAGTCAAAGAAAGTAACAAAACACGGGGACCAAATCCACAATTCACTCATATATATATATATATATATATATATATATATATATATATGTATATGTATATAAGGAGAGGTTCAAATGAGAAGTGTTTAGTGTATGAGAAGTAGATAAGTATAACTACCGCTTCACAGTCAAAACCGTAATTGTTGATTATTTTTTTAAAGGAAGGGTAATATGGTAAATCATTCGGGTTCATATATGAATCAATTAAATAGTTCATATATGAATAAGATAAATAGTTCATATGTGAATCAGTTAAATAATTTATATATGAATCGGTTAACTAGTTCATATTTGAATCAAATAAAATAGTTCCAATATGAATTACACGGGTTCACGTGTGAACATATAGTTCATATGTGAATCAGTTAAAATAGTTTATAAATGAATTACATGGGTCTACATATGAACGTATAGTTCATATATGAATCAGTTAAAATAGTTCATAATTGAATTGTGCGGGTTCATATATGAACATATAATTCATATGTGAATCAATTAAAATAGTTCATATAGGAATTACACGGGTTCACATATGAACATATAGTTTATATATGAATTACACGAATTCTCATATGAATATATAGTTCATATGTGAATCATACAGGTTCATATATGCCCTTGTTTGCCGCCTATTTTGTAACAGTTATGAAACTACTCCTTTATCTTCCCCATAGTTGTTACCATGCGACCGAATTATCCGGTGTTTCATAGTCGAAGCTGCAATTTTGGAGTATCTTTTTTTAGATGAAGGGTTAGGATCACTTCTCTACTTCTCATACATTTAACACTTATCATTTGAACCTATGGCTATGTGTATATATGTGAATGTATATATATATATATATATATATATATATATATATATATATATATATGTGTGTGTGTATATATACATATATGTGTTTATATGTGTGTTTTATGTATGTATATATTTTGAAATTGAGTTTTTGGTTTTAATATTCAAATTGTTTGATTTAGACTATGTTTGATTAGATATATGTTTAGATAGGTATATATGTGTGATATTGTTTTTTTGGTTAGTATGTATGTGTTTTATGATGGTAAACATCGGTATGCTGGTAAACATTGGTATGTGGTATGTTTATGTTGATGAAATTACAAACATTGGTATGTTAATATGTTTATGTTTATGTTGTTTTTCAAAGCTTAAACCATCGGTAAACCGAGTGTGGTAATGTTTATGTTTATTTTGCATACAAATTTATAAAATGGTCGTAATTGGTAAACATTGCTATGTTTATGTTGTTTTCAAATGCTAGTATTGTCTCATTGTTAGTTTTGAGAAATTTTCGTTATATCTACTTGTAGTTAAGTTGTCAATTATTAAGCAAACGTTAGACTTGATTATATTTGGAAGTACTCATTTTATAGTTGTCATGCTGGCAAAATTTTAGAAAAACATATCTTTGTGTTTTAAAGTCATTCAAAACCTCTTTCTTTAATTTAAATTTCTTTTAAACCTATGGTTTGACTTTCAAATAGTCAAACCATTACATGTAGTGTTTTAAACACATCTAAAGCATCTTTCTTTAATTTAAACCTATGGTTTGACATTCACATAGTCAAACAATTACAATTAGGGTTATAAAGTCATCCAAATTTCCTCTAAACCTACGGTTTGATTTTCAAATAGACAAACCATTATATATAGGGTTTTAAAGACATCGAAAACATCTTTCTTTGATTTAAATCCATGGTTTCACATTCACATAGTTAAACCATTACACTTAGGATTATAAAGTCATCTAAATTTCCTCTAAAACTACAATTTGACTTTCAAATAGTCAAATTATTACATGTAGGTTTCTAAAGACATCCAAAACATATTTATTTGATTTAAATCCATGGTTTGATATTCGCATAGTCAAGCCATTGCACTTAGGGTTATAAAGTCATACAAATTTCCTTTAAAACTATGGTTTGACTTTTAAATAGTCAAATCATTACATGTAGCATTTTAAAGACATCCAAAACATCTTTCTTTGATTTAAACCCATGGTTTGACATTCACATAGTCAAACCATTACACTAGGGTTATAAAGTCATCCAAATTTCCTTTAAACCTATGGTTTGACCTTTCAAATAGTCAAATCATTACATGTAGGGTTTTAAAGACATCTAAAACATCTTTATTTGATTTAAACCAGTTGTTTGACATTCGCATAGTCAAACCATTACACTTAAGGTTATAAAGTCGTCCAAATTTCCTCTAAACCTACCGTTTGATTTTCAAATAGACAAACCATTATATATAGGGTTTTAAAGACATCGAAAACATCTTTCTTTGATTTAAATACATGATTTCACATTCACATAGTCAAACCATTACACTTAGGATTATAAAGTCAACTAAATTTCCTCTAAAACTACAATTTGACTTTCAAATAGTCAAATTATTACATGTAGGGTTCTAAAGACATCCAAAACATATTTATTTGATTTAAATCCATGGTTTGATATTCGCATAGTTAAACCATTGCACTTAGGGTTATAAAGTCATCCAAATTTCCTTTAAGACTATGGTTTGACTTTCAAATAGTCAAATCATTACATGTAACATTTTAAAGACATCCAAAACATCTTTCTTTGATTTAAACCCATGGTTTGACATTCACATAGTCAAACCATTACACTAGGGTTATAAAGTCATCCAAATTTCCTTTAAACCTATGGTTTGACCTTTCAAATAGCCAAACCTGAAAAGTCAAGCCATTACATGTAGGGTTTTAAAGACATCTAAAACATCTTTATTTGATTTAAACCCGTTGTTTGATATTCAAAGTCAAATAATTGGTATAAGGTCTCAAACTCCTCTACATCACCTCTACCTTGATTATGTCTGTTAACCCAGTTTAATCTAGTTGATAATTAACACACAAACACAATAAATATCAAGAGATATAAAGATTAGAATAACATACCAATCCCTTGAATAAACAGTTAAACCTTGTGTGTTCTTGATACATTTGAATACAGAGAATACGTACGGCTACTATAATCTCTAAACAATAATTATGAAGTATCTTAACCCTAAAACTAAACTAATTAACACATTAAATACCTAGGCTTTTAAGGCCTAATGGGCTTGGGCCCAAAAGCTAATAAACTATTAACTTATTACAACTTAAACCCTTAACTTTAACTATCAAATAAATACAAATTAAACCCTGAACTTTAACTTTAATCTTGAATACAATTATTTGATCCAACAATCTCCCCCTTTGGATTCAAGATTAAAAAAAATTTGCAATTGTCTTCGGGTCTTCACTTTTCTTGAAAACTTCAGATATCTTCAGATATGACATTTGAAAATTGTATCTGATATAACGTTTCAAAAACTTGTAGCTTTCAGTCTTCATCTTTCTCTTACTTGAAGTGTCCTTCTGACGATCATCTTCAGTCAGGCTTTTGATAAATCAATTAAGTTCAGACACTTTAACATCTTTGAAATTCTTCAGCAGTCTTCAGATTATATTCTCCCTCTTTGAATATTCTCCCCTTTTTGATGAGTGGTGAGAATCATCATCATCAAAACTATTCAAAACAATCTCCCCCTTTAAATATGGTCATCAATTCAACATTGTCTTCATGTAACGAGCCATGTGTGAAATAAGAGCAGTCTCTTCAAATGGAAAGAGTGATTATTTCAATCTTTTCAGATTCAAATAATAAAAATGTGGTAACCCTGAATCAACAAATGACTCAGTTAAAATGCCTGCCAATGACACAAAGTCACTGGGTAACACAAAGTTACTATATAAGGAGCTGGTTTTGATGTTGGCTCCCCAGGTCTTCCATTCAATCATCGAATAACACATGGTTATCTATGAACATTCTGACATAAAACAAATTTCTGTGTGCTCGTGCATGTGTATGAAAAAATTTAAGCATAGATGATTGCTTTTTAATGTAGGCTCAAAATATGTAAACTTGTTGAGACAACAACAAATTATACAAAGACTCAATGTGCATGAGAAAGGGTTCGAAGGTGGGGCAACTTTCCTTCTTTTTCAATATTAGTATCTTCCAAATGAAGAACCAATAACATATGTGCTGCGTCCCCAGAAAATGTGAAATATTCTCTTTTTGAGAAAAGAATGAATAGCTGGTGGGGTTGTATGCAAGAGATGGCATGGGCTAGTTGCCTTGTTCAATGATGGTCACCAAAGAATGTGAACCAATCAGATTATGTGGCTGCCCGACTCAGAAAGAAGTTTGGTGCAGAGTCTAATATTCTTTTACTCTGTTCTCTCACCCTCTTTCTTTTAATGCTCACTTCTAACCAATCTCTCTTTTCCATTTTACCTCTTCACACACCATCACTCAATTCTTTTGACCCCTCTCCCCTCAATCACTCAGGGAATACTTCCTGGGTAGGAAACACTGGTTATCATGAATCCATGGAAGTTCTGTTAAGCTCACACACTGAATCCCTTGTAATTTCCTAAAAAGAACATGCTGTTCAACAGGCTATTGTACATGAAAGCACAAATAAGCACAGAGTTACATGAAGAATAAAAATTTAGAGAAGTCAAAACAGTTATTTTTGACGATGCAATTCTCCCCCTTAAACTAAAAAGAGTTTGACAATTTAAGCTCTGAAGGAGTTTTTCAATTAAGCTTATAGACGATTTAAGCTCTTTAGCTATTAAGCTCCCCCTCAACTAAAGATTTTTTTTTTTAAGAATTGAAATTAACAGAAAGCAAAAATATAAAGCACTGAAATGCAGGTTCTAATCCGATGTGAGTAGAAGCCATAGTCACTTGAACAAACCTTCATAAATAAAAGAAATAATGGTAATCATTTGTGAAAATGATTTCTTTCTTGTTAGTAACAGTTGAAGAATAAAACACAAGATCAAGACTTAGAATACTCCCTCTTGAATCATGAGTAAGGTCTAAGACATGTTCAACATACCAAGTTTGCTGATTAGAAATTGGAACCTCTTTTCATCCAACGGCTTGGTGAAAAGATCATCTAACTGGAAGTCAGTTTGAACAAAGTGCATTTCAATGTCACCTTTTTCTACACGATCGATCCTTGATGAAGTGATAGCGTACATCTATATGCTTGGTCTTCGAATGCTGTACCGGGTTAGCAGTTATGGTGATTGCGCTCTTGGAATCACAATAAATAGGAACACGCTTGTAGTTGTATCCAAAGTCCCTTAACTGTGTCGTCATCCAGAGGACTTGAGAACAACAGCTAGCAGCAACTACATATTCAGCCTCGGCAGTGGATGTTGAGACACAGTTTTGTTTCTTTGAGGTCCAACTCACAAGTTTGTCACCTATAAATTGGCATGATCCAGAGGTGCTTTTCCGATCTAGCTTACATCCTGCATGATCAGCATCTTGTTCCTTTTGAATTGTAGAAGCTCGTCTTGCATAGCAGAAATCCAGAAGGGATCACGTAGAGCTTCAGACGCTTTCTTTGGCTCTAAGGAACTGAGGAAGCTTGAAAACATGCAGAAGTTAGCTGATGCTGACCGAGTTGTGACACCAGATTGTACGTCACCTATCATGTTGTTCAGGGGATGATCCTTAGTTCAACGATGTGTGCTTGGTAAGGATTCAACTGTTTGTTGCGTATTGGACGCACCGTTTTCATCGTACACAGCAGGTAGCTCCATAGATGTACTCGGGACATCTTGTACTGGAGTTTCTGATACTGAGACTTCTGGAGTAGCGGTTGAAGTACTTGTGACTTCGTTTCTAGAAGAACTATCTGCAGAGACAGATTCAACATTAGGAGATTCAGAAACTAACGGTTTAGTTGTACCTGATGGAGATGAAGTTTCAGTGACTTCTTCGGAAGGTCCAGATATGTCTTCAGAAATAGTAGGGACCTCCGAGCTTGTTATTGATGTAGATATGCCTTTATCAAAATCTGCACAAATATCATCAAAGGCATCAATAAACAATAAATCTAACTCAGATGAAGTAGAGTTAGAGTTAAAAGAAGTAGATCCTTTAGAAGTTGGTTCTATTCTGAATTGAATAGAAGCTTTGTCTTTAATTCCGAGTTCTGAACTGTTGTGTCCAGAAGTCCTTGTAGAATTCTCATCAAAGGAGACATTCATGCTCTCAACAACCGTCTTAGTTCAAATAATGTATATTCGATAAGCTTTGGATGTCAGAGAGTATCCAATGAGATATCCTTCATCCGCTTTCTTATCAAATTTTGATAATCCTTGACGCTCTCGAAGAATGTAACACCTGCAACCAAAAACACGAAGGAATTTGATGTTAGGCTTACGATTGTTGATTAACTCATATGTTGTTTTGTTAAACCATTTGACCACAATGGTACGATTCTGTGTAAAGCATGTTGTAGTGACTGCCTCGGCCCAGAGGTACATAGGTAGATCTGAATAAGCAAGCATAGTACGAGCGGCTTCAACAAGAGTGTGATTCTTCCGTTCAACAATGTCATTCTGCTGTGGAGTGTAGGTTGCAGAGAAGTTATGTGAAATTCCTACAGAGATAAGATAGCTCTGCAAGGTGGCATTCTTGAACTCCGTGCCATTATCGCTGTGAATCGTTCGAACTGGAAACTGAAGACGTACTTGGATGCGCTTGATAAAAGAGATAATCAACTCTGGCGCATCTAACTTGTTGCGAAGAAACTCGAGCCATGTATACCTTGAATAGTCATCTATCATTACTAAAACATATTTCTTGCCATTGATAGATGCTGTTCGCATTGGGCCGCAAAGGTCCATATGAAGAAGTTCCAGTGCAGATGAGGTCGATGATTCAACTTTGGACTTAAAGGAGCTTCACTTCATTTTGCCCAAATCACATGCAGAACACAGTGAGTCTTTCTCAAACCTCATTTATGGTAGACCTTTGACCAGACCTTGTCTTTGTAGCTTCGCTATAGATCGGAAATTCTGATGAGACAAGCGGCGATGCCACGTCCACGATTGTGCTTTAGTTGCTTTGGCTAATAGACATACTGGACGTGTGGCAGACAGTGTTGGAAAATCTACATAGTATAGATTTCCATGGGACTCATCTTTGAAGACTTCATAACCATCGGGATCCTCTAGATAGCAATGAGTGGTTGTGAAGCGGACTTGATATTTCATGTCACAGAAGTGACTGGTGCTAAACAGATTGTGATCAAGTCCTTCAACATATAACACTCTTTGAATCTTCACAACACCATTATCGAGCATTCCATATCCTCTGACGTGTCCTTCAGCTTCAGAATTGGAAAATCTAACTGCTCCGACAGGCTCCGACACATAATTATGCAAGAGGTGCTTGAATCCTGTCATGTGGCGTGAGCATCCGGAATCTATCACCCACAACCGACAGGCCTGCAAAAGAGACAATTAGTTTTGCTTAGGTACCCATATCAAGATGGGTCCTTTGCGGTTAGCTTCATGCAATTCAGGAATATCAGCAGGTTTAACTTTCACACGCCATTCATAACGGGGTTTTGGAACCCATTTCCAAACCATCTTAACATTTAATTCCTGAAAGTGCTTTTTAGAAGTAGGATTGGCAACCTTAGCTCAAAACACTTTGGGTTGTGCGGAAGACTTAGAATTAGAATTAGACTTAAGGTTCAGTTTAGCTTTTCTCTTACTCTGTTTGGACTTTGGAGGGGAGTAGTATGTGAATGAGTTATCCCAGCAGTGTTTGCAATATAGATTCTTTCGAGCAAAATTCATAAACTTAGATTTATCGG
Source organism: Arctium minus (assembly GCA_954870635.1). Lineage (NCBI taxonomy): Eukaryota > Viridiplantae > Streptophyta > Magnoliopsida > Asterales > Asteraceae > Arctium > Arctium minus. The sequence continues at coordinate 55,242,478 of OX941095.1, read as the reverse complement.
AACAAATCTTACATCCATGTTCATCAAAAGAATTACTTTTCAGAATAACACTTTCTGAAGTACAACTATTTGAAGCAAAAGTTTCACTAGATAACCTATCATCCTTATTCAAACTATTATCTTTATTCTTCTTACTCCTCCCAACTCCATTTCCTTTTATATCTGAAACAGAAACAGGAACCTTGTTAGTCTCTAACTTAGAGGGTGGTTCTTTTCTAGAGCTATTTGAAGTCTCACCCTTATAAAAAATACTCGGAGGATAGTCAGGACAATCAGAGTAAACAACTGAAGGTTTTGCAGGAGCATCAAATTCTGGATTGGTTCTTACCTTCCATCTTGGATCATTGAACATCTGTTTATCATTTGAAGCATTTTTAAACAAAGTAATTTTCAAATCATTGATCTCTGTGCAAAGCTCTTGATTTTCTTTTAAAGACTTTTCAAGATTAAATTTGAGATCAAAGTTTTCATCTTTAACCTCATCAAGAAACTGTTGCAACATATCAATTTTCTTCATCAATTCAGATGTATGATCATTCACAGAATTTGACTCCTTTAAATCAGAAATAGGATCAGAGTCACAAGCATTCATCATGTCAGAAAACTTTTCTTCAGTCATGGACTCAATAAACTCCGTTTTATCGTTTTGAACACAAGATTCATTCGTGATGACAGGTTCTTCTTCAACCTCTTCAACAAGTAAAGGTTTAGAAGCAATGAGATTTGAGACTGATGGTATAGTAGATGGATCAACATCCGATTCATACTCATCATATTTGCATGCAGTCTCAGGTGGACCTGTGTTTGTGCTTACTGATTCTTTGGAAGGTATGGTAAATAATAATTCAAACTAAGTAAATTCGATCTTTCGAGTCTCGTAGCTTTTATTCAAATCACCATATTTAAAACCAACGGATTTAAAAAGATTTTCAGAATCAGTGTCACCAGACTTGTTCTTTCCCATTTCTTCTCGACCTTTGGTCTCTTTAGAAGGTTTAGGAGAACTTGCTTCTACAAAGGATGCACGAATGTTAGGAATGGGTCTGATTGCGGAGCCAAATTTATCAAAATTATATAAGTGCTCCGGTGCCTTTTTCAAAATTTCATTGGTAGGCACACCCAAACCTGTTTTAAGTTTATAAAACCTTTCATCTTGGAGTTTATTGGTCAACAAATTTAATGTCTGCTCAATCTGACCTCGTTTCATATTAATGTCCTCCAGTTGCTTGATTTTGGTGTAAGCTTCATTTCTTTCTTTATAACAAATTTCAAATTTGATTTCAAACTCACCCTTTTCAGCATTAAGATTCACAAGATCCGTTTCTAAACCAGATATTTTTCTTTTTAAAGAGTCTTTTTCAGATTTTAAATCATCCTTTTCTTTTTCTTTTTCTTCCACAACAACTTTTAATAAAGCATTTTCATCACGAAAACTTAAGACAGATTGATGTGCAGAGCTAAGTTTACCTTTCAGTAAAGCAAATTCATCTTTCATACTATGTATTTGGGCCATTAAAGATTCATTAAGTTCAGAATTATCACTTACCTCAGAGTTTGCATCTTCGGATTGTGCCTCAGACTCTTCATCGTCACCATCCAGCTTTGCCATATAAGATACTTGGGTGAAGTGCGCTTGCTCCTCGTCATCGGAACTTTGGAACAACCAGTTTTCTTCTTCAGCCATCAGCACTTTCCTTCTTCAGCTTTCTTGGCAATAAGTGACTTTCTTGCATAGTACTCTGAGTTCTTTATCTTCTTGAACTTGCAGTCTCCTGAGAAATGCCCAAATTTGCCACAGTTGTAGCATCTTCCTGGTTCATCCTTTCGTTCTTCTCGCTTCTCCTCTCTCTTTCCTTCTCTTCTATCTTCCTTCCTGTCTTCTTGTCCTTCCTCTCTCCTTCCATGCCTTGGCTTGTATCGCATCTCATACTTCTCTTTCTTGTATCCATCATACTTTGGTTTTGAGTAGAATTTCTTCTTGCCAAAGCTCTTCTTGAATCGTCGCGTAATTAGAGCCAAGTCCTCAGAGAACTTCTAAATATCTGAATCTGAATCAATTTCCAGTTCTTCATCGCTTGAAGCAGAGTCGGACTCAGTAACCTCAGTAACAAGAGCTTTAGACATCTTTTTCTTTGACCTTGCAGAGGGTATAGAAACTGAACTCTTTCCTTTGCCAGCTATGAGAGCCACGGAGTCCTTCAGAGTATTAGACTCATTATTAATATATCTCACCTCATCCTCATGTTGAGAAAGAGTAGAGAAGATATCAGTGACATTTTCTTGAGCCATATTCTTGGACATCTGGAGATTGATGGCAAAGTTCTTCCATTCTTGATTCAGATTCTTGATGAACTTGTAATTTATCTCAGAAGCAGATTTAGAGATATTGTTCCTCCGTAAGTCATTGAGAATGATGTTATATCTGTTGTAGGTATCTAGTAGCAACTCTCCTTCTTTTGCATGAAATCCCTCGTATGCATTTATGCATAGATTCTGCTTAGCTTGGATGGAGGCTTTACTTCCTTCAAACTGTCTTGCTAGTTCATCCCAGATTGCTTTAGCAGAGTTCTGACTGTCTACACGATTGTAGATGTCGTTTGGAATAGCCATAGTCAGATAAATTAGAGCCTCTCCTTCTATCTTGTACTGTACTTTCTGCTTTTCAGTAAAGAACTGATAAGGTTTAGGAACAAATCTGTCAGGGATTTCTGGAGAGGTCTCTGTTGCAGCTTGACCCTTTACTGTGATCATTGGATTTTCTGGAACATTAATGATTGCTTCCATGTAATCTCTGTTCTTGTGATTCAGAAACTGGATCATTCTGGTCTTCCATTGCTGATACTCATTAGCCATGAGGACAGGAGGTTTGGACTGAGAGCCCATTGAGAGAAGCTGATTCGACATCTTAGTTGTACGGTTAGTAATCAAACTTTTCTGTATCAAGACAACCAACTAGATGAGATCGTTAGAATCAATAATCAAACTTTCCAAAAATAATTAAATGTAGTACACGTACAGTAAACATACACAAATAGAGTAACCACAGAAAATCTGGTGCAAAAGTGAGCTAAGACTGGCGCAAGAAGACAGATCGCGCGAGAAGAAGGTCGCGCAAAGAGGAGCTTTGCGCTAGACTCAGGTGGCGCAAAACAGAGGTTCTCGCGAGACGTGGGTCATGCAAAATAAGGTTTGCGCGAGCCCCGGGTGGCGCAAAGGTGGTCGACCGGTAACTTGCTTGGACCGGTAGCTTGCACGACCGGGATGTTGCTTGGACCGGTAACTTGTTCCGACCGATAAAGCTTTGACCGGTAAAGGTCTTGGACCGGGTAGTCCTACGACCGGTATGGCAGGACCGATAGAAATTTATTCGACCGATACTCTACGACCGGAGATGATGTGAGAGGGCCGACCGGTATGAGTATGACCGATATCACGTCGACCGGTGTGGTCTTCGACCGATAAAGCGTTCGACCGATAGGATGTGGACCGATAAAGTGTATGGACCGATAGGATGTGGACCGATATAGTGTATGGACCGATAGGAAGTGGACCGATAAAGTGATGTTGACCGGTATTCCTAGAGACCGGTATGGAATGTGTGTTAATCGGGCGACCGGAGTGTCCCTGACCGATACAATAAATGCAGGTCGACCGATAGTGATTGTGAGTGGGCTGACCGGTAAGATGTATTGACCGATAAAATGTGGATGGACCGATATATTCTTAAAGGTTCGACCAGTATGTTCTTACAGGTCGACCCAGAACGATACAATCAACCTAGAAATCACACAAAACACAGAAATTGAAAGCAAAGATCAGACTTTTGCACCCAGAAACATATATCGATCACACAGCAATATAAATCAAAGATTAAAATTAACTTTTAAGCATTCAATTTTGTGAACACAGTGTCGACATGTATACGAACCCAGTAAACAGAAATCAACCAAAAACCAATCGATTTGAGATTTTAAGTGCAATTAACTAATCAGATAACTGTCAATATCATAAAACTCATCTAATTAAATCGATTTTAAGCATAACAGCACCTTAAAACAGGAAATCGATTTTCAACCAATGAACAGTCGATGAACACAGAAATCTCGATGAACAGTAATATGAAAAAAAATCTTGATTCTTTTGGCTCTGATACCACTTGTTAACACAGTTTAATCTAGTTGATAATTAACACACAAACACAATAAATATCAAGAGATATAAAGATTAGAATAACATACCAATCCCTTGAATAAACAGTTAAACCTTGTGTGTTCTTGATACCCTTGAATATAGAGAATACGTACGGCTACTATAATCTCTAAACAATAATTATGAAGTATCTTAAACCTAAAACTAAACTAATTAACACATTAAATACCTAGGCTTTTAAGGACTAATGGGATTGGGCCCAAAAGCTAATAAACTATTAACTTATTACAACTTAAATCCTTAACTTTAACTATCAAATAAATACAAATTAAACCCTGAACTTTAACTTTAATCTTGAATACAATTATTTGATCCAACAATGTCGACTAACTGCTTCTTTCTTTGTTGTAGTTATTGAATATGTATACATATAGAGAATGGATGTATATAAATAATGATAGTCATAGATGTCTTACTACATGTTTGGATGACCATAAGCTATCTTATTGAAAATCTACTCATAATAGCGTTTTGAAAAGCTAGCTTATCAGCTACCAGCTAGCTTATAAGCTAGTTTTCCAAACAATGCCTTAGTCTAAAGTATATAATTGCAATGGACGGTATTTTGGACTATGCCTATGCTAATGAAGGGATTGTTGAAAGAAAAACTATGCGTAATGGGATAGTGTTTCGTATTAAATGCCCTTGTTCAAGTGTTGAAACTTACACCATAAAGAAAAGATGACGTAAGACTGCACTTGATGAAATATGGTTTCATGCATGATTATTGTATTTGGTAGGCACATGGTGAAACCTATTATTATGCATCTCATCAAGACGTAGGACAATCTTCTAATCCTATAGTAGATCATAATGAAGGGTATGCTAAAATGGTGAACGATCACATAGTACACGATAGAATGACATGGGAAGAACAAACCCCTAATCCTTCCGCCAAGGGATTTTATGATATGTTACAAGCTGTTGACCAACCTTTATGGGATGGGTGTCCAAACTACTAGAAATTTGGAGTTGGGACGAAATTCTTGAATTGGAAGGCAAAATGTAATGTACCCGAGACGACTTATACTCGAGTTGTTCCTATAATTTCTACCCGAGGGTGATAAATTACTCGGTAACTTCTATGAGACGAAGAATACTTTGAACAGACTCACTCTACCAAAACAAAGGGTCGATGCTTGCAAAAATCATTGCATGTTATTTTATAAGCATGATTCTGAGTTGACCCACTATTTAATATGCAATGAAAGTCATTACAATACTAGTGGATGAGGCATTACGATCAATGGACCAAACCGGGTGTGATGGTACATCCAAGTGATGGTGCGACTTGGAAGCATTTCGAAATGGTATATCCTGACTTTGCTTTATGTGGTTCGAAATGTTCATCTTGGGTTATGCACCAACGGTTTCGATCCGAACAATGCGATTCGAATCCGTATTCACTATGGTCCATCTTTCTTACCGTCTACAATTTACCTCACTGATGTGTTTGAAAGATTTGTATGTTAAACTTGCATTGGTCATTCCTGGTAGAAATAGCCCCGATCAAAATTTAGATGTATTTCTTAGGCCTTTAATAGACGATATAAAGATATTGTATACGGAGGGCATTATTACATATGATGTTTATCGTAATTTCGTGATGGGGGCTATACTACCATGGACCGTCAGCAACTTCCCTGCCTATGCAATGTTGTTGGGTTGGAGCATGCCCAACAAGTTAGCCTACCCATACTGCATAGGCACGATGAATTCCTTTCAGTTAAAAAATGTAAGGAAATAATGTTGGTTCAAGTGTCATAGGAAAGGATTTTTGGGAAGAAATATGGTTTTAGTGGGTCGACCACCCGAGTGGACCAATGAAGAAATATGGTAGCAGGTTCGTCACCGTCCAACTGTTTACGAGGGCTTCTCACTTCGATCAAACAATAGAAAAATTATCAGGTTTAGAACAACTCATAAATAGGTAAATAGAAACATTTTTTGGGAGTTTCCATATTGGAAAACGTTGTTACTCTGACACAACCTAGATGTCATGCACATTGAGAAGAACGTTTTTGAGAATCTCTTTAACATTGTCATGGATGCGTCGAAAACGAAATACAATATAAAGGCAAGAAGGAATGTATATATTTATTGCAACCCATGGGAGTAGCACATTGCCAAGTCAATAAACAAACTAGTAAAATCGCAGTCGTCGTATAGCTTGAGCAAACTGCAGGTAAAACAAGTTTGTGAATAGTTGAAGAAGCTAAAGTTTCCAGACATGTATGCTTCAAATATAGAGGGTGTGTAAACCTTGTAGACTTCAACTTTTATATCTTCAAGAGTCATGATTGTCTGGTGTTTATGTAATGATTGCACCAGTTTGCCTTACGAGGGATGATACCGACTCCAATATGGGATGCGATAACGGAGTTGTGCACATTTTGTGCAATATGCTTAAGGCTGTTACACGTAGGAAACTTGATTCCACTAAAAACAAGTGTTGTTCAATCACTTTGCAAGTTGGAAAAGGTGTAACACCCTAAATTTTTATCCCAATTGAAGAAAAGTGTTGAACTGGGTGAATCGGTAAAGGAAGAACCACATATAGACTATGGCTATAGTGATATGTGGTTGTGACCTCTGTCACAATAGCACCAATGGTACTAAGAGTATAGTCGTCTCGGCTATAGTGACTTGTGGTTGTGACATCCGTCACAATAGCACCAATGGTACTGAATGTGTGGTAGTCCTGGGTATAGTGCCATGAAGTCGTGACTTATGTCACAATAGCAACGAATATTACCAAGTGGTTGGTCGTCCCAACGAATGTTCCATGTAATTATGACAATGGTGTAACACCCGTAATTTTTGGGTAAGTACTATTTCAAGTTAGTGTAGAAATCGATCTTTTGAGAGAAATAGATGAAATGGGATTTGGGGCTCAAATACTAGATTTTATAGTTTTTCTATATGAGGAATTCAAATACGAGTCCAACGGTTCTTTCCGGAGCAAAATCGGAGCTAAAACGAAGAAGTTATGGCCAAAATAGTGTTCGGTACATTCTCGGCTATAGTGCCAGCGATTGTGACATTGTCACTATAGCATGTCACAATCGTTGAGAGCAAAAAAACTCTCGGTACAATCTGAGCGATTGTGCCCGTGATTGTGACACTATAGCATGGCACAATCGCATGGGGGTACCACTGTGCATAAAGTCGCGATTTTCAGCCTCATTCTTCACTTCCTCATAACTCTCTCATTTCTACTCCGTTTTTGGCGATTTAATTGATATGCTTTTGTTTTTTAGAGACTTTCAAGGGTAGATTGTTAGTTTTGGAAATATATAAGAGTATTTGGTGGTGGATTGGAAGTAAAGATCAAGAGTTCATCATCATCACCTCCATCTTCAAGAATTTTAGGGTTTTCTAGGTTTTCACCAAAACCTAAGTGGTAAGTTCACTTCCCCCATTCTTTATGGGTTATAAATGTTATATTGATGGCTCCCTAGTGTTCATATTTTTTTAAGTTTTGGTTTGGATGATTTTGGGGAAATTAGGTCAAATTAGGGTTTTTGGCCAAAATAGATATTTTGATATGAGATGTTTGAGGAATGATTATAAACACTTGAATATATGTAGTTATGGTTGGAAACTTGTGGATCTAGGTTTTTCGAAGTGTCGTCTTGAGGATCCAAGTTTCTTCAAGGGAGCTCAAGTTGGGAAAAATCTAAATTTAGCCTAAATCTAGCAAGGTGAGTTCAAGTTGATTTGTGAAAATGTTGTACATGCCAAAAATGTCCATTTTAGAGTATTTATGTGTTTTACATAATTATTATCAAATTTTGAAATCTTTGATGAGTTTTGCTATTTGAACTAATAAGATTTTATAAACATTGTGAAACACTATATTTGAGATTTTGGGCATTTTGACAAATAAATCATAAGTGAATGTGTTTTGATGATTTATCTTATATATGGAGAGTAATTGGTAGAAATTCACTTTTAACGTATGTTTTGGAAATATGCATAGATTATGTTATAGGACGTTCTGAAAGTGTAAATGGTGTGAATTCCTTTGGAAAAAGGGTTTGTCACAACCTAATGTTGTGTTTTAGGTTATTCATGAGTTTAAAGTATGTGTTTGCAAACTTAGGTTGTTTACGTTTTATCACATACTATGGCTTTTAACATATGGTCATTTGATTTGGTTGAGCTTAAGGATCGAGTTTTGTCTTTATCGAGTTTTGGGGACATTTGTCCGATTTTAATAGCTTAATATGGAGCTTTGGGCATGAGTTGTATTTATTGCACTTTATTTGGAGAAATACATGTTTTGAGTGCATGTGTCATTCATTTGGAGTCATGTATTTTAGACTGTAATACATTGGATCTATAGGCATGTAAGTCAGTCATGTTTAATAGTGAGGAGTCTTGATATTATCACTTTGGAAAATATGTCGTGTTGGCATAGTTGTTGTCACAGTTTTGTGGAGATGAACCTTTATGGGTTCTACTCCGGGACCATGGGTTATGTGGTTTAGATGCTCTAACTCTTGTGCACGAGGGTTAAACATCTTGGGGTCATCAAGTAAGGAGTTTGATACTCCTATCTTGAATGCTAGTAAATATGCACTAAAGGTCTATTGGTAACCTTGAGGTCGTAACTTACTAGAACACGAACAGGCAATAAGATCGTGTATCCTTGAGGTGTAGCTTGGCAAAACAGGCAATAAAGGATACGGTGTTTTTCGGGACTTGAGGTGTAGCTTATTAAAGCAGGAAATAAAGTCCGACTTGAGGTGTAGCTTATTAAAGCAGACAATAAAGTCACGATCTGTGGCTTAACTTTGTGTTCCGACAAGTTCAATGGAACCGGGTCTCCCTCGTCACTGAAAGGTGTTGTTTGGGTATTTAATTTTTATTATCCATGTTTTCGGTGACGATTTATATATAGATTGTTATCTATGATTTATGGGTTAAGTACTATGCCCCATCCATGTTGGGTATTTCGGGAAATAAAGTTTTATTTGCATTTTTATAAATTGGGAGTTCAATTTCTGCTTATGTTTTGAGTAAGTTTTGGGTTGCATCACTTCATCAAAGAATGTTTTGCATTGGGGTGTCCATCTTTCAATACGTGTATTATTGGAAAATGAGTCGTTTTCATATTTGAAGTAAATTATTTTGAAAGATTATGATTTAAGTTGCATTCTTTCCTTTCTACGATATATTTATTTATGATGAAAACTCTTGAACCCACTAGTCGTTAGCCTAACCTTTTTATTTGTCAGCATGTGCATCAGGTTCCGGTTGGGGAATGGTACTAGTGTTACTGAGAAGGGATGAGTACTAGTCATATGCACGAGAGAGAGTAGCTTGGTGAAGCCTTCCACATTTTGGAGATAGCAACTGTTATTGGGTTTTTAATTAGTAACAACCAACTTTAATTAGTCCTTATGCAAGACTTTATTTATTTTGTTGATGGTTCAACCTAGAATTGTATTTCATGTATGGACTGGTCATAAGAGATTTTATTCTACTTTGAGGTATTGTTGAAAATTTTAAATTAGTCGCTCTTTTCAAATTTGAGGGTGTTACAAAAGGTCTTCCTGCCTATATTCTTTGATTCTATGGAATACCTTGTGATACATTTGACACGATAAGCCATAAACGGTGACCCGGTCCAATATAGGTGGATGTATCTCTATGAGCGGTAAATGAACCTTTTTAACACCTTTTCAGTATGTTTATCACTAATTTCTTTTCTAACATGTATTTCATTATAAAAAGCTTGGGTCATTGAAGATAACCGTTAGAAACAAATCAATGGTGGAAGGATCTACCGTTGAGTATTATCTAGTAAATGAACTATCAATTTGTTGCTCCATGTATTTTGATCCATAGATAGAAACTCGACATAATTGCGAGTCAAGAAACTTTACACCATATATTCCTAGTTATTCAGAACCGACAATCGACTAAGCATATTCAAGATTTCTTCTCGTAGATTATTAGAGAAGGGTGGGAAAAAATCATCTTGATTGAAGACAAGGTTCACAATACCCACATGTATATGTTGTTGAACTATGAATAATTTCAGCCTTCCTAGTGGACTTTTGTTGAATGGATACGACAAACAGAATTTTATATTGATGCGGTTGCACTGGATAGAGCTCGGGAAGAAAGGTTTTCTTCCTAGTTCGAGCAATACGTGAATATAACGATATGAAATTTACATATGTAATGTTATACATATGTGTTTGATTTATTATCTTATTTTATAGGTCATGTTTTCATGCGACTTCACTAAAAATTTGAAATCCCTAACAAGAGGACCTGGCCGATATGTTTGGTCGCATAAAGGATATTCTGTCAATGGTTACAATTTTCATATGGTAACCCATGATGGTGGTGAGTCACACATAATAGTGGTGTGTGTATGAGGGGAGATTGTTATAATGCCTTCAAATCTGACTATTACGTATTGTTGGACGACGTATTAGAGATGGAATACCCTGGTGTAGGGCATTGCATTGTGCTGTTTTCTAAGTGTACATGGTTTGATAGTCCGGGGGTTAGAGTCGACCCAAAACATGGGTTGGTTGATATCAGATACAAGTCTAGACTAAGAACCGACGACTCGTTCGTCCTAGCATCACAGGCAGAAACAGTGCATTACACACCGTATCTCTCAAGCACAAAGGATTTGATGGAGTGTTGGTTGTTATCAAGACGAAGCCTCTTGCAACATATGAAGTAGCAGAATGTGCTAACGATGTTGAGGATGATGATAACGTTTCCGGAGAAAAATTATTTCAAACCAATGAAAAGGGTAACTCATATAACATCCACTTTATTAAATGAGGACTTCAATTCCATGTGTCTTGTCATAGGTGAGGTCATCGTAGTCGCCACTTACGACCATGATGTTGTATCTGATAATGAAGCTAACAACAAGGAAGAAGAATATAAAGACATGAACGATGATTTAGAAAACTAAAATGAACCTATTTTATTTGATCATTCGTTTGATGACTAGTTTGTCTCTTAGTTATGTAGACAATATTTCATAATATGATTTATATTTTTGTGTTTACACATTTATTGTTTTAAAGTCATCCAAATCTCCACTACATTTATGATTTCACAATTGTTGTACATTTATGCATTTATACATACGGTTTGATTTTAGAATAGTCAACCCAATTTATTATTTGCAGATGGCACGAGGCAATACGGGTAGAGGGTCTATGTACATTGGGATTGTTTACATCTTATTTTATGTTGGAAGCAAAATTTGATTTTACATAACTTATACCTTTTCATCTATATAAAAAGTTAGGCATTTTAGCCCATGGGCAAGTCCGATTCGTTTATAGGGTGAGCATGGGCAAGTTCATAAGCCTAAAAAAATGGGTTTGAGTTTGCTATATTAGGCTCGTTAGACCAAAAAAAATATGATAGACCCAACCTAGACCCGACCCATGCCTGCAAATGGTCACCTTTAATATCAAGTACCAGAATCAATTAACCACATATATTGAAAACCCTACTGAAAACTATACTAAAAACCTTGTTGAAAACCGTTATGCATATCATACTAAACAACATGAACCAATGCAATGAAAATCTAAATAATGGACTTTTAAGATTTCCTTACTGAACATCATAGTGACGAGATCATTTTTTCACATCTGAACCTACCGAGTACAGTGACTGTAGTATGTACTTAAATATCTGAGCATATTAAGTGAGGTGGTGCCTTCAAGATTCATGTACTTGTTATATGGGTCTTTGCGGAGCCCCACGTATTACTACCGATATCCCGGTACATCCCGACATACCAAAACATTTTAAGTAATACATGTTTGTATTAAAAAGATAGCGTATATAAACGTACTATATAGTATCTTAAAGCGCTAAACATATCTAAAGATACCATATAATATCTTAATCACAATATTAACTTTAAAAATATTATTATCATATATGAAATATACTCCTTCTGTCCCAAAATAAGCGTCCACTTTCAAAAGTAAATAACTAAATTCTCAAATTTACCCTTAATTAATACACAAATATTTAAGAGTTCTGAAGAGAGAGACAATAAATAAGGGTAAATATGTCTTTTGGTTAACAGAAAATTGTAATAATTATTCATGTCTAAAACTATGTGTCATTTCAATTGTGAACACTTATTTTGGGATGGAGGGAGTAATTGAAATTGCTAAATCATATTATTGTATATCTCACAGTTTCAAACATATGAACTCTCTAGCTTGCTAATTAACCTCAAATTTTGATTCACTGCTTTAACTTGGTTGACACTCTCTAACTCACCTTAGGATTTTGTGTGTTGCATGAAATAGATTCATATGCATTTTTATATATAGTGAGATTTAAAGCAAGAGCTAGGTGACAAATTAAGATGAGTCAATCAATGCAAATGCTACATAAGCAAGCATATATATATATAAATATATATATATATACACACATACAAATAGGGTTGGGTTCTTTTGTTAACCCAAATTATTGTAATAAGTTTATGAACCAAAATCATAGTCCTTGATCTTAACATGGATGGTTGAGATGATGCACAATTAGAACATTAATTATAGATGGTTAATAATTTTAGTGAATATTGGTGTTTAGGGGTAATTGAGGGAAATATATTTCTTTTACCTTTTGTAACCTCCCCCCCCCCCCCCCCCCCAGAAACTACTCCCCAAACAATAATTTTAGTGAACATTGGTGTTTAGGGGTCGATGGTTCATATATGTTCGTGTCACATTTTCTATTAATGGCCAAACACCTTATAAGTTTGTGTATCATTCATATTTTAGATGCCTATTCATTTGTTTGCACATGTTCATATAAATAGACAATTGGACCTTATGGTTTTTGGTAATAACATTTGCATGTGTTCATGTACATCCAAACATTGTTTCACATGTTTTATTACTGTTCATATGTCTTCATGTCACATGTTTAATTCTTCTTCATATATGTTCATGCCACACATTCTATTGATGGTTAAACACCTTATAAGTTTGTATATCATTCATGTTTATATGTCTATTTATTTGTTCGTATATGTTCATATATGAAAAAATTTAGCTAAAATCATGGACAATAATAGTTTTGTAACTCCTTATTAAAGGGTGTTCAAAAAAATATGAAATTCCAAACATAACCCTATATATTAATTGCACATGAATTCAAACAAGTATTAAACATGCATTCTTATTGGTCCATTAAAGTTAGTAAAGTTAACAACATTCTTTAGGATAACATAATATCCCCCCCCCTCTCTCTCTCTCTCTCTCTCTATATATATATATATATATATATATATATGAGTAAACTTCACTTTTGGTCCCTAATGTTTCTCATTTTCAACGGATATCGTCCCTTAACTATCGAAACTTGGATTTGATCCCTCACGTTTGTCATTTCACTTTGGTTTTGGTCCCTTCTCCTATCAGCCGTTAACTTTTTCCGTTAAATCCATTTTAATGAGGGATATTTTTGTCATTTTCTATATTTTTTAATTGTTTATTAAATTAAAAAGTATATTTTATATTATAATATTATAAACTACCAAAAGATGGGAGAAAGAAAAAAAATAACCCTAATCTACCTCAATCTCACTTCCACCCCATAAAAACCAAATATGAGAAAAAAAACTTATCTTACCACGAGGGACGGATTTAGTAAAGGATGGTACAGGTCCTAGGTCCCCAACCAACCCATGCCCACAAGACTATTTTTTTTACATCTGTTTTATATTAAGTAAAGGAATGGGCCCCCAACAAGCTTTAATTGAGGCCCCTATCTATCCAATTTGAATTCACTCTCGCTCTCAGTCTCAAGTATCATTTCTGCCTTCTGTCTCTCCTCTCGCTTCTATCTCAGTCTCAAGTCTCGCTTCACTCTCGCACTACTGTGATTAAGTGATTTTCGAGTCTGATTAAGTGATTTTTGTGTGGATTTGGGGAAACAAGTTAAGTAGTAAACGCCTCCTCCAACGCCCAAACCTACTGATTGGTTTTGAGTAAAAACCTAAATTTTTGATTTCTTGATAAATGATTTTGTTGAATTGTTGGTAACTTGGTTTTATTTTCTTAGAATTTGGTATTGGTATTTTGGATTGTATTTGGTATTTTAGATTGATTTTGTTAGATTGGTTGGACTTGGTATTTGTATTTTACATAATAGAAATGTTTGTTACTTGTTAGGTTAATTTTGCAAATTGCAATTTTGTTCATATTGATATGCTATTGCTAATTTGCTATTGATATTTGATAAATAAACCATTAATTTTTATATAATTATCTTGCTATAAAAAAATTCTGAGAGGAAAACTCCGGGCAATATCATAATATCTTGCTATTGTTATTGCTAGAAAAAATGGAAAGATTTTTGAAAAGGAAAGCATCAACACCCTAATCGAGTTTTGCTCCTTCAGTGTCTTGCGAAATTGATTTGAGTGATCTTCCTTGGGATCCCGCCGATAGGAAAAAAATTACCGAGTATCATCCGAAAAAGCATAAAACTTATCCTCTAGTATATCAGTTATTGAAGTTAGTTTTGGTTTTGCCCGTTGCGGTAGCAACGGTCGAAAGATGTTTTTCTGCCATGAAGCTTGTGAATACTGATTGGCGTAACAAAATCGGTGATAAATTTTTGAATGTTGCATTAATCTGTACTATATAAAAAGAAGCACTTCTCAATGTTACAAGTGATGATGTAATTAGCCAATTCCAAAATATGAAGACTCACAGGACACAATTGTAAAAGGTAACTTCTTACCATTTTTAATGAAATCGTATCTTTTGGTTAATTATTATTATTTTTTATATTGGTGCCCCCATCAATAATTTTTTTCTAGATCCGCCACTGCTCACCGCCACCGCCATTGGAGAAGCTGATCTCAACAAGTCTGAATCGTTGGATTTTCCTAGTAAGTGTGAATTAATTATGTATGATTCAGAGAAAGCTAAGATGGGAGAGAAGGAATGGTTCTTCTTTTGTCAGAGAGATCGGAAGTATCCAACGGGGATGAGAACCAATCGAGCGACGAAATCCAATTACTGCAAGGCTACTAGAAAAGATAGGGAGATATTGAGGGTGGTGGGGAAGTTGGTAGGGATGAAGAAGACTCTAGTTTTCTACAAGGGAAGAGCTCCGAGAGGGGAGAAGATGAAGTGGGTTTCTGAGATCTGGTGGAGCAAATGGTAGTTGGAGATGGTACAACGCTGGTAGTTGGTGGAGAACATGAGGGCTTTGAGCCATGTGATTCCATACTTCAGAAAGGAGTCCAAGAAGACATCGAAAGATTGAGATCTAAAGTAGGTGCTTTGAACCAAAGTTGTTTTCACCATGTGAGCACCGTGAACCCCCTTCCCCTCATCATAGAACTAGGTATGGAACTTAATTTCTTCGGTAGAACTCGATTTTGCCTTCAAAATGGTAATCAACTTTTCCTATTTGGGTTCGATATTGATTTAAGTTTCGATTATTAAGGTTAGGGTTTAGGTTTAGGTTTGATTTCAATTTTTATATTTTGTATTTGAGTTTGATTTTGATCTTGAATTTTAGATTTAGATTTAGGTTTGATTTTGATTTTGATTTTGATTTTGAGGTTTGGACTTGTGTTTGTTTTTGAGTTTTTGGTGTGTGTTTGTTTGTTATATTTTGTGGTGGCCGAGGATATGATAATAGCCGGAGAAGATGTCCAAAGATATGATAAGCCAGATGAAGATGCTCAATTTTTTTATTTTTTAATGGAAAAATCAAGAAAAGAGTAAATTGACTAAAATACCCCTCTTTTAATCGGATTTAATGGAAAAAGTTAACGGATGTTAGTGGGAGGGACGAAAACCAGAGTGAAATGATAAACATGGTGACCAAATTCGAGTTTCGATAATTTAGGGACGATATATCCGTTAAAAATGACAAACGTTAGGGACCAAAAGTGAATTTTACTCTCTCTCTCTCTCTCATTATATATATATATATATATATATATATATATATATATATATATATATATATATATATTGACACATTGAACTTCAACGTG
The DNA here is from genome assembly GCA_954870635.1 of Arctium minus. NCBI lineage: Eukaryota > Viridiplantae > Streptophyta > Magnoliopsida > Asterales > Asteraceae > Arctium > Arctium minus. Next base: position 55,226,229 of record OX941095.1, on the reverse strand, counting down.
TATATGTGATTTTTCAGTGAAATCACATTCGATTACAAAACACGGTCAATTCAAGAGGTGTGTATATGACTTGGTTGGTGACCTAGTCACGGCGAAAGTCGCACGAATCACATGTGATTTTACACGTAATCTTAGTGTAAAATCACATTGATTTTACCATTCTCGTCTTTTCTTATTTGGTCACGATTCTTGTTTGAACTCGATCCTATCTCTCTCTCTCTCTCTCTCTATATATATATATATATATATATAGAGAGAGAGAGAGAGAGAGAAAGAGAGAGATAGGATCGAGTTCAAACAAGAATAGTGACCAAATAAGAAAAGATGAGAACGAAACCAGGCGTGTATATACAAATCCATTTTTTGATTTATTTCATCTATTCCATGACCGAAACAGGGTTAGATACACGTTACACCACGATTTTGAATCAGAAGAGGGAGTTCAAGGAATGACAGATTTATTCACTCTATCAGTAATATGTCTTCCTTCCATGCATTTATATATATATATATATATATATATATATATATATATATATATATATATATGGGTTAAATCTAGTGAGGACCAAAAAAATGTTAAGTACTTGAGAACCAATCTAATCCATTGATTAAAATAAATCAAGGGTCATTAAATAAAAAGACTATTTGTAATAAAAGCAAAAAGTAAGGGTAATTTTGACAATTTGTAAGGACATTGAAAGGGTAGTTTGGGTATTATTTAATTAAAATCAATTCAAAACTAGATTACAAATCCATTTCATATCTGATTAATTCTTCTTTAATGTCTTCATTTCGCCAGAGAGTTCATCACCGACGATTTCTATATTTCACCGTCGGCCGGTCAGTCTTCTTCTTTCAAATCATCTTCTAGATTTCTTCTTTCCACAACGACATGAAATCTTCATCATCAATATCGAACCATGGATTTCAGAATTCGAACGAAACAAATACGATTTAGGGTTTAATCCGTTGCCTATGGCGGCTTCTAGGAATCTGGGGGGGAGTCGGTGCTGCTGGTTGGGGTTCAAATCTTTCACGACCACAACTTATGAAGATGAGATGGCAAACTTCTCATAAACCACGTCTACTACTACCCCGATAGTCGCCGTGCGGAGGAGGCTGACGTTCCTCTAGGGTTTAACCCGTTTCGGACCGAATCTGAATCGGTTTTTGGCAATTCGAGCTCTGGGAATGCTTCGAAGAAGGCATTCTCATTTGGAGCAAGTAGTAGAAATAACCCGAGCTGGAATTCGGGTTTTCAATTAGGAGTTTCTGGTGTGGTTCTTGTTGAGATGATGAAATCAAAAACTAGTGGTGATAAAAGTGGGGGCAATGTTGCGTTTAATTTTAAGGTGTTTGAAAGTAAAAATACCAAGAGCTTTGATGAATCCATGGTAAAGTAACAGATTTAGTTTTTTTTTTCAAATTTGTGTTTGATTTCATGTAATGAAATTAAATATAGAAAGAAAATTGTGTTTGATTTTATGAGGTGAAATAATATGTAGACGGAAATTGTGTTTAAATTCATGGGGTGAAATAGGTTATAAATGAAAAGTGTGTTTGATTTCATGTGATGAAATATGAAAATTGTATTGGATTTCATGAGGTGAAATACAAATAAATGAAAATTGTGTTTTATTTCATCAGGTGAAATAACATGGTGAATATGTGTTACCAAAATGACAATTATGCCCTTTTCATGTGCTGAAATAACTTTCAATTAAAACCATTGGATCAAAACTAAATAAGGGCTTAGATCGGTTCTCACGGTTTTTGTGGTTCTCATTTGATTATATATATATATATATATATATATATATATATATATATATATATATATATATCCTCCTTCCAGGCGTGGGTTTGAATTTCGTGTGTATCAAAATTTCTCAGTGCATTTCAATATATAAAAAGTGTTTGATTATTATATACACTTACTTTTATTGAGTATAACGTTATATACGTAATTCTAAACTTCAATACGAATACATATTTGAGAGTTACTCAAAAATATCTATCCATATACATGTGTTGAACCTGGAATAGTAATAACTAACATATAAACTGTTTTGTAAAAGGGGGGTTGAATACAAACACAACAGATTTTCACTTTTAATTTTGTATGTTTAATAAAAACAAAGAATTACATATTTGTTTTGGAAGCTATGGAGGTAAGACCTGATACTAAATAATCTGGCTGGTTAAAAATTTGCTAAAAACTGAAAGATTAGAGAATGATGTAGTCTTTCAGATCTGAAGTAGTCCTCCTCCAGATATAGTCTTAAAAATGGTTGACATCGATTTTGCCTAAGAAACTATCACTCGAAATTCCTTTCAAAATGGGTGAGTGCAACATATGACAAGGACTTTATAGCCATTATTGGATTAAATGTTGCTACCCAATTTTAACGTGTGTCTTCATCCGATTTGCTAATCAGTGAATGCTTGTACTTCTCATTTCAGCCTTTGAGAATGATGTAGACCTTTGTTTAACACAAAACATCGTTTTGTATGCAGAGGGAACATTAAAGGAAGTATGATGCTAATTAAAGTATCTCTTTAGAACATACTTTGTTTGACATGTTAAGCATGTTCTCATACTAGGACAAGAGTTGGTAGAGTTGGTAAATCAAACTTGCTAGTTAAGTTTGCACTCCAAAATCGGCTTAACAGAAGTAGTATTTGTCAGACTAGTTTTGATTTTATCTTGTACTAATAATCATTTGGCTAGATAACAAACCAATCCGCTTATGTGGCTTCATTTCAACTGGTCTTCGATTTTGCTGAAGTCTTTTTGATATTGGATCAACACAGATAAGAATAAGGCTTTTACAAACAAAAATTCTATCTATAATTACTTCCCAAAACATAAGCTATATTTTCGATGCCAACAAAACCAGTATTTTATGAAGTGTTAAATTCGAATCCTCCAAAATATTTGGATCTTGTTTTGCTTCCGGATATTAGAACCAGATATTGGGTTCGGATGCCAAATCCAGATGTTGAATCTAGATACACATTTCGGATGCAAATTCGTGATAACAAATCCGAATTTACATTCCCTATATCAAATGGGATTAATACATGTTTGCCAATTCGAAAGATTTGAGTACAAGATGTCAATCTGGGTTTGTTTGTTCTAAGGCATACTTACTTCTAAGGATACTTCTAAGTATTAGATCGGATGTATTTATATTATTTTCAAATCAAATGGTTGAGACAAACAACATGCTATTGTCATACCTTTTTGTTGTTTTTACGTATTTTTGAAGTCTTATATTTTCGATCTCTTTTGACCTATACCGAATTTTGATCAATAAAAGTATTAAAACGATGTACCCAACACCGATTCAGTCCTGTAAATAAAACATTATCGATTTTCAAATTTAAACATGTCATCCTGATCATCATTCGATAATCTCATAATATATTAATCGTATTTCAGAAAGTTTCATGCTACTAGCTAATTGTCGTAAAACGATAAAAGCCCATAATTAAACAATTTATCTTTGTTGGACGATAATCAAATGAGAACCAAAAATAGGTTGAGAACCGTGAAAACCGATCTAAACCATTAATTGATTTTAATCTATGGACATTAAAAGCAATGGTAATTTTGAAATAATTAAGAAGTGTATGGTTTATTATGGGATTGAAATTAAAACTGAAAGGGCATATTAGGCATTAAAGAATATGATCTCTTGGATGCTAATTGAGAAAGTGTATAGATGCAGCTACCCACAAGATTTCTCCTCTTTCTTTCTTCAAAATTTCTCTAAACTTCCTCATCTTCTTCTTTTGTATCTTTAATGGCTTCCCAAATCCTACCTTCCTTCATCCTCAGAGCCCCTATTGATCATGTAAGAGAGTAGTATAGTGATGAGCACTTGGAGATTGGTGGTTCAATAACAAAAACCCTCGACATCAACAGATGAATCGATCGTGAAAAGGTATATAAGACGGGTATAGATTAGGGCTTATGTGTGGAAGACTTGGCGAAACGGATAATTCAGATGAAATTGCAGATCCAGAAATGGGGGAAGACTGAATTAGCTAATTGCAGAGATCTCAATGCCGGATTTCGACCTACGGCGATTTCACGGAGTGGGATGAAATCTTTTGGGGAGAGAGAGATAAAGGGAAAGAGAGCGAGATGCGATGAATGATGGATGAATCATGAGTGGAAGACTTGGTGAGACTCATGAGTCGCTGGCCTCCAAGTACGAATATTCAAAAATTTCGATTTTTGGACTTCTGTTTTTCGCCACCATGAGTCGCTGGCCTCCAAGTACGAATAATCAGAAATTTATGTTTTCTTTCGAACGATTTCTTATCGATTTTATCATATGTAGTTTTGATTTAGGTTCAAACACTGAATTTGCCGTTTCAAAACAATGGTCGTGTACGACCGTCCCTTGAAGAGGATGAAGAGGAGAGCAACGGTTGATCTCAACAACTTTCTGAAGGAGGAAAACGTGATTATATCATCGCTCAAAGAACAGATTAGGAAAACGTCTTCTTTGGTTGCCACTAATTTGGGCGTTTTTGTTTTCAAAAATTTTGTTTGATTTCATGGGGTGAAATAACATATACGAAATTTGTGTATGATTTCATGAGGTGAAATAACATATAGAAGGAAATTACTTTTGATTTCATGAGGCGAAATAGATTAGTGATGAAAATTGTGTTCGATTTCATGTAGTGAAATAACATATATATGAATATTATGTTTGGATTTCATGAGGTGAAATATCATATTTATGAAAATTTTGTTTTTATTTCATGAGGTGATATAGTATGTGTTTCATCTGATGAATTTCTGTTACCAAAATGACGATTATGCCACTTTCATATGGTGAAACAATTTTTAATTAAAACCATCAGATCAATATATGGTTTATATCGGTTCTCACGGTTCTCAACTTTCACATGATTTAACCCATATCTTTGTATGTGGATATTAGAAAAAATCAATATTGATGAAGTACTCTGAGATATATATATATATATATATATATAGTGGAAGAATATTTTGCAACCCTTAAAAAGGTTACAACCTTTGCAACCACATCTTAACCGTTGGATTCATGATCGACGGTTATTTTATTTTTATTTTTCTGTTTTTTTTAATTAAAAATATTGGGCCCCATATCTATTGTAACCGCCGATCATGAATCCGACGGTTAAGATGTGGGTTGCAAGGTTTGCAACCTTTTTAAGGGTTGCAAATTAAACAACCCCTATATATATATATATATATATATATATATAATTGGACAAATTATTTTTATTATTATTACTTTGTAAACCATCATAAAGTTTTAGAAAGATTACCATCTAAAAAATGTATTAGACCTCATTAAAAATACACAGATGTGAGATGTCGGTCGTTTTCTCGTTGTGGAACCCATAGAAACGTGTTCCATAAATCTTCTCGCATAACTAATTATAATTGGATCGCTTTCTAGTGCTTTCGGGGACCCATTAATGGTTTTGTCAAGCTTTCTTTCACATTTAGAAAACTAGATTAAAACTTTTCTATTTATTTATTGATTTTTTTCGTAATTCATCAGGTACGTACTCTAAATATATAAGATTGTAATTTAGATATGAAGAGATTTCCAACTATAGTATGTTCTACTATTACTTAGTGATATTGAATAATTAAATTTATTTAAAATACCAAAATAATATATTAATATCACCTATATACAAAAACGTATGTTATATACTAAAAATTATTAAAATTAAAAGGTTAAAAAAAATCAAATAACCCCTGATAAAAATAAGCTAGCACCAATTTTCAAACACTTATTTATTACATATTCCAAACGGAACTTAACGAGACATCAAAGAAAAAACTTGCGCCACAATATATCTTTTAAAACACGGATTTATTAATTATATATCGAAATCACTCCAGGTCAAACTCATATTTGTTCTGGAAGCAAAGAGCTAATATGACAAAAAGGAAAGAATATATAATTAAGTGGTTTGAATCAAAGAGGACATATAGCGATTGTTTAGAAAGAGAAAGCCAATATATATATAGTAGTTTTCATGCAAGAGTGCAATGTGTATAGCTTGTAATTCACGCGAGCATTTTCACAACTCAAATTTGTGGGGAACATTGACTAATTTAAGTAGGAAGATAAATTCTATTAGTTAGGTATCTCCACAATTCCATTTTGTTCAATGATCTACAAATGGATATATGAAATTTAAATTTACAACCCAAAGGTATATATATATATATATATATATATATATATATATATATATATATATATATATATATATAGTAGCTAGAGATCCACCTGCAGCAAATTTAATAAACAAGTGCCAATATCTTTCCTTATATCTATTTTATAAGTTTATCTATATTTAGACCTGTCTTGTAAGTTTGGTTATAAATTAGAACCACTGGACAAAATTACATTGTCACTAATTAAAGCCATAAGGTGTTCGAAATAAATGGTTTTCAAACGGATAATTCATATCAAAGCCACTACTAGCTAGAAATCAGGTTTCCAAGAACGGATACCGTAGTTACAAACAGGGTAGGACGATCAACAAATTTTTAGCCTTAAAATTAGAGGTTGTTTATCGACTGACTATTGACAGATTAACGTACGACATGACAATAATCGTCAATAATCCTTTGCCAAGCAACGACATGCTAGCAAAAACTATGTGATGACCATGATTATTCAGAGCATCGATGGTATTCAGATCATCTTTCTGAATACCATCGATGCTCTGAATAGTTTTCCGATGGATCAATCGCAAATTATTTTTATTTTCGTCTTAAATTATTTTTTTTTAATTCAATGTTTTCTGGCATTCGTAGGTAATCTTGTTTTTATTTTTCAATTTTAATTTCTAAATGTGTAGTATTGATTCTAATGAGCCTTGTTGGTTTATAATGGGTTCTAAGGACTTTCATGTTGTAATAGGTTCTAACGGATCTTGATGAGCCTTGTTATAGATACTATATCATGTACACGTACTTATTATGATCATATAATATAAAATATGAATATTCATCTCGGAGTGTACACAAACTTATTATAATGATCATATATAATATAAAATATGAATATTCATCTCGGAATTATGTATTGCTTATGTATGATATGATTATCATGATCATGCATGTGTATGAGTAGAATATAGTTACTCATACATACAATTAGGAAGAAAATGAGGTATGTGATTTATCTCATTCAGATTTCCTAAATCAAATGAATGCCATGTTAACTAAACTCGAAGAGTTAGAGTCAAAGCTTAAGCGAGAAAAGGGTGTCATTCTTGAACAAAACCAATCAATACAGAAACTTAGCAATGATGTTGCTGAGAAGAAAGTATTGGTTGAGACCTTACACAAAAACATTGACACCAGCGCCAAAGAACCTTACACAAAAACATTGACACCAGCGCCAAAGAACAGACTATAATTCTTCAAAAAGTTACTGAAACTAAGACTAAATTGAGAAAGAGTGAGCTTGATTTCATCGAGCTTACGAAATTGCATTTTTCAACTTCCAAAGAAAACATTTCTTTACTTGCTAAATTAAAAAGTTTGGAAGAGAAGTTATACAAATTGGGTCAAAGTGAACAAACTATTCATCTGAACAAACCCAAAGAGGAAATAGAGAAATGGGGACTCGGGTATGAGAATCCTCATTATCTTAAAAACGGTATATCTGAAGTGCCTGCACTCTATGATTTTACGTTCTTAAGACTCTCTCGACGATGCCCTGAACTTAAAGTTTTCTAGACTGGGCTGTCTGAAGAGGATGAAGCCAAAGAAACGGAAAAACGAAAGAAATCATCTAAAGTTCACCTTCCATTTTATTATGCGAAGCTGAATAATAGTTATAATGATGATCCAATATATCAAAAGAAATCTCTTTCAAATGAGTTTTTTCAAAGTTATTCTGTCAAAGAAATGGAGGCGAAGCCTATTAAAGGTAAACTATATGTCCCTCCTCTCATTTTGGAAAGTAAAATCTCTGAACTCGAGAACTCTTTAACAGATGAAAGACTTTTGATTGAGATTGAACAAAAGGTTTTTTCAACTGTGCTTAAAAATGTTGTTATTTCTAAGGCTTTAAAATCTAAAGATAGTTTTGGTCTAACAAATGAAGGGTTTGATTTCCTAAACTCTGACGGTGGTTTGGATAATTGTTTGGATCAATTTGACTTTAATGCGAAACTTCCTAACCATTCATCTTTTATTGTGAAATCATTGGGAAAAACCAGTATGTCTATAAAAATTGCAAAATCAACGAAAGTTGATAAATCAGTTTCTGTGAACTCTAAGAATGCTAAAGGCAAGAATAAATCTCAGCATTCACAGAAACCGATCAATACTGGTATTCCAAAGAAGATGCATTCAGTTATTTCTCTGAGATCTAGCTCACTAGTTACAAATGTTTCAGATCTGAGCAAGCAAAAGCCAGAAGTTAAATCTCAATGGTAACCAAAACGGAAGAATGACAAGACCGATAAATCTTTTTGTACTGTTAATTGTAATAAGACTTCGCCTAGTAAAGATGTTTTAATTGCTGATGTTGGTATTTGGAAACCAAAACTAGTTGTTTCTCGCAAACAATATTCTATGAAGCAATTATTTCAGTTATCTTTATCTGCTAGAAAGTCTTCTTTTTATGATAAACATGTGTCTACTTCTTGTCAAGATACATTCTGAGGTTTGGTTTGGAAATTATAATGTGCACTCATATCATTCTAATGCTTCAAATGAATTTCAAATGAAAAGCGGACCCAAATTTAAATGGGTACCAAAATCATGTGCTAACACAGTTGGACCCAAATATCAGTGGGTACCAAAAGCTAAATCTGTGTTGCAGGCACCCAAAGTTTAAGAGGGAGCATAGAAAATAGGCTTTTGAACAAATCAGTTCAAGACCCGCGCTTCAATGTTCAAAAGTGTTTATTCCAATTTTTGTTTTATGGGTATCTAAATCTTGTGTTTCGTAATTTCTCTTATGCAGGAACGTCATATGTGGTACTTGGATAGCGGGTGTTCCAAGCATATGATAGGGCAGAAAGAGATGATGTCTAATTATACAGATAAATATTGCGGGACAGTTAGATTTGGGAACGACCAGTTTTCACCAATACTGGGTTATGGTGATATGGTACATGACAATGTCATGATCAAGAAGGTGAGCTATATTGAAGGCTTAAGACACAATATGTTCAGTATCGGCCAGTTCTGTGACAAAGGCTTAGAGGTCAATTTCAAAGTCAAGAGGTGTTCTGTTCGCACTGAAGAAGGCGATGAACTCTTGATTGGCACTCGAAAGTCCGACCTCTACACAATCAATTTATCAAAAGTCCAGACTGACAAGGAAGTGTGTCTACTATCTAAAGCATCGATGCAACAAAGCTGGTTATGGCATCGACGGCTCTCTCACCTCAACTTTCGGTACATTAACAAACTGGTCAGTGGGAAGTTAGTGAAAGGACTTCCAGAGCTCAAATACGAAAAAGAACACTTATGTGCAGCGTGTGAAAAAGGAAAGATGAAGAGAACTCCACATAAACCAAAACCTGAACCGAGTATAAGCGCTCCGTTAGAGTTGTTGCATATGGATCTCTGTGGTCTGATGCGAACGCAAAGTCTAGGCGGAAAGAAGTACATACTAGTTATCGTGGATGATTATTCGCGATACACTTGGGTCAAGTTTCTATGTTCAAAAGATGAGACACCAAATTTTCTCATTACATTCCTGAAGACGACCCAGGTGAATCTGCAGAAACCGATCAAGCTTCTAAGAACAGACAACGGCACAGAGTTCAAGAACAAAACAATTTAAGAATATCTCGTGTCAGGATCGAATTCTCAACAAGAATTAATTATCAGAAACAATATCAAAGAAGTTTGCGGAATAACACTTTGATATTTAATCAAACAGGAAATCAAAACAAAATATAATTAACAAACTGTAAACTTGTATTGAATGCTTTGAAGTTACAAGATTACTCACTCAACCTCAATATTGATGAACAGGCTCACCAATACGAATTCTACTTCTCTAGAATTAGGATCTATGCCTTGAGGTTGTTTTTCTCTCTTTTTAAAAGAATGAAAACTGAAAAATTAAAATTATTATTCTAAACTATACAATATATATACTGAATACAAAGATAATTACAATAAATAAAATATCTTCAGTATATCTTCTATGTATATCTCTAAGCTTCCATGTATACCCTTTCATACGAATCTTCATCATATAAGCAGTATTAATCTTCAGCAGCATTAACTTCCTTCTAGCAGCATTAACTACTAAGCAGTACTAACCACTAGCAGTACTAACTAGCTAAGCAGTACTAACTTTGTTCAAGCAGCACTAACTTTGACTAGCAGTATTAATAATACTAGCAGTAGTAACACTCAGCAGTATTAACCTTTAAGTCTTCTAGCAGTAGTAATTTTGAACCAGCAGCATTAACCATACTTGATGAATTCTTCAGTTCCCAACAATCTCCCCCTAACTTGACTTTTAGGAAGAGAAGTCAAGTTCTTCAAATTTTCTTCAAGATGCTCCCAAAACTCTATCAATGCCTAAATCCCAGTGTTTGCATCCAATCCCAAACTCTGATTGATGGTTCTTTGAATCAAGTATTTAGCCATTTCTGAATCTGGAACACACCTTAACTTTTTCTTCAGCATGGCATGTAGCTTCAATCTGCTATGATTATACACTCTATCCACTAGGAAGTATTCAGTGTGATTTAAATCCAAAGTCACTGTATATACTCCACTAATTTCATATAAAGTCCAACTGTTTACTGATTTGAAGACATCCTTGATCAAGTGCTTTACTTCTTCAGGTTTGAACATCATACACAGATACTCCATTACCAGTTTTGTAATTGAAATCCCTGGAGCCTTTAGAATATCTGCATACAACTTCATTCCTATCTCAAACATCTCTTCAATATCTGATCTAGAGCATGTTCTGACAATTTTTGCCCATGTGTTAAACACTTCATACTTTTCATCCTTTCTTTTCAGCCTTATGTATTCCTTTCCATCCACTGTCAATGTATCCCAGAGAATGACCTCAGGAGGCTTAACTCCTACAGGTTCTGCTGAAATTGGTTCAGGCACTTTGTCCATCACTACCATATACAAATTTACATCATCAGTGTTAGATGGCTCTGTCTGTTTAGATGACTCAGGTGCCCCTTCTTCTTCAGCAACCTTATCAGCCTCTTCTTCAGATACTCTAGGCTTTTTAATTGGCTTTCTCCTTGCCATCATTTTTGTTCTCTTTAAAGTCCTTAGACTTTCTCCCAGGGTGGACTCTTTCTTAGGAGGTGTTTCTTGCTCATCTGGGAATGGCTTTTGACAATCAAAGTCATTACTTTCTTTTATTCTCTTCTCCATCTCCACCCTAGCAGTTTCACTTCCCTGAAGCTTTAACATTTCTGAATCATAGAGCTCTTTGATCTTCTCAAAAGACATTTTGGAGAACATCTCCTTTTTGACTCCTACAGCACCTTTGAGAAATATAATCATCTTGTTTCTCTCTTGGGTACCTAGGAATGTCTTTGAGGGTCTTCTCTTCTTTGCAACTTTTTTCACCACAGATTTCTTCATACTTGCAGCTTTCTTCTGTGCAATTTCAGTTGCCATACTATGTTGATAAGCTTCATTCAATTCAGCAGCTAGAGCTTTTGCCATTTCCCTGTCCTTTTCCATCTGAACTCTTTCTTCTTTTTCAATATCCTCCTGCATCTTTTTAGCTAGGGCTTCATCTGATTCAACCAACCTTTGCTTTTTGATTGGTTGATCAGATTCTACCATCTTTGCTTTTCCTTTGTCTTTGCTCATTGCCTTTTTACTGTTATCTTTCTTGATCACTTCACCTTGTTCTTTTATGATTACACCTTTGGTCTTTGAAGTGACCTTGGGAGTATCATTCTTGGCTTTTAGTAAGGTCTCTGCAATCTCAAGATCTGTTAACACTTCTTTCACAGTTTCTGCTGCTTTGTTAATGTCAGCAGTAGTAACTGTTTCTTCTTGCTTCTCCCCCTGAACATCAACTTTCTCTTCATCAAGCTCCCCCTTTCTTGTGGCTTCTTCCATGTTGATCTCCCCCTTTTTGGGAGCATCATCCTCAGTTGGCCTTCTCCTTAATTGGAATTGCTGTCTCTTCTTCCTTTGTACCAGACTAACCACCATCCTCTTCAGCTTAGCAATCTGTTCTTGTTGTGACAGAATTACTAGCTTCATTTCTTCAATTTCTTTGCCTTGTTTGAGAACATCTTGATTGATGTTCCCCATTGTTTCCATCAATTCATCGTACGTATATCTGTCCTCACCCTCTCTAGAAGTGTTACCCTCCTTTGAAGGATCATTGGATCTTTTATTTGTGGAAGTCTTCTGCCTTGCAGAGGCACTATCCACCCCTGTGGTTTCTTGGCACCAGGGACCTTCAAATGATTGCTCATTCAAAGTTGCCATGGGGGAGGTCTTATTGATGTTACCACTTTCCTCCTCTGAACTAGCAGGAGTAGTGGCAGCCTCATCACCCATATGCTCTACCTCCTCCTCAGAGAGCACCTCCTTTGGGTGGGGAGACACCCGTGTGGTTTCCCTTTGGATATTCTCTAGGGGAGAATTCTCCCTTAGAGGGCTTATAGGCTTAGTGGGTAATGGTACAAGAAGGGAAGGAGCCTTCTTTACCTGTTTTCTATTGTAAGTTTGGGTGATGGGAGAGGTTGGTTTTTCAAGAAGGGACTGGGGAATTGATTTTGAGAGGGAAGGTTGGGCTTGGCTAGCAGTGGGTTGGTCTAATGGGGGCCTTGACCCTGCTGCCATACCTTCATTGGTTTGGGACACCACCATCATTGTAGAGAACAATGGGGTGTCAACTCCTTCAGAGTCCCCAGCAGATCTTCTCATATTTGAGAACACCTTGCCTTTGGGGGGTTTAGGTACATATACCCCAACAGGTTGAGGTATATCCGTCAATTCATGAGTAATAATTTCTTGAACAAACCTGGGATACATAAAGAAGCTCTTTTTGTTTCCCATGTTTGAGACAAGATCACTGAAAATCATTTTAGAAAAATTATACTTTCTGGCAGTGGCCAAGCACACCAAAGCATAAGCAATAGTGCTGCTGAACTCACTCCATCCAGTAGTCTTTTTGGAGATACAATGCATAAGAGTATGGACAAAGAAACGCCATTGGGGTGAGAATTTTGCTTTAGAAAATTTGAAAACTCCCAATGGGCCTCCATACCCCATTCTTGTAAGGTTTGAAAACAGTTCATCATTTGGGATAGAGGTTATACCAGAGGCATCGTCTAGACGTAGACTGATGCGAATAACCTCTTCAGTAACCGTGAGTGATTGATCACAGATTCTTGTCTTGATCATCTGCACACCATTCTCAACAACAATGGTTGCATTAGCCCAGAACTGCCTTTGATGCTCAATATAGATTGTAGGGGATACAATAAGAGCATGAGCAATGTGGCTTGTCTTGAGGAAATCCACAATCTGATGAAATCCTGCAGCTTGCTTTGGCTTTTGTAGCATCGCAATCTCGTTGTGCTCGTCGATGAAAGTCATGGATGCCATTGATCTTAGTGAAAAGCTTGCCTAAAAACTTCGAACTTGAGAGAGAAAAGGTTTTGAGCGCAAGAGAACAGTATGCAAAGAGTCGTTATGAACTTTTAGGCGGGCTAAACGTATTTATAGTATTCGGAATATAAGCAGTATTAACCTAGAGCAGTATTAACTACTAGCAGTATTAACTGAAAGCAGTATTAACCACGGCAGTATTAACTGAAAGCAGTATTAACCACTAGCAGTATTAACTGAAAGCAGTATTAACCACTAGCAGTATTAACTGAAAGCAGTATTAACCACTAGCAGTATTAACTGAAAGCAGTATTAACCACTAGCAGTATTAACTGAAAGCAGTATTAACTGAAAGCAGTATTAACCACTAGCAGTATTAACTGAAAGCAGTATTAACCACTAGCAGTATTAACTGAAAGCAGTATTAACCACTAGCAGTATTAACTGAAAGCAATATTAACCACTAGCAGTATTAACTGAAAGCAGTATTAACCACTAGCAGTATTAACTGAAAGCAGTATTAACTACTAGCAGTATTAACTACTTTACTCCTTTTAAACTTGCTAAACACTGAGTACTGCTATGCAAATCCTGAAACAGAAGATTAGTAACTCCAGGAATACTATACAGATATAAAACCACTTTTTGAGAAGGGGATTATTCAGAGTTTATCATTCCCACACTTGTTACCAAGAAAGTGAATCTACCCACATCAAAAGCTTTAGTGAATAGATCAGCAAACTGATTATCAGTGTGAACTTTGACAACTTGAATAAGTTTCTTTTCATTACAATCTCTTATAAAGTGATACCTGATTTCAATGTGCTTAGTTTTTGAGTGCTTGACTGGATTATTCACAATGCTAATAGCACTGCTGTTGTCAATAAAGATTGGAGTGTGTAGAAAGGTTACCCCATAATCCAACATTTGATTCTGAATCCATAAGACTTGAGAACAGCAACTTGCAGCTGCTATGTACTCTGCCTCTGTTGTAGATGTGGATACTGTGGTTTGTTTCTTGCACTGCCATGAGACTAGTCTAGCACCCAAAAACTGACATCCTCCAGAAGTAGATTTTCTGTCCAAGTTTGCCCCACCTAGATCACTGTCTGAGTATGCTATTAGGTCAAAAGATGAGTTATGAGGATACCAAAGTCCCAATCTGGGTTGCCCTTTGAGATATCTGAATATCCTCTTAACAGCTTGAAAGTGAGATTGCTTTGGCCTAACTTGAAATCTTGCACATACACAGACTGGAAACATTATATCTGGCCTTGATGCTGTGAGATACATGAGAGAGCCAATCATGGATCTATAATGATGCACATCCATATCCTCCCCCTCAAGATCTGCTGTGATCTGCTTGTGTGTTTCCATAGGTGTGCTGGCAGGTTTTGATTCTGAGAAGCCAAACTTGGTTAGAATATCCTGCACATACTTGGATTGACAGATGAAAATGCCATCTGACTTCTGTTGAACTTGGAGTCCAAGGAAGAAAGTAAGTTCCCCCATGGAACTCATTTTGAACCTTTGATGCATTAAATCCTCAAACTCCTTGCACATGTTGTTTCTTGTAGATCCAAAGATAATGTCATCAACATAGATTTGGACCAGCAAAATATCCTTCTTCTTTCTTTTGATAAATAGAGTCTTATCAATGACTCCTCTTTCAAAGTCATTTTCCAAGAGATAGGATGACAGTGTGTCATACCATGCTCTTGGGGCTTGATGTAGTCCATAAAGTGCTTTCTTTAATTTGTATACCCTGTCTGGATAGCTTGGGTTTTCAAACCCTGGTGGTTGACAGACATATACTTCTTCTTCAATTGATCCATAGAGAAAAGCACTTTTTACATCCATTTGATAGACTTTGAAGTTCATGTAAGAAGCATAGGCTAGGAATAGTCTGATTGCTTCTATCCTAGCTACAGGTGCAAAAACTTCTTCATAATCTATACCCTCTTCTTGAGTATAGCCTTGAGCCACCAGCCTTGCTTTGTTCCTTATGACAATACCTCTTTCATCTCTCTTGTTTCTAAAAATCCACTTTGTGCCAATCGCTCTGTGACCTTTAGGAAGGTCTACTAGATCCCATACATCTTGTAGCTTGAACTGTAACAGTTCCTCTTGCATTGCTTCTATCCAGCTGGATTCTTTCATAGCATCATATGCCTTTTTAGGCTCAAGCTGTGATAGAAAACAAGAAAGCACTGTATGCTGTTGATCTTGCATTTCCTGAAGCCTGCTTTGATGTCTAGTCATCATAGGAGAAGAGATATCTCCTATTATCAACTGTGGAGGATGATTCTTTTGAACTCTGGTGTTATGACTAGGTTCTTCATTCAGTCCAGCCTCAAGATTAGATTCATGCAACTCAAATGAAGTGTTTTCAGATGCCACTTCATTATTTTCTTGAGTCTCCTCATCTCTAGTGTCTTCTTCACTCTGACTTGGTCCAGTAATTGATTCCTTTTCACAGTCTTCACCAGAATTTACTGTGGGTATGGGAAAAATCACAGATTTAGATATACTTTCTTGAACTTGTGTGATCCCTGATCCTCCACTTCCTGTTCCTGTATACTCATTACTAAAACCCAAAGAGTTAGTTAGTGAATCAATGTCAAATAGCCACTGAGGTCCAGACCCAACAGGATTTGGTGTGTTCTCATTGCATTTGACATTGTCACTTTCTTCAATTATTCTAGAAGAAGAGTTAAATACTCTGTAAGCCTTACTCTGAGATGAATATCCAACAAGAAATCCATCATCTGCTTTGCTATCAAACTTACCTAAGTGAGATTTGGTATTTAGTATTGTACAAGGACACCCAAAAGGTTTGAAGAAACCAATAAAAGGTTTTCTTTTATTTAAAAGCTCATATGGGGTCTTGTTCTTTTGCTTGACCACTAGAACTCTGTTTTGGACATAACAAGCAGTATTAACTGCTTCAGCCCAGAAGGTAATTGGCAATTTTGAATCAGCCAACAGAGATCTAGCAGCCTCTATTAGTGTTCTATTCCTCCTTTCAGCAACACCATTCTGTTGAGGAGTCCTAGGAGCACTATATTGCCTCTCAATACCTTTTTCTTCACAAAAGGTGTTTAGATCATGATTTTTAAACTCAGTTTTATTATCTGATCTCATGACTTTTACTCTTTGATTAGTTTGGTTTTCAATTCTTAGAATAAAGGATTTGATAAGACCACTTGTTTCATCCTTAGTCCTTAGAAAATATACCCAAGTAAATCTGGAGTAATCATCAACAATAACCAAGCAGTAAGATTTCTTGCCTATACTCATAACATTTGTAGGACCAAACAGATCCATATGCAGTAACTGGAGACAAGAAGAAACAGAATTTAACTCTTTGGTCTTATGAGAAGTTTTGTGTTGTTTGCCTTTAAGACAAGCAACACAATGATCATCACATGAAAAGACTTTTGAAGGTAACCCTCTTACAAGGTTATTTTTAACAAGATTGTTCATAGTCTTGAAATTCATGTGACACATCCTTCTGTGCCATAGAGAGGATTCATCTACAGAAGCTTTTGAAACAAGACAATTTAGAGATGAATCACTATCAACATTGTCCATATCAAGACAGTAAACATTGTCCTGTCTTGGAGTTCTAAGTAGTATCATGCTTTCATCAACTACCTTGAACCCTGGAGCAAGAATCATACACTCAGTATTAGTAAATAATATACTATGTTGTTTGTCACAAACCTGTGATACACTTAACAGGTTGTACTTTAATTGATCAACATAGTAGACATCCTCAAATGTCATCTTACCTTTGGTGACATTACCTTTTCCACTTATCTTACCACCAGTAAGATTGTCTCCAAATGCAACATGTCCTCCATTGATATGCTTGAAATTCTGAAGGCATGACATGTTGCCTGTCATGTGCCTAGAGCAACCACTATCAACATGCCAAATGCTCTTTCCCTTGAGCTGTTGGTTGCCCTGCACATTAGATAAATCAATTAGTATGAATTAGGAACCCAAGCCAAAGTGGTCTTGGGTACCCCTTTCTCATCAAAATATTTGCATTCTTTCTTGACAAGATTTTTGAACTTTAACTCCTCATTCTTGGAGTACTTTGTTACAATAATAGGCTTGGAACCATGTTTGCTAGAATCAGTACTAGTTTTAGAAGTACTAACTGCCTTGGCAGCACTTGCATGCTTGGCAGCACTAACCTTGTTAGAAGTAGTAACTGTGTTAGCAGCAGTAACTGTGTTGGCAGTATTAACCTTTGAAGAGGTATTAACAGTATTAGCAGCATTAATATTTTCAGCAGTACTAACACTGTTAGCAGTAGTAACTGTGTTAGCAGTACTAATATTGTTAGCAGTACTAACACTGTTAGTACTTCTAGGTACCCACATTTTGACACTTTCTTTTAAAATCTTTTTCTTTAAATTGCCTTTACTTTCAATAGATTTCTTTATCACATTTTTCTTTCCAGCCTTCCTATAACCAACAGATTTTTGCACAAATCTTTGAAAGTTCATCTGTTGGTTAATAGGGTTAAAGTAACAATACTTAGCCAAATGATTCAACTTGCCACATATAAAACAAGGTTTTGGTCTATTGATTTTATTCAGATCAACTCCTTGTTTCTGAGCCCATTGATTATTCCAGTTTCTTTGATTTCCTCTTTTTAAACCAGAATTTAGGCTCTTGGCTTTATTGCAATCACACTGTTTACAAGATCCAGGATTCACAACTGTGGTTTGTTTGTAATGGACCTTGTTATCATTTCCTTTAGTCTTCTCTATCTCCTTGGACTTGACCCAGATTTTTCCACATCCCTCATTGGTGATAATATTGTTTTCTAATGGTATCTTTTTACTCACATTATTATCACTGTTCTCACTTGCTCCTTTCTCAGTCAAATCCTTAACTACTACCTCATCCAAAGGATCTATCTTAAATGCTTCTTCAGACAAGTCCTTTTTCTCCTTAGTTTCTAACAAGTCTGATGTAGGAGAAATATAGTTATTATTGTAAGGAGGGGGTGTATTGTTGTATCCAATGTCAGGCTTCATCTTATCATGTATCTGAGCCTTTAGAAGGGAGTCCATTGCTTTTGAAGCATAGGAAAACTTGTCTATGTCAAGCTTAACTTTTGACAGTTCCTCTTTCAGTCTATCATTCTCTTCTAAGGACTTAGACAGTTTGGTTTCTAACTCATTCTTTTCCCACTTCCAATAGTTTGTGTCATAAGAGTGTTGAAGTTCATTAGCTTGAAAGCCTTTGATTTGCTCTTCAAATCTCTCTACTATTAACACATAATCTCTTCTGTCTTTTTCTAATTTTTTGAGATCATCACACATACTTTGATTGTGATCCCTGTATCTTGTAACAGTGTCAATGCAAGATTTAGTACAAAGATTAGAACTTACCTCAGTAGGGAGATCAGACACTTCTGCCATAAGAGCTTGGTTCTGAATGGCTTCCTCAGCTTGATCACTCCAGTCAAATCCCATTCCTTGTTGAGAAACAAGGGCTTGAGCAGGATTCTTGTTCTGATTGTATCCTCCATTCTGAGCTTGTTGGTGGTTATTGTTTGGAACAACACTTCTGCATTCTCTAGCAAAGTGTCCTTTCTTGTGACACTTATAACATTCCACCTTGGTTTTGTCAAAACCAGCTCCATCTTCTCTTCTTTGAGAGAAGTTATTTCTTCCAGTTCTTTTAATGAACTTTTTCACCCTCATGGATAACATGGCCATCTGCCATTTAATATCCATCTCCTCCAGATCATCAGGGTGAATTTGATCAAGATCATCATTAATCAGAGAATTTCTGCTATGACTGGACAAAAAGGCTTCAAAGATAGTTTCAGTTCCTTTTTCTGAACTTACTCCACTGGCAGTACTAGTTGCTTCAGGGTTGGCAGTAGTATCAGTGGATGCTGAAAGAAGTGCAGCATTGTGAATATAACCAGAGGGCTTCTTCTTGGTTTCTACCTCAGTTTCAAAAACTCTTAAATCATTGTATAGATCATCAAGTTCTTTCTCTTCCAGATTGTCACTCTGTCTATATGAGACAGTGTACATAGTCCATTCATCCCCAAGAGATCTGAGGAACTTTCTGTTGATATCATCTTGTTCCATCTTCACTCCTACAGTAGCCAGTTCACCTATGAGTTTATTGAACCTGTCAAAAGTTTGAGTCATAGACTCATTCTTTGTGGAAGTGAAGTTTTCATACTGTTGCTTTAGAACATCTCTCTGATTTCTTTTGATGCTCTTAGTTCCAGCAAATCTTTTCTCTAGAGCATTCCAGAGAATCTGAGCATCAGTGCAGTTGCAAAATTGATGCTGATATTCATTGGGAATGGCCAAGAGCAGAGTGCTCAAAGCCTTCATCTCTGTCTGTCTGATCTTCCTCTCACCATCTGTCTTTGGTGGAGGTCTTTTCCCATCTGGTCCTATCCTTCCAGCTTCAGAAGGACCATTCTCAATGATATCCCACATTGAGTAGTCAGTGAGAAGAATATATTGTCTGATTCTGATCTTCCACATGTCAAACTCACTTGGTTTGAGCATTGGAACCTTAGAAACCAAAGTACTGCTTGATTCTGTAAGATTTTCCATGATGAATAACTGTTTCTGAGAGAGTTAGGCTCTGATACCACTTGTCAGGATCGAATTCTCAACAAGAATTAATTATCAGAAACAATATCAAAGAAGTTTGCGGAATAACACTTTGATATTTAATCAAACAGGAAATCAAAACAGAATATAATTAACAAACTGTAAACTTGTATTGAATGCTTTGAAGTTACAAGATTACTCACTCAACCTCAATATTGATGAACAGGCTCACCAATACGAATTCTACTTCTCTAGAATTAGGATCTATGCCTTGAGGTTGATTTTCTCTCTTTTTAAAAGAATGAAAACTGAAAAATTAAAATTATTATTCTAAACTATACAATATATATACTGAATACAAAGATAATTACAATAAATAAAATATCTTCAGTATATCTTCTATGTATATCTCTAAGCTTCCATGTATACCCTTTCATACGAATCTTCATCATATAAGCAGTATTAATCTTCAGCAGCATTAACTTCCTTCTAGCAGCATTAACTACTAAGCAGTACTAACCACTAGCAGTACTAACTAGCTAAGCAGTACTAACTTTGTTCAAGCAGCACTAACTTTGACTAGCAGTATTAATAATACTAGCAGTAGTAACACTCAGCAGTATTAACCTTTAAGTCTTCTAGCAGTAGTAATTTTGAACCAGCAGCATTAACCATACTTGATGAATTCTTCAGTTCCCAACATCTCGAATCTGTCGGGATTTCACATCAATACTCTGCTGCTCGTACACCTCAACAAAATGGAGTGGTCGAAAGAAGAAATCGTACGCTAGTCGAGGCTGCTCGTACTATGCTAAGTCAATCAGACTTACCTCTATTTTTGTGGGCTGAAGCTATATCGACTACGTGTTACACACAGAATCGATCGATGATACACCGCAGATTCAAGAAGACTCCTTATGCGTTAATCAACAACCGAAGACCGACAATCAAATATTTCCATATATTTGGGTGTAAGTGTTTTGTTCTAAACGATAGAGAGAGTCTGAACAAGTTCAGTGCCAAGGCGGACGAAGGCATCTTCATTGGTTATTCCTCTACATCAACTGCATACCGTGTATACTTAAAGAAGTCAAATACAGTTGTCGAAAGAGTCAACGTCACGTTTGATGAAGACATGGCTTCTGAGCACGTTCGTTCAGAACCCGTGATAACAGGCGTACTAGCTTCTGGGCAAATCAGTCAAGAACCTGTGACTCAAGCAAACAAATCAGATGAAGCATCAACATCTACTAATCATTTATCTGATTTAGATTTATTATTTGAACTGTTCTATGATGAATTTCTTGGATCGAATGTGAAGAAATCTATTGTGGTTGACAGGATGGAAGACTTAACGACTACTCATTCAACCAGTTCAGATATCCCTATTGAATCTAACTCTCAGATTCAACAAGAAATTCCAGTTCAAATGCCGACTCCGAGAGTTTAAGCTGTGATCAATAACGAAGCTACAAAAGTTGTTGAATCAGTAGGTTGTTCTATACGGACTGATCTACAGCCTATCCAAGTTGTACCTACTGAGCCTTCTGTACCATCTACTTCAACTGAACCCCCCATTCCTTTTTATATTGATCTATCTCCATATAATCCACTCCCTCACGAACAAAAATGGACCAAAGAGCACCCGAGAAGCCAAGTCATTGGTGATCCATCAAAACCGGTGCAAACTAGGTCAGCTTCCATGAATATGTGTATGCATGAATCCTTTCTGAGAAAGATCGAGCCATCTCGCGTATCCGAGGCTCTAGCCGATTCAGACTGGGTGACTGCAATGCAAGAAGAGCTGAATCAGTTCGAAGCACTTCAAGTATGGAGACTCGTACCCAAACCTCAAGGTAAAACCATCATTGGTACGAAATGGATTTTCAAGATCAAGAAAGATGAAGATGGTACTGTTATCAGAAATAAAGCACGACTTGTTGCCAAGGGATACAGGCAAGAAGAAGGAATCGACTACGACGAGACATATGCTCCTGTGGCGCGTTTAGAGGCAATTCGAATGTTTCTAGCCTACGCAGCCCACAAGAACTTCACGGTCTTGCAAATGGATGTGAAGACAACATTTTTCTATGGCGTTCTCAAAGAAGAAGTCTACGTCTCGCAGCCAGAAGGTTTTTTCAACCAAGAGAAACCAAATCATGTGTACATTCTCAACAAAGCTCTTTATGGTCTGAAACAAGCTCATCGCGCCTGGTGTGAGGTATTATCTAAGTTTTTGGTCAAGTCTGGTTTTACAAAAGGTACAGTAGATACCACTTTATTCCTGAAAAGGGACAAAGCCGATATCATTCTAATTCAAATACATGTAGATGATATTATTTTTGGCTCTACTAATCCTAAATACTGTAAGAATTTTTCAAACCTTATGGTGTCAAGATTTCAGATGAATATGATGGGAGAGATGAATTTCTTTCTCGGATTACAAGTCAAACAGTTTTCAACGGGGATTTTTATCAATCAATCTAAATACATTATGGATATTCTTCGGAAGTTCAAAATGGAAAATTCTAAACCGATTGGTACCCCAATGGCACCAGGTACTAAAATTAGCACCGATCCTTCGGGAAAGACTGTTGATGCTAAGACTTATAGAGGGATGATAGGTTCTTTAATGTATCTCACTTCAAGTAGGCCAGATATAATGTTTTCAACATGTTTATGTGCAAGATATCAGGCTAATCCTAAAGAATCTCATGTATCTGCCGTTAAACGTATTTTTAGGTATCTGAAGGGTACTGCAGATCTTGGTCTGTGGTATCCTAAAGATACTAATTTTGAACTAACAACATATACAGATGCAGATCATGCTGGTTGTATGTTAGACAGGAAGAGCACGTCTGGTCATGTACAGTTCATCGGTGATAAACTCGTCAGTTGGGCATCGAAGAAACAATTATGTGTCTCAACTTCAACGACCGAAGCAGAATATGTAGCTGCTGCTAGCTGCTGTTCTCAGGTCTTGTGGATGAGAACTCAACTGCGAGACTATGGTTTTCACTTCAACCATATCCCGATATACTGTGACTCGAAGAGCGCCATCGCGATAACTGCTAATCCTGTTCAACATACAAAGACCAAACACATCAATGCCAGGTATCACTTCATAAAAGATCATGTAGAAAAAGGAACAATTGAACTTTACTTTGTAAAAACTGATTATCAGCTTCCAGATTTGTTTAACAAACTCTTAGACGAAAAGAGATTCAATTTTCTTGTCTCTAAGCTTGGTATGCTAAATCTTAAGACCTAATCGGTGGTTATCCATTAAAGTTTCTTATTGTAAATTTTTCATCATTTTCTTCATTTTCCGCACGATATCTGCACATTAATAATTTGTTCATGATCAAAGGGGGAGTATGAGAAGAGATTGACAAATGGTCAATATTATTTTGAGGGGGAGCTCATAAATTCTGCATTTACCTTTTATATCAATTTTTTTTTGTAATGCATGATTTTAGGGGAGCTCGTCAAGTCAAAGGAGTATGGATATGACTTCTGATTATTTCTGATCAGAACTCGTACTTTCATAGTTTTACTGCTTTTTGTCTTTTCTATTTAAGTGAATAAATTTTGCTTTGACTTAGACATAAGACTTTTGCAGTTTTTGAGAGATGCTTACAAGATCATATCTTTATGACTTTAAGCTTAACTTCATGAGATGAAAGATTGCACTCAAAAGGTATATTCCTTATCTTCATCTCATATATGGTTGAAAAGTGGACAACTTTCAATCATAGAAAACATTGTTCTTACATGTTCAAACCACTTCCCGAATCTTAAACCGATTTCATGAATTGGAAGTGTGACTTTAAATGTTTTCAAGATCAACATTGTGCTTTAACTGAAATAGTTAAACCATTTTGAGCATCATATGCATAATAGGAAAACATGATTTCATTGTGCTAGGACTTAACACAACTTCTATGGAATCACGTTAACCAGTGATTTCTACCCAAGAAGTTAATCCATAGTGATTGAGTGTGAGAAGTCGAAAATAAATGAGTGTGATTAGAGTGAGCTTAATGTTTAAAAGAAAGAGGGTGTGAGAACAGAGTTAAAAGAATATCAGAACTCTGCACCAACTTTTTCTGAGCCAGGCAGCCACAATTCTAATGTTTCACAATTCCTTGGTGATCATTATTGAAACAGGCAACTAGCCCATGCCAACTCTTGATTAACCTAACCAACTACTCATTTTCTTCTCAAAAAGAAAGTGTTTCACATTTTAAAAGGGGAAGCAACACATTTTCTATCTGATTTTCATTTGGAAAATCTGGATATTGAAAAAGAAGGAAGTCTGCCCCACCTTCGCACTTCAATCATGCACAATTGAGTCTGTGTTTAACTTACTTTTGTCTCAGTGGTTTACACAATTTTGAGCCTATAAGCAATCATCCGTGCTCAATTCTTTCTAACACATGCACGAACACACAAGGAATTTGTTTCTTTGTTATAACGTTCATAGAATTTGCCCTTGTGGTGTTTTCGATGATTGAATGGAAGTCCTGGGGGAGTGAACATCAAAAAGCTCCTTTCCAATGTGTATTCATTACACACAGTGACTTAGTGTTACTGATAGGCATGTTAACTGATTCATTAGTTGATTAAGGTGTTACAGGATTATTTTGTCTGGATTTGCAAAGATCTGGTTGAATATCTTTTAAATTGACATATCAGAGACTCCAAATGGAAGACATTTCTTACTCCGAGTTTTGATGTAGTCGTTGCACTTTTCATCAAAAAGGGGGAGAATCTAAAACTTGAAGAA
Source organism: Arctium minus (assembly GCA_954870635.1). Taxonomy (NCBI): domain Eukaryota; kingdom Viridiplantae; phylum Streptophyta; class Magnoliopsida; order Asterales; family Asteraceae; genus Arctium; species Arctium minus. Next base: position 55,201,193 of record OX941095.1, on the reverse strand, counting down.
ATGCGAGAGATCAAAGTATTCTGAAGACATGCTGATTTTAGAGAAATTTTCTTTGAACATACTTTGCTCAAGCATTCTTAAGCAAAATCTGAAGAGAAAGAAAGAGATTGCATTTTCTGAGCTGAAAGAGAAGATTAAATTGCAAAATCATTTTAATAAAGATCTTGATCCAAAGGGGGAGATTGTTAGAGCATAGTCTTATTGGATTCAAGATCATCCAATCCGAAGATCGCAATCCGAAGCCAAAAGCTGACAAGTCACTCTCAACAATAGTCTAGGGTCAGTTTGTAATAAATGTCAAAGTTGTTTTTAGTATTTTATTATTATCCTAAATATCTAGATTTTATAATTTAGATATTTAGTTAGTTATTATATTAGTTTAAGTTTTAGATATTATATTTAGTTTAGATATTATGGTTGAGATATATAAGGTTATGAGATATTTATTATCTCATAACTTCTAATATCGATCACCAAGAACACACAGAGAGAAAGTGAGCTTCAAATACAAAGAATCAACCTTGTAATCATCGTTTGTTATCGAATCAGGTTGGTTTATCATATATATGTTTGTTGTTTGATTATCTGGTAACGATCACGAACTCACAATTGTAATATCATTTTTTTGTTTAAAATTATTCTTGTCAATATTTTGTATTTAATAGTCTAAAATAGGTTTTTTTTTCCCTCTCAATGAGGTGCAAATGTATGTATAAACAACCTTCATTGTTGTTAATAAAAATTCATCAAGTCTTCCATCCTTTATATGGTATCAGAGCCCTGATCAATCTTTTCTCTCAACCAATCTATTATCATGGCAAGCAATGACAACACCATTCCTAACTCATATGAACCTTCAAAACCTTTTGTTCTAATCAACTTCTCCAACGTCATCAAACTTTCTCCTACCAACTATATATCTTGGAAATCTCAAATCCAAGCCATTTTGTTTGGCCATGACCTACTCAATTTCGTCGATGGCTTCCACCCTTGCCCACTCAAAACCATCACAAAATACACTAAAACCAAATCCAATCCGACCTATCAAACTTGGCAACGCCAAGATAAACTCATCTTTGGGAGCCTTCTTGGCACCCTCTCCCCTACCATCTTTCCTCTTGTCGCTCACGCCGCCACTACCACTCATGATGCTTGGACCACCCTCGCTACTACCTATGCCAACCCCTCTCGTGGTCACCTTCTCCAAATTAAAGATCGTTTGGACACCCTCTCTAAAACCAACCAAACCATCACCGAATACATGCAATCTATTAAAGCATGTACCAATGAACTATCAATCATGGGTAAACCCGTGGACAATGAAGACATCATAGCCAAAGTTCTCAAAGGCCTTGACTATGATTCCTACAAACCCATTGTTGATGTCGTTCGTGCGCGTGACTCTCTTATAACCTTTGAAGCTCTCCATGAGAAACTTATCAATCGTGAAATCACTCTAAAAAATCAAGCCTAACCATCTTCATTTCCCGCTTCCATTCATGTTTCCACCTACCATCCCAACTAAAATCGTTCCTATTCTCGCAACACCACCACCAACAACCGTACCTCAAAACCTTATCTCGGTAAGTGTCAGTGGTGTCGTCATGTGGGTCACGTTGTTTCTCAATGCCCCGTCTTCAAACAACTCTTCCCTCACATAGTTTTTCCCACATCTCCCATTGGTACGAATTCAACCCAAGTCTCTCGCCCCATCACCCCTGGTTTTCAAGTTCCTCGTTCTGCTCCTCAAGCTAATGTTGCTACATTTTCTAGTCCTCCTTCCTCTTCATGGCTCAAAGATAGCGGTGCTACTCACCATGTCACAAATGATTTGGCCAACCTAGCTTTACATGCCCCTTATGACGGCTCCTATGAGCTCATCATTGGTCGTGGTTCCTCTCTCCCGATATCTCATATTGGTTCTTTCTCTCTCCCTACTTCTCATAAATTATTTAAATTCTCTAATGTTTTATTTGTATCATCAATATCTCGAAACATTCTCTCTATTTCTCAATTCTGCATGGAAAATAATGCCTTTGTTAAGTTCTTACCTACTTCTTTTTGTATTAAGGATCACTCGACGGATCTAACTCTCTTCCAAGGGCTAACTAATGGGGGCTTCTATGAATGGAACCCATCACCTCCTCTCGTTCACTCAAGCATGGTCGTCCCTCCCCACAATTGGCATCACCGTTTGGATCACCCGTCTATTGATACTACTAAAACCCTAGGGAGTCAAGTTCCATTAAATTTTTCTTCCTTTCAGTCTAGTTGTAATTCTTGCAATATTAATAAAAGTCATAAACTCCCCTTCTCCAAGTTTAGTCTTACTTCAACCGCTCCGTTATAACTAATATTTACGAACGTTTGGACGGCTCCTATTATTTCATATGACAATTTTAAATATTATGTCATGTTCGTTGATCATTTTACTAAATATATTTGGTTATACCCCCTTAAACAAAAAATCGGACACCGCCCCAACTTTTCAACGTTTTCGTGCTCTAGTTGAAAATTTCTTTAATCATCCTATTATCCAATTATTCTCCGACAATGGTGGGGAATACCTCAAACTTACTCCTAATCTCTTAACTAATGGCATATCTCATCTCACATCTCCAACCCATACATCCGAACATAATGGGTATGCCGAACGACGACACCGCCACATTGTTGAAACAGGTCTCACACTTTTATCACATGCCAACCTCGCTTTTTATTTTTGGCCCCCCACCTTTACAATGGCTACATATTTAATCAGTCGTCTCTCTACTCCAACTCTCCACCATTCCTCTCCCTACCTCAAACTCTTCAATAACACCCCTAATTACACCAAACTTCGAAGCTTTGGTTGTCTTTGTTATCCATGGTTAAAGTCGTACAACTCCCACAAAATGCAACTGAAATCCACCCATTGTATATTCGTTGGTTACTCTCCCACTCAAAGTGCATATTATTGTCTCGATCCAAGAACCAACAAAGTTTACACTTATCTCCATGTCAAATTTATTGAGTCACAATTTCCTTATTCTTCTCTATGCTCCACACCATCCACCTCCCCCAATATAAATACTCATGAGTGGTGTACCCTTTCTCTACCTCTTCTTTGCAACACTAATGCCACCCAACGAAACCCCCCCCCCCATCACAATCTTCCATCACTCCCTCACCCACTTTAACTGATAGTCCTCCTTCACCCTCACATAATTATGTTTCTCCTCCTACTACTGTGTAACCCACTCCATCCCATCAAAGTACACCATCTTCCTCCATCCCATCCTCACCTCTACCAACCCATACCATCATCACTCGTCTCACCAATAACATCATCTACCCTAATCCTAAATATCTTAACCATGTTTCTCTCCCTCCTCACGCACCTACAAGTTCCACAAAAGATCTCAAAGACCCAACATGGCGTCAAGCATGCAACTCGAATTTGATGCCCTTACCCGTAACAACACTTGGCACCTCGTTCTTCCTCATGCTTCTCAAAATGTCGTTGGTTGTAAATGGGTATTTCGCATCAAATATAATCGAGATGGCTCCATTGAACGGTGCAAAGACCGACTTGTTGCAAAAGGCTTTCACCAACCCCTCGGCATTAACTACTCTGAAACCTTTAGCCCAGTCGTAAAACCTACCACTGTTCTCCTCATTCTATCCCTAGCCATTTGTCGTAGTTGGTCTCTCCGTCAACTCGACATTAACAACGCGTTCCTTCAAGGTACTCTTACCGAGAGTGTTTACATGTCTCAACCCACAATATTTATCGACAAAGAATATCCTACCCATGTTTGTAAACTTAACAAAGCTATTTACACACTTGAAGAAGCCCCAAAAGCATGGTAAACAGAACTTAAAACCTTCCTTCTATCTTCTGGTTTTCGAAACTCCATCTCCGATCCATCACTGTTTATATACCAACATGGTAATGCCACCATCTACCTTTTAGTCCACTCCCCTCGATCTAAATCCTTCCCTCACTTATGCCACGAACCCACCAATTCCCAATCATACAAATTATCAAGCCATCATTGGCAGCTTACAATACCTCTCTCTCACTCGTCCCGATGTTGCTTATGCTGTCAACAAACTTTCACAATGTATGCATTGTCCTTCTAATGATCATTGTCTTGCTCTTAAGTGATTACTTCGCTACTTAAATGGTACTTCTCATTATGTTCTTCAACTCTACCGTAATTCTCCATTATGACTACATGCCTTTACAGATGCAAACTAGGCTCCGGACACAGATAACTACATTTCTACCACTGGTTACTTAGTCTATCTTGGTCGCAATCCAATTTCATGGAGCTCCAAGAAGCAATGTGCCTTAGCTCGTTCGGGCAATTGCTGATACAACGGCTGAAGTACTTTGGTTATGTTCCTTGCTTGTCGAGCTTGGGATTAACCCAACACATCAGCCTACTATTTACTGTGATAATCTTGGAGCCACACACTACTCTGCCAATCCTGTTTTTCACTCCCGCATAAAACATCTAGCATTGGATGTTATCAACATTTTGTATTTTTTTTATCATAATGGATTTTAAATAATAAATGTTGTATATATAATTAATTAATTACCGTTAAACTTTATGATTGTCGAGCTCGAGTAAGTGGTTGTTAAATTAAAGATAATCAACTGACCTTTTTTTGTGTTAGTGTAATAAGTCTTGATGATCGTATTAGACTCGCTTGTTATTACTCTGCTTGTCCCAAAGTAATGTCCAAAATGAAAATGCATATAGTTTTACGATTGTGTAATTATTATATTTTTTTAATTAATAAAAGGACCGTTTTACCTTTAATTATAGAGAGAGAAATTTTCTCTATTCACATAGGGGTAGAATGGAAAAGAAGACATTTACTTTTGAAAGTGAAATCTTATTTGAAACAAACTAAAATAACTAAAATAGTAATGTACACATTTATTTTGGGATAGAGTGAGTAAAAAATTGTATTGGACATTCATGGGTTTTAGTTATTCTTAATAAACTTGATCGGACTTTGATGGGCTTCTGCGACTCTTAATGAACTTTAATGGGCTTTGATGGGTTGTATTGAACTCATTGACGGTTAATGAACCTCATTAGGTCTTCATATGTGTTTCAATGCGCAACACCTGGTAATTTGTAAAATGTTAAATAAATGAATTTGGTGTTAAAAGAGTTGTAACTATTATATTTTGATGAATATTCAGTTATTTGTGTAGCCTAATTTAAGGTTTAATACATAAAGTAAAGAAAAAAAATACATATAAGCTTTTAAGTATGAGGTTGTGAACGAGAAAGAGTTAAAACTATGAGTGAGGAATGAGTTAAGTTATAAATGAAATGGTTATGCCAAATGTACAAGTAGTTGAAGCACAAAAGTAAAATTCAATAAAAGGATGGACCAATGTTGTCCAAATTTGGGCTTTAATTGGAAGACTTTTATGTAAGTTGGAGGGAATTTATGTTGGAAGGATTTGAACCCAATTAATATTATAAGTTTGATATTTTAGTTGGGTCCATGAGTGTAGTGGTATAAAAAGGGAAATTCTTTTATTTCTCCTTTCATTTGAAGCCTGAAAGTAAGTGTTTGTGTGTGTTTTCTTCCCCAAATCGATTCCAACCCTAGAGTTCCTACCAACTCATCTTTACTCTACTATTAAGCCCCAAATCAATTGCCAATTCAAAAAGAAAAGCATTTTTTGATGTATTTTGAGACATGGACACCAAAGTTTTTGAAGGAAACTTGAAAATTTTTGAATTCTAGAGAGAGATTCAAGTTGGGGAATGAGGGAAGAGGAAATGGATCTTTAACCTTTCATCATCTCCATAATTTTCTAATTTTTTCCCAAAGGTATAATTCTTTCCTTTAAAATTATGATGTTCATTATTAAGTGGTTTTAGTAAAGAAAAAGTTAGAAGGATTATATTGTTTTATAAGAGGGTTTAGTAGTTAAAACACCTCTAGGTCATTATAAATTTATACATGCAATGAGAATTGATGTTGGTTAACATTGTGGAATGTTTTAAGGTTAAAAACATGAGTTTGATGATGATTTTGAGTTGAAAATCGAACAGAAGTCTATGTTGTTCGTAACTGTGCAAATTCCAATTTTTTATGGAAATTGTAAAAATCATATACAATCAATCGTAACTTCGTTATGGGCATGTAACTGGTCCTTTTAAAGGTAGAAGAGTATAGTTTAATATTATCATGGTTTCATTGGATAATACAAATCATAAGATACTCAGATTTCTATTTTAGTGGCAATGGATTAGATTTGAAGTGTAATTTAGGGTAAGGGTGTTGTGTTAATTAGTTGTAAGGGTACAATATTAGGTGGACCACACTCTAAGGTGTTTCTTAGATAAAGTAGAGTGTGGTAAGGTGGATTATGTGGTTAAAAGTCAAAATTAGAATGTGATGTTCAGTTTATGAATTAATAATCGAACGATGTAATCTTTAAGTGTTCGGTCAAGGATTTGTGATCAAACTATTGTGGAAATATATACGAGACTACAAGTTGAGTACACAAATTTTTCAAGATGTGATCATACATCATACCTAATTACGTATATGTATTGTGACTTGTGTGTTGGGCAGAAGATGCCTTGTAATAAGGTGTGGGTACATCATATTCAAGGAATACTGTTAATATGGTTAAGTATTGGACAGAGGCGTGAGCACGTCTTATGCTGGGGAGAAATTATGTTTCTTCTCGAATAAATTACATTTCTGGTACTTATGGTTTGTTGGTTTTCCATACTGCGGTCCCTCAAATGCTTTTATTACATTTCACGTCCCCGTGATATGCAAAAACGCATGTTCTAAGTCTCTCCCTCTAACGAAATCCGTTAGCCTAGTTAAAAGAGACATTTTCGTCTTTTACCTTTTTTGTCTTTTTCCTATTTTGTTTTATAATATTATTATTTAAATTGTTTTATACTTATTTTCCTTTTTTATTTTTCAGTAACAAACAAAATCAAAAACCAAAACATAAAACTAAAATCAAAATAAAAAACTAAAACATGAAACATAAAACCAAAATCAAAATCAAATCCATACCAATTGAAAATGATGATATTATGGAAGCCAAAAGAAAAGAATGGTGATTTTTAGGGAAACACAAAAACCTCTCTAGTTACAAACCCAATAGGCAAAGAGTTCAGTTATGCTTGAAGGCAAAAAGTTCGGTTATGGAGCTTGAGCAAGAAAGAAGTGGTTGTGGGTTCATTTACGTACGTCTCCTTCATTTTCTTTCTCTGTTTGTTTAGTTTTCTTGGTTACTATAAAAACCTGCTAAAGAGATGAAGAACATCATATCTAGGTCTCTCCTTCGAACTCCTGATTCGAACTCGTTGTGTCATGAAGAACGGGAAGATGGGATCTGGGTCTATCCTTATCTGTTGTTTTTTGTTTTCTTTTCTTGATTTTGATTTTGATTTCCATTCCATAATCTTATTAAAGTTCGTGTATTTTTTCTGAAAGATTTAGATTTAGGGTTTGAAGATTTCATCAGATTTGGGAATTTTTAATTAAGTTTCAGATTTGAAGATTGTATTAATTTAGGATTTTTCTCGTGTTTGTGTTATTGAAGATGAACCTGATTGTATTTGTGCTTATAAAAACGGAATTTAATTTTTGTTTGTGTTTGTCTTCTTGAAGATGAATTTGATTTATGTTTGTGTTCTTGAAGATGAACATGAAGGATGAAGAAGAGGAACATAAAGGATGAAGATGGGGAGATAGAGGATAGGGGACAAAGTATATTACTGTATTTTTTATATTTTTATTAGTAAAAGACAAGGAAAGAGGGTAGAAAGATGAACATGCACTCATACTTAACTAGGTTAATGGAAGCAAAAAAGATTTCGTTAGAGGGAGGGATTTAGAGCGTGCGTTTTTGCATACCATAGGTACCGAGAATGTAATAAACGTGTTTTAGGGACCATAGTCAAGCAAATCATATACCATAGGGACGAGGAATGTAATTTACTCTTTCTTCTATTTTGTTTTGATTTAGTAACATGATATTTAAATTGTGGTATAATGAATTGATGAAACTTGATAAGTGGAATAATTTCTTATCTATTGTTGTTATTATGCGGTGTAGAATCCATATACTAGCATAGTTTCTTTATATTATGCCTGTAAGAAAATGAATTTGTAACTAAGGTATTGTGGAAAAGCACCAAGGTGTTGCGGATGGCACCATAGATGTTGTAGAATAACATCAAACTATTTGATATGAAAATTAATAAAGGTGTTGTGAAATGACACTTTAGGTGTTGAGGAATGATACCATTTATGTTGACTTTAAATTCGTAAGCTTATGTTCTTACAACTGTGAGGAATAAGGTGGATGTTATTATTGTGTATCCACTTAGCTTCTTCCTATCATGTGTGATGTATGTCCTTAGGTGTTGATTCATCCAAGTCTAAGGATACAGGTAAAGCCCGTATCTAAGAAGCTAGCAAGGTGGATACAAGTCAAAGATTTTATTTTATTTCTTTTAAACCATATGTAATGGTGCAAACTATGTAACCCCACATACTTTGGTAAAACATTTGCGAAAATAAGAAATTTGTATATCAAATTGTATTTATTCAAACTTCCAACTTTGTTGGTTCGTTTATAAAAAGAAAGTTTATCCCACTATATAATTTCTTTATAAATTGATTTGAATAAAATGAAAATGGGGTATATACAATGACTCTTGATTAGCTATATTCTGAATTCATGGGTTTAAGTGGCCATAACAAACTTGATTGGGCATTGATGGGTTCCAGTGCCTCTTGATGATTTGGTATTGGCCTTGATGGGTCATATCTAACTCAGTGATTGTTAACGAACCTCACTGGACATTCATGGGTTTTGGTGACTCTTAATGAATTATATTGGGTCTTGATGGACGATTCTTAATGAACAATATTAGGCCTTGATGGATCGTATTAGATTCAAATGGCTGTTAATAAACTATATTGGGTCTTCATGGGTTTAAGTGGCTCTTGATGAAATATATTAAGCTTTAATGGGTTACAGTGCCTCTTAATGAACTAGTGGGCCTTAATGGGCTTAAGTGACACTTAATGAAATGTATTGAGCCTTCATGGGCTTCAATGACTCTTGATTAATTGTAAGTGGCGTTGATGTGTCGGTAAAAACACAGTTTCTAGTGTACTATATTTGTGTATGCATGTAGTGGATGTATAGTATATATGTATGTAGTGGATGTATGTATATAGTATGTATACATGATACATTCATGCATTATATACTATATATTATGATACATATATTCATACACTAAGTTCTATACATACTAATATATACATCCACACACTAAGCTATATACAATCCATTAATATACTCTATGTATATTTATATATACATACATACACATACATACTTTCATACGCTAAAAGTAAAATACATTCATTCTTAATTAGTTATATAAATGATACATACGTATGAAGGGACATGAAGAAGGGACATGATCATATGGAAAAGTATGAAGGTAAGAGACGACTTGATAAAGGAAAGTAGGTCGAGAAGAAGCATGATGAAAAATCCAAGGACGAAGCGATCAAATGTTATAACTTTGGTCGATTGGGACATTTTGCCAAAGAATGCCGCAAGCCAGTCGTTCGGAGCTCCGAATATTATAAAGCAAAGATGTTGATGGCCAAACAAAAGGAAGCTGGTAAAGCTCTTCTGGCTGAAGATGACCACTGGCTCAATCTGACTGATGAAGATGAAGATGATACAGAAGATCACATGTGTTTCATGGGTAAGCACTCGACACAGTTTGATATAGACAATGATCACGATTCCACTTGTCAGGTATGTGCTCCTATCCATAAAACCTTAATTGATCAGATGCAAATCACTATGAAAAAGTTAGACTCTTATAAGATAATCATCAAAGAAAAGTCTCGTCTTATATCCACCTTAGAAACACAAGTGTCCACATAGCATAACACCATTGATAAACAACTTGTAGAAAATGTTGGAAACTTGTGCGAAATTTCAAGTCTAAAGGAACAATGTGAGATTTTTTTCAAAAGAGTCTAAGGAGTTAAAGACCAAAGTAGATGAACTTACTGACATGCTTCGTATGTCAGAAAATGAGAAGACTGAGATTGTTAATAACAGCCTTACTTTCAAAAATGAAAACAAAAAGTTGACCGACAGGTTAAAGGATCTCGAGCTGAAACTTTATAAATGTGGCCAAAATGGTCAAACAATTCATTTGAATACACCAAAAGAGTTCAAGTTCTTTAATCCAGAGATGGGTCTCGGTTACGATAACCCGCATTATCTGAAAAAAGCCTTTTCGAAGGTACCCACTTTATATGAATTTGAATTCTTGGGATTGGACAAGACTTACCTAGAGTATAAAATTAGATGGACCAAGCCACTTGATAATGAGGATCCAGAAATGGAAACTTTGAGAAGGAAAATTACTGTCACGATGCAACTTCCTTTTATATATGACTCTCTAAATGTGTCATACAACAATGCCAAACCCACTTTTCTGTCAAATGACTATTTTCGAAGCTATTCTCAGGCTGAGCTCGATTCAAATCCCGTTGAACTTGAGGAGGAATCAATGGATCATAAAATCTATGTTTCACCTCTAACTTTAGAAAAGAAAATTGTTCAGCTCGAAGAGTCATTTGAATAGGAAAGAACTAATTTTCAAAAGGAAAAACAAGACTTCTTATCCAAATTCTTCACCAAACTCTTCTGATAAAGGAAAAGAGCCTCAGTTGGAATGTTTCAAAAAGGATCGATTATTGTTGTTGGTTTGATATTAACTAGCATGAAGTTTGGTTCGATTTGTTTATGGGTTAACTGTGTCGACTTCATGGCCGATTAGGGCTCAATTATGATTGATTAATAATCTTGATATGTTTCTTGTTCACGATGGTTAAAACTGATTCAAGGATGAGCTTTGCGTTTTGATTAAGGGTTTGGATTTTGGTTTTCTTATTCATTATCTTTCGATTGGGTTTAGGATTTGTCGTTTACGGTACGAGGGTATTTCAATCGTTTATTTGATGAATTGTGAGTAATTTGATCGATAATTGTTTTGATGTGTGGTTAAAATCTTGAAATCAATATGGATTCGTTGCCTACCAGATTTGTTGAGATCTCGGTCATACCGGGAATTCCTTTTCCCGATTGCACTCTGTTTCCCGGGACCAAGCACTCCCGGACCGCTTATTCTCCCGGTACACTCCCGATGAAGATTTCCTAGTTCTACCGGCTTTTTGGACCTCCCGGTATGTGGTCCTTCTCCCGGTCCGCTCCTGGGCTGTGGACTCCCGGTACAAGCGATCGTCTCCCGATACATGGTCCCTCCCGGGTTGTTGATGATTCCAGACCCTGCACGCCGACTCCCGCACCATGTCACCTCCCGGACCCCTGCCGACTCCCGGCCCTTCCCGGTTCCACACTCGAGCCGTCTTACCGGTCCTTGTCGCGGCACGTTGCTAACCACTCCTGGGACCACGTACTTTCAAAGGGGGAGATTGTTAGGGTGTATTTTATGTTGAATAGAAGTTAGGGGTGCAAATTGTAATTTCCTTATTTTATCTTGTTATTGGGCCTTGTGCCCGTGTGCGTTTAATGTCTAGATAAATAGTTTGCTAAAATCTAATTTCTAGGTTTAATGGTCATAATTGTTTACGCGCACATTCAAGAAATTCTCTCTGTAAACCTTAGATCCTTGATCGATCAATCTAATCATATGACCAACATTTGTGATTTAATCAGTGTTTATTATTGATTATTACTGTTGATTACACTGTTCTGAAATCCACACTACCCTCCTTCATTTTTATCAAAATTTATCTATGTTAGTCTTACCGTTCCAAGACCAACAACTTGTTTCATTTTTATTTTATATAATTGAAGGGAGCAAAATGGAGTAAATTAATTAATGGGAAATAAACATTAAGAACATGTAATTATGTGTTATCTTTTTCTACTTTTTGCATGTTAAGTTTTTAGGTTAGGCCGGCCAATCAAATTTCTTTTGCTACGATAGTTCTTGAACATGATAGACTTTTGGTTGCATAACTCTAAGTTAATGAAATCAATTGCTTATTATTAACATCAATATTGTGGGAGAGGTATGTATGTGTATTTACCATGTCAATGGTATATTGCAACATTCATTCAATGTAATATATTGTCATCTTTCATGCTATAGGTTTGGTAGATTATACATCTTTGTAGTCAATGTATTTTGTCTATTTGTGTTTTGACCAAGATCCCAATGGTTATGGTAAATACAATAAATTGATTTTTTAAACTAATAAATTGATATTTTATTTTTTAAAATTTGAGAAATATCATGATCAGAACTCATGTCATGTTTTTCGTTTGTAGCCCGAGGTTAAGGCAATTACAGAGTTGATGAGCATGTATCCCTTCCCCATCATAGCTAGATCAATATGTTTTTTTTGTTACTTTAGTATCAAAAAACTTTTAGTTGAATTTGGATATTTATATATTTTTGCACGTTTAGTAATTTGTAATATTATTTATTAATTTAGAAATTATAAATTGAAATTTAGGTTAATATAGGATATATATATATATATATATATATTTATAAACATTTTCAAATTATATACGTATATCTCTCCAAAAAATGATTTAATTTTTAACTCAAAATATAACAATATTTCCTACGGATATCCATCGAAAAAAGAAGAGAATTATGTCAGAATCAAGTGAAAAATCTATCGGAGACTCAATCCGTCGGTAATCCGTCGGAAATAAATCCCGTACAAATTCGTCGACAAAATGACATAAAAAATCTGTGGAAACTATGGTTTTTTGGCAAAGGGTTTCTGTTGTTTACCTAGGCTTTTCCAACAGAGTATGTCATTGAAATATTTTGAATTCCGTGGAAAATGGTCGTCAGGAAGAAATTTCCGAACAGAAAATTCCGACGAATGTACATCTTCCATCATAATGGCCTTTTTCAAGGGATTTTTGACGGAAAATACCGTCGAATAGTCCCGGTTTTAATACTGCATATGCTATAGTATCTATGTTTGATCATAAGGAAAATTTCCAAACAAAAATTTTATATTAATGCATCCAACTAGTTCGAAATAACAAGAGAAAATATTTGTTCGTTATTATATTTTTTACTAAAATAATTTTTGATAAATATATTGTAAAAATTTATTTATTTCATCATTACATCTTTTGTTTTAATCTTCAATTTTCTAGTTCCCTTTACGGGAATGACAATAGATGTGCTAAAGTTCCCTTTTGTTTTTAGATCTCACTCTTGATATATGGTATTGGATTAATAACGACGTAACAATCGACGAACAACAACATTTTAATTAATTTATGGGTCTTGTAAGTCTTTTTAGAAAAATATAGATTCGACTTGAGTGCTAAAGGAGTAATTAATAATTTATTTGGTAATTATGAAATTTTTGATAACATAAAATCAAATCTTGAAAACATGAAAATTGAAAATGAATATAATGCGATGAAGCATCTTTCTAGTGAAGGTAGATCCTTCAATGCAGAATCATCTCCATCACTTCACCAAATCCACATACACACTCGGTACACACGCTCTGTATACATAAAGTGTTCCTCTGAAAAAAGAAAAGGTCTAAATGGGTACAGATTAATCATCAAGTTTGTGACTTTCTTCCATTCCCACAAACGTAACTAACGTACTGAAAGAGACCTCACTGAACGTTTCGTCTCTTGGTTGGTGAATAACGAGAACAACACCGGAGGGACCAATCAGATCACAACGCAACATGTAGATACATACACATATAGATATATAGATGTCCTATCAAATACAAATAACGGAAAGATTACAAACCATACAAACCAATCTCTACCATCCATGTAGTCTAACGAATATCTGGTTTCATAGATATATCGATTGTCCTGATATAATGCGTTGATCATAACTAATGAACTCTAATCCTCTTCCAATACCTTCATTATTTCAATAAATATCTTAATTGATTGGTTTGTATGATTTGTAGCATTTCCATGATTTGTATTGGATTTGTTTTCTCTCTCTATATTATGTATGTGTGTATATATATATATATATATATATATATATATATATATATATATATATATATATATATATATATATATAGGGAGAGGTTAATTTGAGAAATGATAAAATGTATGAGAAATAGAGAAGTAATCTTAGTCATTCATCTGGTCAATATTTGTGGCTTTGACTGCGAAGCACCGGATAATTCCTTACATGATCTATAGAAGGTAGACGGGTAGTTTCATAAAATACGGCCGACGAGTTCATATATGAACCTATATAATTCAATATGAACTATACGTTTATATATGAATCAGTTAATTAGTTCATATGAGAATCAGTTAATTAGTTCATATATGAATCAATTAAAATAGTTCAGATGTAAATTACACTGATTCATATATGAATATATAGTTCATATGTGAATTATACATGTTCATATGTTCATATATGAACACAACCCATGTATTTTGTAAAAATTACGAAAGTATCCTTCTATTTTTGGAATGGCCGCAACTTTTGACCGGTCAAAGCCACAACTTTTGACCAGATAAAGCCGCAACTTTTGACCAGTCAAAGCCGCAATATTTGACCAGTCAAATCCGATCTTGATCATATGAATGACTAGGATTACTTCTCTATTTCTCATATATTTACCATTTCTCAAATGAAGCTAAGGCTATATATATATAGGGTGCGTTTCTTTTGCAACCCAAGCAATTTGTACAAACTATGCAAACCAATTTTAGCCGTTTATCAAGTCTAATGAATATATGATTTTATTATGTTTCCTAATTTAAAATCATGATTATAATGAATAAACTTAACATTTCCTAATTTAAAATCATGATTATAATGAATAAACTTAACATTTTTCATATATATCACAATCATTATTAATGAATCATAATCATTATTCATAAATATATCTATTGTTTTCTAATATAGTGGTTTGTATAGTTTGTACAAATTGTTTGGGTTGCAAAAGAAACGCACCCTATATATATATACACACACAGGGGCGGAGCCAAAAAAATTTTGTAGGGGGTGCCTAGAAAAAATGTAAGAAAATTCATGATTTCAAGGTTGAGAAACTTTTTTAGTATATATGTTTTTTAATAAATAGTTGTTATAAAAATAGTTGTAATAAATAGTTGAAAAACATGAGTGACCTAAACAACATAACTATATCTATATTTTTTTTGAACGGCAAAGAAAATTTTATTACCCAACAAAAAAGTTACAAAGGAAAGAAAAAACACCACACGACCACAACCATCAACAACACAATGAATAGAAAAGATACCAACACAGTCAACCAAAAGCACGAGAAAAAAAACACAGCTGAGGACTCGTTTGCGAGGGACAAACGCCACCCCGGGGGTTGCCGGAAACCCGACACTACAGCTACCACACCATGTCGTCGTCTACGTCGAACCCGGACTGGACAACCAAGTACTCAAATCTGTGCATAGCTCTTGGTCTCTACATTTAATCCACCCGAACACTTTTAATTGCGTCGCGAAGAATCGATCTGTGATCTTTCCTTGCTCCTTCTCAAACACCATTTTATTGTGATGTGTCCAAATAAGGTAGATAATACACCATATCGTTGCGGTCCAAATAAGGTAGATAACTATATCTATATTTATATTTATAAAAACAAATAGAGAAGACATTTGTTTTGTTCTGTTTTTGTGAAAATGTCGATACTCGGAGAGACGAAAAAAAATCATATACATAGAAACTGAGAATATTATTAGGGGGAGAAGGAGCCAAGTGCATTACATTTTAAAATGTTGACCTTAATACTAATACATAAAAAATAAAAAAATAAAAAAAATTAAATATGAATCAGTTAAAAGAGTTCAGTTGTGAATTGCACTGGTTCATATATTAACATATAGTTCATATGTGAATTATACATGTTCATATATGAACACAGCCCGTGTGTTTTGTAAAATTTACGAAATTGTCCTATTTTTGGGATAGCCGAAACTTTTGACCAGTCAAAGCCGCAAATTTTAACCGGTCAAAGCCGCAATATTTGACTAGTCAAATCCGATCTTGACCATATGAATGACTAGGATTACTTCTCTATTTCTCATATATTTACCATTTCTCAAATTAACCAAACACTATATATATATATATATATATATATATATAATATGATTTTATTGTTGTTTGTGGTTTGGTTTTCGGGTATGAAAGATGATTGAACTTTTGCACAAGAAAGGATGTTGATTGTGTCCGAGTTATATCAACAGTAATGTCGACAGCAACAATCCAATAACTTGTGAGTTTGTGGTGCGTGTCATTGTTGTTTTAAACACTGTTGATGTTGGACGAACGAATAGAATTAAAGTTGTGTAGTGTGTGTGATCATGTCAATTGTATTCACAAAGGGGTAAAATTATATGTTTTTTTTTGTACTTAAACTTGTTATATATTCTCATCATCATTATATATATGACATCAATTATTACTACACTCATAATTAATTATGTTCCGTAATGATGTTTCTGGATCATAAGTCTTAATGATATGGAGAAATCTACACATTTAAATACAGATAATATTTAAATTTTGTCCAACAGGATCTTAACAGATCCCAAGAGGACACTATAATATAATGCGTTTTGTTTCGATCTTTATCTTCAAAAACCTATTTTTAGAAACTATTTTTGTAATGTACTACTATATATGTTTTTTATCCAAATAAAAAAACATACGTTATCTTTTATGTAATTAAGAGAACATATCATAACTATGTGAAAAAAAATGAGAACATATTAAAATTTGAATACTTTTTGTAAAAAAATTACAAAACATGTTTTTTGAAATGTATTATAACAAAGTGTAAAGATTTGATTAATACTAATTTCTCACGTCCCTTTTTTTCCAAGCAAGAACGAAGCTAGACTCCCTTTTTTTAGCACACTTTTAAATGAGTGAACATATTAAGGATAAATGTGTATAATCAACATATTTGTCGTAGTGATATATCAAAGACACATATACGATAGAAGTGTTGGGATTTAAGGAGGACCGAAAGCATGCGATAAGTGCTGTAAATGCCAAGCAACCAAACAAGAAGAAGAGCAAACCCCACAAAAGCACATGAGAATTACATGGTTCCACAATCGATATGGTACATCTGTTTGGGAAGAGGAGAAACATTTGTTGATTAAGAACACTTGACGTCAAAGCTAAATTACAGACTAAGAACACAAATTTTTGTTTAATCTTTATGTCATATCTCTCGCTAAAACTTCGGTGTCTTGCCTCTCAAATTCGTGCTACAATATATATGGGAACCAAATTAAGAGGGTATTTGTACCATGCATAACCAATAATCTAAACTTGATTCAGATGACAAAAACTAAGATTTTAGGATTTTTAATTGAGCATGACCGTGCGTTCTTGATTATAAGGCATGACTGTGTGGAAAATCCCAAAAGTTTCTATTGTAAAAATACAAGGCACACAACTATGTTAGATTATAAGATGCGGTCATACCGGGTTTTTCAAAACTAATTTTTTTTAACCATAATCAAAGTGCACGGCCTTGCGTGATTATAGGGCGTGGTCATACCATTTTTTTTTTATCTTTTGCATCTTCTCATTTCGTATTACAATCTTCAACAAGAAGGTTGAAGATCAAGATGTATCTCTTGGGACATTTGGCTTTACGAAAAAATATGTACATATATAAGTCATATGAAAGAAATCTATTTTATTTTTTATCTAAAGATGATTTGGGATCAAATTAAGGTTTTAAGAACCTTCTAAATATACACTACCAAATAAAAGACCAATTCTGGCCGATTTTTTCGACGGAATTTCCCTCGGAAAATTTTTGGCGGAACTCACAGAAGTCAAACACCGTTGACTTTCGCCGGAAATCCGTCGAAAATAATTTTTTTTTTATTTTTTAAATTATAAGAATTTTCGCGGATTCGTGTGGATTTTAATTTTTTTAATTATTTAATATAGAGAAAATTTAAAATAATTAATTACAATTTCCAGAGAAATTTAATTAATTACTTTAATTAATTAAATAGCGTGCGGAAATCCACCATAAACTATTTACATTAAAAAAAAGTCTTTATTTTTCTAATAAAAAAATAATTAAAACAAAATTAATTCCGTCGGAAATCTATTGAAATTTCCAGCGGATTTCCGACGTATTTTTTTTAAATAATAAAAATATTAAAACAGCCGGAAATCCGAATGAAAATTTTAAATTAACTTTTTCTTAGAAAAAGAAATAAATAATTTTAAAAAAATCAAATTCCGCCATAAATCTATTGAACATTTTTTTGGCAGATTTAAATTTTATTAAAAAATAATAAAAAAATATTAAATCCTCCGGAAATTCTACGGAAAATTTTAAATTATTTTTTTATTTTTTATTTTTTTAGAAAAAGAAATAAATAATTTTTGAAAGAAATTAAAATTTTCCGGTGAAAATAAATTTTTTATTATTTAAATAAAAAATATTAAAATCCACCGAAAATTTTTAATTTTTTTAATTATTTATTTCTTTTTCTCAGAATAAATAAATAAATATATATATATATATATATATATATATATATATGTATGTATAGTACATATTCATTCGTTGCACATGTAGCGGTTCACATACACACACGTGTATATATATACATATATACATATATACATATATATATATAGAGAGAGAGAGAGAGAGAACCGTTTAAACGAGAACACTAACTATTTAAGAAAACAAAAAAAGCAACAAATCATTTGCAAAATCATATATGATTAAAAACCAAGTGTTCCTTCATCTCCTAACGATGTTATGGAGGCTAGATTTACTATCCTTTCATCTTCACCTTCTTCACCCAATCTTTCTAGGGTTTCATCCAACTCTCCCACATTTTGAAGATTTGGAGTTTGTGGCTTATATTGGTGACCTAGAAGTGATTGATTGATGGATTCAAGTTGTGGTTGAGGTAATCATCCATTTTCTTCATTTATGGAAATTAGGGTTTTGGATATATGATGAGATCTTTGTGTAAATGTTTGGGGAACAATTATTTATGGTGGGATAAGTATACTTATGGTTGGTGTGTGTGGATCTAGGTTTTGGAAGAATCGTGCTTGTGGATTCAAGTTTCTTCAAGGAAGCTCTAAGTGGGGTAAAATCTAGATTTAGCCTAAATCTAGCAAGGTGAGTTCAAGTTGATTTGTGAAAACGTTGTACATGCCAAAATGTTTATTTTAAACATTTATGTGTTTTACATGAAATTATCAACTGTTGAGTTATTTGGTAACTTTTGGTTATTTGAAGTATTTGGCTTATTAAACCTTGTAAAATACCACATTTGGGATTTTTGGGCATTTTGATAAATAAGTCATAAACGATAGTGTTTTAATGATTTATTGTGTAAATGGATTTTTGGTCACAAATGCATTTTAGTGCTTGTTGGGTTTTTATGCATCATTCATATAAATGGGCAATTCAAAAATAAGAGTATGTGAGTCCTTGGGATGAGTTATTCCCGACCTTGGGAACATTTTGGAAATAATAACCTTTTTGGGTTTTGGGCCGAAGGCCATTGATGATTTGAGAAATAAAGATTTTGGGGAAAAGTTATTTGTTGGTCAAATGGGTTTTGAGCATTTAAACTCGGTTTTGACTTAAAAGAGTACCGTGGACATTTGTCCCAGTTTTAATGGCTCTTTGAAGAGCCCAGATTCGATATACATCTTAATGCATCTTATTGCATATTCATGATAATTATAGACTCGAGTGCTTTAGTCATTCATGTGTAGTCATGTAATGTTTATGTTGGTCCCTAATTAGTATAACAAGTATTGTAGAAGGGGGGGGGGGGGCTTGAATACAATACACAAAATTTTACTAATTTTTAATTCTTATATTGATAATGAAATCAAGAATTACACAAAGAGAACAAAGAGAACAAAGATTGTTTGCGGAAAAGAATAGCTAAGAACTACTCAAAACAATCTAACACTTAGAAGACTTTTAAAGAACACAAAGGTAAATCTTAGAGAGAAAAGTAAGCTATCAACCTGTTTTAAAACTTGTAAGTAGAAGTCTTGAGCTTGAAAGCGTGAGTAGCAAGGTGCTACCTCCATCCTTTATATACTATCCAATGTAATGAGTGCAAAGGACATAGAGAAGTAAAGGCATGGGTGGTTGAGATATTGTCAATAAATTATAAGATATTTGAGGTGACATGTCATAACACAAAAGGTAACTTTTGTGCTATGAAGGTACAATATCTATTATAAAATATTCATGGGAAAATCTTTTTGAGATCTTTAAGAAAATAAACGTCTCAATCAAATTAAGACCAAGTGTATATCTTCTTAAAGAAGGAAGTTTCTATTCCCATTGTCAGAAGATCATTGGGAATGAGGAAGTATGTCAAATCATGAGGGTTTGACATAAATGTTCTTACAGATAAAGAAGCAATCTGTAAGAAGGAAACCTGCCGAAGAAATGGCAGAGATGCCAAACAAAGGGTTCGGCAGAAGATGGGTGTGCCGAACAAAGATGATTCGGCAACAGGGAAGGACCATACTGAAAAGGAAATCGGTAAGGGGATCTGCCGATTGGGAATCGGCAGGCTAAGCTTCGGTTACCTTTGAAGTTCATCTCAATCCGCAAAGTAGACTTCCTTCATGTTGATTTCGGTTTGTCTTTGACTCACCGATCTGTTTAACCAACTAAGCTATTACAAAGAACCATAAATCAAATTACAAGGTTCAAACATCAAAGGAAGACTAAGGAGAGGTTATCTTTAAATCATAGATGACCCAACAATCTCCCCCTATTTGATGATAACATCTCATAAAACATAAAGTAAATGAATAATGCATTTTGACCCTTTTTCATACTCTTTTGGGTTCTTTTTCACACAGACCATTCTTTTGTTTCTTTTTGGATTTTTTAGAGTATCCGACATTTACAAGTATAAAAGAATGAAATAATTAAGTGTACAAACTTTTTACGATAAGCAAGAAATACTCAATGTATTAATCTTTTAGGATGATTACAATACAAGGGAAAAGTAAATAAGTACAAACATAAAAACTACACCGAATTTATTCAAAAGAAAAATGCGGTTCAACATCCCTCTTCTTAAGTTCATCGGTAGTAGCCACATAGAGATCCCTTGCCGAAATTGGAATTAATTGAATGATCCCATGGAGGAAGATGGTGTCGGCAATAGGGATTTGACTTGATCTGAAGAAAGAGATCTGCCCAAATTCATCGTTGAAGAAAATACCATGAGTAGGCTTGGTAATCACAGTGGTTGAAGGATGAGGAACCGGGGTCGGTAAGGATAAATCCAGATTTGAAGTTTTCGGAACCTTTCCTTCTCTAGCCATTTGAGCAAACACGTCTTCCTTTTTAGATTTCGGCTTCGATTTGGGAGGAGGACGACAAGACATTAAGTTGTTGATAAGCTCCTCTTCGGCTGGAGTATGGATAATGTTGTATGTTTTTCGGTAAGTTCTGAACTTAGTTTGGAGATCTGCAAGGTATTTATCAACCTCAGCCTTGATAGAACTTCGACTATTTGACAAACAGATTCCAATTTCTACCCATTCCGAAACTCCGAACCGAACAAGAGAATCCAGTCGGTCCACAAATTTTGAAGCATCATCCCTGGTAATCGTTAGCCGAATGACATTACAGCTTGAAGACGGTTTGATTATTTTGACATCTGTGATTTTTGCAGAGGACCGGCGTCTAGTAAGAGCTTTGTGGTACCAATCGATACACAAAGATTTTATTTCTTCATTCTTCTTTGTCGAGTCCTCTAGAGCACTCAACTGAGCTTTGATAGCACCGGCAGGAGATTTTGCAGCTTCTTCCTCGGCCAATTTCAAAGCCAGTTCGGTATCTCCGTCACGAGCGATTTGGGCTAATTTCGCAGCAATGAGTTCCTCTTCAGATAAACCCAAGTAAGAAGAGGGAGATGTAGTCTTTGGGGGAGGAAGATGAAGACCAGTACCATCTGCAGCTTTTTTTATTAAAGCATCTTTACGACGCTTTTCTTCAGCAGCTACTTCATCTGGTGTCATAATTGCTTTGCCCTTATCTTTCTTGGGCTTTTTCTCCCCCTCAGACTCTTTGACCACCAAAGGGTGTTCGGTGCCCTTCTCTTCGGCAGCATCAGTGGGTTCGACAGCAGTAGAGACTTCGGCAGCAGCATAAGGGTGTCCCTGACTCGTACTGTCAATATGAATCTGAGGAAAAAGTTGCTCCCCCTCGGTTTGTTTCTCCCCCTCAGTACGAGCCGGGGAAGAAACACCAGCCCTAGCCGACACACGGAAAACACGACGATCAATATGCTCCAACACTGTGCGATCATCTGGAGTGAAAGCGGACTCGGTGATGTCGATGTCCAGAGATTGAGCACAGTATTGAGCAACATCAGCAGGCATATAATCAAGACGCCGATTTAGACTTTGTAAGGCACTTAGAATCTGAGAAGTGATAGATTCCTGTGCCGAAGCCTGTTGCCTTAGACTGATGAGATCCTGATCCCGAGCATCAGAGGCGGCTTTGAGAGCGGCCACTGACAAGGTCAAGGAGGTATTTTGATCATTGAGCCTGACCACCTCCTTGAGAACAGATTCCAGAGCTGCAGAGATAGGGAGACGGAGACCATCAATCTCTTGATGCACTACATCCAAGCACCGAAAGATGTCGTGTTAAGATCAACAACTTCAGAATTTTGCTCTTTCACGAGCTGCAGAAGTTCGGCCAGAGAGATGTTGTTGGCGTTCAGAGAATGAAGGAGCTCCGACTCACGAAAGGATTTGCGTAGTTGTTCAAACTGAGTATCGAGCATCCGTACCTGCCGATTGGAGTCAACAATTTCTGCAAGAAATTCGGCAGGTATAGTGATCGGCACCTGGGTAGAAGGCCCAGCCTTTTTGGCAGATGAAGGTTTCAGTGAGGGAGATTTCTTTGGAGAGGGTTTAGGAGAGGGAGTTTTCTTCGGTGAGGGTTTATGAGAGGGGGTTTTCTTGTGAGGGTTTAGAAGAGGAGGTTTTCTTCGGCGAAGATGGGGGAGTGAAAAGGTTTCGGAACATATCCTGGGTTAAACCCCCTGATTGTGCAATATCAACGGGAGTGACCCCGGGTGACAGGCTGTGTTGTGATGAAGCAGAATGGCGGCCCGGAGAGGAGACCAACTCATATTCAACCTCCACATAAAAAGGAGGAGAAGGAATAATATGGGACTCCTGTTGTACAACCAAACCCTGTTGAGAAGGTTTGGAGAAGGTGGGAGAGGTTTTAGCAGATCCCCTTGGCCCGGGAGGGGAAAGATCAACATCTGCCGATTTTTGAGAATTGGTAGATGGAGTGTGAGGTTCGGTCGAAGGCTTCCTAAGTCTCTTAGAACAAGACCGAGTAGGGGATTTTGAGCCCCGTCTCTTAATAGAAACATAGGGGGTAATGACCGGGGTAGCCACCGAAGGTTTTGGCGGTGGCAGAGTCATTAGAGCAAGTGCGACGTTGCCGGTGGCCTTTTTCTTTTTAATAGCCACCGACTTTGCTCGGGAAGGTTTTAGGGGAGAGGGGACCACCGATTTAGATGGCTTGGGAGAAGATGAAGACCTTACGGATTCACCTTCGACAAGCGTTCCCCAAATCGGATTGGGAGAAGAGATAAAAGAAAGCATACCTGAGGTGATCGGAGAGTCAGTAGACTTGACTGGCTTGAAAATTGTTTGCTTGCTAATTTGTGAAATTGGCAAGTCAAACTTGATCGTCGGCTCAGGCAGAGCAGCATCGGCACTTAGTTGTGCAGATAGCTTGTGGTTGATGATCAGAGAGATGAAGCGGGGAAGAGCCACATTGTGATTTCTGGGAGGTGAGATGGCAGTGACCAAGGAGTCGAAGAATAATTGAGCAAAGTCGATCCTCCTCATAAATATGAGGGCATGAGCCAGACGAGTAATAGCAGCCGGAGATTGATCCCACCCCGAAGTCTTGTGAGAAAGACAGTATAGGAGGTGAGAAAAGAAATAGTTCAAAAGTGCACCCATATTCTTTCGAAGAAGAGTGCCGGAACCCTTGGACTTGCCTTTGTGCACATTCTGGAGAGCGGCAACGACCTCATCATGTTCTTGATGAGTAGGGAATGGAGCATACACATTAAATTCTGGAATTCGGAGAACCGCACGAATGACATCCACCCCAAAGGAAAGATCAGGGTGCTCTTCAGAAGAAAGAATGTATGCAGACACCTGGTGAGTAGTAGAGTCATATTTATAGGTTAGCCAAAAGTTACCAAGGAACATTTTGCTCATCTTGGTGGATTTAGTGAGAGCATGGCATATTGGAGATCTTTGGAGGAAGATGGAGACTTGGTTGAACTCCGGATGATCAGCATCCGCAGAGAGACGAGCAACCTGGTTGCATGGAGGGAAAGTAAGAGATTCCCGAGTGAGAGCAGTAACCTTGGTAGCTTTTGTCGATTTTGAGGACGCCATTGAAGAAAGAGAGTTGCAGGTTTAGAGAATAATAGAAGAAGGAGATAGAAGCGTAGGTAAAAAATGAAAGGAAAGGAAAGGAGAAGTATATATAGGTTAGAAAAAGAAGAGGGAACGGTGGTAATTCAAAACGTTAATGGTAATGATGGCACGACGCAAACGTGCATCATTAGGACTTGTAAGGGCCGAAAAACGGCTAAGTGTCAGGTCGTGGACGTCCCATCAACTGACGCACGAACCCTGAAATGCCACGTGGCATAAGGTGATAGGGTAAAGAAAAGGTGCCAAAAGTATTCGGTATGAGAGATGTGGATAAGGATGACACATCATACACTATACCGAAAGAGAGGTACCCAAAATATGAGAGATATTTCGGTAAGGTCATTGTTCGGTAAGGTCTTTGTTACCGAAAGAGAGGAGTTACCGAAGTATTAGAGAGACCTTGGAAATCGGTACACCGAAGAAGTTGGTAGTACCGAATGATGAGAAAGACTTCGGTAAAGATAGATACTGATAGAAGTTCGGTATGTATATATATTTATATATATATATATATATATATTATCAAGAATTTAACATACCTAAGGATCCCACAAGAAAGTTGAAACGTGCCTCATCCAGTGGTTTTGTAAAGAGATCTGCAAGCTGAAGATCTGTAGGAATGAAGTGAAGTTCAATATCACCCTTAGAGATATGATCTCTTATAAAGTGATACCGAATATCAATATGTTTATATCTAAAGTGGAACACTGGATTGTTGGCAATGGCTATGGCACTAGAATTGTCACATAGAATCGGTACATGAGAATAGAACTTGTCATAATCTTG
Source organism: Arctium minus (assembly GCA_954870635.1). NCBI lineage: Eukaryota > Viridiplantae > Streptophyta > Magnoliopsida > Asterales > Asteraceae > Arctium > Arctium minus. Next base: position 55,175,781 of record OX941095.1, on the reverse strand, counting down.
TAGTTGAGTTTTCATCCACAAGATTTGAGCACAACAACTTCCAGCTGCAACGTATTCAGCTTCGGCAGTGGAGGTAGATACCGAATTCTGCTTCTTACTGGACCAGCTGACCAAGTTTCCACCTAGTAATTGACAACTGCCAGTTGTACTTTTCCTACCAACCTTAGACCCTGCAAAGTCAGAATCTGAATAGCCAATTAGATCAAAACCTGAGTCCTTGGGATACCAAAGACCCAGATTCATAATACCTTTTAGGTACCTAAAAATACGTTTCACAGCTGCCAAGTGAGATTCCTTGGGATTGGCTTGATAACGTGCACACAGACACGTAGCATACATGATGTCAGGTCTAGTAGCAGATAGATAAAGAAGAGACCTTATCATTCCTCTATAATTTGTGATATCAACCGACTTGCCGGCTGAATCAGCATGAATCTTAAGAGGAGGTTCCATTGGAGTTTTCATGGAAGAGCAATTTTCAAAATCAAACTTTTTCAAAAGATCACGAATATATTTACTTTGACTTATGAAAATACCTTCAGAAGATTGTTTAATTTGAAGACCAAGAAATAAAGTAAGTTCACCCATCATGCTCATCTCATATTTACTTTTCATGAGAGAGGCAAACTCTTGACAAAGAATTTCATCAGTGGCACCGAAAATGATATCATCCACATAGATTTGCACAAGAATGATATTACCTTTAGTTTTCTTGAGAAAAAGAGTATTATCAATTTTACCTCTGGTATATCGGTTGGAGAGAAGAAAGTCAGACAAGGTGTCATACCAAGCATGAGGAGCTTGTTTCAGATCATTGAGAGCCTTGTCAAGTCTGAACACATGGTAAGGATGAGCTGGATCATCAAAACCAGGAGGTTGTTTCACATAGACTTCTTCAACAAGTTCTCCATTGAGAAATGCACTCTTAACATCCATTTGAAAGACCTGGAAGTTTTTGTGAGCAACATGAGCAAGAAAGATTCTTATTGCTTCAAAGTCTAGCAACAGGAGCAAAGGTTTCATCATAATCGATACCTTCCTCTTGCCTATATCCTTGAGCAACCAGTCTGGCTTTGTTCCGGATAACAGTACCCACTTCATCCATTTTATTTCGGAAAACCCACTTAGTACCGATAATGGTCTTACCGAAAGGTCGAGGCACAAGTCTCCAGACTTTGTTTCTTTCGAATTAAGACAACTATTCTTGCATGGAAGTGACCCAACAAGAGTCTGCTAGAGCTTCCTCAATTTTCTTAGGCTCAACAATAGAGAGAAAATTCACATAGAGACAAATATTTCCAACACCTCTTCTAGTTTGGACACCAGCTTGTTGATCACCGATAATTTGATTTATCGGATGATCTTTGGTCCATTTTAGAGTTGGGGGAAGAGGTGCAGGAAATGTGTTTGGAGAGTATGAAGATGAAGGATCGGTGGGTATAGGATGCGTGTGATGAATAGGTGAAGTATGTAAGGTAGGTTCGGTGGGAGATGTGGGTTCGGTAGGAGCAATGGGTTCAGTAGCAGGAGAGGGATCTACCGAACCATGATGTAGGGAAGAAGATGATACTGAGAATGGAACATATGGAGGTCCTGAAGATAGAAGATTTAGAGACTCTTCTACAACACAAGAAATAATCCATTCATGAAGTTCAGTATCATCACAAGATAAGGAAGACGTCTTGTGATCATCGAACTTCACATGTATTGACTCATCAATACATTTTCTACTTAGATTGTATACTCTGTAGGCTTTAGAAGAGAGAGAATAACCCACAAATATACCGTCATCAGCCTTGGGATCAAATTTCCCAAGATGCTCTCGATTATTCAAGATAAAACACAGACAACCGAAAACAAGAAGAAAACCAATGTTTGATTTTCGGCCATAAAAGACATCATAGGAAGTCTTGTTGTGTCTTTTCACAATAATAGACCGATTTTTAGTGAAACAAGCTGTATTGACAGTCCCAGCCCAAAAATAGGTTAGTAGATTTGATTCACTTAGCATGGATCTTGCAGCTTCATATAGCGTACGATTCTTCCTTTCCACAACACCATTTTGTTGTGGAGTTCTTACTGCTGCAAAGTTTTGAGAAATACCTTTGTTACATAGAAAGGCATCCAAGGTAGCATTTCTGAATTCGGTCCCATTGTCACTTCTGATAGATCTGACTAGTTGACCGTTGAGAACTTCAGATTTCTTGATAAAATTGATGATTTCTTCAGGTGTATCACTTTTGTACCTGAGAAAGAATACCTAAGTGTAACGTGTGTATTCATCAATAATGACAAGAATGTACCTTTTTCCACCTAGGCTGGGTGTGCTGACAGGCCCACAAAGATCCATATGCAGCATCTGTAGAGGGGTAGAGATGGAGAAACACTGTTTTGACTTGAAAGAAGATTTTGTCAGTTTGCCTTTCTCACAAGCTGCACATAGCTTCTCTTTTGAGAAAGAGATTTTCGACAAGCCGACAACAAGCTCTTTGTTGGAGAGAGCATTCAACGTCTTGAAGTTAAGATGGGAAAGACGTTTATGCCAGAGCCAGTTCTTGTCAGAGTCTTCAGAGATGAAGCAAATGCTTTCATTTTCAGATGATTTGACACTCATGTTGATGACGTACACATTTTCCTTTCTAAAGCCAGATAGTACAGTGTGAAAACTTTTATCGGTGATGAGACAATCATTTTCTCTGAAAATCACATAGTAACCTAAATCACATAGTTGACTAATGCTTAAAAGATTATGCATTAGACCTTCCACAAAGGCAACTTTGTTGAAATTAATGAAACCGTTAGAGAGAGCCCCATAACCTTTAGTGGAACCACGAGAGTTGTCACCAAAAGTTACGGATGGTCCCTTTTCCTTCACAAAGTTTAGAAGAAGATATTTGTTCCCATTCATTTGTCATGAGCATCCGCTATCAAGATACCATGTTTGGTGATGCCCATAGACCTACAGACAAGAACAAATTAGTCCTTTGGAACCCATTTTGAGGTGGGTCCTTTAGGGTTAGAAGAAGAAGAGGAAGGATTGGTCTGACTATATCGTTCAATACGGTCCTTTGGACAGTCTTTGGCCAAATGAAAAGTGTCACCGCAGTTGTAACACTTTCTGTAGATGAATCTCTTCTTTGGTTCAAGAGAGGAAGCTTTTATCTTTCCTTGAGGTTTGGATTTTAGAGTTTTAGAGGAATAAGGAGGAACAGAATAGATGAGTGGAACGTGATGATTATGGGGTACCAGTCCAAGGATTCTCTTTTCAGAAGAAGAAGAAGGGTTGATTGAGATTCCTTTGGACTTCTTTATTTTTAAGGCTCTAGGGATGATTCCGTTGAGTTCATGGGAGATATACCTTTTGAAGAAGGTGTAATCTTTCTTTTGTTGGGAAGATCAACAACAACGGATTTTCCTTTAGAGAGAAAAGGAGAATTTTTAAAAGAATGAGTAGAAGACGAAGAAGAAGAGACCTCTTTTAGATTTAAAGACATAAGAAGATCATTCACAAGCTTGACCAACTCATTAGAGTCTTGATCTTCTGTTAGAAGAGGCTTGGAAGATTTGGCGGACACAAAGTAGTCAAACTTTCTTGAATCACGAAGATCCATGGAGTAAACCGAGTTTGAATCTTCTGAGTTTGAATCATCCCAATCAGAAGAATATGAGGGTAGTTTAGAAGACAGAGGAAGAGTAGGAGAAGGAACGTTTTCAGAAGGAGTACACACATCATTCTCTTTCCAGTAACCTAAACCATAAGTTTCACCAACAACTTGATCTTGAAAAAATTTCTCAAGGTTTTTAGAAGAAGTGTTCCATTTGTTTACGATTTTCTGTTCTTTCTGAAGTTTTTTTAGAAGCTTGTTCTTCTCCTTGGCAAGCACATAGTTTATAGTCTTCAAGTCCTCTACCTCAGCTTTTAGTTTATCAAACTGTTTCAGCTGGGATAGAGAATCCTGAAGTTGGGCAGAGAGAGACTTGATTTGAGCATTGGCTCTTTTCTTTGCATCTTTTTCATTATGAAAAAGTACAGTTAGAGAGTCAAATGCTTCAATCTTCTCTTCATCAGAGAGAGAGAGTATAAGGGATGTACCTGAGAGGAAGAAGAAGAGCACTCAGCAGTGAAGTCCATCCTTGAGCAGGAATCTTTTGGTTCTTCATCAAGTTTGGCCATAAGGCATTTACTTGATACTTCCTTCTCACTGTCGGAAGTAGGTTCGCCTGCCCAATCTAGAGTTTCAGCCATCAAGCCTTTTCCACGTCTTTGAGAGTTGAAATTTCTTTCTTTCTCTCTTTTGTACTTCGCTTTGTATTTGTCAGCCTTGTCGGAGAGCTCTTTGAAAGATGAGGCAGGAGAAGATTTCCTAGAGTGCGATCTACCTGTAGAAATAGATATGAGATTTCTTCTTTTAGAAGAGTTAGAAGAATTAGATTTGGAGATCCGAGGAGGATTGCTTCTACACTCAGATGCAAAGTGGCCTTTCTTACCACATGCATAGCAATCTTCGTTAGATTTGTTTAAAGAGTTTTTAGAAGAAGAAGAAAATTTTCTGTGGTTTTGAAAATTGTTGGAAGAGTTCTTTCTGAACTTAGAGTAATTTGCCAGCATACCCATCTCCTCAGTCAACTGATCGACTGAGGGATCTTCCCCTTCATCATCGGCTTCACTCAGATAAGCCTCCGAGGAGTGATTAAGATTATCATGACTTTCTCTATCAGAATCATCATAAGGATAAGTAATACGAGGAACACATGTAGATCTCTTGGAGCCATCACTGATAAGAGCCATAGAGGGGGCTCTTATCTCCTTGAAGATGGTCTTCCTTTGAAGGTGGGTTTTTTCGTGATTATGGAACATACCAAAAAGAGAAGTGAGAGGAAGACTTTCCAAGTCCTTGGATGTCTTGATGCAAGTGGAAAGATTATTCCAGAAATCTGGAAGACCATCCATAAATTTGCATAAAACTTCCTCGTTGTCATAAAGTCTTCCAACAAGTTTTAACTCATTCAAGAGACTGTTAAAACGGTTGTAGTAGGAGGGAAGAGATTCTCCTTTTTCATGTGAGAAGAATTCGTATTTATGAACAAGAGAGATTTTCTTTGGTTTCTTTACTTCATTTGTACCTTCATACAAAACACATAGGGTCGTCCACATCTCTTTTGCAATTTTAAGGCTGACAAGAGAGTGAAACACTTCATCTGGAAGAGACTGAGTGATAATAGCTCGTAATTTGGAGTCGGGTCCAATAGTGCGTCTATCTTCATCAGTGTATTCTTTTGTTCTTTTCAGAACATAACGACCAGTAGCAGAAGTTCTTTCCTTCTCTGACGAGTCATCGGAGACATGAAAGAGAGTGTCTTTTTCTTTATCTTTATCCTTAGGAGTTTTGACAAATTTATCCCAGACTTTTGGGATTAGAGGACCTTCACTTAGAATGGTTAGAAAACGACTATCAGCTCCTTCTAAGAAAAGCATCATCCTACTTTTTCACAGGCAGAAGTTTTTTGAACTGCACTTAGGAGGTTTTACAGTAGATCCATTGTCAGAAGGGAAAGAATTTTGAGAAGAAGACTCAGGTTTTGTAGAAGGTGATTCCATTGCAGATCTGGTTTATTAGATTAAACCAACTGCTCTAATACCACTTGTTGGTCCCTAATTAGTATAACAAGTATTGTAGAAGGGGGGGGGGGGTTGAATACAATACACAAAATTTTACTAATTTTTAATTCTTATATTGATAATGAAATCAAGAATTACACAAAGAGAACAAAGATTGTTTGCGGAAAAGAATAGCTAAGAACTACTCAAAACAATCTAACACTTAGAAGACTTTTTAAGAACACAAAGGAAAATCTTAGAGAGAAAAGTAAGTTATCAACCTGTTTTAAAACTTGTAAGTAGAAGTCTTGAGCTTGAAAGCGTGAGTAGCAAGGTGCTACCTCCATCCTTTATATACTATCCAATGTAATGAGTGCAAAGGACATAGAGAAGTAAAGACATGGGTGGTTGAGATATTGTCAATAAATTATAAGATATTTGAGGTGACATGTCATAACACAAAAGGTAACTTTTGTGCTATGAAGGTACAATATCTATTATAAAATATTCATGGGAAAATCTTTTTGAGATCTTTAAGAAACTAAACGTCTCAATTAAATTAAGACCAACTGTATATCTTCTTAAAGAAGGAAGCTTCCATTCCCATTGTCAGAAGATCATTGGGAATGAGGAAGTATGTCAAATCATGAGGGTTTGACATAAATGTTCTTACAGATAAAGAAGCAATCTGTAAGAAGGAAACCTGCCGAAGAAATGGCAGAGATGTCGAACAAAGGGTTCAGCAGAAGATGGGTGTGCCGAACAAAGATGATTCGGCAACAGGGAAGGACCATACCGAAAAGGAAATCGGTAAGGGGATCTGCCGATTGGGAATCGGCAGGCTAAGATTCGGTTACATTTAAAGTTCATCTCAATCCGCAAAGTAGACTTCCTTCATGTTGATTTCGGTTTGTCTTTGACTCACCGATCTGTTTAACCAACTAAGCTATTACAAAGAACCATAAATCAAATTACAAGGTTCAAACATCAAAAGAAGGCTAAGGAGAGGTTATCTTTAAATCTTAGATGACCCAACAGTTTAGACTGTGTTGCATTGGATCCATAGGCACGTAAGTCAGTCTTATTTGATGGTCAAGTGGGTGGTACGGGGTTGGACTCCAGGACTCATGTCTTATGACCTTGTCCTTTCAAGTGTACACTAGGAGGGTTGAGTCCGGTTGTGCTATTGTGATAATGGGTAGGTCATGATGGGCGTTTGGGGCCTCTGCCACATCGGGGCAATGCCATGGTTGTATCCCCCTGCCGAGCCTTTGGTGATATTTTTGATAATATTCGCTAAGGTCAGCTGTCTCTTTTGGTGTAGCTTAAAGGAAGTCGTAGGGACACTTGGGCTTGTGTGTCGTGAAGTGTCATACGATTAACGTTGTATGAGTGACATACTTTTGTGTTCCTCCACTCTCAACGGATGCAGGTATCCCCCGCTGTCGGCCCGTAGCATTTTGGATATTTAATTGTCCTTACTTAAATGTTTGGATTTCATTCCATTTTATGGTCGCGTGAGTATTAAGTTTCAGTTCCATACTTTCGATGATGTATCACACCTATATGGTTTGTTTTCCTTTATTATGGGTCGGGTATTATACCCCGCCCGGGTTTTGGGTGTTTTGGGATATGAAGTGTCATTCACGTTTTTACCAATTTGGGTGTCAAATTGTAATCACGTTTTTGGTGAGTTATGGGTTGCATCGTTTTATAAAGAATGTGTGTTTGGGAGCATTGTCTTTAAAAATGCATATTATGGGGAAAATGTGTCGTTTCCATTTTAAAGTAAACCATTTCTAAGGATCTTGATTTGAACTGAATTCCTTTCTTTTAAAGATATATTCATTCATGTTAAAACTCTTGAGCTCACTAGGCGTTAAGCCTAACCTTTTTATTTGTCGGCATGTGCATCAGGTTCCAGTTGGGGGTTCGGACTCTAGTAGCCTCATGAAGAGTTGAGCCTTAGCTTTATACAAGAGTAAGTTGTTGATGAAGTCTTCCGCAGGTTGGAGATAGTAATTGTTGTTGGGTTTTAGTAGCACCCGTCTTTATTATAGATTGCGTGTATTGAGATTAAATCTTAAATAGTGATTGTAGATGAAGCAATTATCGTTGTATTTAGAAAATTTTAAATTAGTTGCTATTTCCAGATTTGAGGATGTTACAATAAAAGACAACTATAACTAGAACACTGGGTAATGTCAACCTCCGATTTTGGTAATGGTGGGAATTCATTTTTCAAAAATACTTCAATTTTCTCTCTCGAGGTGGAAAAACTTTTCTACCCAAGATACATATTTACTTTCGCAATATGTACACATTGGGAAGAAACATTGTGATTTAAAATGAATATATTTTCCAATCAAAGTCCCTAACTATTTACATGTTATGACTCTTGTCATTGATCAATTTGATCCAAGTGAAAGACCAAACTTTCGTTTCATCAAAAACCAATCGAATTAACTAAATGATTTGTTAAAAACCAACTAAATCAATTTTTATTTTCGTTAAAATCGAATGTATTAAAACTCAACATCCGTTTTAAAAACAATTAATCAATACCAAGACCTCAATCTTAAGTGACGATTACCCAATAAAACGAAAACCAACTTAAGACCAAGCAACAAGTTACTTATTTAAACTCTAACAAAACTAAAGATAAAAGAAACCTAGACTAGCAAGATAACTAAATTAGACATGATTATTAACAATTAACATTAACATTAATCAAAGAAAAACAATGAAATAATAAGGGAACATGTGCAGAAAATTAACCTAGTGCAGAAATTAACTAAGTGCAGAAAATTAATACTAACCTAATAGGTGCAAAAGTTAAATGCATAAAATAAAAATGATGTAAGAAGGAATTGATTTGCAATAGATTAAATTAGGAGTAGGGAATAGAAATACATAAACATGAAGGATAATGAAGTAAACAATACAGAGGTGTAGAAAACTAAAACTTAATGCAAACAAATAAGAACATAGAAAGAATGATGAAAAAAACTCAAGAACAATTAAATTAATGATAATATGCAAACAAAACATAAATTAATTAACTATTCTAAAGGCAGATAGGAAAGAAGATACTCAATAATGTATGAAGACCGAAGCTATGAAGAAAATCAACCAAGAAACTCTCCCAAAACCAAACGTATCTCCTTCTCTAAAAAATAAACGGCTTAAATCTTGACAAAAACCTAGAAAGGAAATAAATAACCAAGCCCAAAAGTAATAAAAAGCCCAAGGAAAATCAGCCCATTCACGCCCGTGAAGGAATCCTTCAAAAATCCTTCACTAACGCGAAGCAGAACAGAAAGTTCAGAAAAATTCTCAGACACTGTTCACTGGCGTGAAAGATTTCTTCACCCCCGCGAAAGTGGACATAATGTAAGTCTTCAATTTTAGGGGGTTTATTTACGTCCATGAAGCTATCCTTCGCACTCGTGAAGTGTTCAAAGTCTCCGATCATCAAACTCTCAGCTCTTTCCTCCATCTTTTCATCAACTTGTGTATTCCTTTTCGGCATCACTCTTCAGTACTTCCAAGTCATCCACCATGTTCCCTCCAATACTTCGTATAATCTGCAGAAAAGCATAACAAAGCATAAAAACTATTCCAAAATCCATTCCAACCATGATTACAGAAATAAATGGAAAAGAATAATAAAAATGTATGAAAAGGGATAAACTAAGGACTAAAACGCATAAAAGACGCAACAAATATACACAAAGCTAGGTGCACAAAATACACTTAACAAACCACCCACAAGCTAAACTTTCTTGTCCCCAAGAAAGAAATAAAGCATATTCGAGTGGAAAATAAAAGGGAAATAGAAAGAGGAAAACCTCTGAAGATGTCAAAACGAGTTATCCCAAAATCTCTTGAAGCATAATCAAGCATTAAGATTACATACACAACTAAATGCCACGAGTTAGATTTAAGCAAAGTAAGTAGGAAAATGACTACCAAAGCGTCAAACCAACAGATTCTTGTTTGGGAATAAAATTGTATTCAAGATTTTATAGTGAGTCAATTGTAAAAGTCAAAGTCAAGGCAATTGTTAAAAGTCAAAGTTGTGAAAGTCTTGTAAATTCAAAGTAGTTTTAGTTGAAAGTCAATGTACTTAGTTTTTAAGCTTTGTAATTCATAGGTTTAAATAGTTTGCTTAGAGTTTAAGCATTATGAGAAGGAACTCATTTGTAATATTCTTAAAGAGAAAAAGGAGAGCATTCTAGAGAGAGAAAGCTTAACATTCATATGTAATCTCTAGAATTCTCAAGATTAATAAATATGGAGTTGGATTCATTCATGATTACCTAATAGAATCTGGTTTAACAAAACTAATCAAGCATATCGCAAAAAATAATCGCAACCTAAGAAGATTTTGCAGACATACCATAGCCACTAAGGGAGGGGATAATGGTCTATACGGATGGAAACTCACGGTGTCGCTCTATGCTCTCAAGTGTGTGTATAGTGACGTGTATACGCTCAAGTCCTTCTCGATTGAGACAAATGAATGTAGTCTTTACCATAATAATACATACAATGAGGGCTTTGGGGCACGATTAGGGGTTAAAGGTGGGATTAGGCTCATTTATTGGTGTAGAGAATCTATTAGTTAATGGGTTTTTTTTCTTTTTTTCTTTTTTGTATGCACATAAGGGTTTTTTTCTAATGTTTTTGATGGATTGAAGACTTATTTTACTTTTGCTCTTTTTTCTTGTATTTTTTTTGTCTAAGACTTTGTGAACCCACAAGCTATGCTTGTTTTGGGGATTCAAAAAACTACCCACAAGCTATGTTTGTGTTTATTAAGTGTCAAATTCATCTATCATTTCGAAGATTTCCATCTTAATGTGCTTTTTTTTGGGTGTATGGGTGTACGAAGAAGGTTCGGAGTTTAGGCTCGAATTGGGTTACAAAGAAAAAAAAATCTTTTTGGACTTTTTAGGATTCATTTATCATGAAACGAAGGCCTCTATGTATATTCATGATAAACTTGGACGAGAAACTATTCAAAAGTTTAGAACTACACCTCGACGGGAAATAACACACAAGAAATGAGAAAATGGGATTGATTACATATGTGTCAATCCAAAAAGACCCAAATTCTCACTAGGTATAAAAATAAATCCATTATAGTCACTTTGTTGGAATGTAGGGGGACTATGGTATGAAAATTAATCCTAGAAGGCCACGTGAAATAACATGCTTAACGGTGTGCGTTAGTGACAGCTAAGGTAACATCATTCATAAAAAAAATCATTTAACAACATGGCAAACAGTTAATGTGTGATTAGTGAATCAAAATACTCAAAAATGCAAAGTGAGATAAGGTGTACTACGAGTCTTAACACAACATAGAGTAATCAAAAATCTTTTTGGATTTTTTTTTTGAAATGCAACCTAGAAATGAAATAAAAAAGGAACTATATGTGTAACACCCGAGAAATTCAGGTAAGTAATTCGTATTCATAATTCTTCCTATGTGAATTGTATAGTCATGAATGTATGTTGCATCATATTTGACTTGAACTAACTTCCCTTATAAGAAACTTGCTTTCAAGCCTAATCCTTAAGAATTGTTGTGAGATCGATCAAGATTTTCGGGCCTCGGGGACTTGGTGCGACAGTCGCGAGTCACAATCGTGGGAAGCAAACAGAGGGTGGGGGTAGGGTGCGACCTTGCCACCGCGACAATGCCCTTGGGCAAAGTCGTAGGGCATTCTTGCCCTCTGTGTACCGTAGTTGGGAGTTTGGGTGCGACTATGCCCCATGCAACAGTGCCAATGGCATTGTCGTCGGGCACTGTCGCCGACGTGTGTTGAGGGCATAAAAAACCCCTTAAGATGATTCATTTCTCATTTCTCCACAACACTAAAATCATATACGTTTTAGAACATGAGTTGGGGTGCTTTTCTTCCTCCTATTCCTTCTTCTCATTAAATTCTAGGGTTTGGTTGGTAGACATCATTAAGTAGAGTTAGTTGGGTGATTTGGAAGCACTTATTGAAGGTTCTCACAAGATTCAAGTCTCAAGATCTCAAACAACCATCTACCACATCTTCTAGGGTTTTCAAGTTTTCTAGGGTTTTTCTACAAAACCTAGATAGTGAGTTTCTATCAACTATTTTCAAATGAGATACATTTCTTGACATGCTACATGTTATGAATCCATGTTTATGCATATATTTTGATCGCCTGATAAGTTTGACCTATTTTCTACTTTTGATATTTAATGGGGTTAATATTCTTTATGTGGATGTTGATGAAGTATTATTGGCAAGATTTTGGTCATAGTTATGTGTTAACATGGAAAGTATTGGATATTGTGATGGACTTACATGTTTTAGGGTTTTGGACCTAAAATGGGATTGGAACTATTGAGGTCTTACACATGTATTTTATTGATGAAAAATATGTATAATGATGGAGGTTATATATGCATTGGATGAACCATGAGTAAACACTAGGAGGATGTAGTCTTAGAGTGCCGCCATGACGGTATGCACCTAGACCTCCACCATTTGGAGTAATGCCTGAGAGGTAGTCTTCAAGTGTGTCGGGCCTTTGGGATGTTGCTCTTGCGAGTGAATATCAAGGTAAATTGACTTGAGGTGAAACTCTTTGGTGTGATGGGTCTCCCCCATTGATTCCTTTATGGCCCTTATTATCTATAACTGATTTAATTGATTATGCCATGTTATTGTTCAACTCACTAGGTTCGTTTGGCCTAATACTTGATTGGTTTGATGTGTATCTCAGTTTCTAGTGGCGTGACTGTCAAGAAGGTCTAGTACACTTTAGATGTGAGATTGGGAGCATTTTTGGGACACCAATTATAGAAGACACATTTTGGAGTTTGGATGACAACTTAAGTTAATTTTTTTCCTAGATAGGATTTAGATTAGAGGGTTGTTTTCCCTCATTTCTTATTTATTACAAACTTGTAATTAACAGGCGTATATTGTTCCCTTTTTGGGAAGGCTCGTGCTTTGGCATATTTTATGTACCAAATTTCTAATTCCGAAAATTTGTATTTGTCCCAATTTTTGGGGTGTTACAAGTTGGTATCAGAGCTCTAGTTTAAGCGAACTAGGTGTCGACTTTAGTATGCCAAGACTTAAACTGCTTGTGCCTATAGTATCACTTTCCATACGGGTAGAGCATTCCTAGGTGGGGAGAGTGTTAAGACTACGAAAATGCATTGATTAAGAGATGGTGATGATGGTGACAAGAATTCTTATGTAATGTACATTCACGATTTCACTTGGCAAGTGCTATTATGAATTTATAAATACGTGAGCATGTTTGAAATTGTTGTTATAATGATTAATCCTTGTAGTAGTACGTATTGAACCGTTAATATTTTAAAGAATTAACCGGTATGAACTTATTCATGCGTGACAGTTCACTATGGTAAACACGAGGAGTCAGGTGGCGGTGCCCGAGGAGGGTAATGAAGCAAGTGTCACAGCTCCAGAGACTTCAAGGAGGGTAAATCCAACGGGTGTTCCAACTGTTCCGCAAAGGACCACTCTGTTGGAGGGAGTTGTTGCAAAGATGGAAGATTGGCCATTTCTCTGCAAACTGCAGAGGTAGGCTTGTTAAAGATCAAGACTACTACAAGAACAAATACAAGTACAATGTCAAAGAAAGGGTACTTGTTGCAGAGATGGAAGATTGGTTGTCAGACTCTACAAGTGATGGAGAGGAAGAACCTACCAATCTCTATGGTATGGCTTTTGCAGATGATCAAACTGATGAATCTTCAGAGGACTGCTCTGAAAAGGTAAATTCTCCTTCTACCTCTGAAAGTGAACTTAAAAAAATGGTTCTTAAACTAACAGATGAGTTTCAGAGCTTAAATCAAAATCTTTTTGAGGAAAAGGAAAAGAGTAGACAAATGACAAAAGATCTAAGTTTTTATAAAAGAGAAAAAGATCTTCTTGAGTAAAAAAAAAGAGAATTTTTTGTTGAAAAATCTGAACTTGAAAAAGCTCAAAAGCAAAAGGAAAAATCTTTTTCAAAAAATTCAAAGAACTTGAGAAAGTTTTAAAAGTTAAAGAAGAAGAAGTAAAAAGATATGAGTATGAAAGGCTCAATTCTGTTGCCTTAACTAATTTTTTTCAAAAGGAAAGAGAAATCCTACATCAATCTCTGGTAAGGAAAGAACTATAAATCAAAAGCTATTTAGATGCTCAAGATGTGCATATAAAGATAAAATCTCAAATGGACACTCAAGGGCTGGGATTCAATGAATTGGATTCATTCACTGGATTGAAGAAAACTTCTCTTTCTTCCACTTTCTGTATGGGAAAGGTCCAGAGCTCTGACTGTCCATCTCTGAACAATTTCAAGAGAACAAAAACCTCAGAAGGGTCAAAAGCAAGAGCTCTGATTTTTAAAAATGTTGCATACTCTGAAGTAAAAAATTTTCCAGAACCTATCTTAAAGATAGAAAAAGAAACTTCAGAGGTACTTTTCACAAAACCTCAGAGCAATGATCCTAGAGAAAATTTCAAGTTTGATGCTTTTATCACAAAAGAATCAGAGACATCTGAAACAAGTAATTCTGAAGATGAACCTCAAAGTTCACTTAATCCAGATGCCCCTCTGTATTCACCAATCTCAGATGAATGCATCAGAACTACATTTGAGGATGACATCAAAAGAATAAATAAAGAAAATGTTATAGCTGATTTGAAAAAGAAAGAAAGCATGAAAAGAATCATTAAAGTCTCTAGACCCAAGGAAATCAAGAAACCTACAGAGGTAGTTATCTCTGACAAGGCTAAAAGAGACTTTCTTGACTCTGATTCTGAATCTGATCCAGAGATAGACGAATAGATATTCTATAGACCAGAGGAAGTAATTCATAAAAAGATAGAGACTGTTGGTTCTAGAATTTTGAACATTCCTATTTCTGTTTTGAAAAATAAACCCAAAATACCAATATTATCTGATTTTGCAGACATGTGTCTACAAGCAAAAACTTCCCTGGACCTTGAAAAAGAATTACAAGAAAAGGCAAAGAATAAAACTAACACTTCTCAACTCTACGCTTATAAACCAGTCAAGTTTACTCCTGAACAAAAAGGAAAATGGCAAGAAATTAACCATTCTGATCCTATTTGTGCAGTGAGCAGCAAAGATAAGAAGATGTTTTTGAACAAGAAAAGGCAACTTGAAAAGAAGGTTGTCTAGTAAACACTTAAAAAGGGTAACCTATATAGAATGAATTTTACCAAACACTTAAAAACTGACTCAGAGAAACTTTGTCTAGTATCTCTGAACAGTGAAGATGTCTGGCTCTGGCATAAAAAGTTTTCTCATCTGAACTTTTCTTCACTTGATAAATTAGTCAAGCTAAATTTGGTTAAGGGATTACCATCTCTGAAGTTTAACAAAGATCATCTTTGTTCTGCTTGTGAAATGGGAAAAATGAAAAGATCTTCCCTCAAGACTAAAAGTGAAAATAATTGTCCAAGACCTTTGCACATGCTTCATGCGGACCTTTGTGGTCCTATCTCTGTGCAAAGTCTATCAGGTAAAAAGTATATTCTTGTTCTGATTGATTAATACTTTAGATATACTTGGATAGAATTCATCAAAGCCAAGTCTGATGTACCTGATATTTTAATAAGGTTGTTGAAAAGATTGCAGGTTCTGTTTAACAGCAAAGTTCAGAAGCTAAGAAGTGATAATGGTACAGAGTTCAGAAATGTCAAAATCACTCATATCTTTCAGAAGAAGGCATAACTCCCAACTTCTCTACAGCAAGAACCCCTCAACAAAATGGTGTAGTAGAGAGAAAAAATAGAACACTTGTTGAAGCTGCAAGAACAATGCTTGCAGGATCTGATTTTCCAACAAACTTTTGGGCAGAGGCAGTAGCTACAGCCTGTTTCACTCAAAACAGGGCTACTATTGTCAAAAGATTCAAGAAAACATCTTATGAACTCATTAACAATAGGAAACCTAATGTTAAATATTTTCATGTTTTTGGATGCAGATGTTATATTTTGAATGATAGAGAGTCTCTTGGAAAGTTTGACAAGAAAGCAGATGAAGGCAAATTCATTGGATATTCATTAGCCTCAAAAGCCTTTAGAGTGTTCAATCTGAGAACTAGAACAATCCAAGAGAGTATCAATGTGTCTTTTGATGATGACAGAAGTCTTGCCACAAAAGATATCAATTCAACTGCCAAAAATATCTCTGAATCATCAAAGATGAGAGAATCTGAACTAAACAAAATATTCGAAGATTTCTTTGATGATGAAAACTCAGAGTTTCTTTTCAGAGATATTCGCAGAGCAACTTCAGAGGAACCTCAAATTACAGGTACAACTCTCTCTGGTCCCTCTGAAGTCACAACTTCTACTTCTTTGAATACAGGTTCAAGAAATGAATCAAGACAAACTGAAGGACAATTCTCTTCAGAAGCAGAAGATGAACAAGAGACATCTGAAGAGTTTCTAGAGACATCTCTTGAAGAGACTTCAGAGCCTCTGAACAGTACAACAGAGATGTCACCAACTGTCATCTCTGAAGCTCAAACTTCACCCCAAATTCAAGCTCCAATAACTAGATGGACAAAGGATCATCCCCTTAATCAAATCATTGGAACACCTTCAGATGGAGTCAAAACCAGATCTGCCACAATCAATGAATGTTATTTTGTAAATTTTTTGAGCATCATTGAATCAAAGAAAGTAAATGAAGCTCTTGAAGATCCTCATTGGATCTCTGCCATGCAGGATGAGCTTCAAGAGTTTGAAAGAAACAAAGTCTGGACCCTAGTTCCCCTTCCTAAAGGAAAATTTGCAATTGGAACTAAATGGGTCTTCAGAAATAAAAAGGATGAGGATGGCATTATAATCAGAAATAAAGCTAGGTTGGTTGCAAAGGGATATTGCCAAAAAGAAGGTATTGATTATGATGAAGCCTTTGCACTTGTGACAAGGCTAGAAGCAATTAGAATCTTCTTAGCCTATGCAGCACACAAAGGGTTCAAAGTATATCAAATGGATGTTAAATATGCCTTTCTAAATGGTAAATTAAATGAAGAAGTTTATGTCCAGCAACCACTTGGATTTGAAAGTACAGAGTTTCCTAACCATGTTTATTATCTTGATAAAGCTCTGTACGAACTTAAACAAGCTCCAAGAGCCTGGTATGCTACTCTGTCCACATTTCTGATTAATAATGGTTTTGAAAAGTGTACAATTGATACAACTTTGTTCATCAAAAGGTACAAAAATGAGATGCTTTTAGTACAGATATATGTTGATGACATTATATTTGGCTCTACAAATCAAAAGTATTGTGACAGGTTTTTAGAGTTGATGAAGAGTGAATTTGAGATGAGTCTAATGGGAGAATTAACATTTTTTCTAGGCTTACAAGTAAAACAAACTTCAGATGGTACTTTTATAAGTCAATCTAAGTATGTCTCTAACATTTTAAAAAAGTATAAGCTCAATGATTCAACTTCTATGAAAACACCTATTGCCACAGGAGTCAAACTTGACTCTGATCCTTCAGGAAAATCTGTAGATGTCAAGACTTACAGAGGCATGATAGGATCACTTCTATACTTAACTGCCAGTAGGCCTGATATAATGTTTTCAAGCAAATCCAAAAGAATCTCATTTATCTGCAGTTAAAAGAATTTTGAGATACCTCAGAGGCACACCTTCTTTAGGTCTCTCGTATCCTAAACTGTCTAGTTTTGATTTAACAGCATACATTGATGCAGATCATGCAGGGTGCAAACTACACAGAAAGAGTACCTCTGGATGCTGTCAATTATTGGGTAACAAGTTGATCAGTTGGTCATCTAAGAAGCAGAACTGTGTTTTAACTTCTATTGTAGAGGCAGAATATGTTGCTGCTGCTAGTTGTTGCTCTCAAGTAATTTGGATGAAAACCCAGCTCAGAGACTATGGATTATAGTATGACAGAATTCCAATTTTGTGTGATTCCAAAAGTGCCATAGCCATCTCTGCCAATCCAGTACAACATTAAAAAACAAAGCACATTGATGTGAGGTATCATTTTCTGAAAGATCATGTTGAAAAGGGAACAATAGAGATGTATTTTGTACCAACTGATCTACAACTTGCTGATACTTTCACAAAAGTTTTAGATGAACGAAGGTTCAATTTCTTGATTAGCAAGTTGGGGATGTTGAACATGTCATTTTAAACCAAAGAAAAATATCAGAGTCTCTGATCAAACTCATCAGAGCCTCTGACATATGTAGCATGTTCAACCCCAGAGCCTCTGAAACTAGTTTCAGAGCCTCTGGACTTTTCACAAATGGTCAAAATCATCATTCTTTTGTCTCTAATCATCTGTCAAGGGGGAGAAGATAGAAAGAAAACATTCTTTGGTCAAGGGGGAGAAAATGAACCTTTCATCTGTCAAGGGGAAGCAAGAGAGAATTGTCAAATTCATATCAGAATCTTTGATCCAATCTCTTATATTCATATCAGAGTCTCTGATCTTCATATCATAGTCTCTGATCTTGTCTCTGATATTCATATCAGAGTCTCTGATCTTGTCTCTAATATTTATATCAGAGTCTCTGATCTTTTCTCATTTTCTCAATTTGGGAATACTCGAGCAAATGTTAACACGTGTATAAGTTACACCTTTTTGGATAACCATTCAAATTTTTTTTTCAAAAATACTACTGACGGTTATCTGACATCAAGCGTCCCTTCACTACTCTACTATACGTGTCACCTATTTATTAGGGAAATGATGGAATGTCCTTCTGACATTGGAACACACAATCACCGTTTCAATAGCCTTTTTCTCACTACCCTTGTCCATAAAAACACATTTCATCCTCTCTTTATTCTTTACGCGCTCATATTTTCATCCCCAAATACTCTCTCTCTATCTCTCTCTCTCAAACTCTCTCAAAAGCAAGAAAACCTACAACAATGGCCGCTCAAGCTCAAAACTCAGGCGATTCAAGCAGAATAGTCCCAAGTCTGAACATGGCCCAGTTTGATGTACCGGTGAAAGGCAACAACTACCATTTGGATGTCACCCCTACGAAGTTCGACGAACAGTTTCGTCCTGTGCTGGAGTTTCTTAGCAAATGTGAACTGAGAGATGTCTTCACCGACTATGCTTCGGATGTTCCTCTAAGATTTGTCCAACAATGGTGGTATTCAAGTGAATACAATGACGAACAAGAAGGGTTGGTCGGGTACATTGACCTAGGAGACCATGGCCTAAATCTCAGAATCACACCCAACATACTGACTTGCAGATTCAACTTGTCCACCATTGCAGATCTTCAAATTCAGCAATTTGAGAAACCACCTACTCAGGATGTTCTCATTCAATTTCTTCTGCACTTGGGTTACAACAAGGAGATCACACGTCTGAGAGTCAGTTCAGACGTCAATACCTTCCTCCCACATGGAATTTCATGTTCAGTGTGTTGAATCGCACACTTACATGTAAAATTGGCAGCCAAGATCAGACACACCCAACCATTCTTGCAATCATGTATGCTCTCTTCTTCAACCAGATCATTAATATGGCGAATCTTCTATTCTGTGAGATACTGACTGCAGTGGACAAAAAGAACAAGGATTTGGCTAAAGGCAAACAGCCAATTTCAGTATTGTTTCCTCGTTTCATTTCTGTTGTCATTCGTCGTGCAATGGAAAGATTGTTTCTCACTAAAGAAAGCCCAAGAACACCGTTGTTCATAATGAACTGCTTCAAACCAACAGTGGTTCCTCCTTACCCAAATGAGAGAAGGTTTCCACAAACAATGCTTTAGTACATTCCTGCTGACTCTGACACCCGTCTCATACTTAGTCGTGTTGCTCAACCAACAGAACCGATGGTGAGATCCCCAACACATTTAGGTTCTGAACCTAAGCTAGAATCAGAGAGTGACATCTCTGATACTGCTCAAAGTATTCACAGAGAGCAACCAGAGGGTGTCTATGTGCGAGTGAGTGAAAGAGAACAAGAGAACCCTCCCTCTGAGGAAGAGCCTAACTCTGTCAGAGGAGAGGAAGGTGAAATAGAGCGCACACCAGAGGGTGAGTTTCTGAACCTAGCATCTGAGAGAGGTAAGGTAGAAAAAGATGCCTTTGATGGCACAAATGAGAGATTCCAAAACCCCACTCCCCGTGCTAACATATCTACTGTCCAAGGTGTTCCAGCACCAGTGGACATTGAAATAGAGGTGCACACCTCGAGCCCTTCCCAAGCCAGCCGCTCAGAGGCATCTTCTTCTGCCTCTGAAGCACGCACCCAAGGGGCAACCTCTGATATGGCTAAGTCCTCCCAACAGGATTTAGACCAAAACAAAAGTACTCATTCACCCCAGAGTACGCCACCTCCTCACACACATGATGCCTTTGTGGCTCATGATATAAAAGACCGTCCCTTAGTTCAGGAGAGACTTCAGATCTCTCGTAAGGATTGTCTGTCAAAGAACCAATGGCACGACCTTCTTGCACGAGGACTCCTTAGCCTGGACATCAAGGTGTCCACATATGTTAGGTTCTCGTCATCATCTACCTCTGACTCTGATGATGGCAGACCTATTAGAACCCTTTTACAGAAATCCTTGAAAAAGGATTCTCAAGGATTAAGGGGAAGTCCTTATGGAGTCAACATCAATCCAACTCCGAAAGAAGGCCCCTCTGAACTCGAGGGAAAATTAGATTCATGTGTTGATTCTAAGGTGACCCCCTCTTATTATGTCACCAAGGAAGAGTTCAAAGTCTTTGGTGATGAAATCAGAGAATCTCTGAAGGAGATTAATCTTCATTTGGAAAAGACCTCAGAGGCCTCTGCCTCAAACTCTGAAGTTGCAAAGCTCACTTTAGAGGTCTCTGAGTTGTGCACCACACTCCATTCTCAGAGCTCACGCCTGGAGGCTCTGGAAAAACTTGTCATTGTCAATTCCTCTGTTTTATCTAAAGAAATTCAGGAATCGAAGGCAGAGCTCCTCCAAGCCATTCCACCTCCCTCTGCTCCCACACCAACCTTTGAAGACTTATCTCATTTCAAAAAGGAAGTCTTGAGGTCATTAGCATAGACGATTGCCAAGATCCCTATACCAACCACTGCTCCATCTTCTCCAATCTCTTCAGAGCTTATTACAAAAGCTGACCTCCAAAACTTCTCAAAATCAATTACCAGCACCATGATGACTATTTCCAGCAAATTTGTCGCCAAGGCCAGTCAGTAGAGCAAGACTTTTGAAGATCTTCTGAAGAATGCCATTTCTTCAGAAGGAACACTAAAAAGGAAGGCACCAGAGGTGGTATACTTTGAAGAGGCCAGGAAAAAGGCAAGAATTGAAGACTCTGATGACCAGGATGATCAGCCTCAAGGGTCATCAGGCCTTCAAAAGGGGGAGAAGACTCCATCAACCAAACTAGTTGAATCTCAGAAAGAGTCAACTCCCTCTGGATCCAACAACAGAGATCAAGGAAAAGAACCAGAGAGGCACTCCACCTCTGCTGAAGACAATCAGACGAATCTT
The DNA here is from genome assembly GCA_954870635.1 of Arctium minus. NCBI lineage: Eukaryota > Viridiplantae > Streptophyta > Magnoliopsida > Asterales > Asteraceae > Arctium > Arctium minus. The sequence continues at coordinate 55,154,632 of OX941095.1, read as the reverse complement.
GCATCTCCAATACCTATCATCCTCTTAGCACCATCAACTTCAGAGGCCCCAACAATTCAAGTTGTAAATGCTATTCCAGAGACCATTGGGGCTTTGGAGGAAGATGAAGACGAACAATTGATAGACTTCTCAACATCCGATGATGCATTCTCATCACCAGAAAGACCAAACATTGTGATGATAGATGCCTTCGGATCAGAATCTGAAAAGGAAGAAAAATCTGATTCTGAAGAAGAAGAAGGAGCTGCTGAAGAAGAACAAGTTGAAGTAATTGATGTTGAAGAGTATGTTTTCAAGAATGCCCAAACACATTATACTTCAACAGAAGCTGAATTAAGAGAATCACCAGAGATTGATGGGTATATCTCTAAACCCACTCCAAAAATTCAATCACATGCGAAGGAACCAGAGACAACACATTTGTCTGCTGAAGAAACAACCATGGTTGTCGATGAACAGGCTCCTCCAGAGGATCTTGTTCAGAAGGAAAGCATTGGTTTACCACCTAAGGTCTTCACTCATCCTCCCACATTCCTTGCCTCCAAGCCCGAAGCTTCCATAGAAGATCATTTCAGATACATTTATTGTGATCTGGGAGATACACAAGTCATTCCTCTGAATCCAAGAATCAGAGAGAACATGCCTGACTATGAGCGAAGATTCATCGGATTTGACATATTAATCTTCAATCTCTGATACCACTTTGTGAGGAATTGATAAGAAACCTTTTAGGCTTATAGTGATTGGAGAGGTTTGAAGATAGGAGAATACTTGAAGAGAGAAACTTGAAGAAAGTATTTGATATCTTTAACTTTGCTTGATTTACAATGCAAGGGTTCACCACCTATTTATACTACTCCATGGAAGGTTCTACATTTCTAGATATTTCCATGGATGTACTTAATATCTTAGATATTTATACATCTCTAGATATTTCCTATCTAGATTATTCTATACTCCTTCCACATGGTTCTTCCAAAGATTATTCTAGATATTTCTTTAGTTATGGATTTTGGGCCTAGGAAATTATGATGGGTGATCCAATGTTATTTGGATCAAATCAAGTTTATGATTCAACAATTCCATTGACCAAATTCCATGCTTACCTTTGGTTCGCGGAATGAAAGCAATGGAATCCTTCAAATTCCATTGAATTCCACGATTTAAGGAATTCATCATTCCTTGGCTTAAGTGAAGGAATTGAATTCCTACTAACCAAATGTTTGGTCAAATTCCATCAAATTTCATTCCAATTCCTTCAAAGTCAATTTCCTTCGATGGATTCCAATTCCATCAAATTTCATTCTGTGAACCAAACGCCCTCTTAAGATTTCCTTAAAATCCCTCCAACATAGGATTTTGGAATCCCAAGGGGATGATAAATTTTTCAAGGGATTTCGTAGGATTTTTATATAATAATATTTTAAAATATGTTAAAAACACTTGTTTTCTAATAATCAGTTAAATAAACGGTAATTTAATTATTTTTATATTTTTTTAGTATTCTTTTTTATAAATAGTGGAATTCAAATTCATTCAAATCCTACAAACCAAACACACAAAAGGATTATAAATCCTCTCAAATCCAAACCCCTCCAAATCCAAATCCAAATCCAAATCCAAATCCCTATACAAAATCCAATCTATTCCATTACATTCCTGCAAACCAAACAGACTATAAAGGATTACCTATGGATTTAGGAAACTATTTAATAAAAAAATAAAATTTAGATATCCATCGGTAATCACTAAATGATTACTTACGAGTTTAGAAAACTATTAAAGAAAACAATTAGGTACCTGTCGGAAATCATTTGGTAATTAAGGTTGTCGAGATCTCTTTGGTACCACCTGCCAGAATTCTGCCAGTGATTATTCGTCACAAATCCGTCAGAGATCATGTCTGTGTCAAAATCGTTGTGATTGTTTCTGTCCTAGATCCGTCTGGGAAAGTTGTTGTAGGAAAGACCCATCGGTGATCCCAAGACCATCGAAATCCCGTTGTGAAATATATACCCTGTCGCGTTCATTATGTTTGTCAAAGATCCGTCGGTAATTGTATCAACAACCAAGTCTTTGACGACGAAGAGATTCCGACGGATCTGTGATGCCTCTACCTGTCGCTGAAACTAAAATGTCCAGTAAAGGGTATTCCTAACTGAATCTTCTGCTGTGCTAATTAATTCGTGAACCAATCATGCATATAAGTTTAAAAATGGATTATTGATATTGGTATATGTGAATGTGAAATTAATAAAAAGGTTTATTTAGAAACAGATCGAGTCTCGATCGTTAGAGAAATCAACCCTCCACCAAAATGTGAAGTCAATAGTCAAGACACTAGTGAGGGATATACCACCACTCTAATCATGATTACATCTAAAATTAATCATCTCTAACCTACTTAAAATGATTGGAGTTATATATATGCCCCTCACATGCTTACATGCAATAAAAAATATCCCTTTCTTTCTTTCTTTCTCTCTCTCTCTCTCTCTCTCTCTCTCTCTCTCTCTCTCTCTCTCTCTCTATATATATATATATATATATATATATATATATATATATATATATATGTATCTATATATAATAGATGGTGAGTGGTGGGGATGGGTCTAGTAGGTTCTATTATGTATAGTCAAAGTGCAAGTTGAGGGAGGGGGTGCAAGAATATTTGATAGTCTATCGCAGTAGATTTTGGGCACAAATGGTGTACTCTATATACACTACTACTACATTGGACCACCCACCCCTTAAAAACACCACTGTTCTACATACATAAGGAGCCTTACCACCTTTTTTGACCATTTTTATTTATTATTTTAAAACTCACCGTTGTATATTTTATTTAGGTGAATTCTATCTATACCCCCTCTTATAACGGGTATGTGAGTGAGGTAGGAGGAGGTTGGGTTAGCAACAATTCTAATTTTCTTTTAAGCATTATATACACATATAAATATAGATAATTAATTAATTATATTCACAAATAAATATATATAGTTAGCGGCTAAATACACACATATATATATATATACACTACATTTGATCAATATATTTAAATAAATATCCCACTTTTAGGTCAAAAAGTGATGTTTTTTTGTTATTTTCTCTTTAATTTCTTTAAAAACAATATGATTAAATATATAACTGTCTTTTCCAAAAAAAAAATAATAATGATACTAATGGATGAAATAAATAAGAGAATAAATAATTTTCTTGATGAACAATGTTTTATAAAACCAAAGCAAATGCTCCTCTTTTTATAATTGATAATGACCACATAGAGAAAAACCCACAAGTGTTTAACACGAAAATATTAGAGGGTTTTTGTCTTTTGTTTGTTAATATATATATATTTTGTTCAGCCTTTCCACAAAAAACACGAAAATCTTAGGCGGTTGTCCTAAATAATTTATACTCCACATATAATTCAAGAAGTCTTAAAAGTCAACGGAAAAATGTCCATGGAATTTAGGAAGACTTGTCAAGCAGAAAACATGTCATTTCAGTCCATGTATTCAAAGTGGTTGATAATCCAAAATCTCTTCGAGTCAATTTTAAAGATTGAACCCAAAAAAAAGTCAACCATAGCTCCAATGACGTCATGTTTGACATCATCCATCAGCTTATATAAGTGTTGTGGCATATTCTGTCAACTATAAGTTCCTATTAATACTATACACAACACACTCCCCTTCGATTTCAACTACAGCCATGTACGGACACAGTCACAACAATAACATGTTTTCCTTCTCCCCGGATTTTCATGGCGTACAGGGGTCGGCGGCAGCTGCACCGCTGCCTCCGCTGCATGCTGCCGGCGATTACTTCCTGCCACGACCCCCTCTGGCCATTCCCACATACGAGTTGGACTCGGTGTATGCAACAAACAGTGGAGGATATGACTCACCGAGTTACACCGGGAGTCCGAGTATTGTGATTCAAAGGAGTGATAGCAATCACTCGATTGCTACTCAGTTTCATAATAACGGGTTGATTAATCAACCCGTTTCGTCCCCAAATGAATTTGTGGACTCAGAAGGGAGCACCTCCACCACCATGAGGAGGGTTTTCAGTGGTGAAGATTTGCAGGTTTTATCTTATTTTACGAAATTAAGCAAAATTTTGATTTTTATACCGAAACAATCGCGAATTATCTAATACTTTACCAATCTACTTCTTTACAATATATTTTCATTTTAAATGACATTTAAGTCATTTTTTAGAAGTCAAGACCAATATCGTTTTGGACAGTGAATATGATAAAATGTTGTTGGGGTATTGATATTCATGTATTGATTTTGACACAAACTTTTTCATACTGTTTCTATTAAGAAATATGTTTTTAACTACTTGATTAATCTCCCAACATTTTAATCAAAAAATATTATATTTACATGAATATATATGTATAGCATTGACAACCATCTAATCACTTTTGTAGGCAATTAGGCCCCTACAGTGTTCTAAAGAATTGTAACCCCACCATATATGATTAGTCTCAATCACAAGGACTTGACAAAAAGAAAGCACAAAAGTGTCCATTTTATTTAATTTTTAAATAATTGCATTGAATATTCATGTTTTATATATGTCTCTTTGAAATATGTGTTCATAAATTATCAAGTTACACTTTTAATTTAATTGGATTATTTTTCATAGGGAGTAAATATGGTGCAAAATTACTATCATCGATCAGAAAGTCCACTATCAAGTGAAAGCAACAGTATCATCGAAAGCATGAATAAAGCTTGTCGGTACTCACCTGATGAGAAGAAAGAAAGAATCGAGAGGTACCGAAACAAGAAAACCCAACGCAATTTCACCAAGAAAATCAAGGTTAACTACGCTTATATATGCATTACATCAGTTTTTTATATGAAAGGAAAATGAAATTTAATAAAATAAAATAAATAAATAATAATGCTTTTGTTATTGTTTCATTTTCCAATTTTCTAAATGTTATAATGAATATCTTTTCTACTTTCAGTATGTGTGTCGAAAAACTTTGGCAGATAGTAGACCTCGTATACGAGGAAGATTTGCTAGGAATGACGAAATCGAGAAAGCAACAGAACATCAGAGCACGAGCCAAGGAGGGGGAGAAGATGGGATCGATGATGAAGACGATGATAATTGGATGAACAATTTTCTTGATTCATTCCCACCAAATCTAATTCCTTAAAATCCCCGAACCCTATTTTCTAAATCTTAAGTTTCCCAAAAAGAAACGTCAAAAAAATAGAAAAGATTGAGGTTTGGGAACCCTAGTAATGAAGTGTCTTGGTCGTCTATAAAGTAGGAGCTCTTGATTCTATTTATTTTTTTGAGGTTATTTGGGAGCTCTAATAGGTTAATTAAGATTTTTACTTTCGATTTTATTTTTTTGGTTTTGTGAAGAGTTTTGTCATAATAAATTACATGTTCAACTCGAGTTTCGCTTAGCGTTTATTTCCTATAAATTCTTCATCCAACATGGTATTTATGTGTCGTTTTGTGGTTGATTGTGCACCATCTTAAACAAATTTATGTTCTTCATTTTCATCCAAATTAAAAAACAGAATAGATACCATATGTTGTTGCAATTATACCGGTACTAAAGCATTATAAATATGCAAAGAATGTTCTTTAGCAGTGTTAGATCGAACGAGTGAGTATAGTGACCCTTTAAAAAGTTATTTTCACCTTAACTGAGCCTTGTTCATTTGGGGGTAAAATAAAACAAAAAGATATTGTAATATTTGTTTGTTGATAGTAATGCGACAAACTTGCAGTGATCTAATACGAAGTGCAAACACGAACAACTATAAACAAAAATAAACTACAAAAAACGAACTTGCGATATGTTTATACGAATCGTGAACACACCTACATCCATGGGGCCATCTGGTCCAATAATTGATCATGCAATGTTCTTCAATACATTACAAAATAATGTATGCATATTTACAATAGAATCTCTAAATTAAACTAAGTTGGCTTAGATATATACTAATCTCCCCATCTTCTAAACAAACTTCCTGGTTGTTTAGGGCTAATGGTTCCTCACAAACTGCCACCATTCCCATAATTGTCTGGTAATTTTTATACTTCATGTTACAACGTCTTAATATAACTATTATGACAGAAGTCCACTCGTGTTTGACTTTATATAAACTTTCTGTCACATTCATGTTTGACTTTATAAAACTTTTTCAATGAAGAACTTTTGAATGTCTTCTGCAATCAATCATTCTTAGAAGAATTCCTTAAACTTTGACATTAAGTCCTTCAACTTATATAATAGAAGAAATCGCCATCCATTCCTTAACTAATGGGACTTTCAATGCAATATTCCCAATCAATATCTACCGGTAACTCTGGTGAGACCATCAATTAATCTTATCTTCAACTCAACCTTATCAATCTTGTACCTTTTAAAATTACAACTCAACAAATACCTTATAGTTAATGCCTAATTAAGTGGGGTTGTTTGTTTACCTATTCATGGTTCCATCAAGATGTATGCAGCATCTTGTTGGTACAAAACATAGCCTCTGAATCGCTTATTTAATTTCCAGGGATTGATCGATTCTATCATTAATTAACTTCCACATCGTTGCTTCCGTTCCTATTCTCAGCTGCTGCTTCATCAAGTTTTTTCTCTACGGTTCGGTTCTTCATTTGCTTCACATATCCCAACGCCTCTTTTGACGATTGCTTATATCTTCTTCACCTGATTCATTTGCTTCATCTACTTCCTCAATGGTAGCTTGTTCGAAAAAAGAGTAAATTCTGGATTTGGACCCTGAGGTTTGTATCACCGATTTGATGGTTTAATCTAATTTATCTTCATTTATTACATAATAAACCTCCACTTATTTCATTTGTTTTGGATTTCGTCCTTCTCACTAACGACTGCCCATTTTCTCCGTTAAATTCAAGTGCATTATGGTCTTTTTACTGTTATTTTATTATTTTTTGAGTTAATATATTTTTTCTTAAATATTCATCTTCTCAAACTCTATCTATCAAGAACACACCAAGAATATTTAACAACAAACAATGCAAATTCACACGAAAATCAACATAAAATCAAGGAAATTAAATCATTGATAACATAAAGAACATATGAAAATTAATCACAATTTTGTACCAATTTCATTACAAAACTTTATCATATATACCCCACATTCGAGTTTGAAGATCAGAGGCGTTAAAAAAGATAATCGAGTTTGAAGGTAAGGTTTGGAAGGATCTTCAGCAGAAGGCGAAGGTACAATGGTTGATCGAGGGAGACGAAAACTATAATGACTTTAGAATTTCTGTGTGTTATTGATTTACAAAGAGGGGCTATATATAGCCAAAATACATTAGACAGGGAAACAATTTAGGAGCTAAACTAGCTACTGATTTATCAGTTACAGGAGACTATTTAGGAGCTAAATTAGCTGCTGATTTATCAGTTACATTTGACTTTATAACAATAATTAAATGTTAAATTAAATCTAAAGATTTAATTTATTCTTGGGTCGTAATACGCCCCCGCAAGATGGAGGATCCATCGGAGACGCCAATCTTGGAGCGTAGACGAAGAAACGGGCTCCGACTAAGAGGTTTGGTGAGGGCATCCGCAAGTTGGTCATTGGAGTGTATGTGAAGAACTTTCAAGGAACCATCGGCTACTTTTTCTCGTACAAAGTGATAATCCAAGGCCACGTGTTTCATGCGAGAATGATAGATCGGATTAGCACATAGATAAGTGGCACCTGTGTTATCGCAGAAAAGTGTAGGTGGTAGGGACTGTTTGACACCCAGATCAGTGAGCAAGTTTTGAACCCACGACACTTCAGATGCTGCATTTGCTAAAGCCTTGTATTCGGCTTCAGTGGAGGACCGAGAAACAGATTTTTGACGAGCCGATTTCCATGAAATAATGTTGGAGCCCAAATAAAGTATGTAAGCAGTAGTTGAACGACCTCAATTCAATATACCTCCCCAATCCGAATCAGAGAATGCTTTTAGATCAAGAGAGGAACTTCGTTTAAGATAAAGCCCATGGTGTATTGTACCCTTTAGATAACGTAGCACTCGTTTTAATGCTTGCCAATGGATCTCTGAGGGAGAGTGCATAAATTGAGCTAACCGATTAACTGCAAATGAGACATCCGGCCTTGTGAAGGCTAGGTATTGCAAGGAACCCACCAACTTCCGATATGGTGTTGGATCAACACTTGGTGAGCCGTCCATGGGGTGGAGAATTGTAGAGGATTTTAGTGGAGTAGCGACATCTTTAGCACCATCCATATGAAAATGAGTGAGAAGATCATGGATATGATGGTGTTGAGATAGGAATAGACCATTGGTGGTAGGGATAACCTCAATGCCAAGAAAATGGTGTAGGAGACCCAAGTCTTTGATGGAAAAACGGTTGGCTAAGGTACTAATGAATTGATGAAGAAAGGCATTGTTGTTACCTGTGAGAACGATATCATCAACATACACCATAACGAGGCACAAGATGTTGTCATGATTGTAGATAAAGAGAGATGCATCAGCTTGTGATTTTCGAAAACCACAAGTATGAAGGAAGGATGTCAATTCAATGTACCATGCCCGTGGTGCTTGTTTCAGACCATAGAGAGATTTCCGTAGTTTACAAACATAGTTGGGAAATTGAGGGTGAGTAAAGCCTGGTGGTTGGGACATGAAGACCTCCTCATAAAGGGTCCCATGAAGAAATGCATTATTCACATCGAGCTGGCGTAGGGTCCAGTTATTGGAAAGATCTAGAGATAGAATAACACGAATAGTGACAGGTTTGGCAACGGGACTGAAAGTATCAAAGTAATCCTTCCCATACTGTTGTAGGAAGCCTTTTGCGACCCAACGGGCCTTGTATTTGGAGATTGTACCATCTGGGTGGCGTTTAACCCGAAAGACCCATTTACAGCCAATGGGAGTGTGGGTGCCACGTGGTACTAGTTCCCAAGTCCCATTCTGCATGAGAGCATTGAATTCGTCGTTCATTGCGTGGCGCCACTTGGGATCTTTAAGAGCTTGGTTATGTGTGTGAGGTTCAATGGTAGTAGGAATTGGGTGAAGAGTGGTGGTGTTGATGAATAAGTCATTGAAGTATTTGGTGTTCCGTTTTCTGGTGCGTACGGGCTGTGGTGAGGAAGGGGAAGTGAGAGGGGGATTAGAAGGATAGATGGGAAGGTTATTTGGTGAGGAGTTTAAATCAGTAGTGGGTAGGATAGGCGAGGCATTAGGGGAGGGAGTGGATGTGAAGGGTGGTTGTTGGGTTGAGTTTTGGGATGGTAGGAGAGGAGAGGGAGAAGTCTCTGTTGAAGGTGAAGGGAAAGGGGTGGTAGGTTGTGGAGTAGGTGGTGTCGGCCTTGTTTGGCGCCGGGAATAGGTTAGACGAAATGCAGACGGAGTTTTATGTTGTGTTGAAGGTGATAGAGGAATAGGATTAAGCTGAGGGGACGAGGTAGAAATGGAAGTAGTGTTAGTGGCGGTAGGGGTTGAAGATGATAGGGGAAGAGGATGTAGTGGATGGGACATGAGAAAGTCATCAGGGGTGGGTAAAGGCTTAGTGAAGTCATTATGGGAGGGTAGTTGACTTTCAACAAACTGAACATGTCGATAGTGGTACAACCGACGAGTGGTAGGGTCATAACATTTGTAGGCTAATTTGGAGGTGGAATATCCAAGGAATAGACAAGGAGTAGAACGTGGTTGAAGCTTGGAGGTGGTGTAAGGTCGCAACCATGGATAGCATAAACAGCCAAAAGGGTGAAGTTTGGTATAGTTAGGAGGTCGACCGAAGAGATGTTGATAAGGGGTTTGGTTGTTGAGAATAGGTGTTGGGGGCCTGTTGATTAGGTAAACGGTCATTTGAAAGGCAGGGACCAGAAGGTTAAGGGAAGTTTGGCATAGTGGAGGAGGGCTAGACCCGTTTCAACTATGTGTCGATGACGTCGTTCGACGACACCATTTTGTTCAGGTGTATGAGGTGGAGTGGTGTAGTGGGAAATACCATTTGATTTTAGGAAAAGTTGAAGTCCAATGTATTCTCCACCATTATCAGTGAAGATAGATACAAGTGGTGTTTGGAAAAACTTTTCAACCAGGAGTTTGAACTGAGGAAATAGAATAGCAACATCAGATTTTTTTTTCATTGGATAGAGCCACACGTACTTTGAAAAATAGTCGACAAAAATGACATAGTAAGTGAAATGATCAATAAGGCTTTGGACCGGACCCCACACATCAGAATATATCAATTGCAATGGTTTCGTAACATTAAAGGAATTGAAACCAAAAGGCAATTTGTGACTTTTATTAACCGAACAAGATGGACAATGCATATCAGAAAGCTTAAAACTAAGGCCTAGATTGGAAAGAAGAGACTTGAAAACTTTTGTGGATGGATGGACCAAGGTCTGATGCCATTGAAGAGGTGAAACTTTGGTGGTAACATTCAGGTGCAAGTTGGATGGTAAGTTGGCATAGTAAACATCTTCTTGGTTCTCCCCCTGCATGAGACGCGCCCCCGTGCGAAGATCCTTCACAAAAAAATGAGAGGGAAAAAATTCAACAGAAACTCGGTTAGTCTTGCATAATTTAGCCACAGAAATAAGGTTCCTTGTTAATTGTGGAACACATAACACATGAGGTAAATGTAGAGTCTTGAGTCGTGTGTTAATGTGTTTAGAACCGACGTGTGAAATTTGTAAGCTATTACCATTCCTGAGAATGATTTCATTGGGTCCGCCATAGTCCGAGACATTTTATAGTGTGGAATGATCACCGGTGACATGATTGGAAGCACCACTATCAAATAACCAGGTTGGTGAAAGAGAAGGTGAGCCAGACATGGTGACATTGACCACAGGAGCATTCGACTGAGAGGTGTTGACAGTGATGTTGTTTTCTCGTAAGAACCGAGATAGCTTGCGACAATCACGTGTCATGTGGCCTAGAACATTACAGAACTGACAAAAAGAAATGGATTTGTTTTGTCGATTACCTCCAGGGGCTGAAGAAGACCATTGAGGGCGATTGGTTGAACTGCGTTGCTGATTGGAGAAGCGGTTGTTACTGCCGCGTTGTTGGTTGAAATTATCAGATCGGCCAGGTTGTCGGTTGGACTGTCTTGCAGTGTAATTGGCAGTGGTTAGCATAGGTTCAGGGGCTACAGTTTGTTCCTTCAGGGCTTGCTCAAAATCAGTCAATTTCTCAAATAATTCCGAGTAAGACAGTGGTGTTTCACGCACTTTGATAGCGGCAACGATAGGGCCATATTCATCACTGAGTTGTGATAGAATATGAACTAGTAAGTCTTCTTCTGCAATAGGACTTTGTGCTAGTGCTAAATCATCAGCAATGGTTCGCATGTCCTGGAGATATTCAGTTATTGAACGGGTCCCTTTTGGATTTTTGACAAGTTTGGATTTGAGAGAGATGACGCGAGACCTAGACTCAATGGCAAAGCTGGCATTGAGTCGTTCCCAGGCATCTCGTGAGGTGGTAGCTGATGCGATTAGAGGCTGAATGGAGTCCGAGCAGCAGCCTAGAATAGCACTAAAGATTATTTGATCCTGGCGATACCAGGAGAGATATTCTGGATTTGGTTTAGGACCATCTTTGTCATCAGAAGTTCGTTTTGGAGGTTGTTGATTGCCAATAATAAGGACATCAAGCTCGAGCCCTATTAGGGTTAATTCAACTTGACGGCGCCACACTGGGAAATTGTTGGCAGTGAGTCTAATTGGAAAGTGAGTGGCAGCAATGGTGGTGTTTGGTGCCATTGGAACTGCAGGGAGAAGAAACTGGCGAAGAAGAAACCGGCGGCGGAGAAGAAGAACGCAGAGAAAAAGGATCAGCTCTCTAGAGCAATTGGAGCTCTGATACCATATAATGACTTTAGAATTTCTGTGTGTTATTGATTTACAAAGAGGGGATATATATAGCCAAAATACATTAGACAGGGAAACAATTTAGAAGCTAAACTAGCTACTGATTTATCAGCTATAGGAGACTATTTAGGAGCTAAATTAGTTGTTGATTTATCAGTTACATTTGACTTTATAACAACAATTAAATGTTAAATTAAATCCAAAGATTTAATTTATTCTTGGGTCGTAATAAAAACAATCGGGTTTTTTCATGGAGTTATCAACCATAGACGGAACAGATCAAGAAAATTCAGGGGATCTTCTCAGAACGTAGGTGGAAAGAGAACCATTTAGATGTAAAAGCTATGTTCCTGGATTTCTTTAAAAACACTCTGTCCAGAAGGTTCAAAGTAGAAGCAAATTTGATCTCTCAAAAATCCGTAAGTTGACTGAAGAGGAGGCGGATTGTCTAGACCTGGAGTTTTCTGTAGCCGAAATTAAAGAGGCAGTGTGGAGCTGTGGAGACAATAAATCTCCGGGACCTGATGGGTTCTCCTTTGGTTTTTTAAAAAACTTTTGGCAGGCCATCAAAACAGACTTGGTAGAGGCTATCTGGGAGTTTCAGAAGAACTCTTGGATTCTGAAAGGTTGCAATCCATCATTCATCTGTCTAATACCTAAGACGGTCGATCCTCAAGAATGCAAAGATTATTGACCTATGAGTTTGGTGGGATGTATTTACAAAACGATTGCGAAAGCGGTGGCCAATCGTTTAAGTAAAGTCTTTAATTCTCTTACTAGCAATTCTCAGTCGGCTTTTTTAAAAGGCAGGTTCGTCTTAGAATGCGTGTTCATTGCAATGAGATTATAAACTGGGCGAAGCGCAACACAAAAGAAATCTTATTTTTCAAAGCAAATTTCGGAAAGGCGTACGACTCGGTGGAATGGGAGTACTTAATGGAGGTTCTCGAAACAATAGGTTTTTTTAACAAACGGAGAGGATGGATTAAAGCATGCCTACACTCCTCTTCCTCCTCAATACTAATAAATGGTTCTCCGACAGAAGAATTTAACATTCGGAGAGGTTACGTCAAGGAGACCCGTTATCACCGTTTCTCTTTATCGCAGCTATGGAAAGACTTAATTCCTTGATAGAAGTTGCGAGAGAGAAAAACTTGATAAAAGGAGGGGAAGTAGGACTGGAGGGTACACCATGTAACACCCCGAATTTTCATTGTATAAATTTTATCCTTAAGACTTCTAGCATTCCATATTGTTAAATCCTAGTTATCTTGAGTTTGTCGTTAGTCGTTAGCACCGTAGGTTTGAGCCGAGCTTGAACACTAAGAATTTAGTTTGGTTATGAAAGTCAGTGGCTTACGCGGGTTGCCCCGCGGCTTGGAAGTCGCGGCCTACGCCGCGTAACCCTCTGGGTGTTTTCAATCTCGATGGCACGCGCGGGCTATGCCGCGGCCTAAAAGTCGCGGTATAAGACGCGGGAGTACCCTGATGCTCTTAGACGGGTTTCTTCCCCTTTTTCCTCATTTACTTTCTCATCTACCCTTTTTACTTTCTCTCTCAACCCTCATAACTCTTTCATCCGAAAATTAGGGTTCCACCAACTAATCTACCATAGTTATTGCTAGAAGTTGGGTGTATCAACCAAAGATTCAAGATTTGGGCATTAAATCACCACCTCCATTGTCAACTTCTCCAAAAGGTTAAGCTAGGGTTTTAGGTTTTCTTTAAAAACCCACTTGGTGAGTTCATATTTCTTTTCTTTTAAAACTTTATACACATCAAAGTTAGACTTTTGAACCTATTATCGTCCCCTTGTTTACATTATGTGATTTATAAGATTTTAACCTAAAAATGGGGTTTTTGGAGATTTTAGGGTTCTTACTATTTTTGCTAAAAGGAAGGGTTTCATTCTATATGTAGCAAAATGAAGTACTATTTGCACATTTATGTTAGGTACTTGAAAGAATGTATATAATCTCATTTTATGATTTTCATTCTTATCAGCAGTTAAACTTGGAAATGCATATTTGAAAATAAATGGTATTGAGATCTATATGTTAAACTATAGTTGGTCACAAATGAATTGTGACAAGTCTAAACTATTACTAGTGGATCCATAGGTATTGAGTCGGCTTATGTTTGGGATGTTTCCCCCCTTGTAGCTAGTTGAGACATTGGATCCTCGGAGGCCACTTGGTACGATTATGTGGGACCGATTACTAGCCATGGATCGTAAATGTAATCATAGTGAACGAGTATGACTTGGATTCCTCGGGTGCCCTCCCCCACATCTTAGTACGGACCGGCGTTGTTCGTGGCCATGGTTTCCAAGTATTTAGCTCATAACTCGGATGGTGGCTTACTTTTGTGCTCCGCTACAATCCTTGGTAAATCGGGTCTCCCCCGTCATCGCAAGATGTAATTTTTGGACCGAAAGGTTCTTAAGCGTGTAATATTTCAAACTGTAAACTCAACTCGTTTGAAAAGGTTTTATTTCGTTGCAATCGTCTATTTTCTTTGAATTATATACTGTGTGTTCTCACTAGGCTTTAAGCCTAACACTTTTTCTCAAATGATACGTATAACAGGTTACTTTAGCGTGGGGTTGACAAAGGTCTGAGTGACGAGCGTGGGCTTGAGGCATTTTTGAGATGACTAGACATTTGGTGTTTTGGGCATTTAATTAAGCTCCTTATTTTTGTGATTTGGGTTGACAACCGATGTAATCTAGATAGTACATGTTTAGATTAGTTTGTTGTTGATTTTCCATATCCGTTCGCAGGTTTTGTAAATGCTTCGTATATTTACCCTTTTTGGGTGGTTTATTCCAAATACAACGTCATATTGCCAAATTTTCAGTTTTTAAGTTACTCTAAATTTTAGGGTGTTACACACCATCTCTCATTTATTTTATGTTGATGACGCTCTTTTCTTAAATAGGTGGTCGGTTGAAGAGGGTAAAAATTTGATTCGCATCTTGAGATGCTTTTTCTTGGCTTCTGGATTGAGATTAAATTTGATGAAAAGTAACCTTTTTAGTGTTGGAGTGGATCAAGGAAGGGTTATCTGAGTTGCCAACGAGCTTCAATGTTATATCAGAAATTTTCCTTGTAATTATCTTGGAGTTCCTTTAAGCGAAAAAATGTCTAATATCAAAGCTTGGGATCCGATTGTGGAGAAATTTCAATCCAGACTTTCTATATGGAAAGTTAAAACGTTATCGGTTGGCGGTAGAAGAATCCTAACCCAGGTAGTTTTGGGAAGTTTAGCCACTTACTTTATGTCAATATTTAAAGTACCGGTAGTTGTGCTTAACAAGTTGGAGAAGTTGAGAAGATATTTTTTGGGGGGGAGCTGATAGTGGGGAGAAGAAATTAATTTGGGTCAAGTGGGGATCCACCGTGAAAAGTTTCGCTAATGGAGGTCTTGGGATAGGTAGCATTGAAGACACAAACATTGTGCTTCTAACTAAGTGGATATGGAAATTTATCACTGATACAGAGTCGATTTGGGGGAAAATAGTGAAGTCTATCCAAGGGAGTGACGGTGGTTTAGACAATAAGGGGACAATAGTAGGTGAGCAAGGGCCATGGGCTAGCGTCAAAAAGGCTTTGAAATGGTGGAATATGAAGGGCATGCAGATGGACGATCTTTTGGTTAAACAGGTAGGAGATGGCAATAATACATCGTTTTGGAAAGAAAACTGGACAGGTAATGGCAGATTAAAAGATCGATTACATAGACTCTTCGCTTTAGATCAGACAAAAACTGCAACGGTGGCGGAAAGAATTGGAAATGGTGAATTCAAATGGACCAGCGTAGAGAGATTCGAGGAGGAAGAGAAGCTGAAGATCTTGTTCCTCTATCAAGGATTTTGAGAAATTTTTCTCTTAATTCTACAGTTGACAGATGGAGATGGAGATTATCGAGTGATGGTGAATTTTCCGTCAAAAGCACTAGAGATAGAATTGAACAGATTACGTACAGGAATGACGGTTTACCAATGAGATGGAATAAACTCATTCCGACCAAAATTCATATCTTCTGCTGGAACGCAATAATACAAGGTAGAATTCCTGTGAAGGAAAGGATTGCTAAAATGGGTATCGAAGTCGACAACACCATTTGTCCTATGTGTAAGCAAGGACTCTAAATAGTTGAACATGTATTTTGCTCATGTGACATTTCGGCAGCTATTTGGAGAAAATTTGAAGGTTGGTGGCAACATTCTCTCTTATTACTCTTCGTTTAGAGCGGCCTTAGATGGAGTTAATGCGCCTCATATGTCGTCTTTGCAGCGGAAGTGTCTCGAAGCAATTTTCTTCATGGTGTGTTATTCGATTTGGTGCTTCCGGAATAGGAATGTGTTCGATAGAATTACTCCTTATCGGGGAGACCTTTTTGATGCTATCGTTGATAATACGTTTAGATGGTTTTTGATTAAGCATAAAAAGAGTTCTAAAAACATTACTTTGTGGAGAGTTTCTCCCTTTAGTTGTTTAAGCACCTTGTAGTTATTTTTGCTAGCTTTTGGCTAGCTTTTTAATGCATTGTCGTTTACAAATATATATATATATATATATATATATATAGGGGCAGGTTCAAACGAGAAGTTAAACATTTTGCGAGAAGGCGAGAAGTGTGTAATCATATATGATTAAACACATGTTATATTGACAATATATAGACGATTAATCACATACGATTAAACACACCCACAGGTCGTGTAATCATATATGATATCACACTTCTTGCTTTCTCACAAAATGTTTAACTTCTCGCATGATCCTCTCTCTCTCTATATATATATATACCCCACATTTAGAAAACCGAACAAATCCGAATCAAATCCTAAATATAACATGAATCAAAAACAAAATCAAAATCCGGATTTGTGGTTGTGGGTTGCAGATGCACATCAAAACCCAAACAATATAAATAAAAACCCTAACTAATTAAATCAAGATAAAAAATCGTAGAAGTTAGTTGTTTACCTCTTAATGGTTCCATCAAGAGGCAACCTCTGAATCGTTAAGAGTTGAATCTTGTTTGGCAAAAAAAAGTCTGTCTCTTAATGGTTTCAAAACCCTCTGAATGATTTTGTATCACGGGTCTCCCTTAACCATTAAACGTCCTGATTTCATTCTGAACAATTACCAAACAATCATATTTCATTTTGCACTATATCATTAGAGTCTCTTAACCATTCTATTCACTTAATTATTCTGCAACAAACCATTCAGCAACTGCTAAACAGCCCCGAAATCACGTTAGATGCATTTCTGGTACTGGTGGTATTGGACAAGAAAAAAGGGAATCACATTAGTAGGAATATAGGCCAGTCTCCAGCTTCTATCCTTTTCTTTTCCGCTAGCATCCCGCAGTCGTCCTCTTTTCTTTAGAAGTTGTTAATTGATTTCGTGTCTGCCCTAATCCGTGGACCAAGGGATGTAGGCCTAGGAAAACTTGAAAGAAAGAAGCAATACCGACGGTACCGGATGGGGAAGGGAAGTCCGAAGATGGAATTAGAAGTAGATATAGAACCAGTCTAATTTTGATTATTTATTAGTTGGAGGGAGATTAATTTAAGAACCTTAAATATTTTAGGAACTCGGGAACTATCTTGTTTGTGAGTATTCATGATGAATAATATTATAAAATATTCATAATTAATGAATATAATATTCAAAAAATTATAGGTGAGTCTTGTGTTCCTAAAATATTTAAGGTTCCTAAATAATCTTGTCCCTTGTTAGTATATTCTAATATATTTGTATCGTTAATTTGATTCCGTTGAAATTATGAAATTTTCTCTTCAAATTAGCAACCAAGCCTAACGACTTGTTTTTTAAAATATATATATATATATAAGACGATAATCAAATAAGAACCAAAAATAGGTTAAGAACCGTGAAAACCAATATAAACCATTGATTAATTTTAATCCATGGTCATTAAAGACAATGACAATTTTGAAATAAATTGGAAGTAAAACAATTTTTAATTAAAACCATAGGATTAAAACCATAGGATCAAAACCAAATTACGGCTTAGATCGGTTCTCACGGTTCTCAATCTTTTTTTGGTTCCCATATATATATATATCCAAACAGGCTAAGCCAGGTATTGTGTTGGTTTACTAGGTTTACTCGGTTCGAGTCAAACCATACACACCTGAGGAAGAGAAAGCTAAATACTACACATCCCAGACAAAACTAGCTCAAGTAATAAGAACTGAATATATCTAATTGTCTGATCTACATGTACATAATTATAAGAGTATTTATAGTAACATAAAATTTATTTAACATAATATTTATATTGAAATTTAAATAGCAATAACTAAATGATAATCCGTCATAAAAGCTACAAATTAAAGTAAAAAACACAAAGTAGTCAAAATAATGAATAATGAATAAATAAATAATAAAAGATCACTCGTTGCTACTACTTAATAACATGTACATTATTTTAAGAAAATTCATGCATATATTCACCCTCATGTACCCATGGGTACAGATACAAGATAATTCATAACTTTTTAGATGCTCCAGTACCCTTGTGACACCAACAAGTTGATACCCTACATCTTTTTTATAGTATATTTACGTACTTCAAAAATATTTAGAATTATAAAGTGCGCCATTCACACTTTGTGAAGAAATTGGAAAAATCTCTAGTTCTCCATATAAATGTGAAGGATCGTATAAGAAGAAAAGTTAAGGTGAAAAGGTAAGAAGAGATCCGAACCCTTGATCATTTTTAATCTCAAACTCATCCATGAATCGTGTTTGATATAAGAATTGATCTGGTACATCTTATCTCGGTGCATCTTCTAATGTGCGGGTGGAAGTCCGTTCTTACACTCCTCACTATAACTTTAATTCTCACTGGAACCCAACCCTGAAAAGAAATTGATTATATTTTCATACAATTTTTTGGTAATAATTATAACTACACGATTATAAATGTGAGACTTCTTTCACCATAAAACAAATGACTTTTACCCACAACAATCACCTAGGAAAATTTCCGCCGGTTATTACCAACGGATCACCCACAAAATACAAATGGTTCGATAGAATCCGATGTTTTTCAAGAAAATAAATTAATCAACGCCCTGAGTAATCTGTCACTAATTTGAATTTTCCAACAACAATTTACCCACCCCTCTAGCGACGGTTTTATGATGAATCAACCCCTAAATGAGCTAATGATTTTATTCTGGCTAGAGATAAGTGACCCAGTCGGGCATGCCACAACTCAAAAGAAGAAGTGCTGGAAACTGAGGCAACAAGACTTGAAGAGGATAATGGAAGACGAAGGTAGACCACTTCAATCATCCGTCCAACTTTACGGCCGAGTCCAAGGATCTGCTTGGTCTTTGGATCCTGTACAACACAACCAGAAGAATGAAATAAAATGATCAAATTAGATTCAAGAAGCTGCGCAATCGAAACTAAGCTCATAGATAGTTTCAGAACATTTAGAACATCCGATAATTGTATATGAGGAGTGGAAACATTTCCACTAAAGAATACCGGTAGGCCAGTGTTGTCAGCAGTTCTTACTGACGTAAATTGCTGAGGTGGTTTCTTAGAAACGAAACCATAGGGCAAGGTGTCATATGATTGCAACACCCAGAGTCAAAAAGCCATACGTTACCTGATGCAGCTGAGTGTGGAGAATTCATACCCATAGCACCAGACATGATCTGCTCTATGAGTTCCTGATTGCGACGCATCAGTTCCATTAGGTCAGGTGAGGAGGCTGGAGAAACCTCGATATCAGCAATGGTAGGCCCAGCAACAGCGTGAGTCCGGTTCTGAGAACCAGTGTGCTTTGAGTTCTTCGGGCAGTCAGACTCATAATGACGCGGATGAGTGATGCCACACCTACGACACTTACGGATAGGGCAATCAAAGAGAAGATGAGCAGTAGAATGGCAAAAGGCACACTCAAATGTGTTCGTCTTTCCCACAGATTTGGAATGATTGTTGTTGGTCCATTTGCCTTTGGACTTGGGAAGAGACGTGTAGAGAACGTTATCAGTAGCGGGCATCGGTGATCGCATGTGAAGACGGGTTTCTTCACTTATCAATTATGATATTGCTTCTTCAAGAGTAGGTAATGGCTGCCTATGAAGAAGAGAAGCACGAACATTCTCAAATTTATCAGTAAGACCCATCAGAATAGTGATCAAATGTAGCTGGTTGAAGTAGGCAGTGAATTGTTGAGCTGTTTCATCAAAAATCTGTGGTGCTCCAAGACTTATATGATCTCTGAGAGACTGCATTTCAGAGATATAAGAGTTTATGGATTGATCAGGAAGCTGACGTTTGCTCTGAAAGGTGGTCCACAGTTGATACTGATGAGATAGGCCCGATGACGTGTACCGCTTGGCGAGAAAATCCCAGAGACTTTTGGCGGTAAGATAACTAAGAAACTGTTGGTTGATCTCAGGAGTAGTGGAGGCATTAATGAAACCCAGAATACGAGCATTATTGATGTCCCACTCATTCATGCGTTTTGCAAAGTCAACAGCATTCTCAGTTGCTTCCTGAACTGGAACTTTGGATGCACCAGTAACATAGGTGTAAAGGCCATGGGATTTTAGCAGAATTGTCATATGATAATGCCAGAGAATGTAGTTGCTACCATTGAAAATAACCGAGATGGGATTTGAGTGACTGAGATTGGCAGCCATGAGAGCGAGAAACAGTTCAGATATGCACTAGAGTCCGGTATGGACCGGGAGATGCGACCGGTATAGACCGGTAAAGAAGTGCGACCGGTAAAAGTTGCGACCGGTAAAGTGCTTCGACCGGTAAAGGGTTCGACCGGTAGAATGTTTCGACCGGTAAAAGTTGCAACCGGTAGAATGTTTCGACCGGTAAAGAGATGCGATCGGTAGAATGCTTCGACCGGTAAAGGGTTCGACCGGTAGAATGTTTTGACCGGTAAACTTCCGGTTCTGCGGCAAGGGTTTCAGAAAACAAACAAACAACAGCGGCGGCAATTCAAAACACACAGATCGATCGATAGAATTTCACAGCTTCGAAAAGCGATTCAAAAAATCGATTCAAAACAAAATCGATTCAAAGGCGATGGCAAGCGATCGATTTAAAACAAAATCGATTCAATTGATACGGTTCAGATGAACAGTGATGATGAACAGTGAAATCGAAGAATAAACCTACAGCTCTGATACCATGTTAGAAGATGAATGTGATTGAAGGAGACGATAAATATGCTGAAGGTTTGATACCTCGATATATTGAATGAGAGAAAACGTACAATAGGAAAAGTAAATAATGAGTAATCTAACCTAGACTACAAGATTCAATATATTTATACATAGACTATATGGGCTTGGGCCCTATACTGACATGGGTCTGGGCCCTCTACACATATACATTAACATCAAGAAAATAAATCAATCAACGCCCTGAGTAATCTGTCACTAATTTGAATTTTCCAACAACAATTTACCCACCCCTCTAGCGACGGTTTTATGATGAATCAACCCTTTAACGACAGAATTCTCAGAAAAAAAAATTCAGCAAGTAAAAGTATTCCATTTCATAGTGTTTACACAGGTAAATATGACAAAGATAACTATTTCCACACACTTAATTAAATGTGAAAAATATTAATTTTTTTCTCCGCAGATTTGTCGGCTCCGGCAAAGACTTTACCATTGTTGAGCCCATGAGGTATCGAGGTTAAAAGGTGAGCATCTAAGACTACAACTCGAGGCCACGTAAGATCCCATTTCAAAGTGGATGTTTGGCTTTAGTAGCCGTATTACAATATTAACAAAAACAAAAGTGATTTCCACATATTTCACGTTAATCATTTGGTCTGTGATCATGTTAATGAATCATGAGCTTGAGACTGAGTTAATTATATTACATATATATATATATATATATAAATAAAAAGACCAAAAAGATGATTATGCAGTCAAACTTTTTTGTATGAGAATCAAAAACTAGGGTCAGAGGGTGGGTGTCTCTGCTTCCCTGAGTTAAAGGCTATCTCCACCGCATGCAGCGGCCCCTACAAGTGGGGAAGAAGAGGACGCCTTTGCCGCCTACTTTGTCTTCAACACATGGCCTGTTG
This sequence comes from Arctium minus, assembly GCA_954870635.1. Lineage (NCBI taxonomy): Eukaryota > Viridiplantae > Streptophyta > Magnoliopsida > Asterales > Asteraceae > Arctium > Arctium minus. The sequence goes on along the minus strand of OX941095.1, from coordinate 55,132,601 downwards.
ATTCTTGTCGGACGGCGGTGGATCGCCCACTAAACTTAATTTGGAAGCCTTCTACATATATAATTAACTATATAACTTAGTTTTACGTATATGTATATAAAATTTACTCTAAACTTCAAGGCATATATACACACATGCATGGTCATGGATGAGGGTTCTTTTATAGAAACAAATGTTAACTAAAAGATACACACACACACACATATATATATATATATATATTTCATCAACAAGTAATTAGTTGTAGGTTTAAGGCCAGTTGCTAATTAAAAGGGTGTATATATATCTAGGAAGTAAATATAATTAATAAACAACTTTGTGTAACACTTTCTTGAAGAGTGTATGCATGTTCTGATTCCATTAATTAGTATAGGAAAAGATAAAACAGCATCATGGCTTCCACAAACTTGGATTACCGAACAAGTTGATTTGTAATATTTGATGATAATACTATTCTCTAGCTAGATCATAAACCCTAGCACTTTGGAAAAGTCGTGTCTAAAATAGGTGTGTATATATATATAAGGAGAATAAATGGCAAGTCAATTAACTTGAAAGAAGTGGGAAAAGAACTAGATCACATGTAATTCTAGAGTAAATCACATGTGATACAACACGTCTAAAATTAATGACGCATGCGACTTAGTCAACGCGACCAAGGTCATGTGAAAACTCGTCCGCACAATGGCTAGTCAACGCGACATGTATGTATTACAAGTGATTTTACTCCAAATCATATATGATTTGGCTTCTGCACTTCTCGCAATTAGACCACATTCTTATTTGAACCTGCCTTTATATAATACATACATATATATATATATATGAAGGATCATGCGAGAAGTCGATCAATTTGTGAGAAGTGCAAGAATATTCAAATCACATGTGATACATGTCCAAAAAAACACGGACGACTTGGTCAACGCAACCAAGGTCGAGAGAAAAGTCGTCCATGCTATGGTCGGTCAACGCGACGTTTTGTATCACATGGGACTTGTCTTTCCTTGCACTTCTCACAAATTGATCATCTTCTCGTTTGAACCATTCCCCTCCCCCTTCTCTCTTTCTCTCTCACTATAATATATATATATATATACATATAAACTTTTGGTCTCATTAAGAAGGATTAAAAAAGGAAAAGTATTGGTGCAGCACATGGGGGGCATTAATTAGCATCACAATTCAAACTCCTGAAGCTATTTAAAATTCTTGCTTTGTTCTAATGTTGATGGTGTTGTTTGCTACTTGTTTAGGGTTTCTTTAATTCCACTTGTGTCCTAAACTTTTACTTCCCTATATAACTCTGCTTTTTATAGACGGCTTCCTTTAATTAATTCCACTAGCGTACGTCTTAAACTTTTAGTACTTCCCTCTTCTTTTTATAAGAGAGCTTTCCATAAATTTCAAACTTGCTTATTACTTGTTCGTGAGATATATATCTAGCCTTCGTGAAAGTATGAAAATATATATGTACCTGAATTCGGATTTTTTTTTTATCATATCATCCATGGACTTGGTCACGACATGTTGAGCATAAAGGAAAGGGTAGAGCACTATAGCCTATCAGAATTCGAGCAATGAGAATAGAAAGTAGAATGGATATGAAGGATTATATTTGGGAAATCCAAAACTAAGTTGTTTAAGAAGAAAATGTAAATAAGTAGTGAATGATCGGTCAAATAAGTTGCTACTTGCTATCCGCATATTCATAATGAATTTTAGAGTTCAAACGCATAACATGGACCTTAAAGATGGGAGAAGTAACAGAAACAGTTTTAGATGAAGCACATAAATCTAGATATTCAATACATCCTGATAGTGACAAGATGTATAAGAACTTCAAAAAAAAGTTATTGGCAACCAACTATGAAAAGTTCGGTATATCATAATATATAAAGAAATGTCTCATGTGCCAACAAGTGAAATAGAGTAGTAGAAGCCATCATATAGCTTACAACACACGGAAATTCCGGTAAGGTAACGGGAAAAGGTGACAACGAATTTTGTCACTAAGTTACCCAAAACTCTAAAAGGACATGATGTCATATGATTATAGTAGGTCGATTTACATAGTCATCTCACTTTCCTACCGATAACTGAGAAGTATTCTTATGGAATGATAGGCACAAAGTTGTTTCAATGAGGTAGTAGCAAGGCATATATAGAGTGCCATTTTCGATCATTTCAAATAGAGATACAAGGTCCACAATGTGGTTTTGGATGAGTTTCCATCAAGAAATAGGGAAAAGCTTGAATCATAGATGCATGTCATTCAAAGACAGAGTGAGCGAACAATTCAGAAGTTGGAATATACTAAGCAGGTGTGATAGATTTTAGGTCAGTTGGGATAGCCACTTGTCGTTGGTCTAGTTTGGCTATATATAACAACAATAAATTATCATATGAATACTCAAGCAACACTGTTTGAGGCATTGTATGGATGGAACTACAAAACACTAGTTTATTGGACCGACGTTGGCAAGGAACAACTTGTTGGACCCAATAATCTTATAGATAGCAGATAAGATTTTTCAAATCAATGAAATGTGTAACACCCCAAAAATTGGGATAAACAAAAATTTCCAAAAATGGAAATATGGTATATAAATGTCAAGACACGAGCTTTCCCAAAAAGGGAAACATTACACGCCTGTTTAATTACATGTTGGTAATTTAACGGTAAGAGATAACAACCAACTAATCTAACTCCTATAAAGAAAATAAGATTACAGTTAGTTGTCATCTATTGATCAACATGAGTTATGTAACACCCTCAAATCTGGAAATAACAACTTATTTAAAATTTTCTAAATACATCAATAAATGAATCGTCTACAACCACGAATTTAGATTTAACTACAATACACGTATACCATCTTATATATATACAGACTATAAGGGACGGGTGCTACTAATACCCATGCATAGTCACTATCTCCATAGTGCGGAAGACTTCACCGAATACTTACTTTCGGATCTAGCTAAGGCTTTACTCTTCACAGGATTGCTAGAACCAACTCTCAACCTTGAAACCTGATGCACATGCCGACAAATAAAAATGTTAGGCTTAACGCCTAGTGAGCTCAAGAGTTTTACCATAAGTATATCTTTAAAAGAAAAGAATTCAATTCAAAGCAAGGTCCTTCGAAATATTACGCTTAAAAATGGAAACGACACATTTTCCCATAATATGCATTTTTAAAGGCAAAGCTCCCAAAACACACATTTCTTATATAACGCGCAACGCATAACTCACCCAAACGGGATCATAGTTCGACACTTATTTGGTAAAAACATGAATAACCATTTATAACCCAAAGTACCCAAAACGCGGGCGGGACAGAATGTTCGACCCATGAATCGTTATCAAAACCACATATACCGTACGTCCGAAAACATAGACACTTGGTCCAATACTCACGCGACCGTAAGGAACCAATGACAATAAAATAAGACGTTCTTATATTTAACATACTGATAGCCAACAACGGGGGAAACCCGTATCCGTTGAGGGTGGAGGGAACACAAAAGTATACCACCCAACAACGTTAATCGCATGACACCTCCCGACATCCCAGCCCGGTGTCCCTACGACTTCTTTACAAGTGTCACCCCAAGTCAGTTGACCTTGATGGATCATTCCGAAGAACTCCATCCCGAAGGCCCGGCACACTTAAAGACTACCTCCCAGGCATTACTTCAAGCGGCGGAGGTCCTAGCGCCTACTATTCCGGTAGCACTAGCCGACTCAACCCTCCTAGCGATCACTTGTAAAGTTTCCGGTCATAAAACATAGGTACCGAAGTTCAACTCCGCAATACCCAATTGACCATCAAGACAGACTGACTCACGTGCCTATGGATCCATTACATATTGTCTAACATTACATGACTCCAATTGAAAGACCAAAGCTCCCAAAACATGTAACTCACCAATGACACAAATTAAGTGTCATCATATCCAAAACCCACGACGGTTAAAAATCTGGACAAATGTCCACACGGCTCGTTTAAGCCAATACCGAACTAAAGAGCTCAAAATCCGTTTGACCAATAATTACCGGTCTCCAAAATAGCGAAATGTCTTTAAATAACGTTCATGAAGACACGTACTTCAAAGACCAGATTTACCCAAAACTCCACACGAGATGGGACCCAATATTTCCAACGTGTTTATGAATGAAAATACACCAAATGCATATAACACGAAATAGACTTTATTTGTACAAAATCGTCAAAGACGTATAACTCAAAAAATAGACCTTACTTGTACAAAATCACCAAGAATACGTAATTCATGTTATTTAGTTGTTGGAAACGTTCAAAACCCAATAGAAGCATTTTAAGAGGTTAACACAACCCAAGTTTACTAAGTAAGAAAACTTATCAAAATACTCACACTTTGACCAATAACTAAGTAAAATATATTTTACTTCTAAATACTCAAAACTTATCAGCAGTTAACCAATTCATGTAAAACACTTTAAAATACACATTTTGGCATGTACACCGTTTTCACAAATCAACTTGAACTCACCTCGCTAGATTTAGGCTAAATCTAGATTTCACCCAACGAGCTCTTTTGAAGGCCACTTGAATCCTCAAGCCGAGAGCTTCCAAAACCCTTTTTGATGATGAGACTTTCCGAGGACACCCAATCCAACTCTTCAACTCGAGCTCCCAAAACCTAGATCCACACATTTTCAACCGTAAATAACCACATCCAACCATAAAGAAACATTCCCCAAACATAATACACCAAAATCCCCAACGAGATCAAAACCCTAGTTTCTCCCAAAACTAACAAGTCCGAGATTTGATAAGCCAAATACTAGGGAAACATCGATGGATCAATTATAACTTATTACAAGGTTTGGAAATGGAAAGAACATACTTACCACTTAGGTTTTGACGAACACCTAGGAAACCCAAAATGGACTTGAGGTTGAAGGTGAAGATAAAGTGTAACACCCTAAAAATAGGGATAACAAAAATCCGAAAAACGGACCCAAGGTATACTAAAATTGCCATAGCAAGAGCCTCCCAAAAATGGGGAATATAAATAACCAACATGTTTAATCACAATTGTAACTCAAACGGACAATAAATTAACAACCAACTAATCTAATTTCTTCAACTAGAAAAAAGATTACAAAAGGGTTGTCATCTATAAGCCCAACAGTTCATTCCATAAGCATAATACATTCAAGTGCAAAATCCCCAAGCTCTCACCCAAAGCAACTAAGCCTGCTTAGGACCGACGCCGCTAGAACCTGAGATACATATCGACACCAAACAAGTATTAGGCCAAAAAGCCTAGTGAGTTGTACAATAATAAGCATGCATGAACAGTTACAATTCTTATCAGCAGTTAACCAGTGTTCAATATATGTGGAGTCATTAGGGGAGACCCAAAGCACCAATCAAGTTCCACCCAAGAGTCGATATACCTTGATGCCCTTAACAAGGAACACCCGAAAGGCCCGGCACACCCGAAGACTATCGCTAAAAAAATTCCCCGAATGACGGAGGTCTAGGCACATACAATCACAGTGGCGCCCAAGACTACATCCTCCTAGTGTACTGACTTGGTTCGTCCACATAACGCATATAGGAGGTCCTTTAGGTGTATTTCAACCCAACATAATTCAATACCAACTACGGGTACAATATTTCCATCCTATCATCATGAAGTCCAACAAAGACCCAAATGACACTTATATTCATCATGCATAGGTATTCCAACTAAAACCATCATAATACCCATACATGCGTACATTTTATATCAAGTTACTCACATTGTGTATCCATGAGAAAAGCCCCAAGTAATAGCACCCATAACATAAAACATAGCATATCACCAATATCTATATTTCCAACTATTTTCATCAAGACATCTCAAATACTTGAACACATAGAGATAAAATAACAAATAGAAGATTATGATGTGTATCTAGTTTTAACAAAGGTTTAGTAACTCACTATCTAGGTTTTGGACCAAAACCCAGAAAAGATGAAAACCCTAGATGTTGGAGGATGAACTTGAAGATGAGAAGTTGTCTTGAAGAAACCCTAGAAACTTTCCTTGGATGACAATAAATGCTAGCAATGAAGGTTCAACCACCAAAGAATCGTATTTATGAGGGTTAGGGTTTGGAGAGGAAAAATGGGTTTGGGAGCTTCCAAAATCGCCAAGAGAAGAGAGTGTTTGAGATAAATGAGATTGGAAATCAGATTGGAATTCATTAAAAACCCCTGCACCCGCTCGCGACCTTGCCCGGCGACAGTGATATGGTCACTGTCGCGTGTCACAATCGCGTGAAGTCCCCCACTCTCGGTACATCTCTCGCGACATTGACACCGCGACAGTGACAATGTCACAATCACGTGTCATAGTCGCGTGGGCTCCCCGATCCACGGTACATTGCTCGCGATAGTGACACCGCGAGAGTGACCATGTCACAATCGCGAGTCACAGTCGTGCCAGACTCCCAACATCCCGAAATTTGACCAGTTTCGATAATGAGCGCGAGGTTTGAACAGTTAAGGACGGTAAGTCAGATTATACGACATTTCAACATATCAACTATCATAAAACGCATACAAAGGCTCATATACTCACATTGGTACATTTAATGCATTTAAAGGAAATAAATACTTACCTTGAGAATTTCCGGGTGTTACATGAAGCTTCTTGACCATAGCTTCCAATCTTTGATGGGTGGAAAGATGAACACTTGGAACATAATAGATTTGGTGTCTTGGATGTATAAAACCGATTTTAGGGTTTGGGGTTCGGTTTCTAGAGAGAAAAAAGGTGAAAGGGGGTTGAGATGAATGAAGAGGGGCTGCTCAAAGCTGCTTAAAAACTACCAGGGGCCGTCGGCGATAGTGCCACGCGACTATGCCCTTGGCATAGTCGTCGGGCATAGTCGCCCGAAAGGGTAGGGTCGCGGTACATCTCCCGCGATTATGCCCCGCGAGAGTGACATTCTGTCACAATCACGGGCATAGTCGCCCAGGTCCCTCCGAAGGTCAAAATTCCGACTTTTCGACCCGACGTGCTCTCGGTCCGAAATTCAAAACCCACAAACACCATTTGGATAAGATCTATAATCATGGATTAACCGGATAAGGGTAAATTAAGGGTTAACCAAAATCACGGGTGTTACAATCCTCCCAACCTTAGAATGATTTCGTCCTCAAAATCTAGATTCCTGCGCAACCTTGTCTGCAGAGGGATTTCCCTCAACCCTTCTTCTGGCACTGTTATCATGCCCCTTGCATTGCTATGCACGCCAACTGCCCTTCGTGGGCACATCACACTCATGACCGAGCTGACACTTAACTCACCAGAGTAACCTTTACTCTCAAGGTTACGGTCGTCTCCCAACCTTGGATGACAATTACCACCTCCCGGTAATTTGTGACCCCAACTTCTCTCCGACTAATTCCCTTCGGATCTACACAGTTCCGAACTCCAGGTCAAAGATCGAATCCAAACTCCCATGAATCCTCATATTCCTACTGATCCACTCCTAATACTGAACAAGATGCCCTTCCAAGGTGCACCAATGCGTCCTTCAAGTAACTGGTTAGTCCGGCTTCGGCTATTACTCAAATCCGTTCCAACCCCGACCTTACAACATTCCTTCCATAAAAATTTTATCACCACGGAAATGCTTTTACACAACGGTACATAATCATCAATACTTAATCCTGCCTCTAAATTTCATCACCGAAAGGTCAATCATCCCATGATCCAATCAGGATACTTCCAAAACATTTCAATATCCAATGACCTCAAGAAAACAAGTCGACACCTAGGGCTAAGTGATGACCTCGAAAACATGGACATCCCGTCCCAAAATCCCCTTCCAGATGGGTAGTCGCACTAAGGTCGACACTTAACCGAATACTAAAATCACAATCTCACATTTCCAACAAATAAACCGCCAGGAATTTCTTTGATTGCGGAAACCGCCAATACGATATACCAACAACATATACCACAATGTCACACCGACGAGCAACCAACCAAGCCGAATCCAAATTAAAACACAGATTAACTCATAAAATCTCATCCCGCAGGATTTCCCAAGTATAAAATCATTCCTTAATTATTCGGGGAGGCTTAAATTTACTACTTCCATAAAACAAACGCACACAGATTCAAAACTGAAACCCAAGATCCAAGGCTGACCGCGAGTCGGATCATCCGACGCTTCAAATCCCAAGGACTCCCTCAATCCTTAAATACTACTCCTTTCACGACGGGGTATAAATCTATAGGCCTAATGAGTTCAAGGTTTTTTTTTCAAGCGGTATGCCCATTTGAAATATATAAAACTTTCAAATACATATGCTTTTTAACGATCAAATGTGCGGTAAAAATACACTACCGATCATTCGATAGGTTTCAAAATTGATCATTACTACCGTGCATATGAAACCGTTTTCCCAAATTCATTTGTTTGATACTTACGTAAATAAAGACAATAATAGAACATGCGTAACAATTTACACTATAAACGTGAAAATAGGTTCATGCACCACGACGTGTGCAATAAAAGTTGTACAACACCCAAAAGAGATATTCACAAATTAACTTTAAAGTTCTGACTTCTCAACCCAAGAGTCATTGCGACATAAAACTATTAACAACTCCATATCCAACAGTTTATTCCCCAAAGCTCGGTGAAATGATAAGAATGCAAATAATTCTCTAAGGGTCATAAAATAAAACGCCATAAACCCAACTAAACTTTCATAAACTCATTGACGGTAAAATCAAACGGTGTCAAAATCTATGTTTCTCAACATAACAAACGTAAAACGACAATAAGTCTAAAATGTCAAAACTCTAAAACCACCACGTAGGATAAAGTGACCCTTTTCTACAAAACTCACATTAGATACGTCACCCAAAAGCTCGTAATTTATATGCCATAAAAATTAAAACTCACGTATCTCAAAATATACCCACGAACTCAAAAGGTTGTAGGACTATACCCCGTAAAATTAAACACGACTCGTACTGACTAAATTTCTCTAGAAATTCCGACTCAAGAACAGTGGGACAACTCTTCCTTTAAAACCTTAACATATTTGGAGGAGATCCAATGTCAAGGTTAAAAATTCTACAGTCACTTGCCCAATACCACATGTGGCATTAAAACACGGATCTTAAGATGTCCAAAAATAGCGTTAAACACAAAACAGGGACGGGGAGATTTTTCCATATAAATTGTAATAACTTGCAACAAACAATTCCATGCATGCTTAAGCTCACAATTTAAAAATCTGATAGGTGCTAAATGTTTTACCAAGACTTTAAAGTATAACACACTTTATGCTTCTAATACATGAGAAACAATTGATGCAAGCTTATTTTAGAAATAAATTTCGTGCATGAACTTGGTCGGCACTCAGCATCTCAGGACTACACTCCTCCATTTTCCCTACGTACTATTGTCATCCGGATACATCACGCATCTTAGAGTCACGAACCCACTAATTGGGTTAACTTACAATTTCTCCTCAAAATAAAATTGGTCTAACAGACTTATAGTTCTAATCCAACCAATAATTCTTACTCAAGATGATCAACTTAATGCATTCAACGCATTTAACTATCATTTCAACGTCACATCGCTATAGACATCAACCTTTCCTTAGATTACTCGCTTAGAAACTTTCTCACTACCCCAACGGTCATCATACTAAGGTAGTTCAAGTATACACATGTGATATGTAGGTTCACCATAGCACTGGCCAGGTGCCATTATGAACGTACCATACATGATCATCCTTGCGACCATTGACGATTTCCCGTTTCTAGCGGCCCGATCAACTCCAAGATATCTTATCTAAAGGCGCCTAATGTGCAACTTCACTTTCAATCGCTTATAAGAACGCTAGTTTGAGTCTAGGCATCCAAAAATCAATACCTAAATCTCTCAAACTTAAGCTCTGATACCAACTTGTAACACCCTCAAATCTGGAAATAGCAACTTATTTAAAATTTTCTAAATACATCAATAAATGAGTCGTCTACAACCACGGACATGGTCACGACATGTTGAGCATAAAGGAAAGGGTAGAGCACTAGAGCCTATCAGAATTCGAGCAATGAGAATAGAAAGTAGAATGGATATGAAGGATTATATTTGGGAAATCCAAAACTAAGTTGTTTAAGAAGAAAATGTAAATAAGTAGTGAATGATCGGTCAAATAAGTTGCTACTTGCTATCCGCATATTCATAATGAATTTTAGAGTTCAAACGCATAACATGGACCTTAAAGATGGGAGAAGTAACAGAAACAGTTTTAGATGAAGCACATAAATCTAGGTATTCAATACATCTTGATAGTGACAAGATGTATAAGAACTTCAAAAAAAAGTTATTGGCAACCAACTATGAAAAGTTCGGTATATCATAATATATAAAGAAATGTCTCATGTGCCAACAAGTGAAATAGAGTAGTAGAAGCCATCATATAGCTTACAACACACGGAAATTCCGGTAAGGTAACGGGAAAAGGTGACAACGAATTTTGTCACTAAGTTACCCAAAACTCTAAAAGGACATGATGTCATATGATTATAGTAGGTCGATTTACATAGTCATCTCACTTTCCTACCGATAACTGAGAAGTATTCTTATGGAATGATAGGCACAAAGTTGTTTCAATGAGGTAGTAGCAAGGCATATATAGAGTGCCATTTTCGATCATTTCAAATAGAGATACAAGGTCCACAATGTGGTTTTGGATGAGTTTCCATCAAGAAATAGGGAAAAGCTTGAATCATAGATGCATGTCATTCGAAGACAGAGTGAGCGAACAATTCAGAAGTTGGAATATACTAAGCAGGTGTGATAGATTTTGGGTCAGTTGGGATAGCCACTTGTCGTTGGTCTAGTTTGGCTATATATAACAACAATAAATTATCATATGAATACTCAAGCAACACTGTTTGAGTCATTGTATGGATGGAACTACAAAACACTAGTTTATTGGACCGACGTTGGCAAGGAACAACTTGTTGGACCCAATAATCTTATAGATAGCAGATAAGATTTTTCAAATCAATGAAATGTGTAACACCCCAAAAATTGGGATAAACAAAAATTTCCAAAAATGGAAATATGGTATATAAATGTCAAGACACGAGCTTTCCCAAAAAGGGAAACATTACACGCCTGTTTAATTACATGTTGGTAATTTAACGGTAAGAGATAACAACCAACTAATCTAACTCCTATAAAGAAAATAAGATTACAGTTAGTTGTCATCTATTGATCAACATGAGTTCTGTAACACCCTCAAATTTGGAAATAGCAACTTATTTAAAATGGACTTGAGGTTGAAGGTGAAGATGAAGCTTCTTGACCATAGCTTCCAATCTTTGATGGGTGGAAAGTGGAACACTTGGAACATAATAGATTTGGTGTCTTTGATGCATAAAACCGATTTTAGGGTTTGGGGTTCGGTTTCTAGAGAGAAAAAGGATGAAAGGGGGTTGAGATAAATGAAGAGGGGTTGCTCAAAGCTGCTTAAAAACGACCAGGGCCGTCGGCGATAGTGCCACGCGACTATGCCCTTGGCATAGTCGTCGGGCATAGTCGCCCGAAGGGGTAGGGTCGCGGTACATCTCCCGTGAGAGTGACATTCTGTCACAATCGCGGGCATAGTCGCCCAGGTCCCTCCGAAGGTCAAAATTCCGACTTTTCGACCCGACGTGCTCTCGGTCCGAAATTCAAAACCCACAAACACCATTTAGATAAGATCTATAATCATGGCTTAACCGGATAAGGGTGAATTAAGGGTTAACCAAAATCACGGGTGTTACAAGTTCTTCAAAATTGGCATCTCAAAAATTGTTCCCCAAGCTCACCCCTAGAGTTCGTCTTGCTCGTCTTGACGACCACGCCGCTAGAACCTGAGATACATGTCGACACCACAAGTGTTAGGCCAAAGAGCGTAGTGAGCTTGAACAAAATATAAACCACAACAAAGAGTTATAAGCAATATGAAATGTTAGGCCAAAATAAGGAATCAATGGGAGAGACCCAAAACACTAAACAAGTTTCACCTCAATAGTCGATATACCTTGATGTTCACCCATTCGGGCAACACCACAAAGGCCCGACACATCGAGTACTACCTTCAAGGCATTACCCCAAATGGCGGAGATATAGGCACAGACCTCCAAGGTAGCGCCCAATATTATATTCTCCTAGTGTCTACTTGATAGTTCATCCAAATTATAACAATACCAATAATACCATCTTACTCCAAGCAAGGTACATTTTTATTTATACCAAATTTAGTGGTCCAACCACCTTAAGATCAATTAGGCCTTTCATGATGTGCCAAGAAGTAAGGATGCTCAAAAAACCAACCAACCCGGTCAACCCAACCCGACCAACCCGGGAAAAAAAAAACCAACCCGAGGTAACCCGGCATATAATCGATACAAAATTAGGACAACCCGGAGTTATTGGGTTAAGCTCAAAGTAACCTGACCAACCCGATAAACGTTTTAGCGACTTCTCTAAATTTATTTATATTTCTCTATAATATGTATAAGTTACCAAAAACTACTCGACAATAACGAGCAATGGAACTCATAAGAGGACATTATTGGAAAGTTTATGTAATACCTAAATATTTGATGAACTCGTATATTCTTTTGAATGATGGATCATATTTCAAAAAAAAATCCTTACTTTTATGTTTTCAATATTGCTTTTTACTTTGTTTAAACCCAACCCGACCAAACCGACCAACCCAAACAGGTTGGGTTGGTTTGGGTTGCACTTTTGTTTGGGTTGGGTTGGGTTGAAAATTCTCAAACCGCTAACATTGGGTTGGGTTGTTGAAATGCCTTCAACCCGATCAACTCAACCCGTGAGCACCCCTACCAAGAAGTCCATCAAATAACCAATTGAGTATGTAGCTCCCCATATAGATCTCCCGAAGGACACAAGTATTCAATATGTGCATGTAAAGACATAAATAACCATTTATAGGCATTTTAGAACAAAGACCCACATGTCAAATGTCAGGTCAAAATCCAAGTTAGGTCTTAACCATTTAATGTACAACATTTTCCATGAAAGCATCAAGTTTTACTACTTGTCTTCCAAATAGATTTCTATGGTTTTCCAAGACACCAAATAATATTTTCCACATAAAACCCAAACTCTCAAGGTGATGGGATATGAACATTCATTATTTAAAAAGGGTTTCATCAACAAAAGCATATATAAGATGTAAAACGCAAATATAGACATGTATCTAGTTTTGACAAGGTTTTAGAAACTCACAATCTAGGTTTTGAGGGTAAAACCTAGAAAATAGCAAACCCTAGAAATTGTTCGGAGAAAATGGAGTTGGGTGCTTGAATCTTTCTTCATCTGTAACACCCTTAAAACAGGGGTAAATTTAAACCTGGGAAATGCCGTAAACTTGACATTTCTATAAATAGAAATACCCAAAATAGGGGAAAGTAAATAGCGTTTACAATTCTATACTTTGTCCCCAATAAACATTATCTCCAAAAGATGCCGCTAACGGCCAACATGCTCACTCTCAACCTTTGCAAACCCCGTCGCTAAGAGAACCTGTTTACACAATAAATTCAAGACAAACATTAGGCTTATCATCTAGTGAGTTCATTAATATAAATAATAGGAAAGATCGTCTTGAATGTAAACATGTAACTTCGTGACTTCCAACATCAATACATCACGAGAACATGTGAGTCCATGGAGGACCTGCTTTAATACAAGTCATCAATTATATTTCAACATTTAACCACATTGAACATCAACCCAAACCGAGTCTTTAGTCTTGGTGGACTTCAATCCAAACTAGATCTTTAGTCTACAATTTAACTTCAACTCAAACCGAGTCTTTAGTCTAAATGGACATCAACCCAAACCGAGTCTTTAGTCTAGTCGGACATTAACCCAAACCGGGTCTTTAGACTAGTTGGACATCAACCCAAATCGGGTCTTTAGCCTAGTTGGACATCAACCCAAACCGGTTCTTTAGCCTCCCATCTTCTCTTAAGTTAGAGAGTGGGTTGTTCAAGTACACACATCGATAGGTCTCCATACATGAGAGTCATATAGTCAACAACAAGTTCATAAAGAACATTATTCCCCTAATACACATTCAGGAGTATTTGTGTCAAATAACCAATGACCTAACAAATAAACTCCCAACAAACTTCATTAACCAACAACAATTTCTAAGATTCATACTTGACCTAGATTTCCAAATCCATAAACATAGAAGGAGAATATTATCATAGATACATGTCAAGTGCATAATACTCCCTTATAGGCACTTACCTTTGCCTATTTTTACCATCAAGAACAAAACCCTAAAATCACCTTAAACATAGGTTTGATAATGTACTATCATTAAACAAGATAAAACATATAGTTGATATTAAATAAGTATAATACTTCCAATAAGTTAAGGAAATCAAGAAAAGATGAGGATGACTAACACAATCGGGTTGTTAGTGAAACCCTAGATTTCTTGGTGGAGAAAAGGAGAAGAGTTGAGCTCCTAACACACTAGAACTGTGCAATAAATGATGATAAAATCCTAGAGATGCAATAACTCCTCTTGCTTCCTTTAGATTTGCAATAAATGATGGTAGATAGCAAGAGGGGCTGAAAATCGCCTTCAAGGTGGAGAGAAAAACATATCTGCCTTTTTTCAAAATGATCCCCAAAAGCCCCTTAAATCAGATCTAATTTTCAGCTCTGAGTAGCCCATAGGCGACAATGACACGGGCATACTCGCCCATTTTGTACCGAGAGTTATCTGCTTTCGGCGATAGTGACACCACGAGAATTCCCCCGGCACTCTCGTTGGGCATTCTCGCCCAGAATGTACCGAGACCATATTGGCCCCCGCGACTATGACACCGCGAGAATACCCCAGGTAGTGATGGCCAAAAATCGGGCCCGGGCCAAAACGGGCTTCGAGCCCAAATAGTAAACCCAAAAACCGGGCCAATCGGGCTTCAGGCCGGGACGGGCTTCACCCGAATATGTGTGGCCCGTTTAATGTTGGAAAAACCGGTTATAGGAAAACCGGGTCGGGCCGGGCCCAAACCGGGCCGTGATCGGGCCGAGCATTTTCCCGTATTTTTTTCAAAAAAAATAATTTGTTTATATAATAATTAATTACTAAGCTTTAAAAAATAAAAATTGGATTGGATCACTAAAATACACTTTAAAAATGCGTTTTATTTATAATAAATCACTAAAATACACTTTAAAAATACGTTTAATATATAATTTTAAGTTACAAACTTACAATACAAGTATTTATAGGGGTTTGGGGAGGTAAAAAATACAAAAAAGGTCAAAAAAACGTATATAAACGGTAACATAATGACTCTTTTTTTTTTGAAAAATACGAATCGGGTTGGGCCGGGTCGTGAACTGGGCTCGGGCCGGGCCGGGCCGCCAAATCCTCCAAAAACATGAAACGGTTCATGTTTTCGGGCTCCAAACCGGTTTTCCACCGGGTCGGGCCGGGCTGGGCTTTTAAGCGGGTCGGGCTCGGTTAACCGACCGGGCCGGGTCGGGCCGAGATGGCCATCACTAGCCGTCCCAGGCATTCTCGCCTAGTAACCCCAGTCGTCTGATTTTTTCCCATTTTGACTTGGTTCAACTCCAAAGGATTTAACTCATAGTAAAATGTCCTCCACGTGACATCGAGCAAGCGAAACAATAGGAATAATGATCAAATTAAATCCTTACCGTATGAGATAAAGTTGGAATCAACAAAAGATCAAAATAGATTACTTGCTTGAAATTTAGGGTGTTACATCCTTCTTCACAATAAATGATCCCCTATGTAGACTTGAAGCACAATAAATGATCTCTACCAACCCTAACATTGCATTTAATGAGGAGTGAAGTAGAGATGAAGAAAATCACACCAATGACTTCCCAAATCGTGCACTAGAAAGATTGTTTGAAGACAAATGAGTTAAAATCGGGCTAGAGGGGTTTTATATGTCCAGGTGGTCACGGGCGGTTGTGCCTTGCGACTTTGCCCTTGGGCATTGTCGATTGGCAAGGTCACCGACCTCAGCTACCTCTCAATACAATTTTAGCGACTGTGACAGGCGATTGTGCCTATGTCACAGTCGCTGGTCACAACCACGCCCCGCGTACCACAACCCCTTTAACCCCCGTGACATTGACAAGCGACTGTGACAATTGTCGCAGTCGTGGGCATTCCTGCTCAACTCCTCGGCACTCGATTTTTTTACGTTTCGACGGTCCACGCGCTCGAGTTTCAAGTATTGGGTCTTAGATAGATCTTGATACTTAAATTAGTCGTAACGACATGAAAAGAGAGGTATAGGTTATGAGGTAATCTTACCAAGATTTTACGAGTGTTACAAAATGATAAAGATTTGCAAGATAGATAGAAAAGCTACACAAACAAGTGATGCAGACAAAATAAATTCCAAGTAAGCGACAAAGTGACGTTAAAGATACTCATATTTGTTAAGCATGGTAAATTAAGTCTAATGAATGTTGGACCATTTGAGATAGTTTTAATAGTTGCAAAGTAGCATATTGGTTAAGGTTACAAAAAGTTATAAGGAATTCATGACACACTTCACATGTTGAATCCTTGAAAGTCTTTAACCAGCTAGACGGCCATCATAGCATTGGAAGATATCAAAATCAAAGGTAGATGACCATCATATGAAGAACAATCAATACTTGTACTAAAAAAAAGATAAAGATATTATAAAATAAGACTATTCTCGTAGCACTAGTAAATTGGAGGTTCTACTAAGGTTATGAGATGACATGGGAGCCCAAAATAGAGATAAGGCGGAAGTAGCCTCATTTGTTTTAACCAGATGCAAAATCAAGGACGAGATATAAAATCCCAAAATTTCTAGTCCCTCGAAATAATACCAAAATCATCTGAATATCACTTCTTACAATGCAACAAAAAGGTATATAGTGATAATCTACTTTTAATTCATGACAAACATAATAATCTCAAACTACAAAGCCATGAATTGATATGCATTCAACTTATGTGTCTCTAATTTGGATCTTCTCTTCTCATACCATTCTTTCAATTCAAACACTAGCCTTAAATGCATTTATTATAAAAGAGCTTGGTATGCTTTGGGCCTAAAGTGTTCATAATTATATGCAATAATGCACTACTAGAAATTTTCTTATCACCGACCAATAATTTCCGATGGACGTTATCCGTCGGTAATTACCGACGGAACACCGACGGAAAAATAATATTTGCGACGGATAGACCATCCGTCGGTAAATATATATTTCTGACGGATCACCGACGGATATAAAATTATTTTATTTTTGTTTTTTTAAATATTTAAATCCGTCGGAAATCCGTCGGTAAATTTAATAAATAATAAATTTTTCTGATGTTCGTCGGTGATCCGTCGGAAATTACCGACGACATTAAGAATTTTGTCGGTAATAACGTGTATGTATGTATATACATCATGTATGTATGTATATATGTATAGTATGTATGTATATATGTATGTATGTGATCATGTATGTATGTACGTATGTGATCATGTATGTATGTATGTACATCATGTATGTATGTATGTATGTATGTATGTATGTATGTATGTATGTATGTATGTATGTATGTATGTATGTATGTATGTATGTATATATGTATAGTATGTATGTATGTATGTACGTATGTGATCATATATGTAATATGTATGTATGTATGTACGTATGTGATCATGTATGTATGTATGTATGTACGTATGTGATCATGTATGTATGTATATGATATGTAGTATGTATGTCTATTAATCATGTCTATGTCATGTGTGTATGTATGTATATATGTCTATGTATGTGTCTATATATGTATGTATGTATGTCTATAGATGTATTGTATACATATGTATTGCTTGTATGTATATGAGAATTTTTACAAAAGTTCAATTTCCAAGTATTAAAGAAAGAAAGTCAGTTCTGAAGACAGTCTAGAGATCAAGGAGATGAATATATGATTTTAATGCTAAATTTGTTTTTTATTATTTCTTCTTTCCCGTATCATGTGGTGTTTGCTACAAGTTTCTTCATTATTCCTCCTACGAGCTGATTGAAACAAGTTCTTAAGCTGAAAGTCTATTCAACTCGCGCGGTTCAAAGACAGATTCTTTGTTTTAAACTAAAGATGCATCGTGGAATGTCAAGTAACTCTCACATTATCTTTCTTGTGTGCTGATCCGATGTGATTGAGTCTCTACAGTTAAAAGCTGCTTGATAGTGCATTCAGTCGAGGCTACTGTACATTGAATCTGATTACAAAGTTGATACTATGAAGACCAAGAGCTTTATTCAAGGGGGAGCGTTGAAAGACATGAAGACATGCAACACCAAAGTTCTTCAAAGATTCAAGAGGGAAAGAAGATCAAGGCCTGAAGCTTTTCAAGTTGTTAAATGCTTTATTCAACTTTAGGGGGAGATTGTTAGGACTAAAAGTCCTACGTGTTGAAAGTGGAATAAAGTATTTATAAGGGTGCATAATGTAATTAATTGAAAGTTATTTTATTAAGATGGGCCCAAGCCCATAAAGCCCAATTGCTTGTAAGCCTAAGTATATAAAGGCTATTTTAGTTCATAATTAGGGTTGAACAGTTTAGAAAGTTGCTAGAGATTCATTATTCAGTTTACTAGTTGTTAGGTTTACATACTATTATCAGAAATTCTCTCTGTAAACCTTAACCCTTTGAAGTTATATCAATCATATGACTAGTTGCTGTGGCCTATCATCTGTTCATCATTGTTCATATTACTTGTGATTGCACTGCATTGGGATCTACAATTGGTATCAGAGCAGAAAGGCAAAAAGGTTTGATCCAGTAAAAAGGTTTGTCTGAAACCCTAAAATCAATTACTTGTGATAATTGCTATATTTTCTTTAATTGATTATTAGTGTTTATTTTCTGTGTTTATATTATCTGCAAAAAAAAATTTGTATCTGTGTTTCGATCAAAAGTTATCTTCTGGAATTTTTTCTTATCGATCGAATCTGAGTTTATGTGCAAATCTTCGGTCTAATCTGAGTTCGAGGTGTTTTCATCCGGTCGATTTTTTTTTTGATTGGTTTACTGTGTGTTTCATTCGATCGAAGGATCGAAGTCTCTGTTGGTTTAATCGATCGTTTAAAGTTTCTGGGTTTGGTTTCGGTCGAATCCCAGAAACTCATCGTGTTCTTCGGTCGATTCATCGTGTTTATCGGCTTATTTTGTTAATTGTGTTTATCGCTTTCATAGTCATTCGACCTGAGCATTCGACCTGAGCATTCGACCGGATACTTGTTTTCCCGGTCTTACTCATTTGACCGGACTCTTGTGTTCCGGTCTTGCCCCTTCGACCTGATAAGAGTTTTCCCCGGAATTACCCATTTGACCGGACACTTGTGCTCCGGTCTTGCCCCTTCGACCGAATAAGAGCTTTCCCGGTCTTACCCATTTGACCGGACATTTGTACTTCGGTCTTGCTCTTTAGACCGGATACTTGTTTACTCCGGTCTTACCTTCGACCGGGTAGTTGTAATCTCCGGTCAAACCCTTCGACCGGACCTTATCTTTCCCGGTCTTTCCTTCGACCGGACCTTAGCATATCCGGTCTTACCCTTCGACCGGGTTCTTGCTACTACGGTCTTACCTTCGACCGGATAAGTGTATCCCCGGTCATATCATTCGACCGGATACCTGCTTCCTCCGGGCATACCTTCGACCGATATCTTGCATACTCCGGTCTTTGCTTAGACCGGTGTTCTAAAAAAAAAAAAAAAAAAAAAAAAAAAAAAAAAAAAGGGTCAAATTTTTTTGTCTCACGATTTTTTTGCAGTGCATTTATTTTAGCCCCCGTACTTCAAGGATTCAGCGTGTCATTTGTGACCCTAAAATTTCAAGTTTCACAAGTTGTCACTTTTGGTCCTTGCACTTTAGCATACCATCTCTTTGAAAAGTTCAGTCCCTGTATATCAAAAGGAATGCCTTCAAGCGAATCTCTTTCAATAAGTATGGATGAGATGCCACCGGTTCTTTACAGAGGAGAATATGACAAATGGAGGATTCAGTTCTTAGACTTCATTGATAAACATGACTTGGGTGATTATATCAGATTATCTCTGAGGGAAGGAAAAATGGAAACTCCGACAGATATTTGTCATTATATGGGAGAAAATGGAAGAACGGAACACTTAGTGTACACAATACCATTTAAGGATTACACAGATGAGCAAAGAAAGAGATTTGAAGCTGATAAATTATCTAAAGCTTTTATCTTGCAAGGAATTTCCGAGGAGATTTCAAAAGAGATTTCTGTAAGTTTAGACAGTAAAAAGGCTACAGGAAAACAGCTGTGGGAACATCTTGAAAAGATAATGACAGGAACAAAGATGTCTTCAAGAGTAAAGTTTTTGGAAACTGAGAACTCTGAACTAAAAAGACAGATTTCTGATCTGGAAGTTCGAATTGTCCAAATCCAACAAGCAGCAGCTGTTGAAAGTTCTGAGGAGCAGATTGAGCATCAGAAAGATACAAATGCTGAGCTTCAAAAGCAAATATCTGATGTGGAGCAAAAACATGCTCAAGATAAATCCGAGTTTGAGAAATCGTTCGCAAAGAAGTTCTCAGAATTCTCGAGAAAATGTGCTGATGAGAAGAAAGAAGTTGAGCTGAAATGCATAAAACTTTCTCAGCAAGTTTCTGATTTTCAGAAAGTAATCATTCTTGAAAGAGAGAAGTTTGCCAAAGAGAAGAAGGCCATTGAACAAAAGAATGTTGGTGTCTTCAAAGAAATATCTGACCAAAGAAATGATGCTGAGAAGGGATTTGAAGAAGAACGAAGCATCTTTGAGACTGAGATTAAAAAGCTGAATGCCATGCTATCTGAACTATCTGAGAAGGCACTAAAAGAGCAGAAAACGAAGTCTGAGTTCACGAAGAAGATTGACCTGCTTGTTCAAGAAAGAGACAACTTCGCTTCAACGATTAAAGTGCTTGAAAAGTCTGTATCAAGCTCAAATCAGAAATCTGTCTCTACACAAAGGTCAGTTAAATCTTTTGATCAGATTCGTAAAACTAACCTTTTCTATGATAGAAATATAGATGGTTCAGGTACACATCCTAGAAGAAGGAGATACAAAGAAGAGGAACTGGTCTGGAAGAAGAAACCAGTTAAAGATGAGCTGAAAGAAAGAGAATCGTGTGTATATGCGGTTAATGCAAAGAAGAACAATGCGAGTAAAGGTAAAACTGATCACATTTACTCAAGAGATCAGTTACTCAAGTTGTCAGGTAAGAAATACCACTGTTCTTATTGTCGTACACATGATCACATTCACAAAACAAGTGATCATTTTTGGTATGGTTCTTATTCTATATCTCCCACAAGAATTGCAACTAACATTCGAGGACCCAAATACCAGTGGGTACCAAAACCGAAAACTGATTCTGTGTTGCAGGCACCTACTGTCAAGGGGGAGTAGAAGAACGATGGCTACTAAGTAAATCAGCTTAGAACCCGGACTTCAACGAAGTTTGGCTTCTGATTACATGACAGATCAGGACCCGTTCTTCAACGTTTAGACCTGGATATTTTGCAAATATCCAGGGGGAGCTTAATAGATCTATATCGTTCTATCATGATTTGAAGGGGAGCTTAAAAGGTAAATATCTTCTCATCCTAGATCTCTGATTGTTTGAAAGAAGAACAACTTTCAAGCATGAAAAACAGTTTCTGAAATGTTCAAACCACTTCTGATTCTCAAAAGGTTTTATGAATTTAGAAGTGTGATTTTAAATGTTTTTCATTTTTGAGATATAATGTTTAACTGACTGTGTGTTTCTAAAGATCAATACTTGCGTATTATCTTGTCTTTATACTGTCACGTATTCACACACACAGGTTCAGTACTTCATTTGTATTTGTTATTACCATGTCTCATAACGAAACAATATTTCGATGGTAATACCCCCGTTTGATATTCAATATCGTTGAGCATAAATCATTATTTTTAATATTGTGCTTTCATTGCTAAATTGTTTATATTTGTTCATATAAACAAAATATCCAATTCTTTGATACCCTAACCAGTTTAGTTGATCTGATTGATACATTGTCGGATTTTCAAAGTTCAATTGCTCAAATCTCCTGAGCATATTTTTTTTACAATGCTATCATACATTTTGTGCTTAACTGTTCAAGTTAAATTGTTGAGCAATCGTTTTTTTTAGGAATTACATGGGAATCGTGTGAGAGCTTAAACAGAACTTCCATGGATTCACGTAAACCAGTGTTTCCTACCCCGGAAGCTATCCTAGAGTGATTTGAGGGATGAGGGGTCATAAATCAAAGAGTGGGGGAGATAACTCATCGGGTTGAGTTTTTCTCATTGTGTGGAGCGGGAAAAATGAAAAAGAGAGTTTGGTTAGAAGTGAGCTTTAATGTTAAAAACAAAGAGGGTGTGAGAACAGGTTTAAAAGAATATCAGAACTCTGCACCAACCACTTTCTGAGCCGGGCAACCACATCTACTGATTGGTTCACATTCTTTGGTGACCATCATTGAAACAGGCAGTGAGCCCATGCCAACTCTTGCTATAACCCCACCAGCCACTCGTTTCTTTCTTAACAAAGAAATGTTTCATTTTCTTTGGGGACGCAACATATCTGCTATCTAGTCTTCAATCGGAAGATGTAGATATTGAAAAAGAAGGAAAGTTGCCCCACCTTCGCACCTCTTTCATTCACATTGAGTCCGTGTAATATCTGTTGCTGTCTCAACAGTTTACACAATTTGAGCCTGATATAGCTAAGTAGCTTCAATCATTCATACACTTTCACGAGCACACAAGGAATGAGTTTTCTTGTCATAACATTCATAGAAAATTCCTTTGTGGTTTTTCGATGATTGAATGGAAGCCCTGGGGGAGTGAACATCACAAAAACTCCTTTCCAAAGTACATCCGTTGTACAAAGTGGCTCCGTGCTACTTACAGGCATACTAACTGTTTCATTTGTTGATTCAGGTTTTCAATTCCTATTATATCTGAATTTGAAAAGATTCGGATATATATATTTCATGAATTCACGGATACTCAGATCACAGGTGGGAGTATGTCATCTTATCATAAAGGGGAGATCAAAGAATATGTTGAAATTGAAGAGTTTTGATGATCATGATGCTCACAATCATCAAAAAGGGGAGAAATGTTTTTCAAAGTTCAATTTCAAAGTTTTAAAGAAAGAAATGAAGATTTCAAAGATTGAAGATTTCAAAGTTTGTATTGATTCTTTCCTGTATCATGTGGTGTCTGCTACAAATTTGTTTATCATTCCTCCTACGCGCTGATTGAAACAAGTTCTTGAGAAGAAAACAAATCTATTCAACTCGCGGTTCAAAGACAGATTCTTTGTTTTAAACTGAAGATGCACCTTGGAATGTCAAGTAACTCTCACATGATCTTTCTTGTGTGCTGATCCGATGTGATTGAGTTTCAACAGTTAAAAGCTGCTTGATAGTGCGTTCAGTCGAGGCTACTGTACATTGAGTCTGGTTATACAGTTGAAACTATGAAGACCAAGAGCTTTATTCAAGGGGGAGCTTGGAAAGATATGAAGATATGCAACACCAAAGGTCTTCAAAGACTCAAGAGGAAAAGAAGATCAAACCTGAAGATTTAAAGAAGATCAATGTTTAAAGTTTTTCATGTTGATAAATGCTTTATTCAACTTTAGGGGGAGATTGTTAGGACTGAAAGTCCTGAGTGTTGAAAGTGGAATAAAGTATTTATAAGGGTTCGAAATGTAATTCTTTAATAGTTAATTTGTTAGATGGGTCCAAGCCCATAAAGCCCAATTGCTTGATAGCCTAAGTATATAAAGGTTATTTTAGTTCATAATTAGGGTTGAACAGTTTAGAAAGTTGCTAGAGATTCATTATTCAGTTTACTAGTTGTTAGGTTTACATACTATTATCAGAAATTCTCTCTGTAAACCTTAACCCTTTGAAGTTATATCAATCATATGACTAGTTGCTGTGGCCTATCATCTGTTCATCATTGTTCATATTACTTGTGATTGCACTGCATTGGGATCTACAGTATATGTAGTGTATGTCTGTAGATGTATTGCTTGTATGTATATAGCACATATACGTCTATATCATGCATGTCTATGTATGTGTGTATGTATGTCTATAGTTGTATTGTATGCATATGTATTGCTTGTATGTATATGTGTATGTATGCCTGTAGATGTATTGTATACATATGTATTGCTTGTATGTATATAGCACATATACGTCTATATCATGCATGTCTATGTATGTGTGTATGTATATGTGTATGTATGCCTATAGATGTATTGTATACATATGTATTGCTTGTATGTATATAGCGCATACGTCTATATCATGTCTATATATGTATGTGTGTATATATATGTATGTCTATATATATGTGTATAGTATGTATATGTCATATATATGCCGCATATGTATGTATGTATGTCTATAGGTGTATTATATACATATATGTTGCTTGTATATATATGTATATGTCGTATGCATATAAATGTCTGAATGTCATGTACATGTTTCCGTTAACGGGAAAAGATAACGGTCGTTAACTGTTTCCGTTAAGTCTAGTTAGTTCAGGGGTATATATATATATATATATATATATATATATATATATATATGTATGTATGAATGTATGTGTATAGATGTATGTATGTGTGTATAACATGTTTGGTCCCTGATCTAACTGGAATTAACGGGAAAAAATAACGACCGTTAACCGTTTCCGTTAAATCTAGTTACTTTAGGTGTATATATATATATATATGTATGTATATATGTATGCATGTATGTATGTGTGTGTATAACAAGTTTGGTCCCTGATCTAACTGGATTTAACGGGAAAAGATAGCGGCCGTTAATTGTTTCCGTTAAGTCCAGTTACTTCAGGGGTATTTTAGTCAATTTAAATATAATTTGATAAATTAATTAATAATTTTAAATATAATTTGATAAATTAATTAATAATTTATTTAATAAATTTAATATTAAATAATATATGAGAATTTATTTAATAATATATTAATTTAAAAGTAATTTATTTAATAAAAAAATAAAATCCGTCGGAAATCCGTCAGTAATCACTGACGGATATAATCCGTCGGTGAATTTCCAAAATTTCTAAAAAAAATAAGCGGGCATATAGCCCTAATCAGTCTCTTGATCTCTCAGTCTCTCGATCTCTCCGTCTCTCCCTCTCAATCTCTCGATCTCTCCCTCTCTCCCTCTCGATCGACCACCGGTGACGACCACCAGAGATGACTACCGGCGACGACGACAGTCGTCTCAGTCCCTTATCTCCCTCTCGATCTCTCCACGCACTCTCCCTCTCGATCTCTCCATCTCTCCCTCTCGATCTCTCAGACTCCCTCCATCTTTTCCTCTCAATCTCTCGATCTCTCCATCTCTCCCTCTCGACACCGGCGACGACCGCAGTCCCTCTCACAACCCTCGTCTCACAACCACCGACGACGACCACCTCCACTTGTTCAGGTATTGATTTGAGCCCTTAAATGCATATTGATTTGAGCCATGAACTCTGTGTGTGTGTGTGTGTGTTAATCTGATTAATATGTGTGTGTGTTAATCTGATTAATACTGTGTATAAATATGTGAACTGTGTATAAATATGTGTGTGTGTGTGTGTATGTTTTTTAATAATCTTTGTGTGTGTGTGTTTGTTACTCTGAACTGTGTATAAATATGTGTGTGTGTATGTTTGTTAATAATCTTTTTGTGTGTGTGTGTGTGTGTGTTTGTTAATCTGATTAATCTCTATGTGTGTTAATCCGATATGAGTTCTTTTAGCTTATTAAAACGCCATTTTTGGTTTGATAAACTTGTGATAATGCTTTTGTATGAGTTTAGCTTATGATTTGGTTTTTGTGAAAATGTTTTGGTACGATTTGGTTTGATAAATTGTGATATTAATTAGTTGGGTTGTAAATTATTGGACAAACATTAGGTTGATAAATGGAAACATTTGGGGTATGATTTAGGATTTGATTATACTTTATTTTATTTATTTATTTTAGTTGGGTTGCCAATTGTTGGGCAAACATTAGGTTGATATACGGAAATATTCATTTTATAGCCGTTATGCCGCCGAAATTTTAAAAAACTTACGGTTTTGACTTTCCAATAGTCAAACCATTACACTTAGAGTTTTAGAGTCATCCAAAACTCCTCTACACTTATGGTTTGACTTTCAAGAAGGCAAACCATTACATGTAGTGTTCAATAGACTTCTAACTTCGTTGACACCTACGGTTTGACTTTTAAATAGTCAAACCATTACACGTAGGGTTTTAAACTTTCCAAAACACCTTTCTTTGATTGTAACCTACGGTTTTGACTTTCCAATAGTCAAACCATTACACTTAGAGTTTTAGAGTCATCCAAAACTCCTCTACACCTATGGTTTGACTTTCAAGAAGGCAAACCATTACATGTAGTGTTCAATAGACTTCTAACTTCGTTGACACCTACGGTTTGACTTTTAAATAGTCAAACCATTACACGTAGGGTTTTAAACTTTCCAAAACACCTTTCTTTGATTGTAACCTACGGTTTTGACTTTCCAATAGTCAAACCATTACACTTAGAGTTTTAGTGTCATTCAAAACTCCTCTACACCTATGGTTTGACTTTCAAGAAGGAAAACATTACATGTAGTGTTCAATAGACTTCTAACTTCGTTGACACCTACATTTTGACTTTTAAATAGTCAAACCATTACACGTAGGGTTTTAAAGTCATCCAAAACTCATCTAAACCTACGGTGTGACTTTTCAATAGTCAAACCATTACACCACCTCTATCTTGATTATGTCGATTAACTACTTCTTTCTTTGTTGTAGTGGTTGAATATGTCGACAGATAGATGATGGATGTATAGAAAGAACGACGGTCGGGGGTTTCTTAGCGTCTACTATATTGTTGCAATGGACAGCTTTTTGGACTATGCCTATGCCGATGAAGGGACTGCTGAAAGGAAACCTACACGTGATAGGATAGTGCTTCGTATTAGATGCCCTTGTAAGAAGTGTCAAAACTTACTCTATAAAGAAAGGACTGACGTGAGGCTGCATTTGATGAATCACGGTTTCATGCCTGATTATACCACATGGTGGGCACATGGTGAAACTTATTACCATAATGAAGGGGATCAAGACGTGGGTCAATCTTATACTCTGGTAGTAGATCATAATGAAGGGTATGTTGAAATGGTGAACGGTCACATGATACATGATGGCATGACATGGGAAGAAGAAACCCCTAATCCTTCTCCCCAAGGATTTTATGACATGTTACAAGCTGCTGACGAGCCATTATGGGACGGGTGTCCAAATTACTCGAAATTAGGAGCTGCGATGAGATTGTTGAATTAGAAGGCAGAATGTAATGTACCCGAGATGACTTATAACCGTAATGTTGCTATAATTAAAGAGATGTTACCCGAGGGTGATAAACTACCCGGTAACTTCAATGAGACGAAGAAGAGTTTGAAAAGGCTTGCTCTGCCAAAACAAAAGATCGACGCTTGCAAAAACCATTGCATGTTATTTTATAAGGATGATTCTGAGTTGACCTACTGCCGAGTAATGAATATCGTTTCAAGACAAGTGGTCGAAGCAAGGTCCCTAACTTGGTGATGACGTACTTGCCGATTGTTCCTAGACTTCAAAGATTGTATATGTCAAAGAAGACGTCTAAAGAGATGACTTGGCACAAGGATCATCAGACAGAATCGGGTTTGATGATACATCCAAGTGATGGTGCGGCTTGGAAGCATTTCGACATGGTACATCTTGACTTCGCTTCTGAGGTCCGGAATGTGTGTCTTGGCTTATGCACCGACGGTTTCAACCCGAATAATTCAAATTCGAATCCGTATTCACTTTGGCCAATGTTTCTTACCATCTACAATTTACCTCCTTGGTTGAGTTTGAAATATTCATATGTGAAACTTGCATTGGTCATTCCAGGTAGAAAGAGCCCCGGTCAGAATTTGGATGTCTTTCTTAGGCCGCTAAATAGATGATCTTAAGATGTTGTATACAGTGGGCGCTCTTACGTATGATGCTTATCGTGAGAATAATTTTGAGATGAAGGTTATACTTCTATGGACCGTCAGCGACTTCCCTGCCTACGCAATGTTGTCGGATTGGAGCACGCACGGCAAACTAGCCTGCCTGTACTGCATGGGTATAGTCGATTCGTTTCAGTTAAGAAATGGAGGTAAATCTTGTTGGTTTGACTGTCATCGAAGATGGTTACCTAGTGCACACCCCTTTTGACGTGATCGAACAGGGTTTCTGGACGGATCTAGGGTGTTAGTTGGTCCACCACCCGAGTTAACCGGTGAAGAAATATAGGAGCAGGTCCATCATCTTCCAACTATTTACGATGGCTCCCCATTTCGATCGACCAATAGAAAAATTACCGGTTTCGGAATCACTCATAATTGGGTGAAGAGAAACATATTTTGGGAGCTGCCATATTGGAAGACGTTGTTAATCCGACACAACCTGGATGTCATGCACATTGAGAATAACGTCTTTAAGAATCTCTTTAACACTGTCATGGACACATAAAAAACGAAAGACAATATAAAAGCAAGGAGGGATGTAGAGATTTATTGCAACCGATCACAGTTGCACATTGCCACGCCAGGCAATAAAGTAGTGAAGCCGAAGTTGTCGTACACTTTGACGAAACAACAAGTAAAACAAGTATGTGAATTGTTGAAGAGACTGAAGTTTCCGGACGGGTATGCTTCGAATATTGGGGGTTGTGTAAACATGGCAGACTACAGCTTTTATAGCTTCAAAAGTCATGATTGTCATGTGTTTATGCAACTATTGCTTCCTATTCGTTACGAGGGATGATACCGACTCCTATATGGGATGCGATAACGAAGTTATGCACATTCTTTCGTGTAATCTGCTCAAGGGTGTTACACTTAGAAGACTTGATTCCATTGCAAACAAGTATCGTTCAAACAATTTGTAAGTTGGAAAAAGTCTTCCTGCCTGGATTCTTTGAGGACCTCGATTCCTTCCCTCTTTTCACTGGTGAGCTCAACGTAGTCGCCATAAATGACGAAGCTAGCGAGGAAGATGCATCAGATCACGAAGCTAGCGACGAAGAAGAAGAATTTGAAGACGTGGACGATGATGAAGATAACGAAGACGAACTTATGTTATCTGATCACTCATCTGAGAACTAGTGTGCCTTTCTTATGTAGACATTATTCATAATAATTATATCCTTATTATATGTTTGTACACTCATATTTTTGGGTCTTATGATTTATGCACACTTATATCATTTTGTGTTAACCATTCTCTATTTTTAGATGTCGGGACGCCCTTCTAGGGGTAGTAGGGGTAATAGGGGTAGGGCAGTAGCAGCTCCGCCGGGTGTGGTGACCCCCACGTCGATGAGTTCACCGAGGACAGACTAGATCAGATCCAGTCTAATGACGGACTAGCAGCGGTGTAACACCCCGGTTTTTAGAAAGGTGTAATTTCAAGTTAGTATAGAAATCAATATTTTAAGAGAAATATAAGAAATAATATTTTGGGCTTGAATCTTAGATTTTATAGTCTTGTTGGATGAAGGATTTAATTACGAGTCCAACGGACCTTTCAGGAGCAAAAACGGAGCTAAAACGGAGCTAAAACGAAGAAGTTATGGCCAAAACAACGTTCGGTACCCTCTTGGCTATTGTGACAATGTCACTAAAGCCGTCACAATAGCCAGAGCCAAGAACCTCACGGTACAGTCCTGGATATTGTGCCAGGGATAGTGCCACTGGCACAATAGCTTGGTACTATAGCCTACGGGTACCAGAGTGTTAAATGATGCGATTTTCTACCCTCTATCCCATTTTCTCACTTCCACTCTCTTCCCTTTCTCTCCCAAATCGTTCCTTCTTCACTCCCCTCAAACCCTAACTCATTTTGGGTCCATTTCTTGAGTTCTTAAAGTGTTCCATCATCAAGTGGTAGTTTGGGAGCCTTGGCAAATAGTTCACCATTGTCATCTTCAACCTCAAGCTCATTTTAAGGTTTTCTAGGTTTTCGTCAAAACCTAAGTGGTAAGTGTATCTTTCCCATTTCTAAACATATAATTGTTCTCTTGATGATTTCCTAGTGTTGGTTTATCAAATTTCGAATTTAATGATTTTGGAGAAAATAGTTCAAAATTAGGGTTTGGCCAAGGTGGGGTTTTTGATGTAAAATATTTGGGGAACTATTCTAAATGGTTGAAGAAGTATGTTCATGGTTGGAAAATTGTGATGATAGGTTTTGGAAGGTTTTGCTTGTGGATTCGGATTTCTACAAGGAAGCTCAAGTTGGGTAAAATCTAGATTTAGCCTAAATCTAACGAGGTGAGTTCAAGATGATTTATGGAAACGGTGTACATGCCAAAATGTTTATTTTAAAGTGTTTGTGTTTTACATCAAATTGTTAACTGCTGATAAGTTTTGGTTTTTTGGTTATATCTAACTTTATAAACTTATGTAACACACGTCTTTATGATTTTGGGCATTTTGACAAATAAATCATTTTGATATGTATCTTTGATGTATAATATATAAATAGAGTCCATTTTATGTAAAGGTCATTTATATGAATTTGGACTAACAACTATTGGGAAAAATGCATATAATTGTGTTATGAGGCATTTTGGAAATATAAGGGTAAATAGTCCATTTGGAAAATGGTTTGCCTCAACCAATGTTGAGTATGATTTAATTATACTTTTGGTCGTTGTGTCTACATCGCCGTCGGTTAAACGTGTTTTAATGCTTACAAATGCTTTCATTGGAGATTTACGTAAACTGTTGGACTGTTGGGTCATTGGCTCGGTTTTGACTAAATGGAGTCTTGAGGACATTTGTCCAGTTTAAAAACAGTTGTGGGGTTTTAGAGTATGATGGCGTTTATTTCATGTCATTTGGGAGTTACATGTTTTGGGTGTTTTGGTCATTCAATTGGAGTCATGTAATTTTAGACAGTGTTGTATTGGATCCATAGGCACGTAAGTCTGTCTGTTTTGGGAAACCGGGTAAGGTTGGTTATGACCGTTGACTGCTTGGGTTTGCTAGCGAGTAGGCAATATGTGGCTCGAGCCGCTGAGTTGAAACTAGTCTAGATTGGATAGGCATCCATGTCCATAAGACCTTGTGGTGGAACTCGACGGAGTATGGCTAGAGGCAACAAACGGTCTGAGGATTGTGATGTCTGGTATGGCATGGGAACTAGGACCGGGATATATGGTGAAATCCAATAACATCACGGGTGACCCCATTCACGTGTTCTCGCCACCCAAGATGGAAACGTTTAGATAACATGCGAATAAGTTGTATGGGCGGCCTACTTGTGTGTTCCTCTATTCTCAATGTATACGGGTCTCTCTGTCGTAGATCCGTGGTATTTTAAATGTTAATGTCGTATTTTACCAACTTTGTCTTGTGTGGTCGACGATAAATGATGGCCTTAATATTGGGTTTTTCCCACGTATATTAAGGTTTGAATGGAATGCGTCATTTCCACGTTTCGGTATTTGATTTCGTCCATTTTATGGTCGTGTGAGTTTTGGGTCTAATGTCTGTGTTCACGGCAATATTTATTTATATAGATTTTCACCTATGGTATATGAGTTGTGTATCATGTTCCACCCGTGTTGGGTATTTCGAGAAATAACATTTTTACCCGCGTTTTATAAAATTGGGAGTTCTCTCTCTATTCTCATTTTGAGCAAGTTTTAGGTTAAATCTAAGTTTACAAAAGAACGTTTTATATTGGGATCTTAGTCTTTAAAACAGTTTGGTTTGGTTAACGATTAACTCAGTGTCTCTTTCGTTTAAAATACATATTTATTGGTAAACGAGTCGTTTTCATAAGTGAAGTATATCGTTTTGAAAGATTATGATTTTAACTGCATTCTTTCTTTTTAAACGATTAATTTTTATATGTTGAAAACTCTTGAGCTCACTAGGCATTAAGCCTAACATTTTTATTTGTCGGCATGTGCATCAGGTTCCAGTTGGGGTTTGGTTCTAGCAGCTATGAAGATTTGAGCCTTAGTTTTGTGCAAGAGTAAGTAGTTGGTGAAGTCACCCGCAGTTTGGAGATAGTGACTATTATTGGGTTTTAGTAGCACCCGTCCTTGTTATAGACTGTATGTAGAGAAATAAATTATATGTGTTGAGGTTAAACCTTAATTTGTGATTGTAGGTGAATCAATTATCGACATATTTAAAAAAATTTAAATTAGTTGATATTCCCAGATTTGAGGGTGTTACAAGCGGGCTCGAGGGTTAGAGGCCCGAATGTTGCATCACAGACGCCCCATCCGAGTCAGCGACCGCCACTTTTGTTGTCTGAAGCGGGTGGGTAAGTAGATGTGATATATTATTTATTCTAGTACATAATAAACTGATCCTAATGTTTTTTATGTTGTATATTTTGCAATTGTGAAGGTTTAGTGACAAGTCGGCAGTCTGGAGGGTCGTTGACGTCTTTAAGTCCATGTTCGATGGCTCGTGGGCTCATTTTAGGGATGTCCCTGATGAGCACTATCCACGGATGTTGGATCGATTACGGGTAGGTATTTTACTTTATTTAACTAATTGAGTGGATTTATTTTTACTTAATCCAAACAATGTGTTTGCAGTTATATTATAGTTGGCCTCCTGAGATGGACGCCGACGTAGTAGCTGCATTCCGGCGTATCCTAAATAATAGGTACGCGGACATGATGAGAGATGCCCGTCTATTTGCCCAGGGCAGGGCTTTAGCCATTGATGGTGTCCAGTTCGACGAACATGACTACACGATTCTTGCCGCACACCCTCCAGAGTGGATCCGGAGTGAGTTTTGGGTCCAGATGATTGAGCAGGTTTGTTTTGTTTTGAATACTTGTATCTGGTTGTACTAGGATTTATATTGATTTATGTATTCTTTTTAACAGATATGGAACACCGATGCGTTTCGGCGTGTATCTGCGGCTAATACGGCCAATCGGGCAACCGAGTATGAGGGGATAACATCCAGACACTGTACCGGATCTATTAGTACCGCTATGCAACGAGATCGCATGGTAATTTATCATCCACTAGACTAAATGTATATAATTGATGAATATATATATATATATACATGATTTTATTACCTACTAACAATTTAAGTTGTCTATTGTAGAGAGATGCATGGGGCCGTGAGCCTACTAGCGACGAGGTTTGGGAGGCTACACATTGCACCAACAGGAAACTTGTTCCGGGTGCGACTGGTCCACCCACGGATCCTCCGATCTACGTTTACCCAAAGGCGGCTCATATGGCGGTAAGTTCAATTATGCATGGCTAGATTTTTGTTTGTTTTATAAGATAGATAGAAATTATAACAAACTTAGTTTGGGCTACCATTGTTGGGCAGACGATAGGATTGTTTTGATAAAACCAAGTCATGGATATATATATATGTTCAAATTACAGTTGAAATGCTGCCGAATTTTCTATAAGTTAGTTGACTTGACAATGTCTAATTTGGTAAACTGTAGGATAACTATCATCGGATTAGGGAGGATGAGTACCCAGACTTACCTGCCGGCACTGTACCTCCCAATGACGCCGAGTTGTGGGAGCGCAGTGTCGGAGGACGGCGTAAAGGTCGTATTTTTGGATGGGGGACTAGTCAGGATCCCTGTTATGCTATGACCGGTGATTCAGGTGCCAGTTCGAGCTGGAGCACGCGCGACCATCGTGATGAGGAGGTATGCTTGTCAAATGTTGTTTAACATTGTCAATCATATGTTTGTTAAATGTTGTCTAACATTGTTCTATATATGTTTGTCAAATGTTGAATTTCAGTTGAATGAGCTGAGACAGAGGGTAGAGAGAGAGGAAGCAGAGAGGATCCAAATGCAGGAGCGACTACATAGAGAGGAAGCAGAGAGGATTCGGATGCAGGAGAGAATAGAGAGAGATGAAGTAGAGAGGAGGCAAATGCAGGAGCGGATAGAGCAGTTTGAGGCGTTCATGAGAAAGTTTCAAGATCACCCCTTTCCCCCTCCGTAGGATTACGTTTTTGTACTACGTTATGTATTTATAGATATTAAATTAAGGTTTTGTACAGTTTAAAACTTAGTATTAATTAAATTGGCAGGTTTTGTACAGGTTAAAAACTGGCATTTTTTAATTCTTAATTATTTTTTTAAAAAAATAAATAAATTACGGACGGATTACCGACGGTTAATCCGTCGGTAAATGATTTTTAATTTAATTTTTATTTATTAAATATCCGTAGGAATTCCGTCACTAAATCCGTCGGAAATGATCCGTCGGTAATCCGTCGCAAAATAGAGACCGTCGGTGATCCGTCGGAAATTAACACGCCGTCGGTGATCCGTCGGAAAAATAAGTCGTCGGTGATCCGTCGGTAATCTGAACGACGACCACTGCTATACCGACGACCATTTACCGACGAATTGATCCGTCGGTGATAAGCATTTGTTTTGTAGTGATGATGTCATTCATTTAAACACATTTAAAATATCATATTTATAACTTTTTCATAATACACATGAAAATCTTGTGAATGTAAACTATACTAGATTATTTCTTCTATTTTCTTGGCACGAAACACTTGTCATGCTATTCATTTAAAGTTAAAATCTCATAATCCCAAAAAGACAAATAAAATTTGTGTTCCTTCTACGAATTTTCCATGCGGGGACCATCATAGTCCCATGAAAGCCCACTCCTACTTTTTGAGTCAACGACATCATATGCAATATAAACCTTGTTCATACAATATCAAAGTAAATCACTTATATCATCATATTCATACATATATTATTTTGACATGGTATGAAAAAAAAATCATAATCTCTTAATAAAACAATTATTGCATGCAACCTAAAAATATGACACGTAGTTTAACAGGAGGTAAAAATGTCATTTAGCTTCTCAGAGTGTAAACCTAATCCTTCAATAATATAAACCTGCCAATAAATAATAAACATAAGAGCATCTCCAACCCCACGCCAAATCCTTGCGGTGCTGCTCCAACCGACCGGTATATGATTCTTGTTTTTGCCGGCCGTGAAATCTATACGGCAAATATGGAGGCCAATTTGTAAACGGCAATTCCTTGGAGCCCACCACTATCTATATTTATTTTTAATATTTAATATAAATTTGATTTAAAAAATATATAAATTAACATATATATAATATAAAATAAATTAGAAATAAGACACTGTTTTTTTTATTTTTTGTTAATATTTATATCATAATTAGTATTATGTAATTATAATTTTAAGTAATTTGAATTAATGTAATATTAATGAAATT
Organism: Arctium minus; assembly: GCA_954870635.1. Taxonomy (NCBI): domain Eukaryota; kingdom Viridiplantae; phylum Streptophyta; class Magnoliopsida; order Asterales; family Asteraceae; genus Arctium; species Arctium minus. The sequence continues at coordinate 55,097,061 of OX941095.1, read as the reverse complement.
TTGTCGTTCTTTATTTTAGTAAGTCTTTATTAATAAATTAATTATTCATTATTATAATATGTATTCAAAATTATTCATTATTATAATATGTATTCAAAATTATAATTATTGTTATTAAAAATATGTAATGTGGATCCACAAATTTGGTGTTTTTTTTTGAAGTATGGTTGGAGTTGTTTTTTTTTTTTGTTGATGGGTCCACCAAATTTGGTGCTTTTGGTGTTTTTTTTAGTGTCAAGGTTGGAGATGCTCTAACAAGTAAATGATAAGATTGGACCAACAATACTAAAAAAATGACTTTTTCCGGTGGATTATCTGTCGGAAAATTATCGGCGGATTACCGACCAATTACCGGTGGAAATTGCGTCAAGTTGACTTCTCAGATGATGGCCCTTGAGACAAGAAAGGTTGACGCATATAGGCGGTTGCGTCAAGTGAGGTTGACGCTTGAAGCGCCTTGCGTCAAGTAAGGTTGACGCATGTAGTTGTCTGCGTCAAGTAGCTTCTCGACTCATGCCACTTGCGTCAAGTGAGTTTCAATGCTAATGGCTTGCGACAAGTATGTATGCGACAAGTTGAGGTTGTTTAACCACAAGGTTGTGGCGTGGTGGTAAGGGCCTGGGGACTTCATAGCGGTTGCCCAGGTTCGAGCCCCACTCGCAGCATTGTGGCCACAGGATGAATGCCCGCGGGCCATAGGCCTGTTTTCCAGGAGATTAGTCCGGGCCCAAAGTGGTCTGGGATACTCCTTTACCAAAAAAAAAGTTGAGGTTGTTTGGTCTGCGTCAAGTTACTGTACATGCTCAATTTTCTTGACCCCACCCGCTAATCGGGTAGCGGGACCTCCGTGCTAAGTCATTGGAGGGGGATAATATGTTCATGGGATTATCGTGTAAAGCATATGTGATATCATTCTTATTTTCAATTTGTCACATATTTCTAAGCAACTGACCAAGATTAATAGAGCTCAAGTTTGTCAAGATTTTCAGATATTGGGTGTTTGGATTCAGTCTTTGATTGGATTTGGATTAGACGTTTGAGTATCTGCAATCATTATTCTGGAGTTTTTCTTGACGATGCTAGACCTTTGAGTGCTCTTAATCATTTTTCTGATCTGATCAATCCGAATTGTGAGTGCTTGCCCGATACCCTAAATAATGTTAAAGTGTGGATACTACAATATCCGAAAATAACGTTCAACAACAACAGGGATAAAGAAAATCTTAACAAAGTTTGCAACTATGTACAATAAAACAATTTTATTCATGTTTAAACTCATGGTCTAAAATCTCGTGCATGTTAAACGTCTTTTTAAGAATTCACAATTCGACCCGCATGATGATTTGGGAAAGTATGGAATACTTTATGCAAATTATTTTAAAAGCATGTTTCGTGCATGAATTTTGGTCGAGACCCAAAATCTTAGGACCGAACTCACCAAGCCCAACGATTACACTACCGACATCTGGATGCTCAACATCTTAAGATAACGATCTGCAACTAAACTGATTAACCTTACAATTTCTTTTTGAAATAAAGCGATTCAATAGGCCTATGGTTCTAATTCAACCAATTGCCCCGACCCAAAATATTCAACTTAATGTATTCATCATACTTACTATTACTCCAAGCGACAATGCCATAATCATCAATTTCTTCTATCGACTACTCGCTTAGAAACTCCTTCACTACCCCATCGATCATCACATCAAAGCAGTTCAAGCATACACATGTAATATGTAGGTTCACCATAACACTGTCCAGATGCAATAATGAACGTAGCGTACATGATCATCCTTGCTACCCTCGACATATTTTCCATTTCTAGCGACTCTATCAACCTTAAAGTATCCTAACTTAAAGTGTCTAATAGTACAATCTCACTTTCACTTACTTAGAAGAACGCTAGTTTGAGTATAGGTATCCGAAATCAACACCTAAATCTCTCAAACTTAAGCTCTAATACCAACTTGTAACACCCTAAAATTTGAAAAGAGCAACTAATTTAAAATTTCAATAATATATCAAGTAAAGTACAAAGTCCCTTTCTACAAATCAACTCTTGAAATAACTCATATTGAATTATAGCATTAACCTCAACATTTATAAACCCAAGTCTTAAACAAGGACTAGATAAAGATTGAGTGTTACTAAACCCATTGCCAAATTGCTATCTCCAAAAGTACGGAAGGTTTCATCTGATAGTTACACTATTCTTGTGCATCTAACTAGCACTCAACTCTTCATAGTGTCGCTAGTACCATTGCCCAACAAGGACCTGATGCACATGCCGACAAATAAAAAGGTTAGGCTAACGCCTAGTGAGTTTAAGAGTTTTTAACATGAATAAATATATCGTAAAAAGGAAAGAATGTAGCTTAAATCATAATCTTTCAAATGATTTACATGAAATATGAAAACGACCTATTTTCCAATAATACACATTTTTAAAGATGAAAGCCCGAATGCAAAACATTCCTTCATGAAGTGATGTAACCCAAAACTCACTCAAAACGTGAATAGAAATCGAACTCCCAATTTATTAAAACACGGATAAAACTTTATACCCTGAAACACCCAAAACACGGGTGGGGCATAATACTCAACCCATAAATCATGGATAATAATCCATATATATAAAACGTCATAAAAAACATGGATACTAAAACTCAATACCCAAAGAAACACCTTTCCGTGATGGGGGAGACCCGATTCCATCGAATGTGGTGAGCACACAAAGTTAAGCCACTTATCAACGTTAATCGTATGACACTTCATGACATAAAAGCCTAAATTCCCCTACGACTCCTTTCAAGCTACCTCAAAGAGACAACTGACCTTAGCGAATATTACCATGAATATATCACCAAAGGCCCGACACAATCGGGGGTTACAACCATGACATTGCCTCGACAGGGCGGAAGCCCCAAACGCCCATCAACACGATAGCACAACCGGACTCAGCCCTCCTAGTGTACACTTGAAAGGTTAAGGTCATAAAACATGGGTCCCGGAGCCAAATCCTGCAACACCCAGGTGACCTTCAAGTAAAGACTGACTTACGTGCTTATGGATCCAATGCAACACAGTCTAAAATTACATGACTACACAGGAATGACCAATGCACTCGAGCATGTAATTATCATTAATATGCAACAAGATGCAAATCATAAATGGAGCTCTACATTGAGCCATTAAAACCGGACAAATGTCCTCAAGACTCTTTTAAGTCAAAAACGGGCTAAATGCTAAAAACCCAATAGACCGACAAATAATGGTTCTCATATAATAAAACGCATTTAAACAACGTTTATGTAAACACATACCTCGAAAATATGATTAGTCCAAAACTCATTACGGATTGGGATGAACGATTTTCCAATAGGGCTCATACCCTTATGTTAAAAAATATCCCTTAATACGAAAACGTGGGTTTTCCAATGATTTATAAAACCAAATACACCAAAAATGTATAAACCATTAAATAAACTTTATTCGTAGAATAAATCACCAAAAGGGACATATTTAAATTAATTTCTTATCAAAATACCCAAGAATCCCTAATGTGGGGGTTTCACAAGATTTATAAAAATCAAATATCCCAATTAAGTAAAACTCACAAAATATTCCAGCGTTTGATAATTATCAAGTAAAACACATAAACACTATAAAATGAACATTTTTGGCATGTACAACGTTTTCACAAATCAACTTGAACCCATCTTGCTAGATTTAGGCTAATCTAGATTTACCCCAATTTGAGCTTCCTTGAATCCTTCCAAAAAAAACCTAGATCCACAAGTTCCAAACATAAATACGCATATCCAAGCACTTATAATCATTCCCCAAACATGTTATTTCAAAATCTCCATTTTGACAAAAACCCTAGTTTTGACCTAACCTCCCCAAAATCCTCCAAACCGAAATTTGAGAAACATAAACACTATAAAGTCATCAATGGATAATTTATGACTCATAATAAAATTTATAAACTAGGAGGATGAACTCACCACTTTGCTTTTGGTGAAAACCTAGAAAACCCCAAATTTCTTAAAGATAGAGATGATGATGATGATGATGATGATGAGCTATTGACCTTTGCTTCCAATCCACCACCAAATACTTTTAGATATTCCCAAAACTAATAATCTCTCCTTGAAAATCTCTCAAAAACGAAACCATAGCAAAAAGAATCGTCAAAATCGGAGCTACGATGAGAGAGAGATGACCCAATGAAGAAAACCTTAGAAAATTGGGCATTTAACCCTCTGGACCCCGACCCCGACCACGACTGTGACATGTCACAATCGCATGGCAAGGTCGCCTAAAGTGTACCGAAATCCATTTTACTCCCTTGGCGACCTTAACATGCTATAGTGCCACTGGCACAGTCGCCGCGCACTATAGCATGGCCCGTGCTACGAGTTTTTCGATCGCTTTCTCGACGGCTTACCCGACCGTTTCCCAGCCGTTTTCCCAGTCGTTCCTCGATCGTTCCCCCGACCATTCCTCGACCGTTCTCTCGGAACATTTGATGTTATTATGCCAGTTATTGTGCCATTGTCATAATTTCATGGCACATTCGTTGGGACGACCGAACACTCGGTAACGCCGTTGCTATTGTGACATATGTCACAACTGCATGTCACTATAGTCGGGACTACTACCACACTTTCAGTACCATTGGTGCTATTGTGACAGATATCACAACCACATGTCACTATAGCCGAGACGACCATACTCTTAGTACCATTGGTGCTATTGTGACAAGTGTCACAACCACATGACACTATGGTCGAGATGACCATACTCTCAGTACCATTGGTGCTATTGTGACAAGTGTCACAACCATAAGGCACTATAGTCATACTCCATATGTGGTTCTTCTTTGACCGATTCACCCAATTCAACATTTTTTTCTTCAATTGGGATAAAAATCAGGATGTTACACCTCTTTCCTTTGATGATGTTTATTTATTTCATTTGTAACTCATATTAAATATTGTAACTTTTTTTTTTGTATTGTAGGAAGTTAACCGGTTAAAGTCCCAAGTTGAAGAATTGTTCCTTCGAGATGAGTGCTGACAGCAGTAGGAGTAGAACTGGAAGAAGGAGGAGGTGATCCGGAAGAAGGAGCATAAGAAGATGCTGAAATTGGTTTAGGCAACTAAGTCAAACTCAGTAATTCCCGCCGCAACTACCGCTAGAGATCTGATTATTTGTTTGGAACAATTTAATTTTTATTAGAACAACTGTATGATATTCTCACCCGAACAATTATATTGAGCTTTAATTAATGTATGATATTTGATTTACGTTTTTAGTAGGGTTTTTTTCTCTCAAAAGTTACAAGATTTACATAATTTTAAATCAATAAAAACAAAACTTTTTTTCCAACATATATTTACAATTAGATTTTAATTTGAAATATGTTCACATCACATTCTACAAATATAAAGGTTGATTTAAAAATCATAAAAATGTTATAAACAAAATTATTATGATATCAGACTATTTATTGGAACGTTCTTTTGTAAAATCATTATTCATTGAAAATTATGATGGTACCAAACTACTTCTTGTGACCTGAAAATTCACTATTTTAGTTTTTGAGTTTTAATTTCTTTGTGATGTATTTGTTAAATTTGGGAGATTAATGTTAAGTAAGAGTAATGTCGTATGATGAAAAAGAGGGTGTTACACATACTAATAGTTAGTTAAATAGCTCAGTAAATTCATAGCTTACATGTGAATATGCATTCCTCATTATGCATACACATTTAAACACCAAATAGAAGTATGCATTTATATAATTAGTTTTCGAAAACATGACTTTGAATCTCATAATCTGTCTCTTCTAGAATGGTAAGGATCATCATGCCAACGAACATTTTGTGGGTTGGTGCTCAATTTGGGTGCAACATACACATGGCCGATCACCCGTTTCGATGTCAATGCCCCTTCTCCGGCATCCCAGTGCAATCCCATACTCGTACAAAATGTACAATAACGTATGAAACATGCAAATCCATAATTTAACATTCAAACATGTTTTTGAAAACAGTAAACAAATAACATGCATGCTCTTCATAAAATATTCATGATTATAGTGTGAACATAAATATATACACAATCATATAATTTCCAAAACATAATATCATGCTTTCAACAAATCATGTCATACACTCATACTCCAAATACTTGTGCCTATATGTATGTATCCCATAATAGTCTCAGAAAAAAAAACTCACCGGATAGCATAATGCACTAACAATCTCTTTGTTTAGTGACCTACACAATGTATACCATCTAATTAATTGCCTGTTTTGCCAAAAATAAATCAACAAAAGTCAATTATGGTCATACCCGATCTGGCCTAAAATCAATATCGCCATTAAGGGGTTGTTTGTTTTTTTTCTAAAAACCTCTTAATGGCTCTTAAGTCTGAATCGTTCAGATCTTTTAACACACCACCTCTTATTAATCATAACTAAAATAAGACTTCAGACTTTAGACCTCTTAAAAAACAAACGACACCTAAGTCTCTTAAATTATCTCCTAATACTCCTTGGAACCCGATGTTATGATCCATTTAGGGTAAACGGCTAAAAAGGTTAACCCTTGATCAAACCCGGTCAACCTTGATGAAATCCGATCAACCTTGGTCAAATCCCAAGCACCAAGTTTAACGATGTCTCCTAAATGTCAGACATAATATTTCGTAGTTACATAAATCCTCCACTTTGAACTAAAGTGATCGAATAAAATGTTAAACCATTTTACGACAATCTAATCTAATTATTACATCACTTGCATTAATTAAATTTATTATTATTATATTCTCTATAAATAAATAATTGAATAAAATTAAATTTTCTTTTAAATCAGTATATATATAATTTGACATATTAATTAATTAGAAATTAAATTAACTAAACATATTTCTAACTATTAACTAAACCAGATTGAATTAAATCACTGGGCTCCACATTCTAGCCCAACCATCACCTTAGGCCCAATCAGCAAAACCCAAACCCAAGCCGGAGTGGTCCAGACCTACCCTCGTGGCTCGAGAATAATTAAGTTCGAGCTCGAGATAAACGAGCTTGAGTTCGAGTAGCTCGTTAAAAACTCGACTCATTTACACCCCTAGTCGTGGTCATACTTTTAGTCCAATTTGGTTAACATTTTTTTCGTTAAAACATCAACATAAATCCTCCTTAACTAATTAATGCCACAAGAATCCCCGTTTAAGTCGTACCATAGTGTTCTAATTTCATGGATTCGTGTTCGGTTTCGAGTTAAATACGCTACTTTCATTTCTCCGATAAAATTGATGGTCGTCAAGCCAGCATGACGATCCACCACAACTACTGAGCAACCAATGCATATCACCAAAAATAACGGAACCCTTCACTTTGTCAACTAATTTCTCCTTCGTCTCTTGTTGAATTCTTAAATAACTAAAGGGCTTTTGTTCCTGTATGAATGGCGAACCTCAAGCATATAAATCCTGTCCAAAATGGCGCATGATCTGTTACCAAATTGTGGCTGATCAACCGTTGGCACCGAATTTAAATCAGAACCCCTTTCTCAACATATATAAGGTTAATTTCAGATGTCTATATGTGATCGGTATGACTGCTTACATTTCAAATTTCACATTCCGTCGCATTGCACGGGTACAACGCTAGTATATATATATATATATATATATTTGTTATTAGTCATAACAAGGTTTAGAAAAAAGAATATAATTCGATTTGAATATAAGCAATCATATAAATCTAATAGGTTAAGAGCATCTCCAATAAATTCTTTAAAATAGAAATTTAAGAAACTTTTTTGTTTCAACAGATTTTTCTAAACTTTTTTCAAAACAGAGAAAGTAAGAGAGAAAAACTAAATTTATTCCAATTTGAAGAACTCAATAAAAACGATTGGTTTGAAAAAGTAAATGACTATTTTTTATAACAAATTATTTTTCATGTTATTTTTATCAATAAGAAATTCTTAAAATATTTATAATAAAGGAATAATATTTTATTAAACATATTATATATTGCAATAATATGATTAATACTATAATCTCACACACACCAAAAAGATGTCCAGGTGAATTCATTTTATTTTGAAGACTAAGGGGGTGTTTGGTACATGGATTTTAAAGGAATTGGAATGAATAATTCCTTTGACCAAATTTCAATTTCTTTGTTTGGTTCACATATTGATCATGATGGAATCCTTTGAATTCCATTGAATTCTACAAATCAAGAATTTCATCATTCCTTGCCTAAAGTGAAAGAATTGAATTCTATCAAAATTCTATCATCCAAACGCATGGTCAAATTTCATCAAATTTTATTTCAATTCCTTCAAAGTCAAATTCCTTCCATGAAATCCAATTCCATTATGCGAACCAAACGCCCCTAACTTCTTTTTCTTTCATTTTTTTAAATTAAAAATATTCTTAAAAAGAAATTACCCAAGAAAAATAATCATCAATCCAAGTTCCAGCATCATGTGTTTTGAAGCCCAGCCCAATCCCAAAATACCGTAAAATAACCAAAATAAAAATTGAGGTTTAACCCTAACGAATTCACCTATCAAACTTTCATCTCCTCCATATCAATCGTATTCCTTTCTCCTTCAATCTTCCGTTTAACAAACCCACCATTTTGATCCTTCAATTTACCCAAATTCCTTCTATTTTTTCCGCAAATAACCAATCGGAAAGCTGCAGCCAGGGCCGGAGAAAAGTATCGAGGAGGTTATTCTTTTCTCGATCTTCATATTCACTTACTTTTTAAGTGTTTAGATCGGCCTAGCAAAATACGAACTTCTGCCATGGAAGATGAGGGAACTCCCTCTGTTTGTATAGGGTTGTTTTCTTTTCATAAACCTCGTAAAAAGATAAGATCCCTGCTCTGATTGTTGGAATTGGCGGCCTCGGAAGGATAGTTGAAATCAAAAGGTAAAGCCTCTGCCCTTCGTTTTATTTTTCACATTCTTGTTCAACTTCATATTATTGCTTTATTTTACACAAATGAGATTGGTATTTGAAATATGTATGCATATTATCACTAAAATAAAACATTTTGTTTTTTTTTTATGTAAAAATTAACTTTTAAAATGTTCTAGTATGGTTGATAAAAAATTGAGTTTTGTTAAGTTTGGAGTCTTTTTCTTCATATATTTGTATATATATATATATATAGAGAGAGAGGGGCACATATATATATATATATAGAGAGAGAGCGCTAAGCAATTAACACGGTCTATTGCGGAAATTGCAGTCAGGACCTAGAATTGCGATAGCGGTTATTGCGGTGAGATATCGGTGAAATAGCGTTAAAAATAATAGGTTCATAAATTAATATGAATATATATATATATATATATATATATAATTTAATAATTAATATATTGTATTCCTAACACATGTCAAGTCAAATAATTCATTAATTCAAATAGCTTGAATAAGTAGCAATCAATCGAATAAACTGCTGTAAATTTTAAACTTATTCTTGTTGGCTATAAATTTAAAGCAAAAAAGTAAAAGCAATCAAATAACCTGCTGTTGTTGGAGAAGTAGCAATCAACGAGTAGGAGAAGTAGCCGATTAGGAAAGGTCTGAGTAGGAGTCGATTAGGAAAAATCAAGTAGGAGTAGAGCCGATTGGGAAAAATCGAGTTAGGAGTCGTGTGTACTGTGGAATAGCGTGCGACTGTGGTCGCTGGAGAAGAGATTGAGAGGTAGGAGTGTTAGGTTAGTCAAATTGGAAGTCCACAAAGTCCAAACATCAAAAATAAAAACAGGACCGGAAGGAAATTGAAAGCCCATAAAAAAAAAAGCCCAAATTTATAGTGATAATAATTTTGGTATTTTTGGACCGCAATTTTTCACTAAATTGCGGTGAAATTTAGGTGAATTGCGCCGCAAATTTCTCTACCGCTGTTTGCCACCGAAATTATCCTCCAGACCGAAAACCGAAATTTCACCGTATTTTCAGCGAAATTGTGCCGCAATTAACTACATAGAGAGAGAGAGAGAGGGAGAGGGAGAGGGAGGGAAGTTCAAGGGAAAACCTCAAATAACCGGAAAACTAAAGAACACCCTTATAGACATACGATGGGATAATCTAATGGTTATTATCTCAATGGCAATTTTGTAAATAAAAAGAAGTTGGGGTATATTGCATAAGACATTACGCTGCATTAGAGGGTAGAATTGGAATAAAATTATACCCTATTCCTTTTCCCGATTTTCTAGCCATAATCGGATCCACTACCAATCTATCACGCTCAAACTCAATCTCTCTCAAGAATCCCGAAATTGAACGGTTTTTCCATTACTACTCCAAAGCAATATTGGTTCCTCACCTCCATTCATATGATTTTGGGTGAAATTAGGTTAACAATCCATTACCATCTTCAATCGATCCAACCAGGTACGTTCAAAACCCATTCAATCGATCTATATTGCAGTCGATTTCGGTTTCCCGCTCATTCTTGGGTGCAATTTTCAGATCAGTAGTTAGGTTAGTGGCGGTCAATACATTACGACCTTCAATCGATCTAACCCAGGTACTGTCGTTATCCATTCAAATAGGTCTATTTTGAAGTCGATTACGGGAATAAACTCATTCTTCATTGCGATTTTCAGGTGAGTAGCAATCAGATTTGGTCAATACATTACATCACTTACATTAATTAAATTTATTATTATATTCTCTATAAATAAATAATTGAATAAAATTAAATTTTCTTTTAAATCAGTATATATATACATGTATATATAAATATAAAAAATTATAATTTGGCATATTAATTAATTAGAAATTAAATTAACTAATCATATTTCTAACTATTAACTAAACCAGATTGAATTAAATCACTGGCCTCCACATACTAGCCCAACCATCACCATGCCCAATCAGCAAAACCCAAACCCAAGCCGGAGTGGTCCAGACCCACCCTCATGGCTCGAGAATAATTAAGCTCGAGCTCAAGATAAACGAGCTCGAGTTCGAGTAGCTCCTTAAAAACTCGACTCATTTACACCCCTAGTCGTGGCCACAATTTTAGTCCAATTTGGTTCACATTTTTTTCATTAAAACATCAACATAAATCCTCCTTAACTAATTAATGGCACAAGAATCTCCGTTTAAGTCGTACCATAGTGTTCTAATTTCATGGATTCATGTTCGGTTTCGAGTTAAATACGTTACTTTCATTTCTCCGATAAAATTGATGGTCGTCGAGCCAGCATGACGACCCACCACAACTATTGAGCAACTAATGCATATCACCAAAAATAACGAAACCCTTACTTCACTTTGTCAACTAATTGCTCCTTCATCTCTTGTTGAATTCTTATATAACTAAAGGGCTTTTGTTCCTGTATGAATGGCGAACCTCAAGCATATAAATCCAGTCCAAAATGGGGCATGATCTGTTACCAAATTGTGGCCGATCAACCGTTGGCACCAAATTTAAATCAGAACCCCTTTCTCAACATATATATATATATAGTGTTTGGTTCATTTGAGAAATGGTAAATATATGAGAAATAGAGAAGTAATCCCATTCATATGGTCAAGATCGGATTTGACTAGTCAAATATTGCGGCTTTGACTGGGCAAAGTTGCGGCTTTGACTGGGCAAAGTTGCGGCTTTGACTGGGCAAAGTTGCGGCTATCCCAAAAATAGAAGGACAATTTCGTAAATTTAACAAAACAGACGGGTTGTGTTCATATATGAACATGTATAATTCACATATGAACTATATGTTCATATATGAATCAGTGCAATTCACAACTGAACTTTTTTAACTGATTCATATATGAACCTTTGTGATTCATATATGAATCAGTTGAACTAACTAACAGATTCATATATGAACCTTTGTGATTCATATATGAACCTTTGTGATTCATATATGAATCTTTGTGAATCACAAAGATTCATATATGAATCACAAAGATTCATATATGAATCAAGATTCATATATGAATCAGTTGAACTAATTAACAGATTCATATATGAACTCATCCCGTGTATTTTACGAATATACCCCTCTACCTTCTATAGACCACACAAGGAATTATCCGGTGCTTCGCGGTCAAAGCCGCAAATGTTGACCAGATGAATGGCTAAGATTACTTCTCTATTTCTCATATATATACCATTTCTCAAATGAACCTCTCCTTATATATATATATATATATATATATATATATATATAGACAGAGAGAGAGAAAGGATCATGTGAAAAAAAGAGTTAAGGTGAAAATGTAAGAAGAGATCATATATGGCCTTGGTCACTTTTGATTTCATCTCCACCCATGAATTGTGCTTCTCACGGGAATGGATCTAGTGCATCTCAGCTCCGTGCATCTAAAGGTGGAGTCCATCCAATGGTGGAGATCCTTTCTTGCTTTTCACACCATAACTTTCATTTTCACATGAACCCAACCCTATATATATATATATATATTATAGATCAAGGATGAACCTTAACAAATAAAAGAATCGAAGAACCACGAAAAAACGGATGAAAAAATATATCAAAATGGATGTCAAATTAAAGATAATAAAATTATCGATTCTTTGGTGTAATTTGTTTCACTATAATTTTTGTTATATTTCGCCAATTTTTGATTTAAAAATCATATGAGATATTTTTATAATTTTTAAAATGGTGGTTATAACCACTTTTTTAACGATAGTCATTGGATCATCTTAATCTAACGGCTTGTATGGGTTATTTGGTAAATCACTTGTGATTTTGCACTGAAATCACATGTGGTCAATGTAAGGGTGTGTGGGAGACTTGATCTGCGACCTAGGTAGGACACCTTGGTCGTGACCAAAAGCGTGTCGTAATCACATGTAAATGTAATGTAAAATTAGGGGTGACAAAAAGTGACCTAACCCGCCAACCCAAACTGTGTCATGGATGGAAAAAAGTTTGATGTCGGACGCGTTATCTTTACGATCATTCGTAGAGGTATTGAGCGTTCAAATGCACGGTTATTATTCCCCTCGGTCATTCACTCGTTACTAACCAAAGCGGGTGTGCCAAAGTTGCCCATGGAGAAAATGCTCTTGGAAAGCCTGAACGTGGACCGGTTATTGAGACGGGGCACCCATGCACCAAATCGACCGGACCTATCATCATCACCGGTTATTGAGACAGGGCACCCATACATTGAATCTACACATTATCATCATCACCCATAGGAGTCTTCTTTAATCATCTTTTGTAATGGGTTTGAGAAATTGAGCAAATAGCTAACGGTTGGAAGCTTTTGCTCACAAATCAAACCGGGTTTTTAAGTAATATATGTCTCTTTTCGTTTCAAGTTAAGATATTCAGTGATCGTTTCGTGTTATTCTCACGTATTTTTGTTACACATCAAGATTGTCCTTTGTTACATTTGGTTTTTATTTTGGTTCCATTACGGCTTTAATTCTATTACAAATTGGAAGTCCGAATAATCATTTCGGATTCACAATATTTGTTGGTTCACGGTTTGTTGTAGCTTATTAAATCCGTTTTATGTTTCCAATTTTATAAAAATCAATTGTATGTCGATTAGTTTTCCTTTAAGTCATCCCGATACTCTAAGGCATTAAAATCCCATGGAACCTTCAAGTAACCAAAGTTCGAATTCCACATTTAAAACAAGATTTTTCATCGTTTCTAATTTCGTTCTAATTTTATAATTCTCGTCTTACTTCATCATCATTTATTTCAATGCACATTAATTCCCGCAATTTAAATTCTGCAATTTATTTTCTGCATTTTAATTTTCTGTATTTTACTTACTATCAGTTAATTTCTGCAATTTATTTTAAGTCCTTTACTTTCCGTCTTTATTTCACACGACTTTATTTCTTCGTCTAAAGAGAGGTTGCTTGCAATACACTTCTATGATTTCTATCGTTGATTGTTTGAAAGCACTAATAATGTTATTTTTCTTTCTGTTATACTTAGAATCTGAATCAAGTTGGGCTAACCGTCTTAGTTCGAGGTACAAAGTTAAGTTGGGATCGAGACTGATAAAAAGATAAAACGGTGTATCAAATCGCATAATTGTCCGAAGTTATTTAAATTAAAGTTATATTTTATGTCGGACTGCAATTAATCAATTAACAACTGGTTCATTGTACGACGACTTGTTTAAGTTACATAAAATATCAACTTTAAGATAACGAAGGAATGCGATCTCATCTTTTTATCCAATTATTAATTTTACCCCAACGGATCATTGTATCTTGTGCTTCTTTTTAATTAACTTTCCAGTAGTGTTAATATTGTTTTTGAATTCGCCATCCGAGACTCGCTTTTACAGACCCGACTTTCAAAAAGAATTTTTCCACGCTTCCCTGTGGGATCGATATTCGGTACTTTGTACCACTATTACTTGTTACAAACGTTAGTAGATTGAAATGTATACTTGCATCGAGATCTACTTATTTGCATTTTAAAAATGTGTGAACACGATAAGCCGCAACACAAACCCTAATTTTGAGTTTTTGACGTGATACATATTGATGCTTCCTTCCCATATGATACGCCGATACGGACCATAGACTCGCCTCCTCTCAAAAACCTAGCCAACGACGACCATCCTTTCCTTTCCGGCAGACCAAGTTCATAAAATAGTCTAATCCTTTTTATTTTGTTTAAAGTTTTAAAAGTAAATTGGTCAACCCGTTGTCAACCCATTTATTTAATAGGTTAGGTTGAGAGAATCATAAACATGTCAACTTGTTGTCAATCCATTTAACAGACTGGGTTGGGTTGAAAATCTTAATCCGTTTAATTAAACAGGTTGGGTTGGGTTGGGTTGTGATTTTCAACCCATTTAATAAACGGGCTGAACCCGAACCTAACCCAACCAGACTCATTGCCACCCGTATATAAAATCACATGTGATCTAACCGTTCTTGTGTTCTCTCGTTTAAACCCAACTCTCCTTTTCTTTTTCTCTTTCTCTCTATATATACACGTGTGTGTGGTTATAGATAGATACATGGGGCTACGAAGTGTGGAGTGGACACTCGTGTGCTACTTAGAACCTGGGATCGACTAGATGGCACCTTATGGCGGGGTGCACAGAGCAACACCCGAAACAAAAATAAGAGAGTAGACACTAAGGATTTTAGCGTCAGATGATTAGCAACGGGTATTTATCAGTGTTAGAAAACACTAATAAATGAAGCATCAGATAGTTTGTTAGTAGCTGGTGAGAGTTAGTCGGTGAAACTACCCCCTGATGTGTTATCAGTTGATATTGATTTATCACTATCAACTGATGGTTTATCATCCGATCGTTTCCCACTAACGGGTTATCAGCCGATGGTTTTCCATTGACAGATTATTAGCTAATTGTTTTCCATCAGACCTGTAATTACTCTTTCTGTAACCATCCATTACTTATTTCTAGCAATCATTTTCATTCAATGGGAAGTTATTATCGATATTAATATATGAATGATTACGATTCTCTAAGTTCAAAAGGTAATGATTTATGTCAAAATAAAACACATATTTGAGATTATTCCTTGTGTTAATTTTCTGATACTCAGGCAGATTAGGGTTAAAATACAACTTAAGCAAAACAATCTCTCACAATCTATTTTGTATCGATCATATGTCGGGTTACCTTGGGTTGATTTTTTTTCGGGTTGGCCGGGTTGGTCGGTTTTTTGAGCACCCTACCGCTAGATTCCTTAAATGACCGATTTCACAAATCCTTCAAATATCCCACGGAATTCATTTCTTTCCGACGGAATGTTGCCCTAATCCAAATCAGCTCTCTCTCGATTTGTGCGGCTCGTGTCTACCATCTCCTCCGGTCGATCTTCATTCTCCATTCTGCAATCGCACATCAAGTATCTTCTCTTTCTCTCTCGCTTTCTCCATCTATGGCGTTCTCATCTCTCTATCTATCGCTGGTATGCTTTCTCATATCGATCACCTCTGTGCATTCCTCCATTTTCTCTCTCTCGTTGCAATTTCTGGTAGACTAGTGAAGGTTACTTAAACTAAAACCAGTATCTTCTTGTTTGTGAAGTTGATTATCGGTGGATATTGTAAGCTCTATGTGTAGCTAATTAACGGTTTTTGGATTGAATTTACTTCTGAGTTGTGTATCTTCATGTTTTTTTGTAGTCAATTTGAATATTTTTTATGAGATTTTGGTGTTTGAAGTTCTTATTTTAGTTTGAATGAGCTGTGTGAGAGTCAAAGTGATGGGATTATTGTTGATTTGTGGATGAAGATAATGATATCTTATCACACATTATCTTTTATATATTCTTTATCTATTTTAATAACAAAATACATACAAACTTGGTAGCTGCTCTAGTTTATCTCCAAATCTGTGGAATCTTTGGGAAAAACACCAAAATCTCATCAAAACTAGAGCCACCTATTAATCATCATCTTGAGGAATTCTTGAGTTTTGATTTTTGGTTGCCAAGGAGAGCATGCCTTAATTGCAATCTTGGATTGGATGCTTGTGGGTCAAGTTTTCTTTTTTCATGTTGAAAGCCAAAGTGCTAAAAGGCCATTATTGATTACCTTTTAAGGAGTGGATCAATGCATAGTTGTGCAGTCTGATTTGTTGTTTAAGGCAAAAAAAGACTTGTTCAATAGCTTTATAATTATTCATTTCAGATAGACGCCGAAAAACAACACTCAATATATAGGATGAACCTTTTCGGATAGGAACTCATGACCTCTTGGGTTTCATATCACTTGAACAACCCAGCTGTGCACTAGCTTTGAAATGGTTGTCTTCTAGTTGCAATCATATTTTGTGTTAAACCGACAATATCGAGTATCCCACAAGTTAATTAATTACCAATTAAATAGGAAGTGCTATATATATGTATATGTATATGTATATGTCCCTTTGTAGTGAAGGGATGCCAAGTGTTAAATATAATCTTCCTTACCTCACCAAAGAAGCTTTTCAACAGCAAACAAGTCACCATTCTTTATAGCTTTTAAAACTATCACCTGAGATGATAAAACATTCTATCTTTAAAACTGTCACCTGAGATGGCCAGATGCGAAAGGGTCCCCATGGTAGAGAAAATTCTTCAAGAAACATAGGCGAAATAGATAATGAGATCATAGAGCTTCCATTATTTTTTCAGTTGCATACTTCACCCAAAAAAATATGTAATTCATGTGGTTGAGATATTCTACCTATCAGATTCATATTGAGGTAAGCAAATGCAATTGCAAATGCAATTGCAAATGCAATTGCAAATGCAAAAAAATGGGAAAAAACATTAAAAACACTTACCTATTTTAAAATATTAGTAGAATTATTATATTTTAAAATGGGATTGCTTGCATCGTGGACTAATGTTTTGCCCTTTTGTCATTGAAATATTAGTAGAATTATTATTATATACTTGTTTATGATGCCTTGCCACTCTGTTTAATGAGTTGATAATAGGTAGACTTCATGATCGTCAAGTTTCCATCTATATTCATCAAGTCAAAATAGCTTTGAGCTAATTTATTTGATTTAGACTGCAAAAGTTATTGCTGTGACAACTCTACTGAGTTTAGAGCTTAGTAAGGGTCGACAACATATTTAAGGCATAGACAACTCCTTTTTGGAGGTTACCATACTAATCATCTGAGTTTTATATATATATATATATGGTCAGAAAGTGCATAGCTTTAGTTAACAAAAAAGAGGTACATTAGAAACATAAACAAAATATGAAAATTGTGGGTAGTTAACTATGATCAGACATGGGAGGACTAACACAAGTGCTCTTTATTTGTTGGATGAGGATTTCCCATTCTATGTTAATTGTATTTTTTGTTACCATGGTTTTCAAAATCGCTCGAGGCGTACGCCTCGAGGCGAGGCAGTCCAAAATCGCTCCCGAGGCTTAAGCCTCATGGCCCCTGGACGAGGCTTACGCCTCAATCTGTGAGGCGTGAGGCGTTACTGAGGCGCAAGCCTCATATACTTGTACTAGATGTTTACTTCTTTTTAAATAGAGTTAATAAAAACTGATGTTTACTTTTTTTTTTTTTAAATAGACTTGTACTACTTATAACCATTGGTCTATTTTAAAATGGTAGAAAAGTCAAAACAAAAAGCTATTGTACTTTAATTAGTTTTAAAGTACAAAATACCCAAAATGGGTGTCCTTTCCTCTTCTCAACATGAAAGAAAAGGCTGGCCATTTCTTTTCATCTCCATTTTCTCTCAATCAGTTCTCTCCTAAAACATTCATACTCCATCTTTTCTCTTCTCATTTTCTCATATTTCTCTCCCAAGAAGGTTTCTAATCTCTCAAGGAACAACCACCCAAGAGGTAAGTCTATTTTTGCTGCTGTTTTTTTGCTCACATTACTCCATATAACGACTTAGCCAAGTTTTTCACCAAGTCGTGTCATAAAGTAGGCAACTTGTTTCTTGGCCAGGGCACTTGTGGCCTCCATTTATTTGTTGCAACTCATCTAATGACCTCTCCATGAAGGAATCATAATATAGGACTATAATTTTTTTTAATTATTATTGCTGCTGTTTTTTTGCTATTTTAGTTGCTGTTGTTTTTATTATTATTGTTGCTGTTTTTTTGCTATTTTAGCTGTTATTTTTTTTTTTATTATTGTTGCTGTTTTTTTTGCTATTTTAGCTGTTGTTTGTTAAATATTATTGCTGCTGTTTTTGTTATTTTAGCTGCTGTTTTTAATTATTATTGCTGCTGTTTTTTGCCACTGTTTTTATTTTTTGTATGCGTTCAACTATTTAATGTATTTATGTTTTTTTATTTTCTATTTTACCATTTCGTAAGGTGTGGGAAGATGGCTAGTGTAAGTATAAAAACGGGATCACGTAAAGACTTGACTTGGAAATATGGGGAAGAAATTGAAGTGCCGGGGGAAGGCGGGAAAAGAGGATACAAATATATCGAGTGTAAGTTTTGTAGCAAGACAATTAAGGGAGGGGTTAAAAGAATGAAAGACCACTTCAAAATCTTAAGCCTTAATTACAAAAAAATTAAGATTTAATTAAAGTCTAAATCTATAAACATATTATCTATTACAAGTGGCAAAACTAATTGATGACAAAGCAAACCTAAGTGATGAATTGCAAAGCTACTTGATGAGTTGTCAAAACTATTGATGAATTGCCTAAGATAAGATATAGAAAGTACAAAAGCATGAGGTGGCAAGAGCATGAGATGGTAAGGATAAGTATAAAGTACAAAAGCATGAGGTGGCAAAAGATAAGTTATAACAAGTACATGACTTGTCAAGACTATGAATGAATTTGCAAATACTAGTCCATCCACGTTTGAAGGAAAAGGGAGACCGATAGCTGTCATGAACTGGTTGGATGACATGGAGAGTTGTTTTCAAACATGTCAATGTGCTCCTACTCAACAAGTAAGGTTTGCTTCAACTAAGTTTAAGTTAAATGCCCTTCATTGGTGGAAAACTATACAATCCACAAGAGGCATCGCAGAAGCAGCCACAATGTCATGGGACGAGTTTAAGGATTTGGTCTATAAAAGGTATTGTCCATATACACGAATAAAAATGATGGAAGAAGAATTCGTAAGGTTAGAACAAGGGAACAAATCTGTAGAAGACTATGTAGAAACTTTCATAGAAAAATCTCGATTCGCTACCTACTTAGTCGCTACAGAAACTCGAAAGGTGAACCGTTTTCTACTTGGCCTCATAAAAGATTTACGCAGATTTGTAAATATGTCTCAACCAAAAACTTTCCAAGAGGTTGTGGAACTAGCAACTCTAGCTGAAAAAGATTGTTATGTACCAAACAATTACAAGACCCAAGAGAAAAGAATGTTTGAGGGTAGAAATTTTAACAATCAATTTAAGAAACTCAAAAACAATACCAGGGAGTAGCGGAGAAACTGGAAAAGCTAAGGGAAGAATATTCCAAATTACTGCCGAAGAAACAAAGGAAATAACGGATGTGGTGACATGTATTTTTCTAATCAATAAACAACCTGCTCAAATATTATTTGATTCAGTAGCAAATAAATCAATGGTATCTACAAAATTCTGCATGAATTTAAATTGGTCATCTAAGAAATTAGATCAGACCATTGAAATAGAAACAGCAGATGGTAGAATTACCAAGGTAGATAAAGTATATGAAGGTTGCTCAATGGATATAGATGGAAACTATTTTACCATTAAGCTTCTACCAATGCTCCTTAGCACTTTTGATATTGTGGTAGGTATGGATTGGTTGTCTGAAAATCAAGCCCATATAGTTTGTAACAAAAAGATGGTAAAAGTCAAGAATAAAGATGGTAAGGAATTAACTATTTACGGTAGTCACAAGGAATATCCCTTCAACCTTATCTCAGTCTTAAAAGCAAGAAAATGCATCATTCATAAAGGGTGTGAAACCTATTTGGCTTATATAGTGGATGCTAAGAAGGAAAAGAAATTAGGGAAAGACATACCGATCGTATGTGAATACACGAAAGTTTTTCCAGATGATTTACCTGGATTACCACCCGATAGACAAGTAGAATTTCATATTGATTTAGTACCCGGAGCAGTACCCATAGCACGAACACCATACAGACTTGCACCTTCTGAAATGCAAGAGCTTATGAGTCAATTGCAGGAGTTGCTTGATAAAGGATTCATACGCCCAAGTTCATCACCATGGGGAGCACCAGTATTGTTCGTCAAAAAGAAAGATGGGACGATGAGAATGTGTAATGATTATCGGGAATTGAATAAAGTCACAATCAAGAATAGATATCCCTTACCCAGAATAGATGATTTGTTTGATCAGTTGCAAGGAGCAAGTTATTTTTCGAAAATAGATTTTGCTCTCAGGATATCATCAATTAAAAATACAAAAGGAAGATATCCCAAAGATAGCATTTCGAACCCGATATGGGCACTATGAATTTTTAGTTATGCCTTTTGGTCTAACTAATGCCCCAGCCGTATTTATGGATCTCATGAATCAGATATGTAAGTCATATCTGGATAAATTCATCATTGTGTTCATAGATGATATCCTCATCTATTCCAAAAGCCAAGAAGAACATGAACACCAGTTGAGAATGACATTAGAACTATTAAAGCAAGAAAAGCTTTATGCAAAATACTCAAAATGCGAATTCTGGATTCGAAAAGTTCAATTCCTAGGTCATGTAATCAATGAAATAGGTATCATGGTAGACCCAAGTAAAATTGAGTGTATAACAAAGTGGAAAACTCTGCAATCAGTAACTGAAATTCGGAGCTTTCTTGGGTTAGCCGGATACTATCGGAAATTTATCCAAGATTTCTCTAAAATAGCAATTCCCCTTACAACATTGACAAAGAAAACCAGTAATTGAATGGGGATCTTCGCAAGAGAAAGCCTTTCAGACATTAAAAGGCAAACTAAGTAGTGCACCAATTTTAAGTCTACTAGAAGGGGTTGAAGATTTTGTAGTCTACAGTGATGCATCCAAGTAAGGCTTAGGATGTGTACTCATGCAAAGAAATAAAGTAATTGCTTTTGCATCAAGACAATTAAAGGACCATGAGACACATTACCCAACACATGATCTAGAATTAGCAGCAGTAGTTTTTGCCCTAAAAATCTGGAGGCATTATTTATATGGTACTAAATGTATATTATATAAAGATCATAAAAGTCTCAAATACTTATTCGACCAGAAAGAGTTAAACATGAGACAAAGATGCTGGATGGAATTGTTAAAAGATTATGATTGTGAAATTAAATATCATCCAGGGAAAGCCAACATCGTGGCAGATATTAAGTCGAAAGGAACCCATTAACCCTATTAAGATATGCGCATTAACTATTAAGGCTACTACGAGTATATTGGAGCAAATTGGTTAAGAACAACAAGAAGCTTTAAAAGAAGAAAACCAAAAAGGGGAAAGAATTATCGGACAAATCAAACTTCTAGAAACTGACGAACATGGAATTAAAAGATTTCATGAAAGAATGTGGGTCCCAAAGGTCGGTAAATGTAGAGAAATAATTCTTGATGAAGCACACAAATCTAAATATTCTGTCCACCCTGGGAGCAATAAGATGTATAAAGACTTAAAAGCCTTATATTGGTGGCCTGGAATGAAAAAGTCCGTGGCAAATTATGTCGAGAAATGTCTTACATGTTCAAAGGTTAAAATTGAACACCAGAGACCATACGGACTATTACAGCCGTTAGATATTCCTGTTTGGAAGTGGGAAGATATTACTATGGATTTTGTGACAAAATTATCAACAACATTTAAAGGTTCTGATGCCATATGGGTGATTGTTGATCAGTTAACAAAAATAGCACATTTCCTGCCAATAAAGGAGACATATGCACTGAAGAAATTGGCCAAGATCTATATAAACGAAATAGTTTCAAGACATGGAGTGCCTCTATCAATTGTCTCAGATCGAGATAATCGTTTTACTTCAAACTTTTGGAAAAGTTTTCAGAAGGAGTTAGGATCACAAATTAAAATGAGCACAACATACCATCGTCAAACCGATGGCCAAAGCGAAAGGACGATCCAAACTTTAGAAGATATGTTGCGGGCTTGTGCAATCGATTTAAAAGGAAATTGGGATAGTCACCTACCCCTTATTGAATTTGCCTTACAATAACAGCTACCATAGTAGTATACAAGTTGCACCATTTGAAGTTTTATATGGGAGAAAATGCAGAACACCGGTGTGTTGGATGGAAGTCGGCAGAAAACAATTAGCTGGACCTGAAATTATCCAACAAACTGCGGATAAGGTAATTCAAATAAGAGAGACTTAAAGCTGCACAAGATAGGCAGAAAAGCTACGCTGACAAGAGAAGGAAACCTATTGAATTTCAGGTTGGAGACAAAGTATTACTAAAAGTATCTCCGTGGAAAGGAGTACTATGTTTTCGCAAAAAGGGTAAATTACGACCACGATATATCGGACCTTACAAGATAGAAAAGAAAGTGGGAGCAGTAGCTTATCAACTTGAATTGCCAAAAGAGCTAATGGGAATACACAATACTTTCCACGTGTCTAATTTGAAGAAATGCTTTGCGAAAGAAGATGTCGTAGTTCCAATTGATGAAATTTCGGTTGACGACAAACTCAACTTTGTAGAAGAACCCATAGCGATCACTGAACATAAAGTTAAGAAACTTCGAAACAAGGAAGTATCCTTGGTATTAGTCCACTGGGACTGTTGTCATGGATCAGAAGCAACATGGGAAGTTGAATCAGAAATGAAGAATAAGTACCCACATCTTTTTCAGTAAAATTTCGAGGACGAAATTCTTGTAATTAAAGTCTAAATCTATAAACATATTATCTATTACAAGTGGCAAAACTAATTGATGACTACCCCTTGAAAATTAATAAAAATAATATTTGACAATTTAAATTACTGTTTTAAAGCCTTCAATAGTGAAATTAAAAAAAAGTAAACTTTATTTTCTCTCACAGAAATGTAAAATCTAATGAAAAAGTAAACGTCTTTGGTTCGTGTAATGGAATTCGATGGAATTGGAATTCATCAAGGAATTTGACTTCGAAAGAACTGGAATTTGATGGAATTGACCACACATTTTGGTCGCGTTTGGTTGGATGGAATTGGAATGAAATTGGAATCTTTTTGTTTGGTTCACGGAATTCGACTTTGGAATTGGAATTGGATTTTTTTTAAGAGACTTTAGAATTGGAATTAAATATCAACAAATGACATTTTATGATTTTTCTATCATTTTCTTTAAAATTATAAATATCAGTAAGGTTATAATTCAATATGTTAAATTATTTAAATTACCGTTCATTAAATAAAAAAGAAAATTTTATCATTTAATTAAATAAAATTAACATAAAATTGTGCAAACTAAATAACCATAAATCAAATTACATTACTAATATTCGGTAACATCTGAAACTGATCACTACATACCTTAAATTACTAACATTCAAAACTGTTCACTAAATAACATCTAATAATATCCGAAATATACCTTACTTCCAAAAACCAAATTGAAGTTTTCAAATCATAATCCAAATCAACTTTCCAAAATAAACCTTACTCACTCCTCTCCATCCCTTTCTTCCAAACTCTAAAAGATTGATACGTTATTAGCTCACCTGTTATCTTCTTGATCGCTATGAACCTTTCCATTCTTGAAAGTGATTGAATTTTGGCAAGTTCAGAATTCACCATGGAAGTCTTTTTTGTTGTATATCCATCTCCGTATCTACCATATTCTTCGTTGCATTTTCAAATTTCTCCCCAAGAAGGAGAATTGCACTATGCATTCCATCAACAAGAGTATCAACTCGGGTTTTCCTCTTTTTACTACCTCGACTTGAGCCTTCTTCACTCCGCATATCCGTAGCATTATGTACATTGTGGTTACTTTTCGTGTCCTCCGTTTGTTGTTCTTGTTCCTCAAGAATTACTTGCTCCTCCATCTCGACAACATCCCTAACTCTATTTCCTTGAGCTCTATCTTTTCCGAAAACAATAGACAAATCATCTAAATGTGGAAATGTCTTGTTTTTCCATTTCGCCGCCTCTTTGTGTACCTATTTCATGCCATAAAAGCTAATTAGCAAGGTAACAAATATTAACTACAAATATAGCATGAAAACTGAAATGGTACCTTCAGGTAAGACTCCCAAACTGGTGCTTCGGCAATTACATTGTTTCACACTATCATAACCAAACCCACTCGTATTCGTCCCGTTCACCATGTTATGTACAACTTGCCAATCTTTTTTCATTGTTTTAATTCTTGACTCAATGTGCGGTTTACCCAATATATGATACTCAGGAACTGATTCTTTCATCACTTGTTCGAGATACTGTAAATATCCAGATTTAAAGCCGTTATCAGCTTTAAATCCTCCGGTATTAACCATGTTAATCAAAGCCTCCACAAGTTTGGCATCTTCAGTAGTTGTCCAATTTCGATAGTTTCTATTACGACTTCGATCCGCCATACCTATTGTTAAACAAATTAAATAATAAATAAATAACATGTAAACATAAACATGCAAATCATAATGATATGCAACATAATAAACAAAACCAAGTTGTAGCATTACAAATGGTACGCAACATAGATATCAAATTCATTACAAACCATAAAGATAAATTTCTAGCATTAAAATCATAAAGGTCAATGCGTAGCGTTCCAAGCCTCAAACATATGTTGGGCCAAATTATTTTTAAATGCAGTCCACTCGGTTGAGGTTCCAACAGAACTGACATTATCCACGACATTATCCACGTCCTGGTGTTCATCATCTTCGGTTGTTTTGTCCAACCCATCATTCTCAATCGGACCATTTGGCATTTCTCGCCTGATATGATTAAGAAGTAGACAACATGTCATTATGATCTTGTTTTTCAGATCAACGTGATAGTACGAGTTATCTTTTAAAATTCCCCACCCTGCCTTCAAAATGCCAAAACACGTTCGATGACATTTCTTGCAGAGGAATGTCTCATGTTAAAAAGTTCTTTTAGCGTGGTTGGTTGGTATCCATCCCGCCAATCATCTAAGTGATACAATTGTAAAAGACGTTTAGTTAAATACAATAATTTTAAGTTTGTATACTTTAAAAAAGAATCAATAATTATAAGTTTTTTATTTGATACACATATTTGTTCTAAAGACATTTAGTTAAATAAAATATTAGAAATATTTAAAAAAAACGAAACATTATCATTAATCTTGTAAATAGTTGGTCATTATTATTAATAAATTTCGATTCTTAGTCTTACACAAAAAAGAAAAACAAAATTTAACAACTTAAACTATAACATGTTTTAATGGTATAATAATTTAATGGTAGTGATAAAACCTTTTTAATGGTATAATTTAGAAAACTAAATACATATATGTGATATATTTTAAAAACATTATTGCTTAATTTAATAAAATAAAGATATAAAATGAAAACTATGAGAAATAAAAGAAAATAAACAATAATTTACAAGAGCATAAATTGTACATTTAAAATTATATTGAAACGCAAATAAAACTTTTGATGAATCAAAGGGATCAAAATAGAAACATTGACAAATCACAGGGACTAAAACATAAGAAAGAGAAAATGTATAGACAATTAAGTTAACGACTGTAATATTTATTTATTAATTGTTAAAATAGAAATTAGGTGTAAAAATATTATTGGTGAGACAGGCATGGCATAGGTAAAATGGGTACGGGGGATTTTTTTCCCCAGAGATATGGGTTGTTTCAGTTGCTTTCCCAAGACTCATTTTCTTAAGAGGTGTTAAGCATTTATTTATTGAACCACTATTCCATCTTTGCATCATCCTCCTGCGACAGCCAAAGCTACAAATTCAGCGTTTTCAGATAATGCAACCAACAAATCCTGATCATTATCCTCATTTCCATGCTCAAAACCCTAACCCTTGTCCCCTTCATCTGCTCTCTGGCAATGCTCACCATGCCGGTGGCGTGACCTGCTACTATCTGACAATTGGTGTTGCCTCACTGCCTGTTTATGCAACCGTAAGTTCATCTGTTGCGCAGTACGAAAACACTTTATATGCAACCATAAGTTCATCTGCCCTTGTCATTACAACTCTCCTTCTTGATTCAGAACAAATTGTAAGTATGACTGCTTACGTCTGAGCATTTATGCATTTGGTGTATCCTATGAAGTTTAGGTTCTTCGTTTGTTCAAACATTTACGTACCTAGCTTGTGCCCTATTAGTGAACTATCCTTCTATATTCATCACCCACATACAAAATCTTGTAATAATTGGTGTATGTGGCATAGTATTCTGCAAATGCTATTTTATGCTTCACTTACATACATCTGCAGTAGTTCATCTATGAGATTTGTTTTAAGTTTTAACCCCTAATGTTTGTAGGTGGGAACAGTACCCCATGATGGCCTACGACAACTACCATTGACAATTCCTACCCTAGCAGTTGGACCTACCCAAACGTCCATCCTCATCGGCCTTCGCAAAAGCTCCGAAAGAAAACAATTGAATATGCCTGGTGTGAAATCTGTAAGATCGGGTGCAACACCAAGGATGTTCTTTATCAACATGAGTTGTGGGTCGGTTATTGTTGACTATGAAACTTATGCAAGGTTGGCTTTTATGATATAAGAGTTTGAATTTTTGTAACTTTTATTATTAGATAGTGTTGTTTGACAATCTGGACTAAATCACACATGAGTTAAAACTAAAGTGTTGTTTTACACTGTGAAATAACACAATTCCTTTGAAACAATGTAGTATATTTGTTTCAAACGGTGAAATAATGTAGTATTGTTTCAAACGGTGAAACATATGAGTTAATAATTTGTAATGTCTAATGTGATTACAATGATTAATAAAAGATCTCAAAAAATATAAGGAAATTGGCTCAAAGAACCTAACTACACAAGCAACTGCACCACCAAGCCAAATCTCTCCCATTTTTGCATTTTTGGCCTAGGTCCGCAATGGCGGAGGTGTAGGTCTGCAATATACTCACAAAAAGACAAAAAAAAATGCAGATTGCAGCAGGTCCGCAATGGGTCGGGTTGACCCACCTCTGCAATTCACAACCATGGACACGTGTCGAAAGCAGAGCAAACCCTAACTGCATGGTGCAGGTCCGCAATTGCGGGCCTATTAATTTTCTTGAAAATTAAATACGAAATTATGGCACACCGGTTCCAACCCCCCCCCCCCCCCCCATTACCTTTATACAAATTCTTTATATAAACCCTTGGTCCCCCCTTATCTTCTCAAACCCCACATAGAAAATTTTCAAGTTTATTCACGCGTTTATCAGTCGGGTATTTGTCATGTGCTTCCCTAAATCCACAAGTGCCCACAATGGCTGAAGAAGAAAGTATTTCAACCTTTTTGTCGTGTGTTCATCACCGCCACCGCAAATGCGAACCTGTGGCACACACACTACACACAGATCGTTGGTTGCACCACCGGTCTAGAGGATATGATCAATGAAAAGGCTGAGTGGATCCGGAAGGGTCAAGCTCTCTATCCGGAAGGATATTAGAGCCTGATGTTGTTTTCAAATTTTTTGGTTGAACTTGTTCATGTTGTACTGGTTGTTTCGTTAAATAAAAGTCTAACTTCTTGATTACTATCTTGAGACACGAACAATATAAGAAAACGAAATTAATATTGAATTCAAATAGGTTGATTACTTAAATGGTTACTCGTTCAAGTCAACGTTTAAATCAAAAGTCTCATGTCTAAAACTTCCATAGTTATCCTCAGTA
The DNA here is from genome assembly GCA_954870635.1 of Arctium minus. Classification (NCBI taxonomy): domain Eukaryota; kingdom Viridiplantae; phylum Streptophyta; class Magnoliopsida; order Asterales; family Asteraceae; genus Arctium; species Arctium minus. Next base: position 55,068,760 of record OX941095.1, on the reverse strand, counting down.
GGCACTGGTTGAGTAGGGCGGATACCATATGTTGTTTAACTTCCCCGATTCACTGGTGCAGGTGCTTGACATTGAGCCCGAGTATGTCCGGATTGTCCACACCGAGTACATCTTCTCGGTGTGAGATCCTCACCATGAGATGGGATATGATCGTGGTTACTCGGTCTACCAGCACGTCTCTTGTAGACCGGTGGTTTAACGATCATAAGTGGGGAGTCTGGAACAACCCATGTACTAGGATGGCCAGCCGGATGTATGAGCTCTGCGTATGTTGCTCAGAAATTATCTGGTGTGAAGTAACCAAATGCCAGGTGGGCGACATCTATACACAGTTCATGTCTGGCAACGGCAATTGCATGACTGCAAGATAAACCGGAGATCTGCCATTTCTTACAAGAGCAACTATAATTATGGTAATCCACTTTCGCATCCCTATTGAAATCTTTAACTTCGTATAAACCACAACCTATTTCATTGACAATAAACCTTTCCGACTCCATCTGTCTCCTTCTAACACTTATTTCTGTTTTTGGGGTGAAAACATTTACCCATCTCGCTGCAGAAAAACGAATAATTAAAATTTTGCAAATATGTTGTGATTTTTTGTAACAAACGTAAATTTAAGTGGAGACGTGTGACTATGATAACCTGCTTTGGTCCGACGAATTGAGTACCAGTCCTGTTGAAATGATCGGAAGTAATCCATAAGGGACACGATAGGAAGTCTCCGAGCAAAACGAGACAGTGCATTGACCGACTCAGCGCTGTTTGAAGTCATTATGTTGTAACGCATTCTGGAGAAATAGGCTCGTGACCATCTCTCCTTGTCAACCTCCTTGATAGGTCGGGTTTACACCCTTCCCACACGAACCGCAAGGGTACGGTGTCGCAACAAGTAGTATGTAAGTAAGTACGAGTATCGAACCGTGGGAACTTGGTATTAATTACCACAAATCTATATCAATTATTAACTAGACTTGACAAAAAGATGTAGTTGGTAAATTATCTTTAAGAGAAGTGACTTTTACGATTAACAGAATTAACTGAGGAATGACAATATAACAATTACTGAAAGAGAAGCTGATGGTTGGTTTCATAAAAGGATTTTGTACTGAAAACCTGGTTGAATTGAATAGATGTCAACATAATTCAATGAAAATTAAATTAAAAATGATTACTACCCTTTTCCAAGCAATAACAATACTAGCAATCAAAAATGACATCTCTTTTCTCAAACTCAAAGATCAAGTTGGATTGCTTATTAAGAACAAATTTTAGATCTATGAAGAAAATGTCATATCTCTATCTTATTTTCTTCATAGGCATAAGACAAATATATCTAATCATTTTACATTCCTCTTGGACAGTAAAACAATCAAGGGATATCCCAATAACTGATCAGACTACAAAGATTCTATTCAAAATTCGTCATATGCTTCATTGATAAATTAAGTCATCAAATTACAATTCAAGCCATAAGTTTAAAGAACACCACCCATTAATCCACCAACCCCCAACACGAACTGCTTAGCTCATGTTGGGGTGAACGAAAATGATAATAAAAAGGAAAGATAACACAGATCTAAACATTGTTCTTAAAGAAAAAAAACAAATGTCTTCAAAAGTTTAACACTCCCTGAGATCTTTAATCTTGCAGCAAGGTTGTGACAAGATCGAGGATCCGTTTCCACTGAGTTTTCCCACCTTTAAGTCGTGCCTTCGTTTTCTCTTCCAAAATCGTCTCTTGTCGCCGCCGTCTTTTCTCTGCTATTCGATAATGATTAACCCTAGCAGCACCAAGCAAATAAACAACTCCAGGGCTTTTCGCGACTTATGCCGCGAGTTAAGGTCACGGCACAAGTCGCCCGCGTCTCCTAATCCACATACTGCTTCCTTTGTCTTCTTTTTTTCATCATCACGTGAACCGACTCTTAGATCGAGGCTTTTTCGATTAAAAACTTCTCTGAACTTCTCTTTTCCACAACTTGCCTTACTCTGAAATTTTCTTAATAAAATCATTAGCAATTACCATTATTTTACTCGAGAACGTGCAATTTCAACTCAATTTAGAGAATAAATAATGTCAATTTTGACATTATCACAACCCCAAACCAAGCGTTGCTTGTCCCCAAGCAAAATAGCGATAAATTAAGATAAACCATAGCAGAATAATCTTGGCATACTACATGACTGGTTATGATACATGCGTTCCATATAATTTTTGGGTGTGAGTTAACAAATATGGTCCAACTAAGATTCCGAAACTTGATAATGCACAAAAAGAAGTGTAGTCATCAATTGGGACAATCATGCCAGAGATAACTTCATATAGATTCCGACTTAAGTCTGACATGATTCAGGGGGATTTCGCTTCGACCCTACCTTACTGGATTCTCTCTTCACACTCGGACCCTAGGTTATCACACATGTTGCTCATAACTTTGGAGTTTATGTACAAAAATTCACAAGATATTAGCATTAACAACTAAGCAAGAAAAACGCACAATTGTCCAAAGAAATGATCTCGGAAGGAATCAAGCAACAAGACTAGGACTATTAGTGCGACTTCCTCGATCCTCCTACACTTCCCAAAAGATCCTCCAGGTCTTTGTAAAGGTTGTAATGGGGCTAGGCTTATGGCTAAGAAATGAAGGTAAACGGATCAAAATCCTCAATGTGACATTGAATGAACAACTAGTTTCAACCTATCCTTTCTGACCAGTTTTCTTCTTTCTACTTTAATTCCCACCTTGTTCCTTTCCATTGGTGTTCCTTTTCACACCCTTTTTCCTTTCTTTATCTACAGTTAACTGTTCTAATAGATCAGATGAGGAGATTTACACCACAGAAATTAATCACTCATGATATGAAGAAAGAAACTCTAAAAATCAACTTTCATCAAAATTCCATGAGTAATTTCTACCATTAGAATCCCTAGCTCACCCCTAAACCTATCAACAGTTACTCATGGCAAAACACAAATGAACCACATTATTACCAAGACTCTCAATCCCCAAATATTATCAAGTAAGTACTAATAGAATAATGCATCATTTTCATGATGCTCACAAAGAAAATACATATAAAGAATAATGCACCATTGCTTCAAGAAATACTTACTCAAGAACACCACAAAGAAAATGGAAGAGAGACTTACTTCTTGGGTTCAAGAGTATCAGAAATACAGAGTTTATTGAATAAAGGGTGAGCCAGACTTGTTCTTCTTGAGTTGTCCGAAAACTTGGCCTTCAATCGCTTCTCACAGAGGTGGAACAATGGAGAAATTCGAAAACTGAAATGAGAACTATGGAGGCTAGGGTTTTATTTCAGCGACCTGTTATATTTATACCCAAGAACAGAGCGGGCGGGTTATGCCGCGAGTAAAACTCGCGAGCAACCCGCGAGGCCCACTGGAATTTTAATTAAAACACAGAGACTCCCGCGGCTTATGCCGTGGGTTAATTCACGTCACTTCTCGCGAAAGCCTCTGTTAAATGGCCACTTAACAGTGGCGATAGTGACTTATGCCGCGAGCTTGGTCGCGGTAATACTCGTGAAAACCTCTGCCTCCTTCTTAAACCTGCTAAAGCTCACACTACTCCAGGAAGTGAAAAACCGCAACGAAAATCACACACAAACTAATGAAAGACAAAATTACCTAAATGATCTAAAAGAGCACAAACCTACGGTGGGTTGCCTCCCACCCAACGCTTTGTTTAGGGTCACAACTCGACCTTTTCACCTCTTCACTCCTTTGGCTCGTCCAGGTAAAAGCTAGATGCTTCTATTGGTTCCACTCCTATGTATGGTTTTACCCGTTGTCCGTTTACCTTAAACGTGGAACCGTCTTTTCCTATCAGCTCTACTGCGCCATACAGAAATACCTCCTTAACGGTGAAAGGTCCCGACCATTTAGACTTCAGTTTTCCTGGAAACAAACGTAGTCGTGAGTTAAACAATAGTACTTTCATGTTAGGAGTGATTACCTTTTTGTGTAGCCGACTATCATGGAATCTCTTTGTGCGCTCTTTATAAATGGCTGCATTCTCAAATGCGTCTTGTCTAATCTCTTCTAACTCAATAAGTTGGAGAAACCGACGTTGCCCAGTGGCTTGTAGGTTCATGTTCAAGTTCTTGATTGCCCAGAAGGCCTTATGCTCAAGCTCTACTGGAATTTGCCGAATACCAGCCGGTATGGGGTAGTACCCAACGGTGTTTTATATGCTGTCCGATATGCCCACAGTGCATCATCTAGCTTAAATGACCAATCTTTCCGGGAAGCATTGACAGTCTTTTCAAGGATTTGTTTGAGTTCCCGGTTTGATACCTCAGCTAATCCATTGGCCTATGGATGGTACGGAGTGGTCACTCTGTGCTTCACTGAATATTTCTTAAGCACCGTTTCCAAATATCGGTTACAGAAATGGCTACCCCCATCACTGATCAACGCCCTTGGAACACCAAATCTTGATAATATGTGCTTCCGCAAAAAGTTGATCACCACCTTGGAGTCATTAGTTGGAGTTGCTATTTCCTCCATCCACTTTGACACATAGTCAACTGCAACCAAGATGTATTCGTTCCGATTAGAGTTTTGGAAAGGTCCCATGAAATCTATGCCCCATACGTCGAATAGTTCAACCTCCATGAAGATGTTCATGGGCATCTCATCCTTTCTCGCAATATTCCCCATTCTCTGACATCTATCACAACGAGATATGAATTTCCTCGGATGTTTAAACATTGAGGGCCAAAAGAACCCGGACTGAAGGATTTTTGCGACTGTTCAGTCTACACTGAAATGGCCGACACATTCTAAAGAATGGCAATGGGTCAAGACATCGGCTTTCTCCTCGTTTGGAACACATCTGCGGATCATTCCATCAACACATAATTTGTAAAGATATGGGTCGTCCCAATAATACCTTTTTGCATCCGATAAAAACTTCTTCCTTTGATGGGAGTTCATATTATACGGAATAACTACTCCTACCAGATAGTTCACCAAGTCCGCATACTAAGGCTCCTCATGAATCACTTTAAACAATTGCTCATCAGGAAACGAATCATTAATGATGGATTCGTCTTTTGCTCCATTATTTTCGAGTCTCGAAAGGTGATCGGCTACTGTATTTTCTGAACCTTTTTTATCCAGAATCTCCAAATCGAATTCTTGGAGTAAAAGTACCCAACGAATAAGCCTGGGTTTTGCATCCTTCTTGATCATCAGGTATTTGAGTGTCGAGTGGTCGGTGTAAACTATTACCTTTGCACCTACCAGATATGATCTGAACTTTTCACAAGCATACACAACCGCCAAGAGCTCCTTTTCAGTAGTGGCATAGTTGACTTGAGCGTCATCTAGTGTTTTGCTAGCATAGTAGATGACATGCAACTTCTTATCTTTCTTCTGTTCTAAAACGACTCCTACTGCAGTGTCACTTGCGTCGCACATTAGAGTAAAAGGGAGACTCCAATCTGGTGCAGTGAAAATGGGTGCTGAAATCAATTCCATCTTTAACCTGTCAAAAGCATGAATGCATTCATTAGTGAATTCAAACTTCACATCTTTAAGAAGTAATGAACGCAAAGGTTTAGAGATTTTAGAAAAATCCTTTATGAACCGCCGGTAGAATTCGGCGTGACCCAAAAAACTTCTAACTCCCTTCACCGAATGTGGATAAGGTAAATTCTCGATCACGGCCACTTTTTCCTTATCAACTTCGATACCGTCTCTTGAGACTTTGTGGCCAAGCACAATCCCTTCAGTCACCATGAAGTGACACTTTTCCCAGTTCAACACTAAACTTGTTTCCTTGCATCTTTGCAAAACCGCTTCCAGATTAGCCAAACAAGTGTCAAAAGATGGTCCAAACACGGAGAAATCATCCATGAAGATTTCTATGGTCCTTTCAACCATATCTGAAAAGATTGCGATCATGCATCATTGGAAAGTAGCTGGAGCGTTACATAACCCAAACGGCATCCTCCGGTAAGCAAACGTGCCAAACGGACATGTAAATGTCGTTTTATCTTGATCCTCGGGCGCGATGGGTATCTAATTGTACCCGTAATATTCGTCTAGGAAGCAGTAATATTCGTGTCCCGCCAATCGTTCCAACATTTGATCAATAAATGGAAGAGGAAAGTGATCTTTCTTTGTAGCATCATTTAGCTTCCGGTAATCGATGCAGACTCTCCATCCAGTAACTGTCCGTGAGGGAATAAGTTCGTTGTTATTGTCCTGAACGACTGTAATTCCACCTTTCTTTGGTACAACCTGAACCGGGCTGACCCATGGACTATCCGGAATTGGATAAATTATTCCGGCATCCAAAAGTTTCAAAATCTCCTTGCGTACCACTTCATTCATATTTGGATTTAGTCGTCTTTGCGGTTGAACTACCGGTCGGTACCCTTCTTCTAGATTGATCCAATGTGTGCAAAAAGTTGGACTTAAGCCTTTTAGGTCGGCTATGGTCCACCCAATTGCAGTTTGGTGCTCACGGAGAACTCTTAGTAGCTTTTCTTTATTTACTGCACTCAAACTAGACGAGATAATCACCGGTAATGTATCCTTGTCGCCTAAGTATGCATACTCAAGATGTTTTGGAAGCTGTTTGAGTTCTAGCTTTGGAATACTCGTGATGAAGGTTTTGGAACTCTTAGTAGATTTTCTTTATTTACTGCACTCAAGATGCATACTCGTGATGAAGGTTGAGACTTTGGAATAGGTGCTCCCAATTCCTCAACTTGTGGTCTTCTTTGCCCTTTGAATGCATGTAATGCATTTAATTGCATCACCTCTTCATTTTCAGAATCTGTCTCAATACCAGTCAATGCTTTCATGAGCTGATCATCTGATACTTGTTGACTATCTGTATCCCTGAGAAGAGTATCAATAGCATCTACTCGATAACATTCATTGGTCTCTCAATGTCAAATTCCCACCCCGTACATCAATCAGAGCTCCTCCGGTGGCTAGGAATGGTCGGCCAAGGATAAGTGGTATCTCCTTGTCCTCGTCCATGTCCAGAACCACAAAATCTACCGGAAAATAGAATCTGTCCACTTTAATCAGCACATCTTCAATCACCCCATATGGGTATTTAATTGATCTATCAGCAAGCTGGAGTGTGATAGATGTCGGGTGCACTTCGCCTAATCCAAGCTTCCTGAAAATAGACAATGGCATTAGATTGATACTAGCACCTAAATCACATAAAGCTTTACTGAATTCAAAAGTCCCTATATGAACAGGAATAGTAAAACTCCCTGGATCCTTTAATTTAGGGGGAAGCTTGTGCTGAATAATGGCACTGCACTCTTCAGTAAGTGCTAATGTACCTTGTTCCTCTATCTTCCTCTTATTCGAAAGGATATCCTTCAAAAACCTCACATAAGATGGCATCTGTGCCAGTGCATCTGCAAAAGGGATATTAATATGCAATTTTTTAAACACTTCCAAAAATTTAGCAAAATTTAAATCATCCCTGTGAGCTTTTAGACGTTAGTATATGGCACTCATGGTGCTACGGGCTTGACCGGTGCCTGATCTTTCGCTCGCTCCGGCTCCTTCTTCTCTTCCTTTTTCTCCGGCTTATCCATTTCTATGCTTTCATCTACTCTCTCTTCATATTCCTCCTCTTCTACCACCACGTCCGGTTCTGTGCTCCTCTCTACTACCGGCTCTCTACTCAAATTATTGTCCAACTCTTTGCCACTTCTTAATTGGATCGCGTTACAGTTCTCTCTAGGTTGCTTCTCTGTTTGACTAGGAAATTGGCCCTTGTTTCGAGATTGCAATGCCTTCGCGATTTGTTCCACTTGCCTCTCTAAAATCTGAATCGAAGCAGTATTCTGGTCAGTTGTTGCTTTAACTGTACTCACTGAGGATGTGATTCCTTCAATTGTCGAATCCATCTTTGTCATGAATTTCATCATCATCTCTTCTATCCCCGTCTTCTTTTCAGATATTTGTCCCTCTTTCTGTCTCCTTTGGTTGTGACCTGGATGACGATAAACATTATTAGGGTTAGAAGCAGCAAAAAAATTAGAATTATTACCGAAATTTTGCTGAATTCCCACAGTCTCCTTTGAGCCATATGGTGGTTGGCTCCAAGAGAAGTTGGGATGCTTCCTCCAACCCTCATTGTAGGTGTTGGAAAAGGGATAATTCCATGGACGGTTGCGATTCTGCAGAAAATTCACTTGTTCAGAAGAGTCAAAAGATGCAATTTGATCCAACATCCCATCGTTTGGTGTCTGATTGGGAATGACAGTGCTTTTTAACTGATTAGAGATTGCAGCTAGTTGTGCCTTAATTTGCCGAAGTTCATCATTATCTTGAACTTATGCTACCCTCCGCACATCTGCCTTTGGTGTGGCATAACTGTGTTCGGCCAAATTCTCAATCAGCTCCCAGGCTTCTTCGAAAGTCTTATTCATTAAAGCTCCCCCAGTAGCAGAAGTGATATCATTCTTGAATTGAGGATGTAGTCCACCATAGAATGTCTGGATGACTACCCATCCATGAAGGCTGTGATGAGGGCATCTTTTTAGCATTCCTTTGTACCTCTCCCATGCCTCATATAGGGATTCTTGATCCCACTGAGCAAAATGAGTGATTTCAGCTAGTAACTGAGCAGTACGGCCTGGTGGAAAGAACTTATTCAAAAATGCAGTAACCATTTCGGGCCATGTATTGATAGAGTTCGGTGGTAGACTCTCTTCCCAAGTTGTTGCCCTGTCTCGAAGTGAAAATGGGAATAGCCTGAGCTTGAGGGCATCTTCAGATACTCCATTCCATTTGAAAGTGTTGCACACTTTTTTCAAATGCACGGAGATGACCATGAGGGTCTTCAGTTGGCCCCCCTCCAAATTGGTGAGTTTGGACTAATTGGATAGTCCCATTCTTGATCTCAAATGAATTGGCAGCCACAGCTGGAGCTTGAACTCCTCTTTGAGCAGCCGCCATTGTTGGAGTGGCTAGATTCCTCATAGGAACTCGAGGTGGTTGCTGTGGAAGTGGTGGTGGTGGAGGATTATTATTATTGTTGATATTCACCTCTTCTTCATTATTGCGGTCCCCCATTCTTCTAGCAGTTCTGTTTCTAGCTTCGCGTCTTAACTGCCTTGAGGTCCTTTCAATTTCCGGATCAAGGGGCTCGAGATCTCCAAAGAGTCTTCTTCTTGGCATAAACCAAAGAGAGACCTGCAATTAAAGCACAAACCTTAGATTCTAAAGATTTAAATAATAATAAGACTGAAAACTTAAAATATCTAATCTAATAATCTTTATAGACTATAGTGATATTAACACTAAACAAGTTCCCCGGCAACGGCGCCAAAAACTTGATAGGTCGGGTTTACACCCTTCCCACATGAACCGCAAGTGTACGGTGTCGCAACAAGTAGTATGTACGTAAGTACGAGTATCGAACCGTGGGAACTTGGTATTAATTACCACAAATCTATATCAATTATTAACTAGACTTGACAAAAAGAGGTAGTTGGTAAATTATCTTTAAGAGAAGTGACGTTTACGATTAACAGAATTAACTGAGGAATGACAATATAACAATTACTGAAAGAGAAGCTGAGGGTTGGTTTCATAAAAGGATTTTGTACTGAAAACCTGGTTGAATTGAATAGATGTTAACATAATTCAATGAAAATTAAATTAAAAATGATTATTACCGTTTTCCAAGCAATAACAATACTAGCAATAAAAAATGACATCTCTTTTCTCAAACTCAAAGATCAAGTTGGATTGCTTATTAAGAACAAATTTTAGATCTATGAAGAAAATGTCATATCTCTATCTTATTTTCTTCATAGGCATAAGACAAATATATCTAATCATTTTACATTCCTCTTGGACAGTAAAACAATCAAGGGATATCCCAATAACTGATCAGACTACAAAGATTCTATTCAAAATTCGTCATATGCTTCATTGATAAATTAAGTCATCAGATTACAATTCAAGCCATAAGTTTAAAGAACACCACCCATTAATCCACCAACCCCCAACACGAACTGCTTAGCTCATGTTGGGGTGATCGAAAATGATAATAAAAAGGAAAGATAACGCAGATCTAAACATTGTTCTTAAAGAAAAAAAACAAATGTCTTCAAAAGTTTAACACTCCCTGAGATCTTTAATCTTGCAGCAAGGTTGTGACAAGATCGAGGATCCGTTTCCACTGAGTTTTCCCACCTTTAAGTCACGCTCGTGCCTTCGTTTTCTCTTCCAAAATCGTCTCTTGTCGCCGCCGTCTTTTCTTTGCTATTTGATAATGATTAACCCTAGCAGCACCAAGCGAATAAACAACTCCAGGGCTTTTCACGACTTATTTTGCGAGTTAAGGTCGTGGCACAAGTCGCCCGCGTCTCCTAATCCACAGACTGCTTCCTTTGTCTTCTTTTTTTCATCAGCACGTGAACCGACTCTTAGATCGAGGCTTTTTAGATTAAAAACTTCTCTGAACTTCTCTTTTCCACAACTTGCCTTACTCTGAAATTTTCTTAATAAAATCATTAGAAATTACCATTATTTTACTCGAGAACGTGCAATTTCAACTCAATTTAGAGAATAAATAATGTCAATTTTGACATTATCACTCGTACATAAGTGGATCTCCTACAGGTAGAGCGCCTCGTAGAGCTGCCATTTTAACTTCAAAATCCTCCACCGTGTATGCTTTACACACCTTCCAAAACATAGTCGTCTTATATTTGACCCTATTGTCCATAGTTTTTACGTTCATCATCAAATGGCGACAACACAAACCATGATGGGCACTTGGGTACACCGTGTTGATAACTTAGTTTGTTGACCCTGCCCGGTCGAATACGAACACCAACCCTTCCGGTTCTCCGATACATTGCTTCAACATCGTCAAAAACCAAGTCCACGCCTCCCCGCTTTCAGACCTACCCACTCCGAAAGCGACGAGCACAATTGGGTTATTGGTGTCCATAGAAACAACTAAAACCATTGTGCCTAAGTAAGGACCCTTCAAATGAGCGTCATCTATTAAAAGAACACGACGCAAATGTCCCACAAATGACCGAATCTACATAAATTACGTGGTTTAGACATTAGAAAATTACAGACAATATCTGTCAATGCAAAAAAATATAGTGGAATTGGCTAAACATTAGAAAATGCGTACTGTGCAACCAAGGGCAGCAAAACACGTCTCAAAACGTCCTGTATTATCTGTCTTTATTCGGGTAATAGTACCAGGATTATGAAGCTCCAAATTATAGAAAAATGCAGGGAGACGGCTAAACGATTCGTGGGGGTTACCCCGCATCATGGTTGGCGCATATGCTTTCGCACGCCAAGCTTGCCGATACGAGACATCTATGTGCATATGCTCTTTCATGTCATTCACAATGTCGGATCCACGGAGTCCCCTGTTTTCATCCTGCACTTTAGGCAAAATTATATTGCCCAATACTCTTCTCTTGGCATTACAGTAGTTGGGATGTATATGGGTCCTTGAACAATTGTGTACATCATGCATAGTTCCTACGTGAAACAGAGTGGTATTTTGATACATGTCGCATAAATACGCCAGTGACAGTTACCATGCACACATCTCGCCTCGTATCGGGTTTTTGAAGATCTGTCAACTTTAAACTCAAAACCCTCTTCAAGAAACTTCATCCTGAGAGCCAGTGTCATTTCATCTTTCGTCAGAAATACTTCTCCCGCATTCACTCTTCTACTACAAGTGTAAGATACGGGCGCATCGTTAGGTGTGATGACAGGCTCTTCGTCTTCTAAAAGGGAGGGAGGCATACCAAAGAAATCATTTATCCCACCAAATGATTTAACAGGACTGGTTTCAGACGTTTCTTCTTCTTCATCCGTATCAATACCAGAAAGACCCAAGTGATAAACATGAGACTTATCGTCATCTTGATGAAATTCTTCTTCGTCTTCATCTTCATGTTCTTCTCGTTGTTCTACCGCTTCTTCGTCTTCCTGTTCTTCTCGTTGTTCTACCGGTTCTTCTGTCTCCGGAACAAAATCGGGGTTATAGTCACTAAGACCATAACTATGTTCAGGAAGAAAATCGGAGCCAACCTCATACGCATGCTACATTTCAGAATCAAACTGAGGCACGTAAGAAGATTGACTCTGCTCGGGAGCATACACATCCGGCTCGCCTCCGATGTTCGAACTACCACCAACATTGCTTTCGCCGCACATCGTCACATCGGCATACACGTAAAGTGTTAGTGGATTTCTTACACCGACAACATATTGCAGGAAACACGAAACATCTTCAGTGTCTCGTAACTCATATAGTTGGCCATCATGTTTGTACCGGATTCTGGTCATACCAATAGTAGAGTCCATACCACATTTGTCTTGAACATAACTAACCAACCTAGAATGTATGATGTTTAATGGCACCATGGCGTGAACCATCAGTTGATCAGTAAAATACTCCCACTCTTGATCATTTTGTTGCCAATAACCTCCACCCAAAATACGTAACTTTATTTTTTGAGACACAAAACTCATTTTTAAGAAAAAACAGTTCGAACGAAGAAAAACCTCATATTGCAACTTTGCCTCTCTTCCATTTTCATCGTTGCTATTCTTATAGGCTAAATTCACCGAATCAAGTTGTACAAAAACATTCATTTGATTTGACTACTTAATTGTACAATTGAAAATTATCTGGGAAAAAAATAGTGCAAAGTCGCAACAAAAACGTACGTCAAAAACGTGAAAAACACAATAAATTACTGAAAATTGCGGACCTGGAGTGTGGATGCGGAGCTGGAATGGTCTAGGGTTAACAGGAAGTGGACACGTGTGGCCTAGGTCCGAAATTGCGGATGTGGACCTAGGTCCGCAATTGCAGACCTACACCATGCAGTGCGGACCTGCCAACTTAAGTTAGGGTTTGCTCTGCTTTCGACACGTGTCCATGGTTGCGGATTGCGGAGGTGGGTCAATCGGACCCATTGCGGACCTGCCATAATCCACATTTTTTTTTGTCTTTTTGTGAGTATATTGCGGACCTACACATCCGCCATTGCGGATCTAGGGTCAGAAATGCAAAAATAGGAGATATTTGGCTTGGAGGTGCAATTGCTTATGTAGTTAGGCTATTTGAGCCAATTTCCCAAAACTATAATGTTATTAATGTCAAATTTAATAAAAACGAATAAAATGCTCGCTTTTTTATATAATTTATTTAATTTAATTTTGTATTGTAATTGAAATATTTTAGTTAAGATGGTGATAGGTTACAATAAAAAACCTATAATAACAAAAAATAAAATCAAATATAAGAATTTTCACTTATAATCGGTGTTTGTTAATTTGCCTATATAAGTGACGATATTGACTCTAATAAACACACACAAATTAAACATAGTGATCGACCTTCAAATGATGCTTGTGATATTGGCATGTCTCTTGGTGCCAGATCTCTTACACCTCTTGTATTAGTTCATTGATCAAAGAAGAAACCAATCATGTAACATATTGAATGATGAGTGCTTCAAGTCGTTCGATGACCAAAAAGTCTCCACAGAATTTGTCGGTGATATGATCAAGGGATGCAATAACTTAGGTATTAAAGAGTACAGGTTTCTCTTGCGAGCCATAGTTAGGTTTGGTATCGGAGAAGATACTTATAATCCAAGAAACTTCTTCGTAGGTCATGGGACAAACCCTAGAATAAGCGATATTATATTTCAAATGGACGAGTTTTATTCAGAAACCCTAGATAGGTTATTTAGTCGATTTAGGGTTTATCCACAAGACATTGACATGCTTGTCGTCAGTGTTTCAGTGGTGGCTTTAGTGCCATCACTAACATCTCGAATCATCAACCATTACAAAATGAGAGAATATATCAAATCTTTCAAACTCCCCGGGAATGGGATGCGGTGCAAGTCTAATATCCATCAATCTTGTTCAAAAAGTTGTTCAAAACTCATCGCAACAAATTCGCGCTCGTCTTAACCTCAGAGTCAATCGCACCAAACGGGTACAACGACAATGAGAATTCCATGATTCTCACCAACTGTTTGTTTTGATGTGGGGGTCGTTCGGTGCTCTTAACCAACAAAAAGACCCTAGAAAAGGGGAAAAATCCTCTCTCCCCATACCGGTCCCACCAATAAGATTTTTACACCTCATTTCTATTTAATAATTAATAAATAAATATTACAGTTGGTAACGTCGTTAGCTAAACTCCTTCAAGGAAGAAATAGATTGTAGAGAGAGAATGTACAGTTTAATGAAAGGTAAACTACAATTTTAATCCCTGTGATTTATCAAATTTATATTTTTTTTTTCATTTTAAAACTAATACATTTTTTATTTGTAAAATACAAGTTATATTTTTCTTGAATTTCACTATTGAAAGCTTTAAAACAGTAATTTTAATTGTCAAATGTTTTTTTTTTATTAATTTTCAAGGGGCGTTTTTTATTTTATTAATAATTAAACTAGATTTAAAATTGAAAATTATTTTATTTTTAAAAACAAAAAAACACGAATACATTTTAAGTATGAAACAATTAAAAGACGTTTAGTTAAATACAATAATTTTAAGTTTATATATTTTAAAAAAGAATCAATAATTATAAGTAGGGGTGAGCATCAGGCAAATTGGGCGGGTTCGAGTGAGAAAATCAATAACCCGATCAGATTTCAGATATGGAAACCAAGCCCCAAACTTTGGATCTCAGATTTCGGCTTACTTCGGGTTCAGGTTCCTCGGGTTTCGGATTGGGTTTGGTCAGGTTTCGGGTATAATTATATGCAAAAAATTATAATATTCGATCATTTTTTAAGATAAACTCAATCGGTTGAGAGGATTGATAAATTGATAGTAGGTTTAGTCTCTATAAAAGATGGACCAGAATTTATGATTTTTAAAGAATAATTTGATAAATAAATATATTTATATAATACATACATATATATATATATCGGGTTTTCGGACGGGTCAGGTGGCGAGAAATCAAACCCAACCCGAACCCAAATACTCCCCCCCTACAAATTCGGGATTCGGATTTTTGGATTTCGGGGGATTCGGGTTTTACACAAACACCTCAATTGTAGTTCGGGTTCGGTTCGGGTTTTTGGACAATTCGGGGTTTGCACACCCCTAATTATAAGCTTTTTATTTGATACACATATTTGTTTTAAAGACATTTAGGCCTTGTTTGGAAAAGGCTTAATAGGCTTAATAAGCCTGGGAACTTATTCGCTAAGTTGTACCTAGATGTTTGTCAACAACTTATTGATTTAGTTGAGAGCTTATTCGCTCAGCATAATGAGGTATGCTTTATCAGGACAACCACTCACTTTCCATCTCTACCCTTCTCATAACAAATGCACCCTATGCTCTCCCATACAACAAAAACGTCGCCATCTCCATCTTCAATGGTTCTTCCCATCCCCCTCCTTCCATTCAATTATTTTGTTCACTGATTTTGATTTTTATAAGGGAGCGATTTCACTCTGAGAAAGAATACGAATGAAAATATGGCAAATATAAAGAAACTGAAGGATGTGTGAAAGAAATAGCAGGTGTGGATGGATGAAGAAAGAAATCGAAGGATGCGTGAAAGAAAGAAATCAAAGGTTAGCAGGTGTGTTCATATCGTGTGTGTGTGTATGTGTGAAAATGCGATAATAGGAAGAAACCCTAGAAACAATTGAAACCTGAATCATAGGTTTTCCAAGGATTGGAACAGAGGCTTGCCTTGGAATCTGGATGATGCGTAGCGATTAGATATTATCCCTAGTACTTGGCTTCTGAATTTTTTCGATCGACGTAAAGATAAGATAAAGCGGCGTAACTCACCGCCATTGCCATTGTTATGGCGGCTCCATAGACTTGGAACAAGAGGCTTGCCTTCATTTATGTACTTAAAATTTTGTTTATGAACTTATTTATTTTAAAATTTGTTTAAATTGATAATATTTATTGTTCATAATTGTAACACCCGTAATTTTCGGTAAGCAAATGTCACCTGGACGTTTCTGTGACTTGTAAACAGTGGGGTTTTGTTGGGAAATGTTTTGTTTAAAGTCCCTTGGAGTATCGGGAGTATTGACAGTGAAAAAGTCGAGTTTCGGGGCTCCGGAAAGGTCCTGCGACAATGCCCGGCGACTATGACAGTGTCATAGTCACACTGTCACAGTCGTAGGGAAGGTACCGTGGCCTGGGGGAAGATGGTGACATTGCCCAATGTCGCACCAGGGCACCAGGGTGCTGTTAAGTTCGGGATTTCTGCCTAACTTCTCATTTCTCTTCTCCAAACTCTCCCCTTTCTCTCCCAAAACGTTTTCCCTCTTCTCCCTTCAAACCCTAACTCATATTTGGCTCAAACCCATGTATTTTATGAAGATGAAACTCCATCAAGTGGTAAAATGGAAAGCTTTGGTCAAGGATTCACCATCTCCATCTTCTTCTTCAACCTCAAAACTCATTTTTGGGTTTTCTAGGTTTTCGTCAAACCTAAGTGGTTTTTGAGGTTTTGGCTTGGAGGATTCAAGTTTCGTCAAGGAAGCTCAAAACGGGGTAAAATCTAGATTTAGCCTAAAATCTAGCAAGGTGAGTTCAAGTTGATTTGTGAAAACGTTGTACATGCCAAAATGCATATTTTAAAGTGTTTTGTGTTTTACATGAAATTGTTAACTGCTGATAAGTTTTGGGTACTTGGAAGTGTTTAACTTTATAAACTCATATAATACACATCTTTGGGCATTTTGACAAATAAATCATTTTGATATGATTCCTTGATGATATATCCTATAAATGAAGGTCATTTTACGTAATTGTCCCTCTTGGTGCATATTAGCTTATAAACCGTTGGAAAATGCATATCTTTGAGTTATAGGACATTTTGGAAGCATGAAGGGAATGAGTTCATTTGGAAAACGTCTTGTTTCAACCAATGAGGGGTTTTTGGGTTAATTACCCTTTTGAGTTATTGTGGTTGCACAACCGTTGGTTAAAGGGGTTTTATTGTCTACGTCGATATTTACTGTACGAGCAAGTGCTTTTGTGGAGTCTTGGCTCGGTCTTGACTAAGATGTGTCGTGAGGACATTTGTCCGGCTTAATGGCTATTTTAAAGTTTTGAGTTCGACGACGTTTATTTCGTGTCGTTTGGGAGTTACATGTTTTGGATGCGTTAGTTCATCCGTTGGAGTTATGTAATGTTTTAGACAGTAATGCAATGGATCAATAGGCATAGAGGTCGGCTTTATCGTACACGTGGGTAATAGGCGTTGGTGATACGATGTAAGTCCTAAATAATCCAGCGTGTCAAGGATGGTGAGATCCCAAGGTAAAGACCTGGATAGGGTTGAACTTGGTGATTATTTGAGGCTAAAGACTTGGATAGAGTTGAACCCACGATTGTACTGAACTAAAGACTTGGATAGAGTTGTTGTTCAAATGGCTAAAGACCTGGACAGGGTTGATGCCTATTATGACTAAAGACCTGGATAGGGTTGATGTCTACCGTGACTAAAGACTTGGATAGAGTTGATGTCATTGGTTGTCCACCTTGAGGACGATCCCAAGGTAAAGACCTGGATAGGGTTGAACTTGGTGATTCTTTAGGGCTAAAGACTTGGATAGAGTTGAACCCACGATTGTGCCGAACTAAAGACTTGGATAGAGTTGGTGTTCAAATGACTAAAGACCTGGATAGGGTTGATGTCTACCGCGACTAAAGACTTGGATAGAGTTGATGTCATTGGTTTCCACCTTGAAGACATGCGTATAACATGGATACGTGGCATACTTTAGTGTTCCTGCCACGTTCAATGGAAACGGGTCTCCCCCGTCACCGAAGGGTGTTGTTTTGGGTATTGAGTTATATTATCCAGGGGTTCGGTGACGTTTTGTTTATATGGGCTCTTATCCCTTGTTTTTGGGTTGAGTATTATGTCCCGCCCGTGTTTTGGGTGTTTCGGGACATAAATTTTTATCCGTGTTTCATAAATTGGGAGTCCGCTTTCTATTCTCATTTTGAGGGAGTATTGGGTTAAATTCGAGTTACGAAAGAACATTTGATTTTGGGGTCTTGTCCTTGAGGTAATTTGGATCGGAAAACGTTTATAATGATATTTATTTTCCTAACATGCATATTATTGGAAAGCGAGTCGTTTTCATATGTGAGACATACCAAATTAAAAGATTATGATTTAAATTGCATTACTCCTTTTCAACGATATCTTTATTCATGTTGAAAACTCTTGAACTCACTAGGCGTTAGCCTAACCTTTTATTTGTCGGCATGTGCAACAGGGTTCGGTTGGGAATAACTCTATTGACACTATGCAGAGAGGAGCGTTAGTTGTATGCTCGAGAAGTGGTTATCTTAGGGGAGTCTTCCGCACTTATTTCGGGAAGAGCAGATTATAGTTGGGATTAAGCAACACCGGACTTTGGTCTAATCCTGGTATAAGACCGGAATTTATATTTGTTGAGGTTAAATATGAAGTTTTATTTTGGAGATTTGTCTTTTACTTGATGAAATGTCGAAATTTTAATTAGTTGCTCATATCAAATCTGAGGGTGTTACAATAATCAACCATTCAGCACATTTACTAAACAGTTATATTAATCAGTCCTTAATAAAATCAGGGTTAAAATAGTCATTTCTGACATTCAGACAGTTTATTTAACACAACAAACAAACAACAAGGTATCTCAATCCATACAGATAGATTAGTTCATACAGTCGACTTTATCTATACAGGACTTAATGGAAAACCAACCAAACAACCCCTTAGTTAAATAAAATATTAGAAATATTTAAATAAATAAAAAACGAAACATCATCATAAATCTTGTAAATAGTTGGTCATTATTATTAATATACATAGATAAATTTGGATTTTTAGTCTTACGTAAGAAAGAAAAAGAAAATTTAAAACCAACTAAAACTATAAAATGTTATTTTTTTTGTATTAGTCTAGATGGTCTTGTAGAAATATATCGGATAAATTTCAAATATTATAAAAATGTCTGATATTATACTAATTTCAATTGTACTGATAAAACTTTTCTAATGATATAATTTGTAAAATTAAATACATATTTATAATATATTTTTAGTTAAAACATTATTGTTTAATTTAATATAATAAAGATATAAAATGAAGAGAGAATTACAGTTTTGGTCCTTAAGGTTTCGTATTTTCTTTGAAAGGAGAACCTATACTTCAATATCTCAAATAGTGGTCCCTGATTTTTGAATTTTGCTCTGAAAGAAGGACCTCTTCACTAACCCAGTTAAAAAGCTTTGTTAGAGTCAGGGGTATTTTCGTCAAACAATGTATTATCCCTCTTTTTGCACTTTTTTGTTTTTCTATATTTTTGTTAAAACCTTAAATCTACAGGACCTGTTATGTAATTTATATATATATATATAGACACATAAACGATTTCTAAGTTTTCACAGGGACCATCATGCTCACCAAGATGTCTTTAACAATACACATGTGTGTATTGTTAACACAGACCACAGGGACGATCGTTCTCCTCCACGACCATAGGGATGACGATCTGCCAACCAAACTCCATCACTTGCCAAACACATAGACCATCGTATCTTCTCCAAATCAAAGGGACGTGGTGGATCACCAAATCATAGGGAAGAACTTCCACAAATTCCGGTTGTGACCATCGTCCCCTCCACACCTCCACTCCTCATCTTCGGCAACACCTTTTCCTCGCCTCAATCATAACCCACCATCACATGTGATCGATTCTCGATTACAAACATCTCATCCTTATACCACGACAGCAAAAACATCTCACCATCCTCTATTATCACTCTTCTCTCACCTATGGGAGACGTCGACAGCGACATCACCGGTGGAAATGATGGAAGGGGTGGTTTACGGCGGTGGTGTGGGTCATGATTCAATCACGTACTTAGATTATCACCACCATAATAAATTAAGTCTTTACACACAAATTAACAAATCAAAGTGAGGCTTAAGGGAGTGATGGTTCAGGGGACGGAGAGGTTGGAAAAACGTTGTAGCCTCCCTCCCTGTGGTTTGTGTGCACATCGTTCATCCTCGTGTTCACTGTAAAACCTGGTGGCCTTCGTCCCTATGGTCTGTGTGCCTTCATATTACACCCTTTGATGAGGATGGGTTAATGAAGAGGTCATGTGTGTATATGTGTATATATATATATATATATATGTGTGTGTGTGTGTGTGTGTGTGTGTCTGTATACACCCATTTGGTTAACCTATTTGCTAAAAATGATCTGTGGTTAACCATGATCAGTGCTCAATGGTATGTGTATGTTTTATTATATGTGTGTGTGTATATATATATATATATATATATGTATGTGGGTTTTTCACAGGGATGTGTGTATATATATATGTATGTATATATACATACATATATGTATGTGGATTTTTCACATAGATGTGTGTATATATGTGTATATGTATATATATGAGAATATGTATGTGGGTTTTTGGATGTTGATGATGATATGTATTATATGGTTAATTACAAAACAGGTCCTTATATTTTTTTTGGCTTTAACAAAAATATAGAAAAACAAAAAAATTACAAAAAAAGGAAGAATGCATGGTTTGACGAAAATATCCCTGACTTTAACCAAGTTTTTTAACGAAGTTAGTGAGGAGGTCCTCCTTTCAGAGCAAATACCAAACCTCAGGGACCACTATTTAAGATACGGAAGTATAGGTCCTCCTTTCAAAGAAAATACGAAACCTTAAGGACCAAAACTGTAATTCTCTCTAAAATGAAAACTAAAAGAGGTATGAGAGATAAAAGAAGGGAAAAGTTCAAAAAAAACCCAATGGACTTTAGTGTTTGGAGTGATTAAGTCCCTGGACAATTTTTTGAACAAATAAGTCATTGGACATTTCAAAACCTGTTAAATAAATCCTTGAACTTTTAGTAACTTGTTGAATACATTCTTATTATTTGAAAATGTAACTTGCAACCTAAATAGCAGGTAAAACTACAAATTAAAAGAAAAAGGTCACCTACTTTATTCTTATACAAATTAAAAATAGGGAAATTAACTAAAATATTCAATCTCATTAACCAAATTAATTTTTAACCACTTTTCTAAACTTTTTCCTTAAAATAGTCAAAGTTTGCACAAAATGTTTTTTTTTCTTGTGTAACGTGTTTTTTTCTCAAAGAAATTAAAAAAAACATTCTTACATAAAAAATTTTATATGTAATGATTCACTTGCTTATACTTTTGGAAAGAATTTACGCTTTGCACCCTTATAAAATTATAATTAGTTATTTAATTTATTTTATTCTATAATTTTTTCATTTTTCATTTTATTATATTAACACACATAATCATATATTAATTAAAATTTATTAAAAAATTAGTTACAAATTACATCATTATAATCGTTTCGTTAATACGTTCAAAATGAACTCAAGATTGTTTTTTTTAATTAATCTTATATTATTTAATATCATAAATATATACGAATTATTTTCAGTACTTACACTTTATACCTTTATAGTTACAGATTAATCTTATATTTTTAAATAAATAACCCTAAAGGATAGAAAGTGTAAGTATTAAATATAATTCGTAAGTATCTATGATATTTAATAATATCAGATTAAATAAAAAAATCAATATTAGGCTCATTTTAAACGTATTGACGAGAAAATTATAATGGTGTAATTTGTAAAAAACGTATTTTTTAATGAATTTTAGTTAATATACGATTACGTGTGTTAATATAATAAAGAAATAAAATGAAAAAAAAGTATAAGATATAAAGTAAATTAAATAAGAAATTATAAAGATGTTTTCTATTTTTTTTCTTGTTCTTGCCAAAAACAATTATTAAGGCAAAAGAAATTATGCCTAAACTTTGACTATTTAAATTTTTTTTTTGAAAAGTGCTTAAAAATGAATTTGGTTGATGAGATTGACTATTTTAGTTGATTTCTCTATTTTTTTATTTGTAGGGGAATAAAGTCGGTGACATCTTTTTTTCTTTTTTTCAATTTTTAGTTTTACCTGTTTTGTTTTGTAGGTTGCAATTTACATTTTTAAGTAATAAGAATGTATTTAACAGGTTTTGAAAAGTCCAAGGTTTTATTTACTATGTTTTGAATTGTCTAAGAACTTATTTATTTCAAAAAATTGTCCAAGGATTTAATCACTCCAAACACTAAAGTCCATTGGATTTTTTTAAACTTTTCCCATAAAAGAAAATAAACAAGAATTTACAAGAGCATAAGTTGTACATTTAAAATTAAAATTGAAACGTAAATAAAACTTTTGATGAATGAAATGAGTCGAAATAGAAATTTTGACAAATCATAGGGACTAAACACATGAGAGAGAAAATGTATAGATGATTATTACACATTAGAAATAACGTGTAAAAATCTTATTGGTGAGACAGGAGATTTTTATCCGAGTTTTAGAGCAAGCCCCCTAAATTTTAGGAACCAATTTTACTTATATATGGTGCTTGATTTATATAAATCTGTGAATTCTCATCAATAAAAACCTATTTATTTTCTTTCATAATCAAAAGTTATTTAATTTCATAATTTGTCGATCAAAAATAAAAATCACTTTTTAAAATTCTTCTCATTTTATTATTTATAAACATTTTTTTGTTGTTTTTAGATTTTTAACATCACATAAACTTTTATATTTTATTTTGCTTATTACTCGTTTCAAATGATATACAGTTTTAGTACGGATATAAGATATATGCTCTTCAAAATCTCCAACCCAAAGCTCAAATATTAGGGGTTAGTTGTTTACTTCTTAATGGTTCCATTAAGAGACAACCTCTGAATCGCTAAGAGGTAAATCTTGTTTGGCAAAAAAAGGGTTGTCTCTTAATGGCTCAAAAATCCTCTGAATGATTTTGTATCTTGACCCTCCCTTACCATTAAGCGCCCTGATTTCATCATGAACAATTAACAAACAACCATATTTCATTTTACAATAAATCATGAAAACCTCTTAATAATTCAGACAACTTAATCTTTCTTAATCTTTCTGCACTAAACCATTCAGCAACTGTAAAACAACCCTGATAGAAACTTGCTTGAATTGCATGCTCGCATGAACACCCATAGAAACATATAAAACTAAACTATCAGCAAACTAAACTGAATTCAGTACATTCTTCCACAAAGTCCCTACAAATTCAAAATAAATTGTAAACATTACAACTTATAGTTCTAGTTCAAAAGCCACCCATCACTCTAGTATCTCTTCTAGTAAGGTTTTGCTAACAGTGCTTGTGATTGCCTCTCGTACCTGAATCCACTGGCTTTCGAGTCGTCCGCAGACCAAACGAAGATGCCGTTGAGTTTTCCCCGACTCCTGAGCTTCTCACAGGCCGTAAAGAAGCCGTTGTACGGCTTCAAACCGCCACTCGTATCGGTGCTGAAGCTCACCAACATCTTCCCACCATCATAATTAGATGCCTGTGTATCGAAGTAACTCAGAAACTGAGCCACAGTGGTGC
Source organism: Arctium minus (assembly GCA_954870635.1). Lineage (NCBI taxonomy): Eukaryota > Viridiplantae > Streptophyta > Magnoliopsida > Asterales > Asteraceae > Arctium > Arctium minus. Next base: position 55,045,211 of record OX941095.1, on the reverse strand, counting down.
CCTTATCGTACGCGTAAAACTGGAAATTAACGTAGTCGAAAACGTGCCCATAACTCCTCCATAGACCCAAGTAGTGCCTCTGAACCTCACCATCATCATACGGAGCAATCGAAGCGAATGAAATGACTCGATTGTTCTTCAGAATCGTCACAAGCCGACCCACACACTGCGCGAAGGTGTCGGGATGAGCACTACCATCGAAATGCTCGTAGTCGATATCGATCCCATCTAAATGGTACTGTTTTATAACTCGCGTGAGAGAAGAAACAGCGTTCGATACCCACGAATCCACCGAGGAAGCGGTGAAAACAGCGTGTCGTTGATCTCCGACACTGTCCCCTCCGAGGCTTAACGCGACCTTAACGTTCGAATGTTGGCGCTTGATCGAAAGGACCCGAGAGGGGGTAAGATTTTCGGTGTCCCAGAAGACATTGAACCTTCCGTTGGTGGGTGAGGGAGAGGATTGATCAGTGGTGTAATCGATGGCGAAAGAGAGGATGAAATGGAACTCGATATTAGGGTTTACGGGTACATCGGAAAATCCGACATTTTTGAAGTTAGCTCCAATGTACTCGCGAAAAACAGCAGCTCGAGTGAGTATTTGAGCGCCATGAGACACAAGAATGATGATTAGAGCGAAATAAGGCTTCCAGAGGCTCATGTTTGTGTACTCATCAAGTTTCTGGCTTCATGTATAAATACTAGCTTCCAGCAGAATTTTGATCATGACTTTTTCCAAGCAAGCCACATCACCTAAATTATGGAATTTGCATCAAAGGTGAACTTAAATTTATCACCTTTTTGTCTCTTAATTTTGGAAGATTATAGTGCCTGCAATATACAAATGTTCAACTACGACAATATTTAACTTATTTTCGGGGGATTTCTATCTGTTTTATAAGAAAAACGACGATGGTAGTGACCACAGTCATATACAGACAGCAATTAATAATTAAGCTAAATACTACGGTTGCATTTTTAAATAAATAAATATATAGAGGGAGGTGAAACGGAAAATCTCAAAAAAATATAAATCTGAGGAACACCCTGATAGTCCTTTATCTGAACGGTATGCACTTGTCCATAAAAGTAAATTAAGTTGTTTTTTTGTTTTTATGCACGTTTGCATGATACAAATTACTTGTGTCTAGATGATATGGTGTTCCTCAGTTTTCCATTTCTTGAGATTTTTCCCTGAACCTGACCCTATATAGAGATATTCTTTTGTATACCAAAAAAATGTTGGAAAAGCTTGTAAACCAATCTAGACCATTGATTTAAGTGATAAAAGATATTCTTTTTTTCTTTAATATTCTTTAGGAGATACGGGTAGTTGTAACCGCCTCCATCCTAACCGTTGATTGTTTAATCGTGTGGTGTAGATTGGTTTACAAGGTTTATAACCTTTAGGAAGAATCATGCGAAAAGTTAAACATTTTACGAGAAGACGAGAAGTGTGATATCATATATGATTACACGACCTCTGGGTGTGTTTAATCATATATCATTAAACGTCTATGTATTGCCAATGTAACATGTGTTTAATCATATATGATTAAGCTTGTGTATCATATATGATATCACAAATTCTCGTATTCTCGCAAAGTGTTTAGCTTCTCGTTTAAACTTGTCCCTATAAATATATAGCAGCTAGTTGCATTATCGACGTTAAATGGTTTAAATTTTGATCGATAGGGTTGGTATACATTTTGTCAGCATGCTGTTAGATAAGAACCTTGAAAGTTTCTCAGATTCTTTTTCTTCAGATAAAAACACATCACTAAAGAACCAGATGCAAAAACTGTTTTAAATTAGTTAAAGATTCCCGAAAGTAGACCTCAAAGACGACTATATCAAACCCCATTAAGCCACAGCCACAGGTTCGGGATAAAGCTTGGAACCTTAATTTGTGTAACAAATAATTAAGGTTCTAAAACACACGCCAATAACACTTACATATACACATGTACATAATTTTTATATTTGATATATAGATTTGTCACCTTAATTCACGTCTTGAAAAACATTCTCATCTTGCTATGGTTCGAAAGACTTGACATCGCCGTCACATCAAGTCTCACACCATATATATAGAACATTGCTTATAGATATTATTTTAGAATATATATATATATATATATATATATATATATATATATACTATATTATAAAAAAGACATAAAAAACTCTTAAAAACAAGTCTTAAAGGTTAATGTACCGTCATTTAATGCTAATTACTTAAAAAACAACTATTAAAGTTATATGTACTACATTTAATGTTATTTATTAAATTTCAATCATTATCTCTAACCATTTTAACTCCCATAAAATCATTTCCCACTTTAACTTTCTTAAATCTATACTATATTATAAAGAAGATATAAAAAACTCTTAAAAACAAGTCTTAAAAGTTAATGTACCGTCATTTAATACTAATTATTTAAAAAACAATCATTAAAGCTATATGTATTACATTTAATGCTATTTATTAAATTTCAATCATTATCTCTAACCATTTTAACTCACCTAAAATCATTTCTCACTTTACCTTCCCTAAAATAACTCTCAGCATATTAAATATAGAATAAAAATCAAATTTTAAATATAAAAAATATAAAATATAATTAAAAAAATCTAACATAATATTTTATAAGAAAAATTATATTATGAAATCAAAATAAATTACATTATATTATTAAGTCTAAATTAAACAAATTTATATAAAAAAAACATTATCCCTCTCTCACAACCATCCAAAATCGTAATGTAATCGACAAAAAACAGAAAATAAAATGAAACATTAAAATCGTGATGTATCTAGCTGCATAGCGCGAGTACACTTCTAGTATTATAAAGCAGACATAAAAAACTCTTAAAAACAAGTCTTAAAGCTTAATGTACCGCCATTTAATGTTAATTACTTAAAAAACAACCATTAAAGCTATATGTACTACATTTAATGTTATTTATTAATTTTCAATCATTATCTCTAACCATTTTAACTCCCCTAAAATCATTTCCCACTTTAACTTCCCTAAAATAACTCTCAGCATAATTAAATATAGAATAAAAATCAAAAATTATATATAAAAAATATAAAATATAATTAAAAAAATCTAACATAATATTTTATAAAAAAATTATATTATGAAACCAAAATAAATTACATTATATTATTAAGTCTAAATTAAACAAATTTATATAAAAAAACATTATCACTCTCTCACAACCATCCAAAATCGTAATGTAAATCAACAAAAAACAGAAAATAAAATGAGACATTAAAATCGTGAAGTATCTAGTTGCATTGCGCGAGTACACTTATATATATATATATACACACACACACACGCACATGCATAATCATTTACAAACTAAATAAATCGTACAAACTTACAAACCAATTTTAATGTGTTGTTTCATGAAAATACAATGTTTATATATATGTTCACTATTGTTTTGTGTGTGGGGAAAAACAGTCCTGAATGTTTTACATATTAAACAACACTCTATAAATACTACATTTTCACACGTGATATTTCATATATCCATGAAATAACACATGATAATCGGTTTGTAAGTCTATACAAAATTACAAATTATTGGGTTTGCAAACTTTTTTTCGTTGTGAACCGAGGGACAAGTGAGACGATGATACGTGTCCTCGGGTGTCCATATTCATCATTAATAATGAATGTGAACATTCGTGAAATATTCATGATGAATGATACAACATTTATTATGAATACTACACCATTCATGATGGATAATTAAACAAGTAGAACGTTCTCCTTAGTACATGTTTTGGAAAAAGTCTCGAAGTCACGACTGACGCAAGATTCACACGACTGCACTGTTGGAACTTAGTGTATATAAGAGGATCCTTGTCCCACATACGAGCCAAGTTAAAGTTTAGAACACTTGATAAACTCCAACCATTGAGCATTAAATGAATCATTTATTTCTTTGGGCTTCGGAGTGTGGTGTTCTTGGTGGGCTCTCCTTAACATAAATATAAACATATTAAATGTCAAAGATTGGACCTTGGGTCTCGATGGGGTCGAGATGACTAATTGTGGAAAGTGTGCTGCTGGCAACGGTGCGGGTTACAGTACGACCAAGGTCGCGCGAATACTCGCGGGAAGCATTGTGTCCGATTCGCGTGAAACGCTGGCCTCTACGGCACACAGTGTCTGGCATGGGTTTCCGCGTGGGTTTACCCTTGTGAAAAGTCGCGCGGAGTACCTTATGTCAGGATCTTAATTCTAAACAAGAATAAACACTCAGAAACAATATTAAAGGAGTTTGCGGAATAACACTTTAATATTCAATAATCAATGAAAATAGTGAATCAGAAGAACAACTTGTAAACTTTATTGAATGATTGTAAAGCTACAAGATTCAACACTCAACCTCAATATTGATGAACAGGCTCACCAATACGAATTCTACTTCTCTAGAATTAGGATTACAAACCTTGAGGTTGATTCTCTCTAAAAACAAAAATTCAGAATTCTATATTTATCAATTCTAAACTATTCTTTATATAATGAAGATAAAAGATAATTACAAATAATAAAAGATCTTCAAAATAATCTTCCATCTTTATCTCCAAGCTTTCCATAATCTTCAAACTTGATCTGCACGAATCTTGATAATCTCATAAGCAGCACTAAGTCTTCAGCAGTATTAATACTTTGAGCAGTATTAATGTTTAGCAGTACTAACTACTACCAGTACTAAAATTGCTTAGCAGTAGTAATCTCCTCTAGCAGTATTAATCTTGACTTAGCAGTACTAATCTTGATCAGCAGTATTAACTTCACTCAACAACATTAATTCTCAGAAGTAGTAATCAAGTTCTTCTAGCAGCATTAACTGTACTTGTGTATTTCTGAATCTCCCAACAATCTCCCCCTAACTTGACTTTTAGGAAGAGAAGTCAAGTTCTTCAATAGGTCTTCTTAGATGCTCCCAAAACTTCATGGCTCATACACATGTATTTGCATCCAACCCTAAACTCTGATTGATTGTTCTTTGAATCAAATACTTAGCCATCTCTGAATCTGGAATACATCCTAGCTTCTTCTTCAACATTGCATGAAGCTTCAGTCTGCTGTGATTGTACACTCTATCCACTAGAAAGTACTCTATGTGATTTATGTCCATAGTTAGTGCATATACTCCACTAGTTTCATATAGAGTCCAATTGTTGACAGTTTTGAACACATTTCTGATCACATGCTCCACTTCTTCAGGTTTGAACATCATACACAGATACTCCATCACTAATTTTGTAATTGAAATCTCTGGAGCTTTCAGTTGATCTGCATACAACTTCATTCCTATGTCAAACATCTCTTCTAAATCTGACCTGGAGCATGTTCTTACAATCTTTGCCCAAGTGTTATACACTTCATACTTTTCATCCTTTCTTTTGAGCCTTATGTATTCCTTCCCATCAACCTTCATTGTGTCCCATAGAATAACCTCAGGTGGCTTCACTTCATCAGGTCCAGCTGAAATTGGTTCAGGCACTTTGTCCATCACTACCATGTACATATTTACATCATCAGATCTTGCTGGTTCTTTCTGTGCAGATGGCTTAGGTGCCCCTTCTTCTTCAGCAACCTTCTCAGCTTCTTCTGTAGCTATTCTAGGCTTCTTGATTGACTTTCTCCTTGCCATCATCTTGGTTCTTTTTAAAGTCCTTAGACTCTCACCAATAGTGGCTTCTTTCTTTGGTGGTGTTTCTTGCTCATCTGGAAAGGGTTTTTCTATCATGAAGTCATTGCTTTCTTTCATTCTCTTCTCCATTTCCACCCTGGCAGTTTCATTCTCTTGAATCTTGGTCATTTCAGAATTGTACAACTCTTTAATCTTCTCAAAATACATCTTTGAGAACATCTCCTTTCTGACTCCTACAACACCTTGGAGAAATGTAATCATCTTGTTTCTCTCTTGGGTACCTAGGAAGGTCTTTGAGGGTTGTCTCTTCTTTGCAGCTTTTTTTACCACCACTGATTTCTTCAGAGTTGCAACTTTCTTCTGTGCAATTTCAGTTGCCAGGCTTTGTTGATAAGCTTCATTCAGTTCAGCAGCTAGAGCCTTAGCCATCTCTCTGTCCTTTTCAACCTGAACCCTTTCTTCTTGCTCAATATCAGCTTGTATCTTCTTGGCCAAAGCTTCATCTGACTCAACCAACTTTTGCTTTTTGATTGGTTGATCAGATTCCACCATTTTAGCTTTGCCTTTATCTTTGTTTGCCATCTTCTCAACACTAGCTTTCTTGATCACTTCACCTTGTTCTTTGATGACAACTCCTTTGTCCTTTGAGATGACCTTGGGAGTATCATGCTTGGCTTTGATTAAGGTTTCTGCAATCTCAAGATCTGTCAGAACTTCTTGCACTATTTCTGCTGCTTCTTTCAGTTCAACAGTATTAACAGTTTCTGCTGCTTGCTCTTTTACTGCTGTTCTGCTTGATGTTTCTGCTGCTTGTACAGTTTCTTTACTTACTTTATCAATCTCTCCCTCAACACTATGTTTCTCCCCCTTATTTGTATCAGCTTCCAATTTGTCCTCAGCTTCTGACTCCCCCTTTTTGGGAGCATCAGTTACTGGTTTCCTTCTAAGCACAAACTGTTTCTTCCTCTTTTTCTGGACTAATTTCTTCACCAAGTTCTTCAGTTTGGAAATCTGAGCTTGTTGAGACAGGACTATTAGTTTCAGCTCTTCTATGTCTTTTCCTTGGTTGATCACATCCATGTTGATGTTGCCCATTGTTTCCATCAATTCATAGTAGTTATATCTGTCCTCACCTTCTCCAGGAGTGTGACCCCCTTTTGAAGGATCATGGGATCTTTTTGCAGTAGAGGTCTTCTGCCTAGCAGAAGCACCTACTACCCCCATGGTTTCTTGGCACCTGGGACCTTTGGATGATTGCTCACCCAAAGTTTCCATGGGGAAGGTCTTATTTATGTTACCACTAACCTCCTCTGTGTTAGCAGGAGTAGTGGCAGCCTTAGCACCCATATGCTCAAACATCTCCTTAGTGAGCACCTCCTTGGGGTTGGGAGACACCCCTGTGGTTTCCCTGTAGATATTCTCTAATGGAGAATTCTCCATTAGAGGGCTTAAAGGCTCAGTGGGTGAAGGTACAAGAAGGGAAGGAGCCTTCTTTACCTTTTTCCTTATGTAAGTTTAGGTTATCGGAGAAGTTGGCTTTTGAACAAGAGACTGAGGGATTGATATGGAGGGTGAAGGTTGGGATTGGCTAGCAGTGGGATGGTCTAATGAGGACCTTGACCCTGCTGCCATACCTTCTTCATTGTGGGACACCACCATCATTGTAGAGAACAATGGGGTGTCAACTCCTTCCGAGTCCAATGGAGATCTCTTCATGTTTGAAAAGACCTTACCTTTGGGAATTTTGGGTACATATACCTCATCAAAGTGAGGCATATCCGTCAATTCATGGGTTATAACTTCCTGTACAAACCTTGGGTACATGTAAAAAATCTTTTTGCTTCCCAAGTTTGATACAAGATCACTGAAAATCATTCTTGAAAAATTGTACTTTCTGGCAGTGGCCAAGCAGACCAAAGCATATGCAATGGTACTGCTAAACTCACTCCATCCAGTAGTCTTTTTGGAAATGCAGTGTATCAGGGTATGAACAAGAAAACGCCATTGGGTATAAAATTTTGCTTTTGAGAATTTGAAACCACATAATTGGCCTTCATACCCCATTCTTGACAAATTTGAGAACAAGTCCTCATTTGGAATAGAAGTAATACCTGCAGCATCTTCTAGACGTAAACAGATGCGTATCACCTCTTCAGAAACTGACAAGGGTTTGTCACACACCCGAGTCTTGATTATCTGCACACCATTCTCTGTGACTATGGTGGCATTTGCCCAGAATTGTCTTTGATGCTCTATGTAGATAGTTGGCGACACAGTAAGAGCATGGACAATGTGGCTGGACTTGAGAAAATCCACAACCTGGTGAAATCCAGCAGCTTGTTTCGGCTTCTGTAGCATCGCAATCTCGTTGTGCTCATCAATGAATGCCATGGATGCCATTGTGCTTGAGTAATCTTGACTGCAACACTTGGTGCTTGAGAGAAAAGGGTTAGAGAGCAGATGAATAGAAAGCAAAGAGTTGTTATGAACTTTTGGGCGGGCAAAAAGGGTATTTATACGATTAGGGACATAAGCAGTATTAACTCCTAGAAGTATTAACTAACTAGCAGTATTAACTGAGAGCAGTATTAACCACTGGCAGTATTAACTAACTAGCAGTATTAACTGAGAGCAGTAGTAACCACTGGCAGTATTAACTAACTAGCAGTATTAACTGAGAGCAGTAGTAACCACTAATAGTATTAACTAACTAGCAGTATTAACTGAGAGCAGTAGTAACCACTAACAGTATTAACTAACTAGCAGTATTAACTGAGAGCAGTATTAACTGTGCACTGACAGTATTAAAACTGCACTGGCAGCATTAACTATACTTACACTTTTTGAAGCTTAAGGTACTCTGAGCAAGGTAATAACTTCCTGAGAAAGATGTTAGTAGCACCAAAGAATAAACCAATAACAGGTATGTAAACACTTTTTAAAACATGAGCTCATTCAGAGTTGATCATGCCCACACTTGTGACCAAGAATGTGAATCTACCCACATCAAAAGCTTTAGTGAATAGATCAGCAAACTGGTTGTCAGTATGAACTTTAGCAACTTGAATTAGCTTCTTTTCATTACAATCTCTGATAAAGTGATACCTGATCTCAATGTGCTTTGTTTTGGAGTGCTTGACTGGATTGTTAACAATGCTTATAGCACTGCTATTGTCAATGAAGATTGGAGTGTGAAGAAAGGTTACCCCATAGTCCAGCATCTGATTTTGAATCCATAGAACCTGAGAGCAGCAACTTGCAGCAGCAATATACTCAGCTTCTGTTGTTGATAAGGACACTGTGGTTTGCTTCTTACACTGCCAAGATACTAGTCTTGCACCCAAAAGTTGACATCCTCCTGAAGTAGACTTTCTGTCCATGTTAGCACCTCCCAAGTCATTATCTGAATAAGCAATCAAGTCAAAGTTGGATTCATAAGGATACCAAAGACCTAATCTAGGTTGCCCTCTTAAGTATCTGAAAATCCTTTTAACAGCTTGCAGATGTGATTGCTTTGGCTTGACTTGGAATCTGGCACACAAACACACTGGAAACATGATGTCTGGTCTTGAGGCTGTGAGATACATGAGAGATCCAATCATTGATCTATATAGATGGACATCAACATCCTCCCCCTCAAGATCAACAGTGATCTGTTTATGAGTCTCCATAGGTGTGCTTGCTGGCTTTGAGTCTGTTAATCCATATTTTTCCAGGATGTCTTTCACATATTTTGATTGGCTTATGAAGATCCCATCTTTCTTCTGTTTCACTTGAAGTCCAAGGAAGAAGGTAAGTTCACCCATTGAACTCATTTTAAAGCTCTTGTGCATCAACTTTTCAAAGTCTCTACACATCTGATCTTTTGTGGATCCAAAGATGATATCATCCACATAAATCTAAACCAATAGGATGTCCTTCTTACTTCTTTTAATGAAGAGGGTCTTGTCAATTATTCCTCTTTCAAACCCATTCTCCAAGAGGTAGGTAGACAGAGTATCATACCATGCTCTTAGGGCTTGATGCAGACCATAAAGTGCTTTCTTCAGTTTGTATACTCTGTCTGGATATGATGGATTTTCAAATCCAGGGGGCTGACAGACATATACTTCTTCATCAATTGTACCATACAGAAAGGCACTCTTCACATCCATTTGGTATACCTTGAACTTCATGTATGAGGCATAGGCTAGAAATAGCCTAATTGCTTCTACCCTTGCCACTGGAGCAAACACTTCTTCATAGTCAATGCCTTCTTCTTTAGTGTACCCTTGTGCCACCAGCCTTGCTTTGTTCCTTATCATAATACCTATCTCATCCTTTTTATTCCTGAAAATCCACTTGGTGCCAATAGCTCTATGACCTTTTGGAAGGTCCACCAAGTCCCAAACTTCTTGTAATTTGAACTGCAGTAACTCTTCTTGCATAGCTTCTATCCAACTGGAATCTTTCATTGCCTCAAAAACCTTCTTAGGCTCAATTTGAGATAGAAAGCATGAGAGTATTGTGTGTTGCTGATCCTACAGTTCTTGAAGTCTGCTTTGATTCCTTGTTATCATAGGAGAAGAGATGTCTCCTATGACCAGCTCTGGAGGATGATTCTTTTGAGTTCTAGTCTGATGATTAGGTTCTTCATTGATTCCCACATCCAGATTGGAATCATTTAAATCAGCTGAGGGGATCTCATCAGCTGCTTCTGGCTCTTCATGCACTTGATTCTCCTCATCTTTTCCTTCTTCTTCACTCTGAATTGGTTTAGTCATTGTCTCTTTTGCACAGACATCAACAGGCTCTATTGTAGCTATGGGAAAGATCACAGACTGAGGAATAATGTCTTGTACTTGTACCTGTTCATCCCCTGATCCTCCACTTCATGAACCTGCATGATAATAACTACTGAAACCCAAAGAGTTAGTTAGTGCATCAATGTCAAATAACCACTGAGGACCAGATCCAATAGGATTTGGTGTGTTCTCATTGCACTTGACATTGTCACTTTCCTCAATTATTCTAGAAGAAGTATTAAAAACTCTGTAAGCCTTACTCTGAGATGAGTAACCCACAAGAAAACCATCATCAGTCTTGCTATCAAACTTTCCTAAGTGAGTTTTGGTATTGAGAATGATACAAGGACACCCAAAAGGTTTGAAAAATCCTATAAAAGGTTTTCTGTTATTTAAAAGCTCATATGGTGTCTTGTTTTTAGGCTTGACTACTAGAACTCTGTTTTGGACATAGCAAGCAGTATTAACTGCTTCAGCCCAGAAAGTAATTGGTAGTTTTGAATCTGCCAACAGAGATCTAGCAGCTTCAATCAGTGTCCTATTCCTTCTCTCAGCAACACCATTTTGTTGTGGAGTCCTAGGAGCACTGTATTGCCTCTCAATTCCTTTTTCCTCACAAAAGGTGTTTAGGTCATGATTTTTAAATTCAGTACCATTGTCTGACCTAATGACTTTTACCTTTTGATTAGTTTGGTTTTCAGTTCTTAGAATAAAGGATTTGATCAGTCCACTTGTCTCATCCTTAGTCCTTAGAAAATATACCCAAGTAAATCTAGAGTAATCATCAATAATAACTAGGCAGAATGATTTCTTACCAATACTCATAACATTTGTAGGACCAAACAGATCCATATGCAACAACTGAAGAGAATTAGAGATTGTGTTCAACTCTTTGGACTTATGAGAAGTTTTGTGTTGTTTGCCTTTGAGACAGGCAACACAATGATCATCACATGAAAGGACTTTGGAAGGTAAACCTCTTACAAGGTTGTTTTTAACAAGTTTATTCATTGTTTTAAAGTTCATGTGACACATCCTTCTGTGCCAAAGTGATGATTCATCCAAAGAAGCTTTTGAAACAAGACAATTAAGGGATGAATCAGCTGAAACACTTTCCATATCTAAGCAATATACATTATCCTTTCTGGGAGTTCTTAGTAGTATCATCTTTTCATCAACTACCTTGAATCCAGGAGCAAGGATAATGCATTCAGAATCTGTAAATAATATACTATGTTGTTTGTCACAAACCTGTGATACACTTAACAGGTTGTACCTTAACTGCTCAACATATAATACATCTTCAAAGGTCATTTTACCTTTGGTTACATCCCCTTACCACTTATCTTACCTCCATCTGGAGTATTACCAAAGGAAACATGACCACCATCAATTTTCTTGAAATTCTTGAGGCATGACATGTTCCCTGTCATGTGCCTTGAGCAACCACTATCAATATGCCAGATACTCTTCCCCTTGAGCTGCTGGTTGCCCTGCACATAAGATTAAACAATTAGTATTGATTGGGGACCCAAGCCAAAGTGGTATTGGGTCTCCCTTTCTCATCAAAGTATTTACATTCCTTTTTGATGAGGTTTTTAAACTCAGAGCACTCTTTATTAGAGTACTTTGTCAATATGATTGGCTTAGCAGCACAAACACTAGAAGCAGTACTAACCTTAGAAGCACTAACAGAGTTAGCAATATTAACTTTTGAAGAAGTACTAACAATGTCAGCAGTACTAACATTGTTAGCAGTAGTATTACTTCTAGCAGCACTATCATTGTCAGCAGCACTATTTGTGTTAGCAGTACTAACAATTTTAGTGCTTTTAGGAACCCACATATTGACACTTTCTTTAACAGACTTTTTCTTCATGTGACTTTTAGATTTAACAGTTTTCTTAGCCACATGATTCCTTTCAACCTTCTTCCTATAACCAAAGGGTTTTTGCATAGATCTTTGACAGTTCATCCTTTGGTTCAAAGGGTTGAAATAACAGTTTTTGGCAAGATGATTTAATTTGCCACAAATAAAACAAGGTTTTGGTCTATTGATTTTACTCAAATCAACCCCTTATTTTTTTGCCCACTGATTATTCCAGTTTCTTTGATTTCCCCTCTTTTTATCATGTTTTTGGGGCTCATTCTTCTTGTATGCACACTGTTTGCAAGGACCTGGATTCACAACTGTGGTCTGTTTGTAATGGACCTTACCAGACTTTCCCTCTGTCTTCTCTATGTTCTTGGTTTTGATCCAAGCCCTTCCACAGTCCTCATTGGTGATAATGTTATTCTCTAGAGGAATCTCACCACTCACTTTGTTCTCCTTACTCTTACCAACCTCTTTCTCAGTCTTATCCTCCACAACTACCTCATCTAAGGGATCTATCTCTGTGGCTCCCTCAGGCAAGTCCTTCCTATCTTTGGTTTCTAGCAAGTCTGAGGTAGGAGGGATGTAATTGTTGTTATATGGTGGTGGTGTGGCATTATACCCAATTCCTTTTCTCAGCTTATCATGAATCTGAGTTTGTAGTAAAGAGTCCATTGCTTTAGAAGCATTGGAAAACTTTTCTACATCAAGCTTAACCTTGGTTAGCCCCTCTCTCAGCTTTTCACTCTCCTCTTTAGATTTGGTCAGTTTAAGTTCTAGATCCTTTTTCTCCCACTTCCAGTAATTGGTGTCATATGAGTGTTGGAGTTCATTGGCTTGAAAACCTTTAATTTGTTCCTCAAACCTCTCAACAATTCTCACATAGTCCTTTATATCCTTTTCTAATCTCTTAAGGTCATCACTCATCTTCTGGTTGTGATCCCTGTACCTTTTAACAGTGTCTATGCAAGTTTTAGAACAGAGATTAGAACTTACCTCAGATGGGAGATCAGATACTTCATCCATAAGTGCTTGATTTTGGATAGCCTCTTCTGCTTGATCACTCCAGTCAAACCCCATTCCTTGTTGAGAAACAAGGGCTTGAGCAGAGTTTCTGTTATGGTTGAGGTTTCCAGACTGTGCTTCTTGGTGGTGGTTGTTGTGAGACACTCCACTTCTGCATTCCCTGGCAAAGTGTCCCTTCAGATGGCATTTGTAGCACTCCACCTTTGATTTATCAAACCCTGCTCCATCTTCTCTTCTTTGGGGGAAGTTGTTCCTCCCAGTCCTCTTTATGAACTTCTTCACCCTCATGGAAAGCATGGCCATCTGCCATTTAATATCCATCTCTTCCAGATCATCAGGATGAAGTTGTTCCAAATCATCATTAATTAAGGAGGAATTTCCATGGCTGGCAAGAAAGGCTTCAAACACAGAATCAGTGCCTTTTTCTTGATTTGCTCCATTAGCAGCATTAACTGATTCAAGATTAGCAGTAGAATCAATTGATGCTGATAGGAGTGCAGCATTATGAATATATATACAGAAGGCTTCTTCTTTGCCTCCACCTCAGCTTCAAATACTCTAAGATCATTGTACAGATCATCAAGTTCTTTCTCTTCCAACTGATCATTCTGTCTGAATGAAACAGTGTACATGGTCCATTCATCTCCAAGGGACCTTAAGAACTTTCTGTTTACATCATCTTGATCAATCTGTACTCCCATAGTAGCTAGTTCACCAATCAGTTTGTTAAACCTGTCAAAAGTTTGAGTCATGGACTCATTCTTAGTTGACATAAAGTTTTCATACTGTTGCTTCAAGATTGCCTTTTGATTTCTCTTGGTACTTTTGGTACCAGAGAATCTCTTCTCTAGAGCATTCCAGAGCATCTGTGCATCAGTGCAATTACAGAATTGGTGTTGATATTCATTGGGAATGGCCAAGAGCAGTGTGCTCAAGGCTTTCATCTCTGTCTGCCTTGTCTTTCTTTCTGCATCAGTCTTTGGTGGAGTTCTTTTTCCATCTTCACCAATCTTTCCTGCATCAGATGGGCCATTCTCAATGATGTCCCACATAGAGTAATCTGTGAGGAGAATGTATTGCTTGATTCTAATCTTCCACATGTCAAATTCATTGGGTCAGAGCATTGGAACCTTTGAGACCAGAGTACTGTTTGATTCAACTGTGTTTTCCATGATGAATAAGATTTCTGAGAATACTTGCTCTGATACCACTTGTCAGGATCTTAATTCTAAACAAGAATAAACACTCAGAAACAATATTAAAGGAGTTTGCGGAATAACACTTTAATATTCAATAATCAATGAAAATAGTGAATCATAAGAACAACTTGTAAACTTTATTGAATGATTGTAAAGCTACAAGATTCAACACTCAACCTCAATATTGATAAACAGGCTCACCAATACGAATTCTACTTCTCTAGAATTAGGATTACAAACCTTGAGGTTGATTCTCTCTAAAAACAAAAATTCAGAATTCTATATTTATCAATTCTAAACTATTCTTTATATAATGAAGATAAAAGATAATTACAAATAATAAAAGATCTTCAAAATAATCTTCCATCTTTATCTCCAAGCTTTCCATAATCTTCAAACTTGATCTGCACGAATCTTGATAATCTCATAAGCAGCACTAAGTCTTCAGCAGTATTAATACTTTGATCAGTATTAATGTTTAGCAGTACTAACTACTAGCAGTACTAAAATTGCTTAGCAGTAGTAATCTCCTCTAGCAGTATTAATCTTGACTTAGCAGTACTAATCTTGATTAGCAGTATTAACTTCACTCAGCAGCATTAATTCTCAGAAGTAGTAATCAAGTTCTTCTAGCAGCATTAACTGTACTTGTGTATTTCTAAATTTCCCAACACCTTAATTTCTATTATGGACAACCTCCTATAAATTACAGACTCTTCCACATTCATTTTTGACGATTTCTAATCAATTATTTGGGTTTCTCTCTGTCCTTTTCATCACCATACATGCTTAATTCGCAAGATTCAAGTCTTGAACTTGAATAGATTGTTGTACCCTCAAGTCAACGCTAATACACCGACGAAATTTTTGTCTTAGGACACTGCACAAAACACATACCTCGATCTAATTGTAGAATGAAGAATCTTCGATTATAAGTAAGGGGTTGTTTGGTTCATGATTCGAAGGAATTTAAAGGAATTGGAATAATTAGAATGGCTAATTCCATTGACCAAATTCCAATCACACGTTTGGTTCACGGAATGAAAGCGACATAATCATTCCATTTCTATTGAATTCCACAATTTAAGGAATTCATTATTTCTTGGCTTAAGTGGAGAAATTGAATTCCTACCAACCAAACGCTTGGTCAAATTCCATCAAATTTCATTCCAATTCATCCAAAGTCAAATTTCTTCAATAGATTCCAATTCCATCAAATTCCATTCTGTGAACCAAACGTCCCCTAAGGGTTTATGATTTTGTTGTTGTTTTATGTTTTTCGCATTAATTTGTAAAAGAATCCTACGTTTCTTGTATTTGATTCACACAGATATATATATATACACTTTTGAGGTTTATGATTGATCATCCCTAACACGCACATCCCGTAAGTCTTAACTAGGTCGACGGGTCGGGTCGGGGCCCAAAACCCGATCGGATATCGGGTGATGGGTAAGATCCCCCAAATCCGACCGAATATGCTTCGGCTTTTTCGGGTATCGGGTGGTCGGGGCGCGGGTTATTAGTTCGTGTCGGAGATTTGGGTTAGTTCGGTTATTGGGCAATAGCAAATCAAGTAAGTGTTTTTTCTACCTATAAACTTTGATTCCAGTCTTAGGGTTTCGTATGTCGGTTTTGAACGAGCCTTTGCGTTTTCATCCCTACATTTTACGTGCCATTGATTCTACTCTACAATCCATTTATTGAGAATTTTGATTGATAATTATGTCGTAGCAGCGGTTATTGAGAGTTTTTTATTGATTCGAGTTTTTTATCGGTAGGTAAGAATGGTGAAGAAGAAAGAGAGGCCGCTGGTGGCTGGAAATATGCACTGACCGCCAAGGGTTGTCCAGTCGATCGAGGATTCGAGAGTCGAGAGGGAGAGAGTAGAGAGCAACAGAGCGAGTCAGAGAGGTCGAGAGATAATTGAGGTGTGAGGTCTGAAAAAAGTTTGGGTATTTCGGACTGGTCGGGTGGGGATTTGGATACGCACCCCAATCCGTAATACACGCAAAAGAATTCGGGTTCAGAGGTTCGGGTTTTCGGGTGATCGGATATGTGTTTTTCGGGTTTTTCGAGTCGGACGGGTTTCTCGGGTCGGTCGGGTTTTGCTCACCCCTAGTCTTAACGACCAAAGACTGAAAGACTATCGATCGTCACTTCCTGATGACGATCTTAAGTTTTCTCTGATGTATAACCTACGACTAAGGACATCCGGACCATCGGTCGACGCTAAGTAACGACAATCGTCAGCATCTAACGATGCGTATTTTCTGTTACTAACTTGTGATGAAACCATGTTTTATGTTTCTTCAATGCAGGTTATAGCTCATTGATGATCAACGACCATAACTGAAGACCACAATGAAGCATCATCACTAACAAGGGAGAAAATAAAGTATATAAACGAAGCACCTTGATCACTTAACAAGGGAGAACAAGGCTGATATACTGTACACAAGAGTATTCGATAGCATATGAACATCTCTCTAAAGAAATCTTACGACAGCGGTTCCAATTTCACGATTTCTTTTATTTACAGTCACATTGTAATCATTTGTAGCTTTATCACTTGATTCTAAAGAACGACGTCTTTGTTTGACGTCCATAGTGCACTGACGACCTTCAATGTCATCCGCGGTTTTTAGCCTCGACGGGGGTTTTCCGCGTCACCAAATCGTTGTGTTTATTTATTTATTTCGTCCTTGTCATGTGTTATTCGAAGGATACCATCTTTGGTTATTAAAGCTTTACACCGACCTTAATGCCTTAGGTTTTCAAATGAAATCACCTATATATATATATATGTGGTTTCAATTGGAAACCATATTAGATTGAAAACTTTAGAAACCGTCAATTTTATTAGTTAATTTAATGAAATTGATTCATAAAGTTGTTTAATATGATCAAGTTGTTTCATATAGTTATTTTGTTAATGAAATTGTTTCATATACTTGTGTTTTTTATGTAGTTTCATCTATTTTTCTCATTCTGATGAAATTGTTTCATGTATTTTCACAGTCTGATGAAACTTTTTCATTTTTATATAAAAAACACAAATATATGCAACAATTTCATCAATAAAAGAATTATATAAAACAATTTCATCAAATTAAACAATTTCATGAAACAATTTCATTAACTTAACCAATGAAATCGAGAGTTTCCACAGTTTTCAAAATTAGGATGGTTTCCATTTGATCGCTCCCCTATATATATATATGTATGTATATATATATATATATATATATATATATATATATATATATAGATAGATAGATAGATAGATAGATAGATAGATAGATAGATAGATAGAGGGCCATTCAAGGGAGATACTGATTGTTTGTGATAACCGTGAGATCCAATATAAGCCACATATTAGATGATAAATTAGGAAATTATTAAATTTGGTAATTTTGATTGAAATTTAATTAAAAGGGCATTTTAGGTATTTGAAAAAAAAACTCTCTCCTCTCACCTCTTTCCAGCCTCCATCAGTCGACTTCCGATGAACTTTATTCCGACGAATACCCAAAATATATTGTGTTACACTGTGATTACCAATGTGATGCACTCAAAGTACATTGTGTTACACTGTGATTACTATTGTGATGCACTCAAAGAACATTCTGTTACACTGTGATTAACATCGTGTTACACTATAATTACTATTGTGATGCACTCAAAAAACATTGTGTTACATTGTGATTAACATTACATTACACTGTGATTAACATTGTGTTACACTGTGATTAACATACAAATGTGATACCTATTATGATACGACGGTAATACCAAATGTGGTACCACTATAATACCAACTGTGTTACATTGTGATTACCATACAAAATCCTCTATTTCTTCATAGTAAATTAGGGTAATTGGAATTAGAATAGGTAAGCGTGTTATTGGAATTTGGAATGTGTCAAATAAGGAATTGATTTTTGTTATAAAAAGAAATTCAAATTATCAATTTACCAAATTATCCTTTTACTTTATTTTAAAAACAAAATTAATTATATTAAATGAGTAACTCACGTTAGATCTCACGGTTACCACAAACAATCTAAATCTCATTTGATTAGGCCCCTATATATATATATATATATATATATATATATATATATAGAGAGAGAGAGAGAGAGAGAGAGAGAAAGTTCAAATGAAAACTCATTTTTCATTGTGTACGTGAGGACAAATCTCAGTCACTCGATCTCTTTTGATCCAACAAATCATATTAAATAGAGTTTTAAATTTTTAAAATGATTAAGGGTAAAAATGGAAGAAAATTTAAACACACGCCTACCACATTTGACTTTTTATTTTCTTTTTTAATTAAATTTTTTTTACCCAATTAAAGTTTAAAATAAATTATCTTAAAAATTACTAATATTTTAATCAAACAAATTACATCAAAAAAACGAGAATTTCATACTCTTCGATATGACATCCATCTCGATATAGTTTTTTTGTCGTTTTAACCGTTTTTTACGTGAAATGTTATATATGTGTTATATTCATAATGAATATTTATGTACGTTCAAGTTTGTACAATGTCTCGACATCGTAAGTATGTAACTCGACATCACCTTCTTCAACACTTTCTTCAACGTCGTAAGGCATCATGTTTCTTCAGCACTGTAACCCAACACCCATCAAGACGAATCGAGAACCTATCGAGTAATTCTGTTGTGAATCGGGGAACAAAAGAAAGCGTGTCACGTCTTCACATCTTCACAGGTCATTCATGTTCATGTGTTATTCATCATGAATAATGTATCATTCAGGATGAATAATACAACATTCAGTGTGAATAATTCACGATTCATGAATTCATGTATTATTCGTCATTAATGTTGTATAATTCATCCTGAATACTATATTATTCATCATGAATAATGTATCATTCAGGATAATAATAGAACTTCAGGGTGAATAATACACGATTCATGATAAATAATATATGAATCATGGATTCGTGTATTATTCATCCTGAATATTGTATCATTCATCATGAATACTGTATTATTCATCATGAATAATGAATGAACGTTCCCCTTTGTTATTCATACTGAATGTGGACATCCGAGGACGTGCATGCATATTCATAATGAATATAATACATATATAGAATTTCACGTAAAAAACGGTTAAAACGAAAAAAATCCTGAATATTGTATTATTCATCATGCATACGGTATTATTCATCATGAATTGTGAATGAACGTTCACCTTTGTTATTCATACTGAATGTAGACACCCGAAGACGTGCATACATATTCATAATAAATATAACACGTATATAGAATTTCACGTAAAAAACGGTTAAAACGAAAAAAAAACTATATCGAGATGGATGTCATATCGAAGAACACGAAATTCTCGTTTTTTTGATGTAATTTGTTTGATTAAAACATTAGTAATTTTTAAGATAAATTATTTTAAAGTTTAAGGGGGTAATTTTTTTTAATTAAAAATAAAAATAAAAAGTCAAAGAAGATAGATGTTAATTCAAAATTACAATTTTGTCCTTAATCACTTCCCAATTAACCTTATTATGTATTAAATATTGATTATTTTTCTAAGTTTTGATCAATGGTTAAGATTTGTACTCATGTGTACAATGAAAGATGAGTTTTCATTTGAACCTACCCCTATATGTATATATATGTAGAGAGAGAGAGAGAGAGGAGGTTCAAACGAAAACACTAGCTATTTAAGAAAACAAGAAAACAACAAATCATATGCAAAATCATATATCATTCGAGATTAATGGCAAACAAAATGCATTTGGTGAATTTTCCCGCGACTTAAATTATACAACCATTAATTGAAAGGACAGTTTTTTCATGAGAACGTGCCACTCGTTTGCCCGTGGCTTAAGTCATACAATGACTTAAGTCATGCAACGAATTAAATCATATATGATAATGTGGATGAAGAACACTTTTTTTCAAATCAATGAAAGGGTAACTCATACAACATCCACAAGATTAAATGACGACATTGATTTCATTCGTCTTGTCACATAAGAGGTCACCGACGGTGACGATGGATCTGATAATGAAGCTAGTGATAAAGAAGAAGAATTTAAAGACAATGATAATAACTCAGATAACGAAAATGAACATATTTTATCGAATCATTATTCTAATCGGTATTGATTTCCCTCTAAAATCATGTCAAAAATGTTTGTTCACGAGGATAAGCAAATAAAATTATAGACTAAAAGATAAATTATTATTATTAAGTAGTAAAAAGATATATGACGATAAAAAAAATATTATATTTTTATAGACAAACAAAAATAAAAGGATATTCTTTTTTTGTTAAGATAAATATTTAGGGTGTATAAAAAGTGATCCTATATAATTAGAATCGACCAATTCAATAGGAACCGATTAATCAAATCTAATTATAACAAATTTCAACATTTGAAGTGGATCAGACGGTTTCTAGATGGTAGTCCATAATCCAATAAAGCCGACCCGAGTTAATCCAATTACTCATCCAATTAATAAATAAGTATAATTAATTATATTTTACAATATTATTTTTAATTGATATTTGTATGTAAGGCTATACAAAAAACTGCCAACCCGCTCAATTCGCGTAACTCAACAAGCAAACATCTCAATTAATCCCAGCCAACCAATTACCCATCAACCTGTCAATTATAATAGTGTTAATAACCACTAGGTCTTTGGCCTAGTGGCCAGCGCTCTTCCGTAAAAGCTCCTTCCTGGCGTCCCGAATGTGGGTTCAAATCCAGGGGGAGACAGGTTGTCTTTTCCGGTCCAGCCTTATGGTGCTACGGCTGTAGGGTCTCTAAAAGGGGACCACGGGGCCTTGGGTCCCCGCCAATAAACCTTATAATAGTGTTAAAGTTGGATTAGGTCTAACTCAATCCAGTCTAACCTGAGCCTCATTCTCGTTTTTGTCATTTTGGAGCTCCATTCTCTCCCTTTTTTTCTAATTCTTGTTCTCCATTTACATGTTAGTTGCCGTAAATTTAATAACAAAAACAGATTTGGATTAAATTAAGTATACAAATGTGTGAAACTAGTCTACATACGAACATGTGAAACTAGTCTATGTATATCGGGGTAGGTTATTATGCAACCTTTTACATGGTGCAACCCATGCAACCCCTCTATCCACCACTCATTTTATTTTTACATTTTTTAATTAAAAAGTGAAAATAAAATGAGTGGTGGATAGAGGGGTTGCACCATATAAAATGGTTGCATTTGAACACCTCTCTCTCTCTATATATATATATATATAGGGATTAAATCAAGTGAAAACCACAAAAATGTTGAGAACTATAAGAACCAATCTCAACCACAATTAAGATTAATCAATGGTGAGAGTTGGGAGGTAACATTTTACATATATAGTGTCGTTTACATACAAACATAACTCTTAAAAGGGTATAAAGGTAAATCTCTTCACTTTTGTTTGGGTAAAATTTCACAAGTCATGACCGACGCAAGGAAACCAAACGTCTCCAATCTAAGGACCATTCTTGTATTAAGATAAGGTCCTAACGATCACACACATCGAGAGTCACGATCGTCGCTTTTGACAATGGTGGAAAGTTTCTCACGTCCACGACTAGAGAGAACCTCTCGATAGACTTATATCTAACGACCTTTATAACGTAACTAATGATTGTTTATCATTTATTACATACGACCGTTTTCTTTTATGGTTCTTTATTACAGGTATTAAAGCGCATAATGGCCAACAGATAACGGACGAACATCATCAAGATCCATCATTATCAAGACCGTTGGACATTCAATGCTCATTTATGACGACCAAAATCTATATATACAAGGCTTAAAGAATCATTCGGAACAGATCAACTTGAACTCCTCGGCAACACTCAAGAACATTCAACTTATTTTCTCTTAAGCAAGAACTCTTGACAAAGTGCTCCAATCACACGACGAATAGTTGTAAGCTTACGATTTACTTATTTATGTCTGTAATATTGTCATTTGTACTTTCGATCACTCCTTCTAAAGGACGACAATTCTGTTTGACGTCCATAATGCACTTGACAATCTATGCTATCGTCCGCGGTTTTTACCCTCGACGGGGTTTTCCGCATCACCAAATTCTATGTCTCTTACTTACTTTTATTACCGTCGTACAATTTGTCGATCGATCGCTTACTGTAGTTGTTAAAGCTCCACACCTGTAACACTCGTAATTTTCGGTAAGTAAAGGTCACCCGAACATTTTTGTATCTTGTAAATGATGGGATTTTTGGTGGAAAACCAATAATTAAAGTCCCGTAGAGTATCGGGGGTGTTGGCGTTGAAAAAGTCGAGTTTCGAGGCTTGGTACGGGCATGGCTACAATGCCCGACGACCATGACAGTGTCATAGTCTCATCTGTCATTGTCGCAGCAAAAGTCAGAGGGCATGGCAGAATTGGTCAATGTCGCACCTAAGGTGCAGCAGGTTGTCAAATACGGGTTTTTGGCTCATTCTTCATTTCTCACTTCTCTTTTCCACTTCCAACTCTCTCTAAACTCTCCCAAACCCACCCAATCCTATCTATGGTGATTTTGATCCATCAAATGCTTCCATCCTCAAGTTTTCAAGTGTAATCAAAGGGTAGAAGCTAGACACCAAGAACCTCCATCTTCATCTTCAACCTCAAGCTCTATTTTTGGGTTTTCTAGGTTTTCATCAAAACCTAAGTGGTAAGTTTATCCCTTCCATTTCTAAACCTTAATATAAGATATAAATGCTCTCTTGACGATTCCTTAGTGTCCGGTTTCTTAAATTTCGGGTTTGATGGCTTTGGAGAAATTAAGTCAAAAATTAGGGTTTTGGATAAAATGGAGATTTTGATGTAAAATATTTGGGGATTGTTTCTTAATGGTTGAATGAGTATATTCATGGTTGGAAACTTGTGAATATAGGTTTTGGAGGTTTTGCTTGTAGATTCAAGTTCTTCAAGGGAGCTCAAATTTGGGGTAAAATCTAGATTTAGCCTAAATCTAGCAAGGTGAGTTCAAGTTGATTTGTGAAAACGTTGTACATGCCAAAATGTCTATTCTAAAATGTTTATGTGTTTATACGAAATTATCAACTGTTAAGTTATTTGGTAACTTTTGATTATTTGAAATGTTTAGCTTATTAAACTTTATAAAACGCCCACATTTGGGACTTTTGGGCATTTTGATAAATAAGTCATAAACTAAAGCGTGCTATTAACTTATTGCATGCATGAAGATTATTTGGTAAAAATGCATATTTGTGTTGGTTGAAAATAGGCATAATTTGTGTTATGAAAGGTTTGAAAACAACAACGGATGAGTCATTGGGTTTTGGTCATTTCCGACCTTTTGAACATTTTGGAACCTTCAAATCTTTGTTTTGGGGAAAAGGTGCATTTTAAGTATTTCAAAGAGTAAATTCCGAGCAATTGAGCACGTGTCTATAATATCATCTTGTTTGGGAAATAATCTATCTTGTTTTAAGTTATGTTGGAGTTGGTCGTTTACTTGGGAGCACGTGTTTTCTTAAATGTCGGTCAGCTGCGTTTTATTGCATTATGTTCCCTTTGACAATGAGTCATTTGGTTGTTTGAGCATGTGGCTCGGTATTTTATTATGATTGGGTTTAGGACATTTGTCCAGTTTTGATAACTCGACTTCGAGCTTTGGTTGCGATATTGGATGAGGGACTCAACGTAAGGGCCTTTTATGGTTGAAGTTGATATCCCGTGGGTGTACGTTTAAAGCTAGCGATCCTGACATCCCTTGCGCTTGGAATCATTACGTCTAATGATGGAACGCTAGTTTTCCACATTGAGGCACGTTTAGGCATCAGATTGGGCTATAAGTCCTACGTGCTAGGTATTACGATATTGGATGAGGGACTCAACGTAAGGACCGTTCGCGGTTGAAGTTGATATCCCGTGGGTGTACGTTTAAAGCCACCGAGCCTGACATCCCTTGCGTGTACTTGTTTATATGACTAGTCTTAACAACATATAATGGGGCTTACTTTGTGTACCGTCACATTTTATGGAATCGGGTGTAACACCCTTAAAATTTGAAAATAGCAGACAAATTAAACCTTCCAAAAACTCTTAAATACATAGCAAGGAAATACGAAAGGTCTAAAGTTACAAGACAAAATCATTATAACAACATAACAGAGTTCTAACAGAACTATCTAGTCCCACAAACAGGGACAACATAAAACGGATGTTACTAAAACCTCAAAATCTGCTATCTTCACCAAACATGACGATATCACTACCGTCCTCCAACCGGAACTTCTACCAAGCTCCACTCGCCACTCAGATCCATCTAAGACCTGATATACATGTCGAAAGAAAAAGTGTTAGGCTTAACGCCTAGTGAGTTAAAGCAGTTTACATCGCATAATTCATAAATCATATAAAACGAACGTTTTACATTAAATAAGATCATTCCCGAAATCCTGATTATAAAGAGACTTCATTTGTAAACCAAGTTACTTCTAATTTCCAAACACCCATTTTAAATAGTGATTCGACATCCAAATTTCCCCAAAACACACCCACACAGTATTTCACCAAAAGACTCTTTGTTTAACCGAAGGTACGTTCAAACACCGAAAGTAAAGGTAAAGTAATACTCCAATTAACACCTCTCGGTGACGGGGGATACCCGATTCCATCGAATGTGGCGGGCACACAAAGTTAAGCCACGTATCAACGTTCTCGAGTTCCATATAAGACCATGGTTCCCCGTATTCGGCTCATCTGAGCTACCACCGCAAGACAACACTGCATCCTAGTGTCTACTCGACCTCTAGATGAGTCTCACCACAAAGTCACAAGTCTCCGTATCCGACTCTCTCTGGGCACCCACCGCAAGACTTAGCTCCGTATACGGCTCTGCAAGAGCACCACCGCAAGCTTACATAACAACATGACTTGGGGACCACTCACTAGACTCAAACATGGACATTAACACTCCATGACGAACATAATGACTCATATGCCTATGGATCCAATGCATTACAGTCTAAACATTACATGACTCCGTATGAATGAACTGACGCATCCAAAACATGTAATTAACCAACATTTGTATAATAGTTGTTTTTCACTGAAACACTCCATAAGGAGCCGTTTAAACCGGACAACGTCCCAAAACTCGTTAAGGTACAATTCAAGCCGAAAGGCTTCATAAAACGTTTGATACTCAAAAGAGCCAATATGGCTATACAAGCCGATGAACAACTTTTCCAAATATCCCCAATTCAAAAGGTAGCCATCCTAACAACTCACACTTTTAAAGTCAAAGGAAATCAAAGTTTTCAAATATAAAACCCGTAGGTTGAGTGAACCCCAAATGACCATATTTCCATGGCCGCTCTTTAAAATATCCAACCCACACTATAATTCCATTTAAAACCCTTCGTACTCCAAATATTCTCATATTAGTGACTCAAGCAACCAAATACCCAAATATTTCAAATAACCAAGAAACAAGTGTGGTGGATAAAATCTCCCTTTTTGTGACTCAAACACTTTATAAAATAATGTAACCCATTTTCCAAGATTTATATCCCCAAATAAATGTAGTGTACAAATATTCACAAAAACTTATCAAAATGAAGTAACTCATGGATATACCTTTAAAACCCAAAATATGTGCATTTTGACATGTATATAGTTTTTCAAAGCAACTAGAACTCACCTTGCTAGATTTAGACTAAATCTAGGTTTTACCCACAACTTGAGTTCCTTAGAAGAGAAGATCTTAGATCCTTCCACTAGCTCCAAACTTTCTATAGATCCAATACCACCAATATTCACAAAGGTACATTAAACCCTAGAAATGCAAACTAAGACGAAGGACACCAAGCCCTAACTTTAAAGAAGGAAAGAGGGGTAGATTACCTTGATCATAAACTCTTGGATTCACCCAATAACTTCAATCTACTTCCTTCTCTACTTGAAAAGCTCCAAAAGACGAACCCTAGGTTCAAGAATCGCTCCAAACGGCTTTGGGAAGGAGAAGATATGAGAGAAATGAGGTTGAAGCCCTAAAATCGCGATTAAAACCCATCAGATGGCTCCCGCGACTTATGCCGCGACTTGCAAGTCGCGGCGCAAGTCGCCCGTTTCCTGAAAACTCACATCCAGTGAGTTACGCGGCTTGTGCCGCGACCCCAAGTCGCGCCACAACCCACGGCAGCCCCAAAACTCGGTTTCTCATGACTTCCGCACCTGATTCGATTCCCGATGATTCCATTATGAAACTTACCTGATTTTCCGATACTTTACAACCCAAGAGTCAAATGACTCCCGTAACACCGTCGAGGGTACATTCTGAAATTACGGGTGTTACAATCCTCCCCACCTTGAAAATAATTTCGTCCTCGAAATCTTGACCGAGATCCCCAAAACTCCACGGGATACGGGGAATTATTAACAAATCCAAAATTACCAAAATGAGCCACACTCAGAATTTGGCTCCATACCCGAAAAAAACATTGCTGCCGTTCTTACTAGCAATTCTCACCAATGGAGAAACATTGATTAAGGGGTACTACACCCTTTTTACTTCGCACGCATCCTTGTGCACACAAAACGGGGTTACGAGAAGTGGTTCCACCACCTTACTGAGCAATAACAAATCTTCCCACAGTCTTTCACCCGAAAGACTTGGGCGGTTATCCGCTTACTAAACCTTCAACGATCCCTTGTTCCGCACGGTTTTGTGAAGAGTCGCTGACCTACCGATCCCCACATCCTCGAAGGATGCACCAACGATTCGCTCCTTCTGGTAGACTCACTCAGAACTCCAAATTAAAGCACGGGTTAAGAGCAACCCTACGGATAGCCCTTGCCACAAGGCTATCTAATTAGGGACCAAGCCTAGGGATACCTCTCCCAACTCTGAGATCATTCCTAAAACCACCACTGATCTTAACTCAGATCTCGCCCAAACAAACTGCAAGAAAGCCTAGCACGCTTAAAAGAGGTAAAAGCACTAACAAATAAAAGCAAGACCCTAAACACGAGTCACCAACAAGGTCGCCAAGGTTCCCAACCTTTCTTAGAGTCACAATCCTCCCAAGTTCCACAATCCTTACGACACTCACCGCTTACTTCTACCCTTCGCCCAGAAAGCCACACTAGCCTCCTAATTGTTTGCACTCCAACCTATATGCATGGTCATACATGACCGAGCATCGACACTACTCGACGGTTGATTTAACTCATCATAATAGAGGGTGTATTACCTTATAATAAGCCAGAATCTTAAGTCTAGGATTCGGTTGGTTCTGCAATTCCGCGATAGCCTTGAGTCGACCAACCCATGGACTCATAAATTCTTAAAAGTCCGCCTGACAAAGTCTTCCAAAACGTCGCACAGATCTTTCTTGCGCCCTTTGACAAACTACCTTCTATTGTTCCTCTTATTAACTCCTAAAGACATCCCGAATTCTTAGCGGTCGCTGGCTACGACTTCTTCTATGGTTATGGGTGAAAGCATTCCCTTAGCCTATACGGGCTAACCGACACTTGACTCGCAACAAGAGATCTCCTCTAACTCTGATACTATACGATCCCGAATACTAACATCTTAAATTTTACAAACCCGGTGTTAGTTCTCAATCACAGCAACCACAACGATTGGTCAACAAGCCCGACGCTTATCTCTCAAAGCTCCTAATCCCTACCTAATATCGATTCAAGCCTCGACTACATGAATTAACACCCAAAGTCCCTTTACCGGTCCTTTATAGGGCTCCCAGAAATGCTAACAACATTGGTCTCTAACATCTGTTATTACACGTGGTACAACCTACCCCGTCAGACGAGGTAGCGGCAAACCAAGCCAACAAAGGCTCGAACTCAACATCTTAACTACCTAATGAAACGAAACGAAAGGGAAACGTACCTGTCGTCACCGACGTGCCATTCCAAACTAGGCATACTGTGTCCGCTTCCCGATCCTTCTCTGATCCCTGCACGAGGGCAGTCCCTCTTGACATGGTACGCCTCTTTACACACAAAATAGATAGTGCCCTTTATGGAATAATCACGGTGAGAGTGACCCAACATTCCACACTTGAGGCATGACATGGGGTTGGGGTTGCACATACCTGCATGCTTGACTCGGCACCCTTGACACCACTTCGATTTCCTACGATGGCCAACCTCCCTTTTATCGCCATGATCCTTGCGCTCTTGGGATGGAATCCACTGGTCCTCCCGTTCTCTCTTTTCCTTAGTCGTCGCATCTTCTTCTTTACTACTTCAGATGCACATATCTTCCATGAATTGCGATTCTTCCATTACTCCCCGAAGGGTGGAGGCTTTAGAATTTCGGACCATCGCCTTCATGCGGGCGGGTAGGACGTTCATATAGGCCTTGACTCTGTCCTTCTCACTCGGAACGACATGTCCCACTAAATCCAATTTCTACATAAAGAGATTAGAGTATTCTCTCACCGACATATCCCCTTTCTTGAGGGCTCAGAACTCCTCTTCTATTATGTCTATCGCCATTTCGCTGCAGTACTCATTCAACACTTCCTTCTTGAATGCATCCCACGCTAGTGACGAAGCAGTAGCAGTCCCCATAGCGGTTTTGGTGACGTTCCACCAAGTAAGAGCTCGTCCTCTCATCATGCGGGAGGCAAATTTCACCTTCTGGACCTCTTCACACTCACTAGTGTCAAATGTTTGTTCCATCTCTTGTATCCAATTCAAGCACGCCACTGGACTGTCAGTTCCCGAAAACTCCGACGGCTTGTTGCACATAAAGTTCTTGTATGCGCGGGTTCTCTCGCTATATTTCATATTAGCAGCAACAAGATCCTCCATCCGGATCACATTTCCGGTGCCTCCGAGTCTTCGCACATCAAGCTCATTAATTACTTCACGTCTCCAGTCATTGGCATCTCTGACCTCTAACTCCTTCATTATCCTTTCCTCTTGTTGCTCCATGGCCGACTTCATCAACTGTACTACACTATCCAACAACTCACCTTGAGGACTCGCCTCTTGAGTTTGCGCTTCTGTCCTTGTATCCGCCATTCTTTTCTGACACACACGAGAATGAGATTAGGAATCTTAGACCAATACTATAAAAGCAACTAGGAAGTACTATTACACACATCAAGTATCGTAATAATGGTAGAGTCAAGCACACTTACGTAACATTGTATTCATAATAGCAGTAGCTAAGTGAAATTATGAGCATAATATACATAAGGATCCTCGTCACCATAGCCACGACTCTTAACTAGTGCATTCCTGTCGACCACAACAACTCACTCTCTTCTTAACAGTTCTATCCATAACGAACAAGTCATAACTTAAAGTCTCAGCTTAAGTCTAGGCATCTAAATCTCATACCTAGTTCACTTAAACTAGAGTTCTGATACCAATTTGTAACACCCTTAAAATTTGAAAATAGCAGACAAATTAAACCTTCCAAAAACTCTTAAATACATAGCAAGGAAATACCAAAGGTCTAAAGTTACAAGACAAAATCATTATAACAACATAACAGAGTTCTAACGGAACTATCTAGTCCCACAAACGGGGACAACATTAAATGGATGTTACTAAAACCTCAAAATCTGCTATCTTCACCAAACATGACGATATCACTACCGTCCTCCAACCGGAACTTCTACCAAGCTCCACTCGCCACTCAGATCCATCTAAGACCTGATATACATGTCGAAAGAAAAAGTGTAAGGCTTAACGCCTAGTGAGTTAAAGCAGTTTACATCGCATAATTCATAAATCATATAAAACGAATGTTTTACATTAAATAAGATCATTCCCGAAATCCTGATTATAAAGAGACTTACTTTGTAAACCAAGTTACTTCTAATTTCCAAATACCCATTTTAAATAGTGATTCGACATCCAAATTTCCCCAAAACACACCCACACAGTAATTCACCAAAAGACTCTTTGTTTAACCGAAAGGTACGTTCCAACACCGAAAGTAAAGGTAAAGTAATACTCCAATTAACACCTCTCGGTGACGGGGGATACCCGATTCCATCGAATGTGGCGGGCACACAAAGTTAAGCCACGTATCAACGTTCTCGAGTTCCACATAAGACCATGGTTCCCCGTATTCGGCTCGTCTGAGCTACCACCGCAAGACACCAATGCATCCTAGTGTCTACTCGACCTCTAGATGAGTCTCACCACAAAGTCACAAGTCTCCGTATCCAGCTCTCTCTGGGCACCCACCACAAGACTTAGCTCCGTATACGGCTCTGCAAAAGCACCACCGCAAGCTTACATAACAACATGACTTGGGGACCACTCACTAGACTCAAACATGGACATTAACAATCCATGATGAACACAACGACTCATATGCCTATGGATCCAATGCATTACAGTCTATACATTACATGACTCCGTATGAATGAACTGACGCATCCAAAACATGTAATTAACCAACATTTGTATAATAGTTGTTTTTCAATGAAACACTCCATAAGGAGCCGTTTAAACCGGACAACGTCCCAAAACTCGTTAAGGTACAATTCAAGCCGAAAGGCTTCATAAAACGTTTGATACTCAAAAGAGCCAATATGGCTATACAAGCCGATGAACAACTTTTCCAAATATCCCCAATTCAAAAGGTAGCCATCCTAACAACTCACACTTTTAAAGTCAAAGGAAATCAAAGTTTTCAAATATAAAACTCGTAGGTTGAGTGAACCCCAAATGACCATATTTCCATGGTCGCTCTTTAAAATCTCCAACCCACACTATAATTCCATTTAAAACCCTTCGTACTCCAAATATTCTCATATTAGTGACTCAAGCAACCAAATACCCAAATATTTCAAATAACCAAGAAACAAGTGTGGTGGATAAAAATCTCCCTTTTTGTGACTCAAACACTTTATAAAATAATGTAACCCATTTTCCAAGATTTATATCCCCAAATAAGTGTAATGTACAAATATTCACAAAAACTTATCAAAATGAAGTAACTCATGGATATACCTTTAAAACCCAAAATATGTGCATTTTGACATGTATATAGTTTTTCAAAGCAACTAGAACTCACCTTGCTAGATTTAGATTAAATCTAGGTTTTACCCACAACTTGAGTTCCTTAGAAGAGAAGATCATAGAACCTTCCACTAGCTCCAAGCTTTCTATAGATCCAATACCACCAATATTCACAAAGGTACATTAAACCCTAGAAATGCAAACTAAGACAAAGGACACCAAGCCCTAACTTTAAAGAAGGAAAGAGGGGTAGATTACCTTGATCATAAACTCTTGGATTCACCCAATAACTTCAATATACTTCCTTCTCTACTTGAAAAGCTCCAAAAGACGAACCCTAGGTTCAAGAATCGCTCTAAACGACTTTGGGAAGGAGAAAATATGAGAGAAATGAGGTTGAAGCCCTAAAATCGCGATTAAAACCCATCAGATGGCTCCCGCGACTTATGTCGCGACTTTCAAGTCGTGGCGTAAGTCGCCCGTTTCCTGAAAACTCACATCCAGTGAGTTACGCGGCTTGTGTCGCGACCCCAAGTCGCGCCACAACCCGCGGCAGCCCCAAAACTCGGTTTCTCATGACTTCCATACCTAATTCGATTCCCGATGATTCCATTATGAAACTTACCTGATTTTCCGATACTTTACGACCCAAGAGTCAAATGAATCCCGTAACACCGTCGAGGGTACATTCTGAAATTACGGGTGTTACATCGGGTCTCCCCCGTTACTGGAAAGTGTTGTTTTGGGTATTGTGTTTATTATCCATGTTTTCGGTGACGTTTTACAATTACGGATTTTATATATATGATTTATGGGTTGAGTATTACGCCTCACCCGTGTTTTGGGTGTTTCGGGATATAAAGTTTTATCCGCTTTTCTTCTATTGGGAGTTTGATTCTATTCTCATTTGGTGTGAGTTTTGAGTTTAATTTAATTTACGAAAGAACGTTTTATGTTGGGATCTTGTCCCCGAAGTAGTTTGGATTTGAAAATGTTTATATTGGTGTTTCTTTGCCCAAATTGCATATTATTGGGAAACGAGTCGTTTTCATGTTCAAAGCATATCATCTTGAAAGATTGTGAATTAAACTGCATTACCCCTTTTCAAAGATATCTTTATTCATGTGGAAAACTCTTGAACTCACTAGGCGTTAGCCTAACCTTTTTATTTGTCGGCATGTGCAACAAGTTCCGGTTGAGAATAACTCTAGTGACATTGTGCTGAGAGGAGTGCTAGTCGTGTGCTCAAGAGGTGGATATCTTAGTGAAGTCTTTCACACTTGTTTTTGGGAAGAGCAGCTTATAGTTAGGATTAAGTAACATCGACTTTAGTCTAGTCCTTGTATAAGACTGGAGTTTATATTTGTTGAAGTTAAATAGAAAGTTTTATTTTGGAGAGTCACATTTTACTTGATGTAATGTCGAAATTTTTAATTAGTTGCTCTTACCAAATTTGAGGGTGTTACAACACCGACCTTAGATCTTCCTTTGGACGATTTTTGGCATTAACAACTTTATATCTCTTATTTAACTTATATAATTTAAATTAAACACCACCTCCTTTTTAAAACAAAATTATATTAATTACATTTTAAATCAAAAAATTTATATAAAAAGTGAACATTTTATTTTCTTTAATTTGACATGGGTATCATTATATTTTTTTACATTTTCTTTAACAATTGCAATTTCTATATGAAACAATAAAAGTGATTTAATTCGTATTTTGTTTCACCTTGTGAAACAACATTTTAGTATTCAACATCACATATCACGTCATTTTGGTTTCTTTTCACATTGTGAAACAGTAGTACATTGTTTCCCCATGTGAAACAACAGTACATTGTTTCGCATTAACAACATTATGTTGTTTCACAATATGAAGCGATATTTTAGTGTTTCACATCACATTTCACGTCAACTTTTGTTTTATTTTGTTTTCAAATTGTGAAACAATAGTACATATTATCACATGTGCTAATTGTATATATTTTAGTTAATCATATGGGATTATGTATATTAATATTTATATATCTTTTTCTGATATAAATATTATCATATGTGATTATTCGTCACTTATACTCAGACATACATTATCATATGTGATATGTACAAAAATTCACCTAGTGGGATTATATGTGATACATAATAATAGATCATATATTTAACGAAGTTAATCACATGTGATTCAAAACGTAAATCCAAAAAATAGAAAATTGTGAAATAGATGATGAATTAATTGTGGATATCACATGTGATATTTGATGAAAATTATGAATTTTTTTTTTATCAAAAGTGTATCTAGAAAAAAATTATATAAATTTGATTAAAAAAATTATGAATTTATTAAAATTAAAAAATAAATAAATTTAAAAGATATAATGAGATTTTTAAAGATTTATCCAATTCAAAATTGTAATTATCCTAATTTCTAAAATTAATTTTTATTTTTTATTTATGGTGTTAAGTCTGATTTTATAGTAATCATTGTATTTATAGGCTTGGTCTTATATAGTGTACAGTGTCTTACACTGTGTTGTATCTGACCAGGGTATTTAAGTCCCTTTGGTTCTTGTTCCTTGTAACACATTCACGCCACATTTAATATCATACTACTTTGCACTTTGAACTGTTTCTCTCTCTACTTTCTCTCTCTAGGATTTAGAGATCTTGGACTCACAATTGGTATCAGAGCCAATCTAGATCTTGAGAGAATTGAGAGAATTGTTTTTTGACTCTGAATTTGTATTATTATTCGAAAATTTGATTGATTTCTTGAATTTTTTCAAGAAATCTCGTTTTTGAATTTTTTTTATAAAATTCGGTTGTGTTTTTGAACGAATTCTTGTGAAAATTGGTTTGTTGGATTCGATTTTGATTGTTATACACTTTTAATTCACATCGTTTTTCAAGAAATTCAAGTTTTGATTGTTGATTTTGAAATTTTAAATGTTTCTGGAAAACACGTTTTTCGGTTCTGTTGAATATACGAATTCTTGATTTTGTGGATTTTAATCGAAAAGTGTTAAAATCTGTTTTTCGATCAATTCTGTGTGAAAAAGCTTTATCAAATTCATGGTTATAATTGATTTTGTGGATTTTTATTGTTTTTCAGGTAGTTTGCGCTAGATCTCAACTTTGCGCGAGTTCATAGCGATTTGCGCGAGTTCATAAGCTTTGCGCTAATTCATAATTGTCAGTTGTGATCGTCGAGCAAAGTTAAAGTTTTTGCCAGAAGTTCTTAACGCAAAGTCTCATTTGTGTCACTCTTTACTCACGAGAATCCGAGTTTGCGTATCATTCAGCTTGAGAAAAGCATAGTTCTCGTCATTCAAGTCTCACGCAAAGTTTTCTTTGCGTCACATTCGCTTCACGCAAACTAAGGTTTGCGCCATCGTCTGCTCACGACAATTACAGTTTGCGTCTCCTTCGTATCAAAGTTCGGTTTGCGTATTCTTCACTTCACGCAAAGCTTAGTTTGCGTGTTCAACCTCTCATGCAAATCTAAGTCTGCGTCTCCAGCTGCTCACGAGAATCATAGTTTGCGCTACGGTCTGTTCACGCAAAGTTCTCTTGCGTCTTCAGTGTATCACGCAAATCTCATTTGCACTTTATACCTCTCACGCAAACCTCAAGTTTGCGCAAGCTCAGTCAACACTTAGAATTTTTCTGGATTTTTGCCATGGATTCTGCCAAGTTAGCCTTTCAAGCTCAGTTCTATAAGAATGACCTCATGATGTCATTGGGTACTGACACTCGTCCTCCAGTACTGATAGATGAAAACGAATTCACTCAGTGGCAAGATCGGTTCCTCAACTTCATTGAACGTCAAACTAATGGAGCAAACATGATGAAGTCTCTAACTGAAGGACCTTTCCTAAAGCCTAACA
This sequence comes from Arctium minus, assembly GCA_954870635.1. NCBI lineage: Eukaryota > Viridiplantae > Streptophyta > Magnoliopsida > Asterales > Asteraceae > Arctium > Arctium minus. The sequence continues at coordinate 55,009,717 of OX941095.1, read as the reverse complement.
AAGAGATTCCTGCAACACCTGAAGAGGTTTTGAGAATGAAAGTTGATCGAGAATTATCTGCTAACCTAATGCTAGCATTGCCAAATTCTGTATACAACCGTGTTGATCATTACAAAAATTATCCAAATCATATGTGGGAATAGTTAGAAAAGATCATGCTTGGATCTTCAGTTGTGACTCAACTTAGACATACACGCTTCATGAACAACTTTGAGGAATTCAAGGCAAAAGACAGTGAGTCTCTAAAGAGTGTTTTCGACAGATTTTGTGCTGTGATCAATGACCTGAGAAAAATAAAAGTGGAAAAGACTGAGCTTGAGACGAATCTGAAATTCCTCAATGCTCTTCAGCCTGAATGGAACAAAACTTGTCACAGACTGAAGAACGATGTTCGGGTCTCCACTATGCAGATTCAGGAATTATATGAGATTCTGATGACTGATGAGAGCTTGGTACTAGAGAAGAAAGCAAAGCTTGAAAAGAAAAACAAGAAATCAATGGACCCAGTTGCACTTCTCATGAGCCAACTGGATGAACAAGCGTTTTCTGATAACGCTTACAACGGGGCCACTGATGATGATGATGGCGAGACACTCGAGAAAGCGATGATCCTTCTCTCTCAGCATTATCAGAAAAAGTTCCAACCTCAGTCGGGTTCAAACAATCTTCGCTTCACTTCCGGTTCTAAAGTCAAAATGCCCGAGCCAAAGACTGTTGCTTGCTACAATTGTGGAAAGCCGGGTCATTTTTCAAAAGAGTGTCGAGTGAAGAAAGTTAAGGACTCAGCTTATTATCGAAAGAAATTAGAACTGACCGAGAAAAGAGAGAACGGAACTGCTTTACTTGCTGAAGAGGAATTCTGGCTGGATCATTCTGACGATGAAGCTGCAAATGTCGAGATCGCTCAGATGTGCTTAGTTGGAGATGATCAGTCAGATAATGATTCTGAATCTGATGAAGACGAGGTATATTCTGAATTTGACTATAAATTCATATCTTCTCAGATGAATAACATGATAACTGCCATACATGATTTACACTCTCAGTTAATATCTGAAAAGAATTTAAATTCTGAAAAATCATATTTGATTGACAAATTGAAAATTTCTTTGAAAGATGAAAAATCTATTTTAGAAAATACTAAAGAAATCTTTCAAAAGAAATTGGATGATTTGGAAAATTCAAATAAGACTTATCTTGAGTCTTTGCTATGACTACTTTAAAAGATGAATTTTCAGATAAAATAAATAAATTAGAAGAAAAGTTGTATCGAAGGAACCAATCTGAACAAACAATTTTATGAATAAACCAAGGAGTGAAGAAGCTTTAAAAGAAAAATGGGGACTTGGTTTTGAAAATCCACATTGTTTAAACAATGCGATTGAAAAATCCCCTACTTTATATAAATACGATTATCTAACTCTTGCTCAGTATGCTCCTCAATTTAAAATTGATCGGATGAATGAGAAGCAAGTGTTAGAAATCGAAAATAAGAAAAGAACAAATAACAAGAAAAAGGAAATTCCTTTTGTTTACACAAGCGAAAATGCCAAATATTTTCCTGAAAAATCAAGGAGAGGCAGAAAAATTTTAAATGATATATCTCCTGTCAAATCTTCAATATCTGATGATTTTGTTGTTCCTTATACTCCTAATTCTGATAAGGAAAATATTTCTCCAATCATTTATGATTCTAAGAAATATACTCCTCCGTTAGTATTAGAAAGCAAAATCATCGATCTTGAAGATAAGATAGAAGATCAAAATATTTTAAAGGAAATTGAATTTGATATTATTCTTTCTTTCATGACTCCTAGTCTTGAAGAAAATCTATTTTCTCAAAAACAAGATTCAGTTTCTAACCTTTCTTCTAATTTTAAGGAAAACAAAAGGGAAGTTTCCAATTTTAAAATATTTTCTCAAAATAATTCTGACTCCGAGGTAAATTCAGATTTATTAGTTGATCAGATTGGTTGCTTAGGTAAAATTATTTCTTCTGGTTTAAATATTAAGTCTAAAGTTCTTGATGATTCTTTTACGCTTAATGATGATTATTATAAACCTAAGCGTAAAAGAAGAAGGTCAAAGAAGTCGAAGAAACAAGATACAGTTATTTCTGACAGTTCTAATTCTTCTGATTCTAATTTTTCAGATAGGACTTTGAGCAAGTCATCAAGGCAAATCTGGAGAGTTAAGCGGACATCTACTGAGTCTATGACTGAGGAGAATAGTTATGTAGACAGATATTATAAAAGTGATTCATTTGCTGTTTGTAAAAAAAATTCAAAATATTCAATAAAGCAAATGATTCAAATTTCCAAAAATGTCTCATGTTCTTCCTCGGATTCTAGTTCGGATGATTATGCTTTCTCTTCTTCTGATGATTCTGTTCATTCTTGTGATTATATTTCTCATGCTTTTAATGTCAAATATCATAATTATTTCCCCATACGAACTGCAACTAACTTCCACGGACCCAAATTCAAGTGGGTACCCAAATCTCAAATTGATTCAAAGTTGCAGGCACCTCACGTTAAGGGGGGGTAAGAGAAAGATGGCTTCTGAGTAATTCAGCTCAGAACCCGTACTTCAATGAGACTACGACTTCTAGACATGTCAGTCTAGGACTCGTTCTTCAAAGCTTTAAGCTTCTGACTAAAGAGATATTGTGAGTACATCTACTTTTATTCCGCTGCATTTCATCTCTGATTATGATGTTATTCCAGTTTTCTCAAAATGTTTTTCATGAATCTGAGTGTTTTCAGACTATCTCCTGAATTTTGTTCAACCCAATTTTACATTTGAGGCACATTTAAAAAAAATTACAGTTTTTAAAAGGTTAAATCTATACAAAATTTATTCTATAAAGTAACAGATTTATAGATTTTCTTTCTTTTGAATAAAATGTGTGTTTAAGATAAATTTTCAAGTTGTTTTGTTTATATTAAAGTTTTATATGTTCAAATTTTAAGTGTAACAAATTTCGAAAAATCAGCAACATGTTTGTAGCTTTTGTTACTGCTTTAAAGTTATGTGATTCGGAATATTTATAGTTTACAATGCTTAGAAAACCTAAAAAGTCAGAATTTTAGATTGTAATGAAAATATGGGCTAAGCATTTAGATGTAAAACTGAGTGATTGAGATGAATATTAAATTCTTATAAATCAGAAATCCCTAAGTTTAAAAGTTTGTACCTGTGACCTTTCTGGTTTAGGAAAGTAAGTTCTGTGGGATGCTTGTCATCTGGTCCCCTAAGGTCATTTGATCTGGGAGTGATCGAACCCAAATCCTTCAATAGAATCAGATCGAAAGTCATGTTCTACTGGTATGAATGGGTTTAGGATATGTCGATGTAGCATTTCTGATCTGGGAAAGTAAGTTCCAAGGGGTGCTTGACACCTAGTCCCCTAAGGCCAACTGATCTGGGAGCGGCTGACTCAAATCCTGCTATAGGGTCAGATAGAAAGTTACGTTTACGGCATGTTCTTTACTTAATAAACTTTTTGATTCAAAAGATGCCAAATATGCACAAGCTTAAAAGATGCCAAAGAGCACACTCATTTAAAGATGCCATAGAGCACAATGCTAAAAGATGCCAATGAGCACACATCTCATGAAACTTGGTGATATGTTTGAGTTGCAATAAACCTGTAAATTTGTGAAAGTCTTCAATTCTTGATGGCTTAGTGTGATTACATGCAAAGTTCTCTATTATATTTTTAGAATTGCATTTACTTGAAACTAATCAAAGTTCGCATGTTTGCACACTGAATAGATTGATGAAAGTTTTTGAAACTGAACATGTTTTAACTTGATATGCAATGAAACTTGTTTCTGTATCCAACAACATATATTTGATTTCAACTGATTGATAAATCTGTGATATTTTACTGATTAGAATTTTATTTGTTTAGTGTTTAAATTTTTACTTGTTTAGTTGTTTCAAATTCATTTTTAGTATATTTTTCTTTTTACATTGTTGTTTACATTCTTGTGTTCTCATAAATCTTTTCAAATGGGTTTAAGCATTATTCAAGGGGGAGTGAAAAAGGAGAATTTTTTTCTAATTGATCATATATGTTTTTAAGGGGGAGTATCTGATTCTTTATATGAATGCTAACTTGAATTGTCATATCTAGTGCATTTGTGTAAGGGGAGTCAAAGAGATTAAAAAGATAAATGTTTCTGAGTTTTAAGTCAGATTTGCGCCAACAGTTAGTCGTGCAAACCTCGCTTTGCGCCACCTTCGGCTAGCGCAAACCTAACTTTGCGCCACCAATTTGTAGCGCAAACCTTCCTTCTTTTCTCCGTTTCTTTGATTTTGTATATCTTAAGTTGTCTCGTCTCCAACATTTGCATGACCAAGTTGATCCAGATCATCAAGGTCATGAGGGGGAGAAGTTAAGAGAAGTTAAGGAGATGATAAAGAGACAAAGAGCTCAAATGATTAATTTGTTGATCAAGATTCGCTCAAGATTCAAAATTTCTTCAACTTTAATTGTCTTTTGCTGTTCAAGCTCCGATCACCACAGTTTCTTCAAGATCATTTAAAAGAGGTGTGTCATCTAGAGCACAAGCTGATGAACCGACTGTTCTTTCAAGTTTATTTCAAACCGGTCCAGTCTTGTCAAGGCAGTAAAGACAACAGAGCTTAAAAGATGATGAGAAGAAATTTCTTTAAAAAAATCAGAATGCTTCGCAAAGTCGCTTAGTTGGTCCATGATGATTTAGAAGATGGATTTTGAAGACCACAGCGCCAATGATTACTAAGGGGGAGATTGTTAAGTCTGATTTTATAGTAATCATTGTATTTATAGGCTTGGTCTTATATAATGTACAGTGTCTTACAATGTGTTGTATCTGACCAGGGTATTTAAGTCCCTTTGGTCCTTGTTCCTTGTAACACATTCACGCCACATTCAATATCATACTACTTTGCACTTTGAACTGTTTCTCTCTCTACTTTCTCTCTCTAGGATTTAGAGATCTTGGACTCACATATGGTATTTTTTTTAATTAATAAATTATGTAACTCATATTCTTTCTCGTCTTCTCGTAAATTGACCACCTTCTCGTTTGAACTTGCCCCTATATATATATATATATATATATATAGAGAGAGAGAGAGAGAGAGAGAGAAAGAGAGAGAAGAGCTGTCAAATGCAAACCACCTCTATTTGTACAAACTTACAAACTAATCTTAGTCGTCCGTCTAGTCTAATGAATATCTAATTTTATTTTGTTTCCTTAACCAATGTCATGATCATAATAAATTAACTTTATCCTCTTCCATATATATCACAATCGTATTTAATAAATCATGATTATTATCCATAAATATCTCAATTATTTCTTAATATAATGGTTTGTATGGTTTGTACAAATGGTTTGGTTTGCACTATAACCCATTAGGGCCAGGTTCAGGGGAAAACCTTAAAAAAGCGGAAAACTAAAGAACACACAAGTGCATACTGTCCAGATGAAGGGCTATCAGAGTGTTCTTCAGTGTTCTGTTTTTTTGAGGTTTTCCCTTGAACCTCCTTATATATATATATATAACGGTAATAATGAGTACCACAAAAGGTTGAGCACCGTGAGAACAAATTTTAATCTTCCAATGGCTTTAATCAAAGGTTATTAAAAGCAGTGGTATTTTTATAATATTAGTGAAAACTTTGTCTAATCTCGGGTCTAATTTAAGAGTTCCAGTGCACTTTGTGATTTGAAATCGCACACCTCCTAATCACATCTACTTGGGAAGACCGCCTCCTCTCATCCTTCATCTTCTCCCCCATCGCCACCATATACCCAACATTAAGAACAAATCCAAATCAAAACCATCGTGGGCAAGGCGGCAACCATCTCCATCGCTAGTCAAATCTTTCGTACATCCATCTTGTAACATCCCGCCTGCCTCGACAACAATATTGTCCGCTTTGCCCCTGGATTTAACCAACGTGTAGCGCACGAATTTGTTTCTGGCGACCTGGTGAGAAACTTCCCAGGGGGTCACCCATCCTGGGACTACTCCCACCCAAGCACGCTTAACCTCAGAGTTCCCAGAACCTGACGTGTTTGTGGCCCCAAAACGCGTTGTTGTTAGGAAGGCCAAGATATTACTTATAACACCCAGCATCACTCCTGTCCACGGCCGATATGGGATATGCCTAAGGTGTTACACATCTCCATCGTCGGTCAAATCTTTCGTTCTCATAACTTATCATATGGCAAACAATCCATCTCTCTACGGTTTCATTTGATCGGGGATCGCCGACAACAACTTCATCGTCGTCGAACCTCTTGATTTCTCCCAACATCTATTACCTGCTTCCTTTAAACACAATAATTTCTCCAGTTTTGTTCGTCGATTAAACACTTACATAAGCATACGCCTAAAAATTCTTCTAATATGTGTTTTGTTTTTTTGTTTTCATTGTGTCTCAAGTATTGTTGCTTAATTTGGTTTTGGATTCGAATTTCGAATTGAATCAATTTTAGGGTTTTAGAAAAGTGGATCCTGATCGATGGGAGTTTGCAAATGAGTGATTTTTGAGATGATATACACATTTGTTGGATAATATAAGGAGGAAGACACAAATTCAAGGGGAGGAAGACGATGAAGCCGAGATGGTGGTGGAGATTGCGAGGTTAAATCAGGAGGTTAAACATTTGTTCACAGATTTGGGGTTTTTTGTTTCCCAAAATTTAGTTTGGATTCATGAGTGAAATAACATATAGACGAAAATTGTGTTTGACTTCATAAGGTGAAATAACATATAGACAGAAATTGTGTTTGATTTCATAGGGTAAAATAGATTATAGATGAAAATTGTGTTTGGTTTAATGTGGTGAAATAACATATATATGAAATTATGTTGGATTTCATGATGTGAAATAGCATATTTATGAAAATTGTGTTTTATTTCATGAGGTGAAAAAGCATGGTGAGTGTGTGTTTCATTTGATGAATATTTGTTATCAAAATAATGATTATGCCATTTTCATGTGGTGAAACAACTTTCAATTAAAACCATAGGATCAAAACCAAATTAGGGTTTATCGATTCTCACGGTTCTCAACTTTTTTTGGTTCTCGCTTGATTTATTTATATATATATATATATATATATATATTTCTTTTTTTAACAAAACAATTAGTGTTAACTTTGTTAACCGGGTCATTTCGTCTTTCTCATATATTGATATCACATTTCTTAAATATCTCATTCACTTAATTGTCATATTACTTAATTATCATATTATTTAAATATTTCGCTTCTTCAATTATATTTCACATTCCTGAATTATCATATTCATTAAATATTAAGGAATATCATTTAAAGTTCTTTCACATGCAGACGGTGACCTCTCTGAAGCCTTTGAACATTTGTTCATGGCAGATCCAGAATCATCTACAACTCGTAACTACTTTGATGACGAGTATGTAGTAGAAGACGACGAAACCTTCCAACCTGCACCACAAAGAAGAACCAAAGTTTCAAAGTCAGATTCTGGCCAAAAGTTTACTTTTGATGATATTCCCCCTTCACAATGGAGAGATAGAAGTATAGAGATGTTGACATGGTGCTCAGCTGAACTCCAGTACTATGACATGGACATGGTGATTAAAAGGTTTTTAACCAGAACTCAAGGTCGTCTCAGAGATTGGTACATGAGTCTTGGAGAGTATCGACAATTGCAAATCCAGCAAGCACAATCTCCTGAAGATTTCATACATATGATTTATGCTGAGTTCATTGGCAACCCGGTTGAACACATCGCTCAAGCAAGGAAGGAATTCTTAAAAATGAGATGTTGTTCATTCCAAAAGAAGGACCTTGAAGAACATTACAATCGCATGTCAAAAAGGTTTTATTGCCTGCAAGGTATTGATGATGTCAACCTCAAGCAAGTTTTTCTAAATTCTTTCCCAGAATCTCTTGCCAGTGAGGTATTCAGATCATTAGAGTCAAAAAACATCTTGATTTCTAATGTCACACTTGGTGCCCTGTATCAAATGGTGCTCAATGCACTTGCCAAGTTTTGCAATTCAAGAAAGTTCATGGACGAACTTGAAAAAACTGGCAAACATTTTGGTTCAGCCTGTGATGAAAAATACCTCCAGATCAAATGCAAAGATAAATCTTCCTGTGATTGCTCTCGTACAAAGAAGAAGTCCCATTTCAAGAAGTTCTTTAACTCTTCCAGAAAGAAAACCACCAAGGGTTTCCCACGGAAGAAATGGAAGTTCATCAGGAAGAAAACACACCGAGGACGCACTTCTGACAGATGCTACATTTGCAATAAGAAAGGACACTTTGCAAAAGATTGCAAAGACAAAAGAAAGTCTCAAGCTTTGATTCAGAGTCTTAATCAAGTCGAACCAGTGGACATTTCTGATTTGGAGTCCCTGTACTCCCTTGACGATGAACCAGATGATCACACAATATGCACCATAGCATATTACGATTCATCATCAGATGAAGAGTCCGAACCAGACCATTCGAATGGACACTCTGATATCGAAGTATTCATGGCAAGCCCCCTTCCTATTCACTCCTCTCTCCCGCAAGTTCTACCCTTACAAAAACCACAACCTGCGCCCTTAGCTAAAGTCCACCTGCTCACATCAACATATGCTAAACCCATTTCGGTCATAGCCTTCTTTGACACAGGATCATCGGTCTCAATACTAAACCCGAAAATTCTCCCTAGCAGTTACTGGAAACCACATTATCAGCAGTTCCTAGCAGCTAGTGGTGATACATTTGTTATTGACAAGATCAGTGTCCCAATCCATATCCGGTTATTTCCAAAATGTGTGGTAAGACACCGGTTCTTAGGATCAAGCTCCCACGGTAAAGATCTCCTTATCGGATTCGATATTCTTCATACCTTGCCAAACATAAGGTTTGCTGAGCAAGGTCTCCGATACAAAAGTTACCTAAACCCCTGGAGTTCCGTGCCCAAACTCTATATGGCATCCACACTCACTATAGAAGCCCTTAAACAACAAATCATCCATACATCATGTGCTTCTAGTCATACAGAGTTTCTCACAAAAAGCAAAAACCCTTTATGGTTAAATCCTTCGTTTTTTGTTACCTTACCGTTCAAACAAAACGAGGACGTCAACCCGACAAAGGCAAGCCATCCAGGAATGAACCCTGATCATTACCAGCTAGCAGTCCAAGAATGTTCAGAACTTGTTCAACAAGGCATCATTGAACCCACGGTTTCACCATGGGCATGTGAAGCGTTTTATGTCAATAAGAGAAGCGAACAAGTCAGAGGCAAGCTAAGGCTAGTCATAAATTATCAGCCACTTAATCATTTCTTGGCTGATGATAAGTTCCCCCTGCCACAGAAAAGGTCATTATTCCAGTCTCTAGCAAATGCAAAGGTCTTATCAAAATTCGATCTTAAAGCTGGATTCTGGCAATTGGGCATTCATCCTGACGATCGGCCGAAGACTGCTTTTTGCATACCAGATCATCATTACCAGTGGAACGTTATGCCATTTGGATTAAAAAATGCCCCTTCGGCATTCCAAAAGGCAATGGTCAAAATCTTTGAGCCTATTCTCCAAAACGCCCTGGTCTACATTGATGATATTCTCCTGTTTTCTCCAGACGAAGATTCCCATATCAGCTTACTCTCGAAGTTTCATTCCATAATTCAACAGTATGGCATTATGCTATCTGAAAAGAAGATGGAAATAGGAGTTAACTCCATTAACTTTCTTGGAATGAAGATCTTTGATGAGAAATATCAACCACAACCCCATATCGCTCAAGAGCTCCACAAGTTTCCAGATGTGCTTTCGTCACAAAAAGAAGTCCAACAGTTCCTTGGTCTTGTCAACTACATGGCCGATTTCTTGCCAAAACTGTCACACCATACTGTACACTTATTCCCCATGCTAAAAAAGGAACCACCACTTTGGGCTGAACGACAAACAATAGCTGTCAGAGCTATAAAGCAACTATCCGACAAGATGCCACCTCTAAAGATTCCCACTAATACGGACAAAAGAATTCTCCAGACAGATGCAAGTGATGAATACTGGGGAGCAGTTCTACTTGCACAAGATGACAAAGGTGTCAGAACAATTTGTGGTTACAAGAGTGGCACGTTCAAAGCCTCAGAGCAACACTACCATTCAACTTTCAAGGAGATTCTAGCAGTCAAAAGAGGAATAGAAAAATTCCAATTCCATCTTATCGGTCACTGTTTCCAGATTGAGATGGATATGTCCTCTTTCCCACGCATGCTCCAATTCAAAAGAAAGATGCTTCCAGAGGCACAACTTTTAAGGTGGGCAAATTGGTTCTCACAGTGGAAGTTTACAGTAAAACACATCAAAGGGTCAGAAAATATTCTCGCAGGTTTTCTGTCAAGGCCAAAGCACTATAAATATAGTGGTCCTGAAAGGATTCCCCAACACATGGTCATCCCATTGGTGTTTGCTATGGATAAGGCCAACTCCAGCTCATCTACTCCCCAAGAAGCCTCTCGCACAACCACCCAAGATCTCCCTGAAGAAGTAACCGAAGTCATTGCTGATTTGACTCTGAGCCAAAGGTCCTTATTGAATTGGAAGACATTTTATAATGTCCTTCTTTCAAAACATGGTCCGTTCATGAAAAATTACATGTTTCATCCCGAATACCCTTTCCTCAACATTTTCCATATCCATGAACTATTCAGGCTTCCTAAAGAAGCACTCTGCTTCTTCTGGTATCTCTTTGAAACCCATACCGTCGCCATCTCCTTCAACGCATGCAAACTGTTCACATACATGTTCCAGTGTCAGTTTGAACACGTTCCCCCTGAACAGAAGAACCTATTCACTGTTCTTCAATGGTTCCTTCCGGTCCATCAATGGATCCAGCGATTGCATGTAAGTCACAAAACTTATGTGCTAATCTGCTTCAAAAGACCGTGCTCCTTTCTACCTGGAAATTCTCTCACAAACAAACAACCGTTGATTTACCATTTCCCCACAACCTTCATCCATTCTTGGCATGATGTCAACCCAGCCAGCCGATCCTTCCAGGTTAATCATACCCGGAAACTTTTGGAAATACGTAACGATTTGGCATCCGCAAATAATGTGGCTCTTCACAACATCCCGACACAGGTAATGGAAGGTGCAGAGATATGGCCAGATAGACACCCTGAAGTGGCATTATGGAAAGAGACTCTCAATCAATGGTTCAGCACCCACCTTGCTAAATCCATTGATTCTTCTGAAGATGACTTTGACATTTCCGACAACGAAGATGACTATGTCTTCCTCAATGATGAACCTTACGATCCGTATGAAGATGACCCGTCACACCCAGATTCGCGTTGGAAATAAAAGCATCAGTTTAAAATAAAATTAATGTGTGCTTGTATTTTTCTTTATTATTAAAGTTTGATTAGTTTAAAATAATGATGTAAAAATGATGGAAGCATGAAATCACTTTTCTAGTGATGTAAGCGCTTACATCATTTGTAGAATTATTGGTTGCTTATGTAATGCTTACGTCATGCTTATGTAAGAGGACCTTTTCCTTGCCTATAAAAGGAAGTCCTCCCCCTCATTTGTAAATCATCCCTTGAAAAAAATAAATTCTTCTTTCATAACTCTCTCTCTCTCTCTCTACAATTCTCTCTATAATTTCTCTCTTTATAAATCTTTGAGTCTTTTACTAAGTTCGCCAGTCCTCCACCCTAAATACCTCCACCCTAAGTTCGCCAGTCCTCCACACCCTAATTGGTATCAGAGCCAAATATTTGTTAAAACTTCTTTAATATGAACTTGTTAAAACTTCTTTAATTATTTCATTCACTTTCTAGTTTTACTATGAACTTTGATAAAAAAAAATGGAACAACCAAATTTTATACACGAAACAAAAATCATTGTTTCACCTATAAACTTTTTAAGAAAAATCATTATTTCACCTATGAACTTTTAAAAAAAATCAATGTTTTCACCTGTTAGGTTGGGTTAGGTCGGGTTACACTTTGTAACAGGTTGCATTGAGTTTTTGCATGTAGTGTTGTTTAAAAAGTTCAAAAACTATACGAATAATTTAGTTGAAATGGTTGATTAATTAGTTGTTTGAATATTGGAACAAAATATTAAATAGATTCAGTCTGATCCAACAGACAACTAATAGTAATAAACGATAGATAAAACCAATATAATGTAATCATCCATTAGATTCAGTTAGATTAGATTATTTGTTCAATATTAACTAAATTATATCAAATCTATCAAAATAAATTGTATTTCAACCAATAACATAGCATATTTCAAAGTTGTTAGACTGACTCCATGACTAATGTAATCATCCATTAGATTCAGTTAGATTAGATTAGTTGTTCAATATTAACTAAATTATATCAAATCTATCAAAATCAATTAGATTTCAACCAATAACATATATAGCATATTTCAAAGTTGTTAGACTGAGTCCATGACTAAATAATAGCTTAGAATTCCCTACTACCTACGTTTTTATATTATTTTATTCTAGGATTAGGAATATATTATGGGGAAATTGGCCGAAATGGCCAAACTACGGAGAGGGATTGGCCTCTTAGCCATCCCTCTCCCTGACTTGCTAAAATGGCCAAACCAGCGCAAATGAGCCCCAGTGCGCAAGGGAGTAGGGGTGCGCAATTGCGCACCTACGCAATTGCGCTGGGTGCGCAATTGCGCACCCCTACTCCCTTGCACACTGGGCCACGTGTCAAGCCCAGATTAACCTTAATTAGGGTTTGTCCTTAGAATTTGGTTGGAAAAGTATTTTTTCACGTTTTTAAGCTGGTTTTTCATGTTGATGTTTACTGTTTTTTTCAACCTGTTGTGATATCAAATCAACTTTAGCAGATAAATTATTTCACTGTGTTAGTACAAATTGATTCCCTAAATTATTGCTATAAGACCAGCAACTATGGAAGTTGTAAATCACAATTTTCATCCAAAATTTCATACAATTGATTTGTTAGTGTATCTTCCTCTCTATTTGGTTTTTTTAATATGAGTTCCGGAGATGAGAAAGTCAAGTTACATCTCCTAAGTGGTGGTTCATGGCAGTAGAATGATAACGGGTGGGAGTATGTTACCGATCAACCGATAACTCGCGTCAAGGTGGCATCAAACATTACGCATCCGAGGTTGGTTAGTTGTATTCACAGAAAATTTCGTATTGATCCTTCTCTTGGTATGATTAGAATATCGTATAAGTATGATGGTGCCCTTTATGAGTTATGCAACTCTGACGATGTTTTGTCTTTCATTCAATTTATTGACGGTGAAAATAATGTGTCAACACTTTATGTGTTTGTTGATTCATCGATGTCCGGTGGAAGCGATGTCGGTGGTACTTCGAACACCGGAGGCGGTGTGGATGAATCTGATGATACCCCAGATGTTGTTCCCGAAACACAACAAGAAGGAGGAGAAGAAGAAGAACAAGAAGAAGATGACGACGACGAAGTTTATAGATATGATGAGGAGTCTCATGTTTACCACTTGAATATATCTGATGTTGATACTGATGTGAGTCCCTGAGATCATAGATTGATTGAATGATAGATAAACAAGAGTAATTTGGATTGGAATATGTAGTTGTTTTATTAACTGAAATATAAACTAACTACAGAGAGCGTACAATTTGTATAACTACATTGTTGAATGAAAACGTATACTACAAACGAACTACAGAATCCTATTTATACCCCCAATACTCTTGTACACTATTAAAGCCCAAACCCATATACAAGGCCCAAATACAATAAGGTTGATTACTTTACTAAACTTCTAATAAGAACATAAATTATGTTCTAACATTCTCCCCCTAAGTTTTGTAAAGTAATCATAATCTTTTAAGCTCCAGCTTCAGCTCTTCTCCCCATTGATTTCTTTATAAAACTTAACGTTGCATAAACTTCAAAGCTCCTCTTGCTCCCCCTAGAAAGTAGCTCTTATCCTTGAAGTATCAACTGAAATATCAGATCTGATGTAGACCATAACCTCGACTGAGTGCACATAAAGACATCTTTAGACTTTAGTATACCCAACACATTCCTTAACGCCCACAAGAATGATATGTGTGGATTATGGAGTGACACCCAAGTACATATTCAGTGTATAACATCTGATTTGTCTGTGAACCATGAGTTGAATTAGGAATTCAGCTTAAGAACTTCGTCTGATAAACATACGGATGGTAGCATCTGGTAGCAACACTACAAGGCAAGGGTTAGAAGGCAAGCAATGTTCAACAACTGATGAAATGTACTCATTTTCTGACTGCTTTCCAGAATACTGAACTATCAAACCCAGAACTCCTTTCTTCACGAATCAACTGGATGATTATAAGCACTCAGGATTCTGAATCACAACTCAAGCATCAGAACAATGATTGCAGTCGCTCACACTACTGAGTGATCAGTTTAGAAGAATGATAAAGTGCTCTCAACGGTCTAACAACTCAAGAAGCTTTCCAGACTGATGATTGCAGATGCTCAGGCAGCTAACTCAATCCAAGCAGAGACCAAATCTGAAAATCCAAAATCTGAAAATCTTGAAAAGCATGAGCACTCGTGAAAATGTAGATCAGTTGCTAATAATATGTGACCAACAGAAGATAGGAGTGATGTCACATATGCATTCCGCGTATAAAGTTCAGGAACATGGGCAAACTTGTATGAAATAGGGTTCAGAACAGTCAAAATTCTCAAAAAACATCAAACTTTTCGCAAAACACCAACAATTCGTAGATCACTGTAGCAATTTAGCACAATTCGCAAGATAGACTAAGCTAAAAACCACAATTCGCAAAGGCTTATTCTCCGAATTCTTAACTTTTCTCAAGCCTCACATTTGCGAATTCCTCGCATTTCGCAGATCAGTCTTCTACGAATTCTTACAATTCGCAACACTCACAACTGCGAATTCTTCACTTTCGCAATACTCTCATTTGCAAATTCCTGCGAATTCTTGAATAATTCGCATCTTTCTCTTCTGCGAACTCTTGACTTTCGCAACTCACATAAGTACGAATTCTGTACTTAGCCAAAAATATCATCTTCAAAGCTTTACGAATTCGTGATATACGAATTCTTATGTTGCGAAATCTTCCTTCTACGAATTCTTTAACAATCTTGCGAGTTCTTCAATTTCTGCGAGTTCTTCATTTGAATCTTGCGAATTCTGTGGATCTCGAACATTTTTCACAAAAATCTTCAAATTAGCCTTCTGTACTTCGAATTCTGAGCTAATCTTTTGAGAGAATGTTCGAAAACTACTATAGAGCACATTTGTAGTTGATCGCATCATCCAAATCTGACTCTATAACACATTTCGATCTCAACCACAGTGAAAACGGTTTTCGAACAAAAATACTCAAAACTCAACCAATTCGTCCATAATTGATGAAATTAAACATTGTAATCGATTACACTAAGTTTGACTATGAGCACAAAATCGATTTAGCATCAAATAACAACAAAAACAACATCAATTGACGAATTCGAAAATTTCAACAGTGATTGTTCTTTTTCAACCAAAACTGATCTCGATCGTGCAGAAAATGATTTTTCTGTTTAGCTCTGATACCACATGTGAGTCCCTGAGATCATAGATTGATTGAATGATAGATAAACAAGAGTAATTTGGATTGGATTATGTAGTTGTTTTATTAATTGAAATATAAACTAACTACAGAGAGCGTACAATTCGTATGACTACATTGTTGAATGAAAACTTAAACTACAAATGAACTACAGACTCCTATTTATACCCGCAATACTCTTGTACACTATTAAAGCCCAAACCCATATACAATGTCCAAATACAATAAGGTTGATTACTTTACTAAACTTCTAATAAGGACATAAATTATGTTCTAACAACTAATGAAGACGACGACGAACCAGAAACTAGTCCTATCAAATCATACGGCGGGATAAATGATTTCTTTGAGATGCCCCCTCCACTTCCATCATCGGCTCCCGTCATCACACCCAACCTATCTTACACTCACTCTCGGTTTGAAGTTTCTTGAAGAGGGTTTTGAGTTTGGAGTGCACAGATCAAATAAAACCAAATACGAAGCCAAATGTAGGCAAGTCGGCTGTTCTTGGTGTATCTATTCAACCTCTGTCGAAAAAACCAATATGTTTCATGTTCGTATATTGAATGACGTACACACTTGCTCGAGGACGCAGCTACATCCTAACCACCATCAAGCAAATAGTAGAGTATTGGGTAATTATATTTTCCCTAAAGTGCAGGATACTAGCAGGACATACCGTGGATCCGACATTGTCAACGATGTAAAAGCGGATTTGAAAATAGATATTTTTACTGGCAAACTTGGCGCTCGAAAACTTATGCACTAACGATGGTGCGTGGTAGCCCTGAAGAATCGTTTACCCGAATCCCCTGCTTTCTCTATAGTTTGGAGCTCCGGAATCCTGATACTGTTACCAAAATAAGGACAGACAGTAGAGGACGTTTTGAGATGTGTTTCGCTGCCCTCGGTCGCATGGTACGTTGTTATTTTAATAACTTTCGCATCACTATATGGTTTATTGAACTGCTATATTGAATAATGTTATAATATGTAAATGCCTTACATATCCAGATTCGGTCGTTTACGACACACTTGCGTTCGGTCATTATCATAGATGTTGCTCATTTGAAGGGGACTTATTTGGGCACAATGTTCTTAGTCGTTGCTATGGACGCAAATAACCAAATTATGCCCATCGCTTTCAGAGTGGGTAGGTCTGAAAGTGGGGAGGTGTGGACTTGGTTCTTAACCATGCTGAAGCGTTATATCGGGGAACCCGAGGGGTTGGTATTTGTATCCGACAGGGATGCTTCAATTCACCAAGCAGTTAATACAGTGTACCCAAGAGCCCATCATGCACTTTGTTGTCGCCATCTAATGATGAACGTAAAAAGCAGGGACAACAAGGTCAAATACAAGAAGTTATTTTGGAGGACGTGTAAAGCATATACGGTGGAGGAGTTGAAGTGAACATGGCGGGTCTACGAGTTTCTTTACCTGTTGGAGCTCCGCTTATGGACCAGGTTGGGCCGGAGAAATGGTCAGGGGGCCATTTTCCAGGAATGCGTTACAACATAATGACATCGAACAGTGCCGAGTCGGTGAATGCATTGTCTCGTTTTTCACAGAGACTACCTATTGTGGGCCTTATGGATTACTTTCGATGTTTTCAGCAAGAATGGTATTCGATTCGTCGGAGAAATGGAGGTTATTTTCCTTGGATTACTGACTGTTTTAATTTTATGCTTTTATTTTTGGAATACTAACGTAACAAATTGGTGTTATCGCAGAGGAAATGGTGAATCGTCTCACGCCGTGGGCGGAGGCCAAAATTGAAAAGAGAATTTACAAGTCCGCAAGGTGGACTGTACATGAGATTGGACGAGGTTACTGGGAAGTCCACAATGGGGATAGGGACACAGAAGTTGACTTCAATAATCGTATTTACTCATGCAAGAAATGGCAGCTCTTAGGAATACCATGCGGCCATGCAATCTCCATCGCAAGAAATCAATGGTGTACATATGTTTCCCATCTGGCGACTGGTTACTACGTGTTGGATAATTTCCGACAAACATACGCAGAGCTCATACATCCAGTCAGTCCAGGAGAAACATGGGTTGTTCCAGACCACCCGCTTATGACCGTTAGACCACCAGTCGTAATAAGACGGGTTGGTCGACCGAGTAACCATGACCGTATCCCATCTCAGGGTGAGGATCCCATCCAGAGAAGATGTTCTCGGTGTGGACAAATAGGACACACTCGAGCAAACTGTCCGTCTCCTGCCCCAGTAAATGTGAGACGTCAAAGGGCATCTGGTAGTCAACAAACTCAACCAGTATCAACCCGAGAGAATTATGAAAGTTTTATACATGGTACTTTTGATTTAAACGTTGATCTAATCAAGTAAACCATGTCTGTAATAAACCTTTTATAAATATTATTATTGCTCTCTAAGATTGACTTCCCTTTATTATAACGACTACGTCTTGTATGCTAAGTGATATTGTTTTTACGTTTAGTGTTGATTTTATCTACTTTATCGTGCTTGTTAAGTTTTCTTGTGTTATTTACTAAAGTAAACATTAAAGCATCATTTTATTGAAACCAAAGAAAACGGATGAAGTGCATCCATACAACAACCACCCTCGGAGAAAGCTGCTACGGGTAGATTTCCTGGATCTTGATGATCCAGTCAGACTTTTCCTTCGTCAGCTCCTCTATGCCGGTGTAGTTGTCTTTGATTTCTATCACTTCATCTTCTAACTCATTAATCTCTCGTTGCATCTCCCTAACATCGCGCTTCATTCGTGCCAAGAACTTCTTCTTCTCCACAAGACACGCCTCTTTCTCTTTCTAAAGTTCCATGTTGCTTATCCACATCCTTCTTATATTTTGTATCTCCTCATTTGCCTCATCACATGACTGTTTCAACTTGGCAGGCACTACTTGAGACATTGGTAGACCCGGCCGCTGGTTAGATTGATACTCAGGTGGGGATTCTCTCCCATGAGCAGGGTAGTATGCCTCCCATACATTGTTAAACTACTCCCACTCCAGAGGCGTAATTATGCAATCGGTAGCAGTTCTCCCAAACTGCGCCCACTCCTCCGTTGTCTCGGGTGCCTTCCAGTCAATCCTTCTAGATCCATCAATCAATTGTTGGATGTAGTCGGAGCGTGAAGTGCCAGCCCCATTCACTGACCTTTTCCCCTAGAGCGTGAACCTCCAGCCATTAAGTTAGGAAAATGTAGATAATATTTGTAAACGGTGTAGAGGGTAGAAAGGATAGCTAGCAAGTTGTGAATTACTACTTCACCAGAGCATCTACTTATACTCGATGACAAGATAGGGTCATGCTCGCTTTTGTGCATATGGTCAAACGATTCGCCTGCAAAGTGTCTGCCAGGATTCCCCTACAAAGACTGAAACGATTCGCCTGCAAAGCCTATGTGCGCAATTGCGTATGTTCGTAATTGCGCACCCACCCACGTGTCAACTCCAGATTAACCGTAATTAGGGTTTGTCCTTAGAATTTGGTTGAAAAACTATTTTTTTTCATTTTTTTAAGCTGCAAGGATTCCTCTGTTGAGCCAATTGCTCCTTGTGGCTATAAATACTCGTGTTATATCAACTATATAGTTCACAACATCCATACACCATTTTCATAGAATAATAGTCTCCTCTTTCACCAAACACATGGCGGGAAATGCATCATTCTCAAACCCACCGTCTTCACAAATAATGCCCTCGAGACTGAAAAGGACAATAGAGAAAAGTGAAGCGGAGATCGAACAACTCACCGAAGAGTGGACGGAAATGATGGCCAAGAAGGATGGACACTTGAGTAGGATCGACGCAGACAAGGAGAAGGTAAGAATGTTGAAGAGGGAGATAAAAGAGAAAGAAGATCGTATTCGCTACGACAACGTTCAAGTCAACAAGCTTATGCAAGAGTTCGCAGTACTGCAAGCGCAGGTTACCCAGAAACAAATTTGGATTGATCAATGTAAAGCACTTTATCCTTAGATGGTGTTAGCGTTGTTGTTTGTGTATTTGGATTTTCTATGTTGCTAGTTTGTACTCGTACTTTCTATGCCTTTGTTTCATGGTGCTAGTGTTATTAGTTTTGTATTTTGATTTTCTACGTTGTTGGTTTGTACCTGTACTTTCTATGCCTTTGTTTGAAGAATTAAATCGGCTAATCTATTTTCTGGTTTGATGCATTTATGTGTTTAAACTACTTCAAAACAAGTGTCGGTTATAAAAATCAAATTGATAGAGGTCGAAAACAATCGGTACGGTACAACATGAACAAGTTCATCAAAGCAATAGGATAGAAATGAAGCGGTACAACAGAAACAAACAGTGCAAGAAGAACAAGTATAAAGAAACATCAACATTCACTCTAACGATAGAGTGATTTCAACTACTCGAGCAGTGTCGTTTTCTTCTTATACTGCTGCCAAAATTTTGGAATTTTTTTGTTCATCTCTTTGACACGGGCGTCACTCTTTCAATCTCTTTGTACAGCTTCGCAACAACTTTGTGTTTTTCGTCTATTGAGGCAAGAACCGCATCCCTTGCTGCAAGAGCGTTCGTCCACTTCTCATCTATTTCTTCTCTCCATGCTTCAACTTTTTGTATTGCGTCTAAAACCTTTGCATGAATTCCCTGGGAAGAGAGAGGGTTTGAAGACGATGCATTTCCATCCATGTTTTTCTGCTTAGTAAGTAAGAAGAGAAACTGTTGTGATACATGGATCTTAAAGGCCATCTTATATATACAAGTGGGAGGGGTTGGTCTTAAAGTTTCTGCAGTCGAATCTGGAAGCTTTTCATGCGAATCTGTAAGGCTTTTTACAGGCGAATCTGTGAGGCTTTTCAGGCGAATCTGTGAGGCTTTTCAGGCGAATCTTGAAGGCTTTTTACAGGTATGCAATTGCGAAGATGGTTTTTGTGCACTACCTTTGGCTATAAATACCGAATGCTGGGGAGTCCTAAACCAAACAAAACAAAAACAAGATATATATATAGCAAGGCAAAAGTTTTACACGTCTTCTTGCATGGCATCCCCAAATCTTCATGTATGGAATTTCAGATGTTTATCTCAATCGCTTCCAGCCTCTACCATCGAGTTATATGGTTAGTGTTTATATTTTTTTGGGTTTTGCTTGCGTTGAATATTGTGTAAGGCTAACGTTGTTAACCCCTATCATGAACAGATGAGTATCCACAAATGTTCAACATGAAACTCTACCATTAAGGGTACTTCATGGAACCACCTAGAAGGCAGTACTTTCGTGGTCTAGAAGTCTATGTTGACATGTTAGATGTCGACGATCTTTCCATGCGACTGCTTCACCAGATCATAAAAGAGCTAGGTTACGACGAAACGAAATATTATAAGTTGTATTTTAAACGTCCGAATGCAGACTTATTGACTGGAATGGAACCTATGGATACCGATGAAGATGTAACCCTTATACGTCAGTATGTTGACGGCCATACCGTCATTGAAGTGTACAGCGAGAAAGTGGAGGTTAACACTTCCAAAATCGTATCACCAGAGCATATAAGAAGTCGGTGGGGATTTCAGAAAACCAAAGCGTCGTGTAGCCGTACTTTGACATTTAAATGACCATATGGTTGGTTGTTTAGTTCATATGCACTGTATCCGTTCAATGTTATTGAATATGTGCGTCTTAATGAAATGATGCGTTCATCAAACTACACGACTTAATTTTTAATAAATTGTCTCGAAATTTACTAAAACTTTCAAAATTGTATATACAAAGATAAATCATCGTTCATATAAATCATACAAAGCGATCTGTCTGTATCATGCACCAAAAAACATCTGCCATGACACCTCTAGGACGTAGCTTGTGCCGACTCATCCCCCGTCGCTGTTGGGACCTCGTTATTCGCCAACTGTGTGAGGAACATACATGTCAGAGGACCACAATCGCCCAATGAACCCTGCTGCTGCGGTACCCCCTCTGTATGTACCCAAGTGAACTTGTGGCTATGCGCTGCAAGTGTTGAGCACCCTGCCAGGGTAAGAAACTCCTCTAGAAGGTCGGCGAACCTGTCCATCATTTTTCTAAAGGTGTCTGCATATAACTCACACCTAAAGCTATCATATACACTAATCTCCATGGTGTCTAGCTCGAGATCGCCAACCACCCAATGCCTCTAATCTATGCAAATCGGAATAAAGACCTGAAATATTGGTTTCGAAAACAAACAAACAGTAAATAAAATTAAAATATACATAGTTATAAATAACAAATATATTTAAATTGAAAATCATACCCGATCCAGAGACCACCATGGTACACCTAACGGCTCCATCGCCATTTTGTAGACGGAACGCTACCCTCCACCAGTGGTCATGAAATCGGAAGGCATCACCGTCCATGATGCATTGGGCGAACGCGACTCAAGGATAAACCGGACCCATCCGTCGATGTGTTATTTAAAAAAGGAAAAAATGTTAGACATATAAATAGACATTATAATAGAGAAACTAAAATGACGTTTTAGTACTAACATCGGTTTCGAGCCACCCCGAACCCTGCAAACCGAGTAATAAGCCCCACCATTCCTTATTTACAGGATGGGTGGGTATGCACCTAAGCTAATAACTCGGCAATTCATCACGATGCCATTTTTCGGCAATAGCCGATGAAGTGTAAGTAGAGGTAGCAGGAGTGGTGGTGGCAGCGGCAATACGACAAGGAGGCGCCTTTGATACGAGGCGTTGGGCAGGTGGGTCTATGGTAGGAGGCATAGGGGTGAAAGGAGGCTTCAATTGTTTCCCATGAGTTTTCTTGCGTGTCGGCCTCTAGGGAACATCCGCCGCCGGTGAATATTAGGGACCGCTGGTGGCTAGACGTGGGTCGATGTCGACAGGCCGGCGTATGTACTCGCCTGTGGCGTATCCTGGAACAACGCCCCAACAAACCCCGACAAACCTGACATACCGTCAATAGTCGACCCAGTCTCATGGATCAACGACCCAAATGTGCCCTGCAAAATAAGTTGGGTCCTCACAAGTTTGTTTTAAGAAATAAATATCAAATCTAACAAACGGATCTCTTAACTTACAGGTTGGGTATACTGGTCCTGTGTAACGAACGGAGAGCAGCTAGTGGACTGACCGCCCCTGTGCCCTGCAAAATAAGATTGAGGTTATTCAGTTTCTATTCAGAATATAAAAATCAAATTACCCACCAAATGAAATAACTTACATGTGCCATGTAGTGGGGCGGTGTAACGAACGACGAAACTCCGAATAATTCATCTAAGAAGGATGATGAACTCTGCACATTAATCTAAGTCATTGTTTTTATGTCTTACTGAAAACAAATAAAAATGATGCAACCAAACAATTGATATAACTAACATGCTCCGTGTAATGGGACGGGCCTCCGAAGATCGAAGATCCGAACCCATGCGACATGTCGGAGGGCCGGGAGGGATCGCCACCCTGCTGCTGGGCTGGAATCTGTCATAAAGCATATTAAACCACATAAAGGTTCAAAAGATACCAATTAAAACCATGTCCGGTAAATTAAGTTAAACACTTACCTGAAAAGAGCTAAATTGGCTAGTAAGCATCTCCACCTCGGCAAGCCGTCTCTCAAGATCTTCATGCTCTGTGCGATGAGATCTCCGAAAGTCATAGAAATCATCCTTAAACGTCGTAAACTCAGTCCATCGATCAGCATAGGGGTCAACATGTGGACTATGCTGATGGTGGCCTGATGAACTATGCTCATAGTGAAAGGATGGACTATGCCCATGGTGAAAGGATGGACTATGCCCATGGTGAAATGGTGGCTCCTCGTAAGAGGTGCCCTCATGTCCCCTACTCACGTATGCGTGGGACGGGGGGCCCGTGTCATGATCAGGTTGGTCGTCTCCCTCTGAGTTGGAACCTCCGTCTACAAAAACAATTAACAACATTATTATAAATATCAAATAATTTAGAATGACTTCTCTTTATAAAATTATTATAAATATCGGATAACTTAGAATGACTTCTCACCCTCGTCGGCAACCTGCATAACTCTCGACCTCTTCGTCGGTCGACGCCCCTCCAAGCTACTAAACTAGCGATGGCTCTGAATATACCATTCCTGGATCTCCTCAAACGGCGTAGGAATAAGCCTCTGACGTGGCATCCCCTCCTCCTAATATATTGAAAAATAATCATGTTAGAAATCGACACGAGGGCCTCATCTATTACAATTTTTTTTGTTGTAGTCAATGTAACTTACCGTCGACACATCCATGAGAGCATATGCATGGTTACTAACAATAATTGTCGAAGACCTATTCCAACAAACCGCACGTGGCATCCTGTCGGTCAGTATATAATATGTCAGCCCATAGGAAATGTCTCTAAAATCCATATCTGTGAATTAGAATACCAAAGCGGTAGTAAATAATTTGTAGAAATAGGGAATCCGTGTAGATTGTAAAAATATTAATTTAATATCAACTAACTAACCTTGAATGCAAATAGAAAACCAGATAATGACATCCTCTCGCCATGGTCCGACCGTCTCCGGATCGCTCCATTCATCTGCTTGAAGGTGGGCGCCCAAATATATGATCCCCAGGGAAACCGATTAAACACGCTCAGATCATCAATGGCCTGAAGTAGAGTGTCGTGAAGATGCTGGGACAACTGATGACCGAGGAAGAACATCTCAACCATCATCATGAGACAAATATGGACCGCATAATCGTCATCGATATGGGCCCAACCTTCGCCATCAGTGCCAATAAGATTGAATAAATTCTGAATGTTCCGCACAGTTAACTTGCCTCGTGGGAACACCCGTCTAACAAAACCATCGGGCATATTCTTATGCATCTTTGGTTCGGGTCCGAAACGAAGTGTTGTGATGAGACAGAACTCCTCACGGCCGAACCGAAGCGTATGGCCACCAACCTGGAAGAACATCTCGTCATCCCGTACATTTTCCGGGAAGACCTGGGTCTGTAAGAATAAGTGGAGCATGATAGGGTCATCAGATGTGTTGATTAGATCCAACCAATGACCGAAACATGTTTCCCTGAATAATGTTATCCGCCTGGGGTTCAATTTTTGGCAAATCAAATCCACCATCGCCATCTTATGCTTCGGATTCAACTTTGCATTGTAAAAATTTCTTCCCTGCATAGTAATGATATAATACTTCGGTAAAGGGACATTTTAGGCGTCATTTTGTAATGTAGAGGGACCTAAATTGTCAGTTTTTAATGTAGAGGGACCTAAATTGTCAGTTTCTAATGTAGAGGGACTTAAAATGTAAATTTCTAATTTAAAGGGACCTAAAGTGTAAATTTCTAAAGTAAAGGGACTTAAATTGTAATTTTCTAAAGTAAAGGGACTTAAATTGTCAATTTCTAATGTAAAGGGACCTAAAGTGTAAATTTCTAATTTAAAGGGACCTAAAGTGTAAATTTCTAAAGTAAAGGGACTTAAATTGTAATTTTCTAAAGTAAAGGGACTTAAATTGTCAATTTCTAATGTAAAGGGACCTAAAGTGTAAATTTCTAAAGTAAAGGGACTTAAATTGTAATTTTCTAAAGTAAAGGGACTTAAATTGTCAATTTCTAATATAAAGGGACCTACAGTGTCAATTTGTAATATAGAGGGACCTAAAGTGTCAGTTTGTAATGTAGGACTTAAATTGTCATTTTCTAATGAAGAGGGACTTAAAATGTAAATTTCTAATTTAAAGGGACCTAAAGTGTAAATTTCTAAAGTAAAGGACCTAAAGTGTAAATTTCTAAAGTAAAGGGACTTAAATTGTAATTTTCTAAAGTAAAGGGACTTAAATTGTCAATTTCTAATGTAAAGGGACCTAAAGTGTAAATTTCTAAAGTAAAAGGACTTAAATTGTAATTTTCTAAAGTAAAGGGACTTAAATTGTCAATTTCTAATGTAAAGGGACTTAAAGTGTAAATTTCTAACGTAAATGGAACTAAAGTGTAAATTTCCAAAGTAAAGGGACCTAAAGCGTACATTTTAATTGTAAAGGTACTTAAATTGTAATTTTCTAAAGTAAAGGGACTTAAATTGTCAATTTTTAATGTAAAGGGACCTAAAGTATTAATTTCTAAATTCAAGGCACCTAAAGTGTCAATTTCTAAAGTAAAGGAACCTAAATTGTCAATTTCTAAGGTAAAGGGACCTAAAATGTATCTTTGGTGGATTTTACATCAATGCAAGTACATAAAAACAATTGGAATTTTGGGTATTTACAACTACTATAATGTGTATAAAATAGATTTCAAAACATTAAATTTTAAACTATGTTACAAGAACTCAAAAATTAAATATAGAGCAATTTCAAACGATGGTTATTTTGTAACAAAATTAATATAACATAATGACTACAACCATTTAATATAACATGATGACTACAACCATTTAATCTAATATCTTATTGTGTTTTATTTTGTGTAATTTACGATGACACTAAAATTATAATCCAAAATATAAAATCATAATATACTTTTCTATATAACAAAAAAAATGTATAATAAACATCATTCATAACTAAAAGATCGATGAACTAAACAAGGGCCGAAACTGAAAAAGACATGTACGCAAATGGCGTACACCCCCTCTTGCGCACCGGTGGAACCCCCTTACGGTGGGTTCGTCGCTGCTCCGTGTTAAACGGCCAAAAAATCAAGGGGTGCGCAAGAGAGTAGAAGAGTGAGAGGGAAGTCACTAACCTCAGCCATTGTGGTCCCAAATCGAGTATAAAAATAACGCTCGGTGGTGGGGTGAGCAAAATCTCTGCTCCGGTGGTGGCCTGATTCTTGCGTCGATCGAGTATTAAAAAAGGGAGGTGGGGCTCTAGTTGCGTCGTTCGAGTATTAAATAAAGGAACTCAGCCGTCTACTTAATGTCAGGTACGCAATGGCGCAGGGGTGCGTAATTGCACACCACGCAATTGTGCACCCCTGCTCCATTGCGTACCTGGACTCCATTGCGTACTTTGGGCCATTTTAACAAGTCAGGGAGAGGGATGGCTAGGAGGCCAATCCCTCCCTGTGGTTTGTCCATTTGGGCCAATTTCCTTATATTATGTGCATTTTTTGAAAGGATAAGATAAGATTGTTGGAACACCGGTGTGGGCATGTGGGGATCTATGGACATTAGTATTTTAAATCAAAAATATCATTTTTGACTCAGATGAGTTTAAAAAAACCATTGGATCGTTTAAATCGGTTGAACCAAGTTAAATCGGATTGTTTTTGGCAATTTGAGTGCTCTAACGGTCCGATGCGGTCTGAAAAATAGCCAAACTGTTTGGTCCGATCCGGTCTAATTTGCGATTTGAAAGCTTTTTTGAGCGGTTTGGACCGAACCGAGACCAAAATACATGTGTATTAATTACATTTAGTTTTCATCGTGTAGGGGCAACTTTATATCTCATTTTTAAAAAAATCCAACCAAGAAATTAAGTTTTAAGTTTTCACTTCTCCATTGTCCGCATTCCCTAAATCGACAAATTTTGAAATCCATCAAAAATCGAAATCCAAAATTCCGAATCGTTCTTCGACTTACTCAATTTCGTCCAAAATTCCAATCATTGTTGATGAGTTTGTTTAACTTTTTGTCAACTTGCTTAATGTTTTATTTTTAAATCTTAGAGATAGATGTTTCATTATAATTCCGTTTTTTTTCTTATATTGTTATATTGATAGAAATTTCAATGTTTCTTAATAATTCCGTTTTTTATATATATTGTTATACCGATAAAAATTTCATTCTAGAGATATATATTTTATTTTTTTAGTTTAAAACCTATAAATAGGCCCAAACTGTTCAAACCGGTCAGACTAGCCGCATTTTGTGGTCCAGTTTGGTCACTTGCTTTCAAACCGTTCGGGTTTAAAACGTTTTCCTAAAATGCAACTACGATTTAATTTATGGTTTGAAAGGTTAAACCGTCCAAACCATACCGTAAACACCCATATTTAAAAAAAAACAAATTATGTCATCGAGGTTGCCATTCTGGGCAAGTGTCAAAAATACTCGAAATCATTTCTAAAGTAACCAAAATAAGAAATTATTAAAATATCGTAAAACTGAGATTGATTTCCTTGAGTATATTCCAGTTTCTAGGACTCAAATCATGAAGAAAGAAAATGAAACAAAACGGCTCCTAACTTCTATAAAAAAAAATACAATAAAATTTCTTCAAAAACAAAAATAACAATATTACCCCCCAATCCATAAACCAGATTTTGTTTTTATTCTGCCTTGTGCTTAGAAGACTTTGAGATTTCTTGAGCCCCATCATTCCATCTGCCCACAAGCTTGAGGATCTCATCGATCAAGATTACGGGAAAAGCGACGGCCAACACGAGCAGCCATTCGTTCACGCTTAGAGGAACGATTCCAAAGACTTGAGCAAGAAACGGAACATATAAGATCATGAAATGAAGCCCAAACGATACCGACATTGCCAAAAGCAGCCACGGGTTGACCCAAGGTGGCATAGTCAACAGGCTCTCATCTTCCGAAAGGGCATTTAGGGAATTGAACATCTCGATCGCGACCAGTACTGAAAGGGAGAGTGTCATGGCTTTGATTTTCCCGCTTCGGAAATAGTCGCAAGGGTCGGAATCGAATTTAAAGACCCGGTCTCCGGCTGTGAATGGCGAAACTGTAAAATTCTGCCAAGAATAACATTGATCCCAGTTTGAAAGTTGGGAATAGGAAACAAGACTGTGGCCATCTTGGCTGAGGTCGATACCACAGAAAGAATCCCGAGTGAACCATATGACGAAAATTCCGACGGTTGCAATTCCAACGTAGAATCCGATCACCTACATCATATGGTTGCAATGTATAAACAACCTCGATCATTTAACATCTTCACTTTGTGGGTCCCAATGCTTATGGGACCCGCAAAACATAAAACGAAGATTAAGACTATGTTTTGCAAAGTAACAAATAAATTAACCAATGAACTAGTCGATGTTTGATAAAAGTTAGATGATAAGTCAGAGGACAATGTAAGATGACTTACAAGGACATGTTAAAAATTAATTGGAAAATCATAGTAGCCATTATTGGGAGAAAAAAAAAAACCAGAAGTTTATTGAAACGCTTAATTCAAGTAGTTTTTCAAATAGCTAGCTTATAGCTAACTAAACGGATTTTTTCAATAAGCTTAAAAAATAAGTTAACTTATGGTTGTCAAACATGGTTTAAACGAATACAACAAGCAAAAATACATGAGACTATGCATAACTGTAGAAGAAGATGAGCAATAACAAAGATTTTATCTGCAAAATAAAGTAAATGATGAGAATTTAGGATTCAAAAATGATTAACTTGCAAAACTCGAGTCATATGTGTTAATGTATATAGAGGGCCCAAGCCCATGTTAGTAAGCCCATTTAGTCTTCATATAAATATGTTGTATCTTGTAGTCTAGGTTAGATAACTTTTCATTATTTTACTTTACACCCTATACGTTTTCTCTCAATCAATATATCGAGGTTTCAAACCTTCAGCATATTCGTCGTCTCCTTCAAGTTCTAACATGGTATCAGAGTTGTAGGTTTATTCTTCGATTTTACTGTTCATCGGTTTACTGTTCATCGCCGTCACTGCTCATCCGAACCATAATCGTCTTTCGTCGCCGCTGGTTCTTTGTGAGTCATCACCTTTTGAATCGATTTCTTTGATTTGAATCGATTTGGTTCTTTAAATCAGATCGATCGATCTGTTTAAAAGCCACCGCTATATTGTTTTCTGGAACACATTTTATCGATCGAATCTCTCTATCGGTCGAATCTCTATCGGTCGAATCTCTCTATCGGTCGAATCTCTCTATCGGTCGAAGCATTCTATCGGTCGAATCTCTCTATCGGTCGAATCTCTCTATCGGTTGAATCTCTATCGGTCGAAGTACACTCTATCGGTCGAATCTTTTATCGGTCTAACACCCTATCGGTCTAACATACCGGTCGAAACTTTTATCAGTATCTCAGTATCTGTTTCTCAATCCATGGCTACCAATCTCGGTCACTCAAATCCCATCTCAGTTGTTTTCAATGGTAGCAACTACATTCTTTGGCATCATCATATGACAATTTTGCTAAAATCCTATGGCCTTCACACCTATGTTACTTATGTTACTGGTGCATCCAAAGTTCCAGTTCAAGAAGAAGCTGATAATGCTGTTGACTTTGCAAAACACATGAATGAGTGGGACATCAATAATGCTCGTATTCTGGGCTTTATTAATGTCTCCACTACTCCTGAGATCAACCAACAGTTTCTTGGTTATATTACCGCCAAAAGTCTCTGGGATTTCCTTGCCAAGCGGTACACATCATCAGGCTTGTCTCATCAGTATCAACTGTGGACCACTTTTCAGAGCAAACGTCAGCTTCCTGATCAATCCATAAACTCTTATATCTCTGAAATGCAGTCTCTCAGAGATCATATAAGTCTTGGAGCACCACAGATTTTTGATGAAACAACTCAACAATTCACCGCCTACTTCAACCAACTTCATTTGATCACCATTCTGATGGGCCTTACTGATAAATTTGAGAATGGGCGTGCTTCTCTTCTTCATAGGCAGCCTTTACCTACTCTTGAAGAAGCAATATCAGAATTGCTAAGTGAAGAAACTCGTCTTCACATGCGTTCACCGATGCCCGCTACTGATAACATTCTCTACACGTCCCATCCCAAGTCCAAAGGCAAATGGACCAATAACAATCATTCCAAATCTGTGGGAAAGAAGAACACATCCGAGTGTGCCTTTTGCCATTCTCCTGCTCATCTTCTTCTTGATTGTCCTATCCGTAAGTGTCGTAGGTGTGGCATCACTCATCCGCGTCATTATGAGACTGACTGCCCGAAGAATTCAAAGCACACTGGTTCTCAGAACCGGACTCACGCTGTTGCTGGGCCTACAATTGCTGCTACTGAGGTTTCTACAGCCTCCTCACCTGACCTAATGGAACTGATGTGTCGCAATCAGGAACTCATGGGGCAAATCATGTCTGGTGCTATGGGTATGAATTCTCTACACTCAGCTGCATCAGGTAACGTATGGCTTTTTGACTCTGGGTGTTGCAATCATATGACACCTTGCCCTGATGGTTTCGTTTCTAAGAAACCACCTCAGCAATATACGTCAGTAAGAACTGCCGACAACACTGGTCTACCGGTATCCTTTAGTGGAAATGTTTCTACTCCTCATATACAATTACCGGATGTTCTAAATGTTCCAAAGTTATCTCTGAGCTTAGTTTCGATTGCGCAGCTACTTGAATCTAATTTGATCATTTTATTTCATTCTTCTGGTTGTGTTGTACAGGATCCAAAGACCAAGCAGATCCTTGGACTCGGCCGTAAAGTTGGACGGATGATTGAAGTGGTCTACCTGCGTCTTCCATTACCCTCTTCAAATCTTGTTGCCTCAGTTTCCAACACTTCTTCCTTTGAGTTGTGGCATGTCCGGCTGGGTCACTTATCTCTAACCAAAATAAAATCATTAGCTCATTTAGGGGTGTTAGGAAATTGTGTATCAACTGACAATATTTCTTGTTTATCTTGCAAACTTGGCAAACATCATGCTTTACCTTTTGAAATAAATGAATTTAATTCTACTTCCTCTTTTGATCTTATTCATTCTGATGTATGGGGACCAGCACCACATCCATCCATGGGGGGTGCTCGATACTTTGTTATTTTTATTGATGACCATACACGTTTCACATGGATATATCTCATGAAACATCGTTCGGAATTACCCCAAATCTATATTATGTTTGCCCGAATAATTCACACCCAGTTCTCAAAATCTATAAAGATTCTTAGAGCTGACAATGCTATGGAATACAAAGAGTCATCTCTTCTCTCCTTTCTTCAATCTCAGGGGACTCTCTCTCAGTACTCCTGTCCCGGCACATCTCCTCAAAATGGTCGTGCCGAACGCAAACACCGTCATATTCTTGATACGGTTCGCACTCTTCTCATCTCTGCAAAATGTCCAGAACGTTTTTGGGATGAAGCTGCTTTCACTGCAGTTTATGCTATCAATCGTCATCCTACTCCCATTCTTAATAATAAGTCTCCCTATGAGGCTCTTCATGAGGTCACCCCTGCCTATGAACTTCTAAAAGTTTGGGGCAGTGCTTGTTTTGTTCAACTACAATCTCATGAACATACCAAACTTGAACCTTGCTCCAGACTTTGCTGCTTCCTTGGATATGGTATTGAGCACAAGGGTTATCGCTGCTGGGATCCTATCTCCCAGCGTCTTCGTATATCTCGTCATGTTACTTTCTGGGAACATGTTCCTTTTTCTTCCATATCCAAGTTTCGTGAGTCTCCTAATTTCACCACTCCGTTCTTCACTGATACTTCCGTCTCATTGGACTCACTCCAATCTGACATCATATCATCTCCACCTGTTGTTCCAACTCCTTATGAGTCTGCCTCTTCTTCAGAGTCTCCTGCCCCCACACAGCCTGCCTCTACTAGTTTTCCTGATCAACGTCAATCATCTGCTCCATCCGCACAGCCAACATATGAGGTGCCTGTTGAGTCTTTGGCTCCTGGAACTTCTCAATCTCAGAATGTTAGACGATCAGATCGGGTAAGATAAGTTCCTTCTCATCTTCGTGATTATCATGTTTATGCTACTCTGTTGTCAAATCACGAACATACTTCCCACAAGGAAGCCTCCTCTAACCCTGATTGGCAGAAAGCTATGGATGAGGAACTTCAGGCACTTGACAAAGCTCAGACATGGGAATTTGTCCCTCTTCCATCAGGCAAGTCACCCATCGGCTCCAAATAGGTGTTCAAAATCAAAACTAAATCTGATGGCTCTATTGATCGGTACAAAGCTCGTCTTGTGGCCAAGGGCTTCAATCAAGAGTACGGTATTGATTATGAGGAGACATTTGCACCTGTTGCTCGAGTCACCTCTGTTCGCAGTCTCCTAGCCATCGCAGCTACTAAACAATGGCCTCTCTTTCAGATGGATGTTAAGAATGCCTTCTTAAACGGTGACTTATCTGAGGAAGTCTACATGACACCTCCTCCAGGCGTTCGACTTCCACAAGGTCATGTTTGTCGTCTTCGGAAGGCTCTTTATGGCCTCAAGCAAGCTCCGCGAGCTTGGTTTGAGAAATTCAGTTCCACAGTCACCTCTCTGGGCTTCTCACCCAGCAACTATGATTCAGGACTGTTTACTCGGACCACTGAGGCTGGCACAATCTTACTTCTCCTGTATGTGGATGATATGATTATTACTGGCAGTGACTCTACAGGCATAGCCAATCTGAAGTCATCTCTCAGCTCCTGTTTTGAAATGAAGGATCTTGGTTCTTTACACTATTTTCTTGGTCTTGAGGTGCTCTCCGATCCATCGGGAATTTATCTGTGTCAAGCCAAATATACCTCAGATCTTTTGTCAAAAGCTGGGATTACTGACAACAAAACAGGATCCACTCCTCTTGAGCACAACCTCCATTTGGCTCCAAATGTTGGACCTCCTCTGCGTGATCCTACTTTATATCTCCAGTTAGTGGGGTCACTTGTCTATCTAACAGTGACTCGACCTGATATTGCCTATGTTGTTCATACTGTTAGTCAGTTAATGTTTGCACCCTGTTCTGATCACTATGATGCTGTCCTGCGCATTCTTCGATATTTAAAAGGGACCATGTTTCATGGTCTTCATTTTCCATCCACCTCATCGTTGACGTTGCGAGGTTTTTCTGATGCTGATTGGGACAGTGACATGACTGATCGTTGCTCCACTACCGGCTACTGTTTCTTTCTTGGCGACTCTTATATCCTGGCGAAGCAAGAAACAATCTCTCACAGCTCGGTCCAGTACTGAAGCTGAGTATCGAGCACTAGCTGACACGGCTCAAGAACTTGTGTGGTTACGCTGGCTACTCTCTGACATGGGGGCTCCTCAACAGTCTCCAACTCCATTGTGGTGTGACAACAACAGTGCCATTCAGATTGCTCACAATGATGTCTTCCACGAGCGAACGAAGCATATTGAAATTGACTGTCACTTTGTTCGTCAACATGTGACTCGTAAGACTATTTAGCTTCTTCCTATTTCGACTCTTGATCAACCGGCTGATATTTTCACTAAAGCTCATTTCCAAACTCCATCTGGCTCATTCTTCTCCCGATTGAGTTTGAGGGGGGATGTTAATGTATATAGAGGGCCCAGGCCCATGTTAGTATAGGGTCCAAGCCCATTTAGTCTTCATATAAATATGTTGTATCTTGTAGTCTAGGTTAGATGACTTTTCATTATTTTACTTTACACCATGTACGTTTTCTCTCAATCAATATATCGAGGTTTCAAACCTTCAGCATATTCGTCGTCTCCTTCAAGCATATTCATCTTC
Organism: Arctium minus; assembly: GCA_954870635.1. Taxonomy (NCBI): domain Eukaryota; kingdom Viridiplantae; phylum Streptophyta; class Magnoliopsida; order Asterales; family Asteraceae; genus Arctium; species Arctium minus. Next base: position 54,975,679 of record OX941095.1, on the reverse strand, counting down.
TAACAATATGTAACGTTGCGACAAAGTTGATGTGTGGTTTGCATGGTGTAAGAGAAATATATTCCAGACAAACCAAAGCAAACAAGGCTGATATATCCTATCTCCCACTCGGAGGTGGGGTCTCGGAGTATGATATACACGTACTTGTCCTCTACCCCAAAGAGTAGAGCAGTTGTTTCCAAGAAGACCCCCAACTCATCAAAAGTATGTGAAAAAGATAGAGAGATAAAGATAAAGTTTGAAAAGCTAGTTATGAGTAATCAATAACATACAAAGAGAAATGCATACCAGATAACGAACTAAAATCCAAGCATTAATCAAAGAATCATCGCTCCTACGAGGGGGTTTTTTCATGATGTACTTGTCGGGTGGATTGAAACCCAAGGCCGTTGCAGGTGGTCCATCTGTGACGAGATTGACCCATAGAAGCTGAACAGGAATAAGACCTTCTGGAATCCCTATAGCAGCAGTAAGAAATATGCATGCAACCTCACCAATATTTGAAGAGATCATATACCTATGTCAAGTTGAAATACAATTACATTCCTCATCTTTTACATTTTCACTAATGTAAAGCCTAGCCTCCTTTTGCATTTCATTGCATCTATTTGTTCTTCTTATTTATCACTACGAATCTTATGGACATTTTTGCCATTGCACGACACATGCATAGAAGCCTATCTTCTCCATTCTGGTTCTCTTTGTTTGGGAGAATGTAGGTGGCGGTGGCCGGGTGGGCTTAGTATGGTGATGCAAACCCGATGAAATTCGCCGATCTAGTGATGGTCGATAGAACTTTATAAAATAGTGAGGCAGAGAATGAAGAGAAACTAACCGGATAAAGGCCTTCATGTTGTTGTAAATAGACCTGCCTTCTCCAACCGCAGCCACAATTGTGCTAAAATTATCATCTGCTAAGACCATGTCCGAAGCTTCCTTTGCAACCTGGACAAAAAGTCGAGCACAAATTGATGAAAGTTTTATATCTAGTATCAATGTATGATGGGATAAAAATGGAAATGAAAACTAATAGACATTAAACAAGGAAGCACAAATTGATGAAAGATCCATTTATTTTGATTTTGCCTCAACAAAACAATGTTACCCATGTTACATTACATTTGTTGTTTGAAAACATGAATTAAACAAAGAAGTGTGCATTAAAAACTATAATAACTAGTGTTGTCATAAGATGTAAATGAACAACAAGAGACATCTCAAAAATAAACAAAATACCTCGGTCCCGGCAATACCCATTGCAATTCCTATATCGGCCAATTTCAAAGCAGGTGCATCATTCACACCGTCCCCAGTCATTGCAACCACTTCGCCGGCATCTTTGAGCAATCTCACTATTTCTTGTTTGTGACGTGGTTCTGCTCTAGAGAATAGGAGTCCTCCTTTCTGTGCTAAGTGACCTTTTGGATCATGAAGCTCCAAGAATTCTTTTCCAGTTATGCTTTTTGAATTGATGTCCTCGCCTGGTCCAAATACACCTATCTCACGACAAATAGCTTCTGCTGTATTCTTGTTATCTCCTGTTATTACCATAACTTGAATTCCAGCTGCTCTGCAGTCTTCAATGGCTTGGCGAACCTCTTTACGAGGTCGATCCTTGACAGATAAATTAACTAACAGTTAAGTTGAAATGTTTCTTATAGCTATAAGGGTGCGTTTGGTACACAGATGGACTGGACAGGCGAAAGTGAGGTAGACGGGTGAAAAAGTTGTGCAAGTTTCTAAGGTTTTGATTTAGCATTAATAGTTTAGTAATTTTACCAATCTTGTCATCTGCCTTATTTGTGTTCCACCTATTTTGGCAGGACAAAAGAATAAATTTTTCTCCCTCTCACTCCTAGCCAGTTCCTGTCTAATGTCGCGCCACATGTGAGACAACAAGTTTTTTCTGCCAAGTCCTGTCCGACGTACCAAACACACCCTAAATGCATAAGAAATCTAACAATTATAAAAGGATCATCACCACTCACCTGCAGCCCAACCATGCCCGCAAATGTAAGGTTACTCTCAATTGAAGAGTAATTTGCTGGATTAAGTAGAAGGACGTGGGCAGGATGATCTTCATTGCCATTATATGTAGTGAACTGTGGGGGATTCTCCTTGTATGCAAAACCAAGAACACGCAATGCAGCTCTCGACATTTCATTAAGGCTATCTAAGATAAGTTCTTTTGCCTTCTGATCGATTTCAACAGAAGAACCATCAACCAACTGGATGAAGGAGCTTCTTTCTAACAAATTTTCGACTGCACCCTATCCAAATTTAGTACTCATTGCATTAATACTTCCATGGAACAAACATCAAGAAACAGTTTATATATTGCTAGAAGATCATGAAGCTCAAGACTAGCATCAAGTCTTTACGAATCAACAATTGCATTATATCCTATAGTGTTTTAAGAATCCCCACTTAAGCATACGCCTAGGCATTTGGTGTCCCTACTGCTTTGGTTAATTAGGGCCACTTAAATAGCCACCTAGAAGTTACGCAACCCCCATCGCTTCAATTAGCATTTCAAAAAACTATATGGAGATTAATCGGTTTTTCTCAACTTGTGTTCATCAATCTGACTTCTCTCAACTGTATCAATAGAATAATGAGATCGGTCATGTAGAAAAGTAATTGTATCAAAGTAGTACTTCAAAATTTTGACACTCGTATGCTTAGGCAATTAGCGCTAGAAGATCACTCAAGTGCTCAACTTAACGCTTTCTAGAACACTAATACCATATCATCAAACACTTAACCATTCATGTTAGACTTCCATATCATGAAGGTTCATACTGAATAATTTGACCAAAAATCTGAAAGAAAAGCAAGACTCAAAGGTTTTACCTTTACAAGTAAGGACTTTTTTTCAGAACTGGCCGACACAATGACCCCCATAGATTTCCTATCACGGTCAAACTCTAGGGTGGCAATCCTGCGTTCAAGTTTGTTCCATGCTTCAGAACAACCTGCATTCCTCAAAAAATACAGAAAAATATGTTAGCACATATACATAACACGGGAAAAAAGGACAGACAAGAAAACAGGGATGACTTGGTCATAATATCAATATAACCTGTAGATGAACCGGAATCCATTCCAGCAGGAAGTCCCATTTTCTCAACAAGAACCTGAAAAAGGAATCCAATTATAGAATTATTTGTTCAGTCCCAACACTTCAATTTAGGTGGCACATATGCTGAGAGCACATGCATCAACGTAACTCAATTTAATATATGTGTTTTTCATTGAATCAAGCTCTATGGTGCAAATAAAATAAGAGATGTTCAAATACCATATACCTTCAATGCCGCCTCAGTAGGCATCCCACTCGCAACATAACCTTTTTCAGATCGTTCAATGCCAGCATCATTAGCCAAAGAAGCAATCTTTGCAATTGTTTGAAGATTAGCATCCATTTTTCCAGCTGGCCAGTCCTGTATTTTTCCATCTGAAGGATTGTATGTAGTCCCTTCCACGATGAACGATCTAAAAGCATTTGCTCTATTCCCCATAGCAACAAGCTTAGTCACAGCCATTTGGTTAGTGGTCAGGGTACCAGTTTTATCAGAACAAATCACTGTCGTACACCCAAGAGTCTCAACACTAGGTAATTTCCTAACGAGCGCATTCTTTTGAGCCATTTTACGGGTTCCAAGAGCCAAGCAAGTAGTAATCACAGCAGGCAAACCTTCGGGAATAGCTGCAACTGCTAATGCAACCGCGATTTCAAAGTAATATGTGCACTTCTCAAACGAAAACTGGAAATTTGTTGGCCAACCATCAACATACTCCCATGAGAGAAAGTACTTCACATTAATAAGCCAAACCAATGCACAAATGCACCCAATTAGCATAGTCAGAACTTCCCCGAATTCATTCAATTTCTTCTTCAATGGTGTGTCTTCTTCACTCTGTGAGGCATCATGAATCTGAGAATGCACTTTCCCTATCTCAGTATTCATCCCTGTAGCTGTAACCAAACAGACACAGTTTCCATTTACAACTGTTGTCCCAGCAAATACCATACACCTCTTCCCTTGGATATCAGACTCCTCAGCAACAGGCTTCGCAGACTTACCAACGGCTTCGCTCTCACCAGTCAAAGAACCCTGTTCAACCCTAAGGGTTGAACTAATTAAATGTAAGACCCTCATATCAGCAGGTATTTTCTCTCCAACCCGAAGCTCTACAATATCGCCCGGAACAAGTTCCTTTGCAGGAAGGCTTGAGATCTTTCTGCCATTACGTATCACAGTTGCTTGTTCTGATTGAATTTCTTTGAGAGCCTCTAGAGCTTTTTCAGCATTATTTTCTTGCCAAACACCAACCATTGCATTCACAATTAGAATCAAAAAAATAACTAGAGGCTCAACAAATGCCGTGATCTCCAACTCTCCACCTTCATCGCCATCATACCATGCAAGGACAAAAGAAATCACAGCAGCAGCAAGTAAAATCCTAACTAGAGTATCATTGAACTGCTCCAAAATTAACCAGATAATAGATTGCCCTTCAAGTTTCTGCAATTCGTTTTTCCCATAGATCTGCAACCGCTTCTCTACTTCGCCATCAGATAGACCATGTTCTCTATTCACCTGGTACTTCTCTTCACATTCCCTCACATCCTTTGCCCATGCAGCATAAACACTGTGATCTGTTGATGATGATTGGCTTGTACTATCTTTCATTCTGTGGTTTTGGGCTCCTTTACCCATCAATCGTCTATATCAACCCAATCCCAAAAGGCATCCTCCAATATACCACCTATATAAACAAGACTTCTCAAACACATCAAACAAAATATCAACAAACGAAAACATATAAAAATTTCTCCAAGATACCATCACAAAAAATCATCCATAAACACCTCTACATGTGCGTTAGATCATAGAAACAGCTAACAAAGGAGATGAATTAGAAACGAATGAACAATAACAGTTACCATATCGCTTCCATAAATCACATTAATTTAACCTCCCTTTAACAACGACTCTAATTTCTAAAGATCCAGTTTCTTAACCAAATTGTTAACAAAAATGTATCATAATCTAACTAACGCATTCTCTATACATGCTAATATTATATTACAGTAGCGTAAAATCTTCAAAAATATAAGATAACTTACCTAAAAACGAAAATCAATAATTCGGAAGAATTATATGAACAAATTCCAAAAACTACCATTCCAATAACCCAAAAGATCACGAATTTGAATCTTCAACAAATGATCACATGCGATTATTATAAGAACACACATGCATTTATTAATGATCGATCAAATGGTTTTAATGTACCTGAATATAGAACAATCTTCGTGCAGATTACAAGAAAATCAGAATCGATTGAGAAAGACAGTGATCGAGTACCTTCTTTTGGTTTTTTGTGTTCTCCGTTCTCCCTGGGGAAAAACAAACACCTGAAAAGCGAGATTGAGCGAGAACTACGATTTTTGCCCCCGTGGTTTGATGTTTATAATGATTTTCATCCCTACTCTTTAAAAACTCCTTTTTTTCATCCCTATGGTTTCCATTTTACTTCCATGCATCCACTGCTGTTAAAATGTTGGGTTAACTCATGCATGAAAATCCAAAAAGTAATGGATAAATTACATATTTGGTTCTTTGGTATAGCAATTTTTACATATTTATTCTTAAATTTCATTTATTACCTGAGTAAACTATAAATCTGGTTGTTGTGGTTCGTCGAACATGACATATATATAGTGTTGTAAATGAATTGAACGTTCAGTGAACCGTTAGGAGGGAAGTTCGTTTATGTTCATTTATTTAATAAATGAACGAACATTAACACATTTTTTTGTTCGTTTAGTTAAATGAACGAACATGAACAACGATCTCGTTCGTTCATTTACGTTCGTGAATGTTCGTTCATTTATATTTGTTAATGTTCGTCCATTTATGTTCTTTCACGTTCGTTTATGTTTATTTACGTTTGTTTATATACATAAATATATTTATATATTATGACATTAATATGTAAAATTATTAATTAAATTAATTTTTTAGAATTCCTTTTTATATCTTAAGTTTACCCAGTTTTTCATTTTATTATGTTATTTTTTACGAACGAAATGATGAGTAACGGTGGTTGTTTTTTTCGTTCATTTGTGTTCATTCATTTATGTTCGTTTATGTTCATTCGTTTAGCTCTTAATAAACGAACACGAACAAACATATTTTCTTAACGAACGAACATGAACACCAAAAATTTCGTTCGTTTATCGTTCGTGTTCGTTCGTTTGTTCGGTTAAGTTAAAAGAATAAACACGAACAAGACTCCGTTCGTGTTCGTTCGGTTCGTTTACAACCCTACATATATATATATAGGGGTAGTTTAATTTGTAACCCATGAAAATCTTACAACCCATGCAACCTACTTCTTAACCGTTGGATTAATGATCGAAGGTTACAATACATGTGGGTCCAATATTTTCAATTAAAAAAATCAAAAAAATAAAAACAAAATAACCGTTTATCATGAATCCAACGGTTAAGATGTGGGTTGCATGGATTGTAAGATTTACATGGGTTGTAAATTATCCTTGGCCTATATATATATATATATATATATATATATATATATATATATATATATATATATGTTTGTGTGTGTATGTATATGTGTGTGTTATTAAAATATAATAAAGAAAGTAAAAGTACAAGGTAAAAAATATAACTATGTAATTTAAGGATAAATTTGTAAAATATGGTATACCACAAGGACCAAATGTGTAATTTACTCCATCACTTTTTGGATTTTCAAGCATGAGTAGGGCTGGCAACGGGTAGGGTATGGGTAGGGTAAGGGTTAATCCGTTATCCAATCCATTTAAAATAACGGGTAACGAAACGGGTAATTATCCATCTCATAAAACCATTATCCGTATCCTACCCTACCCATTAAAAGTAGCGGGTAACGAAACGGGTAATGGATAAATGGTAAAATAAAATTTCATTTTGAACTACAATTTTTATTGTTAAACCTCAAACATATAAACAAAACATAAGTTCATAAATATAGTTATTATTTTATATCTAATTTGTTGTAGTAAACATTTAATTACTCTAAATATAATCATAGTATAATATTTTGAAAACAATTTAAAAAGTGTTAAGACTAACACTTTTCGTTGTGATTATTTTCTAAATCCATCTTGTTTCTCATTTAATCAACATGAAATCTTTACTCGATAAATATAAAAATAAATTAAAGTACACGTTAAAATACGACAACATTATTAAAAAAATATTAATAATTAACTTAATATAATTATGTATATATACACTAATATTTATTTATATATAATTATAGATACATATATATATATATATATTATATCGTAACGGGTAACGGGTAATGGATAACGAAAAACCGTTTATCCATATCCTACCCACTAAAATTTCGGGTAAACGGGTAATAGATAAGTGGATAAATGGATAAACATTTTCTTATCCATACCCTTATCCAACGGATCGAAATATAACGGGTAACGGGTTTACCCTTACCCATTGCCAGCCCTAAGCATGAGTTAACGTCTCATTTTAACGGCGTTGGATGTAAGGGCGAAAATGAAAGCAAATGGAAACCATTGCAATGAAAAAAACAGTTTTTAAAGACCATGAACAAAAAATCGTTATAAGCATCAAATTACAAGTACGAAAATCATAGTTTACTCTAGGGAAAAATAAGTTTTTCATGTTTTACTCTAGAGTAAACAACGATTTTCATCCCTTTGGTTTGTTGTTTAAAAACGATTTACGTCTCTGTTCCTTAAAAACTGGTTTTTTCGTCCATGTGGTTTTTAGTTCCTTTTATTTTTCGTCCCTGGGACCAACTCAGTAAAAAAAATCAGTTAAATGAAGTGCATATTTGTGTAACACCCCGAAAATCTTTGGCTAATTTATTTAATCCTTCCATATATTGTTCGTTAAGTAGAGGCTTGTTTAGTTCTCGTGTTAAGGTTCGATTAACTGTATTGTTTAGTTCTCGTGTTAAGGTTCGATTAACTATATCTCGTGCCTTCCGTGCCTAATTTAATATTTTAACTGTGAATGTACGTCTTATTATATTAGTTGTATTAATAGTCGTGATCTTACCTCTATATATATATATATATATATATATATATATGCATACAATTATTCTTGGGCGCGGGTGTCGAATACTCATGGGTTTGGGGTTTGGGCATATGGATGCAACATGCACTTGTGCATGTCGAAACATTCTGTAATGGTGTATAGGTTCAACCTCTCTCATCGTCAACCAATATATGGTTAGGTTGTAAGTCGAGAGAGAGACCGTGATGTTAACCTCTAAATCTTTTGGCACCCATCGTTCGGCCATGGCACGTTGGGGGCGACTTTGCCCGGCGACAATGCCCTTGGCAATGTCGCCAGGGCAATGTCGCAGAAGAGAGTGAGGGTTCTGGGTTTTGAGCATTTTTCGGCAGTGAGCGGGTGGCTTTCGGCGACTATGCCCGGCGACATTGCCATGGGCATAGTCGCCCGGTCAATGTCGCCTGCGGGGAGGGTTTTTCCAGCCATTTAATCGACCAAACATTCCCAAATCAGATTCATTTTCACATTTATTGTTCTTCAGCTGAAATTTCTCTCAGGGGGCGTTTGGTTCACAGAATGTTTTTTGATGGAATGGAATATGTCAAATGAATTTGACTTTGAAGGAATTGGAATGGAATGTTGTCAGGTTTGACCACCTGTTTGGTTGACAGAATTGGAATGAAATCTGTTAAATGAATTGGAATTTTTCTGTTTGGTTCACAGATTGTAGCTTTAGAATTGGAATGGAATTTTGGTAAATGACCAAAATACCCTTTTTGTTTATTTTAATTTTTTTCAACAAAAATTACTTTAATGAAATAGTCATTAAATAGTTTAATTTTTAACTAAAATTGTTTTGATTATTTTAGCACACGAATGATGATGAGAGAGAGAGGGAGAGAGAGAGATAGAGAGGAGAGGAGAGATGAGAGAGAGATAAGGAGAGTGAGGGAAGAGAGAGGGAGAGGGAGAGGAGAGAGAAAGGAGAGAGAGGGAGAGGAGAAAGAGGGAGAGAGAGAGAGAGGAGAGAGAGGGAGAGAGGAGAGATAGGAAAGAGAGAGGAGAGAGAGAGGAGAGGAGAGAGAGGAGAGGAGATAGAGGAGAGGGAGAGAGGAGATAAAGGGAGAGAGAGAGAGAGAGGAGAAAGAGAGGATAGATTGAGAGAGAGTAGAGAGATAGGAGCGAGAGAGAAGAGAGAGAGGGAGAGAGAAAAGAGAGAGATGATAGATTGAGAGAGAGAGAGGGAGAGAAAAGAGAGAGAGAGAGGAGAGAGAGAAAAGAGAGAGGGAGAGAGGAGAGAGAATAGAGAGGGAGAGGAGAGAGAGAGTTGGTGTCTGCTAATAATGTTGAACGGTAGTGGTGGCCGGTGGTGGTGGTTGTCGGTAGCGGTAGTGGCCGGAGGTGGTGGTGGCCGATGGCGGTGGCCGAAGGTGGGTGGTGTTGGTCGGATGTGGTGGTGGCCGGTGGTGGTAGCCGGTGGTGGTGGTGGTGGCCGGAGGTGGTGGTCGGTGGTGGTAGCCGAAGGTGGTGGTCAATGGTGGCCGGTGGCGGTGGGCGGAGGTGGTGGCCGATGGTGGTGGGCGGAGGTGGTGGTGCATATTAGGATGAGGGGTAATTTTGTCCAAAAAAAATATGACATTCCATTCCAATGAAATACCACCTCCCCCCCAAGGAATGTTGAATTCCTTCATTTGTGGAATTCATTAGAATTCAACATTCCAATTCCTTAAAAAGAATGAACCAAACGATGTAATGGAATCTGGTCAATGGAATTCAACATCCCAATTCCATCAGATTCCATCAGAATCTGCAAACCAAACGCCCCCTCAAGGTATCGATTTTCTCCATTCCATCCTCCTTTCTCCTTTCATTTAATGATCTTGGGGAAGACACTAACATTTATTGTTTGTTGGTGACTCTTAGTTGCAAGTAGAGGTCTCATTTACTAACCAAGCTTTGTCATTCAAGTCCCCTTCAACCACCTTCATCTCTAGGGTTTCTACATTACAACTATAATTGTGAGTTATTCCTTCTTAAGTTCTCTAAGTACTTACTTGTTACTTGTGATTAACTTACATTGTACCTATGTGTTGTTCATTTGGAATTTGTGACCTAACTTGTAGGGTTCTCAACTTTATAAACCCAAAAAGGGTGAGCATGCCTAGAAAGCTTTATTAACCTCTCTTATAATAACTAAATGGTTATGAATCCTTGATTTCTTGTTTGTACGATGAGTTCATGAGAAAACCCTAGATTGTGTGGTTTTAGCTTAACTGCTGATAATCTTTGAAAAAAATTATAGCATGGATAAAATAAACCTTGTGACTTCATGTATGATATTATGAGGAACGGGATACCTTGAGAAGTAAAGATGAACGGACTTTTGTATGTAGAAAGGAGGTCTATATGTGATTATAAATGTTTATCAAATGTTGATCACCTGATAAGAATGTGTACACTACTCCTTGTGCACGAGGAGGTAGTTGCTTAACTTATGGACCTTGTAATAATCATGATGGGTTACTAGCGAGTAGGCAATAAGGGGTCATGGATCCTTGAGGTGTAACTCGTCTAGATATGGATAGGCACTAATGTTCCGTAAGACCTTGAGGTGTAACTCGACGGAGTAGGCAATAAGGGCAGTAAATACGGTCTGAGGTTGTGATGTCTTTATGGCATGGGAACTAAGATCGGGGTATGAGGTGTAATCCATTAACATCGTGGGTGACTCCACTTAAATGTCATCCCGATGGAAGCGGGTCTCCCCCGTATTTCAAGAGTTTTCTCTTGTATGTTGGCATTCAAGTACGAGATTAAAGTTGCGGTGGAAATAATAATAGTGAGGAGACGGAGTTCGACAAACCAAGGCTTGTTTTATTCAAATATGTTATTACTGTTTATGAATTATATGATTTATAAAATCTCACTAGGCTTCGTCCTAACACTTGTTGTGGTTGTTGTTCCCTCACAGACCTTACTCGTGGAGGAAACTAGGAAGTTGGGGCTTGTCAACCGAGCACGTAGGAGGTCTCGAAGTGCCGGTCTTTTGGGGGATTTTTGTGAAGAGATTATATAGTGGATACACGACACCCACTTTAATCTAGATTCGAATCATTTCTAGATTACGTAGGTTATTGTATTATTGATGTCCCATTCTTTGTTGCAAAACTTTGTAGTGCAAATTACCCTCTTGTTATGGAGTATAGTTGTCTTGAATATTGGAATTCATTCTTTTGGAATTTAATATTTACAGGGTATTCTAGTCCTTCGTATTTTAGACGTATTATTGCCGAATTTTCGAATTTTTAATTAGTGAAATTCTTAGAGTGTTACAATTTGTCTTTTAACCTTTATTAATTACCCTCCCCCAAATTGATGATCGATTCTTCCCTGTTCCCACCTCTCCTTCACTGGCCCAACGAACTTCAACGGTGCAACCAACTTCGCCAATGCAACCAACCAGAGTCATCACCACATCCCTTCCCCCTTCTCGGATAACTAGAACCAGCTTGTCTTTGGTTAACTGCGACAACTCCTCCTACCCAGTTCCCATCTCAGAATCTGAGCTCACAAGTCAAAAACGAAACTCGTCCAGACCATAAACTTTAATCTAGCAAATATGTCCATTTTCCTAAGGTTTAATCTCGAAACCCATAGTGAAAATTTCAATCACATTTTGTATTTACCAAAATTAACACATGGTGTTGTGAAGACGTTGTAAACAATGGGTATCACAATGCGTATCAGCGTGTATACAGTGGGTATCACAACGTGTATACGATGGGCATCACAGTGTGCATATTGTATGTATCTTTGGTATCATCGTGAGGAACGTTTGTATGTATCTTTTTTTTAATAGTTCATATTGTGTATCTTGTGTTTACATGATGTTCACCAGAATAAGCTTCGTCAGAGAGAGGTTAGAGAAGAGAGAAGAAAGGAGAGATAAGATTTAAAATACCTAAAATGTCTTTTAAATCAAAATTACCAAAATTATTAATTTCTTAATGGGAAAATTGCATCAAAATGTAACTAACTTTCATCTAATTCCTATTTTAGGGAACAAACTTTTAAAATCATCATTTTGGGGCCTGAATCAAACTATTTATTTATTTAAGGGTCTGATTTACCTATTGAACAGGTAACCGGTAATTAAATATGACGTGGCATCGTAAATTTTTTAAAGAAAATATTATGTGGGTTTTTGTTGCCATATCATCATTATCAATTAAAAAAACTTAAAAAATTAAATCAAAATCCATGTTCATCTGGAAAACTCAATCGTCACCATTCACCAAGATCACAATCTATTCTCCCATCCTCACCATCTCGATCGGTACTTCCCCCTGTCCCTGCCCTAGCGCCGTTTGTTGCCTCCACTGTTGCTCTGGTCTCCACCATTAGTCGTCGTCGCTATCGTTGTTGCACGGCAGTGCTCCGACGTCGTTCATCTTCATAAGGTAAATTTTATCCCCTCAAGCGTCCCCTCACCTCCATGCTCCTTCTCGTCACCGCCCTTCCCCCTCCTCCCCGTCGACGGCAGTGGCGATGGTGAAAGGTTTACCTACTTGCTTGAAGAGTAAACCTCGAAAGAATGATTGTACCAGGTACTTGTATGTTCTGCAATAACACTTGTACCATAGAAAGTTCCATGCTTCCTTGATAATTTGTGTGGAAAATTCTTGTGAAGTTAACATTAACTGTTGGGTCAATAGTCCTCTCTTCAAAGGTTTTAAGGTTCAAGCTTCTTCTTCATCATCTCTACCACAACTTGGTGTGGTTGCTGTTGACCTCTCTTGAAAGTTGTTTTTTTGGATTAGATTATTTTGGGTTTTGATTTTACTCATTTTAGGGATTTAATTTGATGTTCTTAATATATTAATTTTGTATTTGGATTGTGATTGAGATTTCTAATACCATTTCGGATTTGATTCAAGGATTAATTTGATGTTATTTGAGACTTTCCCTTTGTTGAATTTGTGTTTGGAATATGATATATATGGAGATCAATTCATTGTTGTTTATTGAATTTTCTTTTAATTTTCTATGTTTGAAGATGATAAATCAAAAAATAAATAGAAGGGTAAAAGGGTTATTTTTATCATTTAGACAAATTAATCAGCACAACCAATCAACAATTTTATTTAATTTATATAGATAACTTTATTTATAAAACCGACTTTATATATACATAACTTAACGAAAATACAACCTAAGTTAGATTACATACCATTTTTTATGCATATTTTAGATGGATTTTTATATAGAATTAAAATAACGTTTCTATGTGATATTTTGGTTGAATAGCCAAATTAATACATTTTTTAACTATTTTTAATTTTAAAATATGATATGGGATTTTAGTTTTTAAATAAAAATTTTTATGTGTCATGTCAGCATTTTAGATTTATATTTAAATTCATAGTAATGACATAGAATCTTAGTTGGCAAAACATTTAGGCCATGTCATCATTAATAGGTCACCAGATAAACCAAGCCCTTAAATAAACAAAAAGTTTGATTCAAACCCTAAAATGATGATTTTAAAAATTAGTTCCCCAAAATAGAAATCAGGTGAAAGTTGATTCCATTTTGATGCAATTTCCCCTTTCTTAATTTATCATTTGATTTGTTGTTGAAGTTGGGTCTAACGATTATCACAAATTACTAATTTTTTCCTTGAATAACTTGTTAGAAAATTACCTTTTCCAAATTCCAATTAAGTGGCATAGACTATTAATATTAATTATGTTAATCTCATATTAGTCATAAATGTTTATTTAAGTCTCTTAATTATGACTTAATTACATGCAGGCCCTCCGATTATCTCGATGGACGATATCAGTCATTGTAACCGACTGTAACTAACTATATATATTTGTGGTTATCTCTTTCATTAATACTCTTGATGCAAAATCGTATACACAAAATCATCTCCTTCATTCTATCAATTGAATGCACCATTAATTGGAGACTTTAACAACTATTAACTCCATCATAGTTATTGGCATCAAAGAGTTTATTGAGAGTAATCATGGCTTCATCAAGTAAGGCAATCTCAAATATTCCTACAAGTAAGTTCTATATTCATCTTGTAGATTAAAGCTTGGATGATATGATCATAATTATAATTTGATCCTATTACATCTTTATATTGTTTGATTTACATAACCCACACACACACACACACACACATATATATATACTAGCTGTCTACCCGCGCGATGCAGCGCGGGTGAATCACAATTCTGAAACAAATAACTTTTCTTGGCGTCGATGTTTTTTGTTCGTATTATTCTCGTTTTCTCTCATTTTATATGTTAGTATGATTTAATTGCAAAACAGTACCAAAAATATGTTTATTAACAAGATATCTAGAAAAATACAAGCTTCCAAATTCATATATTCACAACTCATTAATATGCTTGATTTTGCTAGTTAAGTTGTAGTTCATACTTTTTTGAAATATATGCATGAAATGGTAGTATCATGTGTTTTTTAGGTAGTAATTAAGAGTTTTTTCATGAATGCATTATAAGAGCATCTCCAACAGCTTCCCCAAAATTTCTCCAAAATGGAGAACCAAAAGTCCAAATCTCCAAAAAAAATTACAACCATCTCCATCTGCTTCCTCATTTTGGAGATAAATCATTGATTATGTTATAAAAATATTCTATATATTTAATAAAATATTATTTCTCTCACCTAAACAATTCATTTCAAAGTTTCTCTTTGGAATGTAATAAAAATAATCTCTCTCTTGGCAATCATTTTTAGGGATATCTCCAAATTTAGAGAAAAATGTATTCACTCTCCTACTTTCTCCATTTTGGAGAAAGTTTTGAGGAAGTTGTTGGAGCTCATTTAATTTTACACCCAAAATCTCCATTTTCTTCATTTTCTCCAAAATGGAGAAGTTGTTGAAGATGCTCTAAGGCGGTAATCATTACTACCTTATAATGCATATAGCACAAAGTTGTTGAAGATAGGTTTTACAATCTATTGTTACTCTAATTTAAAACCATATATGTAAAACTTTTTGATACACAATTTGGCTGATTGATTGTGTGAGCATATGTGGATACCATATCACTCTTCAAAAGAGCCCTTGAGGAGAAAAAGGAGGTTCCGGCATATATACCGGGAGAAATGGTTCAAGTCTAGCCGATGTAAGACTCCAACAAATTGATCACTTCAAATTCAATCGAGCATCATAATCTTTAGTATTGCAAATTACTTGGTCTGTATCGTTGACTATAACACCCGGAAATTCATAAGGTAAGTATTTGTTCCCTAATACTGTAATTGTATTTATCTGAAAATATGAGCTTTTATATGCATATGATCTTTATTATGGGACTAAGATGCTATCTGGTTAATATAATAATTGCATGCGATTAGACCTCGTACTCGTTTTCGAAATCGGCTAAGCTTGGCGCGATATCGCCAGGATTGTACCGAGAGGGGGGGGGGGAGTCTCGCGATAGTGACACGCGATACTGACAATTGTCACTATCGTCGGGCATACTCGCGGAAGATGTACCGTAAGTGTGTGTGTGCTCGCGATTGTGACTCGCGATAGTGCCCTTGGCACTATCGTCGGGCACTATCGTCGTCGGGGTGCAGTGCCTTAAATGAACCCTTATTAGATTTTAACCTCATTTCTCTCAAAACCTATCTTTTGGTTGCGATTTTTGGAGCTCCCATTTCAGTCTCCATTATTCCCTTACCAAACCCTAGCCCTCATAAATATTATCCTTTGGTGGTTGAGTTTTGGATTAAAGCATTAACTTCATCCCAAGGAAGATTCAAGGGTTTCTCCAAGTCTCATTCTCATCTTCAAGTTCATCCTCCAACTTCTAGGGTTTCCATATTTTCTAGGTTTTGGTTCAAAAACCTAGATTGTGAGTTTACTAACCTTTGTTAAAACTAGATACACATCATAATCTTCTATTTGCTACTTTATCTCTATGTGTTCAAGTATTTGGGTTTTCTTGGTGAAAATAGTTGGAAATGTGTATATTAGTGATGTGCCATGATTTATATTATAGGTACCATTATTTGGGGCTTTTCTCATGAATATATAATACATGTACCTTGATATGTTAAATGTATGCATGTATGGATATCATGATGATTCTAGTTGGAATACCACTTTGGTAACATATTTATATGCATGATGAGTATAATTGTCATTTGAGTCTTTTGTTAGACTTCATGAGGATAGGATGGTAATATTATACTCGTAGTCGGTATGGAAATATGTTGGGTTGAAATACACCTAAAGGACCTCCTATATGCATTATGTCGGATGAACCAAGTCAGTTCACAAGGAGGATGTAGTCTTGGGTGCCACTGTGATGGTATGTGCCTAGACCTCCGTCATTCGGGGAATTTCCTTAACGGTAGTCCTCGGGTGTGTCGGGCCTTGCGGGTGTTCCTTATTAAGGGCATCAAGGTATATCGACTCTTGGGGTGGGCTTGATTGGTGCTTTGGGTCTCCTCTAATGACTCCACATATATTGGACACTGGTTAACTGCTGATAAGAATTTATGACTGTTCATGCATGTTTATTATTGTTCAACTCACTAGGCTTTTTGGCCTAACAATTGTTTGGTGTCGATGTGTATCTCAGGTTCTAGCGGCGCCGATCCTAAGCAGGCTTAATGGCTTTGGGGTGAGAGCTTGGGGATTTTGCACATGGACGTTTTACACTTTTGAAAATGAACCGTTTGGGTTTATAGATGACAACCCTTTTGTAATCTCTTTTCTAGTGTAGAAATTAGATTAGTAGGTTGTTATTTATTGTCCGTTGAATTACATTTGTAATTAAACAGGTTGTTTTTACATTTCCCCATTTTTGGGAGGCTCTTGCTATGGCAATTTTAGTATACCTCATGTCCGTTTGTCGGATTTTTGTTATCCCTATTTTTAGGGTGTTACAAGTTGGTATCAGAGCTTTAGTTTAAGTGAACTAGGTTTTGTTTAGCATATCTAGACTTAAGATTTAGACTTTATGACTTCACTGTCCACTTGGGGTAGGAATCCTAGGTGGGGAGAGCGTTAGGATTACGGAATTACTGTCATTGAAAGTTGTGATGATGGTGACAAGAATCCTTGTGTATGGTTCGTTCATAATTTCACTTAGCTACTGCTATTATGAATGCATTGTTACGTGAGCATACTTGGTTTACTATTATTATTATAATTGATGAAAGTAGTAGTACGTACAATGAGTTCAACTCGCTTAGTCTTTTCTCAATCTATTTCTCGTACGTGTATGACAGATTGTGATGGTAAACACTCGAAGTAGGTTGCCAGACATGCCAGAGGGTCAACCAGAGGTGGAATCTACAGCTGTACGACCCCCTGTGGGGACAACCTCCGATGAAATTCCCATACCCAGAATCTTAGCTGGAGGGCCTGAGCATATTCCGCGTCGGAACCTCAATACAGGTAACGCCATCATGGACGAAGTTACCATGGAGACCCGGCTTCGAGATAGCATGATGTTGGCCATGATTGCGGCCATGGCTCAACAACAGTTGGCCATGACTTCGGACATGGCTCAACAGCAAGAGTTTTTCATGAAGCTCTTAGAGGATCGAGACGCCAGCAACCGTCAACCTGAGACTATGGCTGAAAACATTATTGTGGGGTCGGGTGGACCAAATGTAGTAACGATTGAAGAACCATCCGCTGAGGGGATCAGAACGAAGACTAAGGGGTGCACCTACAAGGCGTTTCTAGGGTGTCACCCTAAGGAGTTTGCGGGTTCAGATAACCCGGTTGCTATATGTACTGGCTCAAGGAGATAGAGATGGCCTTTGAGTCCAGTGAATGCGATCCCTCTCAACGGGTCAAGATTGCTTCTCAGATACTTCGGGGAGAGGCTCTGATTTGGTGGAATCTCACTAGATCCGCCCTCACTTCGGAAGTTCTGTCTAAGCTAACTTGGTCGGTGTTCAAGGAGAAAATCATGGACAAGTATTGCAGTGAACGTTCATTGGATAAACTGGAGCGGGAGTTCCGAAATTTGAAGAAGGGGACTCTGTCTATTGCGGGATACTCCAAGCTCTTTTTGGAGAAATTAAACTTAGTGGGACATCTGGTCCCCGATGAAAAGTAGAAGATTAAGGCATATCAACAAGGTTTACCGGCCGGGATGCGAACGGCGGTAAGAAATGCTAAGTGCTCGACCTTGCAAGAGGTCATTGAACAGTCTTTGCTCACCGAGGATGACATTAACGCTGAGAAGGAAGAAAGAAGTCAAGCGGGAGAGAAACGGAAGTGGGAAGGGCCATCTGGGCCCGTTCACTAATCAAGACCCTTTGCAAGTGGAAGAGTGGGTGATCAACGTCGTGAGGATCGGTGGTGCCACAAGTGCGGGTCAAAACACTCGGGGCCATGCACTACCATAATTCACTCTGGGCCATCCGGGTGTACCAAGTGTTGTAAGAAGAACCACACAACTCGAGAGTGTTCCCTCCGTGGGTCAATGTGCTATGAGTTCGGAGAACCAGGGCATATGAAGAGGAGTTGCCCAAAGCTAGTGGGAGGAAACGGTGGAAATTCTGTGGGTTCGACGGCTAGAGTCGAGCAACCACCAAGGGCACCGAGTCGAGCTTTCCGGATGACTACCGAGGAAGCCAAGGAGACCGCCGATGTTGTTTCGGGTACGTTCCTAATAAATTCCTTGCCAGCCCATGTTTTGTTTGATTCGGGTGCTACATGTTCTTTTGTGTCGGATACCTTCTGTAAGCAATTCACTATTCCCATTAGTGTTCTTCCTGATGCGTTAGTAGTAGAAGTAGCAAACGGAGATCAAGTAATCATTCGAGATCGTTTTTGTGATTGCACTTTAGAGATCGATGGGAATCCTTTTGGGGTAGACTTGCTACCTATGACTATAGGTGGGTTTGACGTGGTTATAGGCATGGACTGGTTAGTAAAACATAAGGCGGACATCTTTTGCTCTAAAAAGATGATCCAAGTGCCATCGCCGGAAAATGGTGTGGTTACCATTTATGGAGAGAAAGGAAAGAGGAATAACCCCATTATTTCATCTCTTAAGGCTCGCAAGTTACTAGTGAAGGGTTACCCTTCGTATTTGGCCTATGTGGTGGACGCAAAGAAAGAAAAGAAGTCGGTAGAAGATGTGGAGGTAGTGCAAGATTTTCCGGACGTCTTTCCAGAAGATTTACCCGGATTGCCATCGGAACGACAAGTAGAATTTCAGATCGACCTCACTCCGGGAGCAGCTCCGATAGCCTGAGCTCCATATCATTTGGCACCGACGGAAATGAAAGAAATGATGTCACAACTGCAAGAGTTGTTGGAGAAGGGCTTCATTCGGCCGAGTTCGTCACCATGGGGAGCACCGGTGTTGTTCGTGAAGAAGAAGGATGGGTCCATGAGGATGTGCATAGATTATCGGGAATTGAATAAAGTCACGGTAAAGAACAAATATCCCTTACCTCGTATCGACGATCTTTTTTTATCAACTTCAAGGCGCGGGATGCTTCTCTAAGATTGATCTTCGATCCGGTTATCATCAGGTGAGAGAGAAGGAGGAGGACATTCTGAAGACGGCTTTTTGGACGTGATACGGTCATTACAAGTTTTTGGTGATGCCTTTCGGTTTAACCAACGCACCGGTCGTGTTCATGGATTTGATGAACCGCGTGTGTCACCCATTCTTGGATAAATCTGTGATCGTCTTCATCGACGATATTCTAATTTATTCAAAGGATGAGTCCGAGCATGGGAAGCATTTGCGAGAAGTATTGAAAGTTCTAAGAAGGGAGAAGTTGTTCGCGAAATTCTCTAAGTGTGAATTCTGGCTCCAAGAGGTGCAATTCTTGGGGCATATGGTATCAAAGGACGGCGTGAAGGTGGACCCGGCAAAGATCGATGCAATGATGAGTTGGGAGCCTCCAACAAGTTCGACAGAGATTCGAAGCTTCTTGGGTTTGGTGGGTTACTATCGGCGCTTCATCAATACTTTTCTAAGATAGCTACACCGCTCACTTCTCTTACAAGGAAGAACGTCAAGTTTCTTTGGACCGACGCACAAGAACAAGCCTTTTAGACGCTCAAGAAGAAGTTGTGTGAAGCTCTGATCTTGTCCTTACCCGAGGGATCGGAAGATTTTGTTGTGTTTAGTGACGCTTCCAAGATGGGGCTTGGGTGTGTCCTAATGCAAAGGGGGAAAGTAATAGCCTACGCGTCGTGGCAATTAAAGGATCATGAGAAGAACTATCCGACTCATGATTTGGAGTTGGCGGCGGTAGTTTTCGCGTTAAAGTTGTGGCGACATTACTTGTACGGGACGAAATGTACCCTTTTCACCGATCACAAGAGTCTCAAATACATCTTCGATCAAAAGGAACTCAACATGCGGCAAAGGAGGTGGCTTGAGCTCTTGAAAGATTATGATTGTGATTTACTCTATCATCCCGGTAAGGCCAACGTGGTGGCGGATGCGTTGAGTCGAAGGAGTCATGATGGATGTGTCAAAATGTCCCTTACAAGAATCGATGTGGTGTCGAGTTTGTTGGAGAGCATAAGAACGAGCCAAGTGGAGGCGCTTAAAGAGGAGAACCTCAAGGCCGAGGTTATGTCCAAGCAGAAGAAACTCTTAACGGAAGATGGTTGTGGACTCAAACTCTTCCAAGGACGGATTTGGGTGCCAAAGATTGGGGGAAACCGTGACTTACTTCTCGAGGAAGCACATAAGTCGAAATATTCTATACATCCCGGTAGTACAAAGATGTATAGAGACTTAAAGCTGAATTATTGGTGGTCGGTGATGAAGATAGACGTGGCTATCTATGTGGAGAAGTGTGTCACGTGCCTTCAAGTCAAAGCGGAGCATCAAAGACCGTATGGAAGTTTGCAACCATTGTCCATTCCCGAGTGGAAGTGGAACAACATCACCATGGATTTTGTAACAAAGCTACCGAAGACCTTGCGTGGTCATGATACCATTTGGGTTATCATGGATCGGTTGACCAAGAGCGCGCATTTTCTTGCAATGCGGGAAACCTTGCCAATGGAGAGGTTGGCTAAGTTGTACATCGACGAGGTGGTGTCAAGACACGGAGTTCCACAATCCATAGTATCGGATCGGGATAGTCGCTTCACTTCGAACTTTTGGGCTAGCTTGCAAAAGGAGTTGGGCACTAGACTGAATCTGAGCACGGCATATCATCCTCAAACGGATGGTCAAAGCGAGAGTATGATCCAGACGTTAGAAGATATGTTGAGATCGTGTGTTATAGACTTCGGGGGAAGTTGGGACTCACATCTACCTTTGGTAGAGTTCGCCTACAACAACAGTTACCATTCTAGTATCGGAATGGCACCGTTCGAGGCTTTGTATGGGCGGAAGTGCAGAACTCCAGTTTGTTGGTTAGAAGCGGGCGAGAAGCAATTCGTCGGGCCGGAAATTGTTCAAGAGACGGCTGACAAGGTGAAAGAGATTCGCGAGAGACTAAAGGCGGCTCAAGACCGACAAAAGAGCTACGCGGACAAGAAGAGAAGACCGGTTGAGTTCCAAGTGGGCGACCGGGTCATGTTGAAAGTATCTCCGTGGAAGGGGATCATACTTTTTGGGAAGCGTGGGAAGCTTAGTCCTCGTTTCCTTGGACCATTCGTCATTTTGGAGAAGGTTGGTTTACAAGCCTACCGGTTGGATTTACCACCAGAAATGGATGGGATACATCCTACATTTCACGTATGCTACCTTCGGAAGTGTCTAGCCGAGGAGGAAAGCGTGATCCCTTTGTCGAAAATTCGAGTGGACAACGGGAATCGTTGCGTGGAAGAGCCAGAGTCGATTTTAGAGTCGAAAGTGAAGAAGTTGAGGCATAAGGACGTGGTTATGGTCAAAGTTCAATGGAAGCACCATCGGGGTGCCAACATTACTTGGGAGTCCGAAGATGACATGAAGAAGCGTTACCCTCACTTGTTCAACCTAGTGTAAGATTTCGGGGACGAAATCCCAACTAGGTGGGGAGGATTGTAACACCCGGAAATTCATAAGGTAAGTATTTGTTCCCTAATAATGTAATTGTATTTATCTGAAAATATGAGCTTTTATATGCATATGATCTTTATTATGGAACTAAGATGTTATCTGGTTAATATAATAATTGCATGCGATTAGACCTCATACTCGTTTTCGAAATCGGCTAAGTTTTCGGGCTGAGTTGAGCTTGGCGCGATAGTGACATTGTCACTATCGCCGGGCACAATCGCCAGGATTGTACCGAGAGGGGGAGGGGGAGTCTCGCGATAGTGACAATTGTCACTATCGCCGGGCATACTCGCGGAAGATGTACCGTAAGTGTGTGTGTGCTCGCGATAGTGCCCTTGGCACTATCGCCGGGCACTATCGCCGTCGGGGTGCAGTGCCTTAAATGAACCCTTATCAAATTTTAACCTCATTTCTCTCAAAACCTATCTTTTGGTTGCGATTTTTGGAGCTCCCATTTCAGTCTCCATTCTTCCCTTACCAAACCCTAGCCCTCATAAATACTATCCTTTGGTGGTTGAGTTTTGGATTAAAGCATTAACTTCATCCCAAGGAAGATTCAAGGGTTTCTTCAAGTCTCATTCTCATCTTCAAGTTCATCCTCCAACTTCTAGGGTTTCCATATTTTCTAGGTTTTGGTTCAAAAACCTAGATTGTGAGTTTACTAACCTTTGTTAAAACTAGATACACATCATAATCTTCTATTTGCTACTTTATCTCTATGTGTTCAAGTATTTGGGTTTTCTTGGTGAAAATAGTTGGAAATGTGTATATTAGTGATGTGCCATGATTTATATTATAGGTACCATTATTTGGGGCTTTTCTCATGAATACATAATACATGTACCTTGATATGTTAAATGTATGCATGTATGGGTATTATGATGATTCTAGTTGGAATACCACTTTGGTGACATATTTATATGCATGATGAGTATAATTGTCATTTGAGTCTTTTGTTAGACTTCATGAGGATAGGATGGTAATATTATACCCGTAGTCAGTATGGAAATATGTTGGGTTGAAATACACCTAAAGGACCTCCTATATGCATTATGTCGGACGAACCAAGTCAGTTCACAAGGAGGATGTAGTCTTGGGTGCCACTGTGATGGTATGTGCCTAGAACTCCGCCATTCGGGGAATTTCCTTAGCGGTAGTCCTCGGGTGTGTCGGGCCTTGCGGGTGTTCCTTATTAAGGGCATCAAGGTATATCAACTCTTGGGGTGGGCTTGATTGGTGCTTTGGGTCTCCCCTAATGACTCCACATATATTGGACACTAGTTAACTGCTGATAAGAATTTATGATTGTTCATGCATGCTTATTATTGTTCAACTCACTAGGCTTTTTGGCCTAACACTTGTTTGGTGTCGATGTGTATCTCAGGTTCTAGCGGCGCCGGTCCTAAGCAGGCTTAATGGCTTTGGGGTGAGAGCTTGGGGATTTTGCACATGGACGTATTACACTTTTGAAAATGAACCGTTTGGGTTTATAGATGACAACCCTTTTGTAATCTCTTTTCTAGTGTAGAAATTAGATTAGTAGGTTGTTATTTATTGTCCGTTAAATTACATTTGTAATTAAACAGGTTGTTTTTACATTTCCCCATTTTTGGGAGGCTCTTGCTATGGCAATTTTAGTATACCTCATGTCCGTTTTTCGGATTTTTGTTATCCCTATTTTTAGGGTGTTACATTGACGTACTAAGGCAGCTCATCTGATCAATATTTTCTATATTATTAGTGTTGATGAGATTAATTTTTGTTAGCTATTTTCCAAACTAATCTACTTTTGTGCTACCTGTGTTTGAAGAGATGATCTTTCTCATTCATATGCTTGATTTTGATTTTATTTAGAATGAATATAATAACTTCAAAGTTCAAAATGCCTAAAAGTTTGATGGGAGGAATGTTATAATTTAAGGGGTAATAAAGTTATGTTATATCTAAACTTTAGAAGTTGATTACTTTTACTAACCATTCAATATCTGAAAGAAGGAACAAGGTATCTCATGGTGGATCGAATGACCTATAGAGAAATGGCGATAACATTATTGCACACGATGCCTTTTAAATGGACTAAAATTTTACTCGATAAATTAATTGAAACTGTATAATCTTACACGTAAGTGCTTACCGGGTTAATGTTAGGTAAACGGCTCCTTAGAGTCGGTTGTCATCAAGTTGGTCATCTCCACAGTTGTCTGAAAAGACGCAAACCTTCATCACTATATATGTGGAAAGCAAGGCATTCATTTAAAACTCAAAATGGCACTCTAATACACTTGACAACAACGATAAGCTTTTGAGTTTGCAACAAAATTTGCTTTTGAATTTGACCAAAAAAGAAAGCTCAAGGAAATGCACAAACGAACATAAATCTGCTCCTGAAACTTTGAAACTGTGAAACCCACTGATGGAATATGAAATTTTGATAAAAAGATTGAAACGATCTTTCACTTGCGGAGGATGAGAAACATTCTATGATAACCTCATATGAAATGAACTCATTTTATAGTGCAAATTGGAACTTCACATAGTTTCACATCAACTTTTCCACACAATATCAAGGTTGGATAGATAAACAAATAGATAGATACAAATGTATTCTCTTCTACTTCTTTATGTGCTTTTCAACATTTGTAATAGCAACTTACATTTACATGGTAGTTCTTATGAATCCTGAATTTGAATTGTTGGATCATCAAATCAGCAGCACTAAAGTCATTAAAGCTCCTGCAGAGCATGAACAAACACAAAAATCAAATTAGGAGCTACCATCTTCATGGATTTAGGCAAAGATGTTAAAAATCAAACAAAGGAACTTTTTAGTCCAATAGAGGCTGGGAACTTACAGGTCTTGGGAGAAATCTGTAACCCCATTACATGTCTATGATCGAGGTTGTGATAATCATCCTTTAGCCTACAAAAGCAGATAAAAAACATATTTCATTAGTGAATAGGAAAAAAATAAATTTGAAACTCTAAGCTAATACCAATAGGGAACTTCACACAGTGAGAATTTGAAAAAAAACCCTAGTTTATATAGCCATGTATTGTAACCGCCTTTGAAAAGCATTACCCATTTGGTAAACTGCATTAAGCAAATTCAAAAAAAAGGGAAGAAGCATGATTGACCAACCTGACATTGCAATCATCTTTATATTTTCAAATTAATTATTCTGCTCAAAGAAATCCATCAAATTATAATAACATACGTACCACAAACAAAATACCTCGATGCCAATTCACTTAACCCATGTTTCTTGTATAGTTGACTTGCCATATCTGCGTTAGAAAGTTTAGCAACTAAAAAAACAAATTCATCCACTGCAGAGATAAGCATCCAAATACCAACAACAAAAAAATGGTGTTGGTAAATCTAAACCACTCGAAAATCATATCATCCTTGAAATAACAACAATACGTCCATATTCTTCAAGAACATGAACAAACAATTTACCTGGAGAAAGCCATAAAACTTGCTATCAACAATCCATACAATTTACCTTAATCTTGAAGATGGAGAAGTCGAACACGAAATCAGAAATAGAGAAATCCAAAGATGGATGGCCATTCGAACTCAAAAATGGAGAAACGCATAGATGGATGGCGACGATTTTGAGTAGAGCAAGATATGGAACCTCCAATGTGAGAGCGACCTTTGTTTCAAACACGATTACCATGTGAACAAATTTTCATTGGTTTCACCCGTTAGATCAATTGAACCACCATTTGCTTCTCCATTCACCTTCCTTCCCTTCCTTTTCTTTTTCCACCATGATTTGTCTACACGATCTTCTTCCCATTGCTATCTTGACCCTTCTTCCGTCTTTGCATCTCCCTCTTTCTTCTCCCCTTTCCAGACATTAATAACAGCTCCAAACAAGGGAAAAAAATAACAAAAATAGGCAAGCCATCAAGAATCCTTAATAACAAAAACCATTAGACAAGAACCTTAATAAAAAAACCCAGTTGATTTTCTGATTTAGATTTCAAGATTTTATTACGGGAACCACAAATTAAAGATCGCAGTTGGTCCGGGTGAATAAAAGAAGAAACAGAAGTGGAAGCAACAACGAACTTGAATGAAATCCTAGAACAAATTCAATTTGAATTTTGAAAAAAAAGGTAGAAGATGTGGGAATTTGTCTTGGGACTGTCTTGAGCCTCCATTTGAATTTTTTTAAAGTAGAATAGAAAAGGACCATTCACAAACAAAGAAAGCAAGACTTTTTCTTTGAAAGAAAGGGTATATGATGCTTTCCTCAATTACACCCTCATTCATGTTGATGGTAAGAATAAGAATAAGATAGTGCATAGACAATTTATACGTTATGCTTTACAAGTTGTAATTCATAGTTTTTTAAGTTTCATGCATAAAAGTGTAGTACATTGTGCATTAAAACTTGTCTTTAAGAGTTCTGTCAAACTCAAACATGCCCATTTGATCAGCTAGTTTACCGGACAACAGCCAGCTTATCAGCTAGTTTGCCAAACATAACCTAAATTGGGTTCATAAAATGTCAATTACCTGTCCTCGCTGGATATCAGTCCTACTTATACCACGCAAAAGGAGACCGACATTATCACCAGCCTAGCAGAACAAAAAAAAAAGACGCGGTCAATGTCATATGGAAGCTTGGTAGCACATATATTTTACAAGACAAATCACTTACTTCTCCATGATCTAAACTCTTCTTGAACATCTCAACGCCAGTAACCGTAGTTTTCTTCGATCCCGACAAGTAAAAGATTAATATTAAGCACACACTAAAACACAAACTGAGTATACATACAAACAGATCCAACAAATGCCAAAATATACCAAAGGGTCATTGACTCATTAGCCCCATGGTATCTGAGTTAGCGGTATATCGCAACCTCCCTGAAGATTAAGGGTTCAAGCCTCACCAAAGATGAAGAGTGTGTATGAGTTCTGCCGTATGTAAATATTATATCCGGGTTATCGATATATCCCAACCTCCCTAAAGTTCAAGCGTTACAAGCCTCAGCAAAGATGAAGAGTGTGTGTGAGTTTTGCCATATATAATTTGTATAAAAATTTAAAAGAATGTCAAAATTAACCTGCATCAACCCATAATCTCAACTTCCTCCCCAACTTTAATCATCCCTTGTTCAACACGGCCAGTGGCAACACTGCCACGCCCCTACAAACAAAACAAAATCGTATAAGGTAATATCGGCATGCCATGTCTAAGAAAAGTACCAACATAATACTCCCTCCGTCCCAAAATTGTCCACGACGAAAAAAGCACACATTTTTTAAAATGTGTAGCTATTACACTTTCTAATCAACTAAAAGACAATTGTACCCTTAACAATATATAAGATGAAATTGGAAAATATGCACTTCCAAAACTTTTGGAAGTGGACACTTATTTTTGGAAAAAAACTAAAAATAGAAATGTGGGAACTTATTTTGGGACGAAGGGAGTAACATACAAACACAGAGATTTGAAATCATTGTAAATATCGCAATTGAGAAAACATCTTCTATCGGCATTAAAAATGCCTTCTCCTTTTGGCGTTCAGGTGTAGGAATGTAATCATCCACAACTTCCATCAAGTTCAGAATGCCATTTTTTCCAACTTCATCATTAGTGCCTTGTAAAGCCGACAAGGCTGAACCTCGTACAATGGGAATTTCATCCCCTGGAAACTTGTAGAAGCTAAGAAGCTCTGCCACAATCACAAACTTATTTGAAATCAAGACCTTCATAATTAATTAACCAAACTAAAAAATGTGAACTAAAAACACTAATAACAAAGGTGGCGTTTTACCTCGAAGCAGGTCATTAATCAGACTCTCTAGTTGATCTTTACACAAAAAACCTAAACGATAAGAAAACAGATAAGACCCAAACATGCAGAAAAGAATAAAAATCAAACAGCAATACAATAGAAACCCTAACTCGAGAAATTGAAAGAGACAAACCCTAAGTCGTTACCTGTGCATTCTTGAAGGAATTGTGAATCCCCGATTAGGATGAAAGAAATTGAAAAAAAAAACTTACATGAGAAAGAGCGAGAGAGAAGATGGAGATAAAAACTTACCTTATGGAAGTCCTTTTATCTCTTTGATGATGTACACGATTATCAAGCATTATTTGAAATTTGAATGGATGATTCTAAAAACACCCTAGTCTATTTTCTAAATTCACCCTAGTCTAACCTTAATAAATGTCATTTCACTTTTTGTTTTTGTTTTTTTTGTTTTTTTTATTTGAAATATATATATATATTATATTATTATTATTATTATTATTATTATTATTATAAAAAGACAAATATATATATATATATATATATGTGTGTGTGTGTGTTTTGATTTTATAAATTTATTCAATTTATTTATAAATTTATAAAATTTGTAACTTTTGATTTTATTTTATTTTATAAATTTGTAACTTTTGATTTTATTTTATTTTATAAATTTGTAACTTTTGGTTTTATTATAACTTTGTAAAATGTATTTTTCTTTTTGTAACAATTACATTTTATTATAACTTTGTAAAATGTATTTTTCTCTTAGGGAACAATTCTGTAACACCCGTGAGTGAAAGTGAAAGCACATTCATTTATTGATGATATTTTGTAGCTTCATATTTTGTCTTTTAGTACTACTAACTTTTTACCCTTTTATTTTGGCGTTTGTTACGGAATTGGTCCCTAAAAGAAAAATATATTTTACAAAGTTATAATAAAATGTAATTGTTACAAAAAGAAAAATACATTTTACAAAGTTATAATGAAAATCAAAAGTTACAAATTTATAAAATAAAATAAAATCAAAAGTTACAAATTTTATAAATTTATAAAATCAAAACACACACACATATATATGTCGTCTAGAATTCTATAAGCAACTCAAACCAACTCAAAAAACTTTTGTAAATATATCGGATTAATTTTTAAAAATTAATTTTGGACTTTGTACAATTTGTATTTTTCTTTTTATAACAATTAAATCAAAAATATTCAATATTGGACTCATTTCGAATGTATTGAGAAGACGATTATAATGATGTAACTTGTTAAAATAAAAAAAATTACTTTTTTAACATATATTAGTTAATATATGCTTATAAGTGTTAATATAATAAAAATGTAAAATGTAAAATATAAAACCAAAATGTATAAAAGTAATCAATAAAAAGAGTTCAGGACCAAAATTGTAACAATAATTAAAAATAAATAAAAATGAACCGTTGTTAAAGGGTTCGAGAGTAAATTGCAGATTTGGTCCCTAATGTTTGATGTTTGTTACAAAATTGGTCCCTAAAATAAAAATACATTTTACAAAGTTATAATAAAATGTAATTGTTACAAAAAGAAAAATACATTTTACAAAGTTATAAGAAAATCAAAAGTTACAAATTTTATAAATTTATAAAATCAAAACACACACATATATATGTCACGTCTAGAATTCTATAAGCAACTCAAACCAACTCAAAAAACTTTTGTAAATATAGCGGATTAGTTTTTAAAAATTAATTTTGGACTTTGTACAATTTGTATTTTTTTTATAACAATTAAATCAAATAATATTCAATATTGGACTCATTTCGAAGGTATTGACAAGACGATTATAATGGTGTAACTTGTTAAAATTAAAAATTACTTTTTAACATATATTAGTTAATATACGCTTATATGTGTTAATATAATAAAAAATGTAAAATGTAAAATATAAAATATAAAACCAAAAGGTATAAAGTAAATCAATAAAATGAGTTTAGGGACTAAAATTGTAAATATCATTAAAAAAAAAACATGTTTATGAGGAGGTTAGGAAAACAATGCAACTTTTTAACTTAATTGCACCCTAGTCATGTAGACTAGGGGGCACAAAGCAACACCCAATTTGAATTTGGAATTTGAAATTGTAGAGTAGAAAGAGAGAAAGGCAGGAATCGTTTCAGAAGAAAAGAAAGTTGCAATGAGTGCTATTGTTAACTGTTTTGGATGAAAGGAGAGTTCAGAGCAGCCAATTTTGGTCAAAAAGCCCGTGGAGTTAAATCAATGCAACAAGAAGCTTGTACCTTATGCATATAGAGCGGTAATTCATAGTTTTTAGACTTTTATGCATAAAATAGTAGTATCATATGCATCATAGCTTGTGATTAAGAGTTATGCTTGAATGCATCGCATTATAAGGTAGTATAGATATATATATATATATATAAAATATATATTAGAATAAAATAATAATGATAATAATAATATAATATAACATATATTGATTAATTAATTTCTTATTTTTCAAAAGATAAAATGAAAGTTAAAAGTTAAAAGTTAAGCTGCTTCTTATTTAACAGATTCTTAATTTTAATGATTCTTAAATGAAAATTTACAATATATCTTCATAAGCTTAAGTGGCTGTTTAGCAGTTGAATGGTTTGGTGCAGAATAATTAAGTGGTCAAAATTATTAAGAGTCTCTTATGATATAGTACAAAATCAAATATGGTTGTTTGGTGGTTGTTCAGGATGAAATTAGGGCTCTAAATGATTAAGGGAGACTCAAGATACAAAATCATTCAGAGGGTTTTTAAACCATTAAAAGACATTTTATTTTTTATCAAACAAGAATCACCTCTTAGAGATTCAGAGGTTGTCTCTTAATATAACTATTAAGAGGTAAACAAACAGCTCCTAACGCTATGTTCTCGAAACTCATTTAATGAAGGAAAGGAAAGGAGGGAAAGGGGAAGAAAGTAAAAAACACTCGTGTTCTTGAAATTTTTTTAGGAGAAAAAGGAAAGGAAAAAGGAAGAAAAGAACTGATAACTTTTATCTCAAACGTGGGAGGAAAGGAAAAAAAGAAAAAAAAATTAAAATCATTTAAAAAAATTACTGAAATTATTAAAATTACAAAACCATTACAACAAATAAATTTGTATAATTTCAAATTTGATGACATGGCAATTTACAAGTGGCCGTGGATGGTGGGGATTTTATATGATGCGGACCAAGCCTTACTTGGCAGAACGTGCCTCTTTTTCAAACGTTGAGCTTTTAATTAAATCAACGGTCAACGGCTGAATATGTAAAAGAAAATTGACTCAAATGGTCTAATTAAAGCATCTCCAACAGCTTCTTTAAAAGGAAGGTTTTGGAGTTTTTTTGTTTCAACAGCTTCCCCAAAATCTTCTTCAAAATGGAGAAAACATGAGAGAGAAGATGAAAATCTCCAAATATGGATATATCTCCAAAAATGATTACAAATGAGAGAAAAATTATTTTTTATTCATTCTACCAATGAGATTGGTTTAAAATAAATGTTTTGGAGAGAGAAATAATATTTTATGAGTTGTATTGAATATTTTAATATTATAATTAATTGTGTAATCTCCAAAATGGAGAATCTATTGGAGATAAATGTGATTTTTTTTTAGAGATTTTCATTTTTTACTTCTCCATTTTGGAGAAGCTGTTGGAGATGTTCTTATATTTGTAATTTTATCTCCTAGCTATTAATCCCTGAATTTTATAAAAATAGCCTCACGTTCGTAATCCATAAGTCCTCAATCTGCAATACCTCCACAAAAAGGAAAAAAAACACGGATTGCGGCAGGTCCACAACGGATCCACGTGTTACCTGGGTCCGCAATTGCTGATGTGGACCTAGGTTCGCAATTGCGGTGATGTACCTGCCAAGTTGGATTCTACCTCGTGTCAGTGAGCAAAGCAGATGATGCTAATCAGACAAAAATGAGTAGGAAGTGAAATTACAAATGTGATTTAGGGTATTTGAGCCAATTTCCCATATGCAAATGCCAATTCTTTCACAACTTTTATTGAAGAAATAAAAAGGCCAAATTTTCATAAAATTTATATTTGGCTTTAATAGTTTTTTTAATTTTAAAATTTTAGTATCCATTATAATATAAATCTACAATTTTCAATTTTGTTTTTCTGTCTCTGACTTTTAAAAATAATTTTAATCATTACGAATTATAATTTATTATTGTTTTTTTTCTCTGATTGAGAAATCATTTACTTCTTTTTCCATTAAACCCTATATGAATTAAGTTGTATGTCTAGATAAAATGATAAATTTGTCTGTTTAAAGAATGGGAAAATAATGGATTTAAGGGAGACAAAGAAAAAGAGTTAGATTATTTCTAGGGCATTATAATACATATTACATATATTATACCGAGTATATTCATACTAACATATCTATTATATTATAAAACATTTATCTTATGTTTTTTAAATAAATTTAAATTTCAGTTTACAATTTATTACTACATATATAATTTTAAAATTAAAATTAAAATTAATTCCACTCGATTCATATATATATATATATATATTATTAGACGTCGTCATTTTTGAAATTTTTTAGTCATGAAAATAAAATAAAACCAATATTAATGATTTTATTTAAAGTCAACAAGCAATGAATATAAAGACCATTTCAATTCATTTCCTCCCTCCTCCTCTTTATCCTCCATGGCCATTCGTTTATGGCTTCTAATTCATCTCCTCTTAATTATTCTGTCAACTATTTCCGTCTCCGGCAACGGTAAGCTTTTTCAATTTATTTCGATTTGATTGATACTGAATTGATCATTGAACCAACTGTTCAAGCAGTATCTGAGTTACCGGTACATCCCAACCTTTCTAGAGGTCGAGGGTCCAAGTGTCATATATAAAGTATCTATATATG
The DNA here is from genome assembly GCA_954870635.1 of Arctium minus. Lineage (NCBI taxonomy): Eukaryota > Viridiplantae > Streptophyta > Magnoliopsida > Asterales > Asteraceae > Arctium > Arctium minus. The sequence continues at coordinate 54,942,849 of OX941095.1, read as the reverse complement.
TCCCAAAAAATGTGGGTTTTTGATTGGTTTTCTTTGCAGTGTTCGTGAGCATCGATTGCGGGGCTTCGGGTTCTTACACCGATGAAAACTCGATCGTGTGGACCGGAGACGGTGATTTGATCTCGAATGGTGTTTCGCACACTGTGCAATCTAATTACTCCATATCTCGTGTTTACGACACCTTGAGGGCGTTCACCACCCGTAAAAAGAATTGCTATTCGATAGAAGCGGAAGAAGGGGGAAAAGTTTTGGTTCGTGTGGTTTTTAACTATGGGAACTATGACGGAAAGTCAACTCCTCCGATGTTTGACCTTCATTTCGATGGGAACTTTTGGATCACCGTAAACACTTCACAATCGATATATTATGAAGCCATTTATGTTGTGAAAAGGAAAGTTATTAGCGTTTGTGTGGCGCAAACAAACCCGAACCTGTTTCCGTTTATATCGTCTCTTGAAGTACGCAGCGTCGACCCACGAGCCTACAGCCATATCGGTCCGGATTACGCATTATTCATGACCTATAGGATTGGTTATGGCTTAAATGAAACTATAAGGTATGCAATTGTATTATTTCTAAATCGTGTTTCCATTTATCTATACTATATTATAAAGTATTTAAATTTTTTTTTTAAATTCTTAGCTTTTTTAAGGATATAAATTATAAAACATTTAAGTATAAATTATTAATGCATACAAAATCTTTTAATTTCTAAATTAATTCTATTTTTCTCTTCTTTAAAGCTATGAATTTTTACTTAACATTTATGCAAACTGGGGGGTATTTTTGACAACAACTATTCTGTCTTCCAAGATCGGGTAAGGTTTGTGTATATCTTACCCCTGAAACCTTTCTTCTTTAGTTCCGAGTGGGATGTATGGGATCTGTTTGGTTTGGTTTGGTTTTATCTATCCATGTTTTCGAATAATTGATCAGTGCATACTCTTTTTAATTTTTAAGGTTTCCGTCAGACCCTTATGATCGAGCGTGGGATCCCACAAACATTGGTGATGGACTACTACGTGTCGTTAATGACGCATCTTTCATCAATGCTAATACGCCCAATAATCCTCCTCAAGCGGTCTTGAAAAGCTCAATGACGACACCGAACACAAGTCGGTTCATAACCTTGGGATTAGGTACCATTGCGTACCCGATTCATTACCCAATGTACATAAACTTCTATTTTATCGAAGTCAAACGCCTCAATTCTACGGAAACACGATCTTTCAGAATCTACATAGATACTCTACCATTCTCACTCCCGATTGTACCCCAATTCGGAAATGCGACTGAATATTTCATCTCTAATCTCTCTGTCACCGCTGACACTCAATTTCACATAGTCGCTACCGCTGGTTCCACACTTCCCCCTCTCCTTAGTGCCATTGAAATTTTTTCGATCAGTGATGCCCTAACCAATGGAACCAACAACAATGATGGTATATCTTTTTTAACACATGTCTACTTTTCTTTTCTAGTATAATTTTTTACTTCAATTTTTATATGACTCAATTTCTTATCATATAAACCTCCTCGATGATGGTCGTGGGACCAGTACGAGTACGATGGTAACACTGAAGGTGAAATATACTTTTTTCTTTCTTTTTATTATATATTTTTTATGTCTGTTGATGCAGTTGAAGGTTTACTTTCTCTCCAAAATGCATTTGACGTTTTACAAAAATGGGACGGAGACCCGTGTCTTCCGGCACCATATTCATGGGACTGGATAAAATGCAACGACGATCCCATGCCTCGTGTAACATCACTGTAAAAACCGTCTTTCTCCATTTTTGTAAAATAAAACAAACGAGATTAATTTAATTTTGGTTTTTAATTTTAACAAAAATATAATAAATGAATTTTTTGTTGCAGAAATCTTAATAGTTTCAACCTATCCGGACGACTTCCAAACTTTAGTAACATGGATGCTCTTGAAATAATGTGAGTCTACATTTAATTAAATAATTATAGATCATAAATTTTTGTATTTAATGTATTAAAATAATTATTATTATTTATTTTATAAATCTATTTATTTATGCAGAGATTTACATAATAACAACTTGAGTGGACCGGTACCTGATTTCCTTGGCACCATGTTGAATCTTAAACAACTGTAAGTTTTTAACCCCATTTTTGGTAGTTTATTTGTGTATTAATCTAATTGAAAAGGTTGAAATGAAAACTGTAAATGTTTTGAGAATATGGAAATAGGGTTGCACAAAAATTGGATTCATCAACTAGCGACAACCTAACCAAACGTAATCTAGAAAATAGGCCGATGGCCAAACTAAACCGAAGTTCAAGCCACTACAAAAAGGAGGGGCATTTTAGACGGAAAAAATCCATAAAAAATGGTCGAAAATGGATATTTTCGACGGTTTTTTTTTCGGTAACTATTTGGTCGAAAAGGAGGGATTTCGAGAGATTTTCGACAAAAGTCTTCCGTCGAAAACCCCATGAAAATTTCAAGGGATTTTCGACAACACTATGGTTTTTTTCCAACGGAATTTCGATGGAAATCTTCAAGGGATTTTCGACAAATAATAGGAGATCTTATTATCATTAATTAGCCTAAGTGGGTCATTGTGTTTCTAAAAATTCATAATCAATATGAAAAGGATATACTATCTTTTAATGGGTCTAGCTAATTCATGTATAATGGATCAAGGTGATAGCTAAGTTTAATTAGTTGTTTTTGTCTAATTGGGTATAATGGACCTTATTTCCTTAACGAATCTAAGTGGTTCATGATACGTCTAAATCAATGATCATACCGTAAGGGATATAAGTTAGGTATTACGGATAATGTGCTCCTTGTGTCTCGTTAATAGGTCGTTTTGACCTATGTGGGCATAATATGTCTTGTTATCATTAACGAGGGGTCATTGTGGGTCTAAATAGGTCGTTTTTAATCTAATGATTATAACACGTCATTAATTATACACTTAATTAAACATCTTAATTAAGTTACATTATAATACACATACATCCATTATATTCATTATATGATAATTATATATGTATATATATACATATTGTGTACTAATCAATTGTTACATTTTAGAGTCAAATTTTCGACCGATTTTACACAAATTAGAATTTTCGACACGTTTTCAACGGATAATTTTTGACGGATTATCGACGGATAATTTAAAAAAATAATTTTTAATTATTTAATTAATCTTCGATGGATTTTCGATAAATCCTTTCGACGAAAACCAAAAAAAATTACAATATTTTTTAATTTCAAAAATACTTTTCGACGACTTTTTTTTTGGAAAGGGTATCCTAGGCCTATGACCCAGACTAATCCCTGGCAATTAGGGCATTTGGCCCAGCTGCTAAAGCGTACAGCCCTGAGTTTATCCTCAGTGGCCATAAGTGCTGCTAGTGGGGCTCGAACCCGGGTTGAGCGCTATGAACTCCCCAAGCCTTTACCACCACACCACAACCCTTGTGGTTTTCGACGGCTTTTTGATGGATCCTTTCAACAGATCTTCGAAGGAAACAAAAAAAATTAATTTTTAATTACTTAAATAGTTTTCGATGCATGATTCGTCAAAATTTTGTCTCAAATTATCGACGGAATATCGACGATACATTTTCCGTCTAAAATCTATCAAAAATTCGTCAATTAATTTAGAAGATTTATTTTTTCATTATCTGTCTAAACCACGTCAAATTTTCGACGGTCTTTTCTGTCAAAAATATCCGTCGAAAATACTTGGTTTCTAGTAGCAAGTGTGTTCTAAATATTACAAGCCAACATGGTTGTGACGTAACGTAAGACATGAAAATTAAATAATTAATAATTTAATGTATTATATGGGTCAAGTTCAAACAAAAATCATAAATGTTTTAAGAACCGCAAATCATTTTGATGTATTATTCATGATAAATATCATGATAGAGTTTGTCTGATTTCTAAAAATATTGATAAGTTCATAAAACTTATCATATTGTAATAAAGTTATTTTTAAAATTATGTTTTAAAAATAGTACTTTGTGCTTTATAGGTTGTTTTTAGGACTTTTGGTTATATGTTTTATAAGATAGTATAGATAAATACTGTGATAGATATTCAAGATTAATGTTGTAATAAATATTCATGATTGTTCTAGGTTATTCACCATGAATATTACATGAAATAGGTGATTTCTCGATTCTCAAAATATTTATGCTGCTTATTTGAACCTACCTTATCACTTAAAAATGATCAATTATCAGTTATCGCTTGTTAGTTCTCGCCTCTACGTTCGAGACTACAACTGCTAGTTTTTAAAAAAATTCTCTTCTTTTTCTTTTGTAAACTAATTTATTATTTTATGTATCAAGTATCAACCATCAAGTATCTTATCAACTCAAACGGACCAAACCAACCAGCTATGGTTGGCTTCGATTGGTTTGAATTATATTTTTTAACAATTGTTGGGTTTGAGATTTTCTAAACCGACATAATTGGGTTGGGTTTTTCAGATACCGCAACCCACCCAACCGAACCAATATGAACCCCTGTTTGGAAGTCAACTATTCCATTAATTATTTATGATGAAAAATTAAAATATTCATGTACATTATACATTGTGAATATGTATTACAATATTTATTATGATTTGTTGGTTCTCATTTTTTTCACAATATTTATGACTTTCATTATAACTTATTTAGAATCGTCTTCAATTTTAATTAATTTCATTTATTTTATTTTCGAGTGTAATTTTTAATAAAATCACTTTTATGTAGAAATTTGGCGGATAATCAATTCAGCGGATCTATACCAAGGTCACTATCAAGAAATTCCCAGTTAAATATATCGTAAGTTGATTTTTTATTTTATTTTTAGGATTTTTATATTTCTTTTAAATATTTTTAGTTATAAATATTTTTAGTTATAAATATTTTTGTATTTGACAGAGATACAGGAAACCCCTTGTTGTGTACCAACAATACGTCTTGCCCAAGGAGCAACTCAAATAAAAAGAGAACCAATAAATTTCCGGTGATACTCGCTATCACCATTCCGGTGTTCTTCATTTTGTAGGCCATCGTGGGTATTTTGGTCATTTTCGTTACAAGTAGGTCAGATTCTACAAATTAGTTGTTCAAACCTATATTATAGCAATAATTTGTTTTATACAAATTTCGATTGGATCGTTTTTGTCGATAGTCATTTTGTGGTCGTGCTTCTTGGTTTTACGTATGTATTTGCTTAATTTATGTGATGTATATATCAGAGAATAGGTATAGGAGTTACAAAGTATATGGTCCAAGTAACGGTACATGAGGAACTACAATTGGGGATAACTTTGACGACAAAGGTGCAAACAAGTTGAAAGGGAACACTAAGGGGTTGTTTGTTTGTTTTTTAAAACTTCTTAATGGCTTTTAAGTCTGAATCGTTCAGACTTTTTTACACACCACCTCTTATTAATCATAACTAAAATAAGACTTCAGACTTTAGATCTCTTAAAAAACAAATGACACCTAAATATTAGTTTTATAGCAAAAAAATTATAAAATTCGATTAACGGTCTAAAAAAAAATTATATCACGTTGCATCGCTTGAATACACATCCAATATAGGTGCATATGTATGTATGTATGTGTACAAAATCCCGTGATGTTAAATATAAAATTATGATTATGTACCATTGTAAGAACAAATAGCAAGGGAATTAACATTTGGTACACGCACGAGACTAGGCAAAATCTATCTAGTTGGATGAGCTAAATTGAGGCAGGTGAGTGTATAAGTAGTTTAGTAATTTATCAATTTTATTTCTAAATTCATATTTTTATTTCACCTATTTTAATGTGACAAAAATAATAATAGGGACACCTCCATAGCCTTTGGATGAATTGATCTCATGATCCAACATCCCCCAAAAAAATGGTGGCACATATGTAACAAGATGAAACAAAGTTGTTAGGGTTACTGGAGCTTAACATACATTAACATGAAAATATTCAAACTTAACATACTTTTTTTTTAAACAAACTTAACATACCTTAAATAACCTTATCAAATTTGAACTCAATGAAAGTAGCTTAACATACTTCACAACCTTAACATTCCTTAACTGAAGCACTAATATATAGTTATATACCGTAATTGAAACCTTAATATACCTTTACATGGAATATTAACATAATAAAGTGGAAAACAATGAACATTAACACGTCTTAACAAACATTATCATGAAAAACAATGAATATCAACGTACCTTAACATAAATTGACATATATAAGTTTCATACATTACCTAGAAAATGTTAACCTACATTAACATAATCGGTCCACCCAACGTAGATGTAGGAAACACAACGACCGGTCAAGCCCTCCTTCAGAAAAGGCAAAGCATATCAGCGCCCACGGTTGATTTGTACGCCCCTCAAGATCAACGTCCGTGTGGGATTCCTATGGTTCCCACCATATCTTGAATTCCTATTAGAACCCAACCCTTAATACAAGGGAATCAAATAGGAGCCACAAAAGGTTGAGAATTGTGAGAACCAGTAATCATGCGGTGTTTCACCTTGTGATGAAAATACAATGTTGTTTCACATTGTAATTATTTTTAATGTATTTTTTTTCTTATTCCTGTATTTTCATATTTATTGCCTCACAATATGAAACAATACATAATTACCATTTGATTATACCTCCCTCTCTCTCTCTCTCTCTCTATATATATATATATATATATATATATATATATATAATATACACACACATATGAGGAGCTAATCTCAACATATTGTTTCACATCACCCCAAGACTAAAGTAGCGAACTTGCCAATAATTCCGTGCTCCAATTTAAATCATGGTGAAAGTTATTGGTAACCCACAACTTTGAAGTTATAAGGAACTCACATATTTAGTTTTCTATTCATATGAGAAGGGTTGTTATATATTTGTTTCGTAATGTATTTGTTGCACAATGTGAAACTTTTTAACGTGTATTTTTTTGTTTCCCAATGTTTACCAAAAAAAATTCACATTATCTTTTCATAATATGAATACAAACATAAATGAAATAATATCTTAAATCATAGTTTTTAGTAAAGAAAATATTTTAAGATCAAGCAAATGAGTTTTATAATCCTTGTTTAACTATTCCTAGAGAGAGAGGTCACTTCAAATACAAATCATGTAAATGTTGCACACCTTACAAACCAATTTCAACCGTCCTTGCAGATTAACAAATCAATGTCAACGATGTGGACTAAATCGGTTCTGAAAGTTCCTCTCAACCTTATCTGCAACTAATTTGATAACAGCCTAAAAACTTCAAAATACGCAAAATCAAGAGCTAAGGTTGGTTTGTAAAATGTGTAACATTTACATGGTTTTTATTTGATTTGTCACATATATATATATATATAGAGAGAGAGAGAGAGAGAGAGAGAGAGAGTCGGGTTCAAACGAGAATGATACCTATTTAAAAGAATAAGAGAATAATTATGGGTCAATCATTTCATTAAATAATACCTTAAATAAAACTTTCTTAAAAATCGTCCAAAAGGGCATATGTGACATTTGTTGTATACATATTATATATGAAAAATCATTTAATTTTATATAGATTATGTAATAAATTTAATTAAGGTATTTATTCATCATTTTTTTTGTAATTTTTGTGATTTAAGCATGATTAATTTTTTATTTATTTACTTATTAGGGTAAATTGCATAAAAAGGAAACATACTTTGTTTTGATTCCTATTTTGGGTAACGTACTTTTAAAAGTTTTATTTTGGTACTTAAGAAGTAAAGTTTCAAACATTTAAGTACTTGGGTAACCGGTTTAACCATTAACCAGTTACTATGTTGATATGGCAAATGATGTGGCATCCAACTCAACATTATTTGATGATGTGGCTATGACATGAATCATTTTATATAAAACCAATTATAAATTTATATTTAGATTAGAATTTATATGTTGGTCCCGAAGATGCTTAACAAGTTTGTAGAAGGGGGGGTTGAATTCAAACACATAATTTTAAAGTTTAATAAATTGTTTATTGATAAATCAAAACACAATTTACAAGTTTGTTGCGGAATAAGATTAAGTAAAACCTAATCTAAACAAACTTAAAAATCACTAAGAATGATTGCACTAGAAATAGAGAATAGGGGATTGGGAGAATATAGAAAACAAGGGTTTCTATATATTTAGAAAGATGAAGGTTGCACTCAGATGGAGTGTTGATCATTCTATTTATACCCTATGCATTAAATGCATGGCAGAGTACTTTACACGTGTCCTTCATTGATTGGTTGCATGGGTTTGACTTTAGGAGACATGCTTTCGGTCGTATGATGAGCAATGTTGTTGACAGAGTTGTTGTACGAATTGCTGCAAAGGTATGTCCATTCTGACAGATCGTACAGGTGTGCAAGGGTAAGACAAAAGAGACTTGAGGCATAAGCTAAGTGATCATTGATCGCTGAATATCTCTTCCTTCAGAGATATAAAGAAGTTCAGCTATCGCTGAAGCTTTTCCTCATGTTTCTTCGCATGTGTAGATTCTTCTTGGCTTCACTGATATCCGCATCAGGTCATGAGTAGACTTGTCTTTGTTCAGCAACTTTGTCTTTGATTCAGCAGTGAACATCTTTTGTCGCGAAACTTGTCTTCAGGGATTACGTCTAACTGTTTACATGAGAAATCATCAGCGATACTGAACATACTCAATATTTGATCGCTGATAGTGAAACACTAATACATATGAATGTTTACAAGAGAGATCATCAGTGATAACTGAACAAACTCAGTTTTATCGCTGATGGTGAAACACTTATACATAATATTAAACGTAATTTTCACTAAGTATAGAAAGGGTCATTTTCAAATCACTGAGAGAGTATGGATCAACAATCCCCCCTATTTGATAATGACAAAGTAACTATGAAGAAAATTACTTTTAGATCAAAATGAGGAATAATCAGGACTCATAACATACACGTCCTAATTACTATTTTGTGGGATCTTTTACAGTACTGATAGAGTTAAGTACTTCACTGAATTTTCATTAATTCAAAGAAAGAATCACGAGAGATGAAAATATAAAGTGCAAGTGAAGAGCTAACTACTGTAAGTCTAACTAACAGATTACAAGAAGTAAGAAAATAATCTATCAGCTATCTAGATGAGATTGCAGGACGTTGATCATGTAATCAGGTACTTCTTCTCCTTTTCGCCTTCGATCAGCTGATTCTTTTCTGATGATAGTTTTGATCGGTTCAGCTAGAGAGAATAGGTACACCATAGGCACAAGAGATCCTTGAGATGATTGAGAGGACAGATAGGAATCTCAGAGACTCTTTGGAATTTGAGTTGATCTTCATCATCTTTGAAGAAGACTCCAAAAGGATTCTTCAACACTTGCCCTGCAATGAATGGTCCACCAGGAGGCAGGGATAGATCAAGAACTGAGAGATCAGGAGGAGGCCTGAACAGAGCTTCTTTCGAGAACTTGATGGAGGTCTCATTCTTGATTGCAGCAACATTTTCAGAGGAGGAGGCAGGCTTTCTTTTGGGTTGCTTTGGCCTTGAAGGAAGAGCGGAAGGTACCTTTAATACAGCGATGACTTTGTTGATCAGGGCTCCAATAATACCTTCAACATAGCCTCTGTAGGTTGACTTTGATTTCTTCAGGGCTTCCTTAAACTCTAACCATTCCATGTAGCCAAAACTTTCAAGTCTTGAGACAAACATAGCCATTGAGCTTCCATCCTCTCTGGTTATCTCCATTGTCACTGATGTTCGATCCTTCTTCTTTCTCCTAGAGATGACAACGTCTATGATTTTCATCGAGTCAGAGCGATAGTCGATTTTTTGTTTACACCATTCAAGTGTTTTATCGCTGACCTATTTTTCCTTTGTGCGCTCCTCTCCAATTTCTTTGAGTACAGCAGTTTAAACCTCTACTGGATTTTTCTTTAGTTTCTTATCTTTGAACTGAGAAGACTGAACCTTGAGAGCTAGAGTTGCATCTTTTTGGCATTCAGCGGTCAACTTCCCAGCTCTAACAGATTCTTCAATTTCAGCTTCAGTCAGGAAGTCGAGCTCTTTTGATGGAGTTTGAAGAGGAATATTTAGCCGTTGACTCTCCAGATGAGAGATCATCTCTGTTCTTTTGTTTAATTCTTCCTCTAACCATTGAGTTGGTCTAGAGGCCTTCCTGGGTGATGCAGGGCTTCTTATTTTTCTTCTTCTTGTTCATCAACCTCATTTAATGAGGTTGGGATTATTTGGTCTTCAGCTGTTGAGGCTGGGATTATTTGGAATTCAGTTCCCTTAAGCAGGGGAGAGAACTGACTGATCAAAAAGAAGAAAAGAGTTAGTATTTATTTATATGGAAGAAGAGAGATAAAGGCTAGAATGAGAGAGGGGATTGGTAGGTATAGAAGGAAAGAGGGACAATGGATAGGCATACCTGAGAAGGATTCTCCTCCTCAGATGGTGAGACAAGTTTCAGTTTCCATCGGCAGTTATTCCCTTCTACTTGCCTTGGGATGGAGCACCTGAAGTTGTTTCTTTTCTCTACCCTGCTTCATTAATGACAACTCCTTTGGAAGTTGTCGCTGATGATGCATTCGTAGCTGAGAACCAAAGAGATTGGTTCTCTTCATCATCATCTTCGTCATCAGTTTGATCATGAAGATCAAGCTCTTCATCAACTTCCTCATCCTCCTCTTCCTCTTCTTCTTCGGAAATCTGAGCTAGTGAAGAAGAGGGAGGGGCTTGTATTTTAGTGACCTTCTCCCCCTCAACGTGAGAGGGAGTTTCTTCCGTCTGAACCTCAGTTGCAGCTGCTTCATTGTTTTCTTCTTCAATATTTTTCTCCCCCTCTTTGTCATTATCTATAAGGGAGAGTTCAGCAGATTCTGGTGCAACTTTAGTAGTGGCCAGAGAACGGACTTCAGCCTCCAAGCTTTCCAAACGACCTTCAATGTTAGGGATATCTGAAGTAGCCTAATGAATAAAATCAACGGCTATATTCAGTGATATTCGATCGGTCTCTGTGAATGAGGGCGTCGGAGCTGGAGCTGGTTCATTGAGCTTCGTCAGAACTCGCTGAAGGACAGCTGTGCAGGAGTCTATTTTTGATGAGAGACCTCGGACTTCAGTGCAGAGGGAGCCAAATCGTCCTTGAAGGGTTTGAACTTGTTGATGGTTGACAACCAAGTCCTCCTTGACTTTGACGATCACCTCTTGAAGCGTAGTGATCTGAGAGGCTTCAGCTTTAGAAGTGGAGGCAACGGTCAGCCTCTTCATCTCCTCACCAGCTTGATTTACAGCGCTGGTGGTGTTGTTCAAGGAAGTGGAGAGAGTATCCACTTTGTCTGCAAGTTTGTTGACGTGAGCGTCAACTGTTCCCAAATTAGGACCTGAAAGAAAAGTTAGTGGTTGAGCCAAACGTTGCTCAGGCTTATAGGGAGATATGGGGGATGTGTATTTGGGTGGAGGAGTACCTAATATATCAAACATGTTGAAGAATTGCATATCTCCTTCAAAATTTTGAGTATCAGGTCCTACGGACGCAGCAGGAAGAGGTTGCTGCGAAATGATGGGAAGGTTATTGACCAAGAGAATAGGAGAAGAGAGAGTATTGGGGATAGAAGGAGAGACAACACTAGTGATAGTAGGATTTACCTCAGTGTGCAAAGCTTGAGGCACTGAGAGAATCGGGGTGATCACTGGTGCGGTGTCAGCAGTGGTCAGCACTGGCACAATTGATGTAGCAACTGATGTGAAGGAGATACCCATGAAATCATCTAAAATAGTTTGTTGAGAAACTATTTCAGGTATTGTTCCCGAAGGGGTTAAATCCTTGGTCTTTCTGGCCTTTTTGGAAGGACCAGAGAGAGCAGTTGATTGTCGTTTTGAAATGGTGGTAGCGGTAGGGGTAGCAGAAGAAGGAACCTCCTGCGTGACCGCTGAAGAAGAAGAATAGAGAGAGAGGCGGGAACGTAGGGTAGAAAGAGTTACCTCATTATCAGCAGGCTTGATCTCCAGCGTTCGTTGTCCTATCTTTGAGAAAGTACCATCATTGGAAGTGGGGTACTTCTCAGCGTAGAGAAACTGAAGATAGGTGCAGATGAAACGAACGTATGGGATCTTGGGATCCCTCTCCGTTTTCTCGATCTTTGACTTTAGATCGTCAAAGATTGCTCCATCATAGTTGTAGTGTTTTTCGGCTATCACTGAGTAACCCATTTGGAGCTGCATCTTGCTTGACTAATCCAGAGACCCTATCTTCCCACTCATACTCTGGATGATATGAGTGAAGATATAGTTCAGCTGTGAAGGCATGTTCGCCTTCTGAATCTTAGTCAGCCTTTTGTTTGGGATTTGAGAGCGAGGCTTGTTTTTCAAAGAGTATTCCATGTCATCTAAAAATTTGATGAGCTCAGCGTCAGTTGGAAGAGAGTCGAAGCCAACATTGGTCTTAGCAGGGAATCGAAGAGCCTTCCTGAGACCATAAGCAGTAAGGAATACGGGACCCAGTTCAGTAGCAAAGGAGATGGCAGGGACCACTTCACCCTTTTTGTTTGTTATAGTGGTCTCATCAGTTGTGAACCAGAACTGTTGAAGCAAGGTCTTTGATGGTTTTGGATCCACATTTAGAGCATAAGCAATGCAAGATTACTTCAGAAAAGTTGCGGCTTCCACCAAATATAGGTACTTCTCAGCATCAAAATCCAACCTAGCCAAATGGTTGTTCTTTGGGATTTCGGATTCAGTGATGGAGAACTTTACATTCTTGGAAGCAATTAGAGTAGCTTGGGCCATTTTTGAGTAGAGAGAAGTAGAGTAGAATAAAGGGTTTAGAGTCTATAAACAATTAAAATTTTGCTAGTTTCTGTTTTTAGAAAGAAACATAGAAAAACAAAGTTGTGTTTAGAGTAAAACAGTGTTCTTTGTGAAAAAGAAAGAACATGTTGAAAAACCAAATGTTTTTAGAGTTTAGATAAAATCAAAAGAAATGATTTTAGATTTAAGAAACATTTTAAAGTCCAAAATAATAGATTATTTAGGATTTAAGAATGTGTTGAAGATGAAAGAATGGGAAGAACAAAAACCTGAAAATCTTGAAGATTTGGAGATTTAAGTTTTTGTCTGCTTTGATTTCCTTGAGTGCCTTTTCTTGCTTAGTAGGTTTTAAGTGAGCGTAAAAAGATAAGAATGGAAAAAGCATTCCTTTTATATGAGGAGAGAGAGAAACAATGAGGCGGGAAAACAAATGCTCATCATGAAATGGACACGTCTTACGAAGTTAATTGGATAGAAGGGCAACGGACGAACGTGTCAGAAAAAAAAAGGCATATCATGGATTGTCGGTTCAAATGACGTCATAGGAGAGAGAGAGAGAAAACGTTTCATTTGCCTTTTTGAAAGTATCTCTGAGGAAAAGTCAGAGATAGGTTTTCTTTTGAAAGAATCTCTGATAGAAATTCAGAGATAATTTTTCTTTCCAAAGGATCACTGAAGAGAAGTATCAGTGATAAGATTTGTTTATCAAAAAGCTTTTAATCATTTGAAGAAAATCAGTGATTGAAGATTTGATTTTTGAAAAACGTCTTACTGAATGAGATATTCAGTGATAGAGAATGAGAGAATGTACCTGAGAGTCAAAGATATTTGGACAGAGAGCAGATGATGAAGGGGAACTCTGTATGACTGACATAATGCATGAAAGGTGAAGAATCAATCTTCAAGATTCAGCATTCCAAGCTCACTGATGAGAAAGTTGAATCTTGTCTCATCAATAGGTTTGGTGAAAAGATCAGCGAGCTGATAGTCAGTAGGGATAAAGTGGAGTTCAATATCACCATTCATCACATGATCTCTGATAAAATGATATATGATCTCTATGTGTTTCGTCTTTGAATGTAGTACTGGATTGTTTGCTATAGCGATAGCACTAATGCTGTCGCAATAAATTGAAATATGTGATAACTGAAGGTCATAGTCTAATAGTTGATTTCTCATCTATAAGACTTGAGCACAACAACTTCCAGCGGCTACATATTCAGCTTCAGTTGTGGAAGTGGACACTGAATTTTGCTTTTTACTTGTCCAACTTACCAACTTTCCTCCTAGAAGTTGACATCCACCAGTGGTGCTCTTTCTATAGAGTTTACAACCTGCAAAATCACTATCTTAATATCCAATTAGATCGAACCCTGAGTCTTTGGGATACCAAAGACCGAGGTTAGGAGTTCCTTTCAGATATCTAAAAATTCGCTTTACAACGATCAGATGGGATTCCTTGGGTTCAGATTGATAGCGTGCATACAGTCATGTAGAGTACATGATGTCAGGTCGGCTTCCTGTTAGATACAACAGGGAGCCTATCATTCCTCTATAGGCAGTGACATTAACAGATTTTCTAGCTGGATCCTTGTTTAATGTCAGAGGAGGTTCCATAGGAGTTTTCATCGTTGAGGTTTGAGTAAGATCAAACTTCTTCAGCATATCTTTAACGTACTTACCTTGGTTGATAAAAGTACCTTTTTCAGTTTGCTTGATCTGAAGTCCAAGGAAGTAAGTTAGTTCACCCATCATACTCATTTTATATTCTTTCTTCATTCTTTCAGCGAAACGAGTACATAGAGATGGGTTAGTAGAACCAAATATTATGTCATCGACATATATTTGCACAAGTATAATGTGACCTTTTATCTTTCTGAAAAATAAGGTATTGTCAATTTTACCACGTTCAAACTTTTCAGAGGTAAGAAAAGATGAGAGAGTGTCATACCAAGCATGAGGGGCTTGTTTTAGACCATAGAGAGATTTATCCAACTTATATACATAATTTGGATACTTAGGGTCAAAGAACCCTGGGGGTTGTTCAACATAAACTTCTTCATTCAGCTTTCCATTCAGGAATGCTGATTTTACATTCATTTGATATACAATGAAGTCTTTGAAAACTGCATAAGCTAAGAATAGTCGAATTGCTTCGAGCCTAGCCACAGGGGCAAATGTTTCATCGTAGTCTATGCCTTCATCTTGTTTGTATCCCTGAGCAACAAGTATAGCCTTGTTGCAGGTTACAGTTCCATGTTCATCTAATTTGTTTCTAAACACCCATTTGGTGCTTATAACAATTTTATCAGATGGTCTAGGAACAAGATTCCAAACTTTGTTTCGAGTAAACTCAGTCAGCTCTTCTTGCATAGCGCTGACCCGATTTGGATCTCTGAGGGCATCATCAGTCTTCTTTGGCTCTATTAAAGAAATAAAATTGACAAAGAGATAGATATTACCTGAACTTCGTCGAGCCTGAATACCTGCATCGGGATCACCAAGGATTTGATCTATGGGGTGATCTTTGGTCCATCGCTGAGAAGGAGCATGATCGCTCACTTCAAGAGTTGGATCAACAATAGGAATGTTCACAGATGAAGAAGCTTGAGGTTCATCAGCTATTAAATGTTGAGTGTCAGACAGACCATTGTTTTCTGAGAGGTTTTCAGATGAGGGAAGATATGATGGAGGGAATGTGTTTAGAGGCTCAGCCGAAACCCATGAGGTGATTCAGCATTAGGTGGAATGATGTTTGGATCATCATCAGCAGCTGGATGATTTGTGTGTTGATGGTTTGAGAAGAAAGGTTGTATTTCTCTATAATGAGAAAACATCCAAGCATTTAGTTCTTCATTGTCAGCGATAGGTTTCGAGTTCGCTGAATGGGATTCGTCAAAGGTGACATGAATTGTTTCTTCTACAGTTTGTCTTCTCTTATTGAAGACTCTGTAGGCCTTGGAGATGGAGGAATACCCAAGAAATATTCCATCATCGGCCTTTGGGTCGAACTTTCCAAGAGAATCTTTGTTGTTTAGAATGAAGCACTGACAACCAAAGATATGAAGAAAACTGATAGAGGGTTTTCTTCCATGAAATTGTTCATAAGTTGTATTTCCAAATTGCTTTACTGTCAGAGACCTGTTTTGAGTAAAGCAAGCAGTGTTGACAGCTTCAGCCCAGAATTGAGTAGGGAGATGAGAAGCGTTGAGCATTGATCTGGAAGCTTCAATGATTGTTCTGTTTCTTCTTTCAGCGACTTCGTTCTGCTGAGGCGTTCTTACAGAGGAGAAGTTTTGAGAAATTCCCTTACTCTCAAAGAAATTGTTCAAGGAAATATTTTTAAATTCCGTTCCATGATCACTTCTTATTGAGCGAACAGTAAGATTATTCAGCACTTCCATCTTTCTAACGAAAGATATCAGTTCTTCTGGAGTGTCACTTTTGCAGCGAAGAAAGATAACCCAGGTGTAGCGAGAGTATTCATCTACAGTGACAAGTGTAAATTTCTTTCCAGCTATGGATTGGATATTGACAGGGCCAAACAAATCATATGCAAGAGTTGAAGAGGACTTGTCACTGAGGAAACTTGTTTAGATTTGAAACTAGCATTAGTCTGTTTTCCTTTTTCACATGTTGAACATAGATTCCTTAGCATATGAGTGCTTAGGAAGACCAGAGACCAGTTCCTTAGAAGAGAGAGAATTCAGGGTTTTGAAATTTAGATGAGAAAGCCTTTTATGCCATATCCAGTTGACATCAGAGGAGGCTTTAGAAAGAAAACACACATTTTCAGTGGCAGTAGAGTCCATATCTATTACATAGACATTTTCCACACGGTAATCACTGAGTGCAAGTTTTCCATTCTCATTTACCACTGAACATGCTTTCTTAGTGAAGCGAACTTCGTAGTCTTTGTCACATAGCTGACTGATGCTTAGAAGATTGTGCTTCAGTCCGTCTACGTAAGCGACTCTTCTGAAGGTAGTTGTCTCATTGATGAGGACACCAAACCCTCGGGTATATCCTTTTCCATCACTGAGGGACCTTTCTCTTCCTTATATTCAGTAAGCAAGTCTTTTTGTCCAGTCATGTGTCGAGAGCATCCGCTATCTAGATACCAGATACCCTTCGATCCCTGCAAACATAAGGAAGATTAAGTTTTGATTGGTACCCACTTTTCAATGGGTCCAGTGGGGTTAGTGGAGATGGAAGGTTCAGCAATCTTCACGGTAGTTGAAGATTCAACTTCAGTGGTAACCTTTACTTTGGTTACTTTCTTAACCTTAGTGGTATTTTTCACCTTGGTAGATTTCTCAGCTTTGGTGACCTTCTCAGCCTTGGGGGCATTCATCTTCACTTTAGCTGTTTTATCCGTTTTTGTGGCATTTGGACATTTACTTGCAATATGGTCTATGAGTCCACAATGATAGCATTTTCTGTATTTAATGGTGGCTTTAGGACCATGAGCAGTAAGATTAGAAAACTTGAGATGTACAGGGCCAACTCCAAGAATACCTTTAGCATAAGATCTGGGAGGAATTTTTAGTTCCTCAGATTTCTTAGGCTTAAGATCAACTTTCAGCTTTGGAGGACAGATATCAAAGATTTCTGTTTCAGAGCTAAAAGATTTGTTCACTGAAGGTTTAGAAGGAACCTTCAGTTTTTCTTTCTTGGTAGCCTTCTGAGGATGAGAAATGGATTTTTCTTTATCAGCAAGATTAGAGCTTTTTGATAACTCCTCAGGAATAGGATTAGAAGAAGAAGAACACTGAATAGAAGAGGTGTCAGGGATAGAAGAGACAAACATTACAAACTTAAGCATGAAACTGTCTTCTTTAGGTTCATCCTGTTCTTTCCAAAAACCGAGACCGGTTTTATCACTGGCAAGGATTTGAGACCTGATTATTTCAGTGATTTTGGTAGAAGAGTTACACCAACCTTCCACAGTTGCCTTTTCTGCTTTTGAAGCAGCTATAGCTTGTTCGCGTTCAATGATGATAATTTCGTTGACAATGACTTGATCTTTCAAACTTTCCTCTAAAAGAGTTAGTTCTCTGATCTTTTCATGACATTTTTCTAGTTGTTCAGTTAAATCAATATTTTTGTTTTCAGCTAGTGTTTTGCCATTCAGTGCATTGTACAGATCAATTGTCAACACATCAACAGCGCGACTTCTCTCAGCTTCAGAGAGGGAGGGATTGGTAGAGATAGATACCTGAGATGAGATATAGCTCATGGAAGTTTCTGTTGATTCTTCCACTTCTTCTTTAATCTCAGCCATAAGACAGAGATTAGCAACTTCTTCTTCATCAGAACTAGATTCTTCTGATTCAGCCTAGTCGTGTTCTTCAGCGATAAGACCTTTACCTTTTCTTTTAAAGTTTTTCAACTTTTGATATTTCTCTTTCACCTTAAGGTATTTGTTATCGCTGGAATTTCTGGAGGTAGAAGGTTTGAAGACTTTCTTTGCCCTGCACTCACTTGCAAAATGTCCAATCTTTTCACAGTTATAGCAAATAGCAGTAGCCTTATCAACAGGGTTGATTTTGTCTTGTCAGATATGGAGAGAGGCCTATTTCTTTTGAAATTGCTCTTTCTTGCAAACCTTTTGAAGGAGTTTGTCAAGAGTGCTAAGGATTCATCAAACTCTGAAAGATCAGTGTTTGACAATTCCTCAGAATCAGAATCTAACTCAGTGATAGTACGAGTAGATCGCTGAGATGGAATGATATCTGAAGAGACTAAAGCAACAGGAGTGCTTTTGGAGTCTTTAGAATCTTTTACAAGATTCTTCTTCAGGAGATTTGATTGCTCATAGTTGAGCAATATTCCATATAAAGTGTTAAGAGAGAGAGAATTTAAGTCTTTTGTCAGCTTGAGACACATTGAATAAGTGTCCCAGCTTTCAGGAAGATATTCTAATAATTTAGTTAAGACCTCAGAATTAGGATATGTCCTAGTTAAATATCTGGTGAACATCGGAGAGAGATTTGTTCTTACCAATGATAAAACTTTCATACTGTCTTACCAAGTTAATCTTTCGAGTTTCTTGGACTTCAGTGGTTCCTTCATATAGAACACATATAGTGTCCCACATTTCTTTGGAAGTTTTAAGATGCATGATGGAATGGAAAGCTTCATCAGGCAGAGCCATAGAGATAATGGTTTTTGCCTTTGCATCTAGGTCAACCTTCTTTTTATCTTCATCACTCCACTGTTTTATTTCCTTAATAGCATAACGTTCAGGAACAGCAGGAGTGGTGGTAGTAGCTGGAACAACAACTATGATTGTCAAAGGTTCATATGGGCCATTTGCTACGTATTCAGGTATAGTAGGATCTACACCTTCTAGAAATAGCATCATTTGATTTTTCCAGAGAGCAAGGTTATCTCTGCTAAATCGAGGAGGTTTTGAGACTTAACCATTATCATAGTAGTTTGTGTTTGTGTTAAGTGTCATATTAAGAATAGCAAGGAAGAGAATGAAACAAGATCTTGTTTATGAGATTAAACAGTCCGCTCTGATACCACTTGTTGGTCCCGAAGGTGCTTAACAAGTTTGTAGAAGGGGGGGTTGAATACAAACACATAATTTTAAACTTTAATAAATTGTTTATTGATAAATCAAAACACAATTTACAAGTTTGTTGTGGAATAAGATTAAGTAAAAACTAATATAAACAAACTTAAAAATCACTAAGAATGATTGCACTAGAAATAGAGAATAGGGGATTGGGAGAATATAGAAAACAAGGATTTCTATATATTTAGAAAGATGAAGGTTGCACTCACATGGAGTGTTGATCTTTCTATTTATACCCTATGCATTAAATGCATGGCAGAGTACTTTACACGTGTTCTTCATTGATTGGTTGCATGGGTCTGACTTTAGGAGACATGCTTTCGGACGTATGATGATCAGTGTAGTTGACAGAGTTGTTGTACGAATTGCTGCAGAGGTATGTCCATTCTGACATATCGTACAGGTGTGCAAGGGTAAGACAAAAGAGACTTGAGGCATAAGCTAAGTGATCATCGATCGCTGAATATCTCTTCCTTCAGAGATATAAAGAAGTTCAGCTATCGCTGAAGCTTTTCCTCAAGTTTTAATTCGCGTGTGTAGATTCGTCTTGGCTTCACTGATATCCGCATCAGGTCATGAGTAGACTTGTCTTTGTTCAGCAGCTTTGTCTTCGATTCAGCAGTGAACATCTTTTGTCGCGAAACTTGTCTTCAGGGATTACGTCTAACTGTTTACATGAGAAATCATCAGCGATACTGAACATACTCAGTATTTGATCGCTGATAGTGAAACACTAATACATATGAATGTTTACAAGAGAGATCATCAATGATAACTGAACATACTCAGTTTTATCGCTGATGGTGAAACACTTATACATAATATTAAACGTAATTTTCACTAAGTATAGAAAGGGTCATTTTCAAATCACTGAGAGAGTATGGATCAACATTATATATTTATAAAACCGAAACATGAGGAAGCATCCCATCTTCCTCCGACGTCCCCTACGACCGAACTGAGACGAAGAAAAACCATCTTCGTCAATGATTAACATCTTTAGTAAACAAAAACTACAAATTAGAAAAATGGGTTAAAAAATCACTTTATGTATTATGGATGGAAGTTGGATGAGCTATGATATGGATCATTTTGGTAATGGATCCACTCACCCTCTCAATTTGCTCATACCTTTTCCAAAAGCGGAGGAGGATGATTATCGTCATTAGGGTTTTATCTTCCTAAACGACCACCAGGAACGGGCCTACGGATATTTTCAATTTTTAAGTATATAATAACTAATATAAAACATATTTAAACTATTTAAAAAAATACATGTCACTACCACATCAATAAATAACTTTGAGTTTGATGCCACATCATTTGTCATGTCAACGTGGTAACTAGGTATTGGTTAAACCGGTCACCCAAGTAATTAAGTGTTTGAAACTTTACATCTTAAGTACCAAAATAAAACTTTTAAAAGTATGTTACTCAAAATAGGAATCAAAACAAAGTATGTTATCTTTTCATGCAATTACCCTACTTATTATTTTTACAACATTAAAATAAGTGTTATTTAGTTTTTCATTTTAAATATTTATCATTATTGAATTAATTTATTTAAGAATTTTTTATAATTTTCGTCAAAAATCACATGTGATATCCATAATTCATCAACATTTTTTTTTTCTAAAAAGACTCGTTAATTTTCGTCAATGTATCATATGTGATATTGATCATAATAGAAAATGAATGTAAGTTATTTACAACAATACAAATGATATGTGTAAATTATGAATTACGTTTTGAAATACATGTGATCTTATACATTTTAAATATGTTTTGTTATACATCACACATGATTCTGTTTTTATTATTTTTCTTTTTCAATGTTTGATTTGAATCATTGTTTTTCAAAATTTAAATCACATGATTAGGAAAACATTTTGAAAAAAGTTCATTCATTGTGAATCACATATAATTTTGATGAAAAATTATGAATTATGTTTTGAAATACATGTGATCTTATACATTTTAAATGTGTTTTTGCTAAACATTTCATATAATTCTGTTTCATTATTTTTCTTTTTCAATTTTTATTTGAATTATTATTTTTCAAAGTTTAGATCACATATGATTAGAAAAACATTTTGAAAAAAAAAATAACTCACTGTAAATCACATGTGATTTTTATGAAAACTGTATTTTTTTAAATATTGTTTTAAATTAAAAAATGAATTTTTTAAATGAAAATTAAATACGCTTATTTTAAATGAATTAAATATAAAAAAATTATTAAATAAAAAGTTAAATAATATTAAATTCACAAATATGGTAAAAGTGGAATCTTAAATAAATATCTAAAATTACTTTTATACATTGATTTATTTATTTTTAGAATTAATTATTTAAGGTATTATTTAATGAAATAATTGTCCTAGATTTATTCTCTTATTCTTTTAAATAGATAACATTTTCGCATGATCCTCTCTCTCTCTCTCTCTCTCTCTCTCTCTCTCTCTCTCTCTCTCTATATATATATATATATATATATATATATATATATATATAGGGTTGGGTTCCGGTAAGAAGTTGAGTTAACATAAGAAACGTGGGAAATGGTTATCAACTGTTGGATGCACATTAGGATGAGATGCACCATATCAATTCCTTTATGAAGCGCAAATCATGGATGAGTTTGAGATTATAAGTGATCAAGGGTTCAAATCTAGTTCTCACGTTTCTCAAGTTAACTCAACTTCTCACACGATTCTTCGAGAGAAATAGGGTTAGGTTTCTGTGAAAATGAAAGTTATTGCGAGAAGAGTGAGAAGAGATCTCCACCTTTTGATGCACATTAGGATGAGATGTATAAAGATACACCTAATCAATCCCTGTATCAAACAAGCAGAATTTATGGATGAGTTTGAGATTAAAAATAATCAAGGAATCAAATCTCTTCTTACCTTAACTCTTTTTCTCGTACAATCCATCGTCCTTATAAATAAATATATATAAAATAAACAATGTCGACGTGAAACACTACAAATAAACTTGGACACAAGTTAAAAGGGAATTTTTCTCTCAAAAGTTTAAAGGGAAATTTCAAGTCTATCGACGTGGCACAGTTTACAAGTGGGCGTGTGAACGGTGGAGATTTGATTTGATCTTTTTCCAAAGGTTGACTCTCTAAATTAAATCAACGCCAACGACTCAACATGAAAAGCCCAATTCCATCACACCTTCTCTTTCTCTAGAAGATCCAAATGCCAATCATGTTTTATTTTTGTATCTTTTTTAATGAAAAATACTTGGTACAAATACCAAATAAAATATATATGTGGATCCATTTTATATTTTTACGTATAAAGACATAATTTATACATTTGTTTAGATTTGTCAAGTTATGTTCGAAGAAGGGTCTTTTATAATAGACTAGAAGCGTATCCGCGCAATGCAGCGAGATACATCACGATTTTAATGTTTTATTTTATTTTTTGTTTTTTTGTTGATTTACATTACGATTTTAAATGGTTTTGAGAAAGTGATAATGTTTTTTTTTATAAATTTGTTTAATTTAGACTTAATAATATAATGTTTTTTATATAAAAAAATTAAGTATTTTGTTAAAATTCAATTATTATGAGTTAGTTATTAATTCAAGCATATAGCTTTAGAAATTTATATTCATGCATCATGACTTTTATTCTTGAATTTTAGGTAATGTGTATCAATAAACAATAATCAATGCATAAAAGTACAAAAACAACGACCAAAAAATCAAATTGGTTCTAAAAATATAAAACCATAACTTATTACAATAAATTATAAATTTAAAAATACATCAATAATAATCGAATAGGGATATATAAGATAGTAAAACATAATAATTGAACTCAATTACAAACTTAGCTACAAAATATAATGTAATTTATTTTGGTTTAATAATATAATGTTTTTTATAAAATATTATGTTAGATTTTTTTAATTTTATTTTAGATTTTTTATATTTAAATTTTGATTTTTATTCTATATTTACTTATGCTGAGAGTGATTTTAGGGGAGTTAAAGTGGGAAATGATTTTAGGGGAGTTAAAATGATTAGAGATAATGATTGAAAGTTAATAAATAACATTAAATGTAGTACATACAACTTTAATGATTGTTTTAAGAGATTTTAAGTAATTAGCATTAAATAGTGATACATTAAGTTTTAAGACTTGTTTTTAAGAGTTTTTTATGTCTGCTTTATAATATAGTATAGATATAGATAACCGTTTAAGGCAATAATGAACTTATTTTAAATGTATTGGTAAGAGAATCATAATGATATAATTTATAACAAAAAAAGAAACCCACAGTTTAATGTATTTTAATCAATCTATGGTTATCTATATCTATACTATATTATAAATCACGAATAAAAAACTCTTAAATACAAATTATTAGGCATAAGGTACTATCATTTTATGCAAGATTTTAAAAATCTCTTAATTTACAAGTATTAAAGCACAAGATACATATTACTACTGCAGGATTCTAACACCCACCAATTTGGTATGTGCAAAGTCTTCCTTTTATGCAGACATTTCCATATATCACTATTAATTAATATATTATATTACTATAAATTTGTTTTAATTATATTATTAAATATGTAATTGGTTATTTTTTCTAGATGTCATTAAAATATATAAGATAATCATTGAATTCTAACAAAATACTTATTTTTTTATATAAAAAACATTATATTATTAAGCATAAATTAAACAAATTTATAAAAAAAACATTATCACTTTCTCAAAACCATCAAAAATCGTACTGTAAATCGACAAAAAAAACAAAAAAATAAAATGAAACATTAAAATCGTGATGTATCTCGCTGCATTGCGCGATTACGCTTCTAGTGTATTTTTAATATGATAAATGTGTAAAATAAGAAATGATCAATGTAAGGAATATAAAACAAATTAATTCGTATTCATTATATTTAATAGTATAATTAAAAATATATATATTCCATATTAGGCTCATTTTCAATGTACTGACAAGACGATTGTAATGGTATAATTTGTAAAAATCAAAACGTATTCTTTTGATTTATTTTAATTCATATACGATTATTTATGTTAATATGATTGGTATAAAATGAAAAATAAAAAGGTAAGGAATATAAAATAAATTAAATAACAAATTATAAAAGTATAAAATGTAATTTAAAATTTATTTAATTTTAAATATCATCTCGGAAGATGTGGGGGTGGGAGGTTGTGGTGCTTTTAACATTTGTACATTAAGTTTATAAAATGATATATCTTAAAATTTCAAGAAGAATTATAATTCCTCTTTTATAAACAAGTATAAATAAGCCAAATATATATATATATATATATATATAAAGTAATAAAATAATATGTAACATAATAATCGAGATAAGAATTAAAACTGTAACACTCGTAATTTCCTAAATTACGGTCAATAATCGGCCAAGGAAACTGTCAGCGGCCGGCCGAAGAAAACAGTCGGGAACGGTTTGGCACAAGGGTGTGAGAAGGGGCATCAGGTTACACGTGCGGCTTGGGCCGCGGCTAGGCCCGCATAAGTCGCTGTGACCCGCGGCTCAGGAGCACGCGCTGCTTGGCCCGCGACTTAAGGTCGCGGCCAAGGCCACGGGGACGGTCTGACGATTTAAATCCCATTTTTTGGGTTTTTCCTCATTATCACCTCCCCTCTCATTTTCTCTCCTCTTTAGTGCGATTTTGGGAACTAGGGTTTCATTTTTGGGAGCAACTATGGTGGATTTGTCCAAAGAAAGCTCAAGGGTTCGATATTTGGAAGCTCGGGTTGAAGAGTGGATGGGTTGTTTGGATAGCTTTGGGTGGAGAGTCTCAATATCTTAAAGTGGTAAGTTTCTTTGAATATTTCAAGCTCTAGTATAAGGATCTGTGTAGATCTAAAGGTTTTACTTGTTATTGGTTCATTTCTAGAGTTGAAGAAATGGGTTATTTGGAACCTAGCTTATTGTTGGGTATTACTTGAAAACGGTGGAATCTACATTATTGGAGGCTAATGGTTGGATTTGGAACCTAGGTTTAACTTAACCTAGCAAGGTGAGTTCAAGTAGATTTGTGAAAACGTTGTACATGCCAAAATGTCTATTTTTAAAAGCGTTTATGTGTTTACATGAAATTATCATTTGTTGAGTTATTTGGTGGATTTAATTATTTAAGGTGTTTGGCTTTATAAACCTTGTAAAAACCCCACATTTGAGACTTTTGGTCATTTTGATAAATGAGTAATAAATGGGCGTTTGTTTTTAATAACTTATTTGCATAAATGGAGATTTCTTGGTGAAAATGCATTTTTGGTGTTTGTTGGAAAATATGCATAGTTTGTGTCTAGAGACGTTTTGAAAGGGGTCAATGGTATAACCTTGTTTTGGGAAAATGATTTGTCTTATTTTAAGTTGTCTTGGAGTTTGGTCGTGTACTTTGAAACCACTACAAAATTTTCGACTTTTTCCGACAGCCATATCCGCCGGAAATTTGCATTTCCGGCGGATTTGGTCGGACGGAAACACGAGCGCCGCAAATCAACTTTTTCGGCGGTTTTTTCGGCGAAAATAATTTTTCGGCCGAAACCCGACCCGAAATTTTTTTAGATTTTTAATGATTTGATTAATTAAGGAAATAATTTTAATAATTTCAGGCGGATTTTCGACGGAATATTCTGCCGGAATTTATTAATTAAATAATTTATTTATTTTAATAATAAAAATTTGTTTCGGCGAAATGTTTCGGCGGAAATTCCGCCGAAAATATTTATTTATTTATTTATTTTCTGAAAATAAAATTAAAAATATTTTCTTAAAATAAAATTAATAAATTAAATAAAGTTTGAAATTTCACCGGTTTTATTACTTCTAGAATTTTTTATAATTGGTTTCATAAAATAATTGTCCAAAAATTCACATAATCAATTTTTAAAATATACATAATCAATTTTTTCGATACAAATACACATTTTTCTATTAATAATACTTATTGAATAAAAATAAATATTTTTCTACAATTACATTCAAGCCAATAATAATGTACATTAACAAGATTTGCATATCTACATATTTTTACAAATAATAATATACATCTTCAAGGTTTGTAGATCCAGCTTTCTCACCAAAATGAACTCATTCCCATACTTTGTGGCAAACACATTTCTAACACTCAACAAATCGGGCAAATTTGAGCATCTGGGAGCTGCAAAGATTATTCTTGCAACTGCCTCCTTCAACTCCAACGGACATTCCCTGTTTTATTTCAAAACATTAATACGAAACCATAATTGAATACATACACATCTCTACACACCCATACACCTAGATATATATACACACACGGGCATATGCATACACAAACACATTTTTATGGTTTAGCAATAATTGTGAAGGTGCAAGACCAATCATAGCTATAGCTTCATCAGCTTCGAAGTTAATCCAGGAAGTGAAACTTGTGCACGACCAAAAGATAACGAAGCTTAATTAAATAGAATATTTAAGATATACTTGGCCAGATTATATGCATAAACCTCAAAAATCAAAGAAAAATTTATGCACACACACATACATATGTAGTGATAATTGTCAAGCTGCAGAACCAACTATAGCCATGGCTTCTACAACTTCAAAGTTAATCCAGAAAGTGAAGCTTATGCAAATAGAATAACTAAGATGCACTCAATCATATTCATAAACATAACCCTCAAAAATCAAGGATAGAATTCCAAATAATAGTGAAAAGGGAAAAAGAAATATAAACATGAGGTGAATAAGACGAAGTTGTCCAACAGTATATGGAGATGTTCATAAGCAGCCCATATATTTTGTTCTTTTATAATATGTTCCACCTGAATTTCTTTTGAATTCTTATGATGTTTGTAACACTCTGAATTTCAGCTTAAGGAGAAGCCAGCAGGAAAACAGTGCCCCGCGCGGGTTAGGCCGCGCCGTGAGCCGCGCGGAGCACTGTCCGTGGAATCATCCAGTGGGCGACACGGATGACCACACGGGTCAACCCGCACCATGAACCGCGCGCGCCCTGACGAGTTAAAAAGGGGATTTCAGTCATTCTTGCATTTACTCTTCCATCTACTTTCTCCAAAAGCTCTCTCTTCCCTATTTACTTCTCAAGATCGATTCAAGGAGCCTCCAAACCATCATCCCCCAACATTTATTGCAAGAATCAAGCCACACTCAATCAAGGATCTTACCCAAGGGTTTCAAGTCTCTAGATCATCTTCTTCATTCATCCATTTCTAGGGTTCATCTCAAGTTTCTAGGGTTTTGCTATAAAACCTAGATTTGTGAGTCTTCTACTACTATTTTCAAATGAGATACATATCTTGTGTGTTTACTTACTTAGCATTTCATATTTATGTGGAAATATGATCACCTGATAAGTTTGACCTAACTGCTACCTTTGAGATTGTTGGAAATGTAGTTATGGCTATTCACGTGGACCTTGATGAGGTTATTATTTATGATATTTGAGCTTGGTGACATGTTATTTTAATGAGCCATGGGCATTATGTTGGGAATTGCATATTTTGGAGTTCTGTACCTAAAATATGCTTGGGATTATATACGGTCTTATACATGAATCTTGTTGATATGGAATTATGTATAGAGATGGATATCTTACGTACGTAGGATGAACCATGAGTAAGTGTTAGGAGGATGTAGCCTTAGGTGCCACCATGACGGTATGCACCTAGACCTCCGCCATTTGGAGTAATGCCTGAGAGGTAGTCTTCAAGTGTGTCGGGCCTTCGGGATGTTGCTCATGCGAGTGAACATCAAGGTACATTGACTTGTGGTAAAACTCATTGGTGTGATGGGTCTCCCCCATTGATTTCCCTTATGGCCTTTAGCGACTGAAAGGATATAAATGTTCATACCATGTTTTATAAATGTATGTCATGTTCTTGTACAACTCACTAGGCCCGTTTGGCCTAACACTTGTTGGTTTGATATGTATCTCAGGTTCGAGCGGCGCGAACGCCGAGAAGGTTTAGCCGGCCTCTAGATGTGAGATTGGGAGCATTTTTGGGATGCCATTGTAGAAGACATTCATTTTTGGATGTAGATGACAACTGACTGTAATCTTATTTCTAGTTAGATGTTAGATTAGGAAGTTGTCATTTACCATTGCTTATTATTACAAACTTGTAATTAAACAGGCAATTATTGTTCCTTTTGAGGCGAGCTCATGCCCTGGGCATTGAAATGATTACCACATTTCCATTTTCCGGAAATTTTTGTTTGTCCTTTTTTAGGGGGTGTTACAAGTTGGTATCAGAGCTCTAGTTTAAGTGAACTAGGTGTTGACTTTAGTATACCTAGACTTAGACTGATTGTGCTTATAGGATCACTGTCCACACGGGTAGAATATCCCTAGGTGGGGAGAGTATTAGGATTACGGAATTGCATTGATTAAGACTTATAATGACGACAACGAGGATTCTTATGTAAAATATGTTCACAATCTCACTTGGCCAGTGTTGTTCTGAATTTATGATTACATGAGCATACTTGAAGTTGTTATTGTGATGGTTAATCGTTGTACTAGTACGTATTGAACCGTTTATCTTTCAAAGGATTAATCGGTTTGATCTTTATCATGTGTGACAGTTCACAATGGTAAACACCCAAAACATGCTCCAAAATCCGCGGGATGGTCACGTTGAAGTTGAGTCTACTGCCGATCAACATCCTATGGTAACAAATGCTGAAAGGCCACCCGTAACCGACGTCGTGGGTGGAGGACCGGAACAAGTACCAAGGGTGAATCACGAGACCGGGCCACCGATTGTAGAAGAGGTGACCATGGAGACAAGGATCCATGACAATGTG
The DNA here is from genome assembly GCA_954870635.1 of Arctium minus. NCBI lineage: Eukaryota > Viridiplantae > Streptophyta > Magnoliopsida > Asterales > Asteraceae > Arctium > Arctium minus. The sequence continues at coordinate 54,913,579 of OX941095.1, read as the reverse complement.
ATGCAAGCCATGAATTCGGCCATGGCACAACAACAAGAATTTTTCTTGAAACTATTAGAGGACCGTGATGCCAGTCACCGAAGAACCGAGGTAATGGCGGAGAATGTTGTGAATGGGTCGGGTGGCGGACCGGTAGTCGTGGGAACGGAGGAACATGCGGTTAGGACCGAGAAGAAGAAGGATAGGGGTTGCTCCTTCAAAAATTTTCTATGTTGGCGGGCTCCAGAATTCTCCGGGACGACCGACCCGCTGGTATGCATGAAATGGATCCAAGACGTGGAAATGGCGTCCGAGTCAAGTGAATGCGCGAACTCTCAGCGAGTCAAATTTGCGTCCCAACTGCTAAGAGGGGATGCGTTGAGCTGGTGGAACGTTACCCGAAGGGCGCTTACACCGGAGGTTTTGGCCAAGCTCACTTGGCCAACCTTCAAGAAGAAGTTAATGGAGAAATATTACAATGACAAGGCACTCGACAAAATCAAAGACGATTTCCGGAATCTAAAGAAGGGCAACCTAACTATTGCCGACTATGCTAAGCAATTCATGGATAAACTTAGCCTAGTCGAGCATTTGGCGACCGATGAGGGGTCAAAGATAAAAGGCTTTCTTGAAAGGCTTGCCGGCGGAAATGAAGACGGGCGTGAGGAACGCTCAAAGGACTACCTTGCAAGAAGTGATCGAGGCTGCTCAACTAGTAGAGGACGACATACTACAAGAGAGGGAGGAGAAGAAACAACAAGGTGAGAAGCGCAAATGGGAAGGGCCAACCGGGTCCACACGACCTTCCAAACTCTTTAACGGGGGAGGAACATTGATCAGCGACGAGAGACAAGATGGTGCCCCAAGTGCAAGAGCAAGCACTTCGGGTCTTGCAATCCGAAACCGTTTTCTGGAGCAATGGAATGTTTCAAGTGTGGGCGGAAGGACCACATGAGTCGGGATTGCCCCTCGCGGGGAGTTTGTTATGAGTGCCGGGAACCGGGGCACATCAAGAGGGATTGCCCTAAGTTAGCCAAGGGTAATCAAGGGGTGTCTAGCGGGGAAATGTCGAAGAAATAAGTTCAACCGAAGGCGCCAAGTCGGGGCTTCCAGATGACGGATGATGAAGCAAGGGAGACGGCGGACGTAGTGTCGAGTACGTTTCTAATCAACTCTCTACCTACCCGTGTTTTGTTCGATTCCAGTGCAAACCGATCTTTCGTATCCACCTCGTTTTGCAAGAATTTCACCACTCCTTGTAGTTTGTTGAATGATGCTCTAGTGGTAGAGGTAGCCAATGGGGAACATATGGTAGTTCGGGATTGTTATGTAGGGTGTACCTTAGAATTAGATGGAGAGTCCTTTGCTATAGATTTATTACCGACCAATATCGGAGGGTTCGATGTGATTGTGGGGATGGATTGGCTAGCTAAGCATGATGCCAGTATATTTTGCTCTAAAAAATTAATTCGAGTACCCTTGCCCGAGGGTGGTGAGGTAATAATCTACGGGGAGAAGAACCGGAGGACAAACATGATTATCTCGTCACTCAAAGCACGCAAGAGCCTAGCCAAAGGGTATGATTCGTATTTAGCCTACGTGATCGACGCGAAGATTGAAAAGAAGAAATTAGAGGATGTGGACGTGGTGTGCGACTACCCGGACGTATTTCCGGAGGATCTACCCGGACTTCCCCCGGAACGACAAGTAGAGTTCCACATCGACCTCACTCCGGGAGCCACTCCAACTGCTCGTGCTCCCTATCGTCTAGCGTCGACATAAATGCGAGAGATGATGGCGCAACTTCAAGAACTCCTAGATAAAGGATTTATACGACCGAGCTCGTCACCTTGGGGAGCTTCGGTGTTATTTGTGAAGAAGAAGGACGGGTCTATGCGGATGTGTATAGACTACCGCGAGCTCAACAAAGTCACCGTGAAGAATAAGTATCCACTTCCTCGGATCTACGACCTCTTCGATCAATTTCAAGGAGTCGGATGTTTCTCGAAAATAGATTTACGATCCGGTTATCATCAAGTGCGGGTGAAGGAGAGCGATATTCCAAAAACGGTGTTTCGGACAAGATACGGCCACTATGAATTCCTAGCCATGCCTTTCGGATTGATTAATGTCCCAGCCATCTTTATGGATTTGATAAACCGAGTATGCCGACCCTTATTGGACAAGTCGGTTATAGTCTTCATCGACGATATCCTCATCTACTCTCGTGACGAGTTAGACCATCGACGACATTTACGAGATGTCTTAGAAATCCTTCGGAAGGAGAAGTTGTTTGCTAAGTTCTCAAAATGTGAGTTTTGGCTTCGAGAGGTTCAATTCTTGGGCCACGTAGTGTCCAAGGACGGAGTGAAAGTGGATCCGGCAAAGATAAAGGCGATGATGAATTGGGAGCCACCGACGAGTCCAATGGAGATCAGGAGTTTCTTGGGCTTGGCCGGTTACTACCGGCGGTTTATTCAAGATTTTTCAAAGATTGTCTCTCCACTTACATCGTTGACAAAGAAGAACGTCAAGTTCGTATGGACCGAGACGCAAGAGAACGCCTTCCGAACTCTTCAAAAGAAGTTATGTGAAGCACCGATACTATCCTTACCCGAAGGATCCGAAGATTTTGTGGTGTATAGTGATGCCTCTAAGTTGGGGTTAGGGTGCGTTCTGATGCAAAGGGAAAGGTGATCGCGTATGCATCACGATAACTCAAGGATCACGAGAAGAATTTCCCTACGCACGACTTGGAGCTAGCGGTGGTGGTATTTGCCTTGAAGTTATGGCGACATTACCTTTACGGGACAAAATGTACTTTATTCACCGGCCATAAAAGTTGAAGTACATTTTTGACCAAAAAGATCTCAACATGCGGCAACGAAGGTGGTTAGAACTCTTGAAGGATTACGACTGTGAGTTGTTGTACCATCCGGGTAAAGCCAATGTGGTGGCGGATGCTTTGAGCCGAAAGAATTACGGAAGCGAAATCAAAGTGACTCTAACTAGGATTTATGTAATATCAAACTTAGTGGAGGACATCAAGTTAAGTCAAGCGGAGGCACTTCGAGAAGAAAATCTTAAAGAAGAATCATGGTGAAGCAACGGGAAGCGCTAACGGAAGACAGTCGCGGCCTTAAGTTGTTCCAAGGAAGGATTTGGGTACCGAAGATCGGGGGAAACCGTGAGTTGCTTTTGGCGGAAGCGCACAAGTCCAAGTACTCTATACATCTCGGTAGCACCAAGATGTATAGAGATTTAAAATTGCACTATTAGTGGCCAGTGATGAAGCTCGATGTGGCCAATTATGTGGAAAGGTGCGTCACATGCCTTCAAGTTAAAGCGGAGCATCAAAGACCTTACGGGAGCTTGCAACCGTTAACCATTCCGGAGTGGAAGTGGGAACACATCACGATGGACTTCGTCACTAAACTACCGAAGACCTTGAGAGGTCATGACACTATTTGGGTGGTAGTGGATAGGCTTACCAAGAGTGCGCATTTCTTGGAAATGAGGGAGACGTTACCGATGGACAAACTTGCTAAACTCTATATCGATGAAGTGGTGTCACGTCACGGTGTTCCGCTATCCATAGTCTCGGATAGAGATAGTCGGTTCACTTCCAAGTTTTGGGATGGGTTGCAAAGAGAGTTGGGTACGAAAGTCAAGTTTAGCACGACCTATCATCCCCAAACCGAAGGGCAAAGCGAAAGGACGATCCAGACACTTGAGGACATGCTTCGGTCATGTGTCATAGATTTTGGATGGAATTGGGATTCGTACTTGCCGTTGGTGGAATTCACGTACAATAATAGTTTTCATTCGAGCATTGGGATGGTACCGTTCGAAGCACTTTACGGGCGGAAATGTAGAACACCGGTGTGTTGGCTAGAGGCAGGGGAAAAGCAATTTTCGGGACCATAGATTGTACAAGCAATGGCGGATAAGGTAAAGGGTATCCGAGAACGATTGAAGGCGGCTCAAGATAGCCAAAAGAGTTACGCCGACAAAAAGCGGAGACCGGTTGAATTTCAAGTGGGAGATCGAGTCATGCTGAAGGTGTCACCTTGGAAGGGACTCATCCGCTTCGGAAAGCGCGGGAAGCTTAGCCCTCGTTTCCTTAAACCCTTCACGATCTTAGAGAAGATCGAACACCAAGCTTATAAATTGGACTTGCCGCCAAAGGTGGACGGAATACACCCGACGTTTCATGTTTGCTATCTTCGCAAATGTCTGGCCGAGGAGGAGAGTGTCATCCCTTTGTCAGAGATTCGAGTAGATAGCGGCAACCGGTACGTCGAGGAGCTGGAATCCATTTTGAAATCGAAGACGATGCGATTGCGACACAAGGAGATAACAATGGTAAAGGTTCAATGGAAACACCACCGAGGTACGAACGTGACATGGGAGCCGGAATAGGATATGAAGAGGAGATACCCTCACTTATTTTGATCAGTAGTGATTTCGGGGACGAAATCCTTATTAGGTGGGGAGGATTGTAACACTCTGAATTTCAGCTTAAGCAGAAGTCAGCAGGGAAAACAGTGCCCCGCGCGGGTTAGGTCGCGCCGTGAGCCGCGCGGAGCACTGTCCGTGGAATCATCCAGTGGGCGGCACGGATGACCGCACGGGTCAACCCGCGCCATGAACCGCGTGCGCACCCTGACGAGTTAAAAAGGGGATTTCAGCCATTCTTGCATTTACTCTTCCATCTACATTCTCCAAAAGCTCTCTCTTCCCTATTTACTTATCAAGATCGATTCAAAGAGCCTCCAAACCATCATTCCCAACATTTATTGCAAGAATCAAGCCACACTCAATCAAGGATCTTACCCAAGGGTTTCAAGTCTCTAGATCATCTTCTTCCTTCATCCATTTCTAGGGTTCATCTCAAGTTTCTAGGGTTTTGCTATAAAACCTAGTTTTGTGAGTCTTCTACTACTATTTTCAAATGAGATACATATCTTGTGTGTTTACTTACTTAGCATTTCATATTTATGTGGAAATATGATCACCTGATAAGTTTGACCTAACTGCTACCTTTGAGATTGTTGGAAATGTAGTTATGGCTATTCACGTGGACCTTGATGAGGTTATTATTTATGATATTTGAGCTTGGTGACATGTTATTTTGATGAGCCGTGGGCATTATGATGGGAATTGCATATTTTGGAGTTCTGTACCTAAAATATGCTTGGGATTATATACGGTCTTATACATGAATCTTGTTGATATGGAATTATGTATAGAGATGGATATCGTACGTACGTAGGATGAACCATGAGTAAGTGTTAGGAGGATGTAGTCTTAGGTGCCACCATGACGGTATGCACCTAGACCTCCTCCATTTGGAGTAATGCCTGGAAGGTAGTCTTCAAGTGTGTCGGGCCTTCGGGATGTTGCTCATGCGAGTGAACATCAAGGTACATTGACTTGTGGTAAAACTCATTGGTGTGATGGGTCTCCCCCATTGATTTCCCTTATGGCCTTTAGCGACTGAAAGGATATAAATGTTCATACCATGTTTTATAAATGTATGTCATGTTCTTGTACAACTCATTAGGCCCGTTTGGCCTAACACTTGTTGGTTTGATATGTATCTCAGGTTCGAGCGGTGCGAACGCCGAGAAGGTTTAGCCGGCCTCTAGATGTGATCTTGGGAGCATTTTTGGGATGCCATTGTAGAAGACATTCATTTTTGGATGTAGATAACAACTGACTGTAATCTTATTTCTAGTTAGATGTTAGATTAGGAAGTTGTCATTTACCATTGCTTATTATTACAAACTTGTAATTAAACAGGCAATTATTGTTCCTTTTGAGGCGAGCTCATGCCCTGGGCATTGAAATGATTACCACATTTCCATTTTCCGGAAATTTTTGTTTGTCCCTTTTTAGGGGTGTTACAATGTTTGAAAAGCAAATAATGTGAACAATAAAACCACAAACAAACGAAATACATACTCGTATCCTAGCAATCGATTCTTGCCCAGATTGAAGAAAGTGAACTATTTCCTTGCGCATAAGCTTCAGCTGCGTATCTCTCTTATTTTGAAGCAATTTAATCAGCAAAATTGCCAAGGTTAAACATGTTTTACTGCAATAACACCCACCATCGCCGATCGTTCATCAAAATGGAGAGAATTCCTTTAAAACTAAAATTTATCTAGTTAGCAGACATTATTTCTAATGACTGCTACTCACATACTACCTCTGATCCAATTTAGAGATGTATTTTTACTTTTTCAGTCTAAAGAGTTATTTCTCCAATCCAAGGTTGTCTTGATTGTGCTCTTACTACAAAAATTGCAACAATTTTTATGAAATTCCATTTTATGAGTTACCATCATATTCTTGTTCATCTCTAGATCTGAATAAATATCTATCAATTTTGGTCACCAGAAGTGAAATATTTGACCACAAAAATCTGAAACATTTCCTAAATTTTGAGCGTGATCTCAAAATCAAAACAATCACTAACAACTTTGACTTAAAGAATTTGTGGTTGTATATGTAACAAGAAATTGGAACTGAAATATAACTGAGGATTCACAGAATTTGAGAGAAAACTACTTAAAAGATCAAGCACAAAGAAAACCTAAGCTAAATTGCAAGAGTCTCCAGAACAGATAATTGGGAAAGAGGGTTAACTAACTGACCATTTTGCGCCAATAAGTCCCCTATTGAAGAGTTGGTTCAAGAGCGACATCGACGTCGACGCAATCGATCATATACTGCTGTGGCGGCGGCGGCGGCGATGGTGGTGGTTTCTGGTAGTCGACAGCGGCAGGGGTGGTGGGGAGGGCTCTCGACAGCGGCAGGGGTATGGAGGGCTCTCGACGGTGGTGGGGGGGACGAGAGCTGCCAATCTTGGTAGTCGACAGCGGCAGGGGTGGTGAGATGGAGAGTCGATGAGAGTATGAAGGGGATGGCGTCGATTAGGGTCAAAAGGGGTGGGGATGGGAGGGAGTCCTGAAATAATTGGGGGGAAATTGGGAGGGAAATAAGGTAGAATAAAATTTTAGGGGGGAAGGAAAATTAGAAAGATCTTAACTTAAAAATTGTGTGTATATGTGTGTGTCGATTGAAATGAAGAAAAGGGGTTGAGTTCTTGTATCTATAACTATATCTATATCTATATCTATCTATACTATATTATAAAGCACGGATAAAAAAAAACTCTTAAAAACAATTATTAAAGTTTGATGAACCGCTATTTAATGCTAATTACTTAAAACTTAAATAAAGAATGAAAACTTAAAATTTTTTCCTATTTAATCCTTATCTCTAACAAGTTTAACTCCCCTAAAATCACTCCTCACTTCAACTACCCTAAAAATCTAACAGAATATTTAATGTTTATTTTATAAAAAAACATTATTTTATTAAACCTAAAATAAATTACATTATTATTAAACTATCGAAGGATTCATAACTAAACGATCCGTTAAGCCCAACTGGGAACATTAAAGCCCAACCGGATTCGTTAAAGCCCAACCGGATCCATTAAAGCCCAACTAGGTACGTTAAAGCTCAACTGGGTACGTTAAAACCAACTTGGTACGTTAAATCCCAACTGGATCCATTAGAGTTTAACTTGATCCGTTAAAGCCCAACTGGTACGTTAAAGCCCAACTGGATCCATTAAAGCCCCACCGGATCCATTAAAGCCCAACTGGATCCGTTAAAGCCCAACTGGATCTATTAAAGCCCAACTAGATCCGTTGAAGCCCAGCTGGGAACGTTAAAGCCCAACCGGATCCGTTAAAGCCCAACCGGATCCATTAAAGCCCAACTGGGTACGTTAAAGCACAACTGGATCCATTAAAGCCCAACTAGATCCGTTAAAACTCAATTGTGTATGTTAAAGCCCAACTGTGTACGTTAAAGCCCAATCGGGTACGTTAAAGCCCCAATTGGATCCGTTAAAGCCCAACTGGGTACGTTAAAGCTCCAACTGATTCCGTTAAAGCCCAATTGCATCCATTAAAGCCCCACCAGATCCATTAAAGCCCAACCGTATCCATTAAAGACCAACTGGATCCGTTAAAACTCAACTGTGTATGTTAAAGCCCAACTATGTATGTTAAAGCCCAAGTGGATTTCGTTAAAGCACCAACTGCATCCATTAAAGCCCCACCGGATCCATTAAAAGCCTAACTAGATCGGTTAAAGCCCAACTGGATTTGTTAAAGCCTAACTGGGTACGTTAAAGCCCAACCGGGTACGTTAAAGCTCCAACTAGATCCGTTAAAGCCCAACTAGATCTGTTAAAGCCTAATCGGATCCATTAAAGCCCAACGGGATCTATTAAAGATCAATTGGATCCGTTAAAACCCACTAGGCACGTTAAATCCCAACTGGATCCATTAAAGCCCAACTAGGTACGTTAAAGCCCAAGTGGGTACGTTAAAGACCAACTAGATCCATTAAAGCTCAACTGGATCTGTTAAAGGCCAACTGGGTATGGCAAAGCCCAGCTTGGTACGTTAAAGCCCAACTGGATCCGTTAACGACTAACTAGATCCTTTAAAGACCAACTGGATCCATTAAAGCCCAACTGGATCCATTAAAGACTAACTGGATCCTTTAAATACTAACTGGATTCTTTAAAGCCCAATCGGGTACGTCAAATCCTAACTGGGTACATTAAAGACCAACTAGATCCGTTAAAGCCCAGCTAAATATGTTAAAGCCCAATCAGATCTATTAAAGCCCAACGGGATCCATTAAAGATCAATTGGATCCGTTAAAACCCACTGGGTACGTTAAATCCCAACTGGATCCATTAAAGCCCAACTAGGTACGTTAAAGCCCAAGTGGGTACGTTAAAGACCAACTGGATCTGTTAAAGCCCAACTGGGTACGTTAAAACCCAACCGGATCCGTTAAAGCCCAACTGGGTACGTTAAAACCCAACTGGATCTGTTAAAGCCTATCCATTAAAGCCTAACCGTATCTATTAAAGACCAACTGGATTCGTTAAAACTCAACTGTGTATGTTAAAGCCCAACTGTGTACGTCAAAGCCCCAACTGGATCCGTTAAAGCCCAATTGCATCTATTAAAGCCCCACCGGATCCATTAAAGCCCAACTAGATCTGTTAAAGCCCAACTGGATCCTTTAAAGCCCAACTGGGTACGTTAAAGCCCAACTGGATCTGTTAAAGCCCAACTATGTACGTTAAAGCCCAACTGGGTACGTTAAAGCCAACTGGATCTGTTAAAGCCCAACCGTATCCATTAAAGACCAACTGGATCCGTTAAAACTCAATTGTGTACGTTAAAGCCCAACCGGGTACGTTAAAACCCAACTGGATCCGTTAAAGCTCAATTGCATCAATTAAAGCTCCATCGGATCCATTAAAGCCCAACTAGATCTGTTAAAGCCCAACTAGATTCGTTAAAGCCCCAACTGCATCCATTTATTTATTTTTTAATATTTTTTTTCAAATTATTCTAAGAAAAATAAATATATAGTGTTTTCGTCGGATTTGATTTTTTTATTTTTTTTTTCAAATTATTCTAAGAAAAATAAATACTTAGTGTTTTCGGCGGATTTTTGGCGGAATTAATTTTTTTTTAAATTTTTCTAAGAAAAAAATAAATATTTAATTTTTTTTGTGTTTTCGGCGGATTTTCGGCGAAATTAATTTTTTTTAAAATTTTTCTAAGAAAAAAATAAATATTTAATTTTTTTAGTGTTTTCGACGGATTTTCGGCGGAATTAATTTTTTTATTATTTTTTTAAATTTTTCTAAGAAAAAAATAAATATTTAATTTTCTTAGTGTTTTCGACGGATTTTCGGCAGAATTAATTTTTTTTTATTTTTTTTAAAAAGTTTTCTAAGAAAAAAATAAATATTTAATTTTCTTAGTGTTTTCGGCGGAAAATAATTAATTAAATAAATTCCACCAAAAATCCGTCGAAAATATTAATTTAAAAAAAAAATCCGGCGGATTTCCAGCGAAAGTCAACGAGGTTTGACCAGATTGACTTTCGCCAGAAATCCGCCGGAAATTTTCTGGCGGAAAATGCCGCCGAAAACAGCCGCCGGAAAAGGCTGTTTGTTTAGTAGTGAACACGTATTTGCATAAACGTTGGTCGTGTGCGTTTTGTTGCATTTTATTGCTTTTGACAATAAGTCCTTTTGGTGGCTTGAGCATGTGGCTCTGTATTTATTTATGATTGGGTTTTGGGGACATTTGTCCAGTTTTTTTTTTTGGTAAAGGAGTATCCCAGACCACATTTGTCCAGTTTTGATAGCTCGACTTAGAGCTTTGGATACGATATTGGATGAGGAACTCGACGTAAGGGCCTTTTATGGTTGAAGTTGACCTTCCGTGGGTGTACGTTTAAAGCTACTGAGTCTGACATCCATTGCGTTTGGAATCATTTGATCTGATGATGGAACGGTAGGTTTCCACATTGAGGCACGTTTAGGCATCAGATGAGGTATAAGCCCTACGTGCTAGTACACGATATTGGATGAGGAACTCAACATAAGGACCTTTTTATGGTTGAAATTGACCTTCTGTGGGTGTACGTTTAAAGCTACTGAGCCTGACATTCATTGCGTGTACTTGTTTATATGACTTAGTCTTAACAATATTGATAAGTGGCCTAACTTTGTGTGCCCCCCCACATTCGACGGAATTCGGGTCTCCCCCGTCACCGAAAGGTGTTGTTTTGGGTATTGAGTTTTATTATCCAAGTTTTCGGTGACGTTTTGTATAAATGGATTTTTATCCATGATTTATGGGTTGAGTATTTTGCCCCACCCATGTTTTGGGTGTTTCGGGATATAAAGTTTTAACCGCATTTTCATAAATGGAGGGTTCAATTTCTATTCACGTTTTTGAGTGAGTTTTGGGTTGAATTTAATTTACGAAAGAACATTTTATATTGGGATATTCGTCCTTGAAGTAGTTTGGATTGGAAAACGTTTACATTGGTGTTTCTTTGTCTAAAATGCATATTATTGGAAAACGAGTCGTTTTCATATTTGAGACATATCAAATTGAAAGATTTTGATTTAAATTGCATTATTTCTTTTCAACGATATCTTTATTCATGTTGAAAACTCTTGAACTCACTAGGCATTAGCCTAACCTTTTTATTTGCCGGCATGTGCAACAGGTTTCGGTTGGGAATAGTCCTAGTGACACTGTGAAGCGAAGAGTGCTAGTTGTGGGCTCGAGGAGGGTTTAGCTTGTCGAAGTCTTCCGCAATTGTTTTGGGAAGAGCAACTTGCGTTTGGGATTAAGTAACACCCGACTTTGGTTTAGTCTTTGTGTATTATTGGAGTTTGTATTTGTTGAGGTTATTTATCGAATTTCATAATTGAAGCATAATGAGTTTTGAATTGTAGGAAGATGTATTGATTTATTTGATGTTATATCAAAAATTTTCATTAGTTGTTCTTACCAAATTTGAGAATATTACAAAAATGTTTATACAAAAACTCTATGTTAATAGTCTATAAGAATATTTCATTGTAAGATAGATCCATAATGGGCTCTAAGGTATCATTTGGTATGTAAACATTATTAAATTGGCTTGGACATAACAGAACTAGAGAGAACAAGAAAAGTAGGACTAGACAGAATTAGTTACATGTTTTTATAAGAACCTAAGTTATTAAACAAGGATATGGGGTTTTTCCTAATTTTTTTAATTGTTTTTTACCAATTTATTTAATTTTGTTTTGGTAAATATATTAAATATATCTATAAAATATATAAGTTAAAACTCATAAAAAACATTAATTAATAATTAAAATATATTTATTAATTTTTTTTTTGTTTCGTGTAAGTTTTATATAAGTTCAATTTTTAAGTAAGTAAAATATTAGTTAATAATCCATAAATTAATAAAGCATATATTTATCTCCTTTTATGATTATGATCATATAATTTTCAAATACATTTAAATATATAAATTAAAACTAATTTATAAATTGTAAATTAATAATTACAAAATATCTTTTCTATTTTTTATAGATATGTGAAATTGTTTATATATAAATGCTACATATGGATTAAGTTTTCACACTTATCTTTCAAAAAACTTGAATGAACCGTTGAAAATCAAGAGATGTGCTAAATGAAGTTCATTATCAGTTTCGTACGGATTTGATTGAACATATCTTTTAAATGCATTATAAGTTTGTACCCATGCAATTTAAACTTGTACATTAAAAGAGAAATATGTAAATTGACAGAAATACGCTCATGTATTAGGTATATGGGGTTAGGGCCGTAAACGAACCGAATGTTCAGCGAACTGTTCGTGAACTGTTCGACGGGAAGTTCGTTTATGTTCGTTTATTTAACAAATGAACGAACATGAACACATTTTTTTGTTCGTTTAGTTAAATGAACGAACATGAACAATGGTCTCGTTCGTTCACTTATGTTCGTGAACGTTCATTCATTTATGTTCGTTAATGTTCATTCATTTATGTTCATTTATGTTCGTTTATGTTCGCTTGTATATATTTATATATATTATGACATTAATGTGTCAAAGCATTAATTAAATTAAATTTTTAAAATTCCTTTTTTATACCTCCTAAGTTTATCCCTTTTTTTTATTTTGTTATGTTATTTTTTACGAACGAAATGATGAGTAACGGTGGTTGTTTTTTATTCATTTGTGTTCGTTTATGTTTGTTCGTTTACTTTCGTATATGTTCATTTATGTTCGTTCGTTTACGTTCGTTTATGTTCATTTATGTTCGTTCGTTTACGTTCGTTTAGCTCTTAATGAACGAACATAAACGAACACGAACAAACATATTTTCTTAACGAACGAACATGAACACAAAAAAATTCGTTCGTTTACCGTACGTGTTCGTTCGTTTGTTCGGTTAAGTTAAACGAACGAACACGAACAAGCCTCCGTTCGTGTTCGTTCGGTTCGTTTACAGCCCTATATGGGGTGACTTAATGGCCCTTTTATAACGGTAAGTAGCGACAAAGACTGTAGCCATAACAAAATTCGAACAGAAAGAACGAATATGTGATAAATGAAGTCTAAGGACTAGGGTCGGCCTAGGGGTGGAAGGACAAGGGCCAGCCTAGGGGTGGGCGGCCCGAGCGATGACCCTGAGCAGCAAAAGCGCAAGGGGCGTCACAGATTGAGCCACAACTTGACAATGATTGTTAAGCCTAGTATTGTTAGACCTATTTTCTCACTGATTATATTTATCTCGTTTCCATGAAAAAAATATATTTACATAAAATAAAAATTGAATAAAACTAATGATGTTCAACGATTAATATTTTGTGTAATAACCGGGTTTAAATCAGGTAAAATAAAAGTTGGGTGAGAAAGTGGAAAAAAATATTTTTTGAAGGGTCTATTGAGTAAAGTTGGAAAAGAGTTTTTAAACCTTGGGAATTTAGGGTTGAGTGTGGGTGGCGGCTGATTATTTTGGAGGAGCTCTTGGGGGCGATTTTGGAGAAAGAGACTGAGGAAGAAGAGAAATTTCAAGAGTTCCAGATTGGGATCGTTTTCATTGAAGGTAAACTCCCTTGTGATTCAAAACTCTTCAAGTTATTAATGATTTTATCATAATGGTCATAGTTAGGTGTGGAGTGTTGAATCTGTTTTTCTTTGGTTTTCTGGGTTTGTGATGAGCGAGAAATCGATATAAGTCTATCTCTGTGGTTAATGGGATTTTGGTAAAATTTAGTTTATCTTTTGATTCTAGAATCTGGGTTAGGTTGTATTGATTTCAAGAGTTGAATGGGAACTGCAAATTGGAGTTATCGATTTCTCGTTTATGTTGGTTCGTTTTGACTCCGGTCGATAGCTTTGGCACCAGTCGAGTTTAGAACTCCGGTCGAAGTTATGACATCGGTCGAGTGGATGCCACCGGTCCTTATTTTGAGACACCGGTCGATAAATAGGGGGAACCCCGGTCGTTAAGTGGGGGGAGACCCCGGGCGAGAGATCACACCGGTCGGTCTAAGACCCCGGTCATGAGGCCACACCGGTCGGCTCCTTAGCCCCGGTCTTGAAGTCAATCCGGTCGGCCTTTAAGGCCCCGGTCATCGGTGTTGTGGGTCGAAGCCCATTTCTCGGGTCAATGCAATTTATGGTTTTAGGTTTGGTAAGGTGGCCCATATTTAATATTGTATCAAGAGTTAATTTGTTTATTTAAGTAGAAGTGATAGGGTATTTTGGGTTTAAAGTTAGACGACGTTGAGATCTCGATGGCAAGGTCAATCGTTTATAATTTAGAAGGTTTAGAAAGTTTACCGGTCAATGTTTCCTTTATAGGTTTCGGATCGAAATATAGGAGTAGTCGCGAGATTCAAGCTAAGGGCACCAGGTGAGTTTTTTCTGAACTAAAATCGTTTGTTAACGAAAGTATCTGAAGTTTAATTTTAAACTTTGATTTATCTTGTTAATTGGCATGTTTGCTATGAAATGATTTAAGTGTGTTATAAATTGTTGATGTTTAAAATGTATGCATACATTTTTTGTGGAAATTTTGACCTAAGTCGGGGAGTGTGGCCCGCCTACTCGTGCCGGGGAGTGTGGCTCGTTTATGTCGTTGGGAGTGTGTCCCAACATTAAGGCAGCGCGAGTTAGACACATCGTTTTTTACGGTCGTGTGGTCAGTAGCGTGTTTATTCTTGTGGATTTATTAACTGTCGATTTAAATGCTGGAAAGTTATTTTATTGTTATCTGATAGAGGGAACTCACTAGACCTATGGTCTAACCCTCGCTCTTTCAAAACTAAAAATCTTTTCAGGCCGTCGTGAGTTAGACAGGGCCGTTAAGGGCAAGGAGAAGGCTTAGCAGGGCGGATAGAAGACCGGCATTTAGTTTATTTTACTTATCTCAGTTGTGTATAGGTTGTCTTTGCAAACCTTGAAACTATTGTAAGCTTAGGTACGTTTTGGCATGAATTTTCATTATCAATATTATTAATATTAAGATGTAATCGTTATCTTGTTAATTTTGGTTGGGTTGTTATAGTTGGTATCAGATCCATAGTTTAAGGGATTTAGGTGACCGGATGGGCCTAAACTTAAACTGTGGAGTAGAGGGACACAACTGAGATATAGGAAGTCTTTAAGGAAGACCTTGATCATCGAGATTCGTGATAACGATAGTGAGGATTCTTATGTAAGGTAAATTCAAAATTGCATCTGGCCAATGCCATTATGAATTTACAGGTACATGGCCATACTCGATTTCTATTGTTGCGACAATCGATGGGGGTAGTGTTGGGTAGTGAGTAGTATCATTGAATGATAGTGTTGGTTTGGAGTGGTGTGAGTTCCATAAGGAAGAGAATATGTTTGGGGGTGAGTTTTTCGCCCCCAAGAGAGTCTTCGGTTTGGTCGAATGTTGTGTCGATTAGTGGGAATCAGGAGAGTGTTAGTCCAAGAACTGGAGGATAGATATGAGGCTTTCAGAGCTGTAGTTAATCGAAGGTTAGTTGAGAGATGAAATCAGTGTTGACTGATAAAATGTTGTGAGGGTCAATAGAATCGAGATAAGGTTGGTGAGTTGTCTGAGGTTTAAAGTGAAGATGTGCGTTTTGCGATATTATAGTTGCGATGGTAGCTGGTGCTTGGACATTCAAGGATGTTGGGAAGAGTTGGTGCTGGAAGGAGTGGCAAATGTAAGGACCATGATTGGTTGGTCAGAAGTAGAAAGTCTGAGATGAGTTGTGGTGAGTGCAAGCAGTTGACATTGTGAGAGTATTTATAGCCTTCAATGTCAAGTGAGTCTCATGCATTATGTTTTGAACAAATTGTTGGTGTCCATCATGTCAGATATTTTGGCGTGTATGTGCCTTGCGAGGTATTTGTTTTAAAAATGCGTCGATGCGTGCGAATGTGTGTTGGATTGAAAAGACAAGTATGTTGCATTGAGCGATAAAGATTTTGTTTTTACATGGGAAACATGATTTACTTATTATAAACGAATTAACTTTTGCTGGGAAAATCATAACAGCATTGGGTCACACGATTTTATAAGCGTATTTTGGTACAAACACAGGTTGTTATATCAATGAAAGTGAAGGTTGTTTAACTCGTTGTAAGCAATTATGTAGTACCTGTTTAAATCACGTTGGGTAATGTTTATCAACAATAAATTCGAGTGTGTCAACATCGATTTTGAGGTGTGGTGAAGAGAAATTTATTGTGGAGTTGAGGTTGAACTATTCTCGAAATCGTTGTGCATGGCTAAGTCAGTGTTATGTCGTGTACACTTAAGTTTGCTACATAATGTAAGTATCTTCTAAATTTTCAAACGTGCCAAGAGTTTAAATATTTGTGTGTCATGCATGAAGGCTATGAACTCTCTAGGTCGTGGTGATAGGTTGCAATTGAGAATGATGATAGTTTTTTAGAGTGGAAATGTGATGCTCGATCAGGGGGGTAGTCAATTCTTGACTTTGGCATTCCTGTTAAGGAAATGTGTTAAATAGCGGAAGGTGGTTATTGGAAGCCTTGATCTTCGACGTTAAGTATATTTTTATGGCATACCCGCCTGTTCAGTGGCATAAGATGAGGATGTCGGTAGATGTTTATATCGAGGGGGAGATTCAAAGTCGTTGTGATACTTTTATATGCTGTGGCGACAGAGGTAGATTCCATTGGGAATCCTGTTGGGTGGAGATGTGGCTGAAGTATCACCAAGTCGTCTGTTGATATTAAAACCAACAGCCATTTTGTGGTGAATAGCGGGACGCTGAAATTGAAGAAGTAGTTTTGGGGAGTTTTGGGGAGTTTCGTGAAGAAGTGAAGAGTTATTCAGAAAGGGTGTGTACCTAATGTGATGTTGGACAACCTTGTGTGGATCTTACAAATGGAAGATCGCTAGTTCGGTAAAGTGGTTCTTTATCGATGAGGTTTGATGGTTATGTGGGAATGAAGTTAATATGTAGCAATTGGAAGGGTTGCACTTTGCGCATTTAAGTTCTCGAGGTAGTACGCTTAATCTTCAGGCTACTGGAGTTTGATTTCAGCAAGTCGCGATGAGCCGGCAAGGAGCGATATCTTGTTGGGTGATTTTGAAGATTATAATTTTGTGATTTATTCAGATTCGAGAAAGACAAGATCGTGAAATGCCTTGAAGTCCGATCTTTAATCTTATGACCAGTGAGAAAATGACGGTAATGGTATGCGTGGCAAGTGGTCGTGGAGATTTGCAGTTGTTCTGGTTGAGGTAGTAGAGTGGTGGTTGCAACCATGAGTTGGTGCTGCCTTTATGGCATATCTGGGAGTGTAAATCATTAAAGTGGTAAGGAGTTTCCGGGAGGATGTGTAGAAGACTGGTGTAATTCTTATCGGATGAGCGTCTTTGTCTGAAGATCTATGGGGAATGATTTGTAAGTAGTGTGTATGTGTTTGGGATATGTGAATGTTTGATTACTGGAGTATTGCTGAGGTAAGAATAATTTACAAATGATGGTTGGCGGCTATTAAAAAGAGGAATTGTGTGTTCTGGTTTTAGGCAAGTTTTGGGGTGGGATTATCTTATATCCCTAGAATGATTGTTGAAGGTGACGAACTGCTTAGCTCAGGGGTTTTGTAGTAGATAGGGAATCAGTGGGTATGTTGAGGTATTTCTTCAGGGTGAAAGGATTCTGGCAGATTAGGTAATCCGGTTTGGAAAACGAAGATTGTGTAGCGATTTCGAGTAGTGGGCAATGCTTTGGAAGAGTGGGGTTGATTATCTCGCGTAAGAATTGTGGAAAGTCGGTTGACTAAACAAAGTAATGTAAATGGGATTGGAATTTTGGGAATCATCAAGGAATAGAGTAATCAATGATGGGCGAGCAGTGTATCTTGCAGCAAGAAGAGAGTGAAGATATCAGGTGGAGGTACGTTTTCAGATGTTGCTGTTAGCAAGCTTGTAAATCCTTAACGTCGGTATGAGAGAGAGAAGATGGTGTTTCGGCGCGGTGTGAGTGTTGTTAAATAAAAAAAAATCGTGCGGTTGACTCAAAGGTTCACGCCTCTAATCAGTACGTCGGTCGTTAGAAGTGGATTTGAAATCCTCAAGGAAGAAGATAACGGTGTTGGGACATAGTGTTCGGAGCGAAGGACCATAATGTCAGTTTTGGCAATGTGTGAAAAGGGGACTCCAAGTGAGTCCGTTGTTCCGTATTAAACTATTTAGAAAAGTTTGTATGAGTTTGGTCACTCCGTGTTGAGCGGGTGAAGTTGGGTTTGTATTGTGCATTTGGTCGGGTGATTGTGGACGCAATGAGAAATGGAAGTATGTGTCGCATATTTGGCCAGTTGGGACTGATAGTTGCGAGGGTTTTGGAATTTTGGAAGTTTCTACCAATAAGAAAGAAGTTGAAGTGATGACATCGGAGCGAGGTATATTAGCGGGTGATATTTGGATAATGTCGAGGAGTTGAGATCAATGTGGGTCAAAAAAGAAGGTGCTTCTGCGTTGGACTTATGTTGTACTAAGAGTGGTTGCTTGCAATGGCAAGTTGCATGATGAAGAAACTTGTGACTGGGAGATGTAGGTGATGTCTACAGTTGACGATGTGTTATGTTGGTGAGTGGAGTTATTGTGTAAACAGTGATGCAAGTTGTTGTGGTATTGACTACAGTAAAATTCTGTTAGTTAAGGAAGTTGTTGAATTCGAGGGGTAGATCTGATGATTGCGTACGACTATGTATTGATCGGAATGGCTTGATTAATCGAATGGTACTATCTTGGTTAGACTGGGAATTATGAGTCTTTAGTCTCAAGCGGTGACAAGCGTAAAGTTACCAGCCTCGTATGGGAAGAGTGTGACCCGATCCAGAAGGAAATGGAAGTTAAGACCTAGATTTGTTGGGTCGTTACTATTGTCGAGCGAGTTGGGAGAAGTAGCCTACAAGCTAAATCTACCGAGGATCTGAGTGGGAATCATCCCTCATTCCATGTGTTTTATTTGAAGAGGTGTTTTGTGAAAGCAGAAGTGGTGGTGCCTTTGGGCGATATTTGAGTAGATGCGAAACTATGTTTTGTTGAGGAACCTGTGATCAGTTTAGATCGTAAGAGTGAAGAAAATTGAGGAATAAGGAGATTCAACTGGTGAAAGTTCAGTGGCAATTCCACAAAGGTCAAGAAGCGACTTGGGAGTTAGAGTCGGATATGAAGGATCAATATCCCAGCTTGTTCGATGAAGAAATTCTGAGGACGAAATTCTCTTGAGGGGGGGATATTGTAATAACCGGGTTTAAATAAGGTAAAATAAAAGTTGGGTGAGAAAGTGGAAAAAAATATTTTTTGAAGGGTCTATTGAGTAAAGTTGGAAAAGAGTTTTTAAACCTTGGGAATTTAGGGTTGAGTGTGGGTGGCGGCTGATTATTTTGGAGGAGCTCTTGGGGGCGATTTTGGAGAAAGAGACCGAGGAAGAAGAGAAATTTCAAGAGTTCCAGATTGGGATCGTTTTCATTGAAGGTAAACTCCCTTGTGATTAACTCTTCAAGTTATTAATGATTTTATCATAATGGTCATAGTTGGGTGTGGAGTGTTGAATCTGTTTTTTTTTTGGTTTTCTGGGTTTGTGATGAGCGAGAAATCGATATAAGTCTATCTCTGTGGTTAATGGAATTTTGGTAAAATTTAGTTTATCTTTTGATTCTAGAATCTGGGTTAGGTTGTATTGATTTCAAGAGTTGAATGGGAACTGCAAACTGGAGTTATCGATTTCTCGTTTCTGTTGGTTCGTTTTGACTCCGGTCGATAGCTTTGGCACCAGTCGAGCTTAGAACTCCGGTCGAAGCTATGACATCGGTCGAGTGGATGCCACCGGTACTTATTTTGAGACACCGGTCGATAAATAGGGGGAACCCCGGTCGATAAGTGGGGGGAGACCCCGGGCGAGAGATCACACTGGTCGGTCTAAGACCCCGGTCATGAGGCCACACCGGTCGGCTCCTTAGCCCCGGTCTTGAAGTCAATTCGGTCGGCCTTTAAGGCCCCGGTCATCGGTGTTGTGGGCCGAAGCCCATTTCTCGGGTCAATGCAATTTATGGTTTTAGGTTTGGTAAGGTGGCCCATATTTAATATTGTATCAAGAGTTAATTTGTTTATTTAAGTAGAAGTGATAGGGTATTTTGGGTTTAAAGTTAGACGGCGTTGAGATCTCGGTGGCAAGGTCAATCGTTTATAATTTAGAAGGTTTAGAAAGTTTACCGGTCAATGTTTCCTTTATAGGTTTCGGATCGAATATAGGAGTAGTCGCGAGATTCAAGCTAAGGGCACCAGGTGAGTTTTTCTGAACTAAAATCCTTTGTTAATGAAAGTATCTGAAGTTTAATTTTAAACTTTGATTTATCTTGTTAATTGGCATGTTTGCTATGAAATGATTTAAGTGTGTTATAAATTGTTGATGTTTAAAATGTATGCATACATTCTTTGTGGAAATTTTGACCTAAGTCGGGGAGTGTGGCCCGCCTACTCGTGTCGGGGAGTGTGTCCCTTTTATGTCGTTGGGAGTGTGTCCCAACATTAAGGCAGCGCGAGTTAGACACATCGTTTTTTACGGTCGTGTGGTCAGTAGCGTGTTTATTCTTGTGGATTTATTAACTGTCGATTTAAATGCTGGAAAGTTATTTTATTGTTATCTGATAGAGGGAACTCACTAGACCTATGGTCTAACCCTCGCTCTTTCAAAACTAAAAATCTTTTCAGGCCGTCGTGAGTTAGACAGGGTCGTTAAGGGCAAGGAGAAGGCTTAGCAGGGCGGATAGAAGACCGACATTTAGTTTATTTTACTTATTTCAGTTGTGTATAGGTTGTCTTTGCAAACCTTGAAACTATTGTAAGCTTGGGGTCGTTTTGGCATGAATTTTCATTATCAGTATTATTAATATTAAGATTTAATCGTTATCTTGTTAATTTTGGTTGGGTTGTTACATTTTGTATAAGTTTTTGTTTAAAAAACCTTACGATTGCAATCAAAATATTATTATATTTGTTGTGTATGACATGAACTTGATACAAATTATTCTTTTAACCCTTTCGTAAGGGACCGGCTTTAAAATCAACTCTTGAGCACACAAAACTATTCTACAATTAATCAACATAGAATGTTGTTTTAGCATGAACATGTGTCAAGTTCTATCATGTGCTAAATATAGTTTCTCTCGATTTGTTTTATTAATTGTTTTTTGACAATATTTCTACTCCTTTGTATCTATATGAAATTCTAAAAATTAAAAATCATTGAACAAAGATTTTTATGTTATCCAAAGTATACATTTTATTGTTTGATAATATTATATTCAGTATTGTTACAAACCTTAAAAAAAATATTATATTTTTAAAACAAGATATTTAAATGTTTTTGTTGTGAAAACCAAAACCCCCCCTAAATGTCGACCATTTGAAATTATTGAAGTCATGGAAATAAAATAATACCAATATTAATGATTTTATTTAAAAGCCCACAACCAATGAGCATAAAGTGGTACCATTTCAATTAATTTCAAATGGCCATTCATTTATGGCTTCTACTTCATCTCCTCCTAATCCTTCTCTCTATTATTTCCTCCTCCGGCAACGGTAAGCTTAATTTCTCTATCATTTGGTTTCAATATATATATCCCTCTATATATATATGATATCAAATTCATAACTATAAACTCACATGAAATGTGGGTTTTAATTTGAACCGGCTAACTCGTCACTATTCTAGGAGTATCTGAGTTCATAGCACATTCCAACTTTCCTAGAGGTGAGAGGCAAAACCAGTATTTTTTGCCTAAGCAGGTGCACCTTTAAGGTGGATCAATGGTCTGTAAAGTTGTTTAATGTGTTTTTAGTTGAATTATACTATTTTGAGGGATTTTTTAAGTTTTTTGGTTGATTTCAAGAGACTTTTTTTGTTTGGTTTTTGGTTGATGTTCCTTGTATTTTCTAATATCTAGAAACACCTCTCAATGTTTAGCGGATGCACCTTTCATACCCCAAAAAAAATCTACTAATGAGAATAAGTTGAGTGGGTGCACGGACCCTGCTCGGAGCTTAATAGGTCTGCCCCTACTAGAGGTCAAAGGTTCAAGTCTCACCAAACGTGAGACTCATGAATTTTGTCATATATAAAGATTATATATATATATATATATATATATCCCCAAAAAATGTGGGTTTTGATTCATTTTCTTTGCAGTGTTCGTGAGCATCGATTGCGGGGCTTCGGGTTCTTACACCGATGAAAACTCGATCTTGTGGACAGGAGACGGTGATTTGATCTCGAATGGTGTTTCACACACTGTGCAATCTAATTACTCGATATCTCATGTTTACGACACCTTGAGGGCTTTCACCACACGTAAAAAGAATTGCTATTCCATAGAAGTGGAAGAGGGAGGGAAAGTTTTGGTTCGTGTGGTTTTTAACTACGGGAACTATGACAGAAAGTCAAATCCTCCAACGTTTGACCTTCATTTTGATGGGAATTTTTGGATTACTGTAAATACTTCGGATCCAATATTGTACGAAGTTATTTATGTTGTGAAAAGGAAAGTTACTAGCGTATGTGTCGCGCAAATAAACCCAAACCAGTTTCCGTTTATATCATCTCTTGAAGTACGTAGCATCGACTCACAAGCGTACAACCACATCGGTCCGGATTACGCATTACTCTTGAACTATAGGGTTGCTTATGGTGCAAATGAAACTATAAGGTATGCAATTGTATTATCTCTAAATCGTGTTTCCATTTAATTAAGTGAATTAAATCGTTAGTCACTATGCTTTTGATGCACTAAAATAATTGCATTTATAAGACGTCACCAACTTTTAAGCATTCTAATAAACTGTTTTATAAGACTTAATTTATGGGACTAAAAAATAAAACATTCTATTTAAAGGCGTTGTAATAAGTTTATAGGACACTTTTGGACATCTTAACACGTTTTTTAGGGCACTTTTAGTCCAAGGCTTCGTATTAGCTAATTTATAGGACAATATGGAGAAAGTGTCTTATGAACTCATCTTTTATATGGTAATTATTTTTATAAAACACTTTTTCAAATACTGTCTTCTAAACTCATCTTTTATAGGACACTTGTTTTTGTAAGTCACATTTTCAAATAGTGTCATATAAAATAGCCACTTTATTTTTTATCTTATAAATTAAAATCTTATAGGTGGCATATTAGGACGCTTAAAAATTTTTAGCGTCGTATAAACCCAATTTGTTGTAGTGATGCTTATAGGTTTTGGTCTCTAAAATTCAGTAAGTACACCAATGGTCTTTATTTCATGTGTCCATAGACCAAAATCGTCCCTTGAGTTAATGCCATTAATCTAGGATCCGTTAAGTCATTCATGTGCTTTTTACCCTTCTTCTTCTTCCACAAGAACATTCACCAACTTTAACCACCGCCTACCACCATGGCACCATCCACCACCACCACCACCACTACCCACCACCCACCAACATTTTAATTTTTAGTTTTCAATAATAGTTTTTGTTCGTTTGATTTTCAGAGAGATTCATTAGTTGGGTTTTCCATGGGGGAAGGGAATATAAGGGGGAGGGGAGACAACGGAGAAAGGGGTTGGGGTAGGAGGGGAGATGTCTATATATATATATATATATATATATATATATATATATATATATATATATATATATATATATATATATATATAGTATTATAGAGGAAAGATATGCGAGAAGGTGATAAGTCTCAAAATCATATATGATGTTTAAAGTGTCTATGTGTTGTCAATGCAACATTGTTTAATCATATATGATTAACTTATCATGTGTGTAATCATATATGATATTGAGAAATCTCGTCTTCTCGTAAAATGTTTCTCGTTTGAACTTGACCCTAATATTATATATCTATGTGACATTTTAATGGACATAAAATAAAAGTTAAAAAGACTAAAATGCCTCTCTCGTGAGGGGCAAATGATTGAATTAATGGAGTCTAGACTAACGGTGTTAACTCAAAAACCAGTTTGGTCTCTGAAACAAGGAATAAGGACCACTTTGTATTTACTGAATTTTAGGGACCAAACCAAAAGGCAACCGGAACAAAGGACCAACAATGTAATTCACTCTTAATTTAATGAAAACGTCCTACTATTTTTTAAATATCTAAAATACACGATGATTATGAGATGATGGAATCAAACAAGCACCACTTTATAACAAAATAGGCATTTTAGGATGTATGCCCAACCTTTATTGGGCACATTATGAATTGATATGGCGACATTATGTGACCTAATTAGTTATATCGATGAAATAAGACAATCTACGAAGAATTCAAAAAATAAATTAATTGACGTATTAGCAATTTTTATAAGATATTTTTTTAAAATGGCGCATTATTCTTTTTCTCCTACTATGATTTACGTCCTATTTGGTTGTCCAACTTCGTATATAGAACTTGTTAGGTCATCTAATTTTGTGCTTACTACTGATTGTAATGACATTGTGTATGATGCACTATTATTGGTCCGTAAACTTATAGTTGCACTAAATACTTTACTTTATTAGATGGCCCACTGATGGTCGGTCATCCTAAAAAGCCAATTTATTGTAGTATCATCTATCCATGTTTTAAAATATTGATTAGCGTAAACTCTTTATTTTTTAAGGTTTCCGAGCGACCCTTATGATCGAATTTGGGATCCCGTAATCGTTGATGGTGGACTAGTACATCTCGTTAATGACGCATCTTTCATCAATATCGATACACCGAACAAACCTCCTCAAGCGGTCTTGAAAAATGCAATGGCGACACCGGACACAAGTCTATTCATCTCCTCAACTTTAGGCACCATTAGCTATCCGTTTCGTCATCCTATGTATATAAACTGGTATTTCACCGAAGTCAAAGAGCTCAATTCTACAGAAATACGGTCTTTCAGAATTAGGATAGACAATCTGCCATTCTCGCTCCCTATTGTACCTCGTTTTGGAAATGTAACCGAATATTTCATCTCTAATCTCTCTATCACTCCCGTCACTAACTTCTCCATAAGATCTGTCGACAGTTCAACTCTTCCCCCTCTCCTCAATGCCTTCGAGATTTACTCAATCAGTGATGCCCTAACCAACGGAACCTACAACAAAGATGGTATATTTTTAACATGTACTGAACTTCCATTTTATGACATATTTTATTATTTATATAAATCTCCTCCATGATCGATGGTTGTAGGACCAGTACGATGATGTTGTTCCAAAGGCTGGAATGTACCCTTTTTCTTTTCTTCTTATTATATATTTTTTTCGTCTATTAATGCAGTCGAAGGTTTAGTTTCTCTCCAAAACGCATTTGACGTTTTACAAGAATGGGGCGGAGACCCGTGCCTTCCCGCACCATATTCATGGGAATGGATAAAATGCAACGATGCTCCGACACCTCGCGTAACATCACTGTAAACCCCGTTTTTCTATTTCATATAACCGAAAAGAATCGAGTTTAATTTAATTTTTATTTTTAAATTTTAAATTTTAAAAAAATATAATATTGTTTTTGCAGAAATCTCAATGGTTATAACCTCTCCGGGCCACTTCCAGACTTTAGTAACATGGATGCTCTTGAAATAATGTGAGTTTAGATTTTAGTTAAATAATTACATTTCATAAATGTATGTATTTGTTGTATTAGATAATAATTAATTATTTTATAAATCTATTTATTTTGCAGAGATTTACATAATAACAGCTTGATTGGACCAGTACCTGATTTCCTTGGCACCATGTTAAATCTTAAACAGCTGTGAGATTTTAATCCTATTTTTAGTGGTTTATTTATATAATAATCGTATTAAACTTTAATTAATTTCATTTATTTTATTTTCAAGAGTAATTTCTAATAAATTCATTTTTATGAAGAAATTTGGCTGATAATCAATTCCACGGCTCCATACCAAGATCGCTATCAAGAAATTCCCAGTTAAATTTATCGTAAGTTTGTTTTTTATTTCAATTCCGATTTCTGAATTTTAAAAAATATATATTTATATATCTTTTTAAGTATTTTGTAATTTATTTGGCAGAGATACAGGAAACCCTTTGTTGTGTACTAATAACACGTCTTGCCCAAGGAGTAACTCAGATAAAAAGAAAACCAGTAAATTGTTGATACTCGTTATCACCATTCCAATTTTCTTCATGTTCTAGGCTATCGTGGACATTATGGCCATTTCTGCAGGTTAGATTCTATAGATTAATTATTCAAACTGATATTATTGCAATAATTTGTTTTGGATAATTTTTCGATTGGATTTTTTTTGTGTCAGTAATCGTGTTTAATAATTTTATGTGCATATTTGCTTAACTTTTGTGATGAATATATTAGGGGATAGAAGTTGCAGAACAACTTGGTCCAAATTAATAGTGGTACACAAAATACTATATTCGGGAATAACTTTGACGACAAAGGTGCCAATGAGTTAAAGAGAGAAGATCATTATAGCTACCTGGATGATTATACCATTATTACCTTAAGGCCGATGTAAAAGTATATTAAAAGGTTTCAAAGTGGTCTTCTAAGTGTTTATAATTTTTTTTTTAAATTGTGCTATTTAAAAACAACTGAATTATGATTGTAATGATATTTTTATTGTTGCATTTTATATATCAATTATTTATGAGAACGGAAAAAAGTTGTGGATCACAATCAATCTCATTAATATCTTGAAGTAGTAAATAGATCAAGAGGATGTTTTCACCCTTGTCCCCGAATATGGATAAATGAGTATTGAGGAGGAAATAAGTGAATTTGTGAATGAATTTTCCTATCAAGTCATGTCACATTTTTATGGTTGAATTCAGCCAATTTGCATAGCTTCTTTAACCGGAATGCTTAAACGGTTCAGATTTTTTGCCATTCAACCATGTTGATCTTTCTAGTGAAATTGTTTATTTATCAAAAAGATATAACTTAATTTACATCGAAAATATGTTTTATAATAAAACGAATATAATATATAGTTTTTTTTGTAGTGACATCTTAACGATCCCGAGTTAATATCCCATGTTAAAAACAATTGTCTATCATAGTACTTTAATTTAGTTTACGAAAAAAAAAAAAAAAAAAAAAAAAAAACACCTATACACCAACAAATCAAAATTAAAATCCAATCATTAATTTCCCTTAAAAATTAAAAAATTACATGGTATGTCCTATAAAATTTGGATTGACGACAAGTGACCTCAATCATCAAGTAAAACATTCTGGGTGCGTTTGGTACACGGACATGACAGAACAAGATGGAACAGGACGGGACAGAACAGAACAGGACAGTTGTCCAGCGTTTGGCAAGACATGACAGAACTGGACAGAACAAGACTATACTGATTAAATGACGAATTTACCCCTGATGAAAAATCATAGATTATATCACATAAAACTAATTTACATTACTAATACATAGTGCAATGGATTATCAAAAACATACAACTAATTTATCACGATTGGATTTTGGATATGGAAATGAAAACCCAAATTTTATGTTTCGGATTTTAGGTTGTTTCGAGTTTGGGTTGGCCGGGTTTCGAATTGATGTCGGTCGAGTTCGGGTATTATATAATGCAAAAGTTAGATATGAATTCAATCGTTTTTTAGGATGATTACAATCGATTGAAAGATTGATGAAATCGATAGCAAGTTTAAAATTTAGAAAATATTTCAACAGACTATAATTTACGATTTTCAAAAGATAATTAGATAAATATATATATATATATATATATAATATTTAAAATATAGATGTATGTTATTTCGGGTTTTCGGATGGGTCGGGTGGCCAACGATCAAACCCAATCCGAACCCAGATATCCTCCCAAATGTCGGGTTTCGTATTATCGGATTTCGGGGTATTCGGGTTTTGCAAAAACATCTTATTTTCGGTTTGGATTCGGATTTCGGATTATTCGGGTTTAAGGTTTGGGTTTTTAACAAATGGTATATTAGTCAAAATATTATTGTTCTACTTAGTTCTAGGGGGTTGGAGTGGGACAAGTGTGTCTCATACTTGTTCCACTTAGTTCTAGTGTGTCCCACATATGATCATGCCAAACATGGGACAAGTCTGTTCTGTTCTGTCCTGTTCCACCTTGTTCTGCGTACCAAACGCACCCTCTATGATCCTTCAATGAGGTTTGCCAAAAAAACAACAACTAATTTTAGAATTATATAACAATTTGTTGATCTAATGTTCTTCTGCCAAAAATGAACGCAAATGAGCCAAAACGAAGCCCGATCCTAACCAACATGTTGCTAAAGCCTAACTAATGTGCCAAAGATGAACATTATTAAGCCAAACATACCATATCATAACCAAGGTCATTAAAGTCCAACCGACATACCAAAGATATATAAAATCGAGCCATAACCAAACCATAACCGAATCACAAGGTTAAACCAAATCAATCGAACCCAACATATCCCACTCGAAAGTAGGGTCTAGGAGGGGTAGGATGTACACATACTTATCTCAACCATTAGGATCAAGGTATTGTTTCTGTGCAGACCCTTGACTTGTGCATGGGGCAGGGGTGTGCACAAGCAGACAATAAGATAGATAATGTAACAGGTATTCAATAAATATAACAGGTAGAATAACAATTCCATTATGTGTTCACGATTCTATACAAACAGACAATATAATAAGGTAAAAGAATATAATGCAACTGACCCAACAAGGTTGTTAACATGGGTGTTTAGAATAACAGTTGGATCGCGAAAACCGGTCAAACAAACCAAACCAGACTGCTTTTGATGGCTTAGACGGTTTGACAGAATGGTTTGGTTTGGGAAAAAACCAAACTGAGTGTTCTGGTTTGGTCTACAATTTGAGGTATCGGATTATTATATATAACATTATATATATGTATTCATATGTATATAAAAATATTTTATATATTAGAGAGAGGATAAAACGAGAAACGACTAGTAACTTTTCCTGGGGTTTATTCATAACCTTGTGTATATCCCTAGCTTTTTGGAATTTGCTTTAAGTTTCATAAGGACTCCCCATTTAATCACTCTCTTGTTTTTTATGACTAATATTCGTATGATACAGATTTTTCATGATTTAAACTCGCTGATTCAAACAATGTACCTGATCACATATGATATTGTTAATGATTTCGTGTTTGCATTGAATATTATCATATATAGACATATATCCGCGCGATGCAGCGGAATGTAAGTAAAGAACGAACAATTAATGTTACTTTCTTATAGACATGTCATCAACAATCAACCATGACCTAAGAATCACAATTTATGAAACCCTAAACCCTTAACCCATAAAGATATTCAATAATTAGTTTATATTACAATTATTGACCGAAAAAATTATCTATACTATATTATAAAAACACGGATAAAAAACTCTTAAATACAAATTATTAGGCACAAGGTACCATCATTTTATGCAAGATTTTAAAAATCTCTTAATTTACAAGTATCAAAGTACAAGATACATATAACTATTGCAAGCTTCTAACACCCACCAATTTGGTATGTGCATGACCTTCCTTTTATGCAGATCTTTCCATGTATCACTATTAATTAATATATTATATTACTATAAATTTGTTTTAATTATATTATTAAATATGTAATTGGTTATTTTTTTAGATATCATTAAAATATATAAAATAATCATTGAATTCTAACAAAATACTTATATTATTAAGCCTAAATTAAACAAATTTATAAAAAAAAACATTATCACTTTTCTCAAAACCATCCAAAATCGTACTGTAAATCGACAAAAAAAAACAAAAAAAAAATGAAACATTAAAATCGTGATGTATCTCGATGCATTTCGCAAGTATGCTTCTAGTAATGATATAATTTATAATAAGAATGAAACGTATTTTACGATTATGTATTTTTAATGTGCTAATAGTGGAAAAAAAATAAAACGTATGGATAGAAAACAAATTAATTCGTAGATATTCATGATATTTAATAGTACGGTTAAATTAAAAAATATTCAATATTGGACTCGTTTTGAAGGTATTGACGAGACGATTATAATGGTATAATTTATAGAAAAAGAAACGTATTTTTCATTGCATTTTTGTTCATATACGATTATTTTTGTTCATATGATAATGGTGTAAAATGAAAAAGTAAGGGATATAAAGTAAATTAAATAAGTAATTGTAAGGGTGGTAAATGTAACATTGTCAGGGTAGTAAATGTTATTGTATAAAAAATTGTACAATAACCGTTTTAGAATTTTTATATAGTAGTATAGATAATATTAGTAATAAAGTTTATGTTTTGCCTTTGATAGTACCACATGTGATATTAATGATTCATGTCTTTTTAGCACGCATAACATCACATATTCACATATTATATTGTTAATTATTTTTAATAAATAAAATATCACATACGATCTTGTTCTTAGCTTTGGTGATTCATAGTTAACATGTTAAATTTACTATCAACAATATCACATGTGATATTTGTCTTAAATTTATGACGTGAATTATAAAAATATAGTGAAAAATATTATTACAAGTATAATAATTGATATTTAGTGAAAAAAAATAATAATAAAAACTAATAAAACGTGAATGTAATTTGTGAAAAAAAAAAATTATGAAAAAAATAATAATATCATGTGTGATTATTTAGTAAAAACATTAAATTTCATCCACTACTACAAAAATGACTTTTTTAAACGTACCCTTTTAAACAGTTTTTAAAAAAATTCGAAAAAAACGTTTAAAAAGATGGCCGCGTTTTTTTAAGACTTTTTTAAACGGTTATGCGGTTGTGGTACCGTTTAAAAAAATCATATGACTTTTTTAAACGGTTGTTATAAAAAACCGTTTAAAAAAAGATACGTATTTCACACGGATAATTGAACAAAACCGTTTAAAAAGCCGTCTAACTTCTTTTACACGGTTTTTTCATACAACCGTTTAAAATATATACATCTTTTTTAAACGGTTCTCTAGAAACAATCGTTTAAAAAAGTCAAACACTTTTTCAAACGCTTTCACTATCACAAAACCGTTTAAAAAGACCTTTAAAAATTTAGGATGTTTTTTATACGGTTTAAAATACATACATCTTTTTAAACGGTTCTCTAGAAACAATCGTTTAAAAAAGCCAAACACTTTTTCAAACGCTTTCACTATCACAAAACCGTTTAAAAAGACCTTTAAAAATTTAGGATGTTTTTTATACGGTTTAAAATACATACATCTTTTTAAACGGTTCTCTAGAAACAACTGTTTAAAAAAGCCAAACACTTTTTCAAACGCGTTAACTATTACAAAACCGTTTAAAAAGGCCTTTAAAAATTTAGGGTGTTTTTTATATATTCATGGCCGCCGTTTTTTGCCTAAAAGGTCTCCCCATCTTCTTTATTCATTCTCTACGCACAAATTGAGGAGCCAATATCGATCAATTGAAAGATATTAAATATTGCAAGGTACGTATTAACTGAATATCATTATGATCGGTCGCTAAATTCCACTTTATTTTCTTGTAAATCGTCTATTTTTAATGAACCATAATGGTAAAACCGAACTACATTAATACGTTTTTATATTTTGATAGGTTCGGAACAATTTGGAGCGAAAAAAAACAAAACGATAATTTTTGACAGATTTACGCAACTGTGACGTTTTGATCATATCTCACCAAATTTGGGCCCAACTTGTGATTAATTATGTTAATATTAGGTTATTAAAAGAAAAAAAAAACATGGGAGGGGATTAAAAGCCGGCGCCTTTTGCTGCTATGGGGCTCTTGTTGAAAAAAAAATATTTTCTAGTTTTTCTAATTAAGGTTTTGTGGGGAACGAATCAAGTATTTGAAGTGTGTTGATTTATTGAAGATTGTTGATGAGGGAAGATCCGAATTTGCCAAGGTTTCTTTTAAGTATTGTTTTTTTAGCAAATGTTATTTCTTAATTTTAATTCGTTTTTAAGGTTTGCGTTATTTGTTTTTTATACTGTTGGCAATTTGAAAGTACTGGATCAGATTTACACGATAAAGTTTGTGGCTTTTCTCATTAATGTTATCATATTCGATTATATATATGCATATATATACAATTGTATCAAGGTATAATTAATAAACACCTAAAATGTTTATTAATTGTAGGACGACATACCACTTGATCAAGAGATTTACGTAAAGGTGTACGACGACTACTTTATACATTGAACTTTTCATTAGTTGATCCGTGGATTTTTTTATAAGGTACATTTTTTCATCACTTTACATGCTTTTCATTTTTTTTTTCTCAACTATATATGTTTTTTTATCTTATAACTTTTGAACATCTTATCAAGTGCAAATAGAATTATAGAAATATGCATGCGTCTATTATATAAGTTCATATGCCTTTAGGTCACCCGTCTGAAATTGATCTAATAGAGATTAATTTCGGACAGTCCCCAGTTTTGGGACTGATTTTTGAATACTTTGTCTCATTTAGGATGTGAATGTCTATAACAGATTGATTATTTAAGGAAAATTCGATAGACATTTCCCTTTGCTCCTACGAATATGTGTTTTAATTATACACATATTTGGGGAGTTAAGGGGAAATGCTGTCGAATTTTTTCTTAAATAATTAATTTGTTATAGGCATTCACATGTGAGACAAAATATTCAAAAAGTGGGTTAGGATGGCCACCTACGACCTTTTGTTCTCCATTCATGTCATGCATGCATTACTTAATAATTTGTTTTCAAAATTACAGATGGACCGCGCTGATTGGATGTAGGAAATACCATGTGCTACACAAGAATATTTAGCCGGTCTCGATGAATTTATGGAAGCTGCTAAGAACTACCGGTTGAATAGTGGAGAAAGTGGAATTTGGTGTCCTTGTCGAAAATGTAAATTTTTTTTGATACATAGTGATCATAATGTAGTTAAAGAACATTTAGTTTGTCATGGGTTTATGCAACGATACACTCGTTGGATACGACATGGAGAGAATTTTGATGATTGTAATCAGGGGGTTGATCGTGATTGTAATGACGATAATAATAACTATGAATCGGATAATGATATATGTGATAATGTTGATCAAATGTTACATGACGTGGAGGGTGATATTGCTGATAAGGATTATGATAAATTTGAACAATTGTTTGTCGACTCTGAAAAACCATTGTATGTTGGGTGTGCAAAGTTTACCAAACTTTCGGTTGTATTGAAACTATTTAACTTAAAAGCAAACAATGGTTGCAGCGATAAAAGTTTCACAAGCTTACTGGAGCTTTTGCATGAAATGCTTCCAGAGGATAATGAGTTACCAGTTTCACTATACCAAGCCAAAAAACTGATGTGTCCAATGGGTTTGGAAATAGAAAGAATACATGCATGCCCGAATGATTGTATGTTATACAGGAACGAGTATGCTGACTTACATGAGTGCCTTATATGTGGTACGTCGAGGTATAAGCAGAAAAACCAAATGGAAGAAAATAGTGATGTGAAACGAAAGGTTGGCTCGGCCGCAAAAGTGTTGTGGTGTTTTCCTATAGTTCCAAGATTGAAACGATTATTTGCAAGCGTCAAGGATGCAAAGTTGTTGCGTTGGCATGCTGAGGAGCGTAAAATAGATGGTAAAATTAGACACGTGGCTGATTCTCCTCAATGGAGAAATATCGATCGCATTTTTGAAGAATTTGGAAACGAAAGTAGAAATATTCGGTTAGGGCTTAGTTCAGACGGAATTAATCCATTCAGAAACATGAGTAGTCGTCATAGCACTTGGCCGATGCTTCTTTTCATTTACAATCTTCCACCTTGGTTATGCATGAAACGCAGATACATTATGATGTCATTGCTAATTCAGGGTCCCAAACAACCCGGGAATGATATTGACGTGTATTTGGCTCCTCTAATTGAGGATTTGACGCGTCAAAATTCTATTTGTTATAAAAACGCGGTTAGTGTGAGACGCCTCAACATCTAACCTCTAATCAACTAATTAAATCCAGTCACGAACTTGGACTTCAATTGTCAATCGCATTAAGTCCAAACAAATACCGAAACTAACCAATAATCCGACGCCGATTATTTAAGTTAGATTACGCTATCCTACAATACACACAATTGACACATTTATCAATTGGGTATTGATTGCTATCGGAAGAAATTCACGAACAATTACGGATTCACAAATCACTTTAGCAATACAAATTTAAGCAAGATAAAGTAAGGGATCCAACTCACAAAATCAAACTTAAATTGAAGAACAAAAATTTCAAGGATTGCGTAATTGAAATCAAATGATTATAAAACCAAATCAAGTCATCAACATAATCAATTTCATAGCCAATTAACTACCCATTGCTAGAAATTGAAAGATTAGCTACACATACCTAAAATTAAAGCAACTTACAACTTGAATGAAGTAGAGAAATTGATGACGAACCCTAAAAATACTCCAAAATCGACCAATAATTCTGAAATTCGTATCCTCTCGATGCTCTCTCTTTTTTCGATCGATTTCTGCCGTCCTCCCCTCCTTCGACAGTTAATAGAACCCTTTTTATAGTCTAATTCGAAAACCGCTCGAAAGTTAGAAAAACAGTCGATCGTGACTTGGGACGCGGGTTAAACCTGCGTGAAAACTCGCCCGGTTCATTTTGAAACGAGAGACAGTGGTCACCGCAGGTTTGGGCGCGGGTTGAGGCGCACGAGAAACCGCACGGTGTTCTGGATGGAAAACGATCGAGAGCTGTTGCTGACGTTCTTTACTGAATTTGGGTTGCTGCAGTTGGGCCCTTCTTTCCTTTTTCCACATATGGACTGGGCTACAATTCTTTCTTTTCTTTCGTGGGCTGTAACCTGTAAGACACCAAACAAACAAATCAAGTTTTGTTTTTTTTTTCTTTCCTTACTACTGCATCACAGAAACCCAAATTGATTTGTTAAAATGGTTTTTTTCTTTTTCTTTTTCTATTCACTGCCACTCACGAATCACATTAACAAAACTATAACTCTTTTTTTTTATATATATTGCAAAAGTTAAAGATTAAACTACTAATTAATTGAGGTATTTTAAGCATCCAACCAATACTAATTGTAGGGTAAATTCGACATAAAAATATAGAAAATTGATGCTTATCAAATTCCCCCACACTTAGATCATTGTCCGTCCCGGCAATGACTTAAACTAGCATGTAGCGAAAAAAAAATTGAATCAAACGAGAACGTCAACGCATATAGTATGTCATGAACTTAAGATTTGCAACTTGACATCAAAAAGTGAGCACACACACAATCAAATAGACACAAGCTAATCTTTAGAACTCTCACGAATAGGCAAATTAAAACAACACTCAATTCACTCCTTGGGGTTAAAGTGTATCGCTCAAACCGTCACTACACTAGCATGTATCTACCATAAGCTTGAAAAATCTCTCACTCTCCACTACTTGGATAAAATACATGCATATAAATCAAAAGGACTTTTTATGGGTGTAACGTAAAATAAGGCTATGGGTTAGGTATGGATGTGTTTTGGGAAAAAATTGTTAAAGACCTTACATCAATGGAGGAACCGGTTAACCAACTTGATGCTTTTAGCAAATGGGATCTTGACATACATTCTTTTCTTAACATTCCCATTAGATGAATACAACTAGAAATGAATCACATGTATATTGAACTTTATCATCATTTCCGTCGTCGTCTTCTTTATTTATTTATATATATATATATATATTTTTTTTGACGACATTTTTTTTCATAGATTTTTTTCTTTTTGAACTTTTTTTTTCTTTTCCCAACATATAAATTTCACTTTTGAGCATACGGGAATACCAAGACTACTCCATTGGTGATTGGTCGGGTGAGTCGTATTTGGATTGGTTTACGATGTGGTTGACAAAGGAAATAGGTTAAGGCTCAAAGTGGTGTGCAAAAAGGGTAATAGTGACATAAAGGGTAGACTTAAGGCTAATGGGTTAATAAAATGAGCAAACGATGGCCTTTGTCACTTTTATTAGCATGTAAATATCATGTCATCTTAAGGAGAGACAAATCAAGTTCTAGAGATACATAACTAGGCATGACGAAATCACACAAGAAATGAAATAGAGACTAATATCAAGTGTTTAGTCTAATAGGCTCAAAGTCTCACGGTGTTAAAGACTAGTTCAAGCGATTAGCAATAGTCTAACTTTGACCGGCATACTACCACTAATCAGCTCTAAGTGCTATCAATCAAACTCAATCATGCTATACATGCATCCAAACTCATCATCATCAACAAATTAAGTTCATTAAAACATGCTAACACATTTTCAAGACGGACAACGACCCACATTTAGGCCCAAAGTTTTCAAAAAAAAAATACCCCTATAAGCATTTATATGCCCAAACAACCCCAAATCATGCAAATGACCCACACCCCCACACTTAATTCCTACATTGTCCTCAATGTGCTCAATATGTAGAGGACACTCTAAGCATGCAAAGAAGAGGGAAAACAGAAAATTTCCCTGATTTGGTGAGTGACCTCCCAATGTAGGAATTTGTGAAGATGGGCACGTCCCTTTGAGCTTCCAATATCCGGGGTGAAACCTGAGAACAATAGAGCACAAATAAAACTTGGAGCGAAATTGGAGATTCTAACAAAACAAACTAACACCAAAGCAATAAAAACAAGAAATTGAAATTCGTGGGTTGCCTCCCACGCAGCGCCTTTTTTTTCGGTCTTTGGCTAGACCATACTCATTTCAATCTGTGTAGCTTGGCGTGTCCAAGGCTACCCTCTCTAACTCTCCTCTGTCGAATCCTTCATAGAACGGCTTCAGTCTATGGCCATTAACTTTGAAAATCTGCCCTATAGACAGACTTTGTATTTCCACTGCACCATGCTCAAAAACATTAATAACCATAAAAGGTCCTATCCATCTGGACCTTAATTTACCTGGAAATAGCTTTAATCTAGAATGGTAGAGGAGAACTTTCTGACCTTTAGTGAAAGACTTACGTGATATGCGCGAGTCGTGAAACGCCTTAGCCTTTGCTTTATAGATGCGAGCGTTCTCGTAGGCGTCGTTCCGGATCTCCTCTAATTCTTGGATTTGTAGCTTCCTATGCGATCCTGCTTCGTCCAAATCCATATTGTACGTCTTTACCGCCCAATAAGCCTTATGCTCTAACTCCACCGGAAGGTGGCAAGGCTTACCGTAAACTAACCGAAAGGGTGACATTCCTATGGGTGTCTTGTAGGCCGAGCGATAAGCCCACAAGGCGTCATTAAGTCTCAAACTCCAATCCTTTCGGTTAGGACTCACCGTCTTCTCAAGAATGGACTTTATCTCCCGGTTAGACACTTCCGCTTGTCCATTTGATTGTGGGTGATAGGCGGTAGAGATGCGGTGGATAACCCCGTATTTCTTGAGTAGCGCGCCGATGACTCTATTGCAGAAATGGATACCTCGATCGCTAACGATGGCCTTTGGCGTCCCGTACCTAGAAAAGATATGAGATTTGATAAAATCTGCAACAACACGTGAATCATCAGTTCGGGTAGCTTTTGCCTCTACCCATTTAGAGACGTAATCGACGACCAAAAGAATATATAAATGATCACATGATGCGGGAAATGGTCCCATGAAATCTATGCCCCATACATCGAAAATCTCACAAACAAGCATAGGGGTTTGGGGCATTTGATTCCGGGAACTAATATTTCCCGTCATCTGACATCTTTGACAACTTTTACAAAAACGAAAGCAATCTCGCATAAGAGTTGGCCAATATAATCCACACTCAAGGACCTTTCTATATGTTCGTTTATGGCCGAAGTGGCCTCCACAAGCTTGAGAGTGACAAAACTGTAAAACAGACCGACACTCCCATTGGGGCACACATCGCCGGATAACTTGGTCCGGACAATGTTTCCAAAGGTATGGATCGTCCCACATATAGAGACGAGCCTCTCTCTTGATCTTTTCTCTCTCGGGTCTAGATAACTCACCTGGGAAGGTCTTTGAAACCAAGTAATTCACGATGTCGGCATACCAGGGGGGTTCTCCCGAGATGGAGAAAAGGTGCTCGTCGGGAAATTCATCAGTGATTGGCTTTGGTTCTTCATCCGACACTAGTCGGCTAAGGTGGTCAGCAACAAGATTCTCGGCTCCGCTCTTATCTCTTATCTCCAAGTTGAACTCTTGGAGTAAGAGAATCCACCTTATCAGCCGCGGCTTTGCATCCTTCTTTTTTAGCAAGTACTTCAATGCAGCATGATCTGAAAAGACAATCACTTTAGTGCCTAGCAAATAAGATCTAAACTTTTCTAAAGCAAAAACAACTGCTAGCAACTCTTTCTCGGTAGTCGAGTAGTTGCATTGTGCACTATCAAGTGATCGTGATGCATAGTAAATAACATGAGAGTTCTTACCATCTTTTTGTCCTAATACCGCCCCCACCGCGTGATTGCTAGCATCACACATGATCTTAAACGGCAATTGCCAATTTGGAGGTCGGATGATAGGGGCGGAAGTAAGCATATCCTTTAATAAGTCAAAAGAACTCTTACATACCTCATTGAAGTCAAAGTCTACCTCTTTTTGTAAAAGCTCACAAAGGGGTCGGGTGATCTTCGAGAAGTATTTTATAAAACGCCGATAGAAACCTGCGTGACCAAGAAAAGAACGGACCTCTCTAACACTCGAGGGGTAAGGCAAGGATTTTATGACATCGACCTTTGCCTTGTCAACCTCTATACCCCTTTCTGAGATAACATGACCAAGTATAATGCCTTGATTTACCATAAAGTGACATTTCTCATAATTTAAAACCAAATTAGTTTCAATGCACCTTTTTAAAATTTTGGTCAAGTTATCTAGACATGCACTAAAAGAATCACCATAGACCGTGAAGTCATCCATAAAGACTTCAATGATGTTCTCAACATAATCAGAAAAGATACTCACCATACATCGTTGGAATGTCGCCGGTGCGTTACAAAGACCAAAAGGCATCCTTCGGTAGGCGAATGTACCGAAGGGGCAAGTAAATGTAGTCTTCTCTTGCCACCGGAATCTGATGGAAACCTGAATAACCATCCAGAAAACAATAGTGAGTACGACCGACTAATCTTTCTAACATTTGGTCTATAAAGGGTAAAGGAAAATGATCTTTCCTAGTCGATGCATTAAGTTTACGATAATCAATACAAACTCTCCACCCGTTTTGAACACGGGTGGGCACCAACTCACCTTCAGCATTCTCTACCACAGTAATGCCAGTTTTCTTAGGGACTACCTGGACCGGGCTTACCCACTTGCTGTCGGAGATTGGGTAAATCATGTCGGCATCTAAAAGCTTCAATATCTCCTTCTTGACAACGTCCATCATCGGTGGGTTCAACCTCCGTTGCGCCTCTCGGAATGGCTTGTACTCGTCTTCAAGTAGGATCTTGTGCTGTCATAGTGAGGGACTAAGACCCTTGATGTCGGCGATGGTCCATCCTATTGCCCTCTTGTGCTCTTTCAGAACTCCAACAAGCTCCCCTTCTTCCTTGGGTGATAAGGTAGAGGATATGATCACGGGAAGGGTCTCCTTATCTCCCAAGTAGACGTACTTTAAATGATCTGGCAACGTCTTCAACTCTAACTCGGGTGCCTGTTCAACAGAAGGTAGAAGTCTAGTGTGAGATAAAGGCAATTCAATTTTAGAAACTTCATACCTTGGCTTTGGTGCTCGCCCTTTTTCCATCCAAGACACCAATTCTTCAAAATCATCATCAAGCTTGTACTCTTGGTCAAGCTTTTTCAAGCTCTCGTTGGTTAAGTCTCTGTCTAAGATCGCTTCTAGCACATCATCATTAGATAGATCATACATAGTGTCAGATAATGACTCAATAATATCAACAAAACATAAAGAAGATATGTCACTTGGATATCGCATGGCATCATATATATTAAACTTAATTATCTCGCCATCAAATTCCATAGTCAAATTTCCATCATGAACGTCTATCTTAGTCTTAGAGGTCTTTAAGAATGGTCTACCGAGCAATATCATTCCGGCCTTGGAGGTATTATTATCCTCCATATCTATAACATAAAAATCCGCCGGGAAGACCAACTCGTTCACTTGAACGAGTACATCCTCTAACACCCCTTTAGGATAGACGGTGGACCTATCCGCTAGTTGGATTACCACACCCGTTGGCTTTAGGGGGCCTACATCCAAAGATGAGTATATGGCATATGGCATAACATTGATTGATGCCCCTAAATCCAACATTGCTTGATTGACCGAGACATTGCCTACCTTACATGGTATGGTAAACATGCCTGGGTCATTGCATTTTGGTGGTAATCGCTTTTGCAAGACAGCGGAGACATTTTGGTTCATGCTTATCTTTTCATTACCTTTTAACTTCCTTTTATTAGTGCAAAGCTCTTTTAAAAATTTTGCATATCTGGGCACTTGCTTAATAGCATCTAATAAAGGAATGTTTACCTGAACCTTTCGAAATGTGTCAAGGATCTCTTTCTCTTCGCGCTCCCGCTTAGTCTTCTCGAATCGGCTCGGGAAGGGCGGTGCTTGCACTATCACCTCGGGTGTCTTCTTCTTTGTCTCCTCCTCTTTGACATCCTTCTCACCCGAACTAGATGCCTTGACCTCTAACTCCTCCTCATCATCATGAACCTTCATCTTCTTCTTGTCGACAGTATCTTTAAGCTCTTTTCCGCTCCTCAAAGTGATGGCATTCACGCTGGCCTTCGGATTAGTCTCCGTTTGGGAAGGCAATTTGCCTTTGTTCACCAATTGGCCAACGGTAGCCTGAAGGTCTTGAATGCTCGCTTGTGTATTCTGTGACTCCTGTTGAAGTTTGGCCATGTTAGTAGCTAAAGACTTCACTATATCCTCTAATGACATACCTAAGCTACTAGGCGCTTGAGGTGGCACTTGATGCTGCTGTTGGGCACCCGGTTGGAAGGGTGCCTTCGGTTGGAATTGTTGCTGAGATGGTTGTTGGAAACCAGGTGGTGTTTGAAACTGTTGAGCTTGTTGAAATGGAGCCTTTTGCTGAAACTGCTGACCTTGACCTTGTCCTTGCCTTGGGGCATAGCTTAGATTCGGATGTTGCCTCCAACCGGGGTTGTATGTGCTCGAGAATGGATCATGAGCCCGGTTGTTTGAGTGCTGGAAATTGCCACCACCTATGGCGTTTACTTGCTCTTCTTCTTCATGGAGGGTTGGGCATGCATCGGTTGGATGTGCTACCGATGAGCAAAATCCACATGCCTTCACTTGAGACACATTCCCCATAGCAAGTTGTTTCACAAGGTTAGTTAAATCAGTTATCTTAGTTTCAAGGGATTTAACATGTACCTCACTGGCTCCTCGACCAACGTCACTCCTAACTCCAAACTGCTTGGAGTTTTCTGCCATAGTGTCTATCAGATTCCTTGCTTCAGTTGGCGTCTTGTTCACAATAGCTCCACCGCTCGCGGCATCCATCATCTTCCTCTCCATCGGTAGCAAACCTTCATAGAAATATTGAATTAGTAATTGTTCAGATATACCGTGTTGAGGGCAACTTACACAAAGGCGCTTAAAACGCTCCCAATACTCGTAAAGTGACTCCGTGTCCTTTTGCTTGATCCCGCAAATCTCTCTTCTAAGCCCGGCGGCTTTGGATGCGGGAAAGAACTTGTCTAGGAAAGCTCACGCCATTTGTGGCCATGTTGTGATGGAACCCGACGGTAAGTAGAATAGCCACTCCCTAGCCGCGTCAACTAGGGAGAACGGGAATGCCTTTAGCTTGAGATTCTCAACGGTCGTGCCGTTCGGATTCATTCCCAAGCAGACCATGTGGAACTCGGTCATATGCTTGAACGGGTCTTCATTCGCTAAACCATGGAAACGAGGTAGTAAGTGAATTAAACCAGTTTTGAGTTCGGCACTTACCTCTTCGGCCGGATATGTTATGCAAAGGGGTTGCTCGTCGACATTGGGTGCTGCCCATTCCCTTAAAGTGCGCTCAGCCATATCCTCCTCTTCTCCTTCGGTCTCGGTGCCCGGTTCCTCCTTTTCCGGATGAGGTTTCTCTTCTTCAAAATGCACTTCCTCCTTATCGCTTTCTGAATCGGTAGACAATTCAATATCCTTCCAAATGTTAACCACTGGTGAAGAAGTCGACTCGCCTTGCTTCTTTCGAAGCTTAACTTGTTTCCTTAACTTCTTAGCGGTTTTCTCGATCTCGAGATCTATAGGTAGAGGTGAACCTGCACGAAAAGATCTTGGCATAAACAGTTAAATCTTGCCGAGTCCCCGGCAACGGCGCCAAAAATTTGACGGGTGTCGAGTTCGGGAAATAATAAAGTTTATATAATTAATCCTATTACCGCTAAAACAAAATAAATTGCGATAGTGATAAGTAGGGTCGTCTCCTCAGGGACTCGGTGTTAACCGTAAATCCAAGACGACTTCGCGTGCAAACTCAATAAAAACATTATATAAAAAGGGGGATTTGGATGATTTATAATTAGACTAAGCATGAAAATTTAATTTAAAACTTTGAACAATAATAAAAGAAACTAGCAATGAGCATTAATCGACCAATCGTTTAGATTATGTATCGTGGACTTGATCAAACCATTTCCTCAAAAGATTTCAAATCGGCTTGAATCTCAACACGCGTTAAAATTCTATTTGTTATAAAAATGCGGTTAGTGTGAGACGCCTCAACATCTAACCTCTAATCAACTAATTAAATCCAGTCACGAACTTGGACTTCAATTGTCAATCGCATTAAGTCCAAACAAATACCGAAACTAACCAATAATCCGACGTCGATTATTTAAGTTAGATTACGCTATCCTACAATACACACAATTGACACATTTATCAATCGGGTATTGATTGCTACCGGAAGAAATTCACGAACAATTACGGATTCACAAATCACTTTAGCAATACAAATTTAAGCAAGATAAAGTAAGGGATCCAACTCACAAAATCAAACTTAAATTGAAGAACAAAAATTTCAAGGATTGCGTAATTGAAATCAAATGATTATAAAACCAAATCAAGTCATCAACATAATCAATTTCATAGCCAATTAACTACCCATTGCTAGAAATTGAAAGATTAGCTACACATACATAAAATTAAAGCAACTTACAACTTGAATGAAGTAGAGAAATTGATGACGAACCCTAAAAATACTCCAAAATCGACCAATAATTCTGAAATTCGTATCCTCTCGATGCTCTCTCTTTTTTCGATCGATTTTTGCCGTCCTCCCCTCCTTCGACAGTTAATAGAACCCTTTTTATAGTCCAATTCGAAAACCGCTCGAAAGTTAGAAAAACAGTCGATCGTGACTTGGGACGCGGGTTAAACCCGCGTGAAAACTTGCCCGGTTCATTTTGAAACGAGAGACAGTGGTCACCGCAGGTTTGGGTGCGGGTTGAGGCGCACGAGATACCGCGCGGTGTTCTGGATGGAAAATGATCGAGAGCTGTCGCTGACGTTCTTTACTGAATTTGGGTTGCTGCAGTTGGGCCCT
The DNA here is from genome assembly GCA_954870635.1 of Arctium minus. NCBI lineage: Eukaryota > Viridiplantae > Streptophyta > Magnoliopsida > Asterales > Asteraceae > Arctium > Arctium minus. The sequence goes on along the minus strand of OX941095.1, from coordinate 54,870,077 downwards.
TCTTTCCTTTTTCCACATATGGACTGGGCTACAATTCTTTCTTTTCTTTCGTGGGCTGTAACCTGTAAGACACCAAACAAACAAATCAAGTTTTGTTTTTTTTTCCTTACTACTGCATCACAGAAACCCAAATTGATTTGTTAAAATGTTTTTTTTTTCTTTTTCTATTCACTGCCACTCACGAATCACATTAACAAAACTATAACTCTTTTTTTTTTATATATATTGCAAAAGTTAAAGATTAAACTACTAATTAATTGAGGTATTTTAAGCATCCAACCAATACTAATTGTAGGGTAAATTCGACATAAAAATATAGAAAATTGATGCTTATCAAATTAATTGTGGAGTCTAGGTGTTGAAGTGTACGATGCATATAAGAAGGAACGTTTCCTACTACGAGCCATGATTTTTTGCTCCATAAATGATTTTCCAGCTTATGGGAATTTGTCGGGATACAGCACGAAAGGAGAAAAAGCATGTCCTGTATGTGAAGATGACACATATGCTCTAAGGTTGAGGAATTGTGGAAAACATGTGTACATGGGTCATCGAAGGTATCTTCCAAAGAACCACCACTATCGCAAACTAAAGTCAGTGTTTGATGGGAAAACTGAGTATCGAGTAGCAAGGCAACCATTAGATGGAAGAAATGTATATTATCGAGTTAAAGATCTAGACATTGTGTTTGGGAAAGGTCGTCCAGCTCCTCCAAAAAATATTTGGAAGAAGAAATCTATTTTCTGGGATTTACCATACTGGGAGCAGTTGACCGTTCGACACTGTCTTGATGTAATGCATATCGAAAAAAATGTATGTGACAGCTTGATAGGGTTATTGTTGAACATTCCGGGAAAATCAAAAGACGGAGTTAAAGTTAGAAAGGACATGGTAGAAATGGGGATTCGACCAAAGCTTGCTCCTGTTGATAATGGAAAACGCACGTATCTGCCATCGGCTTGTTATACCTTGTCGAAGGTTGAGAAAACCAGATTCTACCAGTGCTTACATGGTATTAAGGTTCCATCCGGCTATTCTACAAACATTAGGAAATTGGTGTCAATGAAAGACTTGAAGTTGATTGGTATGAAGTCCCACGATTGTCATGTTTTAATGACACATATGATTCCTATTGCGATTCGTGGAATATTTCCATATCGCATCCGTCACACAATTACTAAACTTTGCTTGTTCTTTAACATGATTCATTCGAAAGTGATCGATCCTGAGGTTTTGGATTCATGGGAAAATGATATTATCCTCACTTTATGCCAAATAGAGATGTATTTCCCGCCTTCATTTTTCGATGTGATGGTACACCTGATATCTCATATTGTTCGAGAAATAAAGTTTTGTGGTCCTGTCTTCCTACGATACATGTATCCATTCGAGAGATATATGGGGTTTTTAAAAGGATATGTAAGGAACCGATCCAAACCCGAAGGCAGTATTGTTGAAGGATATGCTTCCGAGGAGGTGATTGATTTCTGCACAGACTATCTGGCCGGTGTGAAAAATGTTGGCATCCTGCAATCTTAACATGAAGGTAGACTTGGAGGGGTTGGGTTAATTGTAATGAAACTTATCACTCCAGATTACGATGAACTACAAAAAGCACATTTTTTCGTCCTACAAAACATGACAACAATTGCTCCCCATGTACATGAGCATATGGCAATGTTGCACCAAATCCACCAATCGAAGAGCGAAAAATGGTTGGTTACTGAGCATAATAAAACATTTTCACAATGGCTGAAAGAAAAAGTGAAACCAAGCTATGGTGGAGAACCAGTTGATCAAGTAGTGGAACATTTGGCATATGGGCCCGTCCATGTCGTCTCAACATACCAAGGATACGATATTAATGGATATACGTTTTATACAAAAAAACAAGATGACAAAAGTACATTGCAAAACAGTGGTGTGACATTAACAGCCACAATGACTGAGTTCTGTAGGGCGAATAATGATGCTAGGTCGAGGATTGCCAAAGATTCGTATTATGGTGTCATTCAAGAAATCTGGGAGCTTGATTACACTTTTTTCAAGATACCTTTGTTCAAGTGTAAATGGGTCGAAAAACAACGAGGTGTTAAAGTCGACAACGATGGTTTCACATTGGTAGATCTTTCCAAGGAGGGTTACTTATCCGAACCATTCATTCTGGCGAAACAAGCCTCACAGGTTTTCTTCGTTGAGGATCTGAAAGATTCTAAATGACACATCGTCCTCCACAGTAAAAGACACATAGTTGGCGTTGAAAATGTTGCCGAAGAAGAAGAATATGACCAGTTCAACGAGCTACCTCCCTTTTTTTATCGGAATTCCCTCCTCAGATCAGCGAATTGATGATAACACTTATTTGAGAACCGACCATGCTGAAGGATTATGGGTCAATGAAACCCATAATACATAATCAAACAAGGTTTGTAAATATTTTCACTTTAATTTCTATTTTATTTTTATCTATAAATTGCTATAAATTTACATTCTCAATATGCTTTACAAAAAAATGTAATAATAATAAAATAATATTTGTAGAAATAGTCAAATAAAATATAGAGGGCGTTTGGATTGTAATAAGTTGTTTTGAATAAGTTAGTCCATATTGACTCATCAACTTATTTGAAACAACTTATGACTTTTTTTGGTTATTTAAATGTATAAGCAATCCCAAACACCCCTAAATAACAACTTATTAGCTTATTACTATAAATTTTTGGTATTACAATAAGTTAATCCAAACACTTTTAATAAAACTGTTTTTTCTCATAAATAAGCACTTTAAAAAAACATAAATTGTTTTAAATAAGCAACCCAAACACGCCTCCTAATAATGATGATCATCTATACTATATTATAAAAGAGACATAAAAAAACTCTTAATTACAACATTATAAGTACAAAATACAATTAATTAAAGCCAATTACTTAATTTACAATTTCATAATGTCTTGGTACAACTTATCCAAGCACAATATCTCACATCATCATCTATTTGTGGAATGAATATTCATTTATTAATATAAATATTTGTTTTTATATTTAATGGATGATTTGAACAATATTATCTACTATTATCAATATTTATTTTTTATATTTATTGGACGATTTGATCAATATTACTATTATCAATATTTATTTTTTATTTTATGATTTGCTCTTAATATGTCTATATCTATATTAGTTATAATCTCATAACTAATATATCTATACTATATTATAAAAACATGCATTGATCTAATAAATATATTTTAATAAAAAATAAAACAGGTAGTTTATCTCATAGTGTTTATCCTATATTATTTCTAATTTGTTATTATTTATTATGTGGAGGCACTAAGCAAAACAAATAGCGAGCGTGCAAAGATGAACAATAACCCACATCACTTGGGGTCACGTGGGTACCTTGGGAAGTATGATGGGTGGGATATTGAGAAAGAAGAAGGCATAATAACGCCTGAGATACACAACATGTTTGACGAGAGGTCAAGACACTTCTTGTTGGGGAGGCGAAAAAAAATGGCCCGCGATGAATACGTCTTACCAAAGCATATTCAAGCCTTAGCTGATGAGCTTGTAAACTATAAATATGTCTTTTAAATATTTTTATCAAATTATTGCCCTTAATTACTTACTTTTATCTTGTTGAACATGACAGATACAAAAAGATAGACAAATTTCTCAGGGAGATGGGGACCCTAATTGGGAGACGATCCATTGGTAGCGGTGTTGGGGCCCGAGCACCCAGGTCGTACCAGGGGTTTCAGACACAAGGTAGGCTTACGTGTTGGCCTAGGAAAGGGAAATAAGAAGAGGAAACAAAAAGATAAAGCAAACCTGGATGCAGAGATTTCTCAAGCAGTTCGTGTAGAAATGCAACAGAAACAAAATGAACGGGAGGAGCGTCGGGAGCAGGAGAAAAGAGAATGGCAGGAGCGTCGGGAGCAGGAGAAAAGAGAATGGGAGCAGGAAAGAAGAGAATGGAGGGAGAATAATCAAAATTTACAACAACAGTTGCAGATGGTTTTGGCAGCACAATTGGGGAGGAATGATGCTAGCCCTGATGGAAGCTCGGGGTTAGTAACACCAATACACATAGAAAGTAAACGCAAGGGATGCCAAGCTCGGTGGCTTTAAACTTACACCCACGGAAAGTCAACTTCAATTGCGAAAGGTCCTTACATTGAAATCCTCATCCAATATCGTATACAAGCACGAAGGACTTACAACCCAATCCGATGCCTATACGTGCCTCGATGTGGACATCTAATCGTGCCATCACCGGACCAATGATGCAATTATAATATGGGGTCATGACTCCCAAACGTAGACCAACGTACAACAAATGCTTATATAACAATCAAGTGTTCCAGTACGTATAAGGATAACCCAAAATATTAGGACAAGGTCCCACATAATGCATCATATAATTTCTATGGAATTCCAATTAAATAATGTGTGTCATATTTCATACCATAAGCCGCCTTTCCAAGTTTTCATCCAAATATTGACATTTACCAATATTTCCCAAACACCCAAATTTCATTTCCAAGATTTAGGTCAAGAAATTGAAGGAGGGTGAACTCCTTATACACAAGTCTCCCAAGTAGTTCAAATATATGTAAGTTCATTACCATAATATCACAATCACACATGAAACCCTAAAACCTTTCAAAGTTAGGTTTATGGTGAAATCCTTTCAAATCAAAGAATGATGAAATAGAAGTGGTTTGTAAGATTTAAATCATGTTTGACATGTATAAAACTTGTGAAAGTAAAAGGGAACTCACCTTATTAGGTTTTGTAAAGAAAACCCAAACCCTAGGAGATAACCACTTGAACTTAATGGCTTTAACAACCTAGGAGAGTGTCATAAGTGATCAATGGAGATGGTAGCTAAGAGCATTTATGAAGAGGGATGTAAAGGATGAATTCTTACCTTAATATTGTAGAGAAAACGACCTAGAAGCCAACCAAAACCAGATAAAATGAAGTAGAAATCGGATCTACCATTTTTATACCCCATCTCCCCGATCGCGATAGTGACACGGCGACAGTGACATTGTCACTGTCGCGGGGCATAATCGCCCGACCCTCACACCCCTCGGTACAAACAGAGCGAGTGTGACACCACGATAGTGACCAAGGCACTATCGCCTGGCACTATCGCGCGGGATGTAACGAGAGTCTCTAATCCCCCGACGATTGTGCCTTCGCGATAGTGACACCCTGTCACTATCGCAAACTTGGTACCGCACCCAAACTTGGCACACGAACAAGCACTCGCGAACTCGATACTACAAATCTTAACTTGAAACTGATTTCATTTAAACAACATGCCCTTGACAAAAGCTTAATCCATTACACAATTTTCAAATTTTCGGGGTGTTACACCTATATATGTGACGCTTCAAATGCAACCTATCCCATTTGTACAACCAATGCTACCCAAATTTAATTGAGATATTTATGGAAATGAAGTGGTTCATTTATCATGATTTAAATATTTATGGAAGATGATTATAGTTCATTAATCATGATCAACACTTTATGTTATGAGACAATTAAGATATATATGAAACCACATATTTACAAGATTAAATATACGATTGAGATTGAATTACAATGATTATACAAATGGAATAGGTTGTATAACAAACACTTATATATGTGTGTGTATATATATATATATATGCGGGTTCATATGAGAACAATATCTATTTAAGAAAACACGAGAACGATCGAATACATACAAAATCATATAAGATTCACATACAAAATCATATATGATTCATTCGATTTTTCTCGCTAAGTCGCGGGCAAAGTCGCCCGTGCCCATTTTTTTGGCCGTTAATGTCGAATCATATATGATTTTGCACATGATTTGCTGCTTTCTCATTTTTTAAATAGTTAGCGTTTTCGTTTGAACCTCTCTCTCTCTCTCTCTCTCTCTCTCTCTTTATATATATATATATATATATATATATATATATATATATAGGCGCAAGATCGTGTGAGAAGTGGACCTGACCCGTTGATCACTTTTAATGAAATGCCCTCCTATGAATTGCGGTTTAGAAGAGAATTGATCTGATGCATCTCATCCTAATGTGTATTCATTTCTCATCCAACAGTTGATAACTACATCTCACGTTACCCTCAACTTTTTCACCAAAACCCAATCATATATATATATATATATATGAGTAAATTACGTTTTTCATCCCTATGGTTTGTTAAAAATTGTGGATTTTCCCTATGGTTTTGAAGTTCCGTTTTTGGTCCATATAATTTACAATTCATTTATATTTTCGTCCCTGAAACCAAATCACTACCTTTAAGTATGAAGGACTTAAATAGAAATGAATTGTAAACCATAAGAATGAAAAAAACAATAAAATTTAAATTATAAGGACAAAAAAGGTAATGAATATGAATCATAGGGATGAAAATCAAAATTTTAAAACTATAAGGACAAAATTAGAAATTTTCAACAAACCATAGGGACTAAAAACGTACTCTATATATAAGGTTGGGTTCCGATGAGAAACGATTATCAACCGTTGGATGAGAAATGAACGCACATTAGAATCAGATGCACCAGATCAATTCACTTCTAAGCCACAATTCATGGGAGAGATTTAGATTAAAAGAGATCAACGGTTTAAATCAACTTCTCACGTTTCTCACCGTTAACTCAACTTCTCACATAATCCTTCACACACACACCCACACATACACACACACCCACATATATATATATATATATATATATATATATATATATATACCGTTGATCATTTTTTATTCTCATGCCCTCTCATGAATTGCGATTTAGAAGGGAATTGATCTGATGCATCTCATTCTAATATGCATCAATTTCTCATCTAACGATTGATAACCACTTCTCACGCTTCTCAAATTAACCTTAACTTCTCATCGGAACTAATCCCTATATATATATATATATAATTGCCATTTTGTAGTATGGTTCGACTGATTTGGTGACTTCATATTAACTAAATCACATATTTGAGAAAATCTTTACGGTTTAGTTTATGATTTGGGAGGTTAAACCTTAAACCATATCACGATCACCCCCTATTATTTGTTAACTTCAAATCAAACCCGATCTGAACCGAGTCACCAACCATACTATTTAAGGCCCAACCGAGCCCTTTGTAATCTAACTCTAGCCCGTGTGCGTGCGTGCGTGTCTGCTATATATATATATACATGATATATATATATAGGCTTGCGTTTTCGGGTCTTTCCGTACCATTCATTGATTGCCTTACCCACTGTTTCTCGTTTCGTCTTCAATTTCTTCTTATCACCTTCAAACTCCCAACACATATCTCGCTTTCACAGATAGATAGATCCCTTCAACCTTTCTACTCCTTAGGTAATCTAATTCTCTTTCACTCACACACAATCATATACTGACTCTATCTATCTATCTATCTATCTATCTATCTATCTATCTATATATGTTTGCTTTTTAAATTTCCACGGGTTAGGGTTTTTCAACTTCCCAAAATCAATAACGTTTGGTTGATAGTTGAATCAGTTGTCCGATGATGCTATTTCAAATTAAGTTTATTTTCTTAACCGGAGGGATTCGGCGTGTGTGTTTAGTTAAAGTAGCAGGTAATGATTTTGTTGTAGCCATTTCAATTGAGAGTGGAACGTAGGTGTTGGCTTTCGTTTATTGTTTACGGTTATATTCTTTTTCTTGTATCAAGTTAAAAAAGTTAGGAATTTTTTAGTGCTGTTGCAAGTTGTATCGAAGGGTATAGGATGTGTTTAGGTTGAATTAGAGATGAATTGCATTGAATTTGTGATGAGTTTTCTGGGAATATGATAGCCATACACGAAATGAAAGGAGGGTTAGTTTTGCGTGATTTAGGTAGGTATATGCATATTGTAAACAACTGTCAAAGATACTTGTTTCTAACTCAATAGCTACATTCTATTGTTACAGCCATATGTTTTAATATACTTAATACTTGGTAAAGATTTAATGCAAGTATACGGTTGTGACTCGGAAAGTAGGGGAAGAATAAGTTGTTTAGGCTGACTAGATTATGTAACGACAAACTTATATGATTAGTTGAGCATATCGACTTGTTTCATCCTCGTGCTCATCGGTTAGTGCATCTTTCGGTATATTGTTTTACTCGGTGAAGTGTACGATGTTGTATTTTACTGGGAAAGAAGTCAAGGATATTATTGTTGTCAGCCAGGTTAAAGAAGTTGATCACATTTGAGGTTATTCCTCATTCGCAGAAATGCTATTATTTAGCTGATGTATTCACAGACGAGATATAGAATGCTTCATATTTAAGATGAACTCTTTCTCGTCGAGTATAAAAAATGCAGCTATTTGGGCATTCAGTTTTGCAATTAAAGATCAACGCATCTGGCCGAGTATAGAGTTTTTTGATCTGGTACTTATAGCATATACCTTATGTCAAACCAATTGGAGTAGTTTGTGCTACTGGTGGCCCTGTGCAGACTGAATATCATATAATGCGGTTCATGGTTATAGCTTGATGCATAGGAAATATCAGGCCCATATACAAAGTGGAACAAGTAAGATTAGCTGGTGTGATTTCTGATGTTCCTGGGATTGCATGCAGGGATGTCAACAAACTGAAGCTATTTGCCAGTAATTTGAAAGTTAATAACAAGGGTTGTGTCATAGTGGTTAAGGCCCTGGGGGATGTAGTGGAATATCCCATTTGCCCGGGGTTCGAATCCAGCGTACACAACAATTGTGGCCACTGAGTTTATCAGGGCTGATTTCTTGCAGTCATTATTTGCCGGGATTAGTCTAGGCATAGCCCTAGGACACCCTTACAAAAAAATAATAACAAGTCTTATGTTCTAAAGTAAAAATAACAGCGGATGTGAAGTTGAATGTATCTATTTGAGAAGATACAATGTACCTTGTAACTATTTCTTCATAATCTAGAATCACTAGAGGAGCATCTAACATGGGCAAGTTAAATAGTTCACCATGGAATAGATAGGAAGGTTCTATGGAAAATGTGGTCAGAAATTCATAATAGAGTCTGACCACAACAACTGAATTGATTATCTTCACTAATAAGGACACTGGATTACCTAGTAGAAAATATCAATCTGAACTGACAAACAAGTGGCATTTGTTTGGGAAGTGGTCACTTATTCGCTAGGCTCTAGAGTCTGGGTCTGTTTGAGGTTCCTTTTGTAGTTCAAAATGTACAATTTGGCCAAACTATCCTTTTTTTTTACTGTTTATACTACTAATTTAGGATGATTATCATTTTACAATAGTGGGTTTTTATTATTGCTTGCTTTCCTTTTTCCATGGCAAGTATATTATGTATGAATATCTTGGAAGAATGAGAGCATTTATTTGGTTATGTACTTGTATGGTTTCATATAACATAATGAGAGCTTGGTTTTATTTAATATGGATTGCTGCAAGCGCTCTGTTAATATTCTAAAGCTTCTTGTATGTTTCTGTAAGTGAACTTTTTCTTTACATGATCTCATTGTTAATTTGTGTTTTGACTTGGTGCTCCAATCTTGCCTTTCTTTTCAGATAATAGGCTATTAAGGCACAGAGAGAGCTTATAAAGCAAATTTTAAGCAAACCATCTTGAAGAAGAAAGGCACTTCGTGAAGGAACTTTTCTGCATGACATTTTGACATTTTTTCAATGTCAGGGTTGCTTAATAATGTACTGCACGTTTCTTATCTAAATCATGCGAAAGTGTTTAAGTAGCTTATCTGAGTGTGTATTTTTGTTTAGTTGTCGTAAGAACTTTTGATGTGTCATGTATGTGGAGTCAAATAAGTCTTAAACTATTTAGAATACCATTTATTGGTATGTTTTTTCCTCATAAAATCTTCTTTGAAGTTTGCTGTCTGTCCTTCCATGCTGAGAGTTTTAGAGGGTGGGGGAGAGCTAGTGTTTTGAGGAGGGGGTCTTTGTTGAAGTAGGCTTACAAGCTGGGAAACCACATGCATGATGCGACTTAGTAAATGGTGAGAAGATCATTCATTTATCCTTAAGGTTGCCACACACCTGGATGCTGATGTACTTGCTTACAGTTTAGCTGCTACTAATGTACTCATGTTCGATTCCTTGTTTGCAATTATGTGAATTGCTTGCTCTTGTTTTGGCCGTCAGACACCAATATATGTTATTTACTTTCTTAGTAATTGTTTTCATGGTATACAATTGTTATACTTTGGTTGCAGTCATCTTTGAACGGATCGGCTTCAAATCTTCAAGATAATACTGCTGGGCGACCATTTTCTACATCTTTTTCTGCTCAATCTGGTGCACCTTCCCCTGTTTTCCAACACAGTGGTGAGTACATTTTACTGATTACTATATCCATTTGCACTTTTGTTCTATTAAATTTACTTAGGAATGTTCTCTGTGCAGGATCTATTCAGGGGCTCCATAACATACATGGCAGTTTCAATGTTCCCAACATGCCAGGCACTCTTGGGTCAAGAAATTCAACAATGGCTAATGTCCCTTCAAGTGGGCTTCAACAACCAAGTGGAAATCTTTCTAGTGGACGGTTTACATCAAATATTCCTGTTGCTCTTTCACAGGTAATTTATATGTCCATTCATGTATGTACTTCATTGTGGTCACATTACAAAAATTTAAGAGCTATAAGCCTATAATTACTTCTTAGATATTATCTTAAATGGAATAATAAAGGAATAAAGAACAAATAAATGAATCATGAAAGCAAGGAAAGTTTTAAGAGCTACACAGTAGGTTTCACCACTCTGAATAGCGAGTAATGTTCTAATAATCTTCTGATATTATTTCCACTTTTGAACAGTTTCTTTCTTCGATGATTTGTAATTTTGCAGATATCTCATGGCAATTCACATGGTCATCCGGGGCTAGCTAATAGAGGCGGCATGGGGGTTGTTGGAAGCCCTGGGTTTAGTAATAGCACTAATGCAGTTGGTGGTTCTATTCCTGGAATTCTCCCCACCTCCGCAACTATCAACAATCGCAATGCTGTTCCTGGGGTTGGTGCGTCTCCGCTTTTAGGAAATTCAGGTCCTCGAATTACGAGCTCAGCCGGAAATATTGTTGGTGGTGGTAGTGTTGGGAGAAGCATAAATCCTGGTGGAGGATTATCAATAGGGGGTCTTTCTTCTCGCTTAAATCTGACTGCTAATAGTGGGTCTGGAAATGTTGGTGTGCAGGGATCCAATAGATTAATGGGTGGTATGCTTCAACAAGGTACATTGCCTTAGTATAATATCTTCTTAATTTAGCTACAGGCTTCTGTTCTGCCACATAATTTATATTTTTTTAGTTTCTATTGTTCATGTGGAACTGCTAGTTTGAACTTCCAAAACTATGTTGTTGACCTATAGATTTGATGGTGCCATATTCAGCAGCAGGCTTTTCTAATTTTATTCATGTTTTGACTTTTTCTTGGAGATGGTGTGATATAGGCAATGCATATTGTTATTTTCTTCTTGGTCACTTAACCATATGCCAATATATGAGGATGAAGAACTATTCTTTAATGGGTACCGTTGCCTTAGAAGTGATAAGAATTGAAACATTCACACACATCTAGTCAGTGACTAGATAATGTCCAGTTGCAATGCTTATGCTCTCTATAACACCTTTCTTGTTTGCCAATTTGATGAAAGAAAAGAAAACAAAATATGTTTCATTTGATCATCTTGTTAACGACAAGATAAATTGCTTTTCTTATATGATGAAACTTTTTGATGCTTTTGATGAGTAATTTTTGTAATGAAAATTGTATTACTCATGCTTTATTTAATCCCTTTCTTGTTTGCTGTTTTTGCTAAAGAAAAACATATTTTTTCTTGATCAGCTTGTTACTGACAAGATAAACTTGCACTCTGTACATTTTTTTAATAAAGAGGATTAACAAAATCAATGCTGAATACTTTCACGCTCATAACCCATATTTGTTCTGAATAGTTGTCTGCTGTTGGGTTGTTTACACACCACGGTTGAGAGGTTTTTTGGAGTTGGGTTCTTGCCTTGTGCCTTGTATGCTTGATAGTTTCCGGTAGTTTTCTATTGTGGTTGTTAAACGTCTAAAACATATATGTTTACTCTTGTGTTTGAGTGTGGGCTTCAACCCATCGACTGAAATAGGTACTATATTTGTCATAAGCATTATTCTTGGCACTCATCTTTGGAGCCATATTTCCCAGTTGTTGCCCACTTCACATTTCTATGCTTGCTTTTACCTTGATTTTTACTTTGCTCGGTCCGTTTCTTTTTTCATTTTATTAATTTTCATGTACTAATCACCATAGCTTCATCCTCTCAGGCTTGGTTTAAATTGAACATCTCAAAATGACTTGTACTAGTCTACAGTCTTCTCTTTAAATGCTCCTTCTGTGATACACTATCTTCATTATGTATCGGATTTCTCATTTTATGACCTGTTTTTAGACTGCATTCAAACTGTCATTCTTCTCTTAATAGATATGAAGGTTGTATGATTTACTGGCATGATGCTCATGTTATGGTAGTGATGATGCTTTGATGCAGCTTCTCCGCAGGTGATGTCTATGTTAGGAAATTCTTATCATTCAGGTGGTCCACTTTCTCAAAATCATGTTCAGGCAGTGAACAGCTTTAACTCTATGGGCATGTTGAATGACATGAACAACAATGATGGCTCCCCATTTGATATAAATGACTTTCCTCAACTAAGTAGCCGTCCTAGTTCCTCTGGAGGGCCCCAAGGACAAATAGGTGAATACATAGAGTCTTAATTTATCTTTGCGTCTAACGTATTTAGTGCTATTTATATATTAAATTTAAACCACAAAATTTCAGGTTCATTGCGAAAACAAGGGCTTGGTGTTAGTCCCATCGTACAGCAAAATCAAGAATTTAGCATCCAGAATGAAGATTTTCCTGCACTACCAGGATTTAAAGGTGATAACACTTTCACATGTGGTCATGCATGCTTCATATTGTTAAAATTTTTCCAGGTTGTCCACCTCTACCAATGATTCTATCCTTTATTATCTGATTCATTTGTTATAGAAGTGCCGATTCACAAAAAGTTGATGTGTAACTTCGTGAGCTGTCAAAAAGTAACAAGTTGCAAATACAAATTGATAGGAAATGAACACAGGGAATACTCAAGGCCAAGGGTTTATTATATTGATTGAAAGGAAAATTACACGGAAACAAAAGGAAATCAGAGAGATGAGCCAAAATGGCTATCTCTACTGCCCAAGCTCTCTAGCCGAAAGAAAATACAAAATAGGTAGGAAAATGCATACACCCTCTTCTAACAGAAAGTTATTATTTATAACTAACCCTTCTCTCCTCATCTCATGCATGTATACTTGATTGGCTATCCACCGTACACCTATCCTCCTTTGTTCTTCCTTCTTACATATACTTTCCAAGGCTTGGGCTTGTGGATTAGATGGGCCCTCTAGTTCAATAGGTTGATCCTCAAGTATTGGACCGTTGCTATCAATGCCGCCCTCGTTAAGATCAGGTTTGAGGCCTGAAGGTGGGAAATTGGCGTAAAATTGCAGGAGCATCCTCCCAAGTGGCATCACCGGCAGTGTTATCCGCCTATTGAATGAGCCATTGCTCAGAGCGGATTCCCTTTATAGTAATTGAACGGGTGGTAAGGCATTTGAGAGGGTGGGGGGAAACTGTGGAGTTCATTTCCATGCCCGGAGGGAGAGAGAGGGTTCGACGGTATGGTTACCAACAACTCGTTTGAGGAGAGAGACATGGAAAATTGGGTGAATACGGACATATAAAGTTGAAGTTTGTAGGCAACCGACCCGATCTTAGCAATAATGGGAAATGGCCCATAATATTAGGCGGCTAGCTTTTGATTAATCCGATGGTCGACTGATTGTTGGCGGTGTGGGCGGAGTGTAAGAAACACCTGATTCCCAACAGCAAAGTCCACATCTCGTCTATGTTTGTCCGCCATAGACTTCATTCGAGCTTGTGCCCGGGTTAAATGATATTTGAGTTGTTTAAGTGCCTCATCACGATCGAATAGATCCTGGGCCACCAAATCACAACTGATTTCTCCGGAATAAATTGTAAGACGGTCGGAGGAGGTCGACCGTATACAATATCAAATGGGGTTGTATTGGTGGACACATGGTAGGCCGTGTTATGCCAAAATTCAGCCCAAGGAAGTCAATAAGACCACATTTTAGGTTGTTCGGCAGCGAAGCACCTGAGATAGGTTTCCAAGCTACGATTGACCACTTTGGTCTGTCCATCGGTTTCAGGGTGGTACGCGGAACTGAACTTGAGATGGCTGCCTTGAAGCGAGAATATCTGCTGTCAAAACTTGTCGAGAAAAAGCGGATCACGGTCACTTAAAACGGTCTTAGGAATACCATGGAGACGGATGATTTTGCGAACAAACACATCGGCGAGGTGACGGGCAGTAATTGGATGTTTTAAGGCGATAAAATGGCAATATTTAGAGAGCCTGTCGACGACCACCAAGATGATGTCGAAACCCTTGGATTTTGGCAGACCCGTGATGAAATCCGAGGAGATGTCATCCCAGATTGTATTTGGGATGGGCAGGGGCCGGAGAAGCCCGACGGGGGCGGTAGTAGCGGACTTATATCGTTGGCAAGTGTCACATGCTTAAACGTATGCCTTGACAGTGTTTGTCATCCTCTACTAGTAGACTTGGGAAGCTAAGCGTCAGTAGGTACGGTAAAAACAGAGTGTCCCCCACTGGACTATTGTGGAAATCGGCCAACAACTTTGGGATCCAATGAGAATCCGCAAGAATCACAAGCTTTCCTTTGTGAAATAGGCGACCGTTAGATACGGAGAATCCCGGGTGCGAACTAGGGTCCTTAGTAAGATCAGAAACCAATTTCTGAAGTTTCGGGTCAGCATCGAATCCTTCCAACAGGAAACTACCCTCCAACCATTGAGGGTATGACAATAAAGTGTTTAGCTCGTTTCCTTCCCCGATACGAGACAAGGCTTCTGCTGCCCTATTGTCTTTGCCTGGTACGTAATGAATGGAAAATTGGTAACCCATAAGCTTGGCGATCCAAATTTGTTGGTCGGTAGTCGTGATGCGCTGGTCAAGCATGTGACGAAGGCTTTTCTGATCAGAAAAGACCGTAAAAAGACCGTAAAGCTGCGCCCCAAGAGGTAAGGCCGCCAATGATGTAGGGCGAGAACGAGAGCCATAATTTTTTTTTCGTAGGCGGACTTGTTAAGATTTTTATCGGATAAGGCCTTACTAAAATAAGCAATCGGCTGTCGGGATTGCACAAGGACAACCCCTAGTCCTCGGCCGGAAGCGTCACATTTGATTTCAAAAACCTTGGAAAAATAAGGTAAGGAAAGTACCGGGGCTGTGATTAAGGCCTGTTTTAATTCATCGAAGGCAGATTGGGCTGTCGGACCCCCATGGAACCCATCACGTTTAGTTAATTTAGTGAGAGGTTTGGCGATCTTCCCGTAATCGCGTAAGAACTTTCTGTAGTAGCCTGTGAGGCCGAGGAAACCGCGGACGACTTTGACAGTTTTGGGAGTAGGCCACTGTTGAATGGCTGAGATTTTGGAGGGATCCATCGATACACCTTTACCATCGATGATATGACCAAGGTACTCGACCGATTGGCGACCAAAACTGCTCTTTTTCTCAGCTGGTGGGTCTGTAATAGCTGTAGGACTTGAGAAAGGAGCTGCAAATGAGAAGTCCAAGAGTGGCTGTAGACTAAAATATCATAAAAAAACGAGTACCCTACGGCGTAATAAAGGGCGAAAAACCTCGTTCATTAAGGTCTGGAAGGTCGCAGGGGCGATGGTTAGCCCAAAGGGCATAACCAAAAACTCATAGTTCCCGTTATGAGTTCGAAACGCAATTTTCTCGATATCGAACTCTCGTACACGCACTTGGTAGAACCCCGACTTTAAATCAGTTTTGGAAAAAAAATTGGGAGCCATGTAGTTCGTCCAATAACTCCTCAATGACCGGAATCGGGTACTTGTCCGGGATAGTGGAGTGGTTTAAAGCTCGATAGTCGATACACATTCGCCATATAGAATCCTTCTTAACCATGATTACGGGGTTGGAATAGGCACTTTGATTTACACGAATGATTCATGTGGCTAACATTTCGTTGACTTGGCGTTGAATCTTGTCGTTATGCAAATGGGGGCAATCGGTAAGGGTGCACACAGATGGGGCCATGGCCATCTTGGAGGTTGATAGCATGTTCGATTGATCGTTCGGGAGGGAGGCCCTGCGGTGATTGGAATAGCAATGAAAAATTGAGCAAAATGGCTTCTAATTGAAGCTGTTGGTCTGTCGTGAGAGTGGGTGTAGAGTCGGCTTTCGCTGTGAGAATGCAATTGCTCATCGAGCCAAATCTTGAAAGAAGATGGCTGGCTAGGTAATGAACTAATCCCCTGCAATTGAACGAGAGTACCCCCAGTGCCAAAAACACCTCAACTGGGTCTTCCAATTGAAAACGAAGTCCCCTATTGTGCCTAACCAGGTGATTCCCAAAAATTCCCAAAATCATATCCAACGATCCCAAATCGTAAACTAAGGCGTCGACAGTGAACGTGAAAGCCCCCAATTGAATTGAAACATCACAACACATTTCAACAATTTTGACTCTGGTCCCGTCACCCAAACTGATGGTGAGCGTACTGGTTGGCCTGACTTCCAACCTCAAAGCGAGGGCCAATTGTCGGGATAGAAAATTGTGGGAGGCCCCACTATCGATCAGAATCAGGGCTGGAATTCCGCGTAACTCACCCATGAGTTTCAACGTTTTCAACGTGGGTAGGGTTTCGGAAGAAGTACCATAAAATTGGAGGGCATTGCACTCTCCGTCGGGAATGTTATTCTCATCCGATGGTTCTTCGATACGACGAATTTCACCGTCCTCATCCACCACTTCGCCGTCGGCCAACAGAAGGACATGTAACTGTCCCTCTGTGCATTTGTGGTGAGGGGAGTACTTTTGTCCGCACCCAAAACAGAGGCGTCGTCAGCGATCGTCCCACTCCTGCTTAGATAGATGGCGAGTATCGGGCGTGCGATTCAGCGTGGTTGAATATTTGGGGTCGTAGGAGAATTAGGAGACGTGTCCAGTATTGGAAACGGGCCTAGTATTTGGATTAGGAGAATTAGAAGAGGAAATGGGCTTATTTGTGTGATGGGTCGGGCTGTATATCCAGGAGTAAGTAGAGGAGGATCCACTAGTCCCATAGGTCGTCTCCCCTTTCACGAGACCCTTTTCTTCTGAAATTGATGTCTTTGTAGCAACGTGACGGGCAAGATTCATGGCTTGGTCGCATGTAGTGGGGTGAAGTGCCCTAACCCAGTTCCGGATATCATGTTGAAGACCCCGAAGAAACATTCTACCGCTTGGTCCTCTGATTGGTTGGGAATTAGAGCAGACAGGGCTTCAAAATTTTCGATGTAAGCATCGATATCCCCTTCCTGATACAGAGACCCCAAAGCTTCGTGTGCATTGTGGTAGCGAGTACCACCAAACCGGGTAAGCAACTTTTCACGGAATTGCTCCCAGGTTGTGTGAGGATGCTTAATGAGGAGGTTGGTGAACCAATTTAACGCTGAACCATCCATACACATTTGAACGAGTTGGAGCTTTTGAGGAGGGGTTTGGTGAACCTGGAAGTAGAGTTCAGCCTTGGCTATCCATCCTCAGGGGTCAACACTGGTAGTTTGATCTTAGGCATGGAGAAGAGAGATGATTCAAAGTGGTTGTGTGTAACGAATTTCCCCAGATTTGGATGCAAAGGTTTACCACTGGAATCGAACACCCCCAATCCCAAGAAATCACCTTCTTCATGATGCAGAGGGGCTGTTTGGCTAACTTCTCGAGAGAATTAGGTAATTCCTTGAGAAGTTCCTTCATGGAAATGATAGAAGCAGAGAGATCACGTACCTCTTTTGCAATGGAGTCGATCTTCTCATCTTGAGCATCGACTCTGGATTGTAACCGGGTGCTGATTTGAGGTTCATCTAATCCAATAACCATGTATACTTGATTGGCTATTCACCGTACACCTGTCCTCCTTTGTTCTTCCTTCTTACATATACTTTCCAAGGCTTGGGCTGTGGATTAGATGGGCCCTCTAGTTCAGTGGGCTGATCCTCAAGTATTGGACCGTTGCTATCACAAATCTACTCTAACCACCCACAACGGTTTTTTTAATCACAATATAGAGTTTTATACCGCTGGCTGAAGTTGTTGCAAGTAGGTGGCTATGTGAAGAACTGGCTTTACGTCTTCTCCAACAAAACCTTACAAAATTTGAGTTACCCGCATGTATTGCCTTCCATGATTACCTACATTTAAACATAGAGCTTGAGCCTTGCTGATAAAAGATGAGACTCCAGCATCGGTTTTGTTCATTTCTTCTCCCAGGCATTTTGTTCAGAGGATTTGTCCTCAGCAATCGTAGAGCATTGTGCAAAAAGAAATGAAGTTATTTGTTGGCAACAATATGTTAAGGGTGCTACCAATAATCTCATATGATTCTGATTCTGACTCTGACACCACCAAGATTTTCCTAGGTCTCTAAGTAACATGCTATTGCTAGGCATACAACAATAATGCCCATACAGTTTGGAGCTGTGTGATGATCATAATTCTGTTGGATGCTTTTTCCCTGATAGCACGGGCATCTTTACCCCACATGTATGGTCTAACAAAATATTAGAATATGCCCACACATGCTGGATCCCAGGGGTTCATATCCTTGTATGCCATTGTTAGTTTATGAGTCATCAGGGGCTGTCAGTCAATCCCATATAATGTATTGACTTTATTGGTTTATCCCCTGATATGTGGGGCAAAGAATGCCAAATAGTTTTTTTTTCCTGTTTTATATAATAACCGTAGTAGTTGAGGCTCAAGAGCATGACAAGTTGATCTATTTATTGGAACCAGTAATGTATAGAGTTAGATTTTGACGCCCGACGTTATTAATTATGTTTTAGATTTTGTGCAGGTGGCAATGCTGATTATCCTATGGATTTGCACCAGAAGGATCAAGTTCATGAAAACAATGTTTCGATGATGCAGTCTCCCCATTTCTCTGTGAGTTAGAAGATACACTTATGATACTGTTGTCTTGTAATGCTGGTGTTTTCTTTTTCTTGAGTCTGCATCTTAACCTCTGTGGTTCATTATGCAGATGGGAAGGTCATCAGGATTCAACCTTGGAGGAACATTTTCATCACATCGTCTACAACCACAAAGCAGCAGTGTATCTTTTTCACCTTCAAATAATCAGGACCTACACCACTTGCATGGTTCAGATATGTTCCAAGGGTCACATTCATCGTATCACTCACAGGTATTATTACTTGCTTCATTTGGTAGTGATATGTAGTCATGGTTGAGCTAGTTATATTCGAGCAGAGGTTAGATCATTTTAAATTCACCCGAATATGCACAATTATGTGGAGCACCCAAGTTATCTCAGTACTTGATATGCAAAGCTGCTGAAGTTGCTCAAAAATATGTAAGTGATTCAGTGTAGGTTAACTTTTTATAGATTACAGTTATCTGTTAATTAGATTGTCCTAGCAAGAAATGTTAAGGCTCAATTAACATCATATGGCTAAAATGGGAATTTCTCATCTTGTTTGCAAATAGCCATAAAGCAAGAAAATTTAAACAAGATCAAAAAGCTACAAACCAATTAAGCAGAAATTTGTTAGTAATTGGTTGATAAAAGCAGTGGTTTTTAGTTATTTCTTCTATTCTTATTCCATGTGTCTACTTAGGGTAAATATTACTAATCCTTCAGTGGCATCGTCAATATATTTAGTGTTAACCACTTCTCTCCCAAAATCTCTTCATATCTCTTTTATCAAATCCTCAAGTCTTTCTATGTTCTCAGCCATTAGCATAACAGAGAGATCATCTGTCTGATAAATGACTGTTATGCTGTCCGAGACTTTTGATTTGAAGAAATGAGAGCAGTAATTGTACCTTTACTTTAGGAGACATGCTTAATCCAGCTGGTTTACAGTTTACTATATCGTGGTCTTGTTGCTGTTTGATAAAACTAAATAAGAAGAACCATTCCACTTTATAGGTGTTTTGCACGAAACAAGTAGAACTTTACCATTTTAACCAGCTAAACTGTTACAAACAAGGTGTTATTGGATAAAACTGAATAACAAATGTTAAAATATTCTCATTGAATAATGAAGTCTACTAAATCAACATAATTGTTTCAGTATGGCTATTGATTTGAAAAGTTTGTTGATATTTGCCATGAAATGCATGCCTTGTTGAGCATCCAAATTGAAAGTAATTCTACTTGCACTACATTAGTGGGACTTGCACAATTGACTTATAATCTTAAAGTAAGCTTAACAAAATTATCTAAAATAATTAATTCAATTAAGTCTGTTACATTTGTTATGGTAATGGTGCTGAGGTTCTCGTTAATGCTGGAGGAGTCTTGAGTTCAGGGTTTTGAATTCCCCAAAATTTCCAATGTTGATCATAGAAAAGTCTAGAAGGTTTAGAATGTAAAAAGTTACAATAATTCGTGCAGGAAATATTGTCCTGAAAATAAAAAAAATGTAAGAAAATATTTGGATAGTTAAGGTAAACAGCGGTCAGATTTAACTTTCTTTTAACAAGCAGCCGGGAGCATTTTAAGTGATTAAGCGGCAGAAACCTGTTTGTCCCTTCTAGTCTGTTACAAATTTTTTTGTTCATAAAAGAAATCTGCAGTGTTAGATATATATATATATACACACATGTATATTATAGTATTGTAATTACTAAGTACTAACTAAACTATCTCAGGGCTGCTTACTGTTTGTAAGAAATTAAATAATTTTTGTCTTGCATTTTTTGTTTTTCAATTGTCTGTTTATAGATGTAAAGATTGCCTTTTCTTAGAGTTGGCTGCCTTTGCAATTGTGATTTAATTAAATGATTGTTTCTGGTTTGATAATAAAATATAATAAAAAATTTCTATTTTGAGTTGGTTTAGGCTGGTGGACCTCCAGGTGTCGGTTTGAGACCTTTGAACTCTCAAAATGCAATTTCTGGAATCGGTTCGTATGACCAACTTATCCAACAGTATTCACCACAACAACAGAATCAATCTCAATTTCGCCTGCAACAGATGTCTGCTGCCGGTCAATCATATAGGGATCAGGGTATGAAGTCGTTGCCGGCCGCTCCAGATCGATTCGGTTTGCTTGGTCTATTGAGCGTAATTAGAATGAGCGACCCTGATTTGACATCTCTTGCACTCGGAATCGATTTGACAACACTCGGGCTAAATTTGAATTCGGCAGAAAATCTTCATCGGACATTTGGTTCTCCATGGTCAGATGAGTCTGTAAAAGGAGATCCAGATTTCACAGTTCCCCAATGTTATCATGCTAAACAAGCACCTGTCCTAAATGTGAGTTGGCTTTATTATTATTCTTTGCAATCAACATCTGTTCCAAAAGTAACCACAACGGTTGTGGCTTACTGGTTAAGGCCCTGGGGGATGTGGTGGAATATCCCATCTGTCCAGGGTTCGAATCCAGGCGCACACAACAATTGTGGCCACAACAATTGTGGCCACAACAATTGTGGCCACAACAATTGTGGCCACCGAGGGTTGATGTCTTACAGTCATAATTTGCCAAGGGATTAGTCTAGGCATAGCCTAGGATACCCTTTCCCCCCAAAAAAAAACATCTGTTCCAAAAGTATTTAAGTTGAAATTTTCTTTTCTCGGTCATGTTACAAAGTTTCAAATTTTTTGTTTTTTTTTATATTAATTTTGTACCCATTTTGACCAATAACCAGTTGGTCTTGTACTGTTTGAGGACGTAGATACCCGTTTACAAAATGTTTCACCAAATGGTTGCGGCAAAGTGGATGGTATTATTGGCACCCATGTTATTAAATGTTACAAGATCTGCAGGTTACCGGTCAAAGTGGATAAAAAATAGGAAATTTGTTACATCGATCGAGAAAAGAAATATTCTTTGTTACACTAAATAGGAACTAATACAAACTCGAAATGCATTTTGCTATTTAATTTGTTGCTGAAATATCTGTTGGAATTGTTTCAGCAACGGTATTTTTCCAAGTTTCAGTTGAACACACTGTTCTACATCTTTTACAGGTAGATTTCTCGTGCCTTTTTAGTCTTTGTTTTTCTGTAATTTATATTTTACTAGCGATTCTAACATAACCCGTTTATGATTTTTGCAGCATGCCTCAAGATGAAGCTCAATTGTACGCTGCAAATGAACTGTAAGTTATCCGATCACATTTGAATCTTATTTTGTTTATGATAGGAGGATGTGGTTTTGTTAAGAGAGGAGGTATGACTGTTGTTTGCAGGCATAACAGAGGTTGGTTCTATCACCGAGATCACCGCTTGTGGTTTATGAGGGCTGCAAACATGGAGCCTCTCGTGAAGACAAATGCATACGAGAGAGGATCGTATATCTGTTTTGACCCAAACACATGGGAAACGATTCGGAAGGTGAGTTTTTGTTCCAAAGTTCATTTAGGAACCAACTATTCATGATGAATATACCTATATTATTCATTATGCATTCTCATTATTCATCATGAATGAATAGAGTAGTTGGTTGTTATGAATCTGCCCCTTGTTTTCTTTTGTGATATTAATTGATTTCTGTGGTTTTGAAATCCTGTCATAAACTGTAATTCTTCAGGATAACTTTGTTGTCTACTATGAGATGGTGGAGAAACGACCAGCATTACCCCAACATTGACAAGTATTTTGAGAGAATTACATGTAAAGTTCCTTTCTTTTGGGTATTTTATTATTATTATTATTATTATTATTATTATTATTATTATTATTATTATTATTATAGTCAGGTTTCAGTTGTAGTTTTAGTAGTAGTATTAGTATTTGGTAATTTATCAATCATTTACGTAGTCAGGAATGTTAATTACTACAGAAACAGTGTTATATATTCCTTTACAACATTTTCTTCTATTGTGGGCAGCAGATTTTGGTGATATTATAAAATGAAACAAATTTTGGTGACCAGAGATTCATATACACAGATACATATATATATATATATATATATAGAGAGAGAGAGAGAGGAGTATCAATCGAGAACAGGGTCAAAATAAGAGAATAAGAAATCCGCCAAATCACATGGGATTACCGAACGCGGCCAATGCAGGGTTGAGTGGACGACTTGGCCCACGACCTCTACGTGAATCACATGTGATTTTACACGTGATTTTAGTGTAAAATTACATGTGATTATGCTGTTTTCGTGTTTTCTCCTATTTGGTTAATGTTCTATGAACTTGACTATATATATATACCAACTACTGCACCAAACTCATGCGTATAATCACATGTGATTATGCATGACCTTGGTCGTTGGTTTGTGTTCTGTAATTGCATGTGATTTTAGTGCAAAATCACATTTGATTTGGCCGTGTGTTCATTGTTTTGACTATTTTCTCGTTTGATACTCCCTCTCTCTATATCTATATAGAGGTGGTGATGGACGGTGGCAGTGGTAGCCGATGGTGGTGGTTATGAGGTCGTGGACGATGGAGGCGGTTGACAGTGGTGGATATGAAGGTGGAGGTGGTGGTTGTGGTTGTGGATGAGGTGGTAGTGTTAACCAAGGTTCTAAATGGCGTGAGGCGTGGCGTGGCGGCGAGGCCAAGCCTCAAGCCTTAGGAGCCACGGCGTTTTCAAGGCGTGACTTATGGTGTCAAATTTCTAATTAATATATAATATTATATATAAAAATGTATGTTTTGTGGTGTTACTCAATAAGTCAATAGTAAGAAGCAAGTTAAATTAGGTTATATATATTAGAAACATGCAAATAAGACATTAAAAACATAAAAAAAATAAAACATTTCATTACGATAACTGCACATTAGGCCATGGCGTGTCATAGGCTTAACGTGGCGTGACACACAAGCCTTAGTGCCATGGCACGCCATGGCGGCTGTGCAGCGAGTTTTTTAGAACAGTGGTGTTAACCGATGGTGGCCGCCAACTGTGGTGGTGGTGACATTAAAGCAAATAGCATATTAGGGTTATGTCAAAAGAGAGTTGATTGGTAATTTGTTAGTTTTGTCTCATATGTCAAACGTAATCTTAGCACTTTCCATGCTTACCAACAATCTTACTTTGTCATTTTAATAATTGAAAATCTTACCTAGTAAACTTTTGGTAACCTACCCTTTAGGCTAAAAAAATGTATCCCTTTGGATTTTGGATTGTCGACCTCCTTACCTGTTATGCTAAAGCCATGAGGTCAAATAACAAAATGGTTATTAAAATCAACATTGTGCATCCATCAAAATGAAACATGGAAACACACAAATCTAACACAAAAGAGGAGGGTTTAGTTTCCAACTGGCTTCTGGGCTTTGTGAAATCATCCTCGAGTACATCACGTTTTTTAGGGGCCAATATTGATACGGTACCATGGATTATATATATATATATATATATATATATATATATATATATATATATATAGGGTTAAGTTCATTTGTTAACCATATTTTTTGTGTTAACTTTATGAACCAATCCAAGCCATTGATCTTGGAAATCAACGGTTGAGATTGAATTTTTTTTAAAAGCCTTATTAAATGTAGAATTGAAGAAAAATGGGGAATGAACTATAGTGATAAGGGTATTTTGGGAAAAAAATCAATGAAATATTATGATTTTATTATCTTTCAATTAATGTTTCTTCCAATTGAATTGTAACCCCCAATTGAATTTATTTTAAAAAATGTAATTTTGAACAAATAATGAGGTGCTCTTGTGTTTGTATTTTAGTGTTCACATATGTTTATCTGAGGTTTGTTATGTCAACATACGCTAGAATACATCATAACGTACAAGTTGATTTCAAGGGTTCATTAGTGTTCATGTTCATTATTTGAAAAAAAATATGGTGCATACTAATGAACACATTCTTCTGGAAAAAACTATGGTGTACATTGTGGTTCATTAGAATTCATTCTTTTGAAAAAACTATGGTGCATACGAATGAACGACTATACGATTAGAGTTCTTTCTTTTACGATTTAAGGAAAATAGCGGAAAATTTTCTGGAAAAATACAACTATACGATTTTATCAAACAAATGAACCGGAAAAACTATAATAATAATGATTTGATTTCAAAATTTTGATGAAAATGGACAAAATTCTACAATTGTAACCTACAATAAAACTATGGAAACTTGAATCTTGTAACTCCCCAATATAATTAATGAAAATGGATTATTTAGAAAATGACTTTTGTACCCTTTTACATTAAATATCAAAATAAATTAAACATCACTTAATCTTGCAATCCTATTGGTTGAGCAAGGTTCATAAAGTTAACAAGAAATGCATGGTTAACAAATGATCCTTGCTCTCTCTCTCTCTCTCTCTCTCTCTCTCTCTCTCTCTCTATATATATATATATATATATATATATATATATATATATATATATATATATAGAAAAGACTTAACTAAAATAATTTTCCACACACAATCTTATAAGGGGTTGCAACGCAGTTATTAGTGTTAAAAACACTAGGTCTGGGCCTCAGCGAGGTTACAGTATATAGGTTGGGAGATCTTGATCGTATGGTGCCAAGTTCCACGGCTATTCCTGTTCATGGAGATTGGAGATTTTCTTCATTATAAGGAAAACCATCATCCCAATTGAAGCTTGAGGAAGGTTCAATTTTGAAATCTTTGTTTTCAGGATTCCAATATCTTGTATAAAGATTATTTATATCCTTAAAAACCTTTCCAACAATTATATATTTAATTTCAGAATTAATAAGGTCAGAAGCTAACAAATAAGTTAGGTTTTTCCTTAGATATTATGAACGAGATATCTCAAAAGCTATATAACAAAAACATCTACAAGAACAATTACAAATTTCTTGATGAGTTTTTGAAATTTTATGAGGACATTGTCCAAATCTATGCATTCCAACCAGAGTAAGACCAATTATTTCCTATATGAAGGCTAAAAAGGCTTCAAACTTAACTTCGTTTTCAATTACAGGATTAAACCAAAATTTTTTATAAATTTTTTTTATATCTTTGAAAACTTTTCCAACTATTAAATATTTAATATCAAGGGTAAACAGATCAGAAGCTAATAAATAGGTAAGATTCTTTCTTAGATGCTCGGAACAAAATATTTCATAATTACTATGACAGAAATATTTACAAGAGCAATTACAAATATTCTGATGGAGTTTGGATAAAGGATGGGGACATTCTCCAGACTTATGCATATAAACAATATATAAGAACAATAATAAAAGATTTCTTTTATGGAGGAAAAGGGATTAGAAAACCAATATATCAGAGGTTGTTTAAAATTCATATTAAATAAATAAATATATGTATTATCTTATAATCAAAATTTAAAGAGATAAGATCTTGTTTTAGGAATAATACCCATTTTGATCACTCTGTTATCACTTTTTAAAAACATTTCTTAAAGAATTCCGAGAAAACTTTATTTTAAAACTTTATTTTAAGAAACTCACCTTTTTGGACTAATTCGTACTTTTTCCCCTAAAACGCCTATCCACGGCTAACAGCGGGTACTGCTTCCGAAGTTAAACATCCTTACGTCTTTTGTTTCAAAAAGATTGTTTTAAATTTTCTAAGAATTAGGAAAGACAATTTTTTAAAATTACAACTAAGACAACTCTTAGCGGTTTGGCTCATTGCCTGACAATTATACCTTTGCCATGTAGGTATGAACTAACAGCGACAAAATATCTTTATGATAAATTTCTCAAGATCTTGTCTTCATAAATAAAGATATAAAAGATAATAACAATATTTAAGTATTTAACATAAATTTCACAACATGAATTGACTTTCTAAGTCTTGAGGCTTTAGCCTGCCA
Organism: Arctium minus; assembly: GCA_954870635.1. Lineage (NCBI taxonomy): Eukaryota > Viridiplantae > Streptophyta > Magnoliopsida > Asterales > Asteraceae > Arctium > Arctium minus. The sequence goes on along the minus strand of OX941095.1, from coordinate 54,843,091 downwards.
TATAGAAATTAAGAACTAACCTTGTATTTATACAGAAGATAATTACAAAGCTTCAAACTGCTACGGATTTACAAGAAGAACTCTTAACTTATCTCTCTACTTTTTCACTCTTATTTTTCAGGTTGAGAATATAACACACTAGAAGGGATGCCAAAAGCTTAAACCAAAGCTACATATTTATAGCAACATAAAGCAAGGATGACTTGTAACCGGAGGCTATGACCGGATAAAAGCCACTAGCTATTAAACAGACAGGACAAACTTCTTTTTAAAAGTAGGAGCATCTTTTGCCGAAAGTAATTGAGATGGGTCCTACCACTTGTCATATTTTTCAAAGATCTTCTAGAAGGGCAACTATCAGTCGTCCACACGTTTTTCCTTTTACAACTGTAGAGGACAGGTGTAAAATTCGAATTCTCAATCAATCAAACTTGCATTTTGTCTCTTTGTGCATGTCTGATTAATTCTTTGAGTTTTTTATTCTTGTAAAAAACAATCCTATCGTCTTCTTTATCAGCATCAAATTCATCATTGAAGAACCTCAAAAATGAATAACATGCAACTGCAGCTCGTATGTAGATCTTGACAGTAGGTGTTTCTCCAAACAAAGAATAATCTTCAGATGACAAAATTTCAGAGTTCCAAAAGAAGTCTGAAAATTGTACATGATAGAACCATAGCTTCACATCATCTATAGTTTGACCAGTAATGAACTGCCAACATGAATTGTGAGGCATCAATTCTTTATCCCAATCTGAAGAGAAAGATTTTGACATTATCTTGATGGCTGAACAACTAGGTTCAGGCTCAGATTTCAAGAATTTGGGTGGTGAAGCAAATATATCCACTGAGATGATGGAATTATCATCATATCTTTTGATAATTGAAATGGCTTGTTTAACCCTTTCTGGAAGCCAATCTATTTGCTTGAGATAAAAAAGGATTAGTCCGCAAAGTAATCCATATTGGAAAAGATCATGAAAACTTATTTTTTCATTTCTAAACATTTGTTCTGAAGCGATTGTGAGATCGATCTGAACAATTCTGAAAAATCTTTTCATTTCATTTTTTGGAACTGGAATTTCTTCCAATTAAACTGAAAATCCTTGAACTGGTGATCGTGATAATATCATCAGCCATTCTTGTAATTTCAGGAATGTTTGAAAGTTGATGTCAGAGAGATCAACTAATTCTTTTTGAAAAAGAAAAACATTCAAGATTTGGTATTAACAAATCTCGAGTATTAAGATCTTCTGAATCTGGCATTATATTCTTGCCTTTCATCTGTGAAGATGAAGAAGATGTCAATAATTTTAAATCCAAAGGAAGTCCTGAATCGGAGTCCGATTTTTCATCTTTAGAAAGATTACTGTTCTCTAAAGAAGGGTCCAAATAATAGTTGAAGCCAACTTTATCGTGAGTAACATGGATACATTCAGAAAAACTGTGAAAGCCCTTCCATCGGGATTGAAAAGGTTTCTGATTTTCAATTTTTGCAGCAACATCTGTCCAATTTTTGTAAATTCCCTTATGAGGTCCATTCATAAGAAGATAACAATAAAATCTTTTTGGACATTGCCTAAGATTATTAAAATTCTGAGCAACCGAGTTAATAATAAAAATTTTCTCATTGGGTTGGTCAGAAATAGTTTTAAGATTCCAAATAGAGTCACAAATAGAAGCTTCTTCATTTGTAAGTCTAGATCTCAGATTAAAAAGGAATTGCTTATCACTGGGATAAGTAGGAATAAACTGTCTTCCAACTAGTAACATATCATCAGTAGCTGGGATGTTCTCGTTCTTGACTACTCTTGATTTAGGCATCCTGCAAAATTTTAAGAAAGAGGATTAAACCTGGAGAGTAAATCAGGAATAACATTTGTTTTTCCTTTGATATGTTCTAAGTTAAACTTAATCCCTTTGCCAATAATGTATTCATTCAATTTTAACCATCTATTGGACAAAAGTTTTGATTCCTTTTTCATATCTGCAAATTTTACTAATGTTTCACAGTCAGTTCTGAGTGTGATTTCCTTCTTTCCTGCTAGAAAGAGTGCAAAAAGATTCACAGGAATTAATAACAACAAAGACTTCAAAGTCTAAAGATGTTAACCTTCCTTTTTCTTTGTAAATACCAGAAGCATATCTACAAAGATGTTCTTCATGGATAGAGGAATATTTAGAGGGTCTTTTTAAAAGAATTCCTCCCCATCCATGTTCAGATCCATCTGTTTGGATAACAAGGTAGTCAAAATCTAGAGGCAAACTCATTTCTGGAAGATTCATAACTAGCTGTTTCAGTCTTTGAACAAGTTTAATATCTTCAGAATTAAAATTCCTTGTTCCTTTTACTGAAGTTTTATTGTATAAAGGTCCAGTATATTTAGAAAGATCCTTGATAAAAGGTCTAGCATAATTTAGAGAACCCAAAAAACCTTGCAGTTGTTTTAAGTTTTCTAACTTATCAGGGTATTCAAGAATTTTTCTCGAAATATGAGGCTGGAGCTTTATCTTACCTTTTCCTATTTCTACACCAAGAAATTCAATATGTTCTCTTAAAAGTTGCATTTTCTTGAGAGAAATAACCATTCCTTTTTTTTCAAAGATTTTAAAAACAATATACAAATGTGCATAGTGTTCATTTTTGTCCTTTGAAAAAACCAAAACATCATCAATATAGACACATGTAAAATTAGATAAATGCATAAAACAATTATCCATTTTTCTTTGAAAAACTTGAGGGGCATTCTTTAAACCAAAAGGCATAACCTTCCATTCAAAGTGTCCTTCACTACATGTAAAAGATGTCCAGGGAATAGAATTAGGGTGCATCTTTACTTGCCAAAATCCAGATTTTAAATCAAATTTTGAAAACCATTTGGCACCTTGGATTTTGTTAAGCAAAACTTATTTTGTGGGAATACAATAGCCATCAATATGGGTATTGTCATTTAATCTTTTATAGTTAAAAATCATTCGTGATTGACCACGGTTTCTTTCAGATTCTTTCTGAACTATAAAAGCTGCAGTCCTATGATATGATTAGAAGTGCTTCTTGTAATTACTCCAAGCTTAAGTAATTGAGAAATATGCATCTTGAACTCATCAATAGTCCAATTATCATATTTGGGCATTCACGTCTTAATTAACAAGTCTGGATTAATTATCTCTAGTTTACAAAAGATTTGATTTCTTTCCCGAAACTTGGTTGGGATTTCACCAATAATTTCATTCTTTTGTAAATGATCCACCATATTTAAAATATCTTCATAAGTAAAAGATTTACTTACAAGTTTTTGGTTTATAATATGGGGTTTTATCAAATTGTATGATAAGTCTAAAAAGGAATAACCTTTAAAAGAGTCATCATTTTCTATTTTCCAAAGTTCATCAAAGTCTGGAAAATCGTTTAAAGTCTTGTCAGGACTAAGAGATGTCAGTTTTTTGTACCACTAGTATTTTCACAAGAACAAGCATCAGGGGTACAAATTATTCTAGGGTTTTGCAATTCTTCATTTTCTTCACTACTACTTCCACCATGCTTTCGAGCGTACTCTGATATTATGGGTGTAAGGATAGTGTTTTGAGAAAAAGGACATAATCATTACACATAGTGAAGGATCTTCCTTTTGCTAGTAAAAAATTTAATCCAAGGATTAAACTTATACCATGTAAGTCTTTTAAAGAATCAACCCAACATACATCTAAAGAATATACATCTGACCAATCTTGGCAATTTGTTTGAAATTGAACAAGAAGATTTTTTAAATAATGATTGGTAGAATGTATAGTTCCTGAAAAAGTAACAGACTTTAAAGGATTCTGTGCTTTTACCAGTTTGCTAAGCAATTCTGGAGGAAGTATAGAGGAGTCTAAAGTTGTTTGAGTTGCTCCTGTATCTATAAAAGCAGGGAGTTGAAACTTCGTTCCGTTAATATTAAGGAGGACAAAAACAAAAATGTTTTTTAAAACCTTTTTGTTGCAAATTATGGGTATAATCGGAGTTATAGCCATACAAGAAGTTGATGGTTCATTAATCTGAATTCCCTTGTTTTTTGGAGGTTTCCAAGAAAAAGGAGGAAGTTCTTTATCAAACTCTTTTTGAGAAAAAATTTGAAAATTAATTTCAAGATTTTCAATACTATTTTCAAGAGTATGAATTCGATCATCAAGTATAGTTAGTCTATCAGACTTCTGTTTAGGAGCATTATATTCTGGAAGAACATAATTATAAACTGAAGATAAACAAGAGTAACATACTTCAATTCTACATAACTCACATCTTAAACGCTTCTCAAGAGAAGGGTACCAAAGACAACTGTAACACTTAGTGTTAGTATTGCCTGTATGGAGTTTCCATTTGTGTGTGCAATCTAAAACCTCAAAATTAACAAAGTTGAAGTTTTAAAATAACTCAACATCTCCTTCGGAAATTCCTAAATTCATAAAAGAATTATGGTAATCATATTTCTGCTGAAGAGGAGTTTGTGATGGTGCAAGCTCATTAACAAATGAATAATCACTTTGTTGTTGGATATCGTGCATATCTTCTATACTAACAATAGAGTATATATTAGAATTAGTCGAGACATCAGAAGTTATGTCAACTAAGTCTTCATTCGTGCAGTTTATCAAATCAACTTTTTGATTAAAAAGGGTTTTCTTTCCAGGGCATTTACTAGATAAATGGCCTTCCTTTCCACAAGCATAGCAAGTGAATTTGCTATAGTTCTTATTATCTTTGTATTTCCTCACATGTTTCTGTTTGTTCAGGGTAGGTTTCCTAGCACTGGACTTTCTAAGATAATAAGCTTTCCTTGGTTTTGCCTTCTTATGATAAACTGGTTTTTTCCTAACAGTTTTACCATAAGTCTGAGGAGTATAGATAGAGGAACAAAATCCTGTATCTTTTTTCTTTAACTCTCTCTGAGTTTGGATCATGGAACATTTAGCTTTAAGGTGATCTATGATAACCTTTGCTCTAACTGTTGCATTATTCCATTGGGCATCAACACCAGGTTGTTCTTGTTTCCACTTAAGCTCAATTTCTCTTCCTAACTCTCCTAGAAGTTTAGTAAAAATTCTGTTGCAAATATTAGCATCATAATAATTACCAGAAATAGTAGCTAAGTGAACAAAATCATTCAAGAAGAAAACAATCTTCTTCCAATCATGTAACTGAAGCTGTTCTAAATCTTGAAGGGCTTCACTTTGTTTTATCATCAGACCAGATAAGGTATCTCCACCATTAATAATTCTAAGAATTACTGATGTAAAATTCTTTATGTTATTTCCTTGAGCAACCAGTTGTGCAAGTGGTCCAGGGAAATGTTTTTTCCAGTCTTCCCATGCAGCAAGTGCAGTTGGTCCAAGATAATTCTCTGCAATTGAGATCATTACCTCAGAGTTTATATCTTTTTCAAGATATTTTGAAGTGTAGTCACGATGCACTTCTTGAGACCAGGTTTCTAAGTATGAATTCCATAACTGGGGATGAATATCAGTGAGGTTTAACAAAGGTGCAAATTGCCAAGTGAACGTTGGGTCAGTTGGTATTCTTCTTCCTTTATTAACATAGCTATGGACTGGTTCATTGTAACATGTATCTTGGTTTCTAGGCGGTCTACCTGTTTCATAACTCATGGTTTCTAATTGTCCAGGTGTAGGGCCAGTAACAGTAGATCCTTCTGCTTCATTCATAAGAGTAAAGTTTATGGATTCTATAGAGTCTGATAAGAAAGAGGCTAAAAGATTTTCATCTTTAGGAGTCATTCTTATATGTTTCAAATCATCTTGATAGATAATTTGTGAGTCAGAAAGTTGTCCTTGCTTCTTAAGGAGAACTTCCATTTCTTCAAGATCATGAGGACTAAGAGTATAATCAAATAATTCTTTAGGATAAAGAATTTTATGATCACAGTCATTCCATCCTGTAGGTTTTATATCCTTGATCTGAATTTGACTTGATTTAGGAGAAGTATATCTAACCAAAAAAGGTTTGATATCATTGGGGTTACTAGAATCAAAGTACTTAGAGTCTTCTTCTAGGGTATCCCATTCATTTCCTAATTCAATGTTCATAAAACTAGTGGAAAATCTACGCAGATCTTCATCAGTAGTTTTTTTTTCTTCATCATTTAATCCAGAAGATGAAGCATTGTCTGTGTAGTTTCTAAATCTCAGGGATTTAGATCCACTTGAATTGGTATAAGAGACATAACTAGTGGGGGTAATGGTAGTAGGTTCTCTATGAAATGGAATAGTCCATTCGCTACCTGCAATAGTCTGAGAATCAATCTGGGCTGGAGGTATCATTTGTATTCCTCTAGAAGGCACAATTTGTATAATAGAATCAATATCCACATTATACTGATTTCCAGTAGATCCAGTTAACCTTCCTAGAAATATTATTTCTATGGCCAGATTTCTACCAAGAAAACTTTCATACCCAAGTGTTTGAATCTGTAAAGTGACATGTCTACATAAATCATTCACACTTAATGAAAAGTTTTGGGGGACAATATAAGCAACGCCTATATTTTTGTTCAAGTCTATCTCCATGGTTCCTATTATAGCTTGATCAAGATTAGAAAATCTATTGTCAATCAAAACTACAAGGGCTTTTGTTCCTAAACCAATTCTATGGAGTCCTTTAACTGCAATAGTTAAAAGTCCAAAATGTAAAGTGGTTTGGTTTGCATTTCTTAATCTAAGGCTAGCTTCTCTAGTCATCAGATTAAGGGTAATTACTCTTCCTTGAGGAACAGAAAGATTTTGTAAACTATGGCGTCTAAAGAGACCAGTGTTTCTTTCAAAAATCCCAGTAGCATATAATCTGATGGGATTAAAGGCTTCTAGTTAATTATTGTTAAGAAGTTGTTCACTTCTGTCAACATTAATCATATCTTCAAGTCTAGAATTAGATCTTGAGGATCTCCTAGAGAAAAGTCTTCCTAGAGTACTGAAATGTAGTCTAGTATCTTGTCCAACCAATTGAGCTCTGTTATCAACAGATTCATTTTCTTGTAAAGTCCTAGAACGACCAAGAAAAGGAGTTCTACTTGCCATTGATTTTATAAACAAGAAAATTGGTTTTGACTTTAGGGTCACCGCTTTTTTCAAAAGTTGTTGAAAGTTTTGAAAATTGATCCGCAAGCTTATCAATATCAGAAGATTTTGGAATTTCTTTAAGAGAAATTTTATCAATCTTGTGATGAAGAGCAACTAAAAGAGCAATAATTGTGTTGTTTTGAGAAACAAGCAATTTGTTTGAATCAGAAATGATACCACTTGTATCACTATATCCTGGAGATTTGTATAAAGATTTATCACAAAAACTTGAAGCTTCTTCAAGGATTTTTCCTTCAAACTTAAAGTTCATTTAATTGAGAACCAACTTCTCAATTTGTTTTAAATGAAGTTTAATTTCTTCAACTGCTCTTGATAGTTTTCAAAATTTTCAAAAACTTTGTCTTTTGAAATAGAATTTTTTGGATTTAAGTCTTTCTGACTTATAATCAATAAATTGTATTTCTTTTCAAAACAAACAAGTTTTTCTTCAAACAGAGAAAAAGTTGTTTTAATGTATTCTAATTTGTTTTCCAAATCATGAATAACTTTGTTTTTCTTGAGCATAGAATCATGAATAGATTTCCAGTGGCTGGTGTTCTTATTCTGATTATATTCAAGATTTTTTTCCAAAATTAACAATTAAATCTACAATACTGTTAAGCTGACTTTTTTCACTGTGAAAGAGATGTTTGTTTGTTTCTTTGAAAAAGGAACATTTAAAACGATGCTCATCAGAGGAGATAACAGTTCTACTAACTTGAGATATTTTTAGATTTAAATATTCTATACTATTTATAAAAACTAAAAACAAGCAAATAAGTAAAAGCAAATAATTACAAGTACTAATACCAAGAAATAATAAAATGCATATAATATAATTAAACAAAATAAAAGGCTTTGATACCAAAGAGAAAGAGGGTATATAGAAAAGACTTAACTAAAAGAATTTTCCATACACAATCTTATAAGGGGCTGCAACGCAGTTACTAGTGTATAAAATACACTAAGTCTGGGCCTCAGCGAGGTTAAGGTATAGACTGGAAGATCTTGATCGTATAGTGCCAAGTTCCACTGCTATTCCTTTTCAGTGGGATTGGAGATTTTCTTCATTAAAAACAAGAAAATAAGTACAAGCAAATAATTACAAGTACTAATACCAAGAAATAATAAAATGCATATAATACAATTAAACAAAATAAAAGGCTCTGATACCAAAGAGAAAGAGGGTATATATAAAAGACTTAACTAAAAGAATTTTCCATACACAATCTTATAAGGGGCCGCAACACAGTTATTAGTGTTAAAAACACTAGGTCTGGGCCTCAGCGAGGTTACAGTATATAGGCTGGGAGATCTTGATCGTATGGTGCCAAGTTCCACGACTATTCCTGTTCATGGAGATTGGAGATTTTCTTCATTATAAGGAAAATCATCATCCCAATTGAAGCTTGAGGAAGGTTCAATTTTGAAATCTTTATTTTCAGGATTCCAATATCTTGTATAAAGATTATTTATATCCTTAAAAACCTTTCCAACAATTATATATTTAATTTCAGAATTAATAAGGTCAGAAGCTAACAAATAAGTTAGGTTTTTCCTTAGATATTCTGAACCAGAGATCTCAAAAGCTATATAACAAAAACATCTACAAGAACAATTACAAATTTCTTGATGACTTTGGATAAAGGATGGGGACATTCTCCAGACTTATGCATATAAACAATATATAAGAACAATAATAAAAGATTTATTTTATGGAGGAAAAGGGATTAGAAAACCAATATATCAGAGGTTGTTTAAAATTCATATTAAATAAATAAATATATGTATTATCTTATAATCAAAATTTAAAGAGATAAGATCTTGTTTTTGGAATATCATAATACCCATTTTGATCACTCTGTTATCACTTTTTAAAAACATTTCTTAAAGAATTCCGAGAAAACTTTATTTTAAGAAACTCACCTTTTTGGACAAATTCGTACTTTTCCCCTAAAACGCCTATCCTCACGGCTAACTACTGCTTCCGAAGTTAAACTTCCTTACGTCTTTTGTTTCAAAAATATTGTTTTAAATTTTCTAAGAATTAGGAAAGACAATTTTGTAAAATTACAACTAAGACAACTCTTAGAGGTTTGGCTCATTGCCTAGCAATTATACCTTTGCCATGTAGGTATGAACTAACAGCGACAAAATATCTTTATGATAAATTTCTCAAGATCTTGTCTTCATAAATAAAGATATAAAAGATAATAACAATATTTAAGTATTTAACATAAATTTCACAACATGAATTGGCTTTCTAAGTCTTGAGGCTTTAGCCTGCCATATAGAAATTAAGAACTAACCTTGTATTTATACAGAAGATAATTACAAAGCTTCAAACTGCTCCGGATTTACAAGAAGAACTCTTAACTTATCTCTCTACTTTCTCACTCTTATTTTTCAGGTTGAGAATATAGCACACTAGAAGGGATGCCAAAAGCTTAAACCAAAGCTACATATTTATAGCAACATAAAGCAAGGATGACTTGTAACCAGAGGCTATGACCGGATAAAAGCCACTAGCTATTAGACAGGACAAACTTCTTTTTAAAAGTAGGAGCATCTTTTGCCGAAAGTAATTGAGATGGGTCCTACCACTTGTCATATTTTTCAAAGATCTTCTAGAAGGGCAAATATCAGCCGTCCACGCGTTTTTCCTTTTACATCTGTAGAGGACAGGTGTAAAATTCGAATTCTCAATCAATCAAACTTGCATTTTGTCTCATTGTGCATGTCTGATTAATTCTTTGAGTTTTTTATTCTTGTAAAAAACAATCCTATCGTCTTCTTTATCAGCATCAAATTCATGATTGAAGAACCTCAAAAATGAATAACATGCAACTGCAGCTGGTATGTAGATCTTGACAGTAGGTGTTTCTCCAAACAAAGAATAATCTTCAGATGACAAAATTTCAGAGTTCCAAAAGAAGTCTGAAAATTGTACATGATAGAACCATAGCTTCACATCATCTATAGTTTGACCAGTAAGGAACTGCCAGCATGAATTATGAGGCATCAATTCTTTATCCCAAGTAATGAACTGCAGGCAGTTCATTACTGGTCAAACTATAGATGATGTGACGCTATGGTTCTATCATGTACAATTTTCAGACTTCTTTTGGAACTCTGAAATTTTGTCATCTGAAGATTATTCTTTGTTTGGAGAAACACCTACTGTCAAGATCTACATACCAGCTGCAGTTGCATGTTATTCATTTTTGAGGTTCTTCAATCATGAATTTGATGCTGATAAAGAAGACGATAGGATTGTTTTTTACAAGAATAAAAAACTCAAAGAATTAATCAGACATGCACAAAGAGACAAAATGCAAGTTTGATTGATTGAGAATTCAAATTTTACACCTGTCCTCTACAGTTGTAAAAGGAAAAACGCGTGGACGGCTGATATTTGCCCTTCTAGAAGATCTTTGAAAAATATGACAAGTGGTAGGACCCATCTCAATAACTTTTGGCAAAAGATGCTACTACTTTTAAAAAGAAGTTTGTCATGTCTGTTTAATAGCTAGTGGCTTTTATCCGGTCATAGCCTCCGGTTACAAGTCATCCTTGCTTTATGTTGCTATAAATATGTAGCTTTGGTTTAAGCTTTTGGCATCACTTCTAGTGTATTATATTCTCAACCTGAAAAATAAGAGTGAGAAAGTAGAGAGATAAGTTAAGAGTTCTTGTTGTAAATCCGTAGCAGTTTGAAGCTTTGTAATTATCTTCTGTATAAATACAAGGTTAGTTCTTAATTTCTATATGGCAGGCTAAAGCCTCAAGACTTAGAAAGCCAATTAATGTTGTGAAATTTATGTTAAATACTTAAATATTGTTATTATCTTTTATATCTTTATTTATGAAGACAAGATCTTGAGAAATTTATCATAAAGATATTTTGTCGCTGTTAGTTCATACCTACATGGCAAAGGTATAATTGCCAGACAATGAGCCAAACCTCTAAGAGTTGTCTTAGTTGTAATTTTAAAAAATTGTCTTTCCTAATTCTTAGAAAATTTAAAACAATCTTTTTGAAACAAAAGACGTAAGGATGTTTAACTTCGGAAGCAGTACCCGCTGTTAGCCGTGGATAGGCGTTTTAGGGGAAAAAGTACGAATTAGTCCAAAAAGGTGAGTTTCTTAAGAGAAAGTTTTAAAATAAAGTTTTCTCGGAATTCTTTAAGAAATGTTTTTAAAAAGTGATAACAGAGTGATCAAAATGGGTATTATGATATTCCTAAAACAAGATCTTATCTCTTTAAATTTTGATTATAAGATAATACATATATTTATTTATTTAATATGAATTTTAAACAACCTCTGATATATTGGTTTTCTAAACCCTTTTCCTCCATAAAAGAAATCTTTTATTATTGTTCTTATATATTGTTTATATGCATAAGTCTGGAATATGTTCCCATCCTTTATCCAAACTCCATCAAGATATATGTAATTGCTCTTGTAAATGTTTCTGTCATAGTAATTATGAAATATTTTGTTCCGAGCATCTAAGAAAGAATCTTACCTATTTATTAGCTTCTGATCTGTTTACCCTTGATATTAAATATTTAATAGTTGGACAAGTTTTCAAAGATATAAATAATTTTTATAAATTTTTTTGGTTTAATCCTGTAATTGAAAACGAAGTTAAGTTTGAAGCCTTTTTAGCCTTCATAGGAAATAATTGGTCTTATTCTGGTTGGAATGCATAGATTTGGACCATGTCCTCATAAAATTTCAAAAACTCATCAAGAAATTTGTAATTGTGCTTGTAGATGTTTTTGTTATATAGCTTTTGAGATCTCTCGTTCAGAATATCTAAGGAAAAACCTAACTTATTTGTTAGCTTCTGACCTTACTAATTCTGAAATTAAATATATAATTGTTGGAAATGTTTTTAAGGATATAAATAATCTTTATACAAGATATTGGAATCCTGAAAACAAAGATTTCAAAATTGAACCTTCCTCAAGCTTCAATTGGGATGATGATTTTCCTTATAATGAAGAAAATCTCCAATCCCCCTGAAAAGGAATAGTAGTGGAACTTGGTACTATACGATCAAGATCTCTCAGTCTATACCTTAACCTCGCTGAGGCCCAGACTTAGTGTATTTTATACACTAGTAACTGCGTTGCAGCCACTTATAAGATTGTGTATGGAAAATTCTTTTAGTTAAGTCTTTTCTATATACCCTCTTTCCATATACCCTCTTATATAGAAAAGACTTAACTAAAAGAATTTTCCATACACAATCTTATAAGGGGCTGCAACGCAGCTACTAGTGTATAAAATACACTAAGTCTGGGCCTCAGCGAGGTTAAGGTATAGACTGGGAGATCTTGATCGTATAGTGCCAAGTTCCACTGCTATTCCTTTTCAGGAGGATTGGAGATTTTCTTCATTATAAGGAAAATCATCAGTCCAATTGAAACTTGAAGAAGGTTCAATTTTAAAGTCATTGTTTTCTGGATTCCAATATCTTATGTAAAGATTGTTTATATCCTTAAAAACTTTTCCAACAATTATATATTTTATTTCAGAATCAAGAAGGTCAGAAGCTAACAAGTAAGTTAGGTTTTTCCTCAAATATTCTGAACGAGAGATTTCAAAAGTCACATAACAAAAACATCTGCAAGGACAATTGGAAATTTCCTGGTGAACTTTTTGAATTTTATGAGGACAAGATCCAAATCTATGCATAATAATAATAAGTCTTAGTCAGACCAACCAGAGTAAGACCAATTATTTCCAATGAAGGCTAAAAAGGCTTCAAACTTGACTTCATTTTCAATTACAAGATTAAACCAAAATTTTTTATATAATCTTTTTATATCTTTGAAAACTTTACCAACTATTAAATACTTAATATCAAGAGTAAACAGATCAGAAGCTAAAAGATAGGTAAGATTCTTTTTCAGATGTCTTGAACATAATATTTCATAATTACTATGACAGAAACATTTACAAGAGCAATTACATATATCTTGATGGAGTTTGGATAAAGGATGGGAACATATTCCATTTTCATGCCACTCTAAACTCATGTATATAAGCAAGAAATAACAAGAATAATAATAAAAGATTTCTTTTATGGAAGGAAAGGGGTTAGAAAACCAATATATCAGAGGTTGTTTAAAATTCATATCAAATAAATAAATATATGTATTATCTTATAATCAAAATTTAAAGAGATAAGATATTGTTTTAGGAATATCATAACACCCATTTTTATCACTCTGTGATCACTTTTTAAAAACATTTCTTAAAGAATTCCGAGAAAACTTTGGTTTAAAACTTTCTTTCAAAAAACTCACCTTTTTGGACTAATTCGTACTTTCTTCCCCTAAAACGCCTATCCACGGCTAACAGCGGGTACTGCTTCCGAAGTTAAACATCCTTACGTCTTTTGTTTCAAAAAGATTGTTTTAAATTTTCTAAGAATTAGGAAAGACAATTTTTTAAAATTACAACTAAGACAACTCTTAGAGGTTTGGCTCATTGCCTGACAATTATACCTTTGCCATGTAGGTATGAACTAACAGCGACAAAATATCTTTATTATAAATTTCTCAAGATCTTGTCTTCATAAATAAAGATATAAAAGATAATAACAATATTTAAGTATTTAACATAAATTTCACAACATGAATTGCCTTTCTAAGTTTTGAGGCTTTAGCCTGCCATATAGAAATTAAGAACTAACCTTGTATTTATACAGAAGATAATTACAAAGCTTCAAACTGCTACGGATTTACAAGAAGAACTCTTAACTTATCTCTCTACTTTCTCACTCTTATTTTTCAGGTTGAGAATATAGCACACTAGAAGGGATGCCAAAAGCTTAAACCAAAGACACATATTTATAGCAACATAAAGCAAGGATGACTTGTAACCGGAGGCTATGACCGGATAAAAGCCACTAGCTATTAGACAGGACAAACTTCTTTTTAAAAGTAGGAGCATCTTTTGCCGAAAGTAATTGAGATGGGTCCTACCACTTGTCATATTTTTCAAAGATCTTCTAGAAGGGCAAATATCAGCCGTCCACGCGTTTTTCCTTTTACAGCTGTAGAGGACAGGTGTAAAATTCGAATTCTCAATCAATCAAACTTGCATTTTGTCTCTTTGTGAATGTCTGATTAATTCTTTGAGTTTTTTATTCTTGTAAAAAAGAATCCTATCGTCTTCTTTATCAGCATCAAATTCATCATTGAAGAACCTCAAAAATGAATAACATGCAACTACAGCTGGTATGTAGATCTTGACAGTAGGTGTTTATCCAAACAAAGAATAATCTTCAGATGACAAAATTTTAGAGTTCCAAAAGAAGTTTGAAAATTGTACATGATAGAACCATAGCTTCACATCATCTATAGTTTGACCAGTAATGAACTGCCAGCATGAATTGTGAGGCATCAATTCTTTATCCCAATCTGAAGAGAAATATTTTGACATTATCTTGATGGCTGAACAACTAGGTTCAGGCTCAGATTTCCAGAATTTGGGTGGTGAAGCAAATATATCCACTGAGATGATGGAATTATCATCATATCTTTTGATAATTGAAATGGCTTGTTTAACCCTTTCAGGAAGCTAATCTATTTGCTTGAGATCAAAAAGGATTAGTCCACAAAGTAATCCATATTTGAAAAGATCATGAAAACTTATTTTTTCATTTCTAAACATTTGTTCTGAAGCGATTGTGAGATCGATCTGAACAGTTCTAAAAAATCTTTTCATTTCATTTTTTGGAACTGGAATTTCTTCCAATTGAACTGAAAATCCTTGAACAGGTGATCGTGGTAATATCATCAACCATTCTTGTAATTTCAGGAATGATTGAAAGTTGATGTCAGAGAGATCAACTAATTCTTTTAAAAAAGAAAAACATTCAAGATTTGGTATTAACAAATCTCGAGTATTAAGATCTTCTGAATCTGGCATTATATTCTTGCCTTTCATCTGTGAAGATGAAGAAGATGTCAATAATTTTAAATCTAAAGGGAGTCCTGAATCGGAGTCCGATTTTTCATCTTTAGAAAGATTACTGTTCTCTAAAGAAGGGTCCAAATAATAGTTGAAGCCAACTTTATCGTGAGTAACTTGGATACATTCAGAAAAACTGTGAAAGCCCTTCCATAGGGATTGAAGAGGTTTATGATTTTCAATTTTTGCAGCAACAATTGTCCAAATTTTGTAAATTCCTTTATGAGGTCCATTCATAAGAAGATAACAATAAATTTTTTTTGGACATTGCCTAAGATTATTAAAATTCTGAGCAACCGAGTTAATAATAAAAATTTTCTCATTGGTTTGGTCAGAAATAGTTTTAAGATTCCAAATAGAGTCACAAATAGAGTCACAAATAGAAGCTTCTTCATTTGTAAGTCTATATCTCAGATTAAAAAGGAATTGCTTATCACTGGGATACCCTTGGTCAGATACAAGACAGTATGACTCTAAACACAGTATTTGACCAAGCCCTATAAATACAATGATTACTATAAAATCAAACCTAACAATCTCCCATTTAGTAATCATTGGCGCTTTGGTCTTCAAAAATTATCTTCTATATCAGCACGGACCAACAAAGCGACTTTTAGAAGCTTTCTGACTTTTAAGAAAAATTTATTCTCAGCATCTTTCAGAAAAAGATGTCTTTACTGTCTTGAGCTCTAGACAATACACCTCTTTTGAATGATCTTGAATGAACTGTGGTGTTCGGAGCATAAACAGCAAAAGAATTTGTTGTAGCTGAAAGAATAAAATCTTTGAGCGAATCTTGATCAGCAGATAAACTTTTGAGCTCTTTGTCTCTTAAACTTCTCCTTGACTTCTCCCCCTTATGACCTTGATGATCTTGATCAACTTGGTCATGTAAATGTTGGAGACGAGACAACATAAGATCTGTAAAAACAAAGAAACAGAGAAAAACAGGGAGGTTTGCGTTTCATGAAGGGAGCGCAAAGCAAAGTTTTCGGTTCAAGAAGGATACGCAAAGCAAGGTTTGCGTTTCACGAAGGAAGCGCAAAACGAAGTTTGCGTGTCATGCTGGATGCGCAAATCTGACTTAGAAAAAGTTTACCTTTTGAAACCCTTTGACTCCCCTTACACAAATGCACTGGATATGACAATTCGAGTTAGCATTCATAAAGGAAAATCAGATACTCCCCCTAAAAAACAGATATAATCATTGAAAAATATTCTCTTTGTTCACTCCCCCTTGAAAAATGCATAAACCCATTAAAATATATTTATGAGAACACAATGATCATATATTAATGTAGAAAGAAAAACATACTGAATGTAAATTTTGAAACAACTAAACATATAAAATTTTAAACACTAAACAAATTAAATTCTACAGAGTAAAATATCACAGATTTATCAATCATTTGAAATCAAACATATGTTGTTGGATACAAGAACAAGTTTTATTGCATATCAAGTTAAAACATGTTCAGTTTCAAAAACTTCCATCAATCTATTCAGTGTGCTCATATGTGAATCTTCGATTATCTTCAAGAAAATGCAATTCTAAAAATATTATAGAGAACTTTGCATGTACTCACACTAAGCCATCAAGAATTAAGATATTCACAAATTTACAGATTTATCGCAACTCAAACATATCACCAAGTATCATGAGATGTGTGCTCATTGGCATCTTTTAGCATTGTGCACATTGGCATCTTAACATGAGTGTGCTCTTTGGCATCTTTTAAGCGCGTGCACTTTGGCATCTTTTGATCAAAAAGTTTATTAAGTAAAGAACATGCCGTAAACGTAACTTTCTATCTGACCCTATTGCAGGATTTGGGTCAGCCGCTCCCAGACCAGTTGGCCTTAGGGGACTAGGTGTCAAGCACCCCTTGGAACTTACTCTCCCAGATCAGAAAGGCTACATCGACATATCCTAAACCCATTCATACCAGTAGAACATGACTTTCGATCTGATTCTATAGAAGGATTTCTGTTCGATCACTCCCAGACCAAATGACCTTAGGGGACCAGATGACAAGCATCCCGAGGAACTTACTTTCCCAAACCAGAAAGGTCACAGGTACAAACTTTTAAACTCAGAGATTTCTGTATTTTAAGAATTTATTATTCATCTCAATCACTTAGATCAATGTCTAAATGCTTAGCCCATATTTTCATTCCGATCTAAAATTCTGATTATTTAGGTAGTCAAAGCAAAGTAAACTATAAAAATTCCGAATCACACAACTTTAAAGCAGTAATAAAAGTTTCAAACATGTTGCTGACTTTTCGACTTTTGTAAGACTTGAAATTTGATCATATAAAAACTTTAATATAAACAAAAGAACTTGAAAGTTTATCCTAGACACATATTGTCAGGATCGAATTCTTAACAAGAAATAATTCTCAGAAACAATATCAAAGAAGTTTGCGGAATAACACTTTGATATTCAATGAAACAGTAAATCAACACAGTAAATATAAATAACAAACTGTAAACTTGTATTGAATGCTTTGAAGTTACAAGATTACACACTCAACCTCAATATTGATGAACAGGCTCACCAATACGAATTCTACTTCTCTAGAATTAGGATCTATGCCTTGAGGTTGATTTTCTCTCTAGAACTAACACTTAGAATGAATTAATTAATCTATTCTATCAAATCTATACATATACTGAATACAAAGATAATTACAAGAAATAAAAATATCTTCAGTATATCTTCCATGTATATCTCTAAGCTTCCATGTATATCTTCAGATTGTCCAGCTGTTATTCTTTTCATTCGGATCTTCAAGTCATAAGCAGCACTAACTATGCTCAGCAGCATTAATTCCTTCTAGCAGCATTAACTACCAAGCAGCACTAACCACTAGCAGTACTAACTAGCTAAGCAGTACTAACTTTGTTCAAGCAGCACTAACTTTGACTAGCAGTATTAACCACTAGCAGTAGTAACACTCAGCAGTATTAACCTTTAAGTCTTCTAGCAGTAGTAACTTTGAACCAGCAGCATTAACCATACTTGATGAATTCTTCAGTTCCCAACAATCTCCCCCTAACTTGACTTTTAGAAAGAGAAGTCAAGTTCTTCAAATTTTCTTCAAGATGCTCCCAAAACTCTATCATGGCTTAAATTCCAGTGTTTGCATTCAATCCCAAACTCTGATTAATTGTTCTTTGAATCAAGTATTTAGCCATTTCTGAATCTGGAACACATCTTAACTTTTTCTTCAGCATGGCATGAAGCTTCAATCTGCTATGATTGTACACTCTATCCACTAGAAAGTATTCAGTGTGATTTAAATCCAAAGTCACTGTATATACTCCACTAATTTCATATAGAGTCCAACTGTTGACTGTCTTGAATACATTCTTGATCACATGCTCTACTTCTTCAGGTTTGAACATCATACACAGATACTCCATTACCAGTTTTGTAATTGAAATCCCTGGAACCTTCAGTATATCTGCATACAACTTCATTCCTATCTCAAACATCTCTTCAAGATCTGACCTAGAGCATGTTCTTACTATCTTTGCCCAAGTATTGAACACCTCATACTTTTCATCCTTCCTTTTTAGCCTTATGTATTCCTTTCCATCCACTGTCAATGTATCCCAGAGAATGACCTCAGGAGGCTTAACTCCTACAGGTTCTGCTGAAATTGGTTCAGGCACTTTGTCCATCACTACCATATACAAATTTACATCATCTGTGTTTGCTTGCTCTTTCTGTTTAGATGACTCAGGTGCCCCTTCTTCTTCAGCAACTTTCTCATCCTCTCCTTCAGATACTCTGGGCTTCTTAGTTGGCTTTCTCCTTGCCATCATCTTGGTTCTCTTTAAAGTCCTTAGACTTTCACCCAGAGTAGCTTCTTTCTTTGTTGGTGTTTCCTGCTCATCTGGAAAGGGCTTTTGTATCAGAAGATCATTACTTTCTTTCATCCTCTTCTCCATCTCCACCCTTGCAGTTTCATTCCCCTGCAGCTTAAACATCTCTGAATCATACAACTCTTTAATCTTCTCAAAAGACATTTTGGAGAACATCTCCTTTTTGACTCCTACAGCACCTTTGAGAAATATAATCATCTTGTTTCTCTCTTGGGTACCTAGGAATGTCTTTGAGGGTTTTCTCTTCTTTGTAGCTGCTTTTACTACCACTGATTTCTTCATAGTTGCAGCTTTCTTCTGTGCAATTTCAGTTGCCAGACTCAGTTGATAAGCTTCATTCAGTTCAGCAGCTAGAGCTTTTTCCATCTCCCTGTCCTTTTCCATCTGAACTCTTTCTTCCTCTTCAATGTCATCTTGCATCTTTCTAGCTAAGGCTTCATCTGATTCAACCAACCTTTGCTTTTTGATTGGTTGATCAGATTCCACCATTTTTGCTTTTCCTTTGTCTTTGTTCATTGCCTTCTTGCTATTATCTTTCTTGATCACTTCACCTTGTTCTTTGATGATTACTCCTTTGGTCTTTGAAGTGACCTTGGGAGTATCATTCTTGGCTTTAAGTAAGGTTTCTGCAATCTCAAGATCTGTTAAAACTTCTTTCACTGTTTCTGCTGCTTTATTTATGTCAGCAGTAGTAACCGTTTGTGCTGCTTCTTGTGTTTCTATTGGCACTGAATCTCTTTCTGTTTCTGCTTCCTGCTCCCCCTCAACATCAAATTTCTCTCCATCAAGGCCCCCCTCTCTTGTGGCTTCTTCCATGTTGATCTCCCCCTTTTTGGGAGCATCATTCTCAGTTTTCCTTCTCCTTAGTTGGAATTGCTTTCTCTTCTTCCTCTGTACCAGACTGATCACCAACTTCTTCAGCTTAGCAATCTGTACTTGTTGTGACAGAATGACCAGCTTCATTTCTTCAATTTCTTTGCCTTGTTTGAGAACATCTTGATTGATGTTCCCCATTGTTTCCATCAATTCATAGTAACTATATCTGTCCTCACCCTCTCCAGAAGTGTTACCCTCTTTTGAAGGATCATTGGATCTTTTTGTAGTGAAAGTCTTCTGCCTAGCAGAAGCACTATCCACCCCCTTGGGTTCTTGGCACCAGGGACCTTTGAATGATTGCTCATTCAAAGTTGCCATGGGTGAGGTCTTATTTATGGTACCACTGTCCTTCTCTGTGCTAGCAGAAGTAGTGGCAGCCTCAGTACCCATATGCTCTATCTCCTCCTCAGAGAGCACCTCCTTTGGGTTGGGAGACACCCTGTTGGTTTCCCTTTGGATATTCTCTAAGGAAGAAGTCTCCCTTAGAGGGCTTAAAGGCTGAGTGGGTGATGGTACAAGAAGGGAAGGAGCCTTCTTTACCTGTTTTCTTTGATAAGTTTGGGTGATTGGTGAAGTTGGCTTGTCAAGAGGAGACTGAGGAATTGATTTAGAGAGGGAAGGTTGGGATTGGCTAGCAGTGGGTTGGTCTAATGGGGGCCTTGACCCTGCTACCATACCTTCATTGGTTTGGGACACCACCATCATTGTAGAGAACAATGGGGTGTCAACTCCTTCCGAGTCCCCAGCAGATCTTCTCATATTTGAGAAAACCTTGCCTTTTGGGGGTTTAGGTACATATACCCCAACAGGTTGAGGTATATCCGTCAATTCATGAGTAATAACTTTTTAGACAAACCTGGGATACATAAAGAAGCTCTTTTTGTTTCCCATGTTTGAGACAAGATCACTGAAGATCATTTTAGAAAAGTTATACTTTCTGGCAGTGGCAATATCACTGAAGATAATTCATTTTAAAAAAGAAGCTCTGATACCACTTGTCAGGATCGAATTCTTAACAAGAAATAATTCTCAGAAACAATATCAAAGAAGTTTGCGGAATAACACTTTGATATTCAATGAAACAGTAAATATAAATAACAAACTGTAAACTTGTATTGAATGCTTTGAAGTTACAAGATTACACACTCAACCTCAATATTGATGAACAGGCTCACCAATACGAATTCTACTTCTCTAGAATTAGGATCTATGCCTTGAGGTTGATTTTCTCTCTAGAACTAACACTTAGAATGAATTAATTAATCTATTCTATCAAATCTATACATATACTGAATACAAAGATAATTACAAGAAATAAAAATATCTTCAGTATATCTTCCATGTATATCTCTAAGCTTCCATGTATATCTTCAGATTGTCCAGCTGTTATTCTTTTCATTCGGATCTTCAAGTCATAAGCAGCACTAACTATGCTCAGCAGCATTAATTCCTTCTAGCAGCATTAACTACCAAGCAACACTAACCACTAGCAGTACTAACTAACTAAGCAGTACTAACTTTGTTCAAGCAGCACTAACTTTGACTAGCAGTATTAACCACTAGCAGTAGTAACACTCAGCAGTATTAACCTTTAAGTCTTCTAGCAGTAGTAACTTTGAACCAGCAGCATTAACCATACTTGATGAATTCTTCAGTTCCCAACACATATTTTATTCAAAAGAAAGAAAAAATGTAAAACTTACTTTATAGAATAAAATTTGTAAAGAATTAAACTTTTAAACTCAATATGCCAATGTTTAAAAATTTTCATTAAAGACAAAATGTAAAGAATTCGGCAAATTGATATTTAGTTGGAACAAAATAAAATTCAGTTATTTCACCTTTCACACTATAAAAATAATTTGTGTCTCAAATTAAAAAAAATTTGGGTTATACAAAATTAAGAAAAAATTGAACAAGCTCAGATTCTTGAAAAATTGAGAAAAACTGGAATAACATCATTATCAGAGATAAATGCAACGGAATTAAAATTGATGTACTCACAGTATCTCATTAAGTCAGAAGCTTAATCATTGAAGAACGAGTTCTAACCTGTTATGTTTAGAAGTCGAGTCTATGAAGTACGGGTCCTGAGCTGAAGTACTCAGAAGCCAACATTCTATTACTCCCCCTTAACATGTGATGCCTGCAACTTTGAATCAGATAAAGATTTGGGTACCCACTTGAATTTGGGCCCGTGTTTGTTAGTTGCAGTTCTTGTGGGGAAATAATGAGCAGATTTGAAACGAGAAGCATGAGAAATATCATCAGAATAATAAGCACAATTATCAGAAGAGAAAGCATAATCATCTGAACTAGAATCTGAGGAAGAACATGAGGCATGTTTTGAAATTCGAATCATTTGCTTTATAGAGTATTTTGAAATTTTATTACATATAGCAAATGAATCACTGTTGTAAAGTTTGTCTACACATTTATCCCCATCAGAAATATGTTCATCAGATGTCCGCTTCGCTCTCCATATCTGCTTCTTTGACTGAGCGCTCAAAGTCCTATCTGTAGGAATTGAATCGGAAGAATTAGAACTGTCAGAAAGAACTGTATCTCGTTTCTTTGACCGTCTTCTTTTACGCTTAGGTTTATAATATTGATCATTGAGCGTAAAAGAATCATCAAGAATTTTAGACGAAATACTTAAATCAGAAGAAATAATTTTATCCAAGCAACCAATCTGATCAACTAATAAATCTGAATTAGCCTCGGAGTCTGAAGTAATTTGAGAAAAGATTTTAAAACTTGAAACTTCCTTTTTATTTTCCTTAGAATCAGAAGAGAGGCTAGAAATAGAATCTGATTTTGGAGAAAATAATTTTTCTTCAAGACTAGACGTCATGAAAGAAAGAATAATATCATATTCAATTTTCTTCAAAATATTTTGATCTTCTATCTTATCTTCAAGATCAATGACTTTGCCTTCTAAAACTATCGGAGGAGTATATTTCTTCGAATCATAAATGATTGGAGAAATATTTTCCTTATCAGAATCAGGGGCATAAGAAGAAACAAAATCATCATAAACTGAAGATTTGATAGAAGATATATCATTTAAAATTTTTCTTCCTCTTCTTGATTTTTCAGGATAATATTTTGCATTCTCTCTTGTGTAAACAAAAGGAATTTCGATTTTCTTATTATTTGTCCTTTTCTCATTTTCGAGTTCTAACACTTGCTTCTCATTCATCCAATCAATTTTAAATTGAGGAGCATAATGAGCAAGAGTCAAATAATCGTATTTATATAAAGTTGGGGATTTTTCAATTGCATTGTTTAAACAATGAGGATTTTCAAAACCAAGTCCCCTCCTTTGTTTTAAAGCTTCTTCACTCCTCGGTTTGTTCATATAAATTGTTTGTTCAGATTGGTTTCTTCGATAAAGTTTTTCTTCTAACTTATTTATTTTATCTGAAAATTCATCTTTTAAATTAGTCATAGACGTCAAAGATTCAAGTTAAGTTTTATTTGAATTTTCCATATCATCCAATTTCTTTTGAAAGATGTCTTTAGTATTTTCTAAAATAGATTTTTCATCTGTCAAAGAAATTTTCAGTTTGTCAATCAAATCTGACTTTTCAGAATTTAAATTCTTTTCAGATAAAATCTTTGAACGCAAATCAGACAAAACATTAATTATGATATTCATCTAAGAGGTAATGAAGTTAAAATCAAACTCAGAATATACCTCATCCTCATCTGTTTTGGAATCATCTGACTGATCATCACCGATTAAGCACATTTGAGCGATCTCGACGTTTGAAGCTTCATCATCGGAATAATCCAGCCAGAATTCTTCCTCGGCCAGTAGAGCAGTTCCGTTCTCTCTCTTTTCAGCTAGTTCCATTTTCTTTCTATAATAAGCTGAATCCCTGACCACCTTTGCTCTACACTCCTTTGACATGTGACCCGACTTCCCGCAGTTGTAGCAAGCAGCAGTCTTTGGTTCGGGTACGTTTGCTTTAGGACCAGAAGTGAAGCAAGAAGTGTTGGAACTCGGCCTTGATTGGAACTTTTTCTGGAAATGCTGAGAGAGAAGAATCATAGCTTTTTGCAGTGCCTCACCATCATCATCAGTTGACCCGTTGTAAGCGTTATCAGACAACGCTTGTTGAGACAATTGCTTTGTGATTAGTGCAATCGGGTCTACTGACTTCTTCTTTTTCCCATCCAGTTTGGCCTTTTTCTCAAGTACAAAGTTCTCATCAGTCATTAGAATCTCATATAATTCCTGGATCTGCATTGTGGAAATCCGAACATCGTTCCTCAGTCTATGACAAGTTTTGTTCCATTCAGGCTGAAGAGCATTAAGGAATTTCAGATTTGTCTCAAGCTCTGTTTTGACCACATTTATCTTTCGTAGATCATTCAGCACTGCACATAATCTGTCGAAAACACTCTTTATAGACTCACTGTCTTTGGCTTTAAACTCCTCAAAGTTGTTCATGAACCGAGTATGTCAGAGCTGAGTTGTGACAGAAGAACCAAGCATGATCTTTTCCAATTGTGCCCATAATAGATTTGGATAATCCTTGCAATGATCAACCCGGTTGTAGACAGAGTTTGGTAAAGCAAGCAGCAGATTAGCTTTCAACTCTCGATTAACTTTCATTCGAGAAGCCTCTTCAGGTGTTGGAGGAGTTTCTTTATTAGGCTTTATGAAAGGTCCTTCAGATAAAGACTTCATCATGTTTTCTCCATTGGCTTGACGCTCGATGAAGTTCAGGAACCTATCTTGCCATTGAGTAAATTCGTTTTCGTCAACTAGGACCGGAGGACGAGTTTCTGTGCCCAGTGACATCATGAGGTCACTCATGTAGAACTTAGCTTGAAAAGCAAACTTTGATGAATCCATAGGTAACAATTTTTTTTCTTCCCAAACTCTTCCTAAATTCATAAAAGAATTATGGTAACCATATTTCTGCTGAAGAGGAGTTTGTGACGGTGCAAGCTCATTAACAAATGAATAATCACTTTGTTGTTGGATATCCTGCATATCTTCTATACTAACAATAGAGTAGATATCAGAATTAGTCGAGACATCAGAAGTTATGTCAACTAAGTCTTCATTCGTGCAGTTTATTAAATCAACTTTTTGAATTAAAAGGGTTTTCTTTCCAAACAATACATATACAGATTTGTTAGCTAAAGTTAGGATACCCGAAACCATACCAGTCGTGGACTTGTCACCGGATATCGCAAACACACGCCCGCTGGCAGTAGGTTGTTTTCTCCTGTCTTTTGATTTTTCAAACCGGCCCTTCTTACAGTCTCTGGCCAGGTGGCCTTGCTCATGACAAATGTAACACGCTCCTGTCATTTTAAACATGGTCCGGGACGATGCCAGTTGTTGCACTGATTACATTTGACACGATTGCCCGTAAGAAATTGATTTTCGTTGACTACTGATTCTGAAGTTCGAGATTTGAAATTATTAGAGCCCTTTAGACTTCCATTGCTCGATTTAGAGCGCATCGATCGCTGATTACTAGAACCCTTTTGCAAACTTTCAGAACCTCTTTTCTTTGACTCAAGTTGACGAGTTATACGCTCTTCACGTGCTCTGTCAATGTTTTTGGCTGCATCGGCAGCCTGCAAAACACTGTCGAAACTTGAATTGATTAGCTTGTCTTTGTACTTGTAGTTTAATGACCACTTGAATTTATCAATCTGGTGAGCTGCAGTACCCGGGGTAACTCCTGCAAATCGAGCCAATCTGAGAAATCGAGCTAGTAAGTCGGCAACAGATTCATCGTCACGTTGTTGGATGTTAGAATACTCGCGTACATACGCTTCTTTATCAGCTGGAGTAAAATACTGATTATAGAAGATCTCCTTGAATTGATCCCAAGAGAAGTCTCGGACACTAGGGTTTGATTGTCTACAAGAATCCCACCAGTTGTGAGCGTCATTTTCGAATTTGTATGTTGCAAGTCTAACCTTGAACTGATTAGGACAATCAAGTGCATTAAAGATTTTCTCTATATGCCTGATCCAATTTTCTGCTTCTACTGCCTCAGACGCAGAAGTAAAAACATGAGGTTTCTGCTTGTTGAAACGTTCCAGCCACACATGGGCTTCTATAGTTGGGTTATATGATCTGGAACTTGGATTTGCATTACTAGGACCAGTTTGTAACGTTGGTCCGGGAGATTGATGAGAATCATGAGCAGCTTTGCGCATAGCCTCCACTGCATGCGCAATAAAATCAGGCATCATACCTGACATAGCTTGGTGGACTGCCGTTGTGATGCTCGGGTCCACTCGATCCCCTGTTAGAGAAGGATCTGGTTGACTACCCGATCCGGATCTCACTTTTCGGGGTCTACCACGTCTCGACATACTATAGGAACAAATATACAGATTAAGAATTGAATATCAAATAGATAGGAAAGCAACAATTAGGAATAGAACTAACCAATCTAGACAAGTCCTACACTACCCATTCCTATTTCTACCCATTCCTCACAGGCCAAGCCTATAACGGACTACAAGACAAAACCTAGGCTCTGATACCATAACTGTAACGACCCCCGTCCTGAGTGATTTAGGACAGTTTCCGTTACACATATATATACTCATAAACCCAAAAGAACCTCATATGGAAAAAGAGGTTGGGAAAATACAGAGCATGCTAAGTATTATAACATTACAAAATACAATTCCAAAAGCTTAGCATAACTATTAATTTATAACCAAAGTTATAGCGTCACTAGAAGGAATATCCCAAAAATTCACTTGTGTCGCTCTCGTCACTTTGCCCCAATCCTGATTCTACATCAAGTACCTGCCGTGCAAAGAAAACACACGGCTGAGCGACATGCTCAATGAACGGATAATATAAAAAAATAGTAATCCAAAGAACAAATTAATAAAATTAGGTACAATGAAAAATGACTTAACCATTTAAATCAACTTGGTTGAAAATATATACATTCAATGAATCAATAAACCGAAATCATGATGATCCGAAATGTAACTCGAAAACAACTACAAATCCGAAATAACGGGAAGCAACATCAAAGTCTCAAATCATATAAGTTCTTAATTCCGTGCAACAAAGACACGTTGTCCGATGGTCGGCCAAACCAACATGACGGTTGGAATTTAGGGGTACGGGCACACACCGCCTAAGTCCCATCGTGGATTTAACCACGGCCTCAAGTTCTGGAACTAATTCTAGGATCGATCCATACGCCCTCGGGTAGCCTGTTCCGTAAAGGCTGGGTACAAAGTACCATTCGTTGAAGACGCCATAGTCTTTGTAGCCACTATGGTAGCATCCCAGACAAAGGTGCCCCAAAATCCGGTGTTCGGAAAACAAAGTCCAAACCATGAAATTCAATTTCATTAAATCAAAGCATAACCCAAAAAGAGTTTCTAATTTCTCAACATATTTTGTTTCCGGAAATTCACATAAAAGTTCATGTAATGAGCAATTTGATTAAAACATATAAACTCATATCCGATAGAAGTTCGTTATCCGGAAAAATCCATAAAAGGAATCACAAACGGATCATAAAGCATGTTATATAATCAAAACACAACAACTAAAAGCAAAATTGATCAAGAGTTGTAAACAATTCCGGATAACCAATTCACATACCCACTTTTGTGGATATTTGGATTCATATTGAATCATGTGGATGAAATGACCACATCAAATGGTCATTCCCGTGTCAAAAAAGATTGAATCTGTACCTGAGATGATCTCTTTCCTAACTTTATAGCCTCCTGCAAATCCAACACCAATTCGTTGAATTATCGGTAATGGAATTTGGAATTCTAAGCTCACACAAGTCACAAGGGTCCTAAAATTATCTATGAACCTCCCAAAGTGTTAATAATATCCTTAAGACACTTTAAACAAGGTAAACATGAATTTACATGTCATTTAGAACACTAGATTTTATTTTCAAAGAAGAACACATTCTGGAAAATTAACAGCTTTCTGATACCTAAAGTTTATTACTTTTCCTCCCATTTAGAGGCAAAAACAGTAGTTACCATCAAAATGAAAGTTGTTATATGATCTCTTAGGAATCTATTCGTTTTAGATTCATCTCATTTGGAGAATCCATTAATTTCTATGAATTTTACAATAATAGCATGCTGATCCCGAGTACAATGTGATTAGTCTAAAAAACACACTGTTTTGGGCCATTTAAAGACATAATCTGATCTTGGGCTAAGCTACAAAGTTGTTCTATACACTCTAAGAATTCCAACGATATATCATACACCTTATTTGGATCAACCAATTATTTTATACGAATTTTTGAACTTACTGGACAGAAACTGTTAAGACATGCAGTTCTCATTGAAGCATTTCATCAAACACTTGGAGGACACAACTACAATTTAGAGTTCAAAACTACATACATGGTTCTAATTACCAATCCTTGAACATTTTGCACCCATATAACATAGATTAAAAAGATACAACAACATGCAAAACCTAATTTCAAGAATAAAGACCCAAATCAAAACATAACTTCAATTTGTGAAAGATTTTAGCTAAACTAAAAGAATCCATCCACTTAAAACAACCTAATTACTAAAACAAAGAGAAATACACATACTTAGTATGTGTTCTAACATAAAAACCAAAAATTGAAGGTAACAAAGGATTACCTTAGTGTTTTTGACTTCAAAACTTCAAAATTACACTTGAACTTCTTCCAATCTTCTAACAATTTGATGATTTCTCCATTTCTCTCTCTAGTTCTTTCTTTCTCTCTCTCTCTACACGTATCTAACTTGAAGAACAAAATAACATTTGATTTTTTTATTACTATTATAAATACAAGGTTTTAAGATTGTTTAATTTGGTCCCCTCAACTTCTACAAATTCCAAAATCTATCCTAGTCATACATTTTCTTAATTCTCAAGTTTAATTAAGTTTTTAAATTACTTGATTTGGCCCTTCAACATGGTTATTCTTAATCTAGAGTCTAAGGTACAACTAAGTAATGCATAAGGTACAACTTAAATAGGCACACAATTATATATAATTCGGATGACGGATTTTTGGGGTATTATAGGAAGTATCATTTGTATTCCTCTAGAAGACACAGTTTGTATAATAGAATCAATATCCACATTATACTGACTTCCAGTAGATCTAGTTAACCTTCCTAGAAATATTATTTCTATGGCCAGATTTCTACCAAGAAAACTTTCATACCCAAGTGTTTGAATCTGTAAAATGATATGTCTACAGAAATCATTCACACTTAATGAAAAGTTTTGGGGGGTAATATAAGCAACGCCTATATTGTTGTTCAAGTCTATCTCCATGGTTCCTATTATAGCTTGATCAAGATTAGAAAATCTATTGTCAATCAAAACTACAAGGGCTTTTGTTCCTAAATATGGAGTTCTTTAACTGCAATAGTTAAAAGTCCAAAATGTAAAGTGGTTTGGTTTGCATTTCTTAATCTATGGTGTCTAAAGAGACCAGTGTTTCTTTCAAAAATCCCAGTAGATTGTGAACTACCAGTGTCTAAAGAGCAATGTGATGACTAGAGAAGCTAGCCTTAGATTAAGAAATGCAAACCAAACCACTTTACATTTTGGACTTTTAACTATTGCAGTTAAAGGACTCCATAGAACTGGTTTAGGAACAAAAGCCCTTGTAGTTTTGATTGACAATAGATTTTCTAATCTTGATCAAGCTATAATAGGAACCATGGAGATAGACTTGAACAACAATATAGGCGTTGCTTATATTGCCCCCCAAAACTTTTCATTAAGTGTGAATGATTTCTGTAGACATATCATTTTACAGATTCAAACACTTGGGTATGTAAGTTTTCTTGGTAGAAATCTGGCCATAGAAATAATATTTCTAGGAAGGTTAACTGGATCTATTGGAAGGCAGTATAATGTGGATATTGATTCTATTATACAAATTGTGTCTTCTAGAGGAATACAAATGATACCTCCAGCCCAGATTGATTCTCAGACTATTGCAGGTAGCGAATGGACTATTCCATTTCATAGAGAACCTACTACCATTACCCCCACTAGTTATGTCTCTTATACCAATTCAAGTGGATCTAAATCCCTGAGATTTAGAAACTACACAGACAATGCTTCATCTTCTGGATTAAATGATGAAGAAAAAGAAACTACTGATGAAGATCTGCATAGATTTTCCACTAGTTTTATGAACATTGAATTAGGAAATGAATGGGATACCCTAGAAGAAGACTCTAAGTACTTTGATTCTAGTAACCCCAATGATATCAAACCTTTTTTGGTTAGATATACTTCTCCTGAATCAAGTCAAATTCAGATCAAGGATATAAGACCTACAGGATGGAATGATTGTGATCATAAAATTCTTTATCCTAAAGAATTATTTGATTATACTCTTAGTCCTCATGATCTTGAAGAAATGGAAGTTCTCCTTAAGAAGCAAGGACAACTTTCTGACTCACAAATTATCTATCAAGATGATTTGACAAATATAAGAATGACTCCTAAAGATGAAAATCTTTTAGCATCTTTCTTATCAGACTCTATAGAATCCATAAACTTTACTCTTATGAATGAAGCAGAAGGATCTACTGTTACTGGCCCTACACCTGGACAATTAGAAACCATGAGTTATGAAACAGGTAGACCGCCTAGAAACCAAGCTACAGGTTACAATGAACCAGTCCATAGCTATGTTAATAAAGGAAGAAGAATACCAACTGACCCAACGTTCACTTGGCAATCTACACCTTTGTTAAACCTCACTGATATTCATCCCCAGTTATGGAATTCATACTTAGAAACCTGATCTCAAGAAGTGCACCGTGACTACACTTCAAAATATCTTGAAAAAGATATAAACTCTGAGGTAATGATCTCAATTGCAGAGAATTATCTTGGACCAACTTCACTTGCTGCATGGGAAGACTGGAAAAAACATTTCCCTGAACCACTTGCACAACTGGTTTCTCACGGAAATAACATAAGGAATTTTACATCAGTAATTCTTAGAATTATTAATGGTGGAGATACCTTATCTGGTCTGATGATAAAACAAAGTGAAGCCCTTCGAGATTTAGAACAGCTCCAGTTACATGATTGGAAGAAGATTGTTTTCTTCTTGAATGATTTTGTTCACTTAGCTTCTATTTCTGGTAACTATTATGATGCTAATATTTGCAACAGAATTTTTACTAAACTTCCAGGAGAGTTAGGAAGAGAAATTGAGCTTAAGTGGAAACAAGAACAACCTGGTGTTGATGCCCAATGGAATAATGTTCCATGATCCAAACCCAGAGAGAGTTAAAGAAAAAAGATACAGGATTCTGTTCCTCTATCTATACTCCTCAGACTTATGGTAAAACTGTTAGGAAAAAACCAGTTTATCATAAGAAGGCAAAACCAAGGAAAGCTTATTATCTTAGAAAGTCCAGTGCTAGGAAACCTACCCTGAACAAACAGAAACATGTGAGGAAATACAAAGATAATAAGAACTATAGAAAATTCACTTGCTATGCTTGTGGAAAGGAAGGCCATTTATCTAGTAAATACCCTGGAAAGAAAACCCTTTTAATTCAAAAAGTTGATTTAATAAACTGCACGAATGAAGACTTAGTTGACATAACTTCTGATGTCTCGACTAATTCTGATATCTACTCTATTGTTAGTATAGAAGATATTCAGGATATCCAACAACAAAGTGATTATTCATTTGTTAATGAGCTTGCACCATCACAAACTCCTCTTCAGCAGAAATATGGTTACCATAATTCTTTTATGAATTTAGGAATTTCTGAAGGAGATTTTGAGTTATTTGAAAACTTCAACTTTGTTAATTTTGAGGTTTTAGATTGCACACACAAATGGAAACTCCATACAGGCAATACTAACACTAAGTGTTACAATTGTCTTTGGTACCCTTCTCTTGAGAAGCGTTCAAGATGTGAGTTATGTAGAATTGAAGTATGTTACTCTTGTTTATCTTCAGTTTATAATTATGTTCTTCCAGAATATAATGCTCCTAAACAGAAGACTGATAGACTAACTATACTTGATGATCAAATTCATACTCTTGAAAATCGTATTGAAAATCTTGAAATTAATTTTCAAACTTTTTCTCAAAAAGAGTTTGATAAAGAATTTCCTCATTTTTCTTGGAAACCTCCCAAAAACAAGGGAATTCAGATTAATGAACCATCAACTTCTTGTATGGCTATAACTCCGATTATACCCATAATTTGCAACAAAAAGGTTTTAAAAAACATTTTTGTTTTAGTCCTCCTTAATATTAAAGGCACGAAGTTTCAACTCCCTGCTTTTATAGATACAGGAGCAACTCAAACAACTTTAGACTCTTCTATACTTCCTCCAGAATTGCTTAGCGAACTGGTAAAAGCACAGAAGCCTTTAAAGTCTGTTACTTTTTCAGGAACTAGACATTCTACCAATCATTATTTAAAAAATGTTCTTGTTCAATTTCAAACAAATTGCCAAGATTGGTCAGATGTATATTCTTTAGATGTATGTTGGGTTGATTCTTTAAAAGACTTACATGGTATAAGTTTAATCCTTGGATTAAATTTTTTACTAGCAAAAGGAAGATCATTCACTATGTGTAATGATTATGTTCTTTTTTCTCAAAACACTATCCTTACACCCATAATATCAGAGTACGCTCGAAAGCATGGTGGAAATAGTAGTGAAGAAAATGAAGAATTGCAAAACCCTAGAATAATTTGTACCCTTGATTCTTGTTCTTGTGAAAATACTAGTGGTACAAAAAACTGACATCTCTTAGTCCTGACAAGACTTTAAACGATTTTCCAGACTTTGATGAACTTTGGAAAATAGAAAATGATGACTCTTTTAAAGGTTATTCCTTTTTAGACTTATCATACAATTTGATAAAACCCCATATTATAAACCAAAAACTTGTAAGTAAATCTTTTACTTATGAAGATATTTTAAATATGGTGGATCATTTACAAAAGAATGAAATTATTGGTGAAATCCCAACCAAGTTTTGGGAAAGAAATCAAATCTTTTGTAAACTAGAGATAATTAATCCAGACTTGGTAATTAAGACGGGATGCCCAAATATGATAATTGGACTATTGATGAGTTCAAGACGCATATTTCTTAATTACTTAAGCTTGGAGTAATTACTAGAAGCACTTCTAAGCATAGAACTGCAACTTTTATAGTTCAGAAAGAATCTGTAAGAAAACGTGGTCAATCACGAATGGTTTTTAACTATAAAAGACTAAATGACAATACCCATATTGATGGCTATTGTATTCCGACAAAAGAAATTTTGCTTAACAAAATCCAAGGTGCCAAATGGTTTTCAAAATTTGATTTAAAATCTGGATTTTGGCAAGTAAAGATGCACCCTGATTCTATTCCCTGGACATCTTTTACATGTAGTGAAGGACACTTTGAATGGAAGGTTTTGCCTTTTGGTTTAAAGAATGCCCCTCAAGTTTTTCAAAGAAAAATGGATAATTGTTTTATGCATTTATCTAATTTTACATGTGTCTACATTAATGATGTTTTGGTTTTTTCAAAGGACAAAAATGAACACTATGCACATTTGTATACTGTTTTTAAAATCTTTGAAAAAGAAGGAATGGTTATTTCTCTCAAGAAAATGCAACTTTTAAGAGAACATATTGAATTTCTTGGTGTAGAAATAGGAAAAGGTAAGATAAAGCTCCAGCCTCATATTTCGAGAAAAATTCTTGAATACCCTGATAAGTTAGAAAACTTAAAACAACTGCAAGGTTTTTTGGGTTCTCTAAATTATGCTAGACCTTTTATCAAGGATCTTTCTAAATATACTGGACCTTTATACAATAAAACTTCAGTAAAAGGAACAAGGAATTTTAATTCTGAAGATATTAAACTTGTTCAAAGACTGAAACAACTAGTTATGAATCTTCCAGAAATGAGTTTGTCTCTAGATTCTGACTACCTTGTTATCCAAACAGATGGATCTGAACATGGACGGGGAGGAATTCTTTTAAAAATACCCTATAAATATTCCTCTATCCATGAAGAACATCTTTGTAGATATGCTTCTGGTATTTACAAAGAAAAAGGAAGGTTAACATCTTTAGACTTTGAAGTCTTAGCTGTTATTAATTCATGTGAGTCTTTTGCACTCTTTCTAGCAGGAAAGAAGGAAATCACACTCAGAACTGACTGTGAAGCATTAGTAAAATTTGTAGATATGAAAAAGGAATCAAAACTTTTGTCCAATAGATGGTTAAAATTGAATGAATACATTATTGGCAAAGGGATTAAGTTTAACTTAGAACATATCAAAGGAAAAACAAATGTTATTCGTGATTTACTCTCCAGGTTTAATCCTCTTTCTTAAAATTTTGCAGGATTCCTAAATCAAGAGTAGTCAAGAAGGAGAACATCCCAGCTACTGATGATATGTTACTAGTTGGAAGACAGTTTATTCCTACTTATCCCAGTGATAAGCAATTCCTTTTTAATCTGAGATCTAGACTTACAAATGAAGAAGCTTCTATTTGTGACTCTATTTGGAATCTTAAAACTATTTCTGACCAAACCAATGAGAAATTTTTTATTATTAAGTCGTTTGCTCAGAATTTTAATAATCTTAGGCAATGTCCAAAAAGATTTTATTGTTATCTTCTTATGAATGGACCTCATAAGGGAATTTACAAAAATTAGACAGATGTTGCTGCAAAAATTGAAAATCAGAAACCTCTTCAATCTCTATGGAAGGGCTTTCACAGTTTTTCTGAATGTATCCATGTTACTCACGATAAAGTTGGCTTCAACTATTATTTGGACCCTTCTTTAGAGAACAATAATCTTTCTAAAGATGAAAAATCGGACTCCGATTCAGGACTCCCTTTAGATTTAAAATTATTGACATCTTCTTCATCTTCACAGATGAAAGGCAAGAATATAATGCCAGATTCAGAAGATCTTAATACTCGAGATTTGTTAATACCAAATCTTGAATGTTTTTCTTTTTTAATAGAATTAGTTGATCTCTCTGACATCAACTTTCAAACATTCCTGAAATTACAAGAATGGCTGATGATATTATCACGATCACCTGTTCAAGGATTTTCAGTTCAATTGGAAGAAATTCCAGTTCCAAAAAATGAAATGAAAAGATTTTTCAGAACTGTTCAGATCGATCTCACAATCGCTTCAGAACAAATGTTTAGAAATGAAAAAATAAGTTTTCATGATCGTTTAAAATATGGATTACTTTCCGGACTAATCCTTTTTGATATCAAGCAAATAGATTGGCTTCCTGAAAGGGTTAAATAAGCCATTTCAATTATCAAAAGATATGATGATAATTCCATCATCTCAGTGGATATATTTGCTTCACCACCCAAATTCTGGAAATCTGAGCCTGAACCTAGTTGTTCAGCCATCAAGATAATGTCAAAATATTTCTCTTCAGATTGGGATAAAGAATTGATGCCTCACAATTCATGCTGGCAGTTCATTACTGGTCAAACTATAGATGATGTGAAGCTATGGTTCTATCATGTAGAATTTTCAGACTTCTTTTGGAACTCTGAAATTTTGTCATCTGAAGATTATTCTTTGTTTGGAGAAACACCTACTGTCAAGATCTACATACTAGATGTTATTCATTTTTGAGGTTCTTCAATGATGAATTTGATGCTGATAAAGAAGACGATAGGATTGTTTTTTACAAGAATAAAAAACTCAAAGAATTAATCAGACATGCACAAAGAAGCAAAATGCAAGTTTGATTGATTGAGAATTCGAATTTTACACCTGTCCTCTACAACTGTAAAAGGAAAAACGCGTGGACGGCTGATATTTGCCCTTCTAGAAGATCTTTGAAAAATATGACAAGTGGTAGGACCCATCTCAATTACTTTCGGCAAAAGATGCTCCTACTTTTAAAAAGAAGTTTGTCCTGTCTGTTTAATAGCTAGTGGCTTTTATCCGGTCATAGCCTCCGGTTACAAGTCATCCTTGCTTTATGTTGCTATAAATATGTAGCTTTTGTTTATGCTTTTGGCATCCCTTCTAGTGTGCTATATTCTCAGCCTAAAATATAAGAGTGAGAAAGTAGAGAGATAAATTAAGAGTTCTTCTTGTAAATCCGTAGCAGTTTGAAGCTTTGTAATTATCTTCTGTATAAATACAAGGTTAGTTCTTAATTTCTATATGGTAGGCTAAAGCCTCTAGACTTAGAAAGCCAATTCATGTTGTGAAATTTATGTTAAATACTTAAATATTGTTATTATCTTTTGTATATTTATTTATGAAGACAAGATCTTGAGAAATTTATCATAAAGTTATTTTGTCGCTGTTAGTTCATACCTACATGGCAAAGGTATAATTGCCAGGCAATGAGCCAAACCTCTAAGAGTTGTCTTAGTTGTAATTTTAAAAAATTGTATTTCGTAATTCTTAGAAAATTTAAAACAATCTTTTTGAAACAAAAGACGTAAGAATGTTTAACTTCGGAAGCAGTACCCGTTGTTAGCCGTGGATAGGCGTTTTAGGGGAAAAAGTACGAATTAGTCCAAAAAGGTGAGTTTTTTAAAAGAAAGTTTTAAAATAATGTTTTCTCGGAATTCTTTAAGAAATGTTTTTAAAAAGTGATAACAAAGTGATCAAAATGGGTATTATGATATTCCTAAAACAAGATCTTATCTCTTTAAATTTTTATTATAAGATAATACATATATTTATTTATTTAATATGAATTTTAAACAACCTCTGATATATTGGTTTTCTAATCCCTTTTCCTCCATAAAAGAAATCTTTTATTATTGTTCTTATATATTTTTTATATGCATAAGTCTGGAGAATGTCCCCATCCTTTATCCAAGCTCCATCAGAATATTTGTAATTGCTCTTGTAAATGTTTCTGTCATAGTAATTATGAAATATTTTGTTCCGAGTATCTAAGAAAGAATCTTACCTATTTATTAGCTTCTGATCTGTTTACCCTTGATATTAAATATTTAATAGTTGGAAAAGTTTTCAAAGATATAAATAATTTTTATAAATTTTTTTGGTTTAATCCTGTAATTGAAAACGAAGTTAAGTTTGAAGCCTTTTTAGCCTTCATAGGAAATAATTGGTCTTACTCTGGTTGGAATGCATAGATTTGGACCATGTCATAAAATTTCAAAAACTCATCAAGAAATTTGTAATTGTTCTTGTAGATGTTTTTGTTATATAGCTTTTGAGATATCTCGTTCAGAATACCTAAGGAAAAACCTAACTTATTTGTTAGCTTCTGACCTTATTAATTCTGAAATTAAATATATAATTGTTGGAAAGGTTTTTGAGGATATAAATAATATTTATACAAGATATTGGAATCCTGAAAACAAAGATTTCAAAATTGAACCTTCCTCAAGCTTCAATTGGGATGACGATTTTACTTATAATGAAGAAAATATCCATGAATAGGAATAGCCGTGGAACTTGGCACCATACGATCCAGATCTCCCAACCTATATACTGTAACCTCGCTGAGGCCCATACCTAGTGTTTTTAACACTAATAACTGCGTTGCAGCCCCTTATAAGATTGTGTATGGCAAATTTTTTAGTTAAGTCTTTTCTATATACCCTCTTTATTTTTGCTCACCTTAAAGCTAAATGTTCCATGATCCAAACTCAAAGAGAATTAAAGAAAAAAGATACAGGATTCTGTTCCTCTATCTATACTCCTCAGATTTATGGTAAAACTGTTAGGAAGAAACAAGTTTATCATAAGAAGGCAAAACCAAGAAAAGCTTATTATCTAAGAAAGTCCAGTGCTAGGAAACCTACCCTGAACAAACAGAAACTTGTGAGAAAATACAAAGATAATAAGAACTATAGCAAATTCACTTGCTATGCTTGTGGAAACGAAGGCCATTTATCTAGTAAATGCCCTGGAAAGAAAACCCTTTTTAATCAAAAAGTTGATTTGATAAACTGCACGAATGAAGACTTAGTTGACATAACTTCTGATGTCTCAACTAACTCTGATATCTACTCTATCGTTAGCATAGAAGATATGCAGAAATCCAACAACAAAGTGATTATTCATTTGTTAATGAGCTTACGCCATCACAAACTCCTCTTCAGCAGAAATATGGTTACCATAATTCTTTTATGAATTTAGGAATTTCTGAAGGAGATGTTGAGTTATTTGAAAACTTCAACTTTGTCAATTTTGAAGTTTAGATTGCACACACAAATGGAAACTCCATACAGGCAACACTAACACTAAGTGTTATAATTGTCTTTGGTACCCTTCTCTTGAGAAGCATTCAAGATGTGAGTTATGTAGAATTGAAGTATGTTACTCTTGTTTATCTTCAGTTTATAATTATGTTCTTCCAGAATATAATGCTCCTAAACAGAAGACTGATAGACTAACTATACTTGATGATCGAATTCATACTCTTGAAAATCGTATTGAAAATCTTGAAATTAATTTTCAAAATTTTTCTCAAAAAGAGTTTGATAAAGAATTTCCTCCTTTTTCTTGGAAACCTCCAAAAAACAAGGGAATTCATATTAATGAACCATCAACTTCTTGTATGGCTATAAATCCGATTATACCCATAATTTGCAACAAAAGGTTATAAAAAACATTTTTGTTTTAGACCTCCTTAATATTAAAGGCACGAAGTTTATAGATACAGGAGCAACTCAAACAACTTTAGACTCTTCTATACTTCCTCCAGATTTGCTTAGCAAACTGGTAAAAGCACAGAAGCCTTTAAAGTTTGTTACTTTTTCAGGAACTATACATTCTATGATAACCTTTGCTCTAACTGTTGCATTATCCCATTGGGCATCAACACCAGGTTGTTCTTGTTTCCACTTAAGCTCAATTTCTCTTCCTAGCTCTCCTGGAAGTTTAGTAAAAATTCTGTTGCAAATGTTAGCATCATAATAATTAACAGAAATAGCAGCTAAGTGAAAAAAATCATTCAAGAAGAAAACAATCTTCTTCCAATCATGTAACTGAAGCTGTTCTAAATCTCGAAGGGCTTCACTTTGTTTTATCATCAGACCAGATAAGGTATCTCCACCATTAATAATTCTAAGAATTACTGATGTAAAATTCCTTATGTTATTTCCTTAAGCAACCAGTTGTGCAAGTGGTTCAGGGAAATGTTTTTTTACAATGAACCAGTCCATAGCCATGTTAATAAAGGAAGAAGAATACCAAATGACCCAACTTTCACTTGGCAATCTGCACCTTTGTTAAACCTTACTGATATTCATCCCCAGTTATGGATTTCATACTTAGAAACCTGGTCTCAAGAAGTGCACCGTGACTACACTTCAAAATATCTTGAAAAAGATATAAACTCTGAGGTAATGATCTCAATTGAAGAAAATTATCATGGACCAACTGCACTTGCTGCATGGGAAAGATTTTGACATTATCTTGATGGCTGAACAACTAGGTTCAGGCTCAGATTTCCAGAATTTGGGTGGTGAAGCAAATATATCCACTGAGATGATGGAATTATCATCATATCTTTTGATAATTGAAATGGCTTGTTTAACCCTTTCAGGAAGCCAATCTATTTGCTTGAAATAAAAAAGGATTAGTCCGCAAAGTAATCCATATTTGAAAAGATCATGAAATCTTATTTTTTCATTTCTAAACATTTGTTCTGAAGCGATTGTGAGATCGATCTGAACAGTTCTGAAAAATCTTTTCATTTCATTTTTTGGAACTGGAATTTCTTCCAATTGAACTGAAAATCCTTGAACAGATGATCGTGATAATATCATCAGCCATTCTTGTAATTTCAGGAATGTTTGAAAGTTGATGTCAGAGAGATCAACTAATTCTTTTAAAAAAGAAAAACATTCAAGATTTGGTATTAACAAATCTCGAGTATTAAGATCTTCTGAATCTGGCATTATATTCTTGCCTTTCATCTTTGAAGATGAAGAAGATGTCAATAATTTTAAATCTAAAGGGAGTCCTGAATACTGGAAAGAAAACCCTTTTTAATCAAAAAGTTGATTTGATAAACTGCAC
The DNA here is from genome assembly GCA_954870635.1 of Arctium minus. Classification (NCBI taxonomy): domain Eukaryota; kingdom Viridiplantae; phylum Streptophyta; class Magnoliopsida; order Asterales; family Asteraceae; genus Arctium; species Arctium minus. The sequence continues at coordinate 54,803,165 of OX941095.1, read as the reverse complement.
GAATGAAGACTTAGTTGACATAACTTCTGATGTCTCAACTAATTCTGATATCTACTCTATTGTTAGTATAGAAGATATGCAGGATATCCAACAACAAAGTGATTATTCATTTGTTAATGAGCTTGCACCATCACAAACTCCTCTTCAGCAGATATATGGTTACCATAATTCTTTTATGAATTTAGGAATTTCTGAAGGAGATGTTGAGTTATTTGAAAACTTCAACTTTGTTAATTTTAAGGTTTTAGAATGCACACACAAATGGAAACTCCATACAGGCAATACTAACACTAAGTGTTACAATTGTCTTTGGTACCCTTCTCTTGAGAAGCGTTCAAGATGTGAGTTATGTAGAATTAAAGTATGTTACTCTTGTTTATCTTCGGTTTATAATTATGTTCTTCCAGAATATAATGCTCCTAAACAGAAGACTGATAGACTAACTATACTTGATGATCGAATTCATACTCTTGAAAATCTTGAAATTAATTTTCAAACTTTTTCTCAAAAAGAGTTTGATAAAGAATTTCCTCCTTTTTCTTAGAAACCTCCCAAAAACAAGGGAATTCAGATTAATGAACCATCAACTTCTTGTATGGCTATAACTCCGATTATACCCATAATTTGCAACAAAAAGGTTTTAAAAAACATTTTTGTTTTAGTCCTCCTTAATATTAAAGGCACGAAGTTTCAACTCCCTGTTTTTATAGATACAGGAGCAACTCAAACAACTTTAGACTTTTCTATACTTCCTCCATAATTGCTTAGCAAACTGGTAAAAGCACAGAAGCCTTTAAAGTCTGTTACTTTTTCTGGAATTATACATTCTACCAATCATTATTTAAAAAATCTTCTTGTTCAATTTCAAACAAATTGCCAAGATTGGTCAGATGTATATTCTTTAGATGTATGTTGGGTTGATTCTTTAAAAGACTTACATGGTATAAGTTTAATCCTTGGATTAAATTTTTTACTAGCAAAAGGAAGATCATTCACTATGTGTAATGATTATGTCCTTTTTTCTCAAAACACTATCCTTACACCCATAATATCAGAGTACGCTCGAAAGCATGGTGGAAGTAGTAGTGAAGAAAATGAAGAATTGCAAAACCCTAGAATAATTTGTACCCCTGATGCTTGTTCTTGTGAAAATACTAGTGGTACAAAAAACTGACATCTCTTAGTCCTGACAAGACTTTAAACGATTTTCCAGACTTTGATGAACTTTGCAAAATAGAAAATGATGACTCTTTTAAAGGTTATTCCTTTTTAGACTTATCATACAATTTGATAAAACCCCATATTATAAACCAAAAACTTGTAAGTAAATCTTTTACTTATGAAGATATTTTAAATATGGTGGATCATTTACAAAAGACTGAAATTATTGGTGAAATCCCAACCAAGTTTCGGGAAAGAAATCAAATCTTTTGTAAACTAGAGATAATTAATCCAGACTTGTTAATTAAGACGTGAATGCCCAAATATGATAATTGGACTATTGATGAGTTCAAGATGCATATTTCTCAATTACTTAAGCTTGGAGTAATTACAAGAAGCACTTCTAATCATATCATAGGACTGCAGCTTTTATAGTTCAGAAAGAATCTGAAAGAAACCGTGGTCAATCACGAATGATTTTTAACTATAAAAGATTAAATGACAATACCCATATTGATGGCTATTGTATTCCCACAAAAGAAATTTTGCTTAACAAAATCCAAGGTGCCAAATGGTTTTCAAAATTTGATTTAAAATCTGGATTTTGGCAAGTAAAGATGCACCCTGATTCTATTCCCTGGACATCTTTTACATGTAGTGAAGGACACTTTGAATGGAAGGTTTTGCCTTTTGGTTTAAAGAATGCCCCTCAAGTTTTTCAGAGAAAAATGGATAATTGTTTTATGCATTTATCTAATTTTACATGTGTCTACATTGATGATGTTTTGGTTTTTTCAAAGGACAAAAATGAACACTATGCACATTTGTATACTGTTTTTAAAATCTTTGAAAGAGAAGGAATGGTTATTTCTCTCAAGAAAATGCAACTTTTAAGAGAACATATTGAATTTCTTGGTGTAGAAATAGGGAAAGGTAAGATAAAGCTCCAACCTCATATTTCGAGAAAAAATCTTGAATACCCTGATAAGTTAGAAAACTTAAAACAACTGCAAGGTTTTTTGGGTTCTCTAAATTATGCTAGACCTTTTATCAAGGATCTTTCTAAATATACTAGACCTTTATACAATAAAACTTCAGTAAAAGGAACAAGGAATTTTAATTCTGAAGATATTAAACTTGTTCAAAGACTGAAACAACTAGTTATGAATCTTCCAGAAATGAGTTTGCCTCTAGATTCTGACTACCTTGTTGTCCAAACAGATGGATCTGAACATGGATGGGGAGGAATTCTTTTAAAAAGACCCTCTAAATATTCCTCTATCCATGAAGAACATCTTTGTAGATATGCTTATGGTATTTACAAAGAAAAAGGAAGGTTAACATCTTTAGACTTTGAAGTCTTAGCTGTTATTAATTCCTGTGAATCTTTTGCACTCTTTCTAGCAGGAAAGAAGGAAATCACACTCAGAACTGACTGTGAAGCATTAGTAAAATTTGCAGATATGAAAAAGGAATCAAAACTTTTGTCCAATAGATGGTTAAAATTGAATGAATACATTATTGGCAAAGGGATTAAGTTTAACTTAGAACATATCAAAGGAAAAACAAATGTTATTCCTGATTGACTCTCCAGGTTTAATCCCCTTTCTTAAAATTTTGCAGGATGCCTAAATCAAGAGTAGTCAAGAAGGAGAACATCCCAGCTACTGATGATATGTTACTAGTTGGAAGACAATTTATTCCTACTTATCCCAGTGATAAGCAATTCCTTTTTAATCTGAGATCTAGACTTACAAATGAAGAAGCTTCTATTTGTGACAATATTTGGAATCTTAAAACTATTTCTGACCAAACCAATGAGAAAATTTTTATTATTAACTCGGTTGCTCAGAATTTTAATAATCTTAGGCAATGTCCAAAAAGATTTTATTGTTATCTTCTTATGAATGGACCTCATAAGGGAATTTACAAAAATTGGACAGATGTTGCTGCAAAAATTGAAAATCAGAAACCTCTTCAATCCCTATGGAAGGGCTTTCACAGTTTTTCTGAATGTATCGAAGTTACTCACGATAAAGTTGGCTTCAACTATTATTTGGACCCTTCTTTAGAGAACAATAATCTTTCTAAAGATGAAAAATCGGACTCCGATTCAGGACTCCCTTTAGATTTAAAATTATTGACATCTTCTTCATCTTCACAGATGAAAGGCAAGAATATAATGCCAGATTCAGAAGATCTTAATACTCGAGATTTGTTAATACCAAATCTTGAATGTCTTTCTTTTTTAATAGAATTAGTTGATCTCTCTGACATCAACTTTCAAACATTCCTGAAATTACAAGAATGGCTGATGATATTATCACGATCACCTGTTCAAGGATTTTCAGTTCAATTGGAAGAAATTCCAGTTCCAAAAAATGAAATGAAAAGATTTTTCAGAACTGTTCAGATCGATCTCATAATCGCTTCAGAACAAATGTTTAGAAATGAAAAAATAAGTTTTCATGATCTTTTCAAATATGGATTACTTTGCGGTCTAATCCTTTTTGATTTCAAGAAAATAGATTGGCTTCCTGAAAGGGTTAAACAAGCCATTTCAATTATCAAAAGATATGATGATAATTCCATCATCTCAGTGGATATATTTGCTTCACCACCCAAATTCTTGAAATCTGAGCCTGAACCTAGTTGTTCAGCCATCAAGATAATGTCAAAATATTTCTCTTCAGATTGGGATAAAGAATTGATGCCTCACAATTCATGCTGGCAGTTCATTACTGGTCAAACTATAGATGATGTGAAGCTATGGTTCTATCATGTAGAATTTTCAGACTTCTTTTGGAACTCTGAAATTTTGTCATCTGAAGATTATTCTTTGTTTGGAGAAACACCTACTGTCAAGATCTACATACCGGCTGCAGTTGCATGTTATTCATTTTTGAGGTTCTTCAATGATGAATTTGATGCTGATAAAGAAGACGATAGGATTGTTTTTTACAAGAATAAAAAACTCAAAGAATTAATCAGACATGCACAAAGAGACAAAATGCAAGTTTGATTGATTGAGAATTCGAATTTTACACCTGTCCTCTACAGCTGTAAAAGGAAAAACGCGTGGACGACTGATATTTGCCCTTCTAGAAGATCTTTGAAAAATATGACAAGTGGTAGGACCCATCTCAATTACTTTCGGCAAAATATGCTCCTACTTTTAAAAAGAAGTTTGTCCTGTCTGTTTAATAGGCAGTGGCTTTTATCCGATCATAGCCTCCGGTTACAAGTCATCCTTGCTTTATGTTGCTATAAATATGTAGCTTTGGTTTAAGCTTTTGGCATCCCTTCTAGTGTGCTATATTATCAACCTGAAAAATAAGAGTGAGAAAGTAGAGAGATAAGTTAAGAGTTCTTCTTGTAAATCCTTAGTAGTTTGAAGCTTTGTAATTATCTTCTGTATAAATACTACTTGTAATTGCTCTTGTAAATGTTTCTGTCATAGTAATTATGAAATATTTTGTTCCGAGCATCTAAGAAAGAATCTTACCTATTTATTAGGTTATGATCTATTTACCCTTGATATTAAATATTTAATAGTTGGAAAAGTTTGTAACAACATTGACCTTTATACATATATCAAAATAACATTTCTGTCTAAAAACTGCCCCAGGCTTACATTTAAGAGTATAAGGTTTACACTATCACCTATTACACAACTGATTCAAAAAGTAAACTATTGCAGGAAGTCTTCTAGCACCTGGAAATAGCTCACATCTTCTCCTTACCCTTATCTGAACCCGCTACCTTTCGATAACCTGAAACAGGGTTATAATTTTGAAAGAGCGAGGGTTAGACCAATGGTCTAGTGAGTCCCCTCCAATCACTACTGCAACAGTTCAAATATTATTTAAAACATTTAAACAAAGCTTTATATCTCAAAAACATAACTTGCTCTTTTAATCAAACATTAAAACATACTTTACGCTTCACAAGCATAACTCAATCTACTGGCCATCACTGACTACTCTTTACGCTTCACAAGCGTACCATAAGCTATTGACCAACACTACCGTCAAAGACGGTATGTCTGTCTCGTACTGCCTTCTTTTAGGGACACACCCTAATGGCATAAACGGGATACACTCCCCGATACGAGCAGGCGGGTCACATTTCCCGACTTAGGTCAGACTTCTGACTAAAATGTATGCATACACTTAGTCCTGACTATATATAAAACAAGTTTATATAAACTTAGCATAAAATGCCAAACTGATTAAACCAACCTTTTTCAATAAATCTGCATAACTTTCAATACTATAAACGTCCAGTTTATAAAACCCACATTTATCAAATAACTGTCAAAATCATAAAAGATTTAGTTTGAAAGACTCACCTCTGATTCTTCTTGCTTAACTCTGTCTTCTAACGATTAACACCACCTACGATGGTATCAAAATACAAAGGTAAGCTAACTTGTGACTAACATTCTTTCCTTCTCTAAATAAATCAACACACTGTCCGACTGGTCAAAACTTCTCCCGGTCGACTTACCCCGATGCATCTTACCGGTCGCTACATAAATATCGGTCGACATTATACCGGTCGACTACAACATATCGGTCGACAGTACCAGTCACACTGGGTTCCGGTCAATTACACCTTACCGGTCGATTACACCGGTCGTTCCACACCGGTAGACCCGCACCGGTCTACAAGGGTCCGGTCGATACCGGTCGTTCATCATACCGGTAGACCCGCACCGGTCTACAAGGGTCCGGTCGATACCGGTCGTCAACATACCGGTAGACCCGCACCGGTCTACAAGGGTCCGGTCGACGTTCATACAGGGCCGGCGACTCAAAACCTAGAAAACCTCAGATCATTAAATCGATCAAATATACGGTTAAAAGCTTGAATAACAAGACTATTTACCGACTATAACATGCAGATAGAAGTATTAAGCTAGAATCATACCTCTATTTGACAAAAACTGATCGATTCTTGAAAACCTCTTTCTTCTTCTCCCTGCTCTCGCTCTTCTCTCTTTCTTGAGTCAGTCTCAAACTTTTCACAGTATTTGTTATGAAAACAATATCTAAGGATTATGATTATATATAACCAAGGTTTCAAATAACTCCCCTGAACTTTGGGTCTCGCTTAAGTTTTCATCTAACTTCCAAAATTAATAAAAATTTCGGATCCGAATATTACAAAGTTTTCAAAGATATAAATAATTTTTATAAATTTTTTTGGTTTAATCCTGTAATTGAAAACGAAGTTAAGTTTGAAGCCTTTTTAGCCTTCATTGGAAATAATTGGTCTTACTCTGGTTGGAATGCATAGATTTGGACCATGTCCTCATAAAATTTCAAAAACTCATCAAGAAATTTGTAATTGTTCTTGTAGATGTTTTTGTTATATAGGTTTTGAGATCTCTCGTTCAGAATATGTAAGGATAAACCTAACTTATTTGTTAGCTTCTGACCTTATTAATTCTGAAATTAAATATATAATTGTTGGAAAGGTTTTTAAGGATATAAATAATCTTTATACAAGATATTGGAATCCTGAAAACAAAGATTTCAAAATTGAACCTTCCTCAAGCTTTAATTGGGATGATGATTTTCCTTATAATGAAGAAAATCTCCAATCTCCATGAACAGGAATAGCCGTGGAACTTGGCACCATACGATCAAGATCTCCCAGTCTATATACTGTAACCTCGCTGAGGCCCAGACCTAGTGTTTTTAACACTAATAACTGCGTTGCAACCCCTTATAAGATTGTGTATGGAAAATTCTTTTAGTTAAGTCTTTTCTATGATCTTTTCAAATATGGATTACTTTGCGGACTAATCCTTTTTGATCTCAAGCAAATATATTGGCTTCCAGAAAGGATTAAACAAGCCATTTCAATTATCAAAAGATATGATGATAATTCCATCATCTCAGTGGATATATTTGCTTCACCACCCAAATTCTGGAAATCTGAGCCTGAACCTAGTTGTTCAGCCATCAAGATAATGTCAAAATATTTCTCTTCAGATTGGGATAAAGAATTGATGCCTCACAATTCATGCTGGCAGTTCATTACTGGTCAAACTATAGATGATGTGAAGCTATGGTTCTATCATGTACAATTTTCAGACTTCTTTTGGAACTCTGAAATTTTGTCATCTGAAGATTATTCTTTGTTTGGAGAAACACCTACTGTCAAGATCTACATACCAGCTGCAGTTGCATGTTATTCATTTTTGAGGTTCTTCAATGATGAATTTGATGCTGATAAAGAAGACGATAGGATTGTTTTTTACAAGAATAAAAAACTCAAAGAATTAATCATACATGAACAAAAAGACAAAATGCAAGTTTGATTGATTGAAAATTCGAATTTTACATCTGTCCTCTACAGCTGTAAAAGGAAAAACGCGTGGACGGCTGATATTTGCTCTTCTAGAAGATCTTTGAAAAATATGACAAGTGGTAGGACCCATCTTAATTACTTTCGGCAAAAGATACTCCTACTTTTAAAAAGAAGTTCGTCCTGTCTGTTTAATAGCTAGTGGCTTTTATCCGGTCATAGCCTCCGGTTACAAGTCATCCTTGCTTTATGTTGCTATAAATATGTAGCTTTGGTTTAAGCTTTTGTCATCCCTTCTAGTGTGCTATATTCTCAACCACAAAAATAACAGTGAGAAAGTAGAGAGATAAGTTAAGAGTTCTTCTTGTAAATCCGTAGCAGTTTGAAGCTTTGTAATTATCTTCTGTATAAATACAAGGTTAGTTCTTAATTTCTATATGGCAGGCTAAAGCCTCAAGACTTAGAAAGCCAATTCATGTTGTGAAATTTATGTTAAATACTTAAATATTGTTATTATCTTTTATATCTTTATTTATGAAGACAAGATCTTGAGAAATTTATCATAAAGATATTTTGTCGCTGTTAGTTCATACCTACATGGCAAAGGTATAATTGTCAGGCAATGAGCCAAACCTCTAAGAGTTGTCTTAGTTGTAATTTTAAAAAATTGTCTTTCCTAATTCTTAGAAAATTTAAAACAATCTTTTTGAAACAAAAGACGTAAGGATGTTTAACTTCGGAAGCAGTACCCGCTGTTAGCCGTGGATAGGCGTTTTAGGGGAAAAAGTACGAATTAGTCCAAAAATGTGAGTTTCTTAAATGAAAGTTTTAAAATAAAGTTTTCTCGGAATTTTTTAAGAAATGTTTTTAAAAAGTGATAACAGAGTGATCAAAATGGGTATTATGATATTCCTAAAACAAGATCTTATCTCTTTAAATTTTTATTATAAGATAATACATATATTTATTTATTTAATATGAATTTTAAACAACCTCTGATATATTGGTTTTCTAATCCCTTTTCCTCCATAAAAGAAATCTTTTATTATTGTTCTTATATATTGTTTATATGCATAAGTCTGGAGAATGTCCCCATCCTTTATCCAAACTCCCTCAGAATATTTGTAATTGCTCTTGTAAATGTTTCTGTCATAGTAATTATGAAATATTTTGTTCCGAGCATCTAAGAAAGAATCTTACCTATTTATTAGCTTCTGATCTGTTTACCCTTGATATTAAATATTTAATAGTTGGAAAAGTTTTCAAAGATATAAATAATTTTTATAAAATTTTTTGGTTTAATCCTGTAATTGAAAACGAAGTTTAGTTTGAAGCCTTTTTAGCCTTCATAGGAAATAATTGGTCTTACTCTGGTTGGAATGCATAGATTTGGACCATGTCCTCATAAAATTTCAAAAAACTCATCAAGAAATTTGTAATTGTTCTTGTAGATGTTTTTGTTATATAGCTTTTGAGATATCTCGTTCAGAATATCTAAGGATAAACCTAACTTATTTGTTAGCTTCTGACCTTATTAATTCTGAAATTAAATATATAATTGTTGGAAAGGTTTTTAAGGATATAAATAATCTTTATACAAGATATTGGAATCCTGAAAACAAAGATTTCAAAATTGAACCTTCCTCAAGCTTCAATTGGGATGATGATTTTCCTTATAATGAAGAAAATCTCCAATCTCCATGAACAAGAATAGCCGTGGAACTTGGCACCATACGATCAAGATCTCCCAACCTATATACTGTAACCTCTGAGGCCCAGACCTAGTGTTTTTAACACTAATAACTGCGTTGCAGCCCCTTATAAGATTGTGTATGGAAAATTTTTTAGTTAAGTCTTTTCTATATACCCTCTTTCTCTTTGGTATCAGAGCCTTTTATTTTGTTTAATTGTATTATATGCATTTTATTATTTCTTGGTATTAGTACATGTAATTATTTGCTTGTACTTATTTGCTTGTTTTTAGTTTTTATGAATAGTATAGAATATTTAAATCTAGAAATATCTCAAGTTAGTAGAAACAAACAAACATCTCTTTCACAGTGAAAACAGTCAGCTTAACAGTATTGTAGATTTAATTGTTAATCTTGGAAAAAATCTTGAATATAATCAGAATAAGAACACCAGCGGAAATCTATTCATGATTCTATGCTCAAGAAAAACAAAGCTATTCATGATTTGGAAAAGAAATTAGAATACCTTAAAACAACTTTTTCTCTGTTTGAAGAAAAACTTGTTTGTTTTGAAAAGAAATACAATTTATTGATTATAAGTCAGAAAGACTTAAATACAAAAAAATTTATTTCAAAAGATTATTGAGGTAAAAGCAAACTGGTGACCTTTTTGTTGCAAATTATGGGTATAATCGGAGTTATAGCCATACAAGATGTTGATGGTTCATTAATATGAAGTCCCTTGTTTTTTTGGAGGTTTCCAAGAAAAAGGAGGAAATTCTTTATCAAACTCTTTTTGAGAAAAATTTTGAAAATTAATTTCAAGATTTTCAATACGATTTTCAAGAGTATGAATTCGATCATCGAGTATAGTTAGTCTATCAGTCTTCTGTTTAGGAGCATTATATTCTGGAAGAACATAATTATAAACCGAAGATAAACAAGAGTAACATACTTTAATTCTACATAACTCACATCTTGAACGCTTCTCAAGAGAAGGGTACCAAAGACAATTGTAACACTTAGTGTTAGTATTGCCTGTATGGAGTTTCCATTTGTGTGTGCATTCTAAAACCTTAAAATTAACAAAGTTGAAGTTTTCAAATAACTCAACATCTCCTTCAGAAATTCCTAAATTCATAAAAGAATTATGGTAACCATATTTCTGCTGAAGAGGAGTTTGTGATGGTGCAAGCTCATTAGCAAATGAATAATCACTTTGTTGTTGGATATCCTGCATATCTTCTATACTAACAATAGAGTAGATATCAGAATTAGTTGAGACATCAGAAGTTATGTCAACTAAGTCTTCATTCGTGCAGTTTATCAAATCAACTTTTTGATTAAAAAGGGTTTTCTTTCCAGGGCATTTACTAGATAAATGGCCTTCCTTTCCACAAGCATAGCAAGTGAATTTGCTATAGTTCTTATTATCTTTGTATTTCCTCACATGTTTCTATTTGTTCAGGGTAGGTTTCCTAGCACTGGACTTTCTAAGATAATAAGCTTTCCTTGGTTTTGCCTTCTTATGATAAACTGGTTTTTTCCTAACAGTTTTACCATAAGTCTGAGGAGTATAGATAGAGGAATAGGATCCTGTATCTTTTTTCTTTAACTCTCTCTGGGTTAGGATCATGGAACATTTAGCTTTAAGGTGATCTATGATAACCTTTGCTCTAACTGTTGCATTATTCCATTGGGCATCAACACCAGGTTGTTCTTGTTTCCACTTAAGCTCAATTTCTCTTCCTAACTCTCCTGGAAGTTTAGTAAAAATTCTGTTGCAAATATTAGCATCATTATAATTACCAGAAATAGCATCTAAGTGAACAAAATCATTCAAGAAGAAAACAATTTTCTTCCAATCATGTAACTGAAGCTGTTCTAAATCTCAAAGGGCTTCACTTTGTTTTATCATCAGACCTGATAAGGTATCTCCACCATTAATAATTCTAAGAATTACTGATGTAGAATTCCTTATGTTATTTCCTTGAGCAACCAGTTGTGCAACTGGTTCGGGGTTCAGGGAAATGTTTTTTCCAGTCTTCCCATGCAGCAAGTGCAGTTGGTCCAAGATAATTCTCTGCAATTGAGATCATTACCTCAGAGTTTATATCTTTTTCAAGATATTTTGAAGTGTAGTCACGGTGCACTTCTTGAGACCAGGTTTCTAAGTATGAATTCCATAACTGGGGATGAATATCAGTGAGGTTTAACAAAGGTGCAGATTGCCAAGTGAACGTTGGGTCAGTTGGTATTCTTCTTCCTTTATTAACATAGCTATGGACTGGTTCATTGTAACATGTAGCTTGGTTTCTAGGCGGTCTACCTGTTTCTTAACTCATGGTTTCTAATTGTCCAGGTGTAGGCCAGTAACAGTAGATCCTTCTGCTTCATTCATAAGAGTAAAGTTTATGGATTCTACAGAGTCTGATAAGAAAGAGGCTAAAAGATTTTCATCTTTAGGATTCATTCTTATATTTTTCAAATCATCTTGATAGATAATTTTTGAGTCAGAAAGTTGTCCTTGTTTCTTAAGGAGAACTTCCATTTCTTCAAGATCATGAGGACTAAGAGTATAATCAAATAATTCTTTAGGATAAAGAATTTTATGATCACAGTCATTCCATCCTGTTGGTTTTATATCCTTGATATGAATTTGACTTGATTCAGGAGAAGTATATCTAACCAAAAAAGGTTTGATATCATTGGGGTAACTAGAGTCAAAGTACTTAGAGTCTTCTTCTAGGGTATCCCATTCATTTCCTAACTCAATATTCATAAAAGTAGTGGAAAATCTATGCAGATCTTCATCAGTAGTTTCTTTTTCTTCATCATTTAATCCAGAAGATGAAGCATCGTCTGTGTAGTTTCTAAATCTCAGGGATTTAGATCCAATTGAATTGGTATAAGAGACATAACTAGTGGGGGTAATGGTAGTAGGTTCTCTATGAAATGGAATAGTCCATTCGCTACCTGCAATGTTAAAGAAGTCGCGGAATAACACTTTAACAAATAATCAAAAACACAGAATATGAACTCAAATCATAAGTTTATATTGCATAAAACTTAATGATTACAAACACAACCTCAATCTGTTGAACAAGACTCAACAGACGTTCTATACTTCTCTATAGAAAGGATCAATACTAGTCTTGAGGTTAATTCTCTAAAACAACTCGTACTATAATCTACAATTATCTAGACTATATATACAAAACTGATTACAAGATAATTACAAAGGAAATATTATTCTTCAAAATCCAGTCCATAATTATCTTCAGCATTATCTCCAACTCCTATTCTTTCGTTCCAAGCAATCATTCCATCTTTATTTTCAGAAGCAGCATTAACTCATTAGCAGTATTAACTTTATCTCTGGCAGTACTAACCATGCTTGCAGTATTAACTTTTCCTTGCAGTAGTAATCTTCAGCAGTACTAACTACTAGCAGTACTAACTCTCCAAGCAGTACTAACTATTCAAGTACCAGCACTAACTCTTCAAGCAGTATTAATTCTACTAGCAGTAGTAATCTTTCTTTACCTAGGAGTACTAACCAAACTTAGTTATTTCTGACCCAACAAAGTAGGAGCATCTTTTGCCGAAAGTAATTGAGATGGGTCCTACCACTTGTCATATTTTTCAAAGATCTTCTAGAAGGGCAAATATCAGCCGTCCACGCGTTTTTCCTTTTACAGCTGTAAAGGACAGGTGTAAAATTCGAATTCTCAATCAATCAAACTTGCATTTTGTCTCTTTGTGCATGTATGATTAATTCTTTGAGTTTTTTATTCTTGTAAAAAACAATCCTATCGTCTTCTTTATCAGCATCAAATTCATCATTGAAGAACCTCAAAAATGAATAACATGCAACTACAGCTGGTATGTAGATCTTGACAGTAGGTGTTTCTCCAAACAAAGAATAATCTTCAGATGACAAAATTTCAGGGTTCCAAAAGAAGTTTGAAAATTGTACATTATAGAACCATAGCTTCACATCATCAATAGTTTGACCAGTAATGAACTGCCAACATGAATTGTGAGGCATCAATTCTTTATCCCAATCTGAAGAGAAAGATTTTGACATTATCTTGATGGCTGAACAACTAGGTTCAGGCTCAGATTTCCAGAATTTGGGTGGTGAAGCAAATATATCCACTGAGATGATGGAATTATCATCATATCTTTTGATAATTGAAATGGCTTGTTTAACCCTTTCAGGAAGCCAATCTATTTGCTTGAGCTCAAAAAGGATTAGTCCGCAAAGTAATCCATATTTGAAAAGATCATGAAAACTTATTTTTTCATTTCTAAACATTTGTTCTGAAGCGATTGTGAGATCGATCTGAACAGTTCTGAAAAATCTTTTCATTTCATTCTTTGGAACTGGAATTTCTTCCAATTGAACTTAAAATCCTTGAACAGGTGATCGTGATAATATCATCAACCATTCTTGTAATTTCAGGAATGTTTGAAAGTTGATGTCAGAGAGATCAACTAATTCTTTTAAAAAAGAAAAACATTCAAGATTTGGTATTAACAAATCTCGAGTATTAAGATCTTCTGAATCTGGCATTATATTCTTGCCTTTCATCTGTGAAGATGAAGAAGATGTCAATAATTTTAAATCTAAAGGGAGTCCTGAATCGAAGTCCGATTTTTCATCTTTAGAAAGATTACTGTTCTCTAAAGAAGGGTCCAAATAATAGTTGAAGCCAACTTTATCGTGAGTAACTTGGATAGATTCAGAAAAACTGTGAAAGCCCTTCCATAGGGATTGAAGAGGTTTCTGATTTTCAATTTTTGCAGCAACATCTGTCCAATTTTTGTAAATTCCCTTATGAGGTCCATTCATAAGAAGATAACAATAAAATCTTTTTGGACATTGCCTAAGATTATTAAAATTCTGAGCAACCGAGTTAATAATAAAAATTTTCTCATTGGTTTGGTCAGAAATAGTTTTAAGATTCCAAATAGAGTCATAAATAGAAGCTTCTTCATTTGTATGTCTAGATCTCAGATTAAAAAGGAATTGCTTATCACTGGGATAAGTAGGAATAAACTGTCTTCCAACTAGTAACATATCATCAGTAGCTGGGATGTTCTCCTTCTTGACTACTCTTAATTTAGGCATCCTGCAAAATTTTAAGAAAGAGGATTAAACCTGGAGAGTCAATCAGGAATAACATTTGTTTTTCCTTTGATATGTTCTAAGTTAAACTTAATCCCTTTGCCAATAATGTATTCATTCAATTTTAACCATCTATTGGACAAAAGTTGATTCCTTTTTCATATCCGCAAATTTTACTAATGCTTCACAGTCGGTTTTGAGAGTGATTTCCTTCTTTCCTGCTAGAAAGAGTGCAAAAGATTCACATGAACTAATAACAGCTAAGACTTCAAAGTCTAAAGATGTTAACCTTCCTTTTTCTTTGTAAATACCATAAGCATATCTACAAAGATGTTCTTCATGGATAGAGGAATATTTAGAGGGTCTTTTTAAAAGAATTCCTCCCCATCCATGTTCAGATCCATCTGTTTGGACAACAAGGTAGTCAGAATCTAGAGGCAAACTAATTTCTGGAAGATTCATAACTAGTTGTTTCAGTCTTTGAACAAGTTTAATATCTTCAGAATTAAAATTCCTTGTTCCTTTTACTGAAGTTTTATTGTATAAAGGTCCAGTATATTTAGAAAGATCCTTGATAAAAGGTCTAGCATAATTTAGAGAACCCAAAAAACCTTGTAGTTGTTTTATGTTTTCTAACTTATCAGGGTATTCAAGAATTTTTCTCGAAATATGAGGCTGAAGCTTTATCTTACCTTTCCCTATTTCTACACCAAGAAATTCAATATGTTCTCTTAAAAGTTGCATTTTCTTGAGAGAAATAACCATTCCTTCTTTTTCAAAGATTTTAAAAACAGTATACAAATGTGCATAGTGTTCATTTTTGTCCTTTGAAAAAACCAAAACATCATCAATGTAGACACATGTAAAATTAGATAAATGCATAAAACAATTATCCATTTTTCTTTGAAAAACTTGAGGGGCATTTTTTAAACCAAAATGCATAACCTTCCATTCAAAGTGTCCTTCACTACATGTAAAAGATGTCCAGTGAATAGAATCAGGGTGCATCTTTACTTGCCAAAATCCAAATTTTAAATCAAATTTTGAAAACCATTTGGCACCTTGGATTTTGTTGAGCAAAATTTCTTTTGTGGGAATACAATAGCCATCAATATGGGTATTGTCATTTAATCTTTTATAGTTAAAAACCATTCGTGATTGACCACGTTTTCTTTCAGATTCTTTCTGAACTATAAAAGCTCCAGTTCTATGCTTAAAAGTGCTTCTTGTAATTACTCCAAGCTTAAGTAATTGAGAAATATGCATCTTAAACTCATCAATAGTCCAATTATCATATTTGGGCATTCCCGTCTTAATTACCAAGTCTGGATTAATTATTTCTAGTTTACAAAAGATTTGATTTCTTTCCCAAAACTTGGTTGGGATTTCACCAATAATTTCAGTCTTTTGTAAATGATCCACCATATTTAAAATATCTTCATAAGTAAAAGATTTACTTACAAGTTTTTGGTTTATAATATGGGGTTTTATCAAATTGTATGATAAGTCTAAAAAGGAATAACCTTTAAAAGAGTCATCATTTTTCTATTTTCCAAAGTTCATCAAAGTCTGGAAAATCGTTTAAAGTCTTGTCAAGACTAAGAGATGTCAGTTTTTTGTACCACTAGTATTTTCACAAGAACAAGCATCAGGGGTACAAATTATTCTAGGGTTTTGCATATAGAAAAGACTTAACTAAAAGAATTTTCCATACACAATCTTATAAGGGGCTGCAACGCCTGGGACCTGGGACCTTTGGATGATTGCTCACCCAAAGTTTCCATGGGGAAGGTCTTATGTATGTTAACACTGACCTCCTCTGTGCTAGCAGGAGTAGTGGCAGCCTTAGCACCCATATGCTCAACCTCCACCTCAGTGAGCACCTCCTTGGGGTTGGGAGACACCCCTTTGGTTTCCCTGTTGATATTCTCTAAGGGAGAATTCTCCCTTAGAGGGCTTAAAGGCTCAGTGTTTGAAGGTACAAGAAGGGAAGGAGCCTTCTTTACCTGTTTCCTTGTATAAGTTTGGGTGATTGGAGAAGTGGACTTATGAAGTAGGGACTGTGGGATAGATATAGAGTGGGAAGGTTGGGATTGGCTAGCAGTGGGATGGTCTGATGAGGGCCTTGACCCTGCTGCCATACCTTCTTCAGTGTGGGACACCACCATCATTGTAGAGAACAATGGGGTGTCAACTCCTTCCGAGTCCAGAGGGGATCTTTTCATGTTTGAAAAAACCTTACCTTTGGGGATTTTTGGTACATATACCTCATCAAAATGAGGTATATCCGTCAATTCATGGGTTATTACTTCTTGTACAAACCTGGGGTACATATAAAAACTCTTTTTACTTCCCAGGTTTGAGACAAGATCATTAAAAAGCATTTGAGAAAAATTGTACTTTCTGGCAGTGGCTAAGCACACCAAAGCGTAAGCAATGGTGCTACTGAACTCACTCCATCCAGTTGTCTTTTTAGAGATACAATGCATTAAGGTATGAACAAGAAAACACCATTGGGTATAAAATTTAGCCTTTGAGAATTTAAAACCACCCAACTGGCCTCCATACCCCATTCTTGACAAAGTTGAGAATAGTTCCTCATTAGGAATAGAGGTTATACCTGCAACATCGTCTAGACGTAGACAGATGCGTATCACCTCTTCAGTAACTGTTAAGGGTTTTTCACACACCCTTGTCTTGATCATTTGCACACCATTCTCAGTAACAATGGTGGCATTAGCCCAAAATTGCCTTTGATGCTCTATGTAAATAGTTGGCGATACAGTGAGAGCATGGGCAATGTGGCTTGACTTGAGAAAATCCACAATTTGGTGGAATCCATCGGCTTGTTTCGGCTTCTGTAGCATCGCAATCTCGTTGTGCTCGTCAATGAAAGTCATGGATGCCATTGAACTTGAGTATGCTAGACTGAAACACTTGTTCTTTGAGAGAAAAAGAAGGATTAGAGAGCAGATGAACAGTACACAAAGAGTCGTTATAATCTTTTAGGCGGGCAAAGGGTATTTATAGTATATGGGACATAAACAGCATTAACCTAGAGCAGTATTAACTAATAGCAGTATTAACTACCTAGCAGTATTAACTGAGAGTAGTATTAACTGAGATTAGTATTAACCACTAGCAGTATTAATCTAACTAGCAGTATTAACTGAGAGCAATATTAACCACTAGCAGTATTAACTAACTAGCAGTATTAACTGAGAGCAGTATTAACTAACTAGCATTATTAACTGAGATCAGTATTAACCACTAGCAGTATTAACCAACTAGCAGTATTAACTGAGAGCAGTATTAACCACTAGCAGTATTAACTAACTAGCAGTATTAAAAATGCACTGGCAGTATTAACCATACTTACTCTTTTTGAAGCTTATGAAGGTCTGATCAAGGCAATAACTTCCTGTGAAAGATGATTAGCAGCACACAAATAACCAAAGTAGCAGGTATAGAAACACCTTTTAAAACATGAGCTCATTCAGAGTTAATCATGCCCACCCTTGAGACCAAGAAAGTGAATCTACCCACATCAAAAGCTTTAGTGAATAGATCTGCAAACTGGTTGTCAGTATGGACTTTAGCAACTTGAATGAGTTTCTTTTCATTGCAATCTCTGATAAAGTGATACCTGATCTCAATGTGCTTTGTTTTGGAGTGCTTGACTGGATTGTTAACAATGCTTATAGCACTGCTATTGTCAATAAAGATTGGAGTGTGAAGAAATGTTACCCCATAGTCCAGCATCTGATTTTGAATCCATAGAACCTGAGAGCAGCAACTTGCAGCAACAATATACTCAGCTTCTGTTGTTGATAAGGACACTGTGGTTTGTTTCTTACACTGCCAAGATACTAGTCTTGCACCCAAAAGTTGACATCCCCCTGAAGTAGACTTTCTGTCCATGTTGGCACCACCCAAGTCACTATCTGAATAAGCAATCAAGTCAAATGAAGATTCATATGGATACCAAAGACCTAATCTAGGTTGCCCTCTTAAGTATCTGAAAACCCTCTTCACAGCTTGAAGATGTGATTGTTTAGGCTTGACTTGGAATCTGGCACATACACACACTGGAAACATAATGTCTGGTCTTGAGGCCGTGAGATACATGAGAGATCCAATCATTGATCTATATAGATGGACATCAACATCCTCCCCCTCAAGATCAACAGTGATCTGTTTGTGAGTTTCCATTGGTGTGCTTGCTGGCTTTGAGTCTTTTAAACCATATTTATCCAGGATGTCTTGCACATACTTTGATTGACTAATGAAGATTCCATCTGACTGCTGTTTCACCTGAAGCCCAAGGAAGAAGGTAAGTTCACCCATTGAACTCATTTTAAAGCTCTTGTGCATCAACTCTTCAAAGTCTCTACACACCTGATCTTTTGTGGATCCAAAGATGATATCATCCACATAGATCTGAACTAGTAGGATGTCCTTCTTACTTCTTTTAATGAAAAGGGTCTTGTCAATGATGCCCCTTTCAAACCCATTCTCCAATTCTTTTAATGAAAAGGGTCTTGTCAATGATGCCCCTTTCAAACCCATTCTCCAAGAGATAGGTAGACAGAGTGTCATACCATGCTCTTGGGGCTTGATGTAGACCATAGAGTGCTTTCTTCAGCTTGTATACTCTGTCAGGATATGAAGGATTTTCAAAACCAGGAGGTTGACAGACATATACTTCTTCATCAATTGTGCCATATAGAAATGCACTTTTTACATCCATTTGATAGACCTTGAACTTCATGTATGAGGCATAGGCTAAGAACAACCTAATTGCCTCTACCCTTGCCACTGGGGCAAACACTTCATCATAATTTATGCCCTCTTCTTGAGTGTACCCTTGTGCCACAAGCCTTGCTTTGTTCCTGATCACAATACCTCTCTCATCCTTTTTGTTCCTGAAAATCCACTTGGTACCTATAGCTCTATGACCTTTTGGAAGGTCCACCAAGTCCCAAACATCCTGTAGCTTGAATTGAAGTAACTCTTCTTGCATGGCTTCTATCCAACTTGAATCTTTCATTGCATCATAGGCCTTCTTAGGCTCAATCTGGGATAGAAAGCAGGAGAGTACTGTGTGTTGTTGATCCTGCAGCTCTTGAAGTCTGCTTTGATTCCTTGTAATAATAGGAGAAGAGATGTCTCCTATTACCAGCTCTGGAGGATGATTCTTTTGTGTTCTAGTCTGAAAACTAGGTTCTTCATGGATTCCTTCCTCTAGATTGGAATCATTTAAGTCAGCAGAGGGGATCACCTCAGCTACTTCTAGCTCTTTATGCACTGAAGATTCCTCTTCTCTTCTTTCTTCTTCACTCTGAATTGGCTCAGTTAGAGGTTCTTTTTCACAGAATTCAACAGGTTCTTTTATAGGCATAGGAAAGATCACAGACTGTGGTCTATTGTCTTGAATTTGTGTAGCCCCTGATCCTCCACTTCCTGAACCTGCATAATCATCACTATTGAAACCAAAAGAGTTAGTTAGTGAATCAATGTCAAACAGCCACTGAGGACCAGACCCAATAGGATTTGGTGTGTTCTCATTGCATTTGACATTGTCACTTTCCTCAATTATTCTAAAAGAAGTATTAAAAACTCTGTAGGCCTTACTCTGAGATGAGTAACCAACAAGAAATCCATCATCTGCCTTGCTATCAAACTTGCCTAAGTGAGATTTGGTATTGAGAATTGTACAAGGACACCCAAATGGTTTAAAAAATCCAATAAAGGGTTTTCTTTTATTTAAGAGCTCATAAGGTGTCTTGTTTTTAGGCTTGACTACTAGTACTCTGTTTTGGACATAGCAAGCAGTATTAACTGCTTCTGCCCAGAAAGTTATTGGAAGTTTAGAATCAGCTAACAGAGATCTAGCAGCCTCAGTTAGTGTCCTATTCCTTCTCTCAGCAACTCCATTTTGTTGTGGAGTCCTAGGAGCACTGTATTGCCTCTCAATTCCTTTTTCCTCACAAAAGGTGTTTAGCTCATGATTTTTAAATTCAGTACCATTGTCTGACCTAATGATTTTTACTTTTTGATTAGTTTGGTTTTCAATTCTTAGAATAAAGGATTTGATCAGTCCACTTTTCTCATCCTTGGTCCTTAGAAAATATACTCAAGTAAATCTAGAGTAATCATCAACAATAACTAGGCAGTATGATTTCTTCCCTATGCTCATAACATTTGTAGGGCCAAACAGATCCATATGCAATAAATGAAGAGAAGAAGAAATAGTGTTCACTTCTTTAGGCTTATGAGAAGTTTTGTGTTGTTTGCCTTTAAGACAAGCAACACAATGATCATCACATGAATAGACTTTAGAAGGCAAACCTCTTACAAGGTTGTTTTTAACAAGTTTATTTATTGTTTTAAAATTCATGTGACACATCCTTCTGTGCCAAAGTGATGATTCATCCAGAGAAGCTTTTGAAACAAGACAATTTATGGATGAATCAGATGAAACACTTTCCATATCTAAACAATATACATTGTCCTTTCTAGGGGTTCTTAGTAGTATCATCTTTTCATCAACTACCTTGAATCCAGGAGCAAGGATAATACATTCAGACTCTGTAAATAATATACTATGTTGTTTATCACAAACCTGTGATACACTTAACAGATTGTATCTTAATTGTTCAACATAGAATACATCCTTAAAGGTCATTTTACCTTTGGTCACAACACCTTTACCACTGATTTTACCTCCATCTGGAGTATTCCCAAAAGCAACATGCCCAGCATCAATCTTCTTGAAGTTCTTGAGGCAAGACATGTTCCCTGTCATGTGCCTAGAGCAACCACTATCAACATGCCAGATGCTCTTCCCTTTGAGCTATTGGTTGCCCTGCACATTAGATTAGACAATTAGTATTGATTGGGGACCCAAGCCAAAGTGGTCTTGGGTCTCCCTTTCTCATCAAAATACTTGCATTCCTTTTTAATGAGGTTTTTAAAATCAGAACACTTGTTATTGGAGTACTTTGTCAAGATTATTGGTCTAGCAGCACTAATACTAGAAGCAGTACTATCTTGAGAGGTACTAACAGAATTAGCAGTACTAACAGGTTTGGCAGTATTAACCTTGTTGGCAGCACTAACAGAGTTAGCAGTAGTAACATTTGCAGAAGTACTAACAATGTCAGCAACACTAACATTGCTAGCAGCAGTATTGCTTCTAGCAGTACTATTACTGTCAGCAGCACTATTTGCAGTAGCAGCACTAACAGTTTTAGTACTTTTAGGAATCCACATCTTGACACTGTCTTTCATATTCTGTTTCTTCATGTGGTTTTTAGATTTAACAGTTTTCTTGGCCACATGGTTCTTTTCTTTCTTCCTATAACCAAAGGGTTTTTGAGTAGGTCTCTGAAAATTCATCCTTTGGTTCATGGGATTGAAATAGCAATATTTGGCAATGTGATTAAGCTTTCCACAAATAAAACAGGGTTTTGGTCTATTGATTTTACTCAGATCAACCCCTTGTTTTTGTGCCCATTGATTATTCCAGTTCCTTTGATTACCCCTCTTTTTATCATGTTTTTGGGGCTCAGATTTACTCAAGCACACTGTTTGCAAGGGACAGAGTTCACAACAGTGGTCTGCTTATAGTGAATCTCCTTGTTCTTACCCTCAGTCTTCTCTACCTTATTTGACTTGACCCAATGCTTTCCACATCCTTCATTGGTAATTATGTGGTTTTCTATAGGAATCTCACTACTCACAGTGTTGTCCTTACTTTTGACAGTTTCTTTCTCAGTTTTATCCTTAACAACTACTTCATCTAAGGGATCAATCTCAGTGGCTCCCTCAGGCAGGTCCTTCCTAACCTTTGAATCTATCAAGTCTGAACTAGGAGGGATGTAGTTGTTGTTGTAGGGTGGTGGTGTGGTATTGTACCCGATTCCTCTTCTCAGTTTATCATGAATCTGAGTTTGTAGTAAAAAATCCATTGCTTTAGAAGCATTGGAAAACTTTTCTACATCTAGCTTGACTTTAGCTAGCTCTCCTCTTAACTTTTCACTCTCCTCTTTGGATTTGGTCAGTTGAAGTTCTAGGTCATTCTTCTCCCACTTCCAGTAGTTTGTGTCATAGGAATGTTGAAGCTCATTGGCTTGAAAACTCTTAATCTGCTCTTCAAACCTCTCAACAATCCTAACATAGTCTTTTATGTCCTTTTCTAATCTCTTCAGGTCATCACTCATTTTCTGGTTGTGATCCCTGTACCTTTTAACAGTGTTAATGCAATTTTGAGTACAAAGATTAGAAGTTACCTCTGTTGGGAGATCAGACACCTCTGCCATTAAAGCTTGGTTTTGGACAGCCTCTTCTGCTTGATCACTCCAATCAAACCCCATACCTTGTTGAGAGACTAGGGCTTGAGCAGAGTTTCTGTTATTATTGAAGTTTCCAGACTGTGCTTGTTGATGGTTGTTGTTGTGAGACACTCCACTTCTGCATTCCCTAGCAAAGTGTCCCTTTTGATGGCATTTATAGCATTCCACCTTAGACTTGTCAAAACCTGCTCCATCTTCTCTTCTTTGGGAGAAGTTGTTCCTCCCAGTTCTCTTGATGAACTTCTTAACTCTCATAGAGAGCATGGCCATCTGCCATTTAATGTCCATCTCTTCAAGGTCATCTGGATGGAGTTGTTCCAAGTCATCATTAATTAGAGAAGAGTTTCCATGACTGGTCAGAAAGGCTTCAAACACAGTTTCAGTGCCTTTCTCTTGATTTGCTCCATTGGCAGCACTAACTGATTCAGGGTTAGAGGTAGAATCACTTGATGCTGATAGGAGTGCAGCATTGTTAACATATCCAGAAGGCTTCTTCTTAGCCTCTACCTCAGATTCAAAAACTCTTAGATCATTGTATAGATCATCAAGTTCCTTTTCTTCCAGTTGATCATTCTGTTTGAAAGAGACAGTATACATGGTCCATTCATCACCCAGGGACCTTAGGAACTTCCTGTTTAGATCATCTTGATCAATTTGTACTCCAACTGTAGCTAGTTCACCAATAAGCTTGTTGAATGTTGGGTCTGAAATATTCATCATGGTTACTACTTCTGTAGTTAATGTTGCCAGTTGTAGTTAATGCTGCTGGAACAAAGTTAATGCTGCTAGAAGAACTTGGTTAATACTTCTGAGGTTACTACTTCTGTGGTTAATGTTGCTGGAACAAAGTTAATGTTGCTGGAACAAAGTTAATACTGCTGGAACAAAGTTAATGTTGCTGGAACAAAGTTAATGCTTCTAGAAGAAAACAGTTAATACTTCTAGTTAGTACTTCTGTTATTAATGCTGCTAGTTGATGATTAATGTTGCTCAACAAGATTAGTACTGCTAGTTCAAAGTTAGTACTGCTTGAAGAGATTAATGCTGCTGAGCATGGTTAGTACTGCTAGAGTTAATACTTCTCAGAGTATTAATGCTGCTTATAAGATGGAGATCTGTATGGAAAGGATGACAGCTGGATAAACTGAAGATATTCATGGAAGCTTAGAGATAATGATGGAAGATATTCTGAAGATATTTTATTAATTGTAATTAGCTTTTATCTTCAGTATATATATTGTATAGTTTAGAATAGTGAGATAATTAGAGATTAATTCATTCATTCTATTAGTTAGAGAGAAAATCAACCTCAAGGCATAGATCCTAATTCTAGAGAAGTAGAATTCGTATTGGTGAGCCTGTTCATCAATATTGAGGTTGTGTGTTTAATCTTGTAACTTCAAGCATTCAATACAAGTTTACAAGTTGTTGATTATATACTGTTTTGGTTTACTATTTTAGTGAATATCAAAGTGTTATTCCGCAAACTTCTTTGATATTAGTTTCTGAGAATTTATTCTTGTTAAGAATTCGATCCTGACAAGTGGTATCAGAGCAAGTATTCTCAGAAACCTGCAATCATCATTCTTCCTTGAAATCAGAAATCATCAATGGCTAAAGTTTCAGATTCTTCAAGCACAGAAATCCCCACAGAGGTAATGTCTAATCTTTGCTCTAAAACTTGTATGGAAACTGTTAAAAGGTACAGGAATCACAACCAGACAATGAGTGATGACCTTAAAAGATTAGAGAGAGATATAAAAGACTATGTAAGAATTGTTGAGAGTTTTGAGGAACAGATCAAAGTTTTCCAAGCCAATGAACTTCAACATTCTTATGATACAAATTACTGGAAGTGGGAGAAGAATGACCTAGAACTTCAGCTGAAAAAGTCTAAAGAGGAGAATGAGAAGATAAAGAGTGAGTTTGAGAAAGCCAAGCTGGATATTGAGAAATTTTCCAATGCTTCTAAAGCAATGGACTCTTTGCTCCAAACTCAAATCCATGACAAACTTAGAAGAGGAATAGGCTATAACACCACACCACCACCATACAACAACAATTACATCCCTCCTATATCAGACTTGCTAGAGACCAAGAATAGGAAGGAATTGTCTGATGAAGCCACTAAGGTAGATCCATTAGACAAAGTGGTGGTTGAAACAGACTCTGAAGAAGAGAACTCTAATGATAAGAGTAAGGAGAACACTGTAGGTGGTGAGATTCCTCTAGAAAATCACATTATCACCAATGAGGGATGTGGAAAGACTTGGGTCAAATCTAAGGACATAGAAAAGACAGAGGGAAAGTCTGGTAAGGTCCACTACAAACAGACAACAGTTGTGAATCCTGTCCCTTGCAAACAGTGTACTTGCAATAAATCTGAGCCCCAAAAACATGATAAAAGGAGGGGAAATCAAAGAAACTGGAATAATCAGTGGGCACAAAAACAAGGGGTTGATCTGAGTAAAATCAATAGACCAAAACCTTGTTTTATCTGTGGAAAGCTTAATCATGTTGCCAAATACTGTTATTACAATCCTATCAACCAAAGAGTTAATTTTCAAAGACAAACTCAAAACTCCTTTGGTTATAGGAAGCAAGGAAGGAATCAGATGGCTAAGAACAGAGCACCTAAAAAGTCTCATGTTCAAAATAAGTTTGCTAAACCAAAGAAACATACTCCAAATAAGCCAAGGAGTAATTTAAAGACAAAGAAAGCAAACAACTTTGTTCAAGTTTGGGTTCCAATTGCAAAGAAACCTGTTAGTACTGTTATCCCAGATAGTACTGCTAACAAGAATAGTGCTGCTAACTTGATTAGTACTGCTAACCAAGTTAGTACTGCTAACAAGGCTAGTGCTGCTTCTAGTAGTAATGCAGCCAAGCCTATAATATTGACAAAGTACTCCAGTCATGAGATTCCTAAACAACTCATTCAGACCAAACTGACAGATTATATTAATGAGAAAGGTCAACCCAAGACCACCTTGGCTTGGGTTCCATCAAAGACTAACTGATTTATCAAGTGTGCAGGGCAACCAAAAGCTCAAGAGGAAGAGCATTTGGAATGAAGATAATGGTTTCTCTTGGCACATAACAAGGAACATGGACTGCCTTCAAATTCGTTAAAAGATTTGATGGAGGACATGTTACTTTTGATCCAACAAAAGGTAAGAAAAGTGAAAAAGGTATAGTTTCAAAAGATAAAGTAACTTTTGAAAATTTTATGGTATATGGTACTACTAACCTTGTGTCTGTAAGTGTTTCAGGTTGCTAATACTGAAAGGTAGTTAGTACTTCTAGTTCAGTGAATACTGTCAGACTGTGTTAATGCTGCTGGTATGTGTTACTACTGCCAGTCTGTGTTAATGCTGCTGATAAGTGTTACTACTGCTAATGTAAGTTTTCTATACCTAAAAATAATCTTCATTGATTTAATGTCAAAACTGGATATCAATCAAAAAGCTTTTATCTGTATCCAAGGTTTGTACAAGAAGTACTTAATAATGAATTGACGGACATACTTCACTTTGATGAGGTATATGTACCTAAACCCCCTAAAGGCAAGGTTTTCTCAAACATGAGAAGATCTGCTAGGGACTCTGAAGGAGTTGACATCCCATTGTTCTCAACAATGATGGTGGTGTCCCAACCACAAGAAGGTATGGCAGCAGGGTCAAGGCCCTCATTAGACATTCCCACTGCTTGCCAAACCCAACCTTCCCACTATATATCTATCCCACAGTCCCTACTTCATAAGCCCACTTCTCCAATTACCCAAACTTATACAAGGAAACAGGTAAAAAAGGCTCCTTCCCTTCTTGTACCTTCACCCACTAAGCCTTTAAGCCCTCTAAGGGAGGATTCTCCTTTAGAGAATATCCATAGGGAAACCACAGGGGTGTCTCCCAACCTCAAGAAGGTGCTCAATAAGGAGATGCAAGAGCATATGGGTTGTAAGGCTCATACTACTTCTGCTAGCACAGAGAAGGACAGTGTGAACATATCTAAGACCTTCCCCATGGCAACTTTAGATGAGTAATTATCTAAAGGTCCCAGGTGCCAAGAAACCAAGGGAGTAGAAGGTGCTTCTGCTAGGCAGAAGATCTCTACTAAAAGATCCAAGGATCCTTCAAAGGTGGTAAACACACCTAAAGGAGGTGAGGACAATTTAACTACAAAGAATTGATGGATACACTTGGTACAATTAGTCTGAAAGTTCACAATCAAATTATGGAGATAAAAGAGATGAAAAGGTGATCACTTCTTATCACTAGCAGATAGATCATATCAAGAAGCTGGTACTGAAAAAGAAGAAAATTAAAGTTTGTATTGATATGAAATCTTATTTTGAGGGGGAGATAAGTGAAGAAGCTGAAATAAAGCAGTAACTACATCAGAAACAGAACAGAAGATAACAGCAGAAACTGAATCAAGAAGAACTAGTAATTGCAGAAAGTTTTGAAATTATCATAAAGACCTTATGTTGAAGAACTTAACTTCTCAGTTTTGAAAAGTTAAGTTAGGGGGAGATTGTTGGGTCTGAAATATTCATCATGGTTACTACTTCTAGTTCAACATGGTTACTACTTCTGTAGTTAATGTTGCCAGTTGTAGTTAATGCTGCTGGAACAAAGTTAATGCTGCTAGAAGAACTTGGTTAATACTTCTGAGGTTACTACTTCTGTGGTTAATGTTGCTGGAACAAAGTTAATGTTGCTGGAACAAAGTTAATACTGCTGGAACAAAGTTAATGTTGCTGGAACAAAGTTAATGCTGCTAGAAGAAAACAGTTAATACTTCTAGTTAGTACTTCTGTTATTAATGATGCTAGTTGATGATTAATGTTGCTCAACAAGATTAGTACTGCTAGTTCAAAGTTAGTACTGCTTGAAGAGATTAATGCTGCTGAGCATGGTTAGTACTGCTAGAGTTAATACTGCTCAGAGTATTAATGCTGCTTATAAGATGGAGATCTGTATGGAAAGGATGACAGCTGGATAAACTGAAGATATTCATGGAAGCTTAGAGATAATGATGGAAGATATTCTGAAGATATTTTATTAATTGTAATTAGCTTTTATCTTCAGTATATATATATTGTATAGTTGTTGGGAACTGAAGATTCTACTAAGTGTAGTTACTACTGCTAGTACAAGTGTAGTTACTACTGCCAGAACAAGTTGAAGATTAATACTGCTAAGTGTTACTACTGCTAGTAGAATTACTACTGCTAGTTAAAGTTAGTACTGCTTGAACAAAGTTAGTACTGCTTAGCTAGTTAGTACTGCTAGTAGTTAGTACTGCTTGAAGTTAATGCTGCTAGTTGAAGTTAATGCTGCTGAGCATTATTAGTGCTGCTAAAGAGATCCGGATGGAAAGTACTACAGCTGGATATACTGAAGATATACTTAGAGATATACATAGAATATAACCTCATTGTAATTATCTTTTTATTCAGTATATATATATAGTATTGTTTAGAATAGGAGGATAATGTTTTTATTCTAGTTTTCATTCTTTTAGAGAAAAATAACCTCAAGGCATAGATCCTAATTCTAGAGAAGTAGAATTCGTATTGGTGAGCCTGTTCATCAATATTGAGGTTGAGTGTGTAATCTTGTAACTTTAAGCATTCAATACAAGTTTACTGTTTGATAATTATATACTGTGTTTGATTACTGTTTTATCAAATATCAAAGTGTTTTTCCGCAACTTCTTTGATATTAGTTTCTGAGTATTAATTCTTGTTAAGAATTCGATCCTGACAAGTGGTATCAGAGCTAAATTCTCTCAGAAACAGTTATTCATCATGGAAAATCTTACAGAATCAAGCAGTACTTTGGTCTCAAAAGTTCCAATGCTCAGATCCAATGAATTTGACATGTGGAAAATCAGAATCAAGCAATATATTCTCCTCACAGATTACTCTATGTGGGACATCATTGAGAATGGCCCATCTGATGGAGGAAAGATTGATGAAGATGGCAAAAGAACTCCTCCAAAGACAGATACAGACAGGAAATCAAGACAGACAGAGATGAAAGCATTGAGCACACTGCTCTTGGCCATTCCAAATGAGTATCAACACCAATTCTGCAATTGTACTGATGCACAGATGCTCTGGAATGCTCTAGAGAAGAGATTCTCAGGTACTAAAAGTACCAAGAGAAATCAAAAGGCAATCTTAAAACAACAGTATGAAAACTTCATCTCAACTAAGAATGAGTCCATGACTCAAACTTTTGACAGGTTTAATAAACTAATTGGTGAACTAGCTACTATGGGAGTACAGATTGATCAAGATGATGTGAACAGAAAGTTCTTAAGGTCCCTTGGGGATGAATGGACCATGTACACTGTGTCATTCAGACAGAATGATCAGTTGGAAGACAAAGAACTTGATGATCTGTACAATGATCTTAGAGTATTTGAAGCTGAGGTGGAGGCAAAGAAGAAGCCTTCTGGATATGTTCATAATGCTGCACTCCTATCAGCATCAATTGATTCTACTGCTAACCCTGAATCAGTTAATGCTGCTAATGGATCAAATTTAGATAAAAGCACTGATTATGTATTTGAAGCTCTTCTTTCTAATCATGGAAATTCTTCTTTGATCAATGATGACTTAGAACAACTTCATCCTGATGATCTGGAAGAGATGGATATTAAATGGCAGATGGCCATGCTCTCCATGAGGGTTAAGAAGTTTATAAAGAGGACTGGAAGAAACAACTTCTCACAAAGAAGAGAAGATGGAGCAAGGTTTGATAAATCAAAGGTAGAATGCTACAAATGTCATCTCAAGGGACATTTTGCTAGAGAATGCAGAAGTGGAATGTCTCACAACAACAACCATCAACAAGCTCAATCTGGAAGCTTCAATAACAACAGAAACTCTGCTCAAGCCCTTGTTTCTCAACAAGGAATGGGGTTTGATTGGAGTGATCAAGCAGAAGAAGCTATTCAGAATCAAGCTCTTATGGCTAAAGTATCTGATCTCCCATCTGAGGTAAGTTCTAATCTCTGCTCTAAAACTTGCATAGACACTGTTAAAAGGTACAGGGATCACAATCAGAAGATGAGTGATGACCTGAAGAGACTAGAAAAGGATATAAAAGACTATGTGAGGATAGTAGAGAGATTTGAAGATCAAATCAAAGGTTTTCAAGCCAATGAACTACAACACTCATATGACACTAATTACTGGAAGTGGGAGAAAAAGGATTTAGAACTTAAACTGACCAAATCTAAAGAGGAGAGTGAAAGACTGAAAGAGGAGTTAACCAAGGTTAAGCTTGATGTAGAAAAGTTTTCCAATGCTTCTAAAGCAATGAACTCCTTACTGCAAAATCAGATTCATGACAAACTTAGAAGAGGAATAGGCTATAACACCACACCACCACCATACAACAACAATTACATTCCTCCTATATCAAACTTACTAGAGACCAAGGATAGGAAGGAATTGCCTGTTGGAGCCACTAAGGTAGATCCTTTAGACAAAGTGGTGGTTGAAACAGACTCTGAAGTAGAGAACTCTAGTGAAAAGAGTAATGAGAACACTGTGAGTGGTGAGATTCCTCTAGAAAATAACATTATCACCAATGAGGGATGTGGAAAGGCTTGGATCAAGTCTAAGGACATAGAAAAGACTGAGGGAAAGTCTGAGAAGGTCCATTATAAGCAAACCACAGTTGTGAATCCTGTCCCTTGTAAACAGTGTTCTTGCAATAAATCTGAGCCCCAAAAACATGATAAACCAAGGGGAAATCAGAGAAACTGGAATAATCAGTGGGCACAAAAACAAGGAGTTGATTTGAGTAAAATCAATAGACCAAAACCTTGTTTTATCTGTGGCAAATTGAATCATCTTGCCAAACACTGTTATTTCAACCCTATCAACCAAAGAGTCACTTTTCAAAGAAAACCACAAAACTCTTTTGGTTATAGGAATCAGAGAAGGAATCATATGGCTGAGAACAGAGCACCTATAAGATCACATGCTCAGAACAAGTTTGCTAAACCAAAGAAAAATACTCCAAATAAGCCAAGGAGTAATTTAAAGACAAAGAAAGCAAACAACTTTGTTCAAGTTTGGGTTCCAATTGCAAAGAAACCCGTTAGTACTGCTATCCCAGATAGTACTGCTAACAAAAATAGTGTTGCTAACTTGATTAGTACTGCTAACCAAGTTAGTACTTCTAACAAGGCTAGTGCTGCTTCTAGTAGTAATGCAGCCAAACCTATAATCTTGACAAAGTATTCCAGCCATGAGATTCCTAAACAACTCATCCAGACTAAACTAACAGATTATATTGATGAGAAAGGACAACCCAAGATCACTTTGGCTTGGGTTTCATCCAAGACTAACTGATTTATCAAGTGTGCAGGGCAACCAAAAGCTCAAGAGGAAGAGCATTTGGAATGCAGATAGTGGTTGCTCTTGGCACACAACAGGTAACATGGACTGCCTTCAAATTCTTCAAAAGATTTGATGGAGGACATGTTGCATTTGATTCAGAGGGAAGTAATAATAAATGCTCAGGGCATGAGTTAAAAGATAAGTTTCCCTTGAAAGATCTCATTGAGCATGATACTACTAACCTGTGTGTTTAAGTGTTTCAAGTTGAAGTTAGTAATACTCCAGAGGGAGTAATGATCATGAAGGATCAAGAAGAAAAGAATCAGGGGATGAACAAAGCAGTAAAAAGTATGAGTAAAAGGATGGTGTCAAAAAGTGTAAGTATAGTTTTAATACTGCTTTCAGTTAATACTGCTAGTGGTTAATACTGCTTTCAGTTAATACTGCTTGTGGTTAATACTGCTTGTGGTTAATACTGCTTGTGGTTAATACTGCTAGTTCAGTTCATACTGCTCGTGGTTAATACTGCTCGCGGTTAATACTGCTAGTTCAGTTAATACTGCTTGTGGTTAATACTGCTCGCGGTTAATACTGCTAGATAGTTAATACTGCTCTAGGTTAATACTGCTTATATTCCGAATACTATAAATACTTTTTGCCCGCCTAAAAGTTCATAATGACTCTTTGCATACTGTTCTCTTGCGCTCAAAACCGTTTCTCTCTCAAGTTCGTAGTTTTCAGGCAAGTTTTCACTAAGACCAATGGCATCCATGACATTCATCGACGAACACAACGAGATTGCGATGCTACAAAAGCCAAAGCAAGCTTCAGGATTTCATCAGATTGTGGATTTCCTCAAGTCAAGTCACATTGCTCATGCTCTTACTGTCTCACCTACAATCTACATTGAGCACCAAAGGCAGTTCTGGGCTAATGCAACCATTGTTGTGGAAAATGGTGTGCAAATGATCAAGACAAGAATCTGTGATCACTCACTTACAGTTACTGAAGAAGTCATTCGCATCAGTCTACGTCTAGACGATGCCTCTGGTATAATGTCTATCTCTAATGATGAACTGTTTTCTAATCTTACTAGAATGGGGTATGGAGGCCCATTGGGTGTTTTCAAATTCTCAAAAGCAAAGTTTTCACCCCAATGGCGTTTTCTTGTTCATACCCTGATGCATTGCATCTCCAAAAAGACCACTGGATGGAGTGAGTTCAGCAGTCCAATTGCATATGCTTTGGTATGCTTGGCTACATCCAGAAGGTACAATTTCTCAAAGATGATTTTCAGTGATCTTGTATCAAATATGGGAAACAAAAAGAGTTTCTTTATGTATCCCAGATTTGTTCAGGAAGTAATTAACCATGAATTGACGGATATACCTCAACCTGTTGGGGTATATGTACCTAAACCCCCAAAAGGCAAGGTTTTCTCAAATATGAGAAGATCTGCTGGGGACTCGGAAGGAGTTGACACCCCATTGTTCTCTACAATGATGGTGGTGTCCCAAAACACTGAAGGTATGGCAGCAGGGTCAAGGCCCTCATTAGACCATCCCACTGCTAGCCAAGCCCAACCTTCTCACTCAAAAACAATTCCCCAGTCCATTCTTACAAAACCAACCTCTCCAATTACCCAAACTTATCAAAGAAAACAGGTAAAGAAGGCTCCTTCCCTTCTTGTACCATCACCCACACAACCTTTAAGCCCTCTAAGGAAGAATACTCCCCTAGAGAATATCCAAAGGGAAACCACAAGGGTGTCTCCCAACCCAAAGGGGGTGCTCTCTGAGGAGGAGGTAGAGCATATGGGTGATGAGGCTGCCACTACTCCTGCTAACACAGAGGAGGAAAGTGGTAACATCAATAAGACCTCCCCCATGGCAACTTTGAATGAGCAATCATTTGAAGGTCCCTGGTGCCAAGAAACCACAGGGGTGGATAGTGCTTCTGCTAGGCAGAAGACTTCCACTACTAAAAGATCCAATGATCCTTCAATAGGGGGTAACACTCCTGGAGAAGGTGAGGACAGATATAACTATGATGAATTGATGGAGGCAATGGGCAACATCAACATGGATGTACTCAAACAAGGCAAAGATATTGAAGAGCTAAAACTCATTGTACTGTCACAACAAGAACAAATCATCAAGTTGAAGCAAATGGTAAGGAAACTGATTCTGCAAAAGAAGAAGAAACAATTTGTGCTCAGAAGGAGGGAACCAGTGACTGATGCTCCCAAAAAGGGGGAGTCAGAAGCTGATGCCAAAGCTAAAGGGGAGCAAGAGGAAAAACATATTGTTGAGGGGGAAAATGAGCAAGCAGCAGAAACAGAGCCAGCAGCAGAAACCATTAATACTGCCAGTTCAAGTAAAGCAGCAGATATGGTTAATACTGCTGAGCTGAAAGAAGCAGCAGAACAAGTAAAAGAGGTCCTTACAGAGCTTGAGGTTGCAGAAACACTCATCAAAGCAAAACATGATACTCCCAAGGTCACCTCAAAGGCCAAAGGAGTTGTCATAAAAGAAAGAGGTGATGCAGCAAAGAACTCTAGCATTGAGAAGGAGATGGGTAAAGATAAAGGTAAGGCAAAGTTAGTTGAATCTGATCAACCAATCAAGAAGCAAAGGTTGGTTGAATCAGATGAAGCTTTAGCAAGGAAAATGCAGAAGGAGATGGAAAAAGAAGAAAGAGCTCAGGTGGAGAAGGACAGGGAAATGGCAAAGGCTTTAGCTGCTGAGCTAAATAAAGCTTATCAAAAGGGGCTTGAAACTGAAAAGGCTAAACAAAGGGCTATAAGTCTGAGAAAGGCTATGATGGCTAATACAAGTGCAAAGAAAAGAAGACCTTCACAAACTTACCTTGCCACTCAGGAAAGAAACAAAATGATAACTTTCTTGAGGAGTGCAATTGGGGTAAAGAAAGAAATGTTTGTGAAGATGAGTTTTGATCAAATCAGAGAGCTCTATGAAAAAGAAATGGGGAATCTGAAGAGCAATGAAAAGAAAAGAGTAGAGTTTGAAAAGAAGGCCAAGGAGAGTAATGATATAGATATGAATCAACCATTTCCTGAAAGTGAAGAGGGAACTCCTATCAAAGAAATGGCAAGGGAAAAGGAAGAAAAGAAGAAGGAAGCTACTCTAGTACAGGTTCAAAAGACTTTGAAAAGAACCAAGATGATGGCCAAAAGAAAGAAAGATAAGAAGCCTAGAGTAGAAGAAGAACAAAATGTTGCTGAAGAAGAAGTGGCACCTGAGTCATCAAGTCAGCAAGGGTCATCAATCAAAGATGATGTAAGCTTATATATGGTAGTGATGGACAAAGTGCCTGAACCAATTTCTGCAGAACCTGTTGGAGTTAAGCCACCTGAGATCATTCACTGGGATGTACTGACAATGGATGGGAAAGATTATATCAGGCTCAAGAGGAAGGGTGATAAGTATGAAGTATTCAACACTTGGGTCAAGATTGTCAGAACATGCTCTAGATCTGATATAGAAGAGATGTTTGACATTGGAATTAAGCTGTATGCAGATCATCTGAATACTCCAGGAATTTCTCTTACAAAACTGGTGATGGAGTATCTATGCATGATGTTCAAACCTGAAGAAGTGGACCAGGTCATCAAGAGTGTGTTTAAAGAAGTCACAAGTTGGAATCTATATGAAACTAGTGGAGTATATGCAGTGACTTTGGATAGAAATCACACAGAATACTTCCTAGTGGATAGAGTATATAATCACACCAGACTGAAGGTTCATGCCATGCTAAAGAAGAAGTTGGGTTGTGCACCAAATTCAGAAATGGCCAAGTATCTAATTCAGAGGATAATCAATCAGAGTTTGGGACTGAATCCAGACTTAGGAGCATGATCTTGGAAGTTTTGGGAGCATCAAAAAGAGCATCTGGAAGAATATCTGAAGAACTTGACTTCTCTTCTAAAAGTCAAGTTAGGGGGAGATTGTTGGGAACTGAAGATTCTACTAAGTGTAGTTACTACTGCTAGTACAAGTGTAGTTACTACTGCCAGAACAAGTTGAAGATTAATACTGCTAAGTGTTACTACTGCTAGTAGAATTACTACTGCTAGTTAAAGTTAGTACTGCTTGAACAAAGTTAGTACTGCTTAGCTAGTTAGTACTGCTAGTAGTTAGTACTGCTTGAAGTTAATGCTGCTAGTTGAAGTTAATGCTGCTGAGCATTATTAGTGCTGCTAAAGAGATCCGGATGGAAAGTACTACAGCTGGATATACTGAAGATATACTTAGAGATATACATAGAATATAACCTCATTGTAATTATCTTTTTATTCAGTATATATATATAGTATTGTTTAGAATAGGAGGATAATGTTTTTATTCTAGTTTTCATTCTTTTAGAGAAAAATAACCTCAAGGCATAGATCCTAATTCTAGAGAAGTAGAATTCGTATTGGTGAGCCTGTTCATCAATATTGAGGTTGAGTGTGTAATCTTGTAACTTTAAGCATTCAATACAAGTTTACTGTTTGATAATTATATACTGTGTTTGATTACTGTTTTATCAAATATCAAAGTGTTTTTCCGCAACTTCTTTGATATTAGTTTCTGAGTATTAATTCTTGTTAAGAATTCGATCCTGACAATAGTTTAGAATAGTGATATAATTAGAGATTAATTCATTCATTCTATTAGTTAGAGAGAAAATCAACCTCAAGGCATAGATCCTAATTCTAGAGAAGTAGAATTCGTATTGGTGAGCCTGTTCATCAATATTGAGGTTGTGTGTTTAATCTTGTAACTTCAAGCATTCAATACAAGTTTACAAGTTGTTGATTATATACTGTTTTGGTTTACTATTTTAGTGAATATCAAAGTGTTATTCCGCAAACTTCTTTGATATTAGTTTCTGAGAATTTATTCTTGTTAAGAATTCGATCCTGACATTGAACCTGTCAAAAGTTTGAGTCATGGACTCATTCTTGGTTGACATAAAGTTCTCATACTGTTGCTTCAGTATGGCCTTCTGATTTCTCTTGGTACTTTTGGTACCAGAGAATCTCTTCTCTAGAGCATTCCAGAGCATCTGTGCATCAGTGCAATTGCAGAACTGATGTTGATATTCATTGGGAATAGCCAAGAGCAAAGTGCTTAAGGCTTTCATCTCTGTCTGTCTAGTCTTTCTCTCTGCATCAGTTTTTGGAGGTGTCCACTTTCCATCTGCACCAATCTTTCCTGCTTCAGAAGGGCCATTCTCAATGATGTCCCACATAGAATAGTCAGTGAGGAGTATGTACTGCTTGATTCTGATCTTCCACATGTCGAATTCATTGGGTCTGAGCATTGGAACCTTTGAGACCAAGGTACTGTTTGATTCAGCAATGTTTTCCATGATGAATAAGATTTCTGAGAATACAGGCTCTGATACCACTTGTCAGGATCTTAATTCTTAACAAGAACACACACTCAGAAAATAATATTAAAGAAGCTGCGGAATAGCACTTTAATATTTTGAAAACAATGCAACAGTAAATCAATGATCACAACTTGTAAACTTGTATTGAATGATTGAAGTTACAAGATTAAACACACAACCTCAATATTGATGAACAGACTCACCAATACGAATTCTACTTCTCTAGAATCAGGGTTCTAACCTTGAGGTTGATTCTCTCTTAATAAGCTAATAACTCTGAATAATTGTTCTCACCAAAGTTACAGAACTATTCTAAACAAATCTATACATATATTGAAGATAAAAGATAATTACAAAATAATAAAAGATCTTCAATATAAACTTCTATCTTTATCTCCAAACTTCCATGAATATCTTCAGTCCATCCAGCTGTCATCCTTCCATGCGAAGTCTTTATCATATAAGCAACATTCTTCTTCAGCAGCATTAATACTCTGAGTAGTATTAACTCCAGCAGTACTAACTATGCTCAGCAGTATTAATCTCTTCAAGCAGTACTAACTATCAACTAGCAGTACTAATCTTGTCCAACAGTATTAATCTTCAACTGGCAGCATTAATCACAGAAGTAGCAACCAGAAGTAGTAACCATGTTCTTCTAGCAGCATTAACTTTACTTAGCATTTCTTTAGTTCCCAACAAGAATTGCTTAGCAAACAAGTAAAAGCACAGAAGCCTTTAAAGTCTATTACTTTTTCAGGAACTATACATTCTACCAATCATTATTTAAAAAATCTTCTTGTTCAATTTCAAACAAATTGCCAAGATTGGTCAGATGTATATTCTTTAGATGTATGTTGGGTTGATTCTTTAAAAGACTTACATGGTATAAGTTTAATCCTTGGATTAAATTTTTTACTAGCAAAAGGAAGATCATTCACTATGTGTAATGATTATGTCCTTTTTTCTCAAAACACTATCCTTACACCCATAATATCAGATTACGCTCGAAAGCATGGTGGAAGTAGTAGTAAAGAAAATGAAGAATTGCAAAACCCTAGAATAATTTGTACCCCTGATGCTTGTTCTTGTGAAAATACTAGTGGTACAAAAACCTGACACCTCTTAGTCCTGACAAGACTTTAAACGATTTTCCAGACTTTAATGAACTTTGGAAAATAGAAAATGATGACTCTTTTAAAGGTTATTCCTTTTTAGACTTATCATACAATTTAATAAAACCCCATATTATAAACCAAAAACTTGTAAGTAAATCTTTTACTTATGAAGATATTTTAAATATGGTGGATCATTTACAAAAGACTGAAACTATTGGTGAAATCCCAACCAAGTTTTGGGAAAGAAATCAAATCTTTTGTAAACCAGAGATAATTAATCCAGACTTGGTAATTAAGACGGGAATGCCCAAATATGATAATTGGACTATTGATGAGTTCAAGATGCATATTTCTCAATTACTTAAGCTTGGAGTAATTACAAGAAGCACTTCTAAGCATAGAACTGCAACTTTTATAGTTCTGAAAGAATCTGAAAGAAAACGTGGTCAATCACGAATGGTTTTTAACTATAAAAGATTAAATGACAATACCCATATTGATGGCTATTGTATTCCCACAAAAGAAATTTTGCTAAACAAAATCCAAGGTGCCAAATGGTTTTCAAAATATGATTTAAAATCTGGATTTTGGCAAGTAAAGATGCACCCTAATTCTATTCCCCGGACATGTTTTACATGTAGTGAAGGACACTTTGAATGGAAGGTTATGCCTTTTGGTTTAAAGAATGCCCCTCAAGTTTTTAAAAGAAAAATGGATAATTGTTTTATGCATTTATCTAATTTTACATGTGTGTACATTGATGATGTTTTGATTTTTTCAAAGGACAAAAATGAACACTATGCACATTTGTATACTGTTTTTAAAATCTTTGAAAAAGAAGGAATGGTTATTTCTCTCAAGAAAATGCAACTTTTAAGAGAACATATTGAATTTCTTGGTGTAGAAATAGGAAAAGGTAAGATAAGGCTCTAGCCTCATATTTCGAGAAAAAATCTTGAATACCCTGATAAGTTAGAAAACTTAAAACAATTGCAAGCTTTTTTGGGTTCTCTAAATTATGCTAGACCTTTTATCAAAGATCTTTTTAAATATACTAGACCTTTATACAATAAAACTTCAGTAAAAGGAACAAGGAATTTTAATTATAAAGATATTAAACTTGTTCAAAGACTGAAACAGCTAGTTATGAATCTTCCTGAAATGAGTTTGCCTCTAGATTCTGACTACCTTGTTGTCCAAACAGATGGATCTGAACATGGATGGGGAGGAATTCTTTTAAAAAGACCCTCTAAATATTCCTCTATCCATGAAGAACATCTTTGTAGATATGCTTCTGGTATTTACAAAGAAAAAGGAAGGTTAACATCTTTAGAGTTTGAAGTCTTAGCTGTTATTAATTCCTGTGAATCTTTTGCACTCTTTCTAGCAGGAAAGAAGGAAATCACACTCAGAACTGACTGTGAAGCATTAGTAAAATTTGCAGATATGAAAAAGGAATCAAAACTTTTGTCCAATAGATGGTTAAAATTGAATGAATACATTATTGGCAAAGGGATTACGTTTAACTTAGAACATATCAAAGGAAAAACAAATGTTATTCCTGATTTACTCTCCAGGTTTAATCCTCTTTCTTAAAATTTTGCAGGATACCTAAATCAAGAGTAGTCAAGAAGGAGAACATCCCAGCTACTAATGATATGTTACTAGTTGGAAGACAGTTTATTCCTTCTTATCCTAGTGATAAGCAATTCCTTTTTAATCTGAGATCTAGACTTACAAATGAAGAAGCTTCTATTTGTGACAATATTTGGAATCTTAAAACTATTTCTGACCAAACCAATGAGAAATTTTTTATTATTAACTCGGTTGCTCAGAATTTTAATAATCTTAGGCAATGTCCAAAAAGATTTTATTGTTATCTTCTTATGAATGGACCTCATAAGGGAATTTACAAAAATTGGACAGATGTTGCTGCAAAAATTGAAAATCAGAAACCTCTTCAATCCCTATGGAAGGGCTTTCACAGTTTTTATGAATGTATCCAAGTTACTCACGATAAAGTTGGCTTCAACTATTATTTGGACCCTTCTTTAGAGAACAATAATCTTTCTAAAGATGAAAAATCGGAATCCGATTCAGGACTCCCTTTAGATTTAAAATTATTGACATCTTCTTCATCTTCACATATGAAAGGCAAGAATATAATGCCAGATTCAGAAGATCTTAATACTCGAGATTTGTTAATACCAAATCTTGAATGTTTTT
Organism: Arctium minus; assembly: GCA_954870635.1. Classification (NCBI taxonomy): domain Eukaryota; kingdom Viridiplantae; phylum Streptophyta; class Magnoliopsida; order Asterales; family Asteraceae; genus Arctium; species Arctium minus. The sequence continues at coordinate 54,763,392 of OX941095.1, read as the reverse complement.
CTTTTTTAAAAAGAATTAGTTGATCTCTCTGACATCAACTTTCAAACATTCCTGAAATTACAAGAATGGCTGATGATATTATCACGATCACCTGTTCAAGGATTTTCAGTTCAATTGGAAGAAATTCCAGTTCCAAAAAATGAAATGAAAAGATTTTTCAGAACTGTTCAGATCGATCTCACAATCGCTTCAGAAAAAATGTTTAGAAATGAAAAAATAAGTTTTCATGATCTTTTCAAATATGGATTACTTTGCGGACTAATCCTTTTATATCTCAAGCAAATAGATTGGCTTCCTGAAAGGGTTAAACAAGCCATTTCAATTATCAAAAGATTTGATGATAATTCCATCATCTCAGTGGATATATTGGCTTCACCACCCAAATTCTGGAAATCTGAGCCTGAACCTAGTTGTTCAGCCATCAAGATGATGTCAAAATCTTTCTCTTCAGATTGGGATAAAGAATTGATGCCTCACAATTCATGCTGGCAGTTCATTACTGGTCAAACTATAGATGATATGAAGCTATGGTTCTATCATGTACAATTTTCAGACTTCTTTTGGAACTCTGAAATTTTGTCATCTGAAGATTATTCTTTGTTTGGAGAAACACCTACTGTCAAGATCTACAAACCAGCTGTAGTTGCATGTTATTCATTTTTGAGGTTCTTCAATGATGAATCTGATGCTGATAAAGAAGACGATTGGATTGTTTTTTACAAGAATAAAAAACTCAAAGAATTAATCAGACATGCACAAAGAGACAAAATGCAAGTTTGATTGATTGAGAATTCGAATTTTACACCTGTAGAGTCCTCTACAGCTGTAAAAGAAAAATGCGTGGACGGCTGATATTTGCCCTTCTAGAAGATCTTTGAAAAATATGACAAGTGGTAGGACCCATCTCAATTACTTTCGGCAAAAGATGCTCCTACTTTTAAAAAGAAGTTTGTCCTGTTTGTTTAATAGCTAGTGGCTTTTATCCGGTCATAGCCTCCGGTTACAAGTCATCCTTGCTTTATTTTGCTATAAATATGTAGCTTTGGTTTAAGCTTTTGGCATCCCTTCTAGTGTGCTATATTCTCAACCTGAAAAATAAGAGTGAGAAAGTAGAGAGATAAGTTAAGAGTTCTTCTTGTAAATCCGTAGCAGTTTGAAGCTTTGTAATTATCTTCTGTATAAATACAAGGTTAGTTCTTAATTTCTATATGGCAGGCTAAAGCCTCAAGACTTAGAAAGCCAATTCATGTTGTGAAATTTATGTTAAATACTTAAATATTGTTATTATCTTTTATATCTTTTTTTATGAAGACAAGATCTTGAGAAATTTATCATAAAGATATTTTGTCGCTGTTAGTTCATACCTACATGGCAAAGGTATAATTGTCAGGCAATGAGCCAAACCTCTAAAAGTTGTCTTAGTTGTAATTTTAAAAAATTGTCTTTCCTAATTCTTAGAAAATTTAAAACAATCTTTTTGAAACAAAAGACGTAAGGATGTTTAACTTCGGAAGCAGTACCCGCTAACAGCGTGGATAGGCGTTTTAGGGGAAAAAGTACGAATTAGTCCAAAAATGTGAGTTTCTTAAAATAAAGTTTTAAAATAAAGTTTTCTCGGAATTCTTTAAGAAATGTTTTTAGAAATTGATAACAGAGTGATAAAAATGGGTATTATGATATTCCTAAAACAAGATCTTATCTCTTTAAATTTTGATTATAAGATAATACATATATTTATTTATTTAATATGAATTTTAAACAACCTCTCTGATATATTGTTCTTATATATTGTTTATATGCATAAGTTTGGAGAATGTCCCCATCCTTTATCCAAACTCCATCAGAATATTTGTAATTGCTCTTGTAAATGTTTCTGTCATAGTAATTATGAAATATTTTGTTCCGAGCATCTAAGAAAGAATATTACCTATTTATTAGCTTCTGATCTGTTTACCCTTGATATTAAATATTTAATAGTTGGAAAAGTTTTCAAAGATATAAATTTTTTTTATAAATTTTTTTGGTTTAATCCTGTAATTGAAAACGAAGTTAAGCTTGAAGCCTTTTTAGCCTTCATAGGAAATAATTGGTCTTACTCTGGTTGGAATGCATAGATTTGGACCATGTCCTCATAAAATTTCAAAAACTCATCAAGAAATTTGTAATTGTTCTTGTAGATGTTTTTGTTATATAGCTTTTGAGATCTCTCGTTCAGAATATCTAAGGAAAAACCTAACTTATTTGTTAGCTTCTGACCTTATTAATTCTGAAATTAAATATATAATTGTTGGAAAGGTTTTTAAGGATATAAATAATCTTTATACAAGATATTGGAATCCTGAAAACAAGGATTTCAAAATTGAACCTTCCTCAAGCTTCAATTGGGATGATGATTTTCCTTATAATGAAGAAAATCTCCAATCTCCATGAACAGGAATAGCCGTGGAACTTGGCACCATACGATCAAGATCTCCTAGCCTATATATTGTAACCTCGCTGAGGCCCAGACCTAGAGTTTTTAACACTAATAACTGCGTTGCAGCCCCTTATAAGATTGTGTATGGAAAATTCTTTTAGTTAAGTCTTTTCTATATCAGAGGTTGTTTAAAATTCATATCAAATAAATAAATATATGTATTATCTTATAATCAAAATTTAAAGAGATAAGATCTTATTTTAGGAATATCATAACACCCATTTTTATCACTCTGTGATCACTTTTTAAAAACATTTCTTAAAGAATTCCGAGAAAACTTTGGTTTTAAACTTTCTTTCAAAAAACTTTTTGGACTAATTCGTACTTTCTTCCCCTAAAACGCCAATCCACGGCTAACAGCGGGTACTGCTTCCGAAGTTAAACATCCTTACGTCTTTTGTTTCAAAAAGATTATTTTAAATTTTCTAAGAATTAGGAAAGACAATTTTTTAAAATTACAACTAAGACAACTCTTAGAGGTTTGGCTCATTGCCTGGCAATTATACCTTTGCCATGTAGGTATGAACTAACAGCGACAAAATATATTTATGATAAATTTCTCAAGATCTTGTCTTCATAAATAAAGATATAAAAGATAATAACAATATTTAAGTATTTAACATAAATTTCACAACATGAATTGGCTTTCTAAGTCTTGAGGCTTTAGCCTGCCATATGGAAATTAAGAACTAACCTTGTATTTATACAGAAGATAATTACAAAACTTCAAACTGCTACGGATTTACAAGAACTCTTAAATTATCTCTCTACTTTCTCACTCTTATTTTTCAGGTTGAGAATATAGCACACTAGAAGGGATGCCAAAAGCTTAAACCAAAGCTACATATTTATAGCAAAATAAAGCAAGGATGACTTGTAACCGGAGGCTATGACCGGATAAAAGCCACTAGCTATTAAACAAACAGAACAAACTTCTTTTTAAAATTAGGAGCATCTTTTGCCGAAAGTAATTGAGATGATCCTACCAGTTGTCATATTTTTCAAAGATCTTTTAGAAGGGCAAATATCAGTCGTCCACGCGTTTTTCCTTTTACAGCTGTAGAGGACAGGACAGGTGTAAAATTCGAATTCTCAATCGATCAAACTTGCATTTTGTCTCTTTGTGCATGTCTGATTAATTCTTTGAGTTTTTATTCTTATAAAAAACAATCCTATCGTCTTCTTTATCAGCATCAAATTCATCATTGAAGAACCTCAAAAATGAATAACATGCAACTGCAGCTGGTATGTAGATCTTGACAGTAGGTGTTTCTCCAAACAAAGAATAATCTTCAGATGACAAAATTTCAGAGTTCCAAAAGAAGTCTGAAAATTGTACATGATAGAACCATAGCTTCACATCATCTATAGTTTGACCAGTAATGAACTGCCAGCATGAATTGTGAGGCATCAATTCTTTATCCCAATCTGAAGAGAAAGATTTTGACATTATCTTGATGGCTGAACAACTAGATTCAGGCTCAGATTTCCAGAATTTGGGTGGTGAAGCAAATATATCCACTAAGATGATGGAATTATCATCATATCTTTTGATAATTGAAATGGCTTGTTTAACCCTTTCAGGAAGCCAATATATTTGCTTGAAATCAAAAAGGATTAGTCCACAAAGTAATCCATATTTGAAAAGATCATGAAAACTTATTTTTTCATTTCTAAACATTTTTTCTGAAGCGATTGTGAGATCGATCTGAACAGTTCTGAAAAATCTTTTCATTTCATTTTTTGGAACTGAAATTTCTTCCAATTGAACTGAAAATCCTTGAACAGGTGATCGTGATAATATCATCAGCCATTCTTGTAATTTCAGGAATGTTTGAAAGTTGATGTCAGAGAGATCAACTAATTCTTTTTAAAAAAGAAAAACATTCAAGATTTGGTATTAACAAATCGCGAGTATTAAGATCTTCTGAATCTGGCATTATATTCTTGCTTTTCATATGTGAAGATGAAGAAGATGTCAATAATTTTAAATCTAAATGGAGTCCTGAATCGGAGTCCGATTTTTCATCTTTAGAAACATTACTGTTCTCTAAAGAAGGGTCCAAATAATAGTTGAAGCCAACTTTATCGTGAGTAACTTGGATACATTCAGAAAAACTGTGAAAGCCCTTCCATAGGGATTGAAGAGGTTTCTGATTTTCAATTTTTGCAGCAACATCTGTCCAATTTTTGTAAATTCCCTTATGAGGTCCATTCATAAGAAAATAACAATAAAATCTTTTTGGACATTGCCTAAGATTATTAAAATTCTGAGCAACCGAGTTAATAATAAAAAAATTCTCATTGGTTTGGTCAGAAATAGTTTTAAGATTCCAAATATTGTCACAAATAGAAGCTTCTTCATTTGTAAGTCTAGATCTCAGATTAAAAAGGAATTGCTTATCACTAGGATAAGAAGGAATAAACTGTCTTCCAACTAGTAACATATCATTAGTAGCTGGGATGTTCTCCTTCTTGACTACTCTTGATTTAGGTATCCTGCAAAATTTTAAGAAAGAGGATTAAACCTGGAGAGTAAATCAGGAATAACATTTGTTTTTCCTTTGATATGTTCTAAGTTAAACGTAATCCCTTTGCCAATAATGTATTCATTCAATTTTAACCATCTATTGGACAAAAGTTTTGATTCCTTTTTCATATCTGCAAATTTTACTAATGCTTCACAGTCAGTTCTGAGTGTGATTTCCTTCTTTCCTGCTAGAAAGAGTGCAAAAGATTCACAGGAATTAATAACAGCTAAGACTTCAAACTCTAAAGATGTTAACCTTCCTTTTTCTTTGTAAATACCAGAAGCATATCTACAAAGATGTTCTTCATGGATAGAGGAATATTTAGAGGGTCTTTTTAAAAGAATTCCTCCCCATCCATGTTCAGATCCATCTGTTTGGACAACAAGGTAGTCAGAATCTAGAGGCAAACTCATTTCAGGAAGATTCATAACTAGCTGTTTCAGTCTTTGAACAAGTTTAATATCTTTATAATTAAAATTCCTTGTTCCTTTTACTGAAGTTTTATTGTATAAAGGTCTAGTATATTTAAAAAGATCTTTGATAAAAGGTCTAGCATAATTTAGAGAACCCAAAAAAGCTTGCATTTGTTTTAAGTTTTCTAACTTATCAGGGTATTCCAGAATTTTTCTCGAAATATGAGGCTGGAGCTTTATCTTACCTTTTCCTATTTCTACACCAAGAAATTAAATATGTTCTCTTAAAAGTTGCATTTTCTTGAGAGAAATAACCATTCCTTCTTTTTCAAAGATTTTAAAAACAGTATACAAATGTGCATAGTGTTCATTTTTGTCCTTTGAAAAAACCAAAACATCATCAATGTAGACACATGTAAAATTAGATAAATGCATAAAACAATTATCCATTTTTCTTTGAAAAACTTGAGGGGCATTCTTTAAACCAAATGGCATAACCTTCCATTCAAAGTGTCCTTCACTACATGTAAAAGATGTCCGGGGAATAGAATCAGGGTGCATCTTTACTTGCCAAAATCCAGATTTTAAATCAAATTTTGAAAACCATTTGGCACCTTGGATTTTGTTAAGCAAAAATTCTTTTATGGGAATACAATAGCCATCAATATGGGTATTGTCATTTAATCTTTTATAGTTAAAAACCATTCGTGATTGACCACGTTTTCTTTCAGATTCTTTCTGAACTATAAAAGTTGCAGTTCTATGCTTAGAAGTGCTTCTTGTAATTACTCCAATCTTAAGTAATTGAGAAATATGCATCTTGAACTCATCAATAGTCCAAATATCATATTTGGGCATTCCCGTCTTAATATCCAAGTCTGGATTAATTATCTCTAGTTTACAAAAGATTTTATTTCTTTCCCAAAACTTGGTTGGGATTTCACCAATAATTTCAGTCTTTTGTAAATGATCCACCATATTTAAAATATCTTCATAAGTAAAAGATTTACTTACAAGTTTTTGGTTTATAATATGGGGTTTTATCAAATTGTATGATAAGTCTAAAAAGGAATAACCTTTAAAAGAGTCATCATTTTCTATTTTCCAAAGTTCATCAAAGTCTGGAAAATCGTTTAAAGTCTTGCCAGGACTAAGAGATGTCAGTTTTTTGTACCACTAGTATTTTCACAAGAACAAGCATCAGGGGTACAAATTATTCTAGGGTTTTGCAATTCTTCATTTTCTTCACTACTACTTCCACCATGCTTTCGAGCTTACTCTGATATTATGGGTGTAAGGATAGTGTTTTGAGAAAAAAGGACATAATCATTACACATAGTGAATGATCTTCCTTTTTCTAGTAAAAAATTTAATCCAAGGATTAAACTTATACCATGTAATTCTTTTAAAGAATCAACCCAACATACATCTAAAGAATATACATCTGACCAATCTTGGCAATTTGTTTGAAATTGAACAAGAAGATTTTTTAAATAATGATTGGTAGAATGTATAGTTCCTGAAAAAGTAACAGACTTTAAAGGCTTCTGTGCTTTTACCAGTTTGCTAAACAATTCTGGAGGAAGTATAGAAGAGTCTAAAGTTGTTTGAGTTGCTCTTGTATCTATAAAAGCAGGGAGTTGAAACTTCGTTCCTTTAATATTAAGGAGGACTAAAACAAAAATGTTTTTTTAAACCTTTTTGTTACAAATTATGGGTATAATCGGAGTTATAGCCATACAAGAATTTTATGGTTCATTAATCTGAATTCCCTTGTTTTTTGGAGGTTTCCAAGAAAAAGGAGGAAATTCTTTATCAAACTCTTTTTGAGAAAAATTTTGAAAATTAATTTCAAGATTTTCAATACGATTTTCAAGAGTATGAATTCGATCATCAAGTATAGTTAGTCTATCAGTATTCTGTTTAGGAGCATTATATTATGGAACAACATAATTATAAACTGAAGATAAACAAGAGTAACATACTTCAATTCTACATAACTCACATCTTGAACGCTTCTCAAGAGAAGGGTACCAAAGACAGTTGTAACACTTAGTGTTAGTATTGCCTGTATGGAGTTTCCATTTGTGTGTGCAATCTAAAACCTCAAAATTAACAAAGTTGAAGTTTTCAAATAACTCAACATCTCCTTCAGAAATTCCTAAATTCATAAAAGAATTATGGTAACCATATTTCTGCTGAAGAGGAGTTTGTGATATCCTGCATATCTTCTATACTAACAATATAGTAGATATTAGAATTAGTCGAGACATCAGAAGTTATGTCAACTAAGTCTTCATTCGTGCAGTTTATCAAATCAACTTTTTGATTAAAAAAGGTTTTCTTTCCAGGGCATTTACTAGATAAATGGCCTTCCTTTCCACAAGCATAGCAAGTGAATTTGCTACAGTTCTTATTATCTTTGTATTTCCTCACATGTTTCTGTTTGTTCAGGGTAGGTTTCCTAGCACTGGACTTTCTAAGATAATAAGCTTTCCTTGGTTTTGCCTTCTTATGATAAACTGGTTTTTTGCTAACAGTTTTACCATAAGTCTTAGGAGTATAGATAGAGGAACAGAATCCTGTATCTTTTTTCTTTAACTCTCTCTGGGTTTGGATCATGGAACATTTAGCTTTAAGGTGATCTATGATAACCTTTGCTCTAACTGTTGCATTATTCCATTGGGAATCAACACCAGGTTGTTCTTGTTTCCACTTCAGCTCAATTTCTCTTCCTAACTCTCCTGGAAGTTTAGTAAAAATTCTGTTGCAAATATTAGCATCATAATAATTACCAGAAATAGCAGCTAAGTGAACAAAATCATTCAAGAAGAAAACAATCTTCTTCCAATCATGTAACTGAAGTTGTTCTAAATCTCGAAGGGCTTCACTTTGTTTTATCATCAGACCAGATAAGGTATCTCCACCATTAATAATTCTAAGAATTACTGATGTAAAATTCCTTATGTTAGTTCCTTGAGCAGCCAGTTGTGCAAGTGGTTCAGGGAAATGTTTTTTCCAGTCTTCCCATGCAGCAAGTGCAGTTGGTCCAAGATAATTCTCTGCAATTGAGATCATTACCTCAGAGTTTATATCTTTTTTAAGATATTTTGAAGTGTAGTCACGGTGAACTTCTTGAGACCAGGTTTCTAAGTATGAATTCCATAACTGGGGATGAATATCAATGAGGTTTAACGAAGGTGTAGATTACCAAGTGAATATTGGGTCAGTTGGTATTCTTCTTCCTTTATTAACATAGCTATGGACTGGTTCATTGTAACATGTAGCTTGGTTTCTAGGCGGTCTACCTGTTTCATAACTCATGGTTTCTAATTGTCCAGGTGTAGGACCAGTAACAGTAGATCCTTCTGCTTCATTCATAAGAGTAAAGTTTATGGATTCTACAGAGTCTGATAAGAAAGAGGCTAAAAGATTTTCATCCTTAGGAGTCATTCTTATATTTTTCAAATCATCTTGATAGATAATTTGTGAGTCATAAAGTTGTCCTAGCTTCTTAAGGAGAACTTCCATTTCTTCAAGATCATGAGGACTAAGAGTATAATCAAATAATTCTTTAGATAAAGAATTTTATGATCACAGTCATTCCACCCTGTAGGTTTTATATCCTTGATCTGAATTTGACTTGATTCAGGAGAAGTATATCTAACCAAAAAAGGTTTGATATCATTGGGGTTACTAGAGTCAAAGTACTTAGAGTCTTCTTCTAGGGTATCCCATTCATTTCCTAATTCAATGTTCATAAAACTAGTGGAAAATCTATGCAGATCTTCATCAGTAGTTTCTTTTTCTTCATCATTTAATCCAGAAGATGAAGCATTGTCTGTGTAGTTTTTAAATCTCAGGGATTTAGATCCACTTGAATTGGTATAAGAGACATAACTAGTGGGGGTAATGGTAGTAGGTTCTCTATGAAATTGAATAGTCCATTCGCTACCTGCAATAGTTTGAGAATCAATCTGGGCTGGAGGTATCATTTGTATTCCTCTAGAAGACACAGCTTGTATAATAGAATCGATATCCACATTATACTGAATTCCAGTAGATCCAGTTAACCTTCCTAGAAATATTATTTCTATGGCCAGATTTCTACCAAGAAAACTTTCATACCCAAGTGTTTGAATCTGTAAAATGATATGTCTACAGAAATCATTCACACTTAATGAAAAGTTTTGGGGGGAAATATAAGCAACGCCTATATTGTTGTTCAAGTCTATCTCCATGGTTCCTATTATAGCTTGATCAAGATAAGATAATCTATTGTCAATCAAAACTACAAGGGCTTTTGTTCCTAAACCAGTTCTATGGAGTCCTTTAACTGCAATAGTTAAAAGTCCAAAATGTAAAGTGGTTTGGTTTGCATTTATTAATCTAAGGCTAGCTTCTCTAGTCATCAGATTAAGGGTAATGACTCTTCCTTGAGGAACAGAAAGATTTTGTAAACTATGGTGTCTAAAGAGACTAGTGTTTCTTTCAAAAATCCCAGTAGCATATAATCTGGTAGGATTAAAGGCTTCTAGTTGATTATTGTTAAGAAGTTATTCACTTCTGTCAACATTAATCATATCTTCAAGTCTAGAATTAGATCTTGAGGATCTCCTAGAGAAAAATGTCTTCCTAGAGTACTGAAATGTAGTCTAGATGAGTTCAAGATGCATATTTCTCAATTACTTAAGCTTGGAGTAATTACAAGAAGCACTTCTAAGCATAGAACTGCAGCTTTCATAGTTCAGAAAGAATCTGAAAGAAAACGTGGTCAATCACGAATGGTTTTTAACTATAAAAGATTAAATGACAATACCCATATTGAAGGCTATTGTATTCCCACAAAAGTAATTTTGCTTAACAAAATCCAAGGTGCCAAATGGTTTTCAATGTTTGATTTAAAATCTGGATTTTGGCAAGTAAAGATGCACCCTGATTCTATTCCCTGGACATTTTTTACATGTAGTGAAGGACACTTTGAATGGAAGGTTATGCCTTTTGTTAAGTCTAAATATTGTATCCAAGATTTAATAGGAAAGTCATAGATGTAAAAGTCAACATTGTCTTTGTAATTGTTAGTCAAAGGTGTTTGAGTTTGCTTAGTGGTTAAGTTCTTGTAATAGGTTGGTTGTATAAATAGCTTTAGCTTCCTGGTAATCTTGTAACAACAGTAGTAAGAATCTGTAAGCACGTATTGTAAACATTCAGACTTGTGGTTATTGAAGATCTAGTTTCTCTCTCTATAGTCTCTCTCTAGTTCTTGATCATATTGAGTAATTGCTTGATTGTTTTGGGATTTTATCATTAACAATTGGTATCAGAGTTGAACCAAACTTTTCAGAAATGATTTGATCAAAGGATTAGATTGAAATCTTGATTTTTAGTTCGAAAATTTGATTTTCTGGAATTTTTTCACGAACTCGTGTTTTTGTACTTTTCATCCGAATTTTATTGAAAAATCGTTTTTGGTGCAAGAAAATGGAATCATTAGATACGATTTGTGTTGTTGATTGATTCTTGTATTGATTACATCTCAAAATACGAACAATTTCGATCCCAATTTTCAATTTTTGAACTTTTCTTGATATTTTTGTTCGAACACTGTTCTTCATCGAAAAAGTGTGAATTGTTGTTTTTAATCGAAATTTGTTTGAAAATTTGTGTTTCATAGTGTTTTTCGATGATTCTGATAAGTTCTTGAGATCAATTTTGCAGATTTGGATCGAAATGTACAAGTCAGTTACAAGTTTGCGCTAGATCATCGGTTTGCGCGAGTTCATACGATTTGCGCAAGTTCATAGAAGTTTGCGCGAGCTTTTCCGGACTTTGAGAATTTAAGTTTGCGACTTGCATTTATCACGCAAAGCTACATTTGCGTATCTAGATGTTCACGCAAAGAAACGTCTCACGCAAACTTACTTTTCGCCTTACAAGGATCAAGAGGACTTCACTTTGCGCTTCAAGACTATCACGCAAAGTTCACTTTGCGTTTCAAGGCTCTCACGCAAAGTCTCACTTTGCGCTTCAAGGCACTCATGCAAAGTTACATTTGCGTCTTCAGTGGGTCGCGAGAAGTCTACTTTGCGCCTTACATTGCTCGCGAAAAGCTTACTTTGCGTCTTACGGTGCTCACGAGAATCGTACTTTGCGTTATCCATTGCTCGCGAGAAGATCACTTTGCGTCTCTCGCTGATCACGAGAAGCTTGGTTTACGCTACCTACACTTCACGCAAAATTCAATCTTGCGCCACCATCTGTTAGCGCATAACAAGTGTTAAACTTTTTAATTTTTTACGAAAGATTTCAATTTAATCTGATTTTTGATTTTCTGATATACAGTTTGGAACGATCATTCATATCAGGCTGATTACTCATTAATCATGGGATTTCTTTCAGATCTTGAAGAGAAGAATAGAAAGCTGGAATTAGAGAAAGTAAATCTGGGATATGAAGTTGACTTTCAATTTCAAAAGTCAAAAGAGTATTTTGCTGAAAATATCATACTGAAAGAAGAAATCAGTGCTTTAAAGACTATCAATGAAGATCTTCTTAAAAGATCTTCTGGGCTGAATGATGAGAAAATTCAGAGATTGGAATCTGAGAATGGTGAACTAAGAAAGAACATATCTTTTTTAGAACAACAGCTTGCTGAACATAAAGTTGTTTTTGATACTGAAAAGAAATTTTTTTCAAAGAAGTTCTCAGACTTCTCAAAGAAGTGTTTTGAAGAGAAAAGGTTAGTGGATCATAAATGCATAAAACTTTCTCAACAAATTTCTGATTTTGAGAAAGTACTTATCTTGGAAAGAGAGAAGTTTGCTAAAGAAAAGAAGTCTATTGAACAGAAGAGTGTGGGATTCTTCAAAGAACTATCTGGCCAGAGAAATGATTCAGAGAAAGGATTTGAAGAAGAACGATTCATATTCAAGTCTGAAATCGAAAGACTGACTTCAAAGTTATCTGAACTATCTGCTACTGCGCTGAAAGAGCAGAAAACGAAGTCTGAATTCAAGACAAAGATTGATCTGCTTGTGAAAGAAAGAGACACATTTGCTTCAAAGATCAAAGAGCTTGAAAAGTCTGTTTCAAGTTCAAATCAGAAATTTGTCTCTTCACAAAGGTCAGTTAAATCTTTTGATCAGATTCGTCGAGCTAACATTTTCTATGATGGATATTTAGATGGTTCAGATACATATCCGAGGAGAAGAAGTTACAAGAAAGAGAAACTGGTCTGGCAGAAGAAATCAGTCAAAGATGACAAGACCGATGAGCTGAAAGGAAACACATCATGTGTACATGTACATAAAGCAAAGAAGAACAAAGAGCATAAAGGTAAACCTGACCATATATACTCAAAAGATCAATTACTCAGGTTTTCAGATAATAAATATTATTGTTCTTATTGTTGTACACATGATCATATCCATAAGACCAGTGATCATTTCTGGTATGGTTCTTACTTTATTACCCCCACACGAACTGCAACTAACTTTCCTGGACCCAAATACCAGTGGGTACCAAAACCGAAATATGATTCTGTGTTGCAGGCATCTCAAGTCAAGGGGGAGTAAGATAACAATGGTTTTTTAACACAGGAGTTCAAAACCCGCACCTCAATGTCAAGACTATGGATTTTGAACACAGCAGTTCAAGACCCGCACCTCAATGTCAAGATTATGTCTTCTAAGTGCACATCTTAGGACCCGTTCTTCAAAGGAGTTTGACTTCTAAACACAACAGTTTAGGACTCAGACCTCAGCGATCAAAAGACCTTACTCCTGTTTTTGCATCTGATGGATAGGATGGTCTACATCCCAAGAGAATTGATCTGATCTCTATCCTGTACTTTTTCACTGATAGATTTTACTGATATGATGGTCTACAATTGAAAAGGGAGTGTCTGATCTCTATCCTGTTTTAACTGACATATTTCAGATGCCTAATTTAAGGGGGTGTATAGGTGATGACTTCTGATTATTTCATATCAGAACTCATACTATAAAACTGTTTTACTGCTTTCTGTCATTTTATTTTTGAATAAATGATGTGAATAAAGTGGCTTCTGATCACATGATAGATCAGGACCCGTTTTTCAATGATCAAAGAAGGATATTATGTTAATATCCAAGGGGAGCTTAAAAGACTTATATCATGATTTGAGGGGGAGCTGAAAAGGTAAATATCTTCTATCCTGGATCTCTGATTGTTTGAAAGAAGAACCACTTTCGAACATGAAAAACAGTTTCTTAAATGTTCAAACCACTTCTTATTCTCAAAAGATTTCATGAATTTAGAAGTGTGCTTTTAAATGTTTTTCAAAATTTTGATCTTAATGTTTAACTGACCGTGTGTTTCTCAAGATTAATACTTGTGTATTATCTTATCCATATACTATCAAGTATTCATACACACCGGTTCAGTACTTTATCAATTTGTTATTACCATGTCTCATATCGAAACAATTTCTTCGATGGTAATACCCCCATTTGAAATTCAAAGTTGTTGAGCATCATTCATCTTTTTCATATTTGTGCTTTCATTGATATATTGTTTATATTCGTTCATATAAACAAATTTCCAATTCTTTGATACCCTAACCATTTGATTTGATCTGATTGATTCATTGTCAGATTCTCAAAACATTTTTCTTGATTTCATTTCATTCATTCAATTTTCTTGTTTTGATAAATCTTCAACGTTCAAATGCTCAAATTTCATTGATAATTTTAAATGAGCATACATTCTGACATTGTTATCTTTGTGCTTAACTGTTCAAGTTAAACTGTTGAGCAACCATGCTTTTTAGGACTTACATGGGATTCGTGTGTGAGCTTAAACAAAACTTCCATGGATTCACGTCAAACAGTGTTTCCTACCCAAAAAGTTATCCTTGAGTGATTGAGGGGTGAGGGGTCAAAATCAAATAGTGGGGGAGATAACTCATCCGATTGAGTTATTCTCATTGTGTGGAGCGGTAAAATGAAAATGAGAGTTTGGTTAGAAGTGAGCATAAAGATAAAAAGAAAGAGGGTGTGAGATCAGAGTTAAAAGAATATCAGAACTCTACACCTACTACTTTCTGAGTCGGGCAGCCACATTTACTGATTGGTTCACATTCTTTGGTGACCATCATTGAAACAGGCAGTGAGCCCATGCCAACTCTTGCAATTACCCCACCAACCACTCATTTCTTTCTTAACAAAGAAATGTTTCATTTTCTTTGGGGACGCAGCATATATGCTATCTAATCTTCACTCGGAAGATTTAGATATTGAAAAAGAAGGAAAGTTGCCCCACCTTCGCACCTCTTTCATGCACATTGAGTCCGTGTAATATCTGTTGCTGTCTCAACAGTTTACACAATTTGAGCCTTATGAAACACAATCATTGTGCTAAATTCTTTCATACACAAGCACGAGCACACAGAAAATTTGTTTTTCTGTCAGAACATTCATAGATAAACCTTGTGTTTTTCAATGATTGAATGGAAGTCCTGGGGAGTCATCATCAAGCCAGCTCCTTATATTGTACATTCGTTGTACACAATAACTTTGTGTTACTGACAGGCATTCCTAACTGTTTCATTTGTTGATTCAGGGTTACCACGTTCATTATGTCTGAATTTGAAAAGATTCGGATATATATCCATTTCATGAATTGACGGTTCTCAGATCAAAGCGCAGCGACTGTCAAAGGGGAGATTGTTATTTGAATACAAGGGGGTGATCAAAGTCTGTGCTGAAATTGATGAAATTTTGATGATCATGTTGCTCTCAATCATCAAAAAGGGGGAGAATTTTCCAAAGATCAATTTCAAAGCTATGAAAAGTTGTCAAAGTTCAAAATGCTTCTGCTAATTCAAAGACAAAAGTTTCTGAAGAAAGTTTGTTCAATGTTAAATCAAGATGATCTGTTAAAGTTTGTTTTTCTGAAGACAGTCCAGAGATCAAAGAGATGAAGATACTAGATCAAAGTTGTCTCAAAGTTGTTTCAAAGTTTCAAAGAAAAGTTTCAAGAATTCAGATTCGCGTTCAAGACTTGTTGACTTTCAAAGCTACAAAGTGCAAAAGACTTTCCAAGATTCTTCAAAGACTGAAAGAGTAAAGACTGTGAAAGCTTCAAAGTTCAAAGTTAAAGAGACAAAAGCTGAAGAATCAAGAGCTGAAGATCTGTATCAAATTTTTATTAAATCTTGAATACAAAGGGGGAGATTGTTAAGTCTAAATATTGTATCCAAGATTTAATAGGAAAGTCATAGATGTAAAAGTCAACATTGTCTTTGTAATTGTTAGTCAAAGGTGTTTGAGTTTGCTTAGTGGTTAAGTTTTTTTAATAGGTTGGTTGTATAAATAACTTTAGCTTCATGGTAATCTTGTAACAACAGTAGTAAGAATCTGTAAGCACGTATTGTAAACATTCAGACTTGTGGTTATTGAAGATCTACTTTCTCTCTCTAGTTTCTCTCTCTAGTTCTTGATCATATTGAGTAATTGCTTGATTGTTTTAGGATTTTATCATTAACACCTTTTGGTTTAAAGAATGCCCCTCAAGTTTTTCAAAGAAAAATGGATAATTGTTTTATGCATTTATCTAATTTTACATGTGTCTACATTGATGATGTTTTGTTTTTTTCAAAAGACAAAAATGAACACTATGCACATTTGTATACTGTTTTTAAAATCTTTGAAAAACAAGGAATGGTTATTTCTCTCAAGAAAATGCAACTTTTAAGAGAACATATTGAATTTCTTGGTGTAGAAATAGGGAAAGGTAAAATAAAGCTCCAGCCTCATATTTCGAGAAAAAATCTTGAATACCCTGATAAGTTAGAAAACTTAAAACAACTGCAAGGTTTTTTGGGTTCTCTAAATTATGCTAGACACTTTATCAAGGATCTTTCTAAATATACTGGACCTTTATACAATAAAACTTCAGTAAAAGGAACAAGGAATTTTAATTCTGAAGATATTAAACTTGTTCAAAGACTAAAACAACTAGTTATGAATCTTCCAGAAATGAGTTTGCCTCTAGATTCTGACTACTTTGTTATCCAAACAGATGGATCTGAACATGGATGGGAGGAATTCTTTTAAAAAGACCCTCTAAATATTCCTCTATCCATGAAGAACATCTTTGTAGATATGATTATGGTATTTACAAAGAAAAAGGAAGGTTAACATCTTTAGACTTTGAAGTCTTAGCTGTTATTAATTCCTGTGAATCTTTTGCACTCTTTCTAGCAGGAAAGAAGGAAATCACACTCAGAACTGACTGTGAAGCATTAGTAAAATTTTCAGATATGAAAAAGGAATCAAAACTTTTGTCCAATAGATGGTTAAAATTGAATGAATACATTATTGGCAAAGGGATTAAGTTTAAATTAGAACATATCAAAGGAAAAACAAATGTTATTCCTGATTTACTCTCCAGGTTTAATCCTCTTTCTTAAAATTTTGCAGGATGCCTAAATCAATAGTAGTCAAGAAGGAGAACATCCCAGCTACTGATGATATGTTACTAGTTGGAAGACAGTTTATTCCTACTTATCCCAGTGATAAGCAATTCCTTTTTAATCTGAGATCTAGACTTACAAATGAAGAAGCTTCTATTTGTGACTCTATTTGGAATCTTAAAACTATTTCTGACCAAACCAATGAGAAAATTTTTATTATTAACTCGGTTGCTCAGAATTTTAATAATCTTAGGCAATGTCCAAAAAGATTTTATTGTTATCTTCTTATGAATGGACCTCATCAGGAAATTTACAAAAATTGGACAGATGTTGCTGCAAAAATTGAAAATCAGAAACCTCTTCAATCCCTATGGAAGGGCTTTCACAGTTTTTCTGAATGTATCCAAGTTACTCACGATAAAGTTGGCTTCAACTATTATTTGGACCCTTCTTTAGAGAACAGTAATCTTTCTAAAGATGAAAAATCGGACTCCGATTCAGGACTCCCTTTAGATTTAAAATTATTGACATCTTCTTCATCTTCACAGATGAAAGGCAAGAATATAATGCCAGATTCAGAAGATCTTAATACTCGAGATTTGTTAATACCAAATCTTGAATGTTTTTCTTTTTTAAAAAGAATTAGTTGATCTCTCTGACATCAACTTTCAAACATTCCTGAAATTACAAGAATGGTTGATGATATTATCACGATCACCTGTTCAAGGATTTTCAGTTCAATTGGAAGAAATTCCAGTTCCAAAAAATGAAATGAAAAGATTTTTCAGAACTGTTCAGATCGATCTCACAATCGCTTCAGAACAAATGTTTAGAAATGAAAAAATAAGTTTTCATGATCTTTTCAAATATGGATTACTTTGCGGACTAATCCTTTTTTATCTCAAGCAAATAGATTGGCTTCCTGAAAGGGTTAAACAAGCCATTTCAATTATCAAAAGATATGATGATAATTCCATCATCTCAGTGGATATATTTGCTTTACCACCCAAATTCTGGAAATCTGAGCCTGAACCTAGTTGTTCAGCCATCAAGATAATGTCAAAATCTTTCTCTTTAGATTGGGATAAAGAATTGATGCCTCACAATTCATTACTGGTCAAACTATAGATGATGTGAAGTTATGGTTCTATCATGTGCAAAAGATTCAGGGTGCATCTTTACTTGCCAAAATCCAGATTTTAAATCAAATTTTGAAAACCATTTGGCACCTTGGATTTTGTTAAGCAAAATTTCTTTTGTGGGAATACAATAGCCATCAATATGGGTATTGTCATTTAATCTTTTATAGTTAAAAACCATTCGTGATTGACCACGTTTTCTTTCAGATTCTTTCTGAACTATAAAAGCTACAGTTCTATGCTTAGAAGTGCTTCTTGTAATTACTCCAAGCTTAAGTAATTGAGAAATATGCATCTTGAACTCATCAATAGTCCAATTATCATATTTGGGCATTCCCGTCTTAATTACCAAGTCTGGATTAATTATCTCTAGTTTACAAAAGATTTTATTTCTTTCCCAAAACTTGGTTGGGATCTCACCAATAATTTCAGTCTTTTGTAAATGATCCACCATATTTAAAATATCTTCATAAGTAAAAGATTTACTTACAAGTTTTTGGTTTATAATATGGGGTTTTATCAAATTGTATGATAAGTCTAAAAAGGAATATCTTTTAAAAGAGTCATCATTTTCTATTTTCCAAAGTGTGGCCCAACAATTACTAGCATAAACACATACAGATTGACACAAAACACTTTTATTGATTAATCACACAGATTACATAAATCCATATACCTATTTGAGATAATCCTTTCAAGACAGAGTGTTTGTGTGTGTTCTCAAGGTGTGCAACTATGTGTTCTATCTCTCTCTCTAATTACCACTCACTTGAAACCAACACTATGACTTGCTTATATATAGGTCAACATGACCAAGCAAGGTCAAACCTTCTAAGCACAATTACAACACACACACTCACACTTACAACAAATACAATAATGACCCTCATTTAATCTTGAATACAATTTCAGTCTAACAATCTCCCCCTTTGGATTCAAGATTAAAAAAAATTTGGCAATAATCTTCAGGTCTTCTTTTCTTCAAAAATGTCTTCAGCTTTCAACTTTTGCTCTTTCTTAACTTTGACATCTTCAAGTCTTTTTACACATTTGTAGAATCTTTGACAATTCTTCAAACTTGTCTTTCCCTTTGGATTAACTTTTGAATATTCTGAATAGTCACCTTTACTTTCAAACTCTGACTTTCTTTCACTATCTCTTTGACAAGCTTTCTTTAACCTTTGACTTTGATCATCTGAAAAATATTTATCTCTCCTGAAATCTTTAAAACTTCAATATGATCTTTAACTTTGATTAATCTATCCTTTTTTAATGATTTGTAAGAATCAAAATCATTAAAACATTTAAAGGTCAGATCTGTCGTTGAATGATCTCCCCCATATAACCAATGAGTACAGTCTTCATGAGCTTTCATATCCCCCTTATGATAATATGAGAACAATTTCCCCCTTTGTGAAGAAATAGACAATCTGACATCTGATCTGGATTGTCCTTTGATTCACGAATGTATTCATCTGAATCTTTTCAAATTCAAACGAATATGAGTTGTAACCCTGAATCACCAAATGAAACAGTTAGAAATGCCTGTCAGTAACACGAAGTTACTGTGTACAACGAATGTACAATGTAAGGAGCTGGTTTAATGTTGACTCCCCAGGACTTCCATTCAATCATTGAAAAACACAAGGTAATTCTATGAATGTTCTGACAGAAAAACAAATTCTCTGTGTGCTCGTGCTTGTGTTTGGAAGAATTAGCACAATGATTGTGTTTCATAAGGCTCGAAGTATGTAAATCCCTGAGATAGCAATGATTGTACATGGACTCAATGTTCATGAGAAAGGGTCGAACGTGGGGGAACTTTCCTTCTTTTTCAATACCAGTATCTTCCAAGTGAAGAACCAATAGATTATGTGTTGCTTCCCCAGAAAATGTGAAACATTCTCTTTTTAAGAAAAGAATGAATAGATGGTGGGGTTGAATGCAAGAGATGGCATGGGCTATTTGCCTATTTCAATGATGGTCACCAAGGAAATGTGAACCAATCAGTAATGTGGTTGCCCGGCTCAGAAAGATGTTTGGTGCAGAGTTCTGATATTCTTTTAACTCTGTTCTCACAGCCTCTTTCTTTTAAACATATAAGCTCACATCTAACCAATCTCTCATTTCCATTTTACCTCAGCTCACTCCCACACTCAATTCTTTTAGACCCTTATCCCCTCAATCACTCAAAGGATTTCTTCCGGGGTAGGAAACACTGGTTATCGTGAATCCATGGAAGATCTATTAAGCACTCACACTGAATCCCATGTTCCTAAAAGTACATCTTGGTCAATGATTTTCTTGATATGTAAAGCACAAGAAATCATATGTCAGTGTATGTATGCTCATCAAAAATCAGAAATGAAATTTGAGCATTTTTAAACATTTAAGATTTCTCAAAACTTTATATGAATGAATAACCAAGAAAAAATAGAAATATTTTGAGAATCTGACAATGATTAAGATCAGATCAAATTATCATGAAGAAAAATATTTGGGAATTCAAAGACGTATTTTGTTTATATGAACAATATATAAACATATTATCAATGAAAGCACATTAAAGATGAAATCACGTTTGATTCAAACAACATTGAATAGAAAACAACGGGAGTATTACCATAGAAAGATATAACTTTTGATACATGGTAATAACAAAGTCAAAAGAATGTACTGAACCAGTGTGTGTATGAATACTTGACAAAGTATATAGAAAAGAAAATACACAAGTATTATTCTTTAAAGAACACACGGTCAGATAGTCATTTAAGTATCCAAAAATCATTTAAAATTCACACTTCTCAAATCATAAAGAACAGTTTAAGATTGTGAAGTGGTTTGAACATTTTAAAAACATTTTTCACAAGTGAAAGTTGTTCTTCTTTCACAAGTGTTAGAGTATAAGGATTAGAATGATATACCTGTAGATCAGAATCCTTAACTCCCTCTGAAATGACTATAGCAGTTAAAGCATCCTTGACAAACAATAGATATCCTCGCCCTTGATATCTGAAACAGTCAACTTATCAGAAAAATATAACAATATAATTTCTAAACTTCCTTTCAAAGGAAAAAAAACTTCCTGAAAAGATATAATCATGAAAGCATCCTTCAGAAGAAAACATTTGAATACGGGTTTTGAACTGAATTGTCCAAAAGTCGTTGTCACATAAAATTTCCTGCAAAATAAATATTTTGGTAATCATTATAAAAATGATTCCGCTTTAGTCAGTCAGCATTTGATGAAATATCCAAGATATCTTCAAATAAAGCATAAGATATAAAAACTCCCCCTAGAATCATGAATACCATGTATGTGAGGCCTGCAAAAAGAGCAAATTATTTATGCTTAGGTACCCATATCCAGATGGGTCCTTTCTTGTTAGCTTTTTGCAATTTATCAACATCATCCACCTTAGCCTTAGTTCTCCACTCATAGCGAGGCTTAGGTACCCATTTCCATGTCATTTTCACATTAAGCTCGTGAAATCTTTGCTTTTTAGAAAAATGATCAATCTTAGCATGAAAAATTTTAGCATGATGTGTTAAGGATCTGGAAACTGATTTGACACGAGATGTTTATTTGGCAACTTTAGATGTAGAATGAATGGAAGAAATGGTAAATGCATTATCATGACAGTGTTTGCAGATAAAATTCTTACGCGCAAATGTCAAAAGCTTAGATTTATCTAATGAAGTACAAGCATTCATACAACTTTGACATTTGAAAACGTTTGAATTTTTACAAATCAAACTATCACTATCACTGATACTACATTTATTTTTAGCAACTTTATTTTTCTTCACATTCTTCATCCATTCTCCTTTATCATTATGCCTTTTTATATCTGAAACACGAAACAGAATCTTGTTAGTTTTCTTTTTAGAAGATGATTTTGGCTTTCAAGTACAAGAAGCTTCTCCCTTTTCAAAAATACTCGGAGGATATTCAGGAGTAGTAGTATAAACAACTAAAGTTTTAGAATTAATAGTCTCAAACTCTGGATTAGAATGAACATTCCAGTTTGGAGACTCAAACATCTTTTTATCTTTCAGATTTTGTTTAAACAAGTCATCTTTTAAAACTTTTAACTCTCTAGAGAGTTCTTTGTTTTCTTCAGAAGACTTATCAAGTTTGAATCTGAGATCAATGTTCTCATCTTCTAACTCTTCAATCGTCTTTTGAAGATCTGTGATTTATTTCTCAAAGATAGATGCTTGATTCACCTCAGAGTTTGATTCCATCTTTTCTATTATAGGTACAGGATCTGAAGCATTCATCATTTCTGTAAAGATCTCCTCAGTCATAATTTTTGTAAAATCAGAATTAAGGTTTTGATTCATGATATTTTCACCTTTTGATTCTTTTGAGGAATTAGAAGTGAATGAATCAGATAAAGGAATTTGATTCTCAACATCAGTTTCTGAATCAGATTCATCATACTGACACTGAGATTCAGAACAATTTGCTTCAACCTTAGCTGACTCTATTGGTAAACAAGGAGAAAATAGTGAAGAAAATTCACTAAATTCAAGCTTTCTTGTTTTGTAACTTTCGTTCAAATCTTTATAAGTAAAACCAACAGATTTAAAACTTGAAATTGAATCAGCACAAGATGAAGTGTCATCATCATTCACAACTTTACCTTTAAGAAAAGAAACAAAAATATCACGAATATCATGTTTTGTAGGAGTAGAACCCATCTTATCAAAATTATACAAATTTTCTGGTGCTCTTTTCAAAACATTATTTGCTTCAAAACCCAAACCTTTTTTGACATCATAAAATCGGCCATCTTGAAGTTTGTTTGTTAAAAGATTTAATGTTTGCTCAGTCTGTCCTCTTTTCAGATTTAAATCCTCCAGTTTCTTGATTTTACAATATGCCTCGTTTCTTTCTTGAAAACATGCTTCAAACTTGATTTTAAATTCACCTTTTTCAGCATTTAAATTTACAAGATCTCTTTCAAGCTCAGATATTTTTTATTTTAAAACATCTTTGTCCTTTTTCAAAATCTCTTTCTCAGATTATTTCTCCTTAACAACATCTTTCAACATTGCATTTTCATCGCGAAAATTCAACATTGTTTGTCTTTCATGACTAAGTTTGACTTTCAAATTTTCAAACTCTTCTTTCATGAATTGGACCTGAGCTTTTAAAGATTGAGAGTATTCTCCGATAGACAAGACTGGAGGCTTTAGATGAGATCCCATAGAGAGTAAATCATTCAACATGATGAGAAGATGTATAAACCTACACACGATGAAAAATATTAGCTAGTAAAGATCTTTAAATCCAACAAATCAAGAAAACTCTCGAAATAAAAAAAAATTAAGAATAACACTGTATCTAGCGCAAAATTGAAGATTGTGTGAACAGGCTGTAGCGCAAACGTGATTTGCGTTATAGGTTTATGGCGCAAATTACACTTCTCGCTAGAAGGGCATGGCGCAAACCGAACTTCGCGTGACCAGTGTGTGACGCAAATCTGACTTTGCGTGATCAGTGTGTGACGCAAACCTGACTTTGCGTGATCAGTGTGTAGCGCAAAGCTATCTTTGCATGACCATAGTCTAGCGCAAAGTAAACACTTTACAATTTGAATTTTGTGCGAAAACAAGATAACGCAAACACTGATTTTCTTGAGTAATGTATGACGCAAATTGGGATTCGCGCGAAGAACTGATGATGCAAATAACACTTTGCGTATGATACGAATCTGATATGAACTGGCGCAAAGCCCTTATGAACTCGCGCAAACCATGAAGAACGCACGCAAACTTTAGATCTAGCGCAAATCGACTGTTTCGATCATATTTGCACTAAAAACCAATCTAGACCTCGAATCTCGATCTGAAAGCTTGACAATTTGATCGTCTAACCATCTAGAATCTAATTCTGACAAGGAATTTCGATTAAAAACACACAAATTGACAATTTGATTCAAGAACAGTGCGATGAACTCGTGAAATACAAACTCGACCAAAATCAAAATTCAGGCCCGATTATTGTGCAATTCACAAATCAAAATACACAGACTTGATCGAAAATGATAAACGAACACAAATCAATTGGTTACAACTCGAAATTTTCACTAAAATTCAAAATCGATTCTGACTTCGATGAACAGTGCCAACTCAAAAACTTTTCTTGATTTCAATTTGGATTTGGCTCTGATACCAAATGTGGCCCAACAATTACTAGCATAAACACATACAGATTGACACAAAACACTTTTATTGATTAATCACACAGATTACATAAATCCATATACCTATTTGTGATAATCCTTTCAAGACAGAGTGTTTGTGTGTGTTCTCAAGGTGTGCAACTATGTGTTCTATCTCTCTCTCTAATTGCCACTCACTTGAAACCAACACTATGACTTGCTTATATATAGGTCAACATGACCAAGCAAGGTCAAACCTTCTAAGCACAATTACAACACACACACTCACACTTACAACAAATACAATAATGACCCTCATTTAATCTTGAATACAATTTCAGTCTAACACAAAGTTCATCAAAGTCTGGAAAATCGTTTAAAGTCTTGTCAGGACTAAGAGATGTCAGTTTTTTGTACCACTAGTATTTTCACAAGAACAAGCATCAGGGGTACAAATTATTCTAGGGTTTTGCAATTCTTCATTTTCTTCACTACTACTTCCACCATGCTTTCGAGCGTACTCTGATATTATGGGTGTAAGGATAGTGTTTTGAGAAAAAAGGACATAATAATTACACATAGTGAATGATCTTCCTTTTGCTAGTAAAAAATTTAATCCAAGGATTAAACTTATACCATGTAAGTCTTTTAAAGAATCAACCCAACATACATCTAAAGAATATACATCTGACCAATCTTGGCAATTTGTTTGAAATTGAACAAGAAGATTTTTTAAATAATGATTGGTAGAATGTATAGTTCCTGAAAAAGTAACAGACTTTAAAGGCTTCTGTGCTTTTACCAGTTTGCTAAGCAATTCTGGAGGAAGTATAGAAGAGTCTAAAGTTGTTTGACTTGCTCCTGTATCTATAAAAGCAGGGAGTTGAAACTTCGTGCCTTTAATATTAAGGAGGACTAAAACAAAAATGTTTTTTAAAACCTTTTTGTTGCAAATTATGGGTATAATCGGAGTTATAACCATACAAGAAGTTGATGGTTCATTAATCTGAATTCCCTTGTTTTTTGGAGGTTTCCAAGAAAAAGGAGGAAATTATTTATCAAACTCTTTTTGAGAAAAATTTTGAAAATTAATTTCAAGATTTTCAATACGATTTTCAAGAGTATGAATTCGATCATCAAGTATAGTTAGTCTATCAGTCTTCTGTTTAGGAGCATTATATTCTGGAAGAACATAATTATAAACTGAAGATAAACAAGAGTAACATACTTCAATTCTACATAACTCACATCTTGAACGCTTCTCAAGAGAAGGGCACCAAAGACAATTATAACACTTAGTGTTAGTGTTGCCTGTATGGAGTTTCCATTTGTGTGTGCAATCTAAAACCTCAAAATTAACAAAGTTGAAGTTTTCAAATAACTCAACATCTCCTTCAGAAATTCCTAAATTCATAAAAGAATTATGGTAACCATATTTCTACTGAAGAGAAGTTTGTGATGGTGCAAGCTCATTAACAAATGAATAATCACTTTGTTGTTGGATATCCTGCATATCTTCTATACTAACAATAGAGTAGATATCAGAGTTAGTTGAGACATCAGAAGTTATGTCAACAAAGTCTTCATTCGTGCAGTTTATCAGATGAACTTTTTGATTAAAAAGGGTTTTCTTTCCAGGGCATTTACTAGATAAATGGCCTTCCTTTCCACAAGCATAGCAAGTGAATTTGCTATAGTTCTTATTATCTTTGTATTTTCTCACATGTTTCTGTTTGTTTAGGGTAGGTTTCCTAGCACTGGACTTTCTAAGATAATAAGCTTTTCTTGGTTTTGCCTTCTTATGATAAACTTGTTTCTTCCTAACAGTTTTACCATAAGTCTGAGGAGTATAGATAGAGGAACAGAATCCTGTATCTTTTTTCTTTAATTCTCTTTGAGTTTGGATCATGGAACATTTAGCTTTAAGGTGATCTATGATAACCTTTGCTTTAACTGTTGCATTATTCCATTGGGCATCAACACCAGGTTGTTCTTGTTTCCACTTAAGCTCAATTTCTCTTCCTAGATATCCTGGAAGTTTAGTAAAAATTCTGTTGCAAATGTTAGCATCATAATAATTACCAAAAATAGCAGCTAAGTGAACAAAATCATTCAAGAAGAAAACAATCTTCTTCCAGTCATGTAACTGAAGCTGTTCTAAGTCTCGAAGGGCTTCACTTTGTTTTATCATAAGACCAGATAAGGTATCTCCACCATTAATAATTCTAAGAATTACTGATGTAAAGTTCCTTATGTTATTTTGTGGCCCAAGATTTACTAGCATTAATACATACAGATTTACACAAAACACCTTTTGTTTATTAATCACAAAGATTACATCAATCCATATCCCTATTTGTGATAAATGTTTCAATACAAAGTGTTTGTGTGTATACTCAATGTGTGCAACTGTGTGTTCTTACTCTCTCTCAAACACCACCAAGATTACACCTTCACTTTCACACACTTACTTACACGTCTACTTAGAAACAACACAAAGACTTGCTTATATATAGGTCAACATGACCAAGCAAGGTCAAACCTTCTAAGCTCAATACAACACACACACAAACACTAATTACAACAATAACCATCATTTAATCTTGAATACAATTTCAGTCTAACAATCTCCCCCTTTGGATTCAAGATTAAAAAAATTTTGGCAATAATCTTCAGGTCTTCATAACTTCAGAATTATCTTCAGCTTTCAGCTTTTGCTCTTTCATAACTTTGATATCTTTAAATCTTTTTACATTTTGTATGATCTTTGACAATTCTTCAAACTTGTCTCTCCCTTTGAATTAGATTTTTACTAAACTCTGACTTTCTTTCACCTTCTCTTTGACAAGCTTTCTTTAGCCTTTGACTTTGATCATCTGAAAACTTTATCTCCTCTGAAATCTTTAAAACTTCAATCTGATCTTGAACTTTGATTATTCTCCCCCTTTTTAATGATTTGTAAGAATCAAAATCATTAAAACACTTCAAGGTCAGATCTGTCATTGAATGAACTTCCCACCGTCTGATAAGCACATTCTTCATTTGATATAATGTAAGAAATCTCTCCCTTTGTGATAAAATAAACAATCTCCCTTAGATAGGAAAATTATCAATCAACCCAATACATGATGTGAGAGAATCTGTCATCTGGTCTGAAAGAGCCGTTGAACCATGAATGTATTCATCTGAATCTTTTCAAATTCAAACGAAATAAGAGTTGTAACCCTGAATCAACAAATGAAACAGTTAGAAATGCCTGTCAGTAACACAAAGTTACTGTATACAACGAATGTACAATTTAAGGAGCTTGTAAAAAAAATGACTCCCCAGGACTTCCATTCAATCATTGAAAAACACAAGGTAATTCTATGAATGTTCTGACAGAAAAACAAATTCTCTGTGTGCTCGTGCTTGTGTTTGAAAGAATTAGCACAATGATTGTGTTTGATAAGGCTCAAAGTATGTAAATCACTGAGACAACAATGATTGTACATGGACTCAACGTGCATGAGAAAGGGTCGAAGGTGGGGCAACTTTCCTTCTTTTTCAATATCAGTATCTTCCAAGTGAAGATCCGATAGATTATGTGTTGTTTCCCCAAAAAATATGAAACATTCTCTTTTTAAGAAAAGAATGAGTAGCTAGTGGGGTTGTATGCAAGAGATGGCATGGGCTATTTGCCTATTTCAATGATGGTCACCAAAGAAAATGTGAACCAATCAGTAATGTGGCTGCCCGGCTCAGAAAGATGTTTGGTGCAGAGTTATGATATTCTTTTAACTCTGTTCTCTCACCCTCATTCTTTTAATCATATAAGCTCACATCTAACCAATCTCTCATTTCCATTTTATCTCAGCTCACTCCCACACTCAATTCTTTTAGACCCTTCTCCCCTCAATCACTCAAAGGATTTCTTCCGGGGTAGGAAACACTGGTTATCGTGAATCCATGGAAGATCTATGTAAGCACTCACACTGAATCCCATGTTCCTAAAAGTACATGTTGTTCAATGATTTTCTTGACTAGTAAAGCACAAGAAATCATATGTCAGTGTATATATGCTCATCAAAGATCAGAAATGAAATTGAGCATTTTAAACATTTAAGATATCTCAAAACTTTATATGAATGAAAAGAATAGAAATGTTTTGAGAATCTGACAATGATTAAGATCAGATCAAATTATCATGAAGAAAAATATTTGGGAATTCAAAGACGTATGTTGTTTATATGAACAATATATAAACATATTATCAATGAAAGCACATTAAAAATGAAATGACGTTTGATTCAAACAACTGTGAATATCAAACAACGGGAGTATTACCATAGAAAGATATATCATTTGATACATGGTAATAACATAATCAATTTGAAAATACTGAACCAGTGTGTGTATGAATACTTGATAAAGTATATAGAAAAGAAAATACACAAGTATTATTCTTTAAAGAACACACAGCCAGATAAGCATATAAAAGTATCCAAAAATCATTTAAAATTCACACTTCTCAAATCAGAAAAACATTTTAAGATCGTGAAGTGGTTTGAACATTTTAACACCATTTTTCACAAGTGAAAGTTGTTCTTCTTTCACAAGTGTTAGAGTATAAGAATTAGAATAATATACTTGTAGATCAGAATCCTTAACTCCCCCTAGAATGAATATAGCAATTAAAGTATCCTTAAATAGATATCCTCCCCCTTGATATCTGTAAAACATCAAACTTTTTAGAAATATTATTATAAAAGATATAACAATATAATATCTAAACTCCCTTTCAAACGAAAAACTTCCTGAAAAGATATAAGCATGAAAGCATCATTCAGAAGAAAACATTTGAATACGGGTTTTGAACTGAATTGTCCAAAAGCCATTGTCACTTATCCTCCGGTGAGAATAATGACTTTCCTTAAGAGGAATCTCCTCCTGAAAATTAGAAAATATATCAGTAGAAAATAAAACATATTAGCTCCCCCTTAATATTTGCATAATCCTTAATCATTAAACTGAGTTATGAATTACTAGGATTGAAGTAAATTCAGAAGTCAAACTCTTTGGCATTGAAATACGAGTCCTAAACTGTTGTGTTTAGAAGTCAAACTCCGTTGAAGTATGGGTTCTAAGCTGATGTACTTAGAAGCCTTTGTTCTCTTACTCCCCTTTGACCATAGGTGTGCAACATAGAATCAGTCTTTATTTTTTGGTACCCACTGGTATTTGGGTTCTGGTTTGTTAGTTGCAGTTCTATTAGGAGAAATATAGTAAGAACCATACCAGTAATTTGCAAAAATTTTACTAACAAAATCATTTGAACCACAGTAGGAACAATTTATTTTCTTTTGAGCTAACCTGATCAATTGATTAGCAATGTAAATCAGATCAGGTTTGCCAAAAGTTTTACCTTTCGGTGTAGTATTCCATTGAGCTTTAGATATATGCCCAAATGATTTCTCTTTCTTCTTCTCTTCAGAAGATCCTTTCACTCTCCAATACCAATTCTCTTTATCTTTCTCATATTTCTTTCTCCATGTCATTTTCTTCTGAGATTCTTTCTTCTGGATGTTACCTGAACCATCAACATTTTTGTCATAAAACAAGTTAGAAGGACAAATATTATCTTTAAGTGCAGAAGTATGACTATCATCTGAATCAAATAAAGGATTATGAGAAACATTCATAAAATGTGAACTAGAAGTTGTTTTGAATGAGCATTCTGAACCAGCTTGATCATCTCTTGGTGATTAAGCAATAGATTTTGGCGTTTTGTGCTCAGTCAGCTTCACCTTGAACATGATCTCCTCAAGTTCTTTAATCTTTGAAGTCAAACAGTTTCTCTCCTTTGACAATATGTCAAACTTCTTATGCAACTCAGTTTTTTATTCTTCTCCTTAAAATTTGTTGATGACAGTTCAGATAGCTTCTTTGTAAGCTTAGCAATCTCAATATCAAACACTTTCTTCTCTTCAGTAAAATATTTCTTTACAGTCTTTGTTTCAACTATTTTCTTCTGTTCTTTCTCAAATTTATCTCTTTCCAGTATGATTACTTTCTCAAAGTCTGAAACTTGTTGAGAAAGTTTAATGCATTTCATCTCTACAACTTTATTTTCTTCAAATGCCTTTCTGGAGAAATCAGAAAATTCTTTCCAAAATCTTTTCTTTCTTTCTCAACTTGAGCTTCTAATTCAGATAATTTCTTTTTCAGCTCAACATTTTCTTTTTCAGACTCTTTTCTTTTCTGTTCAATCTTCTTCAAGTCATCTTGAGATTTTGTATTGTCTTTGACTTGGGTTGCTATTTCCTTCATCATATTAATCTCAACCTCAAGACTAAAGACTTTTTCTTTCAGCTTATCTTTTTCAGATTTGAGCTGTTTGTTTTCTTTCTCACAATCAAAGATCATGCTACTATATATTGATAACTGTCCAAGAAGATATTTAACATGTGACTTAGCTTCAGGAATGTTCATCTTTTCAAAATCATAAATGATCTCCTGAATCATCATGAAATCTATAAAAATATGCTAGAAATGATCGTTAGTCCAAACAAAATCACAAAAATACAAAAATCTTCAAATAAGAATTCAGAAATTTTGATCACAATCAGAACTATGTCCCCCTCCGCAGACTTAGCACGGGGGTCCCGCTATTAAAGGCCATATTACAGTTTTGAAAATTTCTCAGAAAAAAAATTCTAAGTAAACCAAGCTTTGCGTGTCAAGTGAGATACGCAAACCTTGCTTTGCATTACAAGTGAGATACGCAAACCTTGCTTTGCGTTATAAGTGAGATACGCAAACCTTGCTTTGCGTTACAAGTGAGATACGCAAACCTTGATTTGCATTACAAGTCTGATACGCAAATCTTGATTTGCGTATGTGCCGTGATACGCAAATGTTACTTTGCATATGTGCTGAGATACGCAAACATTACTTTACGGGACAAGTGTAATACGCGAATGACACTTTGCGTATGTGTTGTGATACGCAAACGCCACTTTGCAACTAATGAAACCAAACACTTAATATACGATACGCAAAGATCAACTTGCGTTTGTTGTTGCATACGCAAAGTTCAGATCAAACAATAAGATTCTCGATGAATCTTGCGCAAACCAAGATGAATCTTGCGCAAACCTCGGATGAACATACGCAAACTTTAGATCTTACGCAAACCGACTAAAAACAACTAAATCTCACCAAAAACTCATCTAGACCTCAAATCTTGATTTGAAAATTTGACAATTCACTCACATAAACATCTCGAATCTAATTCTGATCATGAATTTCGATTAAAAACACAAAAATTGACAATCTGATTCAAGAACAGTGCGTGAAAACTCGTGAACGAAAACTTCTTTAAAATCAAAATTACCAATCGAGTACAGTGCAATTCTTGAAATAAAATATACAGACTCGATCGATTTCACACACCGAACATAACCTAATCGATTTCAACTCGAAATTTTCATTAAAACTCAAAATCGATTTGAACTTTGTGAACAGTAACAATGAACAGTGTCGACTCAAAAACTTTCTTGATTTTGAAATGGATTTGACTCTGATACCAATTATGGCCCAAGATTTACTCGCATTAATACATACAGATTTACACAAAACACCTTTTGTTTATTAATCACAAAGATTACATCATTCCATATCCCTATTTGTGATAAATGTTTCAATACAAAGTGTTTGTGTGTATACTCAATGTGTGCAACTGTGTGTTCTTACTCTCTCTCAAACACCACCAAGATTACACCTTCACTTTCACAAACTTACTTACACGTCTACTTAGAAACAACACAAAGACTTGCTTATATATAGGTCAACATGACCAAGCAAGGTCAAACCTTCTAAGCTCAATACAACACACACACAAACACTAATTACAACAATAACCCTCATTTAATCTTGGTGGTGTTTGAGAAAAAATGGATTCATATTCATCAGAAGATCATGGATTTGATTAAACTCCCATTTAAGTTTGTAGGCGAAGGATTGTGTGAGAAGTTGAGTTAATGGTGAGAAATGGATCTGAACCGTTGATCTCTTTTAATCTTAAGCCCTCCCATGAATTGCGGCTTAAAAGGGAACTGATCCGGTGCATCTTATCTCGGTGCATCTCATCCTAATGTGCGTTCATTTCTCATCCAACGGTTGATAACCACTTCTCACGCTTCTCACCGTTAACTAAACTTCTCACCGGAACCCAACCCTAAGGTTGTATACCTAAATATACCGCTGAGGTTTAATAGAAGTTTTCCGTCAACATCTTGTAATGATTGCTAATGGGCAAATAGGTAAATTTGCAGACGGATCCTTTTAGGATGACCAAGTATTACATCTTTTTGGTTATAACGAGTAATTGTAATTTTGTAAATAACTTGCATACGTTAGGAAGAAGATTGTACATCGGACAGAACTTTAAGCAAAAAGGAGCTCCTGGAGAGGCTAATGCCGGCGTTGAAAGTCCTAGTCTCTCGTCCTTCACAATAGTTTCTTCTGCAAAGAACCCAAAATGCATCTCGATACGACAAAAAATGGGTAGAAAGAAATGTCAAACTTGCCGTCGTCATCATCATCATCATCAAAGTTCCTTTTTCTGAGTTTTGGTGGTTATTTAGAGAGCATTTTGAAGAAGTAGAAAGGAATGTGGTGTTGGTTTTTTATGTAGAATTAATCGGTAATGCCGTTAGGAGTTTGCCATCAGAATAGACATAATTATGGCTTATTGACGTGAATTTAGAAGTAAATTATTAAGGTGCCGTTTGTTTTTTAAGAGGTTTAAAGTCTGAAGTCTTATTTTAGTTATGAATTAATAAGTGTAAAAATGTCTGAACGATTCAGACTTAAGAGCCATTAAGAGGTTTTAAAAAAAAACAAACCACTAAGTAAACAAACAAAACACAAACACAGGATCTTAGAGTAAATTACGTTTGTTCCTATGGTTTCTTGAAAATTGTTATTTTCGTCCCCCTACTTATAAAAATATGATTTTCATCCTTATGGTATATAATTTATTGTTGTTTTCATCTACAATGAGACAACAATGTCTTACTCCATAACTTTGAGGGAAAAAGAGAGACAAGGGTTTGGTCTGATTTAGGTGCCCAGTTAGGTGCCAAACAGACCCCATCATTGATTTGATGTTGTCGTTTTCATCCTTGTGATTTACAATTCATTTTATGGTTTTGTCCCTCGTAAGGTAGGAAATTTTGCTTCAGGGACGAAAATAGCAATAAATTACAAACCACAGGAACAAAAACTGCAAAACTCGTAATTGTTAACAAACCTTAAGGACGGAAAACGTAGGGGTGTTAATTTTGTACCATGACAAACTAATAAATTCCCATACAAATAGTACAAATTTAATTAGTTGGTAGTACCGTACCAACTATGTAAGCTTGACTGGTACGTAGTATTAGAAGTTGTGTACCACGGTAATACTAATACCGTACCGTACCAACTTATTTATTATTATTATTATTATTATTTATTAATTAAAGTTTAATCAATAATATAATAATTTCTGATTTTAAATTTTGCTAAAGTATATCACAGAAGGTTATATGAAACTTGATCGAATGCATTTGTCTAACTCTTAACACTTCCACGACCCATCACCGCTCCTCAGTGACCGCTTGTATTAGACTACTAGTGAATGCTTATATTTATGAACATTATTTGAATGCTTGTATAGGTAGGGATAAGTGGTATAACACATATCAACATGTTATTTGAATGCTCATGTTTTTAGCGCATTTAGATCTAATTGGTAAAGACATCAATTTAAATAAATTTGCAACTTCAACTTTTGCGATGTTGGTACAAAATCGTACCACCATGTACCAACCGAAAAAAGTTGGTACCAAGTATACCGGTTGGTATATTGTATAAACTTTTATGTACGAATTATAATTGGTTGACAAATGATATATATATATATATATATATATATATATATATATTCTAGACTTGAAGATATGATTAATGTTGATAGAAGTGAACAACTTCTTAACAATAATCAACTAGAAGCCTTTAATCCCACCAGATTATATGCTACTGGGATTTTTACATCAATCATGTAACTGAAGCTGTTCTAAATCTCGAAGGGCTTCACTTTGTTTTATCATCAGACTAGATAAGGTATCTCCACCATTAATAATTCTAAGAATTACTGATGTAAAATTCCTTATGTTATTTCCTTGAGCAACCAGTTGTGCAAGTGGTTCAGGGAAATGTTTTTTCCAGTCTTCCCATGCAGCAAGTGCAGTTGGTCCAAGATAATTCTCTGCAATTGAGATCATTACCTCAGAGTTTATATCTTTTTCAAGATATTTTGAAGTGTAGTCACGGTGCACTTCTTGAGACCAGGTTTCTAAGTATGAATTCCATAACTGGGGATGAATATCAGTGAGGTTTAACAAAGGTGCAGATTGCCAAGTGAACGTTGGGTCAGTTGGTATTCTTCTTCCTTTATTAACATAGTTATGGACTGGTTCATTGTAACCTGTAGCTTGGTTTCTAGGCGATCTACCTGTTTCATAACTCATGGTTTCTAATTGTCCAGGTGTAGGGCCAGTAACAGTAGATCCTTCTGCTTCATTCATAAGAGTAAAGTTTATGGATTCTACAGAGTCTGATAAGAAAGAGGCTAAAAGATTTTCATCTTTAGGAGTCATTCTTATATTTTTCAAATCATCTTGATAGATAATTTGTGAGTCAGAAAGTTGTCCTTGCTTCTTAAGGAGAACTTCCATTTCTTCAAGATCATGAGGACTAAGAGTATAATCAAATAATTCTTTAGGATAAAGAATTTTATGATCACAGTCATTCCATCTTGTAGGTTTTATATCCTTGATCTGAATTTGACTTGATTCAGGAGAAGTATATCTAACCAAAAAAAGGTTTGATATCATTGGGGTTACTAGAATCAAAGTACTTAAGAGTCTTCTTCTAGGGTATCCCATTCATTTCCTAATTCAATGTTCATAAAACTAGTGGAAAATCTATGCAGATCTTCATCAGTAGTTTCTTTTTCTTCATCATTTAATCCAGAAGATGAAGCATTGTCTGTGTAGTTTCTAAATCTCAAGGATTTAGATCCACTTGAATTGGTATAAGAGACATAACTAGTGGGGGTAATGGTAGTAGGTTCTCTATGAAATGGAATAGTCCATTCGCTACCTGCAATAGTCTGAGAATCAATCTGGGCTGGAGGTATCATTTGTATTCCTCTAGAAGACACAGTTTGTATAATAGAATCAATATCCACATTATACTGACTTCCAGTAGATCCAGTTAACCTTTCGAGAAATATTATTTCTATGGCCAGATTTCTACCAAGAAAACTTTCATACCCAAGTGTTTGAATCTGTAAAGTGATATGTCTACAGAAATCATTCACACTTAATGAAAAGTTTTGGGGGGCAATATAAGCAACGCCTATATTGTTGTTCAAGTCTATCTCCATGGTTCCTATTATAGCTTGATCAAGATTAGAAAATCTATTGTCAATCAAAACTACAAGGGCTTTTGTTCCTAAACCAGTTCTATGGAGTCCTTTAACTGCAATAGTTAAAAGTCCAAAATGTAAAGTGGTTTTGTTTGCATTTCTTAATCTAAGGCTAGCTTCTCTAGTCATCAGATTAAGGGTAATGACTCTTCCTTGAGGAACAGAAAGATTTTGTAAACTATAGTGTCTAAAGAGACCAGTGTTTCTTTCAAAAATCCCAGTAGCATATAATCTGGTGGGATTAAAGGCTTCTAGTTGATTATTGTTAAGAAGTTGTTCACTTCTATCAACATTAATCATATCTTCAAGTCTAGAATTAGTTCTTGAGGATCTCTGTTAGACTGAAATTGTATTCAAGATTAAATGAGGGTTTTTGTTGTAATTAGTGTTTGTGTGTGTGTTGTATTGAGCTTAGAAGGTTTGACATTGCTTGGTCATGTTGACCTATATATAAGCAAGTCTTTGTGTTGTTTCTAAGTAGATGTGTAAGTAAGTTTGTGAAAGTGAAGGTGTAATCTTGGTGGTGTTTGAGAGAGAGTAAGAACACACAGTTGCACACATTGAGTATACACACAAACACTTTGTATTGAAACATTTATCACAAATAAGGATATGGATTGATGTAATCTTTGTGATTAATAAACAAAAGTGTTTTGTATAAATCTGTGTATGTTTATGCTAGTAAATCTTGGGCCACAATCTCCTAGAGAAAAGTCTTCCTAGAGTACTGAAATGTAGTCTAGTATCTTGTCCAACCAATTGAGCTCTGTTATCAACAGATTCATTTTCTTGTAAAGTCCTAGAACGACCAAGAAAATGAGTTCTACTTGCCATTGCTTTTATAAACAAGAAAATTGGTTTTGACTTTAGGGTCACCGCTTTTTTCAAAAGTTGTTGAAAGTTTTGAAAATTGATCCGCAAGCTTATCAATATCAGAAGATTTTGGAATTTCTTTAAGAGAAATTTTATCAATCTTGTGATGAAGAGTAACTAAAAGAGCAATAATTGTGTTGTTTTGATAAACAAGCAATTTGTTTGAATCAGAAATGATACCACTTGTATCACTATATCCTGGAGATTTGTATAAAGATTTATCACAAAAACTTGAAGCTTCTTCAAGGATTTTTCCTTCAAACTTAAAGTTCATTTAATTGAGAACCAACTTCTCAATTTGTTTTAAATGAAGTTTAATTTCTTCAAACTGCTCTTGATAGTTTTCAAATTTTTCAAAAACTTTGTCTTTTGAAATAGAATTTTTTGGATTTAAGTCTTTCTGACTTATAATCATAAAATTGTATTTCTTTTCAAAACAAACAAGTTTTTCTTCAAACAGAGAAAAAGTTGTTTTAAGGTATTCTAATTTGTTTTCCAAATCATGAATAGCTTTGTTTTTCTTGAGCATAGAATCATGAATAGATTTCCAGAGGCTGGTGTTCTTATTCTGATTATATTCAAGATTTTTTCCAAGATTAACAATTAAATCTGCAATACTGTTAAGCTGACTGTTTTCACTGTGAAAGAGATGTTTGTTTGTTTCTTTGAAAAAGGAACATTTAAAACGATGCTCATCAGAGGATATAACAGTTCTACTAACTTGAGATATTTCTAGATTTAAATATTCTATACTATTCATAAAAACTAAAAACAAGAAAATAAGTACAAGTAAATAATTACAAGTACTAATACCAAGAAATAATAAAATGCTTATAATACAATTAAACAAAATAAAAGGCTCTGATACCAAAGAGAAAGGGGGTATATAGAAAAATTTTAACTAAAAAATTCTTCCATACACAATCTTATAAGGGGCTGCAACGCAGTTACTAGTGTATAAAATACACTAAGTCTGGGCCTTAGCGAGGTTAAGGTATAGACTGGGAGATCTTGGCGAGGTTACAGTATATAGGCTGGGAGATCTTGATCGTATGGTGCCAAGTTCCACGGATATTCCTGTTCATGGAGATTGGAGATTTTCTTCATTATAAGGAAAATCATCATCCCAATTGAAGCTTGAGGAAGGTTCAATTTTGAAACCTTTGTTTTCAGGATTCCTGATAGTCCAAGATCAACTAAATCCTAGAGAGAGAAAGTAGAGAGAGAGAGCATGAAGCGCAAAGTAACAATGTATTCAAAGTAAGCTTGACAGTGTTACCAACAACCAAGACCAAAGGGACTTAAATACCCTTGGTCAATACTACATAGTATTAGACACTAAACACAGTATTTGACCAAGCCTATAAATACAATGATTACTATAAAATCAGACCTAACAATCTCCCCCTTAGTAATCATTGGCGATTTGGTCTTCAAAAACCATCTTCTAAATCAGCATTGACCAACTAAGCGACTTTGCGAAGCTTTCTGACTTTTAAAACAAATTTCTTCTCAGCATTTTTCAGTTTGAGTTATCTTTGCTGCCTTGACAAGACTGGACCAGATTTGAATAAACTTGAACAAACAGTTGATTCATCAGCTTGTACTCTAGACGACACACCTATTTTAAATGATCTTGAAGAAGTTGTGGTGATCGGAGCTTGAACAGCAAAAGACAAGTAAAGTTGAAGAAAATTTTGAATCTTTGAGGGAATCTTGATCAGCAGATAAACTTTTGAGCTCTTTGTCTCTTTATCTCTTTATCATCTCCTTAACTTCTCTTAACTTCTCCCCCTCATGACCTTGATGATCTGGATCAACTTGGTCATGCAAATGTTGGAGACGAGACAGCTTAAGATCTGCAAAATCAAAGAAACGGAGAAAAGAAGGAAGGTTTGCGCAAAGTGAGATTTGCGTTAACAGAAGGAAGCGCAAAGTGAGGTTTGCGCGACATGTAGGAAACGCAAAACATGATTTGCGCTAGAAGTTGTTGGCGCAAATTAAGCTTTGCTCTACCAGCTGGTGACGCAAATCTGACTTGGAGTCTGAAAAAATTTTACCTGATTAGCTCTTTGACTCCCCCTACACAAATGCACTAAATTTGACAATTCAATTTAGCATTTATATAGAAAATCAAATACTCCCCCTCAAAAACAAATATGATCATTAAGAAAATTTCTCCTTTTTCACTCCCCCTTGAATAATGCTCAAACCCATTAAGATATAAATGAGAACACAATGATTGAAACATCAATGTAGAAAGAAAAATATACTGAATATGTATTTTGAAATGACAAAATATATAAAAACTTAAACAGAAACAAATAAAATTCTACTTAGTAAAATATCACAATAAAATCCAACAGATGAAATCAAATGTATGTTTTTGGATACAGAACCAAGTTTTATTGTATATCAAGTTAAGACATGTTCAGTTTCAAAAAATTTCATCAATCTATTTAGTGTGCTCGCATGTGAACTCAGATTAGCTTCAAGAAAATGCAATTCTAAAAATATAATAGAGAACTTTGCATGTAATCACACTAATCCATCAAGAATTTAGATTTTCACAAATTTACAGGTTTATTGCAACTCAGAAATATATAACCAAGTATCATGAGATGTGTGCTCATTGGCATCTTTTTAGCATTGTGCACTATGGCATCTTTACATGAGTGTGCTCTTTGGCATCTTTTAAGCTTGTGCACTTTTGGCATCTTTTTAATCAAAAAGTTTATTAAGTAAAGAACATGTCGTAAACGTAACTTTCTATCTGATCCTATTGCAGGATTTGGGTCAGCCGCTCCCAGACCAGTTGGCCTTAGGGGACTAGGTGTCAAGCACCCCTTGGAACTTACTCTCCTAGATCAGAAAGGCTACATCGACACATCCTAAACCCATTCATACCAGTAGAACATGACTTTCGATCTGATTCTATAGAAGGATTTGGGTTCGATCACTCCCAGATCAATTGACCTTAGGGGACCAGATGACAAGCATCCCACAGAACTTACTTTCCCAAACCAGAAAGGTCACAAGTATAAACTTTTAAACTTAGAGATTTCTGATTTATAAGAATTTAATAATCATCTCAAACACAAGGTTTTATGTCTAAGTGCTTAGCCCATATTTTCATTACGATCCAAAATTTCGACTTTTTAGGTGTTCTAAGCATTGTAAACTATAAGTATTCTGAATCACACAACTTTAAAGCAAAATCAAAAGTTACAAACATGTTGCTGACTTTTCGACTTTTGTTAGAGCTGAAATTTGAACATATAAGAACTTCAATATAAACAAATCAACTTGAAAATTTATCGTAGACACACATTTTATTCAAAAGAAAGAAAATTGTAAAACTTTTACTTTATAGAATAAAATTTGTAAAGGTTTAAACTTTTAAAACAACATGCCGAGATTTTAAAAATAGAAATATTTGATCGGCAAGTCTATATTCAGTTGAAACAAAATATAATTCAATAATATTATCTTTCACACAATGCAAAATGAAATTTGTGTCTCTTTTGTAAAATTTGAGTTTAACAAAATCAGGGTTTGAATAAGATTGCTCAGATTCTTTTAAAAGCAATTGAGAAAACTGGAACAACATCATTATCAAATATAAATGCAGCGGAAATTAAGATAGATGTACTCACAGTTTCTCATTAGTCAGAAGCTTAAAAGCTTTGAATAACGAGTCCTAGACTGACATGTCTTAGAAGTTATAGTCTGTGAAGCACGGGTTCTGAGTTGAATTACTTAGAAGCCATCATGTTGACAATGAAGTCCGGGTCTTGAGATGATTTACTCAAGAGCCATAGTCTTGACATTGAAGTCCGGGTTTTGAACTGCTGTGTTCAAAAGCCATTTTTCTCTTACTCCCCCTTGACATGAGGTGCCTGCAACTTTAAATCAGATTGAGATTTTGGTACCCACTTGAATTTGGGCCCGTGTTTGTTAGTTGCAGTTCTTATGGGGAAAAATTGTTAGATTTAACAACTAAAGCACGAGAAATATCATTAGAATAATAAGCACAATCATCAGATGAATACAAAGCATAATCATCTGAACTAGAATCAGAGGAAGAACATGAGACATGTTTTGAAATTCGAATCATTTGCTTTATTGAGTATTTAGAAATTTTATTACAAGTAGCAAATGAATCACTTTTATAATGTTTGTCTACATATTTATCCCCATCAATCTGAAATTCATCTGATGTCCACTTCGCTCTCCAGATCTGCTTCTTTGACTTGCTCAAAGTCATATCTGAAAGAATTGAATTGGAAGAATTAGAACTGTTAGAAAGAACATTATCTTGTTTCTTCGACTTCTTTGACCGTCTTCTTTTACGCTTAGGTTTATAATATTGATAATTTAGTGTAAAAGATTCATCAAGAATTTCCGAATTAATATTTAAATCAGAAGAAATAATTTTACCTAAGCAACCAATCTGATCAAACAATAAATCTAAACTTACCTCGGATTCAGAATTATTTTGAGAAAAAATATCAGATTTAGAAACTTCCATTCTGTTTACTTGACAATCAGAAGAAAGGCTAGAAATAGAATCTTGTTTTTGAGAAAATAATTTTTCTTCAAGACTAGATGTCATGAAAGAAAGAAAAATATCAGATTCAATTTCTTTTAAAATATTTTGATCTTTCATCTTATCTTCAAGATCGATGATTTTGCCTTCTAAAATTAAAGGAGGGGTATATCTCTTAGAATCATAAATGATTGGAGATATATTTTCCTTATCAGATTGATTGGCAAAAATATCAACAAAATCAGATACTGAAGACTTGACAGGAGATATATCATTTAAAACTTTTCTGCCTCTTCTCGATTTGTCAGGAAAATATTTGGCATTTTCAAACGTGTAAACAAAAGGAATTTCCTTTTTCTTGTTATTTTCCCTTTTCTCATTTTCGATTTCTAACACATGCTTCTCATTTATCCAATCAATTTTAAATTGAGGAGCATACTTAGCAAGAGTTAGATAATCGTATTTATATAAAGTAGGGGATTTTTCAATCGCATTGTTTAAACAATGTGGATTTTTAAAACCAAGTCCCCATTTTTCTTTTAAAGCTTCCTCACTCCTTGGTTTATTCATAAAAATTGTTTGCTCAAATTGGTTTCTTCGATACAACTTTTCTTCTAATTTATTTATTTTATCCGAAATACTGTCTTTTAAATTGGTCATAGCGGTCAAAGACTCAAGATAAGTCTTATTTGAATTTTCCAAATTATCCATTTTCTTTTGAAAGATGTCTTTTGTATTTTCCAAAATAGATTTTTCATCTTTCAAAGAAATCTTCAATTTGTCAATCAAATCTGACTTTTTAGCATTTAAGTTCTTATCAGATAATAACTTTAAACGAAGATCATGCAAAGCAGTAATTATAACATTCATTTGTGAAGAAATAAAATTGTAATCAAATTCTGAATATACCTCATCTTCATCAGTATCAGAATCATCTGACTGATCATCTCCAATCAAGCACATCTGAGCGATCTCAACATTTGCAGGTTCATCGTCGGAGTGATCTAGCCAGAATTCTTCTTCAGCAAGAAGAGCAGTTCCATTCTCTCTTTTCTCGGCCAGCTCCAATTTCTTTCGATAGTAGGTTGAGTTCCTAACCTTCTTTGCTCGACACTCCTTTGAAATGTGACCCGGCTTTCCACAATTGTAGCAGGCAGCAGACTTTGGCTCGGGCACTTTGACTATTGAACCGGAAGTGAAGCGAATATTGTTGGAACATGACCGTGGCTGGAACTTTTTCTGATAATGCTGAGAGAGAAGGATCATTGCTTTCTCGAGTGCCTCGCCATCATCATCAGTTGACCCGTTGTAAGCATTATCAGACAATGCTTGTTCTGTCAATTGTTTCGAGAGGAGAGCAACCGGGTCTACTGATTTATTGTTCTTCTTCTCCAGTTTGGCCATCTTCTCTAGCACCAAGCTCTCATCAGTAAGTAAGATCTTAAACATCTCTTGGATCTGCATTGTAGATATTCTGACATCATTCCTCAGTCTGTGGCAGGATTTATTCCACTCTGGTTGAAGTGCATTGAGGAATTTCAAATTTGTTTCAAGCTCAGTCTTTTCTACTTTAATTTTCCTCAGATCATTGATAATGGCACAAAATCTGTCATACACAGTTTTCAGTGGCTCCCCGTCCTTGGCTTTGAATTCTTCAAAGTTACATGTAACGAGTATGTCGGAGCTGAGTCGCAACTGAAGATCCAAGCATAATCTTCTCAAGCTGTTGCCATATAAGATTAGGATGAGTTTTGAAACAATCAATCCTATTGTAGATAGAGTTTGGCAAGGCTAGCATCAGATTTGCCTTTATATCACGATCAACTTGATATGCCGACAACTCTTTAAGTGAATATTGTTTAGTAGGCTTATATAATCCAGAAGCCAACTTGGGTTTTTCAAACGGTCCTTCTGATAAAATAATCATCATGTCATTTCCATTCTTTTGACGTTCAATGAATTTCAGGAACCGATCTTGCCACTGTGTAAACTCATTTTCATCTATCAACACTGGTGGACGATTTTCTGTACCCAAAGACATCATAAGATCACTTTTGTAGAACTGAGCTTGATAAGAAAACTTGTCAGAATCCATAGTAGAAATCCAGAAAAATGCTAAGTCTTGACTGAGATGGCGCAAACTTGAGGTTTGCGTGATAGGCAAGTAGCGCAAACTGAGATTCTCGCGAGCAGTATGAGACGAAAATTGTTCTTTGCATGAACAAGTTGTGGCACAAAGGAGCTTTGCGTGAAGCACTAGTAACGCAAATGTTACTTTGCGTGAGCAGAGGAGATGCAAACTGGAGGTTTGCGTGATAAAGTAGTGGCGCAAACTTGATTCTCGCGATCAGTGAGTGACGCAAACAAGGTTTGCGTGAGCCAAGTAAGACGCAAGATGAACTTTGCGTGATAAACTGGATACGCA
Source organism: Arctium minus (assembly GCA_954870635.1). Classification (NCBI taxonomy): domain Eukaryota; kingdom Viridiplantae; phylum Streptophyta; class Magnoliopsida; order Asterales; family Asteraceae; genus Arctium; species Arctium minus. The sequence continues at coordinate 54,719,840 of OX941095.1, read as the reverse complement.
AGACTTGCTTTGCGTGAGGCTTTTGAGACGCAAAGCTTAATTTGCGTGAATAACCCAAGACGAGAAATTATACTTCTCTTGAAAACCTGAAGATGCACACCACAGAATAAACTCGCGCAAAGTTCCGATCTGGCGCAAAGTTGCTGAAACACACAAAAATCACCAAAAATTGATTACAGATTAGACAATAATGACAATTCCTTTCACATATATGATTGAAAACATCATTCTAACACTTTTCTATGAAACTTTTCGATTAAAAAACACAAAATCAAGATTTCGAAAATAGAACAGTATGTCAAACGTGTTTTACCAAAAACTTCAAAAATCTCTAAATTGACAATCAAAAACTGATTTTCTTGGAAATTGATGTGAATTAAAAGAGTTTTGCAATCAAAAACGGATCCAACAAACCAATTTTCAAAGAAATTCGATCAAAAACACATCCAAATTTGATGAAAAAGCAAGAAAACGACATTTTCTTGAAGAATTCAAGAAAATCGATCAAATTATCTGCTTTAATCCACAAATTCAGAAACAAAAACACAATCTCTCAAGATTCAGATCGGATCTGATACCAATTGATAGTCCAAGATCAACTAAATCCTAGAGAGAGAAAGTAGAGAGAGAGCATGAAGCGCAAAGTAACAATGTATGCAAAGTAAGCTTGAAAGTGTTACCAACAACCAAGACCAAAGGGAGTTGAATACCCTTGGTCAATACTACACAGTATTAGACACTAAACACAGTATTTGACCAAGCCTATAAATACAATGATTACTATAAAATTAGACCTAACAATTCCAATATCTTGTATAAAGATTATTTATATCCTCAAAAACCTTTCCAACAATTATATATTTATTTTCAGAATTAATAAGGTCAGAGGCTAACAAATAAGTTAGGTTTTTCCTTAGATATTCTGAACGAGAGATCTCAAAAGTTATATAACAAAAACATCTACAAGAACAATTACAAATTTCTTGATGAGTTTTTGAAATTTTATGAGGACATGGTCCAAATCTATGCATTCCAACCAGAGTAAGACCAATTATTTCCTATGAAGGCTAAAAAGGCTTCAAACTAAACTTCGTTTCCAATTACAGGATTAAACCAAAAATATTTATAAAAATTATTTATATCTTTGAAAACTTTTCCAACTATTAAATATTTAATATCAAGGGTAAACAGATCAGAAGCTAATAAATAGGTAAGATTCTTTCTTAGATGCTCGGAACAAAATATTTCATAATTACTATGACAGAAACATTTACAAGAGCAATTACAAATATTCTGATGGAGTTTGGATAAAGGATGGGGACATTCTCCAGACTTATGCATATAAACAATATATAAGAACAATAATAAAAGATTTCTTTTATGGAGGAAAAGGGATTAGAAAACCAATATATCAGAGGTTGTTTAAAATTCATATTAAATAAATAAATATATGTATAATATTATAATCAAAATTTAAAGAGATAAGATCTTGTTTTAGGAATATCATAATACCCATTTTGATCACTCTGTTATCACTTTTTATAAACATTTCTTAAAGAATTCCGAGAAAACTTTATTTTAAAACTTTCTTTTAAGAAACTCACCTTTTTGGACTAATTCGTACTTTTTCCCCTAAAACGCCTATCCACGGCTAACAGCAGCGGGTACTGCTTCCGAAGTTAAACATCCTTACGTCTTTTGTTTCAAAAAGATTGTTTTAAATTTTCTAAGAATTAGGAAAGACAATTTTTTAAAATTACAACTAAGACAACTCTTAGAGGTTTGGCTCATTGCCTGGCAATTATACCTTTGCCATGTAGGTATGAACTAATAGCAACAAAATATCTTTATGATAAATTTCTCAAGATCTTGTCTTCATAAATAAAGATATAAAAGATAATAACAATATTTAAGTATTTAACATAAATTTCACAACATGAATTGGCTTTCTATGTCTTGAGGCTTTAGCCTGCCATATAGAAATTAAGAACTAACCTTGTATTTATACAGAAGATAATTACAAAGGTTCAAACTGCTACGGATTTACAAGAAGAACTCTTAACTTATCTCTCTACTTTCTCACTCTTATTTTTCAGGTTGAGAATATAGCACACTAGAAGGGATGCCAAAAGCTTAAACCAAAGCTACATATTTATAGCAACATAAAGCAAGGATGACTTGTAACCGGAGGCTATGACCGGATAAAAGCCACTAGCTATTAAACAGACAGGACAAACTTCTTTTTAAAAGTAGGAGCATCTTTTGCCGAAAGTAATTGAGATGGGTCCTACCACTTGTCATATTTTTCAAAGATCTTCTAGAAGGGCAAATATCAGTCGTCCACGCGTTTTTCCTTTTACAGCTGTTGAGGACAGGTGTAAAATTCGAATTCTCAATCAATCAAACTTGCATTTTGTCTCTTTGTGCATGTCTGATTAATTCTTTGAGTTTTTTATTCTTGTAAAAAACAATCCTATCGTCTTCTTTATCAGCATCAAATTCATCATTGAAGAACCTCAAAAATGAATAACATGCAAATGCAGCTGGTATGTAGATCTTGACAGTAGGTGTTTCTCCAAACAAAGAATAATCTTCAGATGACAAAATTTCAGAGTTCCAAAAGAAGTCTGAAAATTGTACATGATAGAACCATAGCTTCACATCATCTATAGTTTGACCAGTAATGAACTGCCAGCATGAATTGTGAGGCATAAATTCTTTATCCCAATCTGAAGAGAAAGATTTTGACATTATCTTGATGGCTGAACAACTAGGTTCAGGCTCAGATTTCCAGAATTTGGGTGGTGAAGCAAATATATCCACTGAGATGATGGAATTATCATCATATCTTTTGATAATTGAAATGGATTGTTTAACCCTTTTAGGAAGCCAATCTATTTGCTTGAGATCAAAAAGGATTAGTCTTCAAAGTAATCCATATTTGAAAAGATCATGAAAACTTATTTTTTTCATTTCTAAACATTTGTTCTGAAGCGATTGTGAGATCGATCTGAACAGTTCTGAAAAATCTTTTCATTTCATTTTTTGGAACTGGAATTTCTTCCAATTGAACTGAAAATCCTTGAACAGGTGATCGTGATAATATCATCAGCCATTCTTGTAATTTCAGGAATGTTTGAAAGTTGATGTCAGATAGATCAACTAATTCTTTTAAAAAAGAAAAACATTCAAGATTTGGTATTAACAAATCTCGAGTATTAAGATCTTCTGAATCTGGCATTATATTCTTGCCTTTCATCTGTGAAGATGAAGAAGATGTCAATAATTTTAAATCTAAAGGGAGTCCTGAATCGGAGTCCGATTTTTCATCTTTAGAAAGATTACTGTTCTCTAAAGAAGGGTCCAAATAATAGTTGAAGCCAACTTTATCGTGAGTAACTTGGATACATTCAGAAAAACTGTGAAAGCCCTTCCATAGGGATTGAAGAGGTTTCTGATTTTCAATTTTTGCAGCAACATCTGTCCAATTTTTGTAAATTCCCTTATGAGGTCCATTCATAAGAAGATAACAATAAAATCTTTTTGGACATTGCCTAAGATTATTAAAATTCTGAGCAACCGAGTTAATAATAAAAATTTTCTCATTGGTTTGGTCAGAAATAGTTTTAAGATTCCAAATAGAGTCACAAATAGAAGCTTCTTCATTTGTAAGTCTAGATCTCATATTAAAAACGAATTGCTTATCACTTGGATAAGTAGGAATAAACTGTCTTCCAACTAGTAACATATCATCAGTAGCTGGGATGTTCTCCTTCTTGACTACTCTTGATTTAGGCATCCTGCAAAATTTTAAGAAAGAGGATTAAACCTGGAGAGTAAATCAGGAATAACATTTGTTTTTCCTTTGATATGTTCTAAGTTAAATTTAATCCTTTTGCAAATAATGTATTCATTCAATTTTAACCATCTATTGGACAAAAGTTTTGATTCCTTTTTCATATCTGCAAATTTTACTAATGCTTCACAGTCAGTTGTGAGTGTGATTTCCTTCTTTCCTGCTAGAAAGAGTGCAAAAGATTCACAGGAATTAATAACAGCTAAGACTTCAAAGTCTAAATATGTTAACCTTCCTTTTTCTTTGTAAATACCAGAAGCATATCTACAAAGATGTTCTTCATGGATAGAGGAATATTTAGATGGACTTTTTAAAAGAATTCCTCCCCATCCATGTTCAGATCCATCTGTTTGGATAACAAGGTAGTCAGAATCTAGAGGCAAACTCATTTCTGGAAGATTCATAACTAGCTGTTTCAGTCTTTGAACAAGTTTAATATCTTCAGAATTAAAATTCCTTGTTCCTTTTACTGAAGTTTTATTGTATAAAGGTCCAGTATATTTAGAAAGATACTTGATAAAAGGTCTAGCATAATTTAGAGAACTCAAAAAACCTTGCAGTTGTTTTAAGTTTTCTAACTTATCAGGGTATTCAAGAATTTTTCTCGAAATATGAGGCTGGAGCTTTATCTTACCTTTCCCTATTTCTACACCAAGAAATTCAATATGTTCTCTTAAAAGTTGCATTTTCTTGTGAGAAATAACCATTCCTTCTTTTTCAAAGATTTTAAAAACAGTATACAAATGTGCATAGTGTTAATTTTTGTCCTTTGAAAAAACCAAAACATCATCAATGTAGACACATGTAAAATTAGATAAATGCATAAAACAATTATCCATTTTTCTTTGAAAAACTTGAGGGGCATTCTTTAAACCAAAAGGCATAACCTTCCATTCAAAGTGTCCTTCACTACATGTAAAAGATGTCCAGGGAATAGAATCAGGGTGCATCTTTACTTGCCAAAATCCAAATTTTAAATCAAATTTTGAAAACCATTTGGCACCTTGGATTTTGTTAAGCAAAATTTCTTTTGTGGGAATACAATAGCCATCAATATGGTTATTGTCATTTAATCTTTTATAGTTAAAAACCATTCGTGATTGACCACGTTTTCTTTCAGATTCTTTCTGAACTATAAAAGCTCCAGTTCTATGCTTAAAAGTGCTTCTTGTAATTACTCCAAGCTTAAGTAATTGAGAAATATGCATCTTAAACTCATCAATAGTCCAATTATCATATTTGGGCATTCCCGTCTTAATTACCAAGTCTAGATTAATTATCTCTAGTTTACAAAAGATTTGATTTCTTTCCCAAAACTTGGTTGGGATTTCACCAATAATTTCAGTCTTTTGTAAATGATCCACCATATTTAAAATATCTTCATAAGTAAAAGATTTACTTACAAGTTTTTGGTTTATAATATGGGGTTTTATCAAATTGTATGATAAGTCTAAAAAGGAATAACCTTTAAAAGAGTCATCATTTTTCTATTTTCCAAAGTTCATCAAAGTCTGGAAAATCGTTTAAAGTCTTGTCAAGACTAAGAGATGTCAGTTTTTTGTACCACTAGTATTTTCACAAGAACAAGCATCAGGGGTACAAATTATTCTAGGGTTTTGCATATAGAAAAGACTTAACTAAAAGAATTTTCCATACACAATCTTATAAGGGGCTGCAACGCAGTTATTAGTGTTAAAAACACTAGGTCTGGGCCTCAGCAAGGTTACAGTATATAGGCTGGGAGATCTTGATCGTATGGTGCCAAGTTCCACGGCTATTCCTGTTCATGGAGATTGGAGATTTTCTTCATTATAAGGCCTCACAAGGGAATTTACAAAAATTGGACAGATGTTACTTCAAAAATTGAAAATCAGAAACCTCTTCAATCCCTATGGAAGGGCTTTCACAGTTTTTCTAAATGTATCCAAGTTACTCACGATAAAGTTGGCTTCAACTATTATTTGGACCCTTCTTTAGAGAACAGTAATCTTTCTAAAGATGAAAAATCGGACTCCGATTCAGGACTCCCTTTAGATTTAAAATTATTGACATCTTCTTCATCTTCACAGATGAAAGGCAAGAATATAATGCCAGATTCAGAAGATCTTAATACTCGAGATTTGTTAATACCAAATCTTGAATGTTTTTTTCTTTTTTAAAAGAATTAGTTGATCTCTCTGACATCAACTTTCAAATATTCCTGAAATTACAAGAATGGTTGATGATATTATCACGATCACCAGTTCAAGGATTTTCAGTTCAATTGGAAGAAATTCCAGTTCCAAAAAATTAAATGAAAAGATTTTTCAGAACTGTTCAGATCGATCTCACAATCGCTTCAGAACAAATGTTTAGAAATGAAAAAATAAGTTTGAAGGAAAAATCCTTGAAGAAGCTTCAAGTTTTTGTGATAAATCTTTATACAAATCTCCAGGATATAGTGATACAAGTGGTATCATTTCTGATTCAAACAAATTGCTTGTTTCTCAAAACAACACAATTATTGCTCTTTTAGTTGCTCTTCATCACAAGATTGATAAAATTTCTCTTAAAGAAAATTCCAAAATCTTCTGATATTGATAAGCTTGCTGATCAATTTTCAAAACTTTCAACAACTTTTGAAAAAAGAGGTGACCCTAAAGTCAAAACCAATTTTCTTGTTTATAAAAGCAATGGCAAGTAGAACTCCTTTTCTTGGTCGTTCTAGGACTTTACAAGAAAATGAATCTGTTGATAACAGAGCTCAATTGGTTGGACAAGATACTAGACTACATTTCAGTACTCTAGGAAGACTTTTCTCTAGGAGATCCTCAAGATCTAATTCTAGACTTGAAGATATGATTAATGTTGACAGAAGTGAACTTCTTAACAATAATCAACTAGAAGCCTTTAATCCCACTATATTATATGCTACTAGGATTTTTGAAAGAAACACTGGTCTCTTTAGACACCATAGTTTACAAAATCTTTCTGTTCCGAAAGGGAGAGTCATTACCCTTAATCTGATGACTAGAGAAGCTAGCCTTAGATTAAGAAATGCAAACCAAACCACTTTACATTTTGGACTTTTAACTATTGCAGTTAAAGGACTCCATAGAACTGGTTTAAGAACAAAAGCCCTTGTAGTTTTGATTGACAATAGATTTTCTAATCTTGATCAAGCTATAATAGGAACCATGGAGATAGACTTGAACAACAATATAGGCGTTGCTTATATTGCCCCCCAAAACTTTTCATTAAGTGTGAATGATTTCTGTAGACATATCACTTTACAGATTCAAACACTTGGGTATGAAAGTTTTCTTGGTAGAAATCTGGCCATAGAAATAATATTTCTCGAAAGGTTAACTGGATCTACTGGAAGTCAGTATAATGTGGATATTGATTCTATTATACAAACTGTGTCTTCTAGAGGAATACAAATGATACCTCCAGCCCAGATTGATTCTCAGACTATTGCAGGTAGCGAATGGACTATTCCATTTCATAGAGAACCTACTACCATTACCCCCACTAGTTATGTCTCTTATACCAATTCAAGTGGATCTAAATCCTTGAGATTTAGAAACTACACAGACAATGCTTCATCTTCTGGATTAAATGATGAAGAAAAAGAAACTACTGATGAAGATCTGCATAGATTTTCCACTAGTTTTATGAACATTGAATTAGGAAATGAATGGGATACCCTAGAAGAAGACTCTTAAGTACTTTGATTCTAGTAACCCCAATGATATCAAACCTTTTTTTGGTTAGATATACTTCTCCTGAATCAAGTCAAATTCAGATCAAGGATATAAAACCTACAAGATGGAATGACTGTGATCATAAAATTCTTTATCCTAAAGAATTATTTGATTATACTCTTAGTCCTCATGATCTTGAAGAAATGGAAGTTCTCCTTAAGAAGCAAGGACAACTTTCTGACTCACAAATTATCTATCAAGATGATTTGAAAAATATAAGAATGACTCCTAAAGATGAAAATCTTTTAGCCTCTTTCTTATCAGACTCTGTAGAATCCATAAACTTTACTCTTATGAATGAAGCAGAAGGATCTACTGTTACTGGCCCTACACCTGGACAATTAGAAACCATGAGTTATGAAACAGGTAGATCGCCTAGAAACCAAGCTACAGGTTACAATGAACCAGTCCATAACTATGTTAATAAAGGAAGAAGAATACCAACTGACCCAACGTTCACTTGGCAATCTGCACCTTTGTTAAACCTCACTGATATTCATCCCCAGTTATGGAATTCATACTTAGAAACCTGGTCTCAAGAAGTGCACCGTGACTACACTTCAAAATATCTTGAAAAAGATATAAACTCTGAGGTAATGATCTCAATTGCAGAGAATTATCTTGGACCAACTGCACTTGCTGCATGGGAAGACTGGAAAAAACATTTCCCTGAACCACTTGCACAACTGGTTGCTCAAGGAAATAACATAAGGAATTTTACATCAGTAATTCTTAGAATTATTAATGGTGGAGATACCTTATCTAGTCTGATGATAAAACAAAGTGAAGCCCTTCGAGATTTAGAACAGCTTCAGTTACATGATTGATGTAAAAATCCCAGTAGCATATAATCTGGTGGGATTAAAGGCTTCTAGTTGATTATTGTTAAGAAGTTGTTCACTTCTATCAACATTAATCATATCTTCAAGTCTAGAATATATATATATATATATATATATATATATATATATCATTTGTCAACCAATTATAATTCGTACATAAAAGTTTATACAATATACCAACCGGTATACTTGGTACCAACTTTTTTCGGTTGGTACATGGTGGTACGATTTTGTACCAACATCGCAAAAGTTGAAGTTGCAAATTTATTTAAATTGATGTCTTTACCAATTAGATCTAAATGCGCTAAAAACATGAGCATTCAAATAACATGTTGATATGTGTTATACCACTTATCCCTACCTATACAAGCATTCAAATAATGTTCATAAATATAAGCATTCACTAGTAGTCTAATACAAGCGGTCACTGAGGAGCGGTGATGGGTCGTGGAAGTGTTAAGAGTTAGACAAATGCATTCGATCAAGTTTCATATAACCTTCTGTGATATACTTTAGCAAAATTTAAAATCAGAAATTATTATATTATTGATTAAACTTTAATTAATAAATAATAATAATAATAATAATAAATAAGTTGGTACGGTACGGTATTAGTATTACCGTGGTACACAACTTCTAATACTACGTACCAGTCAAGCTTACATAGTTGGTACGGTACTACCAACTAATTAAATTTGTACTATTTGTATGGGAATTTATTAGTTTGTCATGGTACAAAATTAACACCCCTACGTTTTCCGTCCTTAAGGTTTGTTAACAATTACGAGTTTTGCAGTTTTTGTTCCTGTGGTTTGTAATTTATTGCTATTTTCGTCCCTGAAGCAAAATTTCCTACCTTACGAGGGACAAAACCATAAAATGAATTGTAAATCACAAGGATGAAAACGACAACATCAAATCAATGATGGGGTCTGTTTGGCACCTAACTGGGCACCTAAATCGGACCGAACCCTTGTCTCTCTTTTTCCCTCAAAGTTATGGAGTAAGACATTGTTGTCTCATTGTAGATGAAAACAACAATAAATTATATACCATAAGGATGAAAATCATATTTTTATAAGTAGGGGGACGAAAATAACAATTTTCAAGAAACCATAGGAACAAACGTAATTTACTCTAAGATCCTGTGTTTGTGTTTTGTTTGTTTACTTAGTGGTTTGTTTTTTTTTAAAACCTCTTAATGGCTCTTAAGTCTGAATCGTTCAGACATTTTTACACTTATTAATTCATAACTAAAATAAGACTTCAGACTTTAAACCTCTTAAAAAACAAACGGCACCTTAATAATTTACTTCTAAATTCACGTCAATAAGCCATAATTATGTCTATTCTGATGGCAAACTCCTAACGGCATTACCGATTAATTCTACATAAAAAACCAACACCACATTCCTTTCTACTTCTTCAAAATGCTCTCTAAATAACCACCAAAACTCAGAAAAAGGAACTTTGATGATGATGATGATGACGACGGCAAGTTTGACATTTCTTTCTACCCATTTTTTGTCGTATCGAGATGCATTTTGGGTTCTTTGCAGAAGAAACTATTGTGAAGGACGAGAGACTAGGACTTTCAACGCCGGCATTAGCCTCTCCAGGAGCTCCTTTTTGCTTAAAGTTCTGTCCGATGTACAATCTTCTTCCTAACGTATATAAAAAACATAAATATAACAGAAGATAAATACGAGAACCTAAAAATGCAAGTTATTTACAAAATTACAATTACTCGTTATAACCAAAAAGATGTAATACTTGGTCATCCTAAAAGGATCCGTCTGCAAATTTACCTATTTGCCCATTAGCAATCATTACAAGATGTTGACGGAAAACTTCTATTAAACCTCAGCGGTATATTTAGGTATACAACCTTAGGGTTGGGTTCCGGTGAGAAGTTTAGTTAACGGTGAGAAGCGTGAGAAGTGGTTATCAACCGTTGGATGAGAAATGAACGCACATTAGGATGAGATGCACCGAGATAAGATGCACCGGATCAGTTCCCTTTTAAGCCGCAATTCATGGGAGGGCTTAAGATTAAAAGAGATCAACGGTTCAGATCCACTTCTCACCATTAACTCAACTTCTCACACAATCCTTCGCCTACAAACTTAAATGGGAGTTTAATCAAATCCATGATCTTCTGATGAATATGAATCCATTTTTTCTCAGGTAGGTCAGGAGGTCATGAATTTAATTAAAATCTCATTTATGAAACCACTCAGATTTCAAATGGTGTAATATCTCAACAAACATTATTCAACCCAACATAACATAATAGAGAATGACTTACATCGCCCGTTGATGCTGATATTAGGGTCAAAAGTGTGACTGTTGCAGCATGGTACTCTTCTAGGATTTTGTATGCTGAATCATCTAGTTTATCCTGAGATATCAAACACATGTGTGGTTAAGGAAGCATGTAAACCAAGGAAAACCATAAATACACAAATACCATTCCCCTATTTATCGTCACAAATTATATAACTAATTTTTTGCTAATTGATATGAAGATGCTGCTTATATTGTACCTATAGCCATGGTGTTGAAACCATTAGATGAATTAGTCGTGTGATTAGTTTTATATACATTTTGGCAAAAAAGGCCTCTAATAGAATCAAATGGACAATGGTAGATGGAAAGAGATAAAAGGTTCAATGTGGTAACTACATGGTCATAAGAGAATGTCTCTTCCTAACACAAGAACGCCTCAAAATATGTCAGGTTATGCATTTAAAAGAATAACCCTAGATAGGGTCATTAAGGTATACGACACCCCCAAACGCCTTGCCTCTGACTTGACCCCTCCATACACAAGATAATCTTCTCTCTTTTTTTCCAAGATGCAATAATAATGTATAGGTCAAGTTTATATGTATATGTATGTATATATATATATATATAGAGTCAGGTTCAGGGGGAACCCCAAAAAAATGGAAAACTGAAGAACACCATGTTAGCCTTCAAGTAATTTGTAACATGCACACATGCATATGCACAAGTGCATAATACACTTGTGCATAAAAACCAAAAAACAATTTACCTGTATGCACAAGTGCATACCGTCTAGATGAAAGACTACCAGAGTGTTCTTCAGTTTTCCGTTTTTTTGAGGTTTTCCCCTGAACCTCCGTCTATATATATATATCTATATCTATATATATCTATACTATATTATAAAGCAGGGATAAAAAACTCTTAAATACAAATTATTAGACACAAGGTACCATCATTTTATGCAAGATTTTAAAAATCTCTTAATTTACAAGTATCAAAGCACAAGATACATATTACTACTGCAGGCTTCTAACACCCACCAATTTTGGTATGTGCAGGACCTTCCTTTTATGCAGATCTTTCCATGTATTACTATTAATTAATATATTATATTACTATAAATTTGTTTTAATTATATTATTAAATATGTACTTGGTTATTTTTTCTAGATGTCATTAAAATATATAAGATAATAATTGAATTATAACAAAATACTTAATTTTTTTTATAAAAAAACATTATATTATTAAGCCTAAATTAAACAAATTTATAAAAAAAACATTATCACTTTTTCTCAAAACCATCCAAAATCGTACTGTACATCGACAAAAAAACAAAAAATAAAATGAAACATTAAAATCGTGATGAATCTCGCTGCATTGCGCGAGTACGCTTCTAGTATATATATAGAGGGAGGATCATGCGAGAAGCAAACTAATTTGCGAGAAGGCGAGAAGGAATGTGGGCCACATAATTTATTAATTAAAAAAACCATAAATAAAAAATAAAAAATAGTTTTAGAAATTAGGATAATTATCATTTTAAATTGGATAAATCCTTAAAATTCTCATTATATCTTTTAGATTTATTTATTTTGTAATTTCAATTATTTATTAATTTTTTTTTCTAAATATACTTTTAATAAAAAAATTCACAATTTTAACCAAATATCACACGTGATATCATTATATGAATATTTATGCATATCACATATCATATTATTACATGTGATAATTATATATATATTTTAATTAATCATATGTGATTATGTATACTTCTATTTATAGATCTTTTTGTGATGTAAATATTATCACATGTGATAATTGTATATATTTTAGTCAGTCATATATGATTATGTATACTTCTATTTATAGATCTTTTTGTGATGTAAATATTATCACATGTGATTATGCGTCATTTATATTCAGACATATATTATCATATGTGATATTTACAAAAATCCACCTAGTGGGATCATATGTGATACATAATAATATATCACATGTTAACCGAAGTTAATCACATGTGATTCAAAACGTAAATCTAAAAAATAGAGAAAAAAATGGTGAAATAAATAATGAATTAGTTATGGATATCACATGTGATATTTGATGAAAATTATGATTTTATCTAGAAAATAATAATATAAATTTGATAAAAAAAATTATGAATTTATTAAAATTAAAAAATAAATAAATTTAAAAGATATTATGAGATTTTTAAGGATTTATCCAATTCAAATTGTAATTATCCTAATTTTTAAAAAAAATAATTTATTTATGCTATTTTTTAATTAATAAATTATGTGACTCTTATTCCTTCTCGCCTTCTCGCAAATTGACTACCTTCTCGTTTGAACCTGCCCCATATATATATATATAGGACGATAATCAAATGAAAACCAAAAATAGGTTGAGAACCGTAAAAACCAATCTAAACCATTAATTAATTTTAATCCATGGTCATTAAATGCAATGACAATTTTGAAATGAACTAGAAATGAAACAACTTTTAATTAAAACCACAGGATCAAAACCAAATTACGGCTTAGATCGGTTCTCACGGTTCTCAATCTTTTTTTGGTTCTCACGTGATTTAACCCCTATATATATATATATATATATATATATTGGTGGTGTATAACCTTAAATCATATTTTAATTAAATCCATGACCTTCTAAGGAGTATGAAGCCAGTTTTTCTTTAATAGGCCAAGGAGATCATAATAGATTTAACTAAAATCTCATTTAAAGTTATATACCTAAATGACCCATATTTTGGTAGGGTGTTTGCATGTGGGTAGAGAAGATTCTGTGATGCAATTCAGTTCAGATGGATAAAACAAGTACACACTATTAGTTGCAGCTGCCAGAATTCCTTTCAAAACTTATGCATGTACTTGCAGAAGGACCAAGAACAGCTTTATACCTTCAATTTAGAAATTGCAACTGAAATAGTCCTCCCTGGTGCTTGAAGAGCTCTTGCGTAAAACTATGGCCAAACAACAAAGTCGGCAAATGAAATGAGAATAATAAGAAAAACACACACATCAGAATCTAAAATCCCGGTGTATACTCGGTTCAAATTGGTAAAGGAATAAGCATGAAGTATAGGTTGTGCGAACCTGTATATAAAGTAGAGAAACAACTTTAGGCAGAATGGCGACAGGATCAGTTTCAGCAGAAACCTGAGCTGACAAATCCTGAAATGTTTCAAAGTAGTTTCATGTAACAATTACTGAATGATAACATGATGTAAGAGTAACAGCCAATAGGCAGGATCCAATGATATAGCTGGCATCTTGGCTTTTCCACACTCTACACGGTAATGAATAGAGTCCGATTTATAAAAACATTGCTCCCAATTTCTCTCACATGATTTTTCACTTAACAATATTACTTCTTTCTTTTTAACCTTTCAATTTTGCTTCTTTCCCTGTTTGTACATCTGTCAACACATACAGAAAGCTAAACAAAAACATAGTATTAACATCTCATTGTCAAGCTTCTCATTGCTCTCACACACCTAAAGGTGTGTCTTCAAACATACATGTGTTTGTGAGTATATATCTATATATATATATATATAAAGAGAGAGAGAGGTGGGTTCATACGAGAACAATATCTATTTAAGAAAACACGAGAACAGCCGAATCAATACAAAATCATATATGATTCATGTGACTTTCCCCGCGACTTAAGTCGTGGCCAAAGTCGTCCGCGTCCGTTTTTTTCCACTTAATGTAAAATCACATATGATTTTGTACATGATTTGCTGTTTTCTTAAATCATTAGCGTTCTCATTTGAACCTCCCTCTCTCTCTCTCTCTCTATATATATATATATATATAGAGAGAGAGAGAGAGGGAGGTTCAGGGGAAAACCCCAAAAAAATGAAAAACTGAGGAATACCCTGGTAGTCTTTCATTTGGACGGTATGCACATGTGCATACAAGTAAATTAAGTTGTTTTTTGGTTTTTATCATGTGTGCATTATGCACATGTACATATGTGCATGTTACAAGTTACTTGTATGCACATATGCATACCGTCCAAATGAACGCCTACCAGGGTGTTCCTTAGTTTTTCATTTTTTTGCGGTTTTACCCTGAACCTGACCCTATATATATATATATATACACACACACGCACACACATACACATACATATAGTTGAAGCACAATATTAAACAGTCATTGGAACCAATCAATAAATTTTGCTAGAAGCTCAACGACAAACAAAAACTATCCAATGTTCCCTTTTTCATGTTTTAACAGCCTCAAGGAAAGATACCTTGCGATACGAATGGAGAAGAGTTCTTTCCAATTTCTTGTCAAGCTTTTTCACCGTTAACCCACTATAGACAGAGGAAAATGATGAACACCTTGTTAAGCTTTTTCACAGTTAACTCACTATAGACATAGAAAAGGAGGAAACTTTAGAAAACACCAAAAGATTGACAAAGATTAAGAGTATTTTTCATACCACTCATCTGCAAGTGCTCTTAGTGTTGTCATATATGCTTCAACACGCTGTCACATAAAAGATTAGAGAACACAATATATTATGAGATTAAGAATTAAGGTACATGCCCATATAAAGGAAATGATTATAGAAGTTAACAGAAATTTGACAGTGTTAGAAGTCGACTCAAGAGAAGGGTAGAACCGTAGAAGCTAAGTAATCTCAAGGTACAATCTCATAAACTAAAAATTCATGTGAGTGACAAAGAATGATGAAGTATATATTATAGAACTACCAGTGTTTGTGCCCCTACTTTAAAAGTTTAATCCTGGGAACAAGGTAAAATAATGATGTTATAGCCTTGTGCATGACAAAGAAAACTTCAATTGAACAAATTGGTCAGGTCCATAAGTCCAGAACAAAGAGAACCCTCTCCATTGTTTTATGTTTTGCAAAAACACCAATATGTCCCTTCTACAAAGTCAGAATAAAATACATTATTTTTATATTTTATTTCTACCACATTTATAAGTTTTATTACTGTTAACATATGCACAATGTACAAGAATGCAAGAATATCTACACGTTGCTTTATTGTGAAGATTTCAATTCTTCACAAGTAATGAATGTGCTTCTGAAAAAGGACTGACCTTCCCTTCCAAAGCTTCAACAACTGCAATAGCCTTTGCAGATAGAGGTCCGTCAAATTTCTTTGCCTATCATCATATGAGGCAAAAAGATCAATTAATGTAATAACAAGCAGAATAGAAGGAAAAACAAGAACAAAAGGTCTAAATTAGCAAAGAAACAATAGTTCAAAGATTACACCAAAATATAATATCTCATACCAGTGCAATTCGGTCCCCAGAGCTAAGCGAAATGGATTCTGGATTGTCAGTGTCTTGAACATCTAAACCATTTTTCAGCTTATTGAGCATATCCTGATGAGAGGACCATAATCGGTTACACTCGTCTTGTCACACGGGCTATAAAATAATAAATTTACAATGCAAATATTTGTATCCGTTACCATATTTGATAGGAGCATGTCTACCATAGGGGCAGCTGTAGTTCTTAGTAAATGTCGGTGCAAAAGACCCTGTAGCATCAAAGTGAGCAACTGTTCGGTCCATAAAGGCCATAAAAATCATGCCTAGAATTTAAGTTTTATGGTTACCGAGGTTGATGGGTTGTCTTCAAACAAATCTAAACCTTTCTCATATAACTGCATATTTAGTGAAGACTGCAACAAAGAGGTGCCAGGGACATTAGAAGACAGCATACGATTGCCCAAATTGATCTTTATGACAACAAAACTTTAATGTATCTATTATGCCATGAAAATGAGTGACAAGGATAGGAGTCAACAAGCTGAACTAACAGAGGGTGAGACTCGGGTTACCTCATCAAGTTTCTTTTGCAAATTATCAAGCACACGCTTAATTTTCTGTCCATTATCTGTTAATGCAGCCTTTCTTCTCTCGTTCCATGCATTGAGCAGCATGGGTCGTAAATGACTAGCCAAGGGTACAAGAACTGTCTCCGGATCAATGCCTACAATATCAGACACTCTGGTCACAAGCGGAAAAACACATACATAAGAAAGCCAAATAGGACAACACTGAACTCACCTTGTTCTTCGAAGTCTGGAACAAGTTCAGTTATCCTTCGACATAGTTCATCTTCTGAAAATATACCAAGGCTTTCCTCTTTTATCTTATCAACATCTTTCTTGGTATTTGATTTCGAATCCGACCCGAGTGACGAAGATGTAACCTTGCCTTTTTTCTGGTTTTTCTTTGATTTAGCAGGAACAGACTCTTGATTATCTGAACTATTATCAACTGCACCTGTCTTTGTATTTGTGTTGGGTTTGCCCTTTTTTTTCTTCGATCCTCTATCTGCTGCTTGTTTGTTAGAACCACTTTCGCTACTTGTGTCATTGAAATCAGCTGGAGTGCCACTTGTTTCCTGTCCTGATTTAGCAACTTTGGTGACATGCCAGTCATCAGCAAGTCCAGTGCTAGATGGCCCAGAAAAACTAATGGTATCCAAATCTTTCTCCATACGTTCATACAGATCCTGTAAAAACAATAACAAAGCATTTTAACCAGAAAAACTGGGCAGGAATTGCTACCTTAGTCCAGTCCAAGCCCCACTCACTACATACAAATTTCTTTGCAATTAGCAAATACTCACAAAGCCCACAATTCCTCTACCAAAACACCGGGAACTAAAGATGATTATAAGACCTCAAATGGACAACTACACCAATGGATGCATTCCTTAGCCAATAATTTAACATTTCTCTCTCCTGATTTCAACCATCCCTCAAATGAACCACCTAATTCTCTCAAGATTATTAGATGAGATATCTAAGCATAAAAGCAGTAAAACAGAGGGGTGTTAAGCAAACAGATAATAAGAACATAACAATGTTAATATGGCTATATGGTAGGGGGGGGGGGGGGGGGGGGGGCATAACTCATACATAATTAGAGTAATAGCATTAGCATGAGATGGTTCATCACAAACCAACCAGGGCACCAAAAAAGAGTGACTCCAACTGCAGTAAATGCAGTTCTGTGGGGAGACTTGACCTAGCATCTCTTAATTGCTTATTAGAGAAGTGATAACTTGCAGTCTAACCAAAGAGCTCGGAGATGCTGTCTGAGGTCTACTTATAAGCAGAGAACCCCAAGAAAGTAAGTTAACACTCCAGCTATCTGTTTTGTTAACTGAAAGCAGCCAGCAAATGTAATATGTTTGAAATACTTGGGGAAATAGATATGACTGCATCCGGCATGAGCTACCTTCTGTGTCTAACATCTCTAGTGCAATTGCTACTCATGTTATATAGACAACTGTACATGGGAAATATCATCAAAACTACCATTTAGTATAGAAGATGCAATGATCGTGAAAGTCCTTGTACCTTGACAAATCCAGTGCTGAAAACATACGAGTCCCCCAAAATGAGAGCTTTATTAGCCTGAAAAAGAAACAATTACAAATAATTAAGTAAGCTTGTCAATACATCAGGCTTGTGAACCAAAATAGAAAGTTTTGATGAAAAAATACCTTAAGTGCCGTCTGTACAGATGGACAAAGAGACAGCATCTTATTTGCATCCTGGGGAACAAAGGATGCGGGTAAAACGGAAAGTGAATCAATCCTGCATTGAACAATGAAGAACTTGGTAAACATATCCTTCCAACAAAAACCTTATCTGTGCCAATATACCATTAAAAGACGGGAAGTTAATTTCTACAAGTTTCAGCAAAAGTAATGCAATATCCGTCGAAGGGAATAAGTCAATAACAAAGAGCGTTATGGTGAAAAAACTTGTATAAGAAGCAAGGAAATGTATAAAAAAGTGTATCCCAGATCAAGGTTAAAATCTTACAATCCATATTCTATGCTCTTTTAGTGGCATGTTGAATTCCTCATATCTAAACAAAATAGTCTTATACTTCAGCCTAAGATCTTAAAACACACAAAAAGGGAGGGGAAAAGGAACTAGTTCTTTTAGACGAGTAGCTAATAGTTCACACTTTTAATCACTGGTTTCCCTAGGACATTAGTTTTTAGAGGTTCTGCATACAAAATTAGTCCCAAAGCTTAATATGTTATACATTCTGCAGTAGAAACTCTAAAAGATTCGATTAAGTGCATTGAAAATAACATCAGCCCTATGCACCTCCAATATAATAGGATCTTATTATTTGGATGTTGTACTTAATAGATGTCATTTCAGTTGCACAGAATATCTGCGACACGTCGACATATACAATCTAACCAATATATAAGCCATCGTTCATACATTAACATGTTAATCAAATGAGGAACACCTCAACAAGTAATTTATTGATATAAAAACAAGTAAAAACATCAAGGTACAGCAATAATATAGGCAAAATTTTAGTTGGCATCTTTTAACTAGTCCCGCGGCAGAGTGTCAGCTTAACCATAGAGTGTTGGTAATATCCTCAAGAGGGAAACAGAAGAAAGGAGAGAAACGCTGTAGCAGATTGCTTACCAGCTACCACGTTCTATGGCATCCTCCACAGCAGCATCCAGCATCTCAACAGTCGATGGGTGAACAAATAAAGTTACCAAGGGTATACCTTCAGGATACCTGGACTAAATTCACATGCATGACCACAACCTTGATTAGATAAATACCACAAGCAGCTTTCCTTTGATCTTAAAAAACTAAATTCATATGGAGTTATTCCCCTCAAAGATATTTCCGGCACATTAAATACAAGAAAGAGACCTATAATACCTGCAGAAACTGAATGGGTTGTGTAATTCCAAGTTTATGCAGAGCTTCATAGCTGACAACAGAGTTCTGTAGCATACAGCAAGATTTAGTTGAAAATATATCACTTAGAACAAGTAAAAAGGGGCCATGTAGATAAGCTGCATAAAAACATATTCCAACTGATTTTTGTGGAGATCCTTCCCTACTTACTACACTTCAACTTCCCTAAAATTAAAAATATTAAGTATTCTCGTTCGCAGGTTGCACCATCAGTTGTTTGAAGCCAAGTTAAACGTTTATCAACATGCCAAAACATTCTTCCATGAAATGATATTTATTTGATAATGTTTCTATGGAAATATGCTGACTATCAAACTCATCCAACTATTTATTTAGCTTAAGAAATTAGGCTTGATATTTGTTAATTGTTATCACCTTGAATGCTTCTCTGGCTTAAAACAATCGACGCGCATCAAGAGTGCAAAAGCCAGTACATACTTAGGGTGAAGAATAAGTGCAAAAAAGAAGCCTTAAAGCTACAAGCCTTACAATAGTAGATGCAAGGAATGTGAATCACCAGCTCATCTAAAAATTATATTGTCCAAGGGACATCCAACAGTTCCTACCAAGCATTCAAAATTGGTCATGCCACAAGGACAGAACACAAAATAATTACTGCCCCTTGTCGAACAATAAATTAGAAACAGCTAATATCTTTCCCCTATTATTGATTTTCTGACTCAATAAAAATTGTAGGTGAGTTAAGAAATATGTTGACAATAAAAGTATTCTCAATAAAAATTGTAGGTGAGTTAAGAAATATGTTGACAATAAAAGTATTCTCAATAAAAATTGTAGGTGAGTTAAGAAATATGTTGACAATAAAAGTATTGAATACATGTACACAAATTGTGGATACAACAGGATTATTAACTATGACTTCATACCTGTGAAAAGAAAGAATCCACACATTCCTTTTGAGCAATGGCAAACACCTGCATGATGTAATTATTAAACTAGATTACCAAATCATGACTCAAACAATAAGGAAAAAGATGTGTGAATTTTAAGAAGGCCTACAAAATCAAGAATAAATTATAGCAGACCGATAGTCACTTACACTGGGTGTCCAGTGAACTCCAGCACGAACTGATCCAAGAACTTGCCCTTCCTTCACCAACCCATTGAACATTGATTGGAAAAATGATCCTTCTACAGCCACACCGCTTGCACCATCCATTTCTTGTAGTAATAACTGCAATGACCCCCACAATGCTGACAAGTTCATAGGAACGGTGATACCCCTAGCAGCCCCACGGACCATTGCATTAACACGTGCAACATATGCTGGTGTGTACAGCTGTCCACCTTCAAGTCTACCTTTTATCTACATGTGATATAACAATATAGTACTCATCAGGCGTCTTAGACCGCTTTAACTTATTAATTCAAGTAAGTGAAAGCTCTAAGCTTTAAGAAAGATAAAACCATGTTGTTTTCTACTTATAAGCTATAACCAAAAATCACAATAAAAACCAGTTGCCTTGAGATGACCTGGGGAAATAATCAACAGTGTAATACTACCATATATGCCGTTCCTATAAATTTATTAAACGTCCTTCATTCCTCTTCTCATGGTATCCAAGACGTACTAATCATCATTATAGTGATAAGACATTAGAAACATATAGATTTGTCTATAAAGGTGACTTCTTTCCCTCATCTAACTCTCAGATTACAAAGAGGCACATAGGCAGTATAATTGAGAGATTTCCTGTCTTACCCTGGTGCCAAGTCGAGGCTCCAACACAGTGACGAGCAACTCCGAACCAACTTGCAACTGAGCCGCAATCTCAGCAAGTGCAATCTGACTGCATTCTTGCAGCCGATCGTTAATCTCCTCACAAACATTATTCCAATACCAATCCGATATTATTTCACCATTAATCAACATTAGCAACGAATCATCAGCTACAACAATCTGTGCTTGTTTCTCCACATGATACAAATCAACACCAATAGTATCCGCAAGATCAATCAACGATACACGCCCTAATTTATTTATCTCCGATACAATCTCAATCCGTAAATGCTCCTAACACACACACAAGTCAAACAATTACAAGAAATCACAACAAATAAATCAAAAATTACACACAACAAACCGACTATACGTACTGGAGTGATGTACTCTTTGCCGGATACAGTGTGGAGGAGATCGAAGTCAATGATATTGAGTTGTCGAAGCTTTTGAACCAATTCAACGACGTTTCGTTCTGATAAACGAATGCTTGATTTAGCTTGTTGAGCAGATTCAAATTGCCGCTGTAGTTCCAGCAATTCTTCATCCATCTCTTTGGTTACTGGTTTCCGATCACTTCAAAGTGTTGTGGTTTGAGGGTTTAAGCAAGAGACAAAGATGCAGCAGCAGCAGATTCCTCAAAGCTGATCATCGGTTACGTATAAGTAATAAAATTTGGGGGAAATAAAGATGCAATACAATGTGACATTTATTTTTTAACAATATAAATCGATAAACCTTTTTAACCACAGAGGGAGTTTTTTTAGGATTTAAATTTATTAAAAAAATAGAGAAATGGTAGTTTGGGAATACTTTTTAGGTATTTTAAATTATTAATATTTAAATTTATCTAATTATGGTTACATTACCTCCTTAATTTTCTTCATATTTATCTAATTTCTCTCAAAAAAAATCCGGCCACCATGATGAACAAGGACGGCGGTTCTTCACGGTGGGTTTTCTGCACACGCACCACCGTGGATAGTGGTTCATTACGAAGACGAAAGATATGTGACCACCATGAAGAACAAGGACATTCGATGCCAAACTCCGACGAATTCTTCAAAACTCCGGTGGGTTTTCGGCACACGCACCATCGTGGACGGTGGTTTTTCACGGAGACGAAAGTGATGGAAGTTTTCTGCACGCACACACAATACGGTAGTTTTTCACGCACACTGTATATGAAAGATATGATGATTATGAAGATCTTCTCCCTCTTCCGGTGACGGTTTCATATATTTTCATAAACGATTTCATATATTTTTTCTCTTATATGAATAATTGGATTTTTAAGTTTCATATATTTTCTCCTATATGAATATTCAGATTTTTTTGAAATAATCATATATTTTTGAAATTTCATATGTTTTTTCTCCTATAAAACGTGAAACTCCAAAAAATTATGA
This sequence comes from Arctium minus, assembly GCA_954870635.1. Lineage (NCBI taxonomy): Eukaryota > Viridiplantae > Streptophyta > Magnoliopsida > Asterales > Asteraceae > Arctium > Arctium minus. The sequence continues at coordinate 54,697,164 of OX941095.1, read as the reverse complement.
AATTTGCCGAAATTGGGGGAGGTCGCCGGAGAGAGAGATGAAGATAATTAAGAAAATTAAGAAACTTTGTTGTTGCTAAAAATATGAATTATTCATAAAATTACGAATTTGTGAAAAAAAGACCCAAATACCCTTGGTTTACAAGTTCATTGGATAAAATGGGTTTACAAAATAAATAAACTCTTAACCAATAATTATCTATATCTATACTATAGGGGGAGGCTAATTGCACCCTATATTTTGCTAATGACACCCTTATAAATGATTTTCTCCTCACACACATTAACATCAAAACCTGATTTTTACATTCCCAATTCATGAATTAACCTGATTTTGACATTAATAAGAGTGTCATTAACATTGCCCATAATATAAGCATTTGGTTTTAAGTCTTAAAAACAACTTTTTAAGAATTATGTATTATTATTTAATGTTAAATTACTTAATTTTCAACTTTACAAGTAAATGATGAATTAGTACAATTTTTTTAAAACTGCATGTTTGAATTCATAACTAACCGATAAAAATAATCAAATACAGATAAACATCACATTTTAAATATAAAAAATCTAAAATATATTATTGAATTTTAAGAGAATACTTAATTATCTTTTTTATAAAAAAACATTATATTGACCTAAAAAATTACATCATTATTAAACCCAAATTAAATTAAAATGAAAAATAAAATTAAAGAAATTTATAAAAAAAAAACATTATTGTTTTCTCAAGACCAGACAAAACCGTATTATAAGATCGACAAAGATAAAAAAATAAAAATGGAACATTCAAATCGAGATATATCGCGTTGCATTGCGCGAGTACATTTTTAATATATTTAAATGTATTTATATATAAAATTTTGATTTAAATCTTATTTATAAGGCATTGTTTGGCAAAAATAAGTTAGATTATAAGTTAACTTATTTTTTGAGTACATGTTTAGATAAGTTTGTTTATTGATAAGCTATTTGGAGTAGTCTATGAAGAACTTTTTATAACTTTATGCAATTATACTCTCATTAATATTACTTATTATTTATTAACTACTAATTATAAATAAAATTTAATTATTAATAATTACTAATATTAATTAACAGTGATTAAAATTTATTATTTATATTTTAATTATACATTAATCTTAATTTTTAATTATTTGAATTTTGTTAATAATATCAGTTATCTTTATATTTTTTTAATATTAGTTAATATATTTTATTTATCAATTACTATTATTTTTTTATTATTATTTAATTATTTATTTCTATTCATATTATATGTAATAGTTATTTAAAATCATAAGTTAACGTAGATTTTTCTAAAGTTTGTTTTAACAATTCAAAATGTATAGTATATATATAATATTTCTAAAATTTGTTTTAACAATTCAAAATGTATAGTATATATATAATAATAAATTTTAAATTCTTTTAAATAACATATTATATTATGTATTTTTCTTTTGTTTGTACTAATGAACATATTATATTACTATAAATTTGTTTTAATTATATTATGAAACATTGTAATTTATTATGTTTTCAAGATATCATTTTTAGTCATTTTATATGCTTATCAGCTAGTTTTTACCAAACATGACTTATTTATCATCTAGCTTATCAGTCATCAGCTAATTTATCAGCTATAAGTTAGCTTATCAGTCATCAGCTAGCTTATCAGCTATTTTGCCAAACATAGCCTTAATTTTCGTAACAAAAAATGAGGCATCCAACTAGACGAAGATAGGATTCGGGATTAGTGAGAGACCTACCTGTGGCGCGACGAGCTGATGATTTTGCTCGATTGGGACGCCTGAGGGGTTGGCACCCATAAGTCTAGTTTCGGCAATGATGTTGAGTGTATAATTCGTTGGCATAAAAAGAGACCACTGGAGCTTCGAGCAACTTCGATACCGAGAAAGTACTTTAAGGATCCAAGATCTTTCATTTTGAAGCAGTCACTTAGATAGGCTTTAAAGGCCCAAATGGCTACAGAATCTCCCTGAGATGATCAAGTTATCGACATATACGAGGACATTTACCTGGACCGACTTACGTGTGTAGGTGAAAAGCAAGTAATTCGAATAGGACTGCAAAAATCCATAGTCCTTTAAGGCGGTTACGGGTTTTGCAAACCAACCCCGGGGAGCCTGTTTGAGGCCATACAAAGATTTTCGTATTCGACAAACCTGATTTAGGTTTGAGCTAGCAAAATCCAGAGGGTCCTTCATAAACACTTCTTCCTCAAGATCTCCGTGCAAGAACGCATTATGAACATCCATTTGATGCAACTCCCAATTTTTGGCGACGACAATAGCCAAAAAAGCACGAATAGTTGTCCCTTTTGCAACCGGAGCAAAAGTTTCCTTATAATCTACTTCGGCTTGGTAATGATTACTAAGAACAACTAGCCAAGATAGGCGTTCAATGTCACCGTTGGACAAGTATTTGATGCGATAGACCCACTGACACCCTAATGCACGTTTGCTAGGTGGAAGTCGTTCGAGGGTCCACGTACCATTGTCTTTTAATTCTTGGATTTCTTGCTGCATGGATGTCTTCCAACAGGATGTTGCATGGCCTCCTTAAAGTTACACGGTTTATCAGTGGTAAGTGCATCGATAAATTTTTGGTGAGGCAACAAGAATTTGTTGCAGTGAATATAGTGAATCAATGGATAAAAAGTACTTGATGAGGAGACAATTGGGTTACCGTTAGCGACGGTGGTGTAAGTGACATAGTCCTTTAGTCGGACTGATGAGTTCTTGTTGCGTAAACCTCGTCCTAGATCAATGTTCTCTGCGATTGATTGGGTTGGAGTTGTTGTAGCGGACTCGTCATGAGACATGAAGTCGTTCGTGGCACCTGGTTGAGCTGCATGACTCGGAGGCGTTAAATCTGGTTCAGGACTCATAGGCGATAAATATGTTTCATGTTGGATCGTGTCGAGCCCATGGTGATTCTGATTCGCTGGAGGGTTCGTTGTAGGTGAATCAACTGTAACACCCATAAATTCCTAAAGAAACGATTAACGATTGACCAAGGAAAACGGTCAGTGGCTGCTCGAGAGAAACGGTCGGGGAACGGTTTAACATAAGACGTGAGGAGGCACAACCGGGACACGCACGGCTTGGCCTGCGGCTTCAAGACGCGGACGAGCCCGCGTAACTCATTATTGTTTACGACTTAGAGATACACGCGGCTTGGCTCGCGACTTGAGGTCGCGGCCAAGGCCGCGGGAGCTGTCTGATCGAATTTAAACCCAAATTTTAGGGTTTTCTCTCATTGTTACCTCCCCTCTCCATTTCTCTCTTCCTTAGGTCGATTTTGGGAGACTACGTATCAGCTTTGGGAGCTTGTTATGGTATGGATCTACAATAAAAGATCAAGGATTGGGTGATTTGAGGCTTAACTATGGAAGCAATGAAGGATTTTATTGGAAAGGTGGTTGGATGACTTCAAGTTTCGGGTAAGGTAAATCTCTTGTTTAATCCAAGATTTAGTGTAAGGATCTTTGTAGATCTAAAGGTTCTATTTGTTGGTGGTTCATCTCTTTTAGATTTGGAGAAATGGGTTAGTTGGAAACCCTAGCTCAATGTTGAAGATGACTTGTTGATGGTGAAAGCTTCATCCTTGGAGGCTAAGGATTTGGGTTTGGAACCTAGGTTTAACTTAACCTAGTGAGGTGAGTTCAAGTTGCTTTGTGAAAACTATGTACATGCCAAAAATGAGTATTTTGAAGTAAAAAAATGTTTTACTTAGTATTTGTCAATGTGTTGGGTATTTTGATAAGTTTTCATATTTGATAAACTTGGGTTGTTTTATTCTCACAAAATGCCCATATTTGGGATTTGGATATCTTGATAAGTATTAGCATGATTTATGCATCTTTGGTGATTTTTGTACAAATGAAGTCTAATTCATGATGTACGTATTTTGGTGTATTTGAGTTCATAAACCATTTGGAAAATATTTGGTCCCAATACGTGATGAGTTTTGGGTTAATCACATCTTTGAGGTATGTGTCTGCATAAACGCCGTTTAAATGCATTTCATTACTTGGGGGACCGTTATTTGTTGGTCAAATGGATTTTGAGCATTTTAGCTCGGTGTTGACTTAAAAGAGTCTTGAGGACATTTTTCCGGTTTTAATGGCTCGATATAGAGCCCGTTTATGAATTACATACTAATGCACTGTGTTGCATTTTGATGATACTTACATGCTTGAGTGTGTGGTCACTCCTGTGTAGTCATGTAATGTTAGACTGTGTTGCATTGGATCCATAGGCACGTAAGTCAGTCTTTATTTGATGGTCAATTGGGTATTACGGGGTTGGACTCGGGGACCCATGTTTTATGACCTTAACATTTCAAGTGTACACTAGGAGGGCTGAGTCTGGTTGAGTTATCATGAGCTAGAGGGGCGATTTTATATTTGGGGCCTCCGCCATGTCGGGGCAATGCCATGGTTGTAACCCCCGACTGTGCCGAGCCTTTGGCGGTATTCATGGTAATATTCGCTAAGGTCAGTTGTCTCTTTGGGTGTAGCTTGAAAGGAGTCATAGGGACACTTGGGCTTTCATGTCGTGAAGTGTCATGCAATTAACGTTGTATGAGTGGCATACTTTTGTGTTCCTCCACTCTCAATGGATACGGGTCTCCCCCGTTGTCGGCCAGCAGTATTTTGGATATTTAATTGTCCATGTTTTAACATTGGGTTTCATCCCATTTTATGGTCGTGTGAGTATTGGATTTCAGTTCCATGTTTTCGATGACATATTATATTTATATGGATTGTTTTCCATGATTTACGAATTGAGTATTACGCCCCACCTGTGTTTTTGGGTGTTTCGGGATGCAAAGTTTTATCCGCGTTTTTATAATTGGGAGTCCGTTTTCTATTCACGTTTGAGTGAGTTTTGGGCGGCATCATTTTATAAAGAATGTTTTGTATTGGGACGTTCAATCTTAAAAATGCATGTTGTTGGAAAACGCGTCTTTTCATAATTGAGATAAATCATTTTGAAAGATTATGGTTTGAATTACATTCTTTCCTTTTAACGATATATTTATTCATGTTGAAAACTCTTGAACTCATTAGGCGTTAGCCTAACCTTTTTATTTGTCGACATATGCATCAGGTCCCAGTTAGGTATGGTACTAGCGACACTGTGAAGAGATGAGAAATAGGTTATGCTAGAGGGTGAGTAGTTTGGTGAAGCCTTCTCCCGTTATCTTGGGTTATAACATTTTATATTTGGGTTTAGTAACATATGACCTTTGATTAGTCTTTGTGTAAGGCTTTATTTATATTTGTTGATGGTTAAATCTAGAACAGTATTTCATGAATAGACTTGTTGTAAGATACTTTGTCTTTCTTTGAGGCATTTTTGGAAATTTTAAATTAACTGCTCCTTTCTGATTTGAGGGCGTTACAAGTTGGTATCAGAGCTTAAGTTTGAGAGAATTAGGTATTGATTTTGGATGCCTAGACTCAAACTAGCGTTATTTTAAGTAATTGAAGGTGAAGTTACCCCGTTAGGTACCTTAAGATACGATGTTTTGAGGTTGATGGAGTCACCAGGAACGGGAATCACGTCGAAAGTAACAAGGATGACTGTGTACGGTACGTTCATAATTGCACCTGGTCAGTGTTATGGTGAACCTACATGGTACATGTGTATGCTTGAACTGACTTGGTATGATGACCGTTGGGGTAGTGAAGAAGTTTCTAAATGGGTAACCATTAGAAGGAGTCGATGACTTTAGCATTCGTCACTTGGAGTGACGGTAAACATGGTGATTGCATTAAGTGGACCACTTCGGGTCCCAATCATCGGTTGAATTAGAACCATAGGTCTATTGAATCGACTTTATTTCGAGGAGAAATCGTGAGGTTAACCGGTCTAGTTGCCTATCGTCACCTTAAGATGTTGAGCGTCCGAGTGTAGGTAGCGAGATCGTTGGACTTGGAGAGCTCGGTCCTAAGGGTTTGGGTCTCAACCAAAATTCATGCACGAAACTTACTCTTGAATTATTTTGCATAAAGTGTTTCATACATTTCCAAATTTCCATGTGGGTCGTATTTCGGATCCGTGGAAAGGTGTTTAATACGCACAAGATTTTAAAACCGTGAGTTGAACATGCATAAAAAATTGTTTTATTGTACATGATTGCAAACTTTGTTCAGATCTTCTTTATCCCTGTTTGTCAGACGCTATTTTCGGATGTTGTAAGTATCTACGATTTAACCTTGTTTAGGGTCTCGGGCAAGTAACTGTGATTTATGACCTTAACATTGGATCTCCTCCACATATGTTAAGGTTTTAAAGGAAAAAGTTATTCCCACTATTCTGGTGTTTGAGTTTTATTGGGATTTTACTTGCGAGTTTTGTTGAAAGGCGTCACTTTATACCACGTTGAGAAAAAAAGGGAAATTCTTGGAATTGTGATATTTTCGTCATAACTTTGTCTTATGCTTTTAGATTTTTGGGGACGAAGATTTTGGCACCAATCGGTTTTTGGTGTCATTGAGTTTCATCGAGTCTCATTGAGTTTTATGGGAATCTAGTTGGGGTCTTATGGAGTTTTACTTTACGACATTTTGTGTTGCTTAGATGAACTTTGAAACGCGTATACTGAGTTATTGTGTGCGTTAACTTACGGGTTTTGTTTAACCTTTTGTCTCCTGCGAGTTTTGCATATTTCATCTCGCAACCGTAAGAGACGTCTTAAGAGTTTTGTTAGCAAATGATATTCCATATGTTATTTTGGGAAGTTTCAATATCATGTGATTTCTATTTTGATTTTTATGCAAATATTTTGTAGTACGTTGTTTGGTATTTGAATTCATTTACATTTTTGCGTGAGTAATGCATGGGAAAGGTCTTTAATGGTTCGAGTTGAACTTTTGTTTCATGCCTTCTTCAATTGTTAATTTTGTTGTTATAGTTTCACGTAATGCATTAAATGTGTATCGGTATACATGTCATTGTAGCCAATATTTTCGGACAAGATCATTTTATTGTACGACATAAAGCTTGAAAATTGATTTAAGTTTATTGTATGTTTGACCAATCGCAAGCATATTTTTCCTCGCTAAGTTTTGAGAAACGAACTCAACATGCAGGTCTTGTTGGGAATTTTATTCCACATCCTTAAGTAGTCAAATGAGAAATTTTAGGAACTCAATTACGTAAATTGTCTCTTGGGAGTTTTGTTCAAACGCCTTGTTATAATTTGTTTTGGTACGCAAAATTATTTCCCCATTTATGGCGTATATTGATGCAAGCTAGGACCATAGTGGACCATTTGAAAAGCTTGTTGTATATCCTTATCTACTATCATTAATAGCGTAAGTAATGATTAAAGGCTTTTTGAAATGGTTTTATACGTGTAGTGGTTGTTGTCACTTTGCACACCTACCGGGTAAACGGTAGTGGATTTTTACTCGCATGATTAAATGTTATAAAACTTGTGTATTTGATGGTTTTATAAAATGTTAAATTGGCATAGTAACTTGAAAAACCCTTGAACTCATTAGAACCATAATTTTAAGAACCTCCTTGCGAAAGGACTGTTAATAAAGACTAGAGGCGTCCTTGGGGATTTGAAGCGTAGGATGAGACGACCTGTGGTCAGTCCAAATTTTTGGGATTTTGGTTTCATGGATTGGCTCGCTCAGAAGTAATGGAGACGTTAGGCTTGTGCTTTCTCCTAGTTAATTAAGTGATGATCTTCCCATTTCGATAAGTCTTTGGGTTAAAATCATGTGCGATTGCTTATGTGTGTTTGGTTTTGAATTTGTGGGTTAATGGTACGACAACATGCTATGTGTCTATGGTGTATCACCTTAATGGGTATCTGTGAATAATGATGATGTTATGGTTGGCTAGTAAGGATGTTTGATTTAGGTGATTATCTCCAAGAGTAGGTGTCAACTTCGAATCGACATTGCTAATCGGGAATGGAATATTTGGTAGTATATCCACATTACAGATAGTTGTTTGAGGATAGGTGTTGGCACTCGATTTTGGGGACAATAATCGTTAGTATGCCTTAGTGCACATCCGTTGAATCTGGTGTTGCAAGTTAAGTGGTAACATTAAGGGATGTAGATATTGATACCTAGGAATTGATCATTGATAATCCTGTAATCAACGAAGTCTTCGCTGATTCGACAACCGATGCTGGAATGCATTATGAGAGTTGTGTAACCGCGGATTTTGGGGTAATCTGCTATCTACAGATGTTGTGTTTGTATGGTCAACTTGAGGAATAGATTTATTGTTGTGTCGAATCGGACCAAACTTGTTGGTGGGAAATTTCGTCGAGGAAAGGACGATAAACCTTTTAGGGTATTGATTATTGGAGATATTTAGTGAGAATATCGACATGGACCTTAAGTAGAAATCGCTTATTGAGAAGGCCTTGATTTGTTGAGATTATAAGTATCGTCTTGTAACAGCAGCGAGTGACCGACTCAGCAATTCTATATACAGGTTCCTTACCTCCTGGGTAGAGTCATCTTGGTTGCGAATACGCGGAATCGAAAGGAGTTTAGTAAACTGTAATTTGTTTGTTGCTACAAAGGTTGTCATGGTTTTAAAGGCAAGCAAAGGTGTAGCGCGGTTCGCCGGGAGTCGATTAGAAGTATTTAAGGGTGAAGTCTGCTCCGAGGCATCCCTAGTGGGAATCGTTGGTTAAGGTCGTAAGCGACTCTTGAGGCAATATGAAAAACCTAAGGTTGGAAGGCAACCGAGGTCTTAATGATAGGAAATGTTTCGATGAGGACTCGATGTTCTTTCCGTCATCTGTAAGGTATAACGAACGCTGAGATTGGGGGTGTGGCGGCCTGTTACGAGAAATCCAGCGACAACCTTAACCGGGATGTAATCGGGTTCATATATGAGTCAAGGTATCGTACAGGCACCCCTTTTGGATTGAGAACCAATAGTTCTCGCTCAATGTGACATTTAGTTGTTTGGTCAGTGCCGGATTTCGAAGACGAAATCTCTTTAAGGTTGGGAGGATTGTAACACCCGTAATTTTCGGTAAGTAAGGATCACCCGGACCTCTTTGCGTCTTGTAAGTGGTGGGATTCACGTTGGGAATACATTATTCAAAACCCCCAAGTGTAAAACCCTCAATTTGGAAAAAGCAACTAATTTAAAATTTTCAATTATACCTCAAAAAATGGATCAGACTTCGTGCGACAAAACCATACTTAAGATACGAATCTAGGATTTTCCATCAAAAGCACAAATAAAACCATACATAGAAACTAACTCAAGGTCGGGTGTTACTAAACCCAAATACAAGTTGCTCTCCTCAACACTAGTGCGGAAGACTTCTTCGAGCCACTCATTCTTGCATATACTCTTAGCACTCAACACTTCACCAAAAACGCTAGAACCATTTCCCCCATCCGAAACCTAATGCACATGCCGACAAATAAAAAGGTTAGGCTAACGCCTAGTGAGTTCAAGAGTTTTACAACATGGAATAAATATATTTGTTAAATGGAAAGAATGCAATTTAAATCGTAGATAATCAAAAGATTTACTTTAAATATCAAACGAACACATTTTCCAAAAACACCTTTAAAACAAGGGACCCAACCTGAACCTTCTTTCGTAAAACCACTTTAACCCCAAACTCACCCAAAATGTGAATAGTAAGCAAAACTCCCAATTTATATTAATAAGAAATAAGATTTTACTTCTTAAAGCACCCCAAACGTGGGCGGGGCATAATACACAACCCATAAATCTTGAGTAAACAAACCCATATATGCAACACGTCACCAAAAATATGGATAATAAAATAATACCCTTTAATACCCAAATAACACATTCCGGTGACGGGGGAGACCCGATTCCATTGTACGTGGCAGAACACAAAGTTAAGCCACATAACCATGTTGTCGAACTACACCTCAGATCGTGACTGTATTGCCTGCTCTACCGAGCTACACCTCCAGTCGTGATTGTATTGCCTGCTTCGTCGAGCTACACCTCTAGTCGAACTTTATTTCAAGTCCCAAACACCGTATCCCCTATTGCCTGCTATGCCGAGCTACACTTCAAGGATACACGATCTTATTGCATGTTCGGTCTCTAGCGGATTTTCATCCTCAGGGTACTCATTCGACCCCTAGTGCCTACTCCCTAGCATTCAAGATAGGAGCCTCAGCTCTTTACTTGATAAGTCCCGATGTCTAACCTCGTGCACAAGAATTAGACATCCAATCACAAGACCCAAGGTCCCGAAGTACAACCCATAAAGGTTCCTCTTCGCCAAACAACCGGGACGACACCAATGCTAACACGACATATTTTCCCAAGGTGAGAATCCCAAGAGTCCTCACCATTAACACAACTGACTTACATGCCTATGGATCCACTGCATTACAATCTAAAATACATGACTCCAAATGAATGACACACGCACTCCAACATGTATTTTCTGAAATAAAGTGTAATAAATGCAACTCACACCCAAAGCTCCACTTTAAGTTATTAAAACCGGACAAAAGTCCCCAATACCCGACAAAGCCGAAAACTGAGCCTTAAGCTCAACCAATCAAACGACCATATGCTAAAATCCACAAAATGCAATAAAATGCAACGACCACCTTTATGCAAACACATGCTTCAACTACATGAATAAACTCCAACATAAATCATTTTCCAAACAAGTTTCTAATCTCATTTCCTCTTTCCAAAATGTCCCATGACACACAATTAAATGACAATTACTCAAGAGATTTATACTTATACGATAAATCATTTAAATACCAATATCACCGGTTTACTCAATAAAATACTTGAGTTACATCTTTTCCCAAAACCAAAGGTTCATAAGTTCAGAAACGTTTGCCAGGTTGGGAATGGCTAAGCGTCCATGACTCACACGATGGTATTTTAAAACATTTCACGATGCAAAATGCACGTAATACCAACAATCATAAAAATGCATTCTTACCCAATACTTTCTATTTAGGTAAATAAGTCATCAAATCATTTTCATTTCGATGCATTTAACAACACACTCAAAAATCCCCAAGATGGGTGTTTTATAAGTTTACAAAGTTAAACGCTTCCAAATAACCAAACTTATCAGCAGTTAACATTTTAATGTAAAACACAAACACTTTAGAATAAACATTTTGGCATGCACACCGTTTTCACAAATCAACTTGAACTCACCTCGCTAGATTTAGGGTAAATCTAGATTTTACCCCACTTTGAGCTCCTTTGAGGAAACTTGAATCTTCAAGGTCAAAACCTCCATAAACCTAGATACACAAATCCCATCCATAAATAATCACATTTAACCATTTAGAATCGATACCCAAACACACTACATCAAAATCCCAATCTTGACCAAAACCCTAATTTTGACCTAAGTTCTCCTAAACCATCACAAACTGAAATTTAAGAAACCAAAAGCTAGGAAACCATCAAGAAGGCATTTATAACTTATATTAAGGCTTAGAAATGGAGAGGATAAACTTACCACTTAGGTTTTGGTGAAAACCTAGAAAACCCCAAAATCTCTAATGTTGGAGGTGGGAACATAATCTTGTATCAAGGAATGAAGCCATTAACAAAATATGGAGAGGGAACACCTTGATCTTCATGGGAAAGCTCCAAAAATCGGCTAGGGTTCATGGAGAAGAGAGAGGAACCGATTTGGGAGAGTATGGGAGAGGTTAGAAGTGAGGAATGAGAAGAATGGGTGAAAATCGAACTTAAATCAGCCTTTCAGTCCCCGTAGGCAACATTGCCCATGCGACAATGACAGTGTCATAGTCACAAGGCATAGTCGCTTGGAATGTACCGCAAGTACTCTCCCTTCTACGACATTGCCAGGCGACAGTGACACTGTCATAGTCGCTTGGCATAGTTGTCGGGCTTGTATCGAGCCCCGAAACTCGACTCTTTCCACACCAAGGCCCTCGGTACTCTTAGGGACCTTAAGTAATGATTTCCCAATAAAATCCCACTGTTTACAAGATACAAAAACGTCTGAGTGGCTTTTACTTACCGAAAATTACGGGTGTTACAATCCTCGCAACCTTAAAGGAGATTTCGTCCTCGAAATCTAGATTTCCATGAAACGTTGCCCGTAGGATAGATTGCCCTTGCTCTGCTTGGCAGAACTACCACCATAATCTTATGCCGGTCCTCACGATAAATGTCCCCTTAAGCACATCACACTTATTTTCGAATGCACAATTATCTTACTAACGTAGCCTTAAACCATGAGACTGTGGTTGTCTCCCAACCTTGGGTGACACGTACTACCTCAAAGGTAGTTTGTGGTCTCAACTTCTCACCGGCCAATTCAATTCAGATCCACGTGTTTCTGAACCCCAAACCAAAGATCGACATCAAACTCCAAAGAATTCTCAGAATTCCTAATGATCCACTCTTGATATTGATACGACCGTCATTCCAAGGGCGTACCAATACGCTCTCCGGGTAGCTGGTTAATGCAGATCCGACAATCACTCAACGTCGATCTACTTCCAAACCTCAAAACATTCCCTCAATGGGATCTTTATCACATCAGGGAAACCTATACACCTCAATACTTAATTATCAACATCCAATCTTCTTTTAAATTTCACCTCCGAGAGGTCATCAACTCTCATGATCTAACGGAATACCTCCAAACATTCCAAGATTCATGGACTTCAAGAAGACAAGTCGACGCCTAAAACCAAAACGGTGATAACGAAACCGTGGACTTCCCGTCCGATATTTCATTACAGAAGTATTGTCGCATTAAGGTTGACACCTAACAGAGGACTAATATTCCAAATCTTACATCCCTAACAGGCGGAACACAAAAATTCCTTTGTTCACGAAAACCCAATAAGTCGGTACACCGTCAACATATAACATGATGTCAAACAGACAAACAACCCATCAAATCGAACCCAAAACTAGGCGCGGATAATTCCCACAAGACCTCACCCCGCGGGTTTACCGAAACAGAAAGATCACCCCTTAGTTAACCTGGAAGACATGAATCTAACACCTCAATTAATCGCGCGTGCACAGATCCAAACTGAAACCCAAAATCCAAGATTGATCACAAGTCGGATCATCCGACGCTTCAAATCCCAAGGACTCCTCTAGTCCCTAATTACAACTCTTTTTTCATATAGGGATTTAAATCTGTAGCCCTAATGAGTTCAAGGTTTTTCAACTAATATGCCAATTTGAAATTTATAAAACTTTCAAATATACAAGCTTTATAACAATTAATCGTGCAGTAAAAATCCATTATCGTTCACTTGATAGGTGTGCAAAATGGTCACCTATGTCATGCATATAAAACCATTTCAAAATTCGTTTGATCAACAATTGTGTTACTAAAGACAGTAACAAAAGATGCGCAACAAAATTTTCGAATGGACTACCATGATCCTAGCATGCATCAATTTATACTATGTATATGAGGATAATTTTCCGCACTATAACATGTGCAACAAAATGTTTGTACAACTCCAAAAGAGAAATTCACAATTTCGACTTTAAAATCTTTCCCTTTAAACCACAAAACATCGGAGGATAAAATCCCCAACAAGGCCCATATACGTCAGTTTATTCCCCAAATTTAGCAAAACGATAGGAACGTAAATGAGTTTTAAATCGAGTTCAAACTTTGGACCGCACAGATAAAACACACTTGTCCAAAACAGTAATTACAACGACATGTAAACCGATAACTCAATTAATGCATCGCGGAAAATTGTGACAGTAAGGTCAACAACTAAAACATGTTCGGAGCATAAGCTCAATACAAGGCAACATAAATCTTTCATATGTTTACTCACACTAACAACTTGGATCAATTTGAATTCTAAATAGCATACAACGAATAACACCTGTATGAAATCCCACGATGATGAAACTCCCCAAAATAGCATATGGGATACCATCTATTTATAAAACTCTCAAGACTTCTTTTACGGTTGTTAAAATACCGGTGCAAAACTCGCATGAGATAGAATATTAGACGAAAATTTTATAAGTTAACGCACACAATGATGCCAATATTCACGTTCCAAAATTTTATCTACGCGACTCAAAATGTCGCAAAATAAGACGTCATAAAATCCAACCGAATTTTCATAAACTCACTAACGTTAAAATCAAATGGTGTCAAAATTTTCGTTTCCCAACGTAAAAGCATAAGACGACAATGTGTCTAAAATTGTTGAAATTTTAGGAGCTCCCCTTTTTACCGCCATGCAAAATAAAGTGTCATTTTTCAACAAACCTTGCATGAGACTCGACGCTAAATAAACTCATAAATTTACATGCAACATAATTAAAGTATACGTATTTCATAGTCCCCTATCACATAGCAAAGTGTTATAAAATTAATACTTCATAAAACTCCACAAACTCACACGGAATAACATTCCACAACCGGACTTGCATGCGCTAGATATCTCACAAAACTAGCATGGTGACATGTGTATGCACTTTGGTTAAAAGGTAAAATAATTTACGTCGTCCTCAAGTTCAACGCCAAATCAACAATATGTTCTTGTCGTTCTAGGACATCGACTAAAACACATTGGCGAAAACACCAACTAAGACAGACATGCATACTATATGCAACCAAACCGCTCATATACGAACCCAAGGGAAAAACAATACAGTTGAACGCTATTAAAATCACCGCATTAAATCCACAAAATCACTCGGAATAAAATTCTATATGAAACTAAAACACCAAAATGGTGGGAGATAACTCTTCGTCCAAAACTTTAACATATGTGGAGGAGATCCAATGTTAAAGTTATAAAATGTAGTCACTTGCCCGAGACTTAATCAATCAACAAAATATGCATACTGCAATGTTCGAAATAGCATTAGACACAAAACGGGGATGGAGAGATTTTCAATACAAGTTTGCAACCACGTGCAATAAACGATTTCATGCATGGTCAAACTCACGATTAAAATCTGGTGTGTGTTAAACATTTTCCCAAAATCTCATAATATATTTCACTTTATGATTCGGAAAACATGAAAAGTAATTGGTGCAAACTCATTTCAGAAATAATTTCGTGCATGAATTTTTTTTGTCGGCATCACAATGTCTTAGAACCATGCTCCTCAATCTCATAGACATACTATCGTCATCCGGATGCTCAAACATCTTAAAGCAATGATCACACTAATTCGGTTAACTTACAATTTTCTTCTGGAAATAAAGTCAACTCGATAAACCTATGGTTCTATTCAACCAACAACTCCAATCCAAAACGGTCAACTCAATGCATTCGTCGTGCTTAACCATCACTCCAATATGGCAATGCTATAAACATCAATTCTTCTATCTACTCGCTTAGAAACTTCCTCACTACCCCAACGGTCATCATACCAAGGCAGTTCAAGTATGCCCATGTAACATGTAGGTTCTTCATAACACTGGCCAGGTGCCATTATGAACGTACCGTACATGATTATCCTTGCCATCCTCGACAAGTTTCCCGTTTCTAGCGACTCAATCAACCTCAAAATATCATGTCTTAAGGTACCTAATGGTGAAATTTCACTTTCAATCACTTAGAAGAACTCTAGTTTGAGTCTAGGCATTCGAAAATCAATACCTAATTCTCTCAAACTTAAGCTCTGATACCAACTTGTAACACCCTCAATTTGAAAAGAGCAACTAATTTAAAATTTTCAATTATACCTCAAAGAATGGATCAGACTTTGTGCGACAAAACCATACTTAAGATACGATTCTAGGATTTTCCATCAAAAACACAAATAAAACCATACATAGAAACTAACTCAAGGCCGGGTGTTACTAAACCCAAATACAAGCTGCTCTCCTCAACACTAGTGCGGAAGACTTCTTCGAGCCACTCATTCTTGCACATACTCTTAGCACTCAACACTTCACCAAAAACGCTAGAACCATTTCCCCCATTCAGAACTTGATGCACATGCCGACAAATAAAAAGGTTAGGCTAACGCCTAGTGAGTTCAAGAGTTTTACAACATGGAATAAAAATATTTGTTAAAATGAAAGAATTCAATTTAAATTGTAGATAATCAAAAGATTTACTTTAAATATCAAACGAACACATTTTCCAAAAACACCTTTAAAACAAGAGACCCAACTTGACCTTCTTTCGTAAAACCACTTTAACCCCAAACTCACCCAAAACGTGAATAGTAAGCAAAACTCCCAATTTATAATAACACGAAATAAGATTTTACTTCTCCAAGCACCCCAAACGTGGGCGGGGCATAATACACAACCCATAAATCTTGAGTAAACAAACCCATATATGCAACACGTCACCAAAAATATGGATAATAAAATAATACCCTTTAATACCCAAATAACACCTTCCGGTGATGGGGGAGACCCGATTCCATTGTACGTGGCGGAACACAAAGTTAAGCCACATAACCATGTTGTCGAACTACACCTCAGATCGTGACTGTATTACCTACTCTACCGAGCTACACATCCAGTCGTGACTGTATTGCCTGCTCCGTCGGGCTACACCTCTATTCGGACTTTATTTCAAGTCCCAAACACCGTATTCCCTATTGCCTGCTCTGCCGAGCTACACCTCAAGGATACACGATCTTATTGCCTGTTCGGCCTCTAGCGGAGTTTCATCCTCAGGGTACTCATTCGACCCCTAGTGCCTATTTCCTAGCATTCAAGATAGGAGCCTCAGCTCTTTACTTGATAAGTCCCGATGTCTAACCTTGTGCACAAGAATTAGACATCCAATCACAAGACCCAAGGTCCTGAAGTATAACCCATAAAGGTTCCTCTTCGCAAAACAACCGGGACGACACCAATGCCAACACGACATATTTTCCCAAGGTGAGAATCCCAAGAGTCCTCACCATTAACACACCTGACTTACATGCCTATGGATCCACTGCATTACAATCTAAAATACATGACTCCAAATGAATAACACAAGCACTCCAACATGTATTTTCCGAAATAAAGTGAAATAAATGCAACTCACACCCAAAGCTCCACTTTAAGTTATTAAAACCGGACAAAAGTCCCCAATACCCGACAAAGCCGAAAACTGAGCCTTAAGCTCAACCAATCAAACGACCATATGCTAAAATCCACAAAATGCAATAAATTGCAACGACCACCTTTATGCAAACATATGCTTCAACTACATGAATAAACTCCAACATAAATCATTTTCCAAACAAGTTTCTAATCTCATTTCCTCTTTCCAAAACGTCCCATGACACACAATTAAATGACAATTACTCAAGAGATTTATACATATACGATAAATCATTTAAATACCAATATCACCGGTTTATTCAATAAAATACTTGAGTTACATCTTTTCCCAAAACCAAAGGTTCATAAGTTCAGAAACGTTTGCCAGGTTGGGAATGACCAAGCGTCCATGACTCACACAGTGGTATTTTAAAACATTTCACGATGCAAAATGCACGTAATACCAACAATCATAAAAATGCATTCTTACCCAATACTTTCCATTTAGGTAAATAAGTCATCAAATCATTTTCATTTCGATGCATTTAACCACACACTCAAAAATCCCCAAGATGGGTGTTTTATAAGTTTACAAAGTTAAACACTTTCAAATAACCAAACTTATCAGCATTTAACATTTTAATGTAAAACACAAACACTTTAAAATAAATATTTTGGCATGCACACCGTTTTCACAAATCAACTTGAACTCACCTCGCTAGATTTAGGCTAAATCTTGATTTTACCCCACTTTGAGCTCCTTTGAGGAAACTTGAATCTTCAAGGTCAAAACCTCCATAAACCTAGATACACAAATTCCATCCATAAATAATCACATTCAACCATTTATAATCGATCCTCAAACACATTACATCAAAATCCCAATCTTGACCAAAACCCTAATTTTGACCTAATTTCTCCTAAACCATCACAAACTAAAATTTAAGAAACCAAAAGCTAGGAAACCATCAAGAAGACATATATAACTTATATTAAGGTTTAGAAATGGAGAGGATAAACTTACCACTTAGTTTTTGGTGAAAACCTAGAAAACCCCAAAATCTCTAGTGTTGGAGGTAGGAACATAATCTTGTATCAAGGAATGAAGCCATTAACAAAATATGGAGAGGGAACACCTTGATCTTCATGGGAAAGCTCCAAAAATAGGCTAGGGTTCATGGAGAAGAGAGGGGAACTGATTTGGGAGAGTATGGGAGAGGTTAGAAGTGAGGAATGAGAAGAATAGGTGAAAATTGAACCTAAATCAGCCTCTCAGTCCCCGTAGGTGACAATGCCCATGCGACAATGACAATGTCAAAGTCGCAGGGCATAGTCGCTTGGACTGTACCGCAAGTACTCTCCCTTCTGCGACATTACCAGGCGACGGTGACACTGTCATAGTCGCTTGACATAGTTGTCGGTTTTGTACCGAGCCCCGAAACTCGACTCTTTCCACAACAAGGTCGTTGGTACTCTTAGGGACCTTAAGTAATGATTTCCCAACAAAATCCCACTGTTTACAAGATACAAAAACGTCTGGGTGGATTTTACTTACCGAAAATTACGGGTGTTACACCAAGAGTGTCGAAGGTCTTGGTGTCGAAAAAGGTCAAATTTCGGAGCTCGGGGGAGGTTGGGTGATAGTGCCCGCGACAGTGACAAGTGTTACTGTCGTCGTGTCAAGGTCGCGGGGGTGGTACCACCCACGGTACACTCTCAGCGAGAGTGCCCTAGGCACAATCGTCGGGCACAATCGCCGACGACCCTTGGTCCCTTTAAAACTCGATTTTTGAGCAGTCCCTTCTCATTCTTTCAACCCCTTTCACCCTCTTCTCTCCAAAATGGACCCTCAAACCCTAACATCAGATTTTACGCATCCAAGACACCAAATCTAATGTGTTCCAAGTTTTTCTCCACCACCCAACAAAGATTGGAAGATAGGATCAAGAAGCTCCATCTTCATCATCAACCTCAAACTATATTTTAGGGTTTTCTAGGTTTTCGTCAAAACCTAAGTGGTAAGTGTATCTTCCCCATTTCTAAACCTTGTTATAAGATATAAATGTTTTCTTGATGATTTCCTAGTGATTGGTTTATCAAATTTCGGATTTGATGATTTTGGAGAAAATAGTTCAAAATTAGGGTTTGGCCAAGTTGGGGATTTTGATGTAATATGTTTGGAGATCGATTCTAAATGATTGAAGGAATATATTTATGGTTAGAACTTGTGAATATAGGTGAGAGTCCAAGAATCTCTAAATCTTTAGAGAGAGAAAGTAGAGAGAGAAAGTAACAAGGAAGCGCAAAGTGTAATCTGATTAAAGTGAGTGCAAAAGTTACAAAACAAAGGCTCTAAGGGGACTTAAATACCCCTAGCCTTTACAAATCAGAAATGAACATTAAGAACAGTATAGGCTAGAAAATAAATACAATGATTACTATAAAAACAGATCTAACAATCTCCCCCTTAGTAATCATTGGCGCCGTGATCTTCAAAAAACAATCTTCAAAAACAGCATAGACCAACCAGGCGACTTTGGAGAATCACTGACGCTCTTCTCTTTGACGAATTCGATTCAAACCAACTAAAACTTCCAGTCGTCTTAGAGTTGAGCGGAGATTCAATCTCTCTTGAATTGAATCTAAAGTCTTTTGGATAAGACGAATTTCATCATTATCAACCAGGAATGCATTTTCTCTTGATTCCAAAAATCTTTTTTTGGCCTCCTTCAGACGTTGCTCTAACTGAAGCTTGATCACTTTTAAGGTTCGATCGGAGTAGTGAGCAATTTCTTCAAACTTGAGAAAGCATTTTTCATTAGATCCATTCTTGTACACAACTCCATATGGATCTTCAATAATGGTGAGAAGAGGATAAGACTCTAAGTTCGATAAGCTTTGGTTGGGCCTGAGAAGATTAACAACCGGTTGGAAGCTTTCTACTGCCATCTGGAAATCAAAAACCCTGAAGAATCGGATTTGTCGTCGAATGAATCTTTTAATGACGAACAAAGCTTGTGAAATATCCTGTGTTCTATGATACAGATTCCTGAAGTGATCAAATAAGAATTCAATATCATCTATAGAAAGGTAAGTGAAGTCTGCCTCTGAAAATTTATACCGCTTGCAGTCTCTTCTTTCAACTTCAAAATCGGGATACCAGATATTCACAAACTTGTTGATTGTGACACTGATGACTCGAACAATCAAGTGTTGAGAAGAAACGGTATTATTCCTTTTGCGCTGACACTTGATGAACATCAAGTACTCATATTGATAGGCATCTGACTCTTTCTCTACTCCAAGGATTGCATAGATGTTAATCGCCCTTCTTCTAGAGACAAAGATGTTTCTCTGAGTGTTTTCTAAAAAGGCTGATCTTTGCCTTGATGCCAAATATCTACGTTGCAAATTCCTTTGTCTTTGATGTCTAGATAAAGCTGGTCCTTATTCTAGAATAGATGGAGGAATTACAGGATCAGAAGGTGGTACATCAGCTTCTGCTCTTGACAACTGACCAACTTCAAATGATCTTGAAGGAATAGTGGTAGTCTGAGCTGAACTAGCAACAGGAGTAGATGTATCTTTATCTGATTCAGGAATCTCATCATGAGCAGGAAGATCACTGTATAACAAATCTGCTTCTTCTTCGTCTTTCGCATCCATGAACACTGAGTCATCTTCTGTATCTGATATGATAATGATGTCATCACAGTCTTCTTCATTGACTTGACATATCTTTTCAAACCTGACATCTTCATCATCATCAGAATTAATCTCTATGAAGATAGCAAAGAATGTTCTCATGTCATTTGCAGCTTCAGATTCTTCAACTTTATGAACATTTGTAGAAACATCTGGATCGATATAAACAACAATTTGCATATTATTGTTAATATTACTCTCATAAATATTCAGTTCATTATGCAAGGAAGACAAATCAACATTCTCAATCATAACATTCACTAAATCCTGAATGTTGCAGTCTTGAACAGATTCACCACCCTTTTCTTTATCACCAGCCACTTCTTCTTGAATATCTTCTCTAGCTTCAGAAGATCCTTCAACTCTTGGTCTCTTTGCCATCTCCCCCTCATGGACTTGATGATCAGGATCATCTTGGTCATGTCAGCACTTAAGAGACGGGTCGGCCTCAGATCTGCAGCTTTGTTCATGAGAATCAAGCCTTGAAGATAAATCAGAAAAAGCTTGAGACATAAAGGATTTGAGATCAGCAAAACTTGATCGAACTTCTGATCTGAATGCATGGAACTCATCAGATAAAACAATAATCCGGTCAAATTCAGAAGAAGGAACTGGAGGCGGCGTAGGTTGGAAGTTCCGAAGCAAAGAAAGAAGATCTTGATCTTGATGTTCAGGCGGCGACATAGAGAGAAGTTGAGCATAGAGAAAATCTGTCAACTCTGAAATGGGAAGATCGAAGACTGAAGTTCTAGAAGTCGAGACCGGAGGACGTGTAGAAGTAGATACACCAACAGACTACAAAAACGGTGGAGGTTGAGGAATAGACATGATTGCAGGAGCAGATGATTAAACAACAGTAGATGGGTCTCTAATAACCACCCCAGATGGGCGTCTGAAAGGAATTACTTCAGGTATTGAGGATGTATCAATCTCTGGCATCTTACCCTTTAAGAAAGCACGTAACTTCTGAATTTCCGAATTCTTGTGTTCTTCAAACTGCTCATTCATCTGTCGAATCACATCATTCAGAGTAGAAAATTTTGCAGTTGAATCCCGTACCTCGACTGAAGAAGTTTCGACACTAGAAGAAGGCTCGAGAGAATATGGAGAAACAGCAGTATCTAGAACCCGATGATGAGTTGAAATATTAGCAAAAGCTAAATCAAGTTCATCGACATGTATATCAGCAACTTTCGGATTGATGGGAACAGATTCGGCTTCAGAATGAATATCCTCTTGAACAATCACTTCCGGTGTCCTGGTCTTCCTTTCATAAACTTGAATACTCGGTTGATCAGCATGATCACTATCATCATCATCAGAATCACTTTCATCCTCATCTTTATCACTAGCAAGAATAGCACCATCATCAGCATCATCAGCATTATCAGAAGTAACATGAATAGGAGACTTAGTAACAATGTCAGTTAGAACATTCTCAATTTGTTGAGAAGCAACATCCTCTTGAACTATTTATTTTTCAACAAATACCGCAACTTCTTGCTCTTGTTCAGGAATAGCTGCTTCAACATCTTTTTCAGCAGCTTGAACATCAGCTTCCATAAACTCATTTTCCATGCAATATTCTATGACATCCTCATCTGTAACATCAGCGTAGTTGGCAATAAGAGCATACGGAATGGTCATAGAATAGTTGAAAGACCTCTTCTGCTTCTGAATATAAGTCATCTCGGAGTCTGAAACCTGAGGCCAAGATAACCTGCGAGGAATGGCTGGATTGCTACGGAGCATGCTTCGAACAATAAGCTTCAGAAATCTGACAAACGGAATGAACTTCCCTTTCTTGTTGGTGAACTTGTCATGTACCACCTCTGAGAGTTCGGTTCAAAAAATAAAAGTGTAGTCGACATGCAAGTCATAGACGACTGCATGGAACAATCGGAGATACAGTAAACTTGCACTGTCTGTGCCAGAATGCTTCGATGTCAGGCACCTGATGATAACTGAGAACAGTGCATACCATACTGGAGGTAGATTAGACTTGTCATAGTTATCGCCTTACAGACGAGTTAGGGTTATGAAATTGCCGAGGCGATCTTGTGGAACAAGAAAAAAGGTTGAGTTCGACTCTATTTTTGCCGGGTTTGGAATAATTTCTTTTTCACCGCCGGCCATGGTGGTTCGTTGTATTCTTCTAGATTTTTATCCCTAGCTCTGATACCATGATAATTTTGAGAGGTTTTTGGAATTGTAATATGTGATTTCATTGATTGGGGAGCACCCTTTTTATAGGACAAGGATTACAAGGAATTATAATAGGAAAGGAAAGGCTAATCACTTCTTAAAATAAAACTAATATTTGATTATCAAAATCGAATAATCCCGAATAATACAACTACGCTTCTCGATTCAAGTTTCATTCTCTCATCACTTCCCACACTCATCGTTTGTGAAAGATGAAATGGTGCTTTGTTCTAATTTTTTTATGTAACTTTTTTTGTGTATTGTTTATTGCACTTTTTACTGTATGAATTACGAATATTTGTTGGAACTTTTTATTATAACAAATTGTGATGAAGTTGCACTTTGCAATAACATAAAAGATTGTACAAGGTGCTAGCCTAGTGGTAAGACCCTGGGGGGATAATGCATGGTATGCATATCTATCAGGGTTCGAATCCTGGGGGATGCACTTCGGCGATACCCAGACCTTGGGTCGGCCTTCGGGTCCAGGTTTACGGGCATACCAGTCTATGGGTATGCGGGTTCGGTCTTGACCGGGCTTAGTCGTACCTGGGCGGGTCCAGTCGATTTGGCTGGGCTGGGTCACCGCGGATTAGTCGGTGCTGCCCAATTGGATGCCCGGATACTGCGGGTGCGTGTGTGTGTGGGCATAGCCCAAGTTGCCGTACAAAAAAAAATTGGTAAAAAGTTCAATCCACACATACGATGTGGTTTATAGGTTTGACTCTAATGGGTTGTTTGATTTTTTATCCATTAAACCCTAAATCTATTAAATTATATATTAGTATTAATCTGTCTAGATAAATTAAGATAATTTGTTGTTTGGTTTTTATCCTGTATAAATACCCCAAATAACAAAAATTACCATTTTAACTTTCTGTCTACATAAGTGTTGAATGAAAATAAATTGTTTGATAAATATGTTAAACGACAGAAAACTAAAATAATATAATTATTTAAAATAACATAAATAATATGAATTCAACGAGTTCATAATACAATACTGAATAACTTATAATATATTTAAAAGAATTAAGTATCATTGTTTGACAACTAATCTTAATTTATGCATTTCTTGTTAAATTATTTATTTTTTAATGAGAAAAATGTGAAATAAAAAAATGTAGACAAGAGTAATTTTGGAAAAGATTCTTAGAGCATCTCTAACAACTATGCTATAATTTTTTTAAAATAGAGTACAAAAAGTTAAAATCTTTAAAAGAATTTACATCCAACTCCAATAGCTACTCTATTTTAGCATATCTATCATCAATTATATTATTAAAATATTCAATACATTTAATAAAATATTATTTCTCTCTCATAAACACACAATTTCAATGTCTCATATTGGTGAAAAAGAATTTAATATTATTTCTCTCTCTTAAATAGGAGTGTTAGAGATTTCTCCAAATTTTGAGATTTTTACCTTCTCTCTCTTCTTTTCTCTATTTTAGCATATGATATAGTATAGTTGTTGGAGCAAAAAAATTGATAAAATCTCACTTTTTTCTATTTTAACATAACTGTTGGAGATGCTCTTAATACACTAAAATAGGATGGACTAACTTATCATGTTAAGTCCATATTTTAATATTAAGTTAAAATCAAACACCTTAATACAATTAAGTGGTCTGAATGATTAAGTGGTCTGAATGATTAAGAGGTTTTTAGGATATAGTGTAAAATGAAATATGGTTGTTCGCTAATTGTTCATAATGAAATCGGGGCTCTTAATGGTTAAGGGAGGGTCAGGATACAAAATCATTAAGAGGATTTTGGAACCATTAAGAGGCAACACTTTTTTTTGCCAAACAAGATTTACCTCTTAGCGATTCAGAGGTTGCCTCTTAATGGAACCATTAAGAGGTACACAAACAACCCCTTAATCAATTAAATTAACTACATGTTAAACTT
Organism: Arctium minus; assembly: GCA_954870635.1. NCBI lineage: Eukaryota > Viridiplantae > Streptophyta > Magnoliopsida > Asterales > Asteraceae > Arctium > Arctium minus. Next base: position 54,672,301 of record OX941095.1, on the reverse strand, counting down.
ATTAAGGGACTGTTTGACAGTTGATGAATGATTTGATGCAGAATGATTAAGTGGTCAGAATGATAAAGAGGCTCTTATGTTATAGTGAAAAATGAAATATGTTTGTTTGGTAATTATTCAAAATGAAATTAGGGTGTTGAATGGTTAAAGGAGGTCCAAGATGCAAAATCATTTAGAGGGTTTTGGAACCATTAAGAGGCATAATTTTTTTGCCAAACAAGATTCACCTCTTAATAATTTAAAAATTATCTCCTAATAAAACCATTAAGAAGTAAACAAACAACCCTAAGAGGCGTTTGGTTCACAAAATTTGATGGAATCTGGTGAAATTGGAATGTTGAATTCCATTGACCAGATTTCATTCATTTGTTTGGTTCAAGCATTTCAATGGAATGGAATCTTCCAATTCCATTAAATTCCATACATAGATGATTTTAACATTCCATCCTAAAAGCCAAGCATTTCATTAGAATGGAATTTGACATTTCTTTAATTCCAAAAATACCCTTCACACCAAATAAACCCTACATTTTTTATTAAAGCCGACATAAGACATCAGACATGAAAATCGAAGTCTCTCTCTCGTCTTCTCCATAAACGACGTTTTTTGCATAATCGAACAAGAATCAACATAAACATCAACGTTTTCTGCATAATCGAACAAGAATCAACAGGTTCTCTCTCTCTCTATCCCTCTCTCTCTCTCTCTCTCTCTCTCTTTTTCTCCATTTCGATTTATCTATTTCGATTTTTGAAAATCGATTTGGTAGTCGATTTACTTCAGTTGGTAGTCGATTTCTCCATTTCGATTTCTGAAAATCAATTTCTCAAAATCGATTTGGTAGTCGATTTACTTCAGAAACATTCCTGTTTAATGTCTATTTCTCCATTTTGATTTCTGAAAATCGATTTGGTATACTGTTTAATGTGTTTACTGATTTCTGAAAATCGATTTGGTAGTCGATTTACTTCAGAAGCATTCCTGTTGGTAGTCTATTTCTCCATTTCGATTTATGAAAATCGATTTCTCAAAATCGATTTACTTCAGAAGCATTCCTGTTGGTAGTGGATTTATCCATTTCGATTTCTCAAAATTGATAGAATTGATAGTTTGATTGTTCATGTGTTTCTGAAAATCGATTCCTGTTTCAGAACCATTCCTGTTTAATGTTTAATAGTTCATGTGTTTACTATTGATAGTGTTTTCTCAAAATCTTTGTTTGTTCATGAATCAGTCCATACAGTCAATTGATAATGTTTATTGTTTGGTAGTCGATTTACATTCCATATAGTCGATTTACTTTCTGTATCCTAGCCTGTGTTTAGTGCTTGTTCATGTGTTCCATCCTGTGTTTAATGTGTTTTGATGTAATAACCTATTCCTTGTGCGGTATATAAACAGGAAATGGCCCGAATTAGTCTCACAACACGCAAATGTAGGTCCTGAAAAGAAGTCCATCGTTGGTCCTGAACTTGCCAAAATGGATCTTACTTCACTCGAAAGGTTTACGGCACTGAGGAAAATAACACGTGATCCTAAAGCCGTGTTAAGTTTTTGGAACTATGAAGGAGAAGCTCGAGAAGAGTTTGTGAGGTTTATGTTGCGAGAATGATTGCTTGGTAATCAATGGTTTTTGGACATGTATTGGTGAATATGCTTTTGTATTTTGGTGGCATGTAAGTATTTTGGACATGTATTTGGTGGCATGTAAGTATTTTGGAACATGTAGTTGGTGGCATGTAAGTATTTTGGAACAATTTTAATACCGATCTAGTAACGTCATTTGATTTATTGTTATGTTTAGGTTGTGTATATCATATTTTTGGCACATTAAAGTACTTAATAATTATTCTATTAAAGTATTTTTAGTTAAAAAAAAGTATTTAATGACTATTTTATTAAAGCAATTTTTGTTTAAAAAAATTAAAATAATGAAAAGGGGTATTTTGGTCATTTACCAAAATTCCATTCCAATTCTGAAGCTACAATTTGTGAACCAAGCAGATAGATTTCAATTCCTTTAACATATTTCATTTCAATTCTGTCAACCAAACATGTGGTCAAACCTGACAACAATCCATTCCAATTCCTTCAAAATCAAATTCCTTTGACAGATTCCATTCAATCCAAAAACGTTCTGCGAACCAAACCCCCATAAGTTAAAAACATACACCTCTTAAGCCACACCCAACGCGGAGCCCTATCTAAAACCGGGTCAGACCACCAAAATTGGATGAAGAATAAAAACAGGATTGATTAAATAAAAACCAGGCCCAATATAAGAAACAAGTTATGGTTTTTTGGTGCAAGCCCACAACTATCAGGCCCATTTCAAATTAAGGCATTTTTGTAATCATTTATAAGTGTACGGCTTTAGTATTCATATTTATGATCATTTTTTTGTTTTTGTTTATTAATAAAATTATTTTTGGAAGTACGATAAATACTCTGATTTTCTAAGAGGTTAGGTTCTACCGGTAATTTAGGTATCGATGGAGCCTATCATCCTTTATGGTTTAGCAAGCAGATGATCAGATATCAGGATTTAACAATTACAATAAAATTTAAGAGATCAAATTTGAACTTTAAGAAGATTTACAGAGTTTGAAATAATCAACTTGTAACAAGGGAGATAATTTGATCAATGATAAGTGATACCAACATGTCGAGGCTAGTGGTTTATAAGGTATGAGCTGGCAATGCACTTTCCACGTATCGTTAACCCTCATGACGTTTGTTTAAGATGCGACGTGCCATGACGCCTCCAAAGTGCATTTTTCGGTTGACAATATTTACTTCAAAAAAGTTGAATTTCAATTTTAATACTTATTGACTTTTGTAACATCTATATATCAATGTATTAAATTTCATATTTTTATGTGCATTTAAGAGAAGGGGGGGGGGGGGGGGGGGGGGTTCTATTTTACTTTTAAATATGAAGTTTTAAAAAGTTGGTTAATCACAACCCTTATATCAAATCTATATAATAGTTGATAAATGTTTTTATGTCTTCAACTTTTGTACCATTCACATTTGAACTTTCATGTATGTATATGTGTATATATGTATGTATGTATGGGGCGTTATTAAAGGGAGAACTCAGTATTTTATGAGATCTATAATCTCCAATCTAAACCATATATCATATTTAATCAACAATTAATATAGAAACTAGGGGTGTCAATTTTGTACCGATACAAACCAACCAATTTATGTATCAACCGTACCAATTTAAGTGGTACCAATTTAGTTGGTACCAATATAATTGGTTGGTATACCGTACCAACTATCTAAACTTAGTTGGTACGTGGTATTAGAAGTCGTATACCACGGTAATACCGTACCGACTTATTTTTTTAAATTATTTATTAATTAAAGTTTAGTTAATAGTATAACTAATTTTGATTTTTAAATTTTAAATTATTATATTTTAAATTTTGCTAAATTATAATATGGATGGATATACTAAACTTGGTTGAATTCATTTGTGTAACCCTTTCAACCTTATTACCTTCTCTACACCTTCACAATCCATCATCACTACTCAGTGATCATAACTAATAAACTATTAGTGATTGTTTTTATTACATGAAAGTACGTTATTTGAATGTTTATATATGTAGGGATAAATGGTACAACATATATCCACATGTTATTTGAATGCTCGATAGTTTTAGTGCATATAGATATAATTGGTAAAAAATGTCAATATAAATAAATTTGTAACTTCAACTTTTACGATGTTGGTACAAAACCGTACCAACATGTACCAACCGGAAATAGTTGGTACCAATTTAGTTGGTACCATGTATAGTTGGTTGGTACATGGTATAAAATTTTATATACCAATTATAATTGGTTGGTACATGGTATATGGAAAAAAAACATGGTACCGTACCATGTTTACCCCTAATAGAAACATTATAATTTTGGAAAATTTGACTAATTAATTTAAATCAAGGGAATTATAGATATTACAAATCTCCCTCCTCTCTCATCTCTCTTCTTTCCTCTCTCCTCTCTCCGACGAACCTCTCTCCAACGAAGACCATGTGACTACAAGATACACATTGTTGTCAAGAATATCATGAAAAAATACACGCGGTTAAATAAAGATATACACTATGATACATACAAAAGATCGATATTGTTAAAAAAAGATACATACACACGAGTGACACGACACTATGATGCATACAAAAGATCACCACTGCGATATATAAAAAAACATAGACATTGTTAGTCAGTGATACATACAAAAGATACATACTATGATACATACAAAAGATCGATACTGTTAAAAGAATATATATAACGTTAAAGGAAAATATATACAAGATGCATACTATGATGCCCTAAGATATGAGATTCAAGATAACACTCTCATCGAGATTTGAAGATATGGGTTTCACCTAATGCAACAACCTTTCTTTTCAGTTCCATGTCCAAAAAACTTACAAAAAACAATTTATCTTTGAGATGGGGTGTTTATCGGATTTTCACTTTGGGAAAAAATGGTGGGTTTGCAGATTCGAGAAGGAGAAGTCACAGTGACCATCGACATGAGTGTCGCGGCTTTGATTGTTCGAAAAAGTAGGAGATATGAGAGATGCTGGTTAAAATAAATGAAGATCTGCAGATTGTGTGGTCATAATAAAACATAACTTATGTGAATTGACTGGGGTAAATGGAGATGAGAGATGGAGGTGGTTGGGGATACGAGGAGAGGAGAGAGAGACGGTTTCTAGGGATATAGATGTAATCCATAAAAAGATTTAATAAGTTGTCAATATTTTAAAATTACTAATACAACATTCATTATTAATTAAGGCAATATAGTTAATTACATAAAATGATTGGTTTATAATAGATCTCACGATTATCACAAATTACCTAGTTTCTCATTTGATTAAGGCCTCGTGTGTAAGTATGTGTGTGCGTGCGTGTGTGTACACACACACACACGTACTTATAGTCTTAAGCCACACCTTAAAAACGTCGTGATTCCTATGGTTTGAGGTGTAACACCCTAAAAATAAGGGTAAATTTAAACCTGAATAGATGCAACAAATGTCACCTTAAATAGGAAGTAAATCACCTAAAATGGGGAAATAAAGTATTAGCATTTACAACATCTATAAATGGACATTAAAGTCAACAACATGTTAATCTAAATAATTATATATAGATTACATGGTTGTCGGACCAATCGACCAAAAGTATCAATCTTTTTGTACGCCAAGTCTCCAAAAGTATCTATCCCAAAAGATACCATAACGGCCCAACTCTCATCCCTCAAACCTTGTGCGACCCGCCGCTAAAAGAACCTGATATACATGCCATTTGAGAAAAAATGTTAGGCTTTAAGCCTAGTGAGAACAAACATTTGCATAAGTCATAAAAGGATAAAATGTAAGTAAATGTTTCTTTGATGAAATGTAGTAATGAAAGTTGCTTAACATCACATAAGGACCTTACGGTTTTAAAACATCTTACGATGACGGGGGATACCTGATTTCCAAGGTTAGTGGCGGAACACAAAAGTAAGTCAATTTTCGAGTTGTGAGCTCAATATTGGGTCCCATGGTCACGAACAATACCGACCCGTACATAGATGTGGGGGAGGGCACCCGAGGATCCCAATCATACTCATTCACTAGAATTACATTTACAGCCCATTGCTAGTATCCGGTCCCACATAACCGTGCCAAATTGCCTCCGAGGACCCAATGTCTCAACTAGTTACAAAGGGGAAAATCATCCCAAAATAAGCCAACTCCTATTCCTATGGATCTAATGGAAATAGTCTAGACTTGTCACAATTTCATTTACAATCAACTAAATTTTACTCATATAGTTTCCATTACGGTATTCTCACAAAAATGGTTTTCCACACATATACTTCTTTTCATGCCTTCAAAAACTAAATTGAACCATGGTTAGTCACTTTCACCTTCCATGTGAAATACCTCTAAAACGGGACTTGAAATACTTTTATGACCATTTAGAACAACTTCTACCGTTTACCCAAACATTATTAAATCTCAACAAGATTCTCATATGTGAAGTAAATCCCCAAATGTCATCAAAATGGCTCCATCCAAGTATTAAATCAAAATGTACACATAAATATGTATTTTATATCCCAAATGACAACATTCAACAACATACTTTTAATATAAATAAAAACCCTAAAATCTCAAAAAATCCACTTTTAGGTCAAACTTGAAATAATGTAAAATGTAAACATGGAGATGATTTGGGTCTAAAAAGATGAATTTTTGACATGTATAGAGTTTAAATGATGAGATTGTACTCACAAATTAGGTTTTGTCAAAAACCTAGAAACACTCCAAAACTTGGAACTTGATGGAGATGATGAGGTATAAATGAACCATTTCACTTCTAGATCTCAAAAATTAATGATGACTTTAACTAAGAGGGTTGAGGTAGATGAGATCCTTCAGTGCACCCAAGATTGATATAAATGTGGGGAGAGGGAGTTCAGAGAGTTTTAGAGAAATAGGATGAGAAGTTATGGCAAAGAGGCTCCCAAAATCGGACTTAATGGCCTCCTGCCACCCGCGGGCGACAGTGACAATGTCACAGTCGTCGGTCATAGTCGCGGCCAGCATGGGTATAACTTATTAATACGTTACATAAGACCTTATAATAGAATAAATATATAAGAGAGGATATAGGGCGGGTTGCGGGAATCGAACCCGCATCGTTAGCTTGGAACCTTTGCATGCCTCCGTTACCTTTTGGGAGGCCTACGCCCCATAGAAACCGATGACCTTAGTTAATCCTATAATTCATATTAGCATCAAGTACTCTTAAATAAGGATCGATTTTTTTCGCAAGGTATCATTTGGTTCTTTAGATTCTTACTTGAACCGGATGATGAAAACTTATCATGTCATCCTTTTCTTGCTTTCCAAAAAAATACTCATCATGTACCGTGACTCTCCGGCCCTTAGAGACAATGCCACCGCGATAGTGACATATGTCACAGTCGCGGCCTCGCGGGCAATCTTGCATAGAAGGTACCGTGAGGACTCCCCCTTTTGCGATAGTGCCCAAGCGATAGTGACAGTGTCACAATCGCCGGGCATGTAACACCCGTAATTTTCGGTAAATAAAGGCCACACGGACGTTTCGTAGTTTATAAATGGCGGATTTTTGTTGGGAAATCATTATTTAAAGTCCCTTAGAGTATCAGGGGTATTGGCTTTGAAAAAGTCGAGTTTCGGGGCTTGGTTCGGGCACGACTACAATGCCCGACACCTGTCATTGTCGCGGCCAAAGTCAGTGACCAGGGGGAAGCTGGCGACAATGCCCTGGGCAGGGCATTGTCGCTGGTCAATGTTGCATGAGTGGTCCAGACTGTTGTTAAATGCGAGATTCCAGCCTTCGTCGTCATCTTCTCTTCTCCAAACTTCGTCCCCATTTTCTCCCAAATCGTTCCTTCTTCATTCCCCTCAAATTAACCCTAACTCATTTTGGGTTCATTTATTGAATTCTCGAAGTATTCCATCATCAAGTGGTAAAGATTGGAAGCTAGAGGCAAAGGTTCATCACCTTCACCCATTTTTCCAAGGTTGTGGCTAGGGTTTCTAGGTTTTCATCAAAACCTAAGTGGTAAGTGTACCCTTTTCATTTCTAAACCCTAATATAAGATATAAATGTTCTCTTGATGATTTCCTAGTGTTTGGTTTCTCAAATTTTGGATTTGATGGTTTTGGAGAAATTAGGTTAAAAATTAGGGTTTTGGTCAAGTTGGGGATTTTGGTGTAAAATGTTTGGGGATTGATTCTTAATGGTTGAATGAGTATATTCATGGTTGGAAACTTGTGAATATAGGTTTTGGAAGGTTTTGCTTGTGGATTCAAGTTTCTTCAAGGAAACTCAAGTTGGGGGTAAAATCTAGATTTAGCCTAAATCTAGCAAAGTGAGTTCAAGTTGATTTGTGAAAATGTTGTACATGTCAAAATGTTCATTTTAAAGTGTTTTGTGTTTTACATGAAATTGTTAACTGCTGATCACCTGATAAGTTTTGGTTATTTGGAAATGTTTAACTTTATAAACTTATAAAACACACATCTTTGGGATTTTTTGGATTGTTGATAAATGTATCATAATGAAAAATGATTTGGTAACCATTTTCATAAACGGAGGGTATTTGGTAAAAATACATTTTTGTGACTATGGGTAATAAGTGTATTTTGGGTTGTAAAATGGTTTGAAAATACCAACGTGTGAGTCATTAGAGTTTGGATATTTCCATCCTTGTGAATATTTTCGAATACTGTAAACCTATGTGGCCATAAATTCATTTAGAAATTGATTTGTTCAAGTCTAAATGAAATTGGATTGTATTCACACATTTTTAGAGTATGTCGTTGCATAGTCATGGTTGGTTGCATTTTATTGTATTTTAGCATATGATCATATATTGGTTGGGTTTAAAGCTCAGTTTTTGTAATCACCGAGTCTTGGGGACGTTTGTCCGGTTTAATAGCTTAAAGAGGAACTTTGGGTGAGTGTTGCATTTATTGCGCTTTATTTTGGAGAATACATGTTTAAGTGTGTGTGTCATCCATGTGAAGTCATATATCTTAGACTGTAATGCATTGGATCCATAGACATGTAAGTCAGTCGTAATTTAATGGTGAGGACTCTTGGGATTCTCACTTTGGGAAATGATGTCGTGTTGGCATTATTGTCGTCCCGGTTGTTTGACAAAGAGGAACCTTTATGAGTTGTACTTCGAGACCATGGGTCTTGTGATTGGGTGTCTAATTCTTGTGTACGAGGGTTAGACATCGGGAGTTATCAAGTAAGGAGTTGTGACTCCTATCTTGAATGTTAGGGAGTAGGCACTAGGGTTCGAATGAGTATCCTGAGGATGAAACTCTACTAGAGAACGAACAAGCAATAAGATCGTGTATCCTTGAGGCGTCGCTCGGCGGAGCATGCAATAGGGGATACGGTGTTTTGGGGACTTGAAATAAAGTCCGACTGGAGGTGTAGCTCGGCAGAGCAGACAATACAGTTACGATCTGAGGTGTAGTTCGACAACGTGGCTAGGTGGCTTAACTTTGTGTTCCGCCACACACCACGGAATCAGGTCTCCCCTGTCACCGGAAGGTGTTATTTGGGTATTAAATTGTATTATCATATTATCCATGTTTTCGGTGACATTTTGTATATACGGATTTTGTTCGTGATTTATGGGTCGAGTATTATGCCCTCCCGTGTTTGGGTGTTTCGAGAAATGAAGTCTTATCCGCAATTTTATAAGTTGGGAGTTTAATTACTACTCACGTTTTGGATGAGTTTGGGGTTGGAGTTGTTTTACGAAAGAATGTTTATGTTGGATTGCTTGTTTTTAAAGGTGTGTGTTAATGGAAAATTAGACCTGGCAAACGTGTCGTGTCGTGCCGAGTTCGTGTCGGGTTCAAAGTTAAACGGGTTGAAAGTGTCTAACCCTAACCCGACCCGTTTAATAAACGGGTCAGAAAATCCCAACCCTAACCTGACCCGCCAAACCCGTCATGACCCGTCTAACCCGTTTAACATTTATAAAATTAAAATTAAAAATCGAAAATTCCCAAAAAATACAAATACAAAATTCAAATGAAAGCATTAGAAATCCAAAATTTATAGTTCAAAATCATAATCAAATAAACACTAAAAATCTAAAGCATTAAAAGGAAAACTTATATATATCATATATATATATATAAACGGGTTATTCGGGTCATTTTCGAGTTGAATTTTTTGACCCTGACCTTACCCGTTTAATTTTTGTGTCGTGTCGTGTCAACCCGTTTAATAAACGGGTTGAAATGTATTACCCAAACCCGTTTATTTCATGTCGAGTTCGTGTCGGGTTAGCGTGTCGTGTCAGTTTTTGCCAGGTCTATGGAAAATGAGTCGTTTAATATTTATAGTAAATCATTTTGAAAGATAATGATTTAAATTGCATTCTTACCTTTAACAAATATATTTGTTTCATGTTGAAAACTCTTGAACTTACTTAGGCGTTAGCCTAACCTTTTTATTTGTCGGCATGTGCATCAGGTTCCAGTGGGGGAAATGGTTCTAGCGTTTATGCGAAGTGATGAGTGCTAGATGTATGTGCAAGAGTGAGTGACTTGGTGAAGTCTTCCTCATTAGTGTTGAGAAGAGCAACTTGTGTTTGGGGTTTAGTAACATCCGACCTTGAGTTAGTCTCTATGTAAAATTTCATTTGTTATGTTGATGGAAAATTCTAGAATCGTATTTTAAGAATGGACTTGTCGCATGAAGTTTTATCCATTCCTTGAGGCATATTTATAAATTTTAAATTAGTTGCTCTTTCCAAATTAAGGGTGTTACAAGTTGGTATCAGAGCTTAAGTTTGAGAGAATTAGGTATTGATTTTTGGATGCCTAGACTCAAACTAGCGTTCTTTTAAGTGATTGAAAGTGAAATTGCATCATTAGGTATCTTAAGATATGATATTTTGGGGTTGATCGAGTCGCTAGAAACGAGAAACTTGTCGAGGATAGCAAGGATGATCATGTACGATACGTTCATAATGACACCTGGCTAGTGTTATGGTGAACCTACATGTTACATGTGTATACTTGAATTGCCTTGACATGATTACCGTGGGGTAGTGAGAAAGTTTCTAAGCGAGTAGTCGATAGAGGAGTTGATGTTCATAGCATTGTCACTTTGGAGTGATGGTTAAGCGTGATGAATACATTAAGTTGACCATTTTGGGTCGGAGTTATTGGTCGAATTAGAACCATAGGCTTGTTAATTGACTCTATTTCGAGGAGAATTGTAAGGTGAGCCGATGAAATCGTCGATGATCGCCTTAAGATGTTTGAACATCCGGATGACAATAGTATGACGGAAAATTGAGGAACATGATTTCAGAGTGTTGAGTGCCGGGCAAATCCATGCACAACATTTATTTATAAAATAAGTTTGCATCAATTGTTTCTCATGTTTTCAAAGTATGAAGTGAGTTTCTTTTCGAAGTCTTGCTCTTTCCAGAAGCGCACCCGTTACCTTTTGATAGAAAGAGTAAATCACATAGATACATCAACCATATATATAAATCATAATTAGGGTAAAATTAGGTAGCTTTGACTTACTGAGATTTACGAGTGTGAGGACGTACGTACTCTACATGTCTTTCAACATGACCAATAATTTGAACGGTAACAATTATTGAAAATACAATTACCAAAACAATAAAAGGACACTTTACACCTAGACGAAAACCTACTAACCATCCCAATCGGAAATCCCTAAAACATTGCAAAATAAAGAAAAAAAATAATATATCTGGATCTAGACCTCCAAAAGTGTAGGGCCAAAAAGTGCCACCAACTTTAAACCAAACAAGCGATTTTAATCGTCAACTAATTATTTTATCTAATTAAAATAAATGAAAACCAACTGATTGACGTACATCATAATCCTAAATCAGTATTACAACGATTGATCAAGTATGTAAATCATTGATGTAATTGAATTGAATCACTTTTGATAAGGATGTATAACGAACATGTGCCCCCAAACATTGATTCAACATGCCAATTAATCATCACATGGCCTATGCTGTGTAATATAGTTATTATACAAAAGTGACATGGCTTTTCATGATGATCTGAAAAGATAAAGTTTTTGTGACGTATTGTTGGTATTTTACTTGGATAACGTTTAAATACAAAGTTTATATCCAAGATCTCGAGATCTATCCTGAAAGAATCTCGATTGTCTGAAAAGGACGAATTTGATACGTCGACGTTTTTGTTTTATTTAGACATGAATTTATTATGTCTTCTTGTTATATACCTATGCAATGGAACAGAGTGTAAAATTAATTATGGTAAATCAAAAAATGAAAAATTCATGCCGTTACTTATTAAAAAGAAAATCAGATATTTATAGAGTATTAATATGAGTAATGATGTATTGAACATAATTATCACTTGTTATCAATTAATTTTTCAAAAATGGAGCTTTAATAAGTTGTGTTAAAGAAGTTATAACATGTACCCTTGAATTTTAAGGGATGCGTATTGATCAATGGTATCTGATGCTAACAATTTGTTTTTACGACTTTAATCAAAATGATTTACAACATGGTATAGATAAAATACTAATACAAACGTGATAACAACACTGTTTCTATTGGATTAGACTAGTGATGTCGTACTACTTTTTATTGGCAAAATGTATGTCCATTTTCTCGTTTCTTGTCGCAAATTGAAACTCTAAATATGTTAATTAATCACGTGTTAATACGTAGGGCATTATGTCAACAATTACGTATCGACACTTTATTGTACTAAACACCCTTTCGATTAACTCACATGAACTTGTATGAAACATAATATCGAACATTATGCTGTGTTTTCTTAGGTTTGTATGAAACATAACATCGAACATTATGTTGTATTTTCTTAGGTTTACAAACTTTTTCTTGCGACAATCTAATCAAAGGGCTACGGGTTTTTGTTTTCTTATACACCTTGTCGTACCTGTAAAACCAATATTTCTCAATTGATCAGTAAGAAAACAGTTCTTTAAAAAATTAAATATAATGACATAATTATTTAAGTTATCTAAAACAAAAGATCCATTTTGGCAAGAGAAAGGAAAAACTTTAACAACATTTTAATAGTTACAATTAATTCACAAAATTTAATTAAAATAATAAAAAATGAGTGGTTATTTTGTTTCTGTTTTGCTTTAATATATCCCACGAAACTTATTTCTTCAATGATTCCACCTCACACCAACATAAATGGCATGTTGCACCGTGTTTTATTTAATGCACGTACCCAAAAAATAAATGAAACAAATTTTTATATATTTATACAATTTAATTTTATTTATTTTAATATTTTTAAGTGTTTTAGGATAATTAAACTAAAACCTTTTTATGATAATTAATTTTATTAAAATAAAATATATTCTTTTTCAGTTTTTGTTTAATTTGCAAACTTACTTTTGAAACCTAAACCAAAATGTTTAAAATTTATTTATTTCAACAAGGATTTTTGTTGAGCAAACTAGTCATTTTGAACGAACATCTTTAGTTTTTAACTAATTTTTCATGTTTGAACTAAAAATAGTTAAGATTTCGTAAGTGTAAATTTTGTTGCAAAACTTACTTCTTATGAATAAAATATGATTTCAGTAGACCATTTTGCAAGCCACTAAGGAGATTTTGCAAGTCAAAAGAACATTTCGCAAGCTGTCTCACCCATTCAGCAAGCCGTTGCACCAATTCTGCAGGTAAGAGTTAGCGTTAGCAGGTAAGAGTTTCGAATACTCCCCATGGTTTGTTGATAATTGCTATTTTGGTTCCTATATTTTTGAAATTATGATTTTTATTCTTATGTTTTATAATTCATTATTGTTTTCATTCTTATACTTTATAATTTATTGTTATTTTCGTTCTTGTGGTTTACAGTTCATTTTTCTTTTCGTAAATCTCTCATACTTAAAGGTAAGAATTAGCGTTAGGGACGAAAATACCAATGAATTCGAAACCAAAGGGACGAAAACCATAATTTGAAAACCACAAGAATAAAAGTCGCACTTTTAACAAACCATAAGGACGAAAAACGTAATTTAGAACACTTACCGGGTGTCGCTTAATTTAATTACTTGGCGGACATTGCAAGGATCGATAATCTTACCCGATAAGACACATAACAAAGATCGAGAATTTTACCCGGTAAGTGAGGGGGAAAACTTATACGCGTTAAGAGTTTACCCAATAAAAAACGCTTACCAACTAGTTTATTTTAATAGGCGAGAATGTTATCGAATAAATTAAGTGATGATGATAACTCTTACCGATAAACACTTATACAATAAGTGCTTGGTAAATAATCATTTACTCTATTAAATATATTATTGAAAATGTATTAATAAACCGACTGTACAAGTGTGAGGGTGTAATGTTTTTGGAACAAATTTAAGTGCATTAATGAGTTGTTCTTTTGGTGAGGGAAGGCTCAACTACTACGCATACTATTGGGGCATTTTTGGAATTTTATAGAAATATATTATTGAAGAAAGGTACAACCCATTAAAGCCATATTAATAACCATATAAAAATAGATTCAAATTGGGAATAAATGACTACAGCTGTACACTACACCTCCCCTACATTCTCTCTTTGTAAATGTAAACCTCAGTTTTTTTTAACTGTACGATGTTTAAATCAGTTTGTATGTATCTCGATTAATCTTTAGGGATTTCTAAAGAACAACTAGAAAAACCTTAGGGTTGTTTGTTTTTTTCTAAAAAACCTTTTAATGACTCTTAAGTCTGAATCATTCAGACCTTTTTACACACCACCTCTTATTAATCATAACTAAAATAAGACTTCAGACTTTAGACCTCTTAAAAAACAAACGACACCTTAGTAGCCTTACGGAATTCAAACCGGTAACGTCTGATAAGAATTCCAAAAGGCTCAAGCCTTTATTGCAGTTAAACTAACCCCACAAGATTAAACCTTATTTTGTTTATAAAAAAATTAAATGGAAACTCAAAACCATTTTTTATATAATATATTTTTTAAATTTTATATAAAAAGATTATTAACATGATCTATTTTTTTGGGTTTTATTAGGTTTTTCTTAATAACTTATTGTTTCATGGGGGACAGAATTTGTTGGGTTGTCAAATTTTGTACTAATAAGTTACTATGATGGTTTCATTGAACCATTGATTATATAAAATTTAGTTCTTATTGTTACCTTATTATGATGGTTGTGACTTTCGTAACTGATTGTTTTTGTTGTACTAAAAAGTCAACTTTTGTTTTTGAAGATAAATTTAAATTCATGATAATAAAATGAATTAAATAAAAAAATATAAATATAAAAACCATCCAATGAGTGCATATATATTGGTGCTCCTAGATTTATGGAATGCAAGAAAAGTGTATATATCTTTTTTTTCTTTAACATCATAAATATAACAATTCAAATATTTTAATTAAAGTTTAAATATCCAACAATTAATTAAATCTTTTCTTCCCGAAAAGAAGGTTAGAATCGTATCAAGTTATTATATAAATACACAAATAAACAGTAAAATCTAGTTCTTAATAAATAAATAAATAAAAACAAAATTTATTAATTATGTGGGTAAAGAAAACAAAGTTCAACCACCAAAATAAATACACACTACAGGTAATATAAACATGAAAAATAATTCAACTGTCTTTTTTGCTATAAAATAAAAAACAAATGATTTTTAAATTGAAATAAAAAATGACCTTTTTACCCTTTTTTTTGTTTCTAGAGAAACTTGAATGTTGCAATATCTTCATCTTGAATCCATCCATACTTTGCCATGAAAGCATTTTCCAGTGTTTTTGGTGGATAATTTTCAATGTTACATTCTTTCCAGACGTTTCCAGAACCTTCCAGATCTCGAACCACTTCCCATAAACAACTGTTGCACTTAAAACCAGCCCCAAAACTTATCATAAACATTTTGTCACCTTTTTTTAGCCTTTTTTTGGCCTCCATGTAGCCCAAAACGTACCACAGGCTACTAGCCGATGTGTTACCGAACCGGTGGAGGGTCATTCGGGCCGGTTCAATGTCGAATTGGGTCAGGTTCAGGCTCTGGGCCACCGCGTCGATTACGGCTTTCCCTCCCGTGTGCAGACAGAAATGGTCGATCCCTGTCTTGAAGTTGATCATGGGCCGGGTCGGCCATGACGACTTCCCGAGCACGTTTTGCACCGTTTTTCGGGCGAACGAGAGTACGGCGAACCGGAAGAGTTCGCGCATCGGGAGGATTTTCGGGGCGATATGTTTTAGGTTGTCGACGAATGCGCGGGTCGCGGTTTTCGGTAGGGATTTCCCGAGGTGGAACCCGACACGGCCGTGATCGTCCTCGGTTTGTAAGCAGCAACCGTAGGCTTCGTCTTTGGAACCGTGGTGGGTCCGGACTAAGACCTTGAGTTTGAACATGGACCGGTGAACCAAACTCGGCTTGTTCGTTAAAATCATCGCGCACCCGCCCGATCGAAACAAACAATTCGACAAAATCATCGATCGATCGTTCCCCGAATACCAATTCGGCGTCAAACACTCCGACGTCACCACCATCGCCAATTGATTCCGCTTCGATTTAAACACATTCCGAACCAAATCGATCGAAACCAAACTCGCACTACACCCCATCCCCGACAAATTAAACGTCTTCACGTCCTCCCGCATCCTGTACCGGTTCACGATTCGTGCCGATAGCGACGGCATGGAGGCCAACATCGAAACGTTGACCACCAAGATGTCGATACTACTCGGCCGAATCCCGGTACGATCGAAGAGCTTTCCGATGCTGTCGTCAAAAATCTCTTCCATTTCCGTGACGGCATCGTCGAGTGTCGGGTTTTCTTCGCGGCCCTCGAACACCATTTTCGGGCCGTAGGTTTCTTCGCCAATGCCGGAACTGACAATGGCTTTGAGAAGGAACTTGTATTCGTTGAGACCCAGATTCTTGTTTCGCTTGATAATGTCGCCGGAGGATTCCGTCGACAGTTTCCGGTCGTCGGAAGGTTTGTAGAGCTGGTAATCGAGTATGTAACAGCTTTGATGCCGTTTGTTTTCAAGAAATTTGACAAGAATGCATAAGAGGTAGAAGATAGGGAGACAGAATACGATCGTTAAAACGTAATCCATATCAGATTATAGAGATAGATATAGATATATGTATGTATATATAGAGAGAGATGTGTATATATATATAGAGAGAGAGAGGGGGGGGGGGGGGGGGGTTGCAATTTTTTTGGAATGTGAAATCCGAAGGTATTAGAGACATATGTATATAAAGGGGGGGTGTGACCAACTTGCATGCCTGACTCATATGGTATAATAATAAAATAATAATAGAAAAAGAATACATTTATTTATATGCATTTGACCAAGCCTCTCAAATATTTATATATCTGGGACCATTATTTTTAACTAGGATTAAACTTAGTAATGAAATGAATTCATATGTTATATAGTAAAATTGGGTTTGTAAGGATGAAAAATGTTAAAAGTCCTTTGATAATATGTTTTATGGGACTTGAGTTTTGTAGGGTCAAAAAATAAAGCGTCTTATCTAAAAATGTTATAATAACTTTATAGAATGTTTTTGGACTTTTGGGTAAGTTTTTAGAATGTTTTTGAAATAAAATGTCGTATTAACATTTTAATATGACATTTTGATAAATGTCTAATAAACACATCTTTTTATAGACTATTTTTTCAAATACCGTCTTATAAAATGGCTAATACGATTCTTTATTCTAGAAAACTTTTTAAAAACTTGTTAAAATATCCAAAACGTACTACAAACTTATTATAATACTTTTAGATAAGATGGTTTATTGTTGATCCTATAACTTAAGTTTATAAAACAATCCATTAAGACCATTAGACATTTTTAGCGTCTTATAAATTAAATTTTGTTGTAGTGATAATTTTATGCAGAGATCGAAAAGCATCATCTTGAGATTTAACAACTATAATATTTGAAAGTGAGTATAGTTGTTTATTGCGTCAAATTTAAAGAGGTAAAAAAAATGGAAAACACCGTTACTAAGGTTGTGTTTGGTACATGGGACAGGATGAGATAAGATGGAACAAAACTCATTGTCTCATGTTTGGCATGAAATGGTATATAACAAAACTCACTATTTCACGTTTGACGAGACATGAGACAGAAACAAGGACTAGAACAAGGTGGGACAGAATGAGACAAAAAAAGTTTTTTCTTTGTTCTACCAAAATAGGTGGAACAACATAGGACAAGAGTGATACATAAACTAAAAAATTATTGATCTACCCTCATTTAATGTATACACCTAACATAATATTTGTTTTAATAGTCATCACCACCTATCGCTATTGCCACCACCGTCGACGGCCACCGGTAGCCACTACCAACCACCCGTTGGCCACCTCTACCTCCTCCTCCACTAAACAACCTCCTCCACCACCTCCAGAACCACCGGCCATCGCCACTACAATTACCATTGTTGACCACCTCTACCTCCATCGATCACCATCAGCCATCACTACCACTACCACCGATGGCCACTAGTAACCACTGCCAACCACTATCGGCCACTTCCATCTCTTCCTCCACTACAACAACCACTACAAAAAATATCCTAATTAGTGACAAAAGAAATTTAGTCACTAACAATTTAAAATTGGTCACTAAGGCTGATTAGTGACCAAAATTAGTGACCAAAAGATAAGTCGTCACTAACCAAGCTTTTTCTTGTAGTGCTTCTCCACCACCTCCACAACCACTGCTCATTGCCACCACCACTACTATGGTCGACCACCTCCACCGATCATTACCACCCATCGCCACCACCACCACTCCACAACAACAACCTCTTCTAACACCGTCCATCACCACTACCATCATCGACTACCTCCACCTCCACCAATCACCACCCCCATCGCCTCCCACTATAACCATCGCCGTTCACCAGTCACCCATGACCTTTACCTATGCTTGTAGCTGCAATCATGTTTCCGCCAATTCATGAAGATCTTCTAAATTGAATCAAACATAATATTTCTTGTATGAATTGGGGTTTTTCGAACTACCATCAATATTTCAGATTCATCATTAAAATTTCGTACTATTATTTATGTATATGAAGTTGTGTAAAAAACTAAAAATGCTTATAAATTATATTATTTAAATATATACTTTATTTGTGTTATTTATAACTATTATATGATATATAAAATCATTAAACAACTTTTAGGGAAGACTTGTCTAGTCCTAGTCCTGTCCTATCTAATCCCAGTCATACCAAACACCAGACAAACATCCTGTCCAGTACTGTCTCATCTAGACCTGCCCTCCAGTTCTGTCATGTCCAATCAATATATGCGTACCAAACGATACCTAAAAGAACATGTTTTATCATTATGGAAAACTTTGTTGGTATATTGTCGAAAATGACAAGAGAAATCCATCAGATGGAATATGGCGATAACAAAACCGACAAATATCTAACTCTAGGGACGTGTATCCATCGGTAACGTCAAGGATGTCATATAATAATTTGGAAGATAAAAATATTACTGACAAACATTTACCGTCGGATAAGGTACTGTTTCAACGGACAAGCCATCGCAATGGTGGGCTGGTGGTGAAAAATAAATTGTTGGGCTATGATTTATCGGCTACATAATTGTAACATAAATTTACCATGAGATAGGTTTTTGAGGATTACCGATGGATATTTTACTGAAATTCCGTCTAAACTTGTCTGTTGGAGATTTTTCGTCAATATGTGGAAAAATTAATTTCTAACTAATTTTAATTGTTTTTACATTTCTTAATCATCTCATAGTCAAATTCACCAATTACATTAAAAAAAAAAAAGATTAAACATTCAAAATCATCCAATATACTAACTAATTAATAATGAGGGCCGGGGAAAGGGAGTTGAAAAATCCAGCAAGCATCATCGCTTCTAAATAAAGGTTTTTATGGCCTCACTCACGCCCATATCTATGCATGCTTTAATAACTTGCTCCCTCGTTGCCATCTCTTCTTGCATATATACTCGCTCCCTCACTGTTATGAGGTTACCTTTGCTTGCATCTCCGTTGTTTCTATTTTTACTCGTGGCTGCTCAATTTGTTCTTTTTGTTGTTGCAAGTATCTTTATATATATATATGTATATATGTGTGTGTGGGCGTAGATCCTATTATTTTGTGGTAACTATGAGATCCAATCTCATCCATCCATCTAAATAATCAAGGGTTTAAAATAATTAAGAGAAATATTATTTAAAAACAAAATTTTAGGCCACTAAAATAGGTAAAAAGGGTAAAAATGTCAAAACACATTGAAATTCAGTGTTATCTAATTTAGGCACGTACCGATAATTTAGGCAATGAATCAGATGTGATAACCTCACAATATTGAAACATAACAATCAAATTCGATTACACTATGTCGACTATACTATATATCACAACAATCTACAACGATTTTAACCCTAGTTACACATTGTATCACGTAAGATAACACAATGTATCACATTGTGTGACACTGTGTGACAACCTTGTATCACGAAGGAGGTAAGTATTTCGGTTACACATTGTATCACGTAAGATAACACAATGTATCACATTGTGTGACACTGTGTATCACGTAAGATAGCATGCACCAGTATTATTTTAGTTGTAAGATAACACACTGTATCACATTGTGTGACACCTATTAGCAACAAAGATCACAACGAGATGAACTGTAACAACCCCACCCTCACTACAAGCGACAGAACCAACTTTAATAAATAATAAAGCCAAACGGCAAAATACAACACCCAAAATACGAGGTTTGCGGAAAGACAACCTAGTACACAACTGAGAATACACTGACATGAATCTACAATGGAGGTCCTCTAAATCAGCTCCAACTCGCATCTTCTCTTAAAACGCAACTGCTCATTCTACTGCCACTCTTTACCTGAAAAGGGTTTTAGATTTGGAAAGAGCGAGGGTTAGACCGAAAGGTCTAGTGAGTCCCCTCTTATAACAGTCTTTAACTCATCAAACAAACAATCAAGAATTTATCATAAAATAAACCATTTTCAGCTTCCAGGAAAAACCTTTAACTTTCAGCAACTTCTTCGCTCACACTACCGCCACCCTAAGGTGACAGCGTGTCTGTGACTCACACTGCCTTTGTTGGGACACCCCCCCCCCCCCCCAACGGCATAAACGGAACACCCCCCATTATGAGCACAGGCGGGCCACACCCCCCGACTTTGAGCCTACTCGCTTAGGACCATGTATGCATACATTTCCACTTTGTCAATAACAAGAAAAATCATCTTTAACATTTAAATAAAACTCGCAAGTGCTAAAGCAACATCATTTCAAAGCTTGCATATAATTTTTATAATACTCCTGCCATCATATATAAAACACAGTTTAAAATAAAACTTTCGCATGCTTTCGTTAACAGAAGGATTTAGTTCAGAAAAACTCACCTGGCTTCCTTAGCTCGAAACTCGCGTCTACTCCTATAATTTGGTCCGAGACCTATAAAGAAAACATCGACCGGTGAACACCCGATTATTTCTTTTTACAAAGTTTGACCTTAACACCCTTATCCCAACGACATCTAACCTTTTACCGAACTTATTTCCCAAACCCTTACAAGAGCTAATAAAATTATATCTTTATTCTAAAAAATTATTAACTTGGGTGGGCCATACTAACTAAACCCACAACTAATAAAAATCCAAAGGAAATGGGCTTCGGCTCATACCTCTCACTCCGGGGATCGGGGCCTATACGGCCGACCGGTGTGGTCCTAACGACCGGGGTCATCCCCCCTTCTCGCCGACCGGATTTCCCCTACCGACCGGGGTCATCCCCAATTGCACTGACCGGTGCCCCTGTCCACAACTTCGACCGGTGCTACATTTTCGACCGGTGTCGAACTTCACCGGAGTCCCTCGATTATACTGTCGATCGAAAACCAAACATAAATATCACAATCCCCATATCACTACCAGAAATTCACAATAAGGTAATCCCATAGCTTATTTCCAAATACAGAACTTGATTTAACAAGAAATTCATTAACCGAGGTGCAAGTCTGAGTCAAAGCTAGAACTAAACCCAGATATTAAATTCTCAGATTCAAAACCCAAAACTCCAAATTACAACTACTATGAATAATACATTTAGAAAAATAAGGAGCTCTAATCATAAAGGGATTTACCTTCAAACGACTCAATCCAAAGCTTGAATCTCTTGAAGATTCTCTTCTTCCTCGGTCTCTCTCTCTAGAAATCATCAAGAGTTCCTTCTTAAAAAAATCAGCCGCCGCCCACATACACAACACTGATTCCTAGGGTTAAAAACCCTTTTTCCCAACTTTACACAATAGATCCCCTCCCTAAACGACTTTTCCAACTTCTCGCCCAATTTTTATTTTTGTTTGCTTTAAGTCTGGTTATTACAATATTCCCCCCTCAAAAGAATTCCGTCCCCGGAATTCCTTCGTCGAACAAACTGGGATATTGGTTCCTCATAACCGACTCTAACTCCCAAATCGCTTTTGAACCCTTGCAAAAATGCCACTGAACTTTCTCCGGTTGCATTTCCTTGCTCCTCAAAGTTTCCTTCACTTTACAATCTAAAATGCTCACAGGTTCCTCAACATAATGTAGTTTCTCATCTACTCGAAAATCGCTCAAAGGCACCACCACATCTGCTTTCACTAAACATCTTTTCGGATTAAACACATGGAATGAGGAGTGATTCCCACTCCGATCCTCGGTAGATTTAGCTTGTAGGCTACTTCTCCCAACTCGCTCGACAATATCAACGTCCCAACAAATTTAGGTCTTAACTTCCATTTCTTTCTGAATCGATCACACCCTTCCCATACGAGACTGGTAACTTTACAATTGTCACCGCTTGAGACTAAAGACTCATAATTCCCAATCTAACCAAGATAACACCACTCGATTAACCAAGCCATTCTGATCAATACCCAGCCACACGTAACCATCAGATTTACCCCTCGATTACAACAACTTCCATAACCGATAAAATTTTACCGGAGTCAACACCACGACAACATGCATCACTGATTACACAATCACTCCACTCGCCAACATAACACACCTACATCTCACAGTCACGAGTTTCTTCATCATGCAACTTGCCATTGCAAGCAACCACTCTTAGTACAGCATAAGTCCAACGCAGAAGCACCTTCCTTTTCGACCCACATTAATCTCAACTCCTCGACATTATCCAAATATCACACGCTAATATACCTCGCTCCGATGTCATCACTTCAACTTCTCACATTTTGGTAGAATCTTTCAAAATTCCAAAACCCTCGTAAACTATCAGTCCCAACTGGCCAAAAATGCGACGCATACTTCCATTTTTCATTGCATCCACAATCACCCGACCACATGCGCAATACAAACCCAACTTCACCCGCTCAACACGGAGTGACCAAGCTCATACAAACTTTTCCAAATAGCTTAACATGGAACAATGGACTCACTTGGAATCCCCTTTTCACACATTGCTAAAACTGACACTATGGTCCTTCACTCTGAACACTATATCCCAACACCTCTATCTTCTTCCTTGAGGATTTCAAACCCACTTCTACCAACCGACTCACTGATTAGAGGCGTGAACCTTTGAGTCAGCCGCACGATTTTTATTTAACACACTCACACCGCACCGAAACGCCATCTTCTCTCTCTCATACTCACGCTAAGGATTTACAAGCTTGCTAAGAGTAGCATCTGAAAATGTACCTCCGCCTGATATCTTTACCCTCTTCTCGCTGCAAGATACACTGCTCGTCCATCATTGATTACCCTATTCCTTGATGATTCCCAAAAGTCCAATCCCATTTGCATTACTTTGCTTGGTCAGCCGACTTTCCACAATTCTTACGCGAGATGATCAACCCCACTCTTCTAAAACATTGCCCACTACTCGAAATCGCTACACAATCTTCACTCTCCAAACAGGATTACCCAATTTGCTAGAATCCTTTCACCCTGAAGAAATACCTCAACATACCCACTGATTTCCTATCTACTACAAAACCCCCTGAATTGAGCAGTTCGACACTTTCAATAATCATTCTAGGGATATACGATAATCCCGCCCCAAAACTTGCCGAAAACCAGAACACCCAGTTCCTCTCTTTGATAACCGCCAACCATCATTTTCAAATTATTCATAACCTAGCAATACTCCAATAACTAAACATTCACACATCCCAAACATATACACACTATTTACAAATCATTCCCCATAGATCTTCAGGCAAGGACGCTCATCCGGTAACAACGACACCAGTCTTCTACCCATCCTCCCGGAAACTCCTTACCACTTTAATGATTTATACTCCCAGATATGCCATAAAGGCATCACCAACTCATGGTTGCAGCCACCACTCTACTACCTCCTCCCAGAACAACTGCAAATCTCCACGACCACTTGTCACGCATACCAATACCGTCATTTTCTCACTGGTCATAATATTAAAATTGGACTTCAAGGCATTTCACGACCTTGTCTTTCCCGAACCTGAATAAATCGCAAAACTATGATCCTCAAATCCCCCCAACAAGATCGCACTCCTTGCCAGCTCAACACGACCTGTTGGAATCAAACTCCAATAGTCTGAAGGATTAAGCATACTCCCTCGAAGACTTATATGCTCAAAGCACAACCCCTCCCAGTTGTGCTATATATAACTTCGCTCTCACATAACCATCAAAATCTCATCGGTATAGAACCACCCGACCGAACCAAAGATCTTCCATTTTTGTAAGATCCGCACAATGTTGACCAATATCGCATTAGGTACACACCTTTTCTGAATGACTCTTCACCTCCTCTCAAAACTCCTCAAAATTAACCATAACTACTCCTTCAATTCCAGCGTTCCGCCATTCACCACGAAGATGGTTTCTGACTTCCACGACAACAACCAGCGTTGAGATACTTCCACTATGTCTCTAACCAAAAAGGATCCCCAATGAAATCTACCTCTTTCACTGTAGCAGTTAACTGCTAAAATATACCTTTATGACATTAAATTCCACTCCCGGCGCAACCATTTGCCGACATTCACATCTCAAGTCTCGGAATCACGGTATGCCACTATAGTACCATCATCCTTAATGTCATAGGTCAACACCTCCCTTAACCACCTCACCTATTCACCACCCTGACTTAGAAGAATACCAATATCAAGTATTTACCACCCTCAGATCGAACAACACACTTCCACCCTCAAACTTTCATCATTCTTAATTGCAACCCTTTCCCCTCGACCTAGAGAATTCATAGCCTTCATGCACGACACACAAATAATTAAACTCTCGATACGTTTGAAAATTTAAAAGATACCTACATCAGAAAACAAACTCACGTGTACACGACACGACACTGACTTAGCCATGCACAATGGTTTCAAGAATCGTTTTACCTCAACTCTACAACAATTTCTCTTCACCACACCCCATTGTCGGGGTTGGCACATTTGAAAATATTTCCGATGAACACTACACACACAATTTATAAAAATACCCCAGAAAGTGCTTACACTGAGCGTGCCAACGACTCTCACCCTTGTTGATATGACAACACATGTTTATACTCAACCCACTTATAAACTCATGCGATCAAATGTTGTTTTGATTCTCATAGCCAAAGGTCGACTCATTTGTAAAGAAATATATAATTCTTTTCAAAATTTATCACCCAAAGTCAAAAAACTTGTCTTTTCAATTCAAACACATATCTGCATGCGTCGACACGTTTTCAAAACAACTACTTCGTAAGACACACACTTGCCAAAACTTTTGATGTGGAAGATATGAAAATTTCCAGCAATTTATTTGACACACAATGCATGAGACTCAATGACATTGAAGGCTATTTACTCTAACAAGGTCAACTGTTTACATTCACTATAATTTATCCCAGACTCCTCGCTTCCGACCAACCAGTCGGGGTTCTCTACTGTGCCACAACCTCCGACACCATCGTCTTCTAACAACCTTGAAAGCCCAAAACTAGTCATCACCGTGACTATTGATTCACAAACCAAGCGGTAACTCATTACCATCTAGTCCTCACTACATATTATCAGTCAACACTGATATTGTCTCTCAACCACCCTTCAATTAACTACAGCTTTAGAAGCCTCAATTCTATCCTTCGATTCTTGGATTAACACTCTCCTGCTTCACACTAAACGACATACCCCTTTACCAACCGAAGACTCCCTTGGAGCGACAAGCTCACCTCCTATCATCATTCTCTTCCTTATGGACTCAGGAGGTCCTTTCTCAATGAAATATCTCAATCCCGCACGATATGCATCCTAAACGGCATAAACTTACTTCCAAAAACGAACTTCCACCACACGCTAGACTAACACTATCAATCTATGGATAGGACTCTCTACCTTGAACCACACTCAACAATAGTAATTGAGTATGCCCATGCACCTGTAAATTCATAATGGCATTGGCCATATGCGATTCTGAATTTACCTTACATGAGAGTACTCACTATTGTTATCACACCTCACGATGATCAAGGTATTTCTTAAAGGCTTCCTAAATCTCAGTTGTGTCCATCCACTCCACAGTTTAAGTTTAGGCCCATACGGTCACCTAAATCCCTTAAACTATGGCTCTGATACCAATTGTAACAACCGCACCCTCACTACAAGTGATAGAACCAACTTTAATAAATACTAAAGCCAAACGGCAAAATACAACACCCAAAATACGAGGTTTGCGGAAAGACAACCTAGTACACAACTGAGAATACACTGACATGAATCTACAATGTAGGTCCTCTAAATCAGCTCCAACTCGCATCTTCTCTTAAAACGCAACTGCTCATTCTACTGCCACTCTTTACCTGAAAAGGGTTTTAGATTTGAAAAGAGCGAGGGTTAGACCGAAAGGTCTAGTGAGTCCCCTCTTATAACAGTCTTTAACTCATCAAACAAACAATCAAGAATTTATCATAAAATAAACCATTTTCAGCTTCCAGGAAAAACCTTTAACTTTCAGCAACTTCTTCGCTCACACTACCGCCACCCTAAGGTGACAGCGTGTCTGTGACTCACACTGCCTTTGTTGGGACACCCCCCCCCCCCCAACGGCAAAAACGGAACACACCCCCCGGTATGAGCACAGGCGGGCCACACCCCTCGACTTTGAGCCTACTCGCTTAGGACCATGTATGCATACATTTCCACTTTGTCAATAACAAGAAAAATCATCTTTAACATTTAAATAAAACTCGCAAGTGCTAAAGCAACATCATTTCAAAGCTTGCATATAATTTTTATAATACTCCTGCCATCATATATAAAACACGGTTTAAAATAAAACTTTCGCATGCTTTCGTTAACAGAAGGATTTAGTTCAGAAAAACTCACCTGGCATCCTTAGCTCGAAACTCGTGTCTACTCCTATAATTTGGTCCGATACCTATAAAGAAAACATCGACCGGTGAACACCCGATTCTTTCTTTTTACAATGTTTGGCCTTAACACCCTTATCCCAACGGCATCTAACCTTTAACCGAACTTATTTCCCAAACCCTTACAAGGGCTAATAAAATTATATCTTTATTCTAAAAAAATTATTAACTTGGGTGGGCCATACTAACTAAACCCACAACTAATAAAAATCCAAAGGAAATGGGCTTCGACCCATACCTATCACTCCGGGGACCGGGGCCTATACGGCCGACCGGTGTGGTCCTAACGACCGGGGTCATCCCCCCTTCTCGTCGACTGGATTTCCCCCACCGACCGGGGTCATCCCCAATTGCACCGACCGGTGCCCCTGCCCACAACTTCGACCGGTGCTACATTTTCGACCGGTGTCCGATATTGACCGGTGTCGAACTTCACCGGAGTCCCTCGATTATATTGTCGATCGAAAACCAAACATAAATATCACAATCCCCATATCACTACCAGAAATTCACAATAAGGTAATCCAAGAGCTTATTTCCAAATACAGAACTTGATTTAACAAGAAATCCATTAACCGAGGTGCAAGTCTGAGTCAAAGCTAGAACTAAACCCATATATTAAATTCTTAGATTCAAAACCTAAAACTCCAAATTACAACTACTATGAATAATACATTTAGAAAAATAAGGAGATCTAATCATAAAGGGATTTACCTTTAAACGACTCAATCCAAAGCTTGAATCTCTTGAAGATTCTCTTCTTCCTCGGTCTCTCTCTCTAGAAATCATCAAGAGTTCCTTATTAAAAAAATCAGCCGCCGCCCACATACACAACACTGATTCCTAGGGTTAAAAACCCTTTTTCCCAACTTTACACAATAGACCCTTCCCTAAACGACTTTTCCAACTTCTCCCCAACTTTTATTTTTGTTTGCTTTAAGTCCGGTTATTACAGCAAGGATGGTGAAAGGATGCTGACTTGGGTACAAAAGAAAATGATGGAGCAAGGATGCAGGCTTCGGCATCAAGAATGAAGATTTCATACGATTGAATTTCAAACCCAAACATGGAGAATATCTCAAAATCAATTTGTTGAGATATTTAAGGAAACTTAATATTTAATTGATAAGGGATTGATATTTTCAGTTACAATTTTTTAATATTATTTAATTTATCAAATGACTAAAATGACCTCCCTTATTAATTAATAAAAAAAATTAACAAATTAAGATAGATGGATGAGATTGGATCTCATAGTTACCACAAAATACTAGGATCTCATATGATTAGGCCCCTATATATATATAGTCAAGTCAAACGAGAACAATATATATACATATATACATATATATATATATATATATATATATATATATATGGGCATGTTCAAATGAAAAATGATTTTCGATTGTGAATCAGGGGGCAAAGGAGAGCGTGCCACGTATTCACACCTTCACGGGTCATTCATGTATTATTCATGAATAATAATACAAGATTCATGATGATTAATACATGGATCATGAATTTGTGTATTATTAATCATGAATGTTGTATTATTCACAATGAATGTTATATTATTCATCATGAATAGTGAATGAACGTTCATCTTTGTTATTCATACAGAATACATGTGGACACCTGGGGATACGTGTCGCGCTCTCCTTTGTCCCCGGTTTACAACCAAAAATCGGTTTTCAATTGAACTTTTTTTTTGTCTCTCACTCTCTATCTCTCTATGAGTGTGTGT
Source organism: Arctium minus (assembly GCA_954870635.1). Taxonomy (NCBI): domain Eukaryota; kingdom Viridiplantae; phylum Streptophyta; class Magnoliopsida; order Asterales; family Asteraceae; genus Arctium; species Arctium minus. The sequence continues at coordinate 54,643,466 of OX941095.1, read as the reverse complement.
GTGTATATATATATATATATATATATATATATATATATATATAAGTGACAACCAAGAAGAATGATATGGCACCGCCAAATTTGAGTATTCTCCAATGTTGAATTGTGGTTTTATTTTGGTGATACCACATTGCTATGCAGATCATAATTTAGAAAAAAAATGTGTATATTAAAGGAGTAGATGATGACTTTGAAAATAAAAAAAGTGGGTTGGCTAAATATGTATTTTGACATACCATTATTTTGTAAAAAAATGTATAAGATGACATGACACAACCAATTTGAGAATTCCATGTGTTGATATTGGTATGATGATGGTTACCCCATGTTGCTATAGAGATGGTAGATTATCTATATATCAATATAAATGAAAAGATTAATAGATGATGTGGCACAACCAAATTTTAGAAAATTGTCAAATGTTGAGTTGTGGATTACTTTTGGTTATCACACGTTGCCATAAAGATGATAGATTGAAAAATAGAGATGTGCATATTAAAGGAGTAGAGAATTACTTACAAAATTAAAAAGTGGATTGGCTTGGCCGACCATTATTTTGCAAAATGACAACCAAATTTGAGTATTTTCAAATGTTTGATATGTGGTTTGATATTGGTTACCTCATATTGTTAATGAGATGATACATTATCTATATATCAATATTAAGGGAGAACTTCAACCGATGATGTAACACAACCAAATGTGAGAAAATTCTCATATGTAGAGATGTGGTTTGGTTTTGGTTATCTCATATTGTTACGGAGATGATATTTTAGAATAGAGAGATATGCATACTAAAGGAGTAGATGATGACTTGCAATATTAAAAAGTAGGTTGACTAAATATTTATTTTGGGCGACTATTTACACACACACACACATATATATATATATATATATATATATATATATATATATATATATATATATATATATATATATATAGGGTCATGTTCAAACGAGAAGCTGCACATTTTACGAGAAGGCGGGAAGTGTAAAATCATATATGATACACAAGCTTAATCATATATGATTAAACGCATGTTACGTTGGCAATACATAGACATTTAAACACATATGATTAAACACACCCACAGGCCGTTTAATCATATATGATATCAAACTTCTCGCCTTCTCGCATGATCTTCCCCCCCCCCCCCCCCCCCTCTCTCTCTATATATATATATATGTAACAACCAAGGAGAATGATATGACATAACTAAATTTGAGTATTTTCAAATCTTGAATTATGGTTTGATTTTGGTGATTCCAGACTTATCTATATCAATATGAAGGGTAAACTTTGAATAGCGGATATGGCAAAACTAAATTTTGCTATGAAGAGGATAGATTAAAACAGAGAGATGTGTATTTATTAAAGGAGTAGATGTATGTATGAATGTAAGTAAAAGTTACACTCAAGGAGAATGTATGTATGAATAATCAATATATATATATATATTAAAGGAGAAACTAAAGCGAATGATGTCTAAGCATCATAAGGGCACCTTTCTTTTATCTAGGTTTTTTTGATTTTTTAAAATATTTGATATGTTAAAGGCGTTTTCGTCCATATACTAAAAACATAAAGTTCTTTGAGGTTGTTTTGGTAATCATAAAAAATTTAACCTTCTAACCTTTTCATCTTCATACTTGAAGGTGAAACCTTAAAACTCTTCCATGTGTTCATGCATCATGATTTGTTCATCACTAAATGTCTTTTTCTCCTCTCCATCACTTGATGTATTTTCATTTCACAAATCATTATTATTTAACAAGATCGTTTTAGATAAACTCTTTTTCTCCTTCTTCATTGATCACTTGATTTGTTCTTTCATTTCATAGATTGTTATTATCCAACAAAATCGTTTTTCAGGTTTACTTTGATAATACTAATCCGGGTATTCTTTTCTTTATTAATTTTTGTTTATTTTAGAGTTTATTTTTACCTTTGTCTTCTATATTTATCTTAATTTTTTTCCCCAACGGAAGGGTGTTTGTTCTTGGCAGCGGTTTTAGATGGCAACAACGGTTCGGTAATAGATCGAATCTTTCAAGTACGTATTACAATCTATGATATAACCTTAACAAACTTCAATATGTTCTTTTTCAATAGTTATTTTTATTTTTTCAGGTTTATTTCGAGAAGACTAAATATTACTTTGATAATACTAATCTGGGTATTATTCTATATTAACTTTTGTTGATTTTCGAGATTATTTTTACTGTTGTCTTCTATATTTATCTTTTTTTTTCCAACGGAAGGATGTTTGTTCTTGGCAGCGATTTTAGATGGGAACAAAGGTTTCAAGGAGATTTTCGGTCAAAGTTGCAAATGACTACATTGCGACAAATGTAAGCAAACTACAAAATATTCAACAATCTTACAAAAGTAGGTAACAATATCGCGCTTGCTTGGTGAATTTGGATATTTTGTGAGAATATATGTAGGGGATAAATTGATATGTATTATGACAAAACAATCCTCATCATACATCTCATGATTATAATCAATAGTCTTACATATTTTTTTTAATTATTTTGAACCAGTTACAAAGTTTGATTTAATAAAATATTGATATAAAAAACTTATTAATTATAAAGGAAAAACCAATGATGATAATGTGGATTCATATAATCAAATGTAATATTAATTCTAATTAGTTTAATATATGATACGTGACCATCGACCCATTTAACTAACTCCAATATTTTCCAAAAAAAAAATGTCACCGTGCAACGCACGGTGCCAAACACTAGTGTAAGTAAAAGTAACAACCAAGGATAATGACATGACACAACCAAATTTGAGTTCTCAAATCTTCTTTATATATATTAGAGTAACAACTAAGAAGAATGGTCTGACACAACTAAATTTGAGTATTTTGAAATCTTGATTCGTAGTTTGATTTTGGTGATCCCACGTTACTAAGGTGGTGATATGACACAATGAGATTTGAATGAAATGAAAGAGACAAGAAAAGTGTTCCTACAAAAAGAAAGAATCAACATTGAAATAAAAATACATATATTGGCTTTTTTTTTTTACTAAGATTAAGTGTGGTATTGTTTTTATCAGTGTAACATCTATACGAGGAATTTTTAAGTTAATCGCTTTATGATGCATCCCACATTGTATGAGGAAAGAAAGAGACAAAAATAGAGATGAATCAAAAAATAATGCTCCATTTTTTTTCAATTTATGGTTTGCATCTACGTTGCATGAAAGAGTGAAAGAGACAAAGGGAGGTGAATATAAAAATAAAAGGGTCAACAATGAAACAAATATACTTCTATTGGTCTTTTGACTAGAAGTGTTCATCTAAACCGCTAAACCATCCACACTGCAAAGCGCAGTTTAGAACTTCCACAGTGCGGTTTGTGGTTTTGAGTTATCAAATCGCGGTTCAAACTACACCGCACCGCATATTATATATATATGTATATATTTTTAATTTTATATATTACACACACATATATGTATGTTTATTGAATAATTGTAATATTCATGTAATATGTATTTGGTAATCGGATGTGTTGAAATTTTTTACTTTTTTGAATTAGTGTCACGTCATCGTTGTTTTTAAAATGAAGTTTTAATCTTATAGTTATTAGATGGTAGGTGTAAAGTGCGTTGGTACAAACCTCATAGCATTTCGCGGTGCAATTTTTTTTTGTTGTTTGAGGTATATGCAGTGCGATGCGGTTTTGCCCCAAATCACATCGCGAACACCCCTACTTTTGACTAGGATAAAATGTTAAAAATGTTCTTATTAGTTTAATATCTAATGTGCGGGCAACAGAAATATCTATCGCAATTGTGCAACACGCGTTGTCCAACACTATTATGTAACACCCCAAAAATTGGGATAAACAAAATTTCCATAAAACGGAAAAGTGTATATATATTGTCAAGACAATGAGCTCTCCCAAAAAGGGGAAACAGTACACACCTATTTAATTATAATTTGTACTTTAACGGTAAGAGATAACAACCTATTAATCTAATTCCTATCTAGAAATAAGATTACAATAAGGGTGTCATCTTTACTCAAAAAAATGTTCTTCAAAAGAATGGTGTCCCAAATGTAATTTTCCCCAAACTTACTCTATCCCGGCTAGGCCTTCTTAGCCACCACGCCACTAGAACCTGAGGTACACGCCGACACCAAATAAGTGTTAGGCCAAATATCCTAGTGAGTTTGAACAGATAACATATGCCAACAAATTAACAATTAGAAATCATCTACATAATTATATAGTTCATCATTTAGAATCAATGGGGGAGACCCATAGTACCAAATCAAGTTTCACCTCAAGAGTCGATAGTGTCTATTCCCACGAGTAACACCACAAGGCCCGACACATTGAGGACTACCTCCAAGGCATTACCCCGAATAATGGAGATTTAGGTGTATACATCCAAGGTGACACCCTAGACTATATCCTCATAGTGCCTACTTGACGGTTCATCCAAATTTCAATATACCATAATACAAATTTACTCCAAGTAAAATGTACATAATATCAATAAATGTAAGCTTGTGGTTCAACCACCATATTCAACATAAAATAACCTTTACATAATAATTAAAGACCCTCAAATTGGTCAAATAGACATATTGTTCTACATAAGGTATTCTCAAGTGATAAAGTTGCACATTATGTACATAAAAACACAAGACCATGAACAATGAGTAATCAAGTACCAAAATACCTCTCATTAGGCCAAATCTCCAAGTTAGGTCAAAACCTTAAAACATGGGTATTTGTATATGAGGCAACCAAAATACCAAAAAGTTTCCCAAAACCCTCCTAAAATGTTTTAGGTGTAAATCCATAAGTTTTAAAGCACACATGTAAGGGTATCATCAAAAGGCTCATATACCTTCAAAATGTACAAATGTGAACATTTCATTAAATAAGAGAGTTTAAATCAAGTAGGACACAAGATGATGATGTAAAGCATATTAGGCATGTATCTAGTTTTACCAAAACCATTTAAAAACTCACCACTTATAGAAACTTGCAAACTGTTGGTCCGAAGGTGCTTAACAAGTTTGTAGAAGGGGGGGGGGGGGTTGAATACAAACACTGAATTTTAAAGTTTAATAAATTGTTTATTGATAAATCAAATTACAATTTACAAGTTCGTTGCGGAATAAGATTAAGTAGAATATAATCTAAACAAACTTAAGAATCACTAAGAAGGGTTGCACAAGAATTAGAGAATGAGGGATTAGGAGAGTATAGAAAGCAAGAGTTTCTATATTTTTAGAAAGATGAAGGCTTAGGGAAACTCTCAGATGGAGTTGAAATCTTTCTATTTATACCCGATGCATTAAATGCATGGCAGAGCACTTTACACGTGCCCTTTATTGAATGGATGCATGTGTCTGACTTTAGGAGACTTGCTTTCGGCCGTATGATGAACAGTGTAGTTATCAGAGTTGTTTTACGAATTGCTGCAGAGGTATGTCTGTTTCTGACAATCGTACGATGTGTGCAAGGGTAAGACAAAATAGACTTGAGGCATAAGCTAAGTGATCGTCAATCGCTGAATATCTCTTCCTTCAGAGATATAAAGAAGTTCAGCTATCGCTGAAGCTTTTCCTCAGGTTTCTTCGCGTGTGTAGACTTGTCTTGGCTTCGCTGATATCCGCATCAGGTCATGAGTAGACTTGTCTTTGTTCAACAACTTTGTCTTTGATTCAGCAGTGAACATCTTTTGTCTCGAAACTTGTCTTCAGGGATTACGTCTAACTGTTACAAGAGAGATCATCAGCGATACTGAACATACTCAATATTTTATCGCTGATAGTGAAACACTTATACATATGAATGTTTACAAGAAAGATCATCAGTGATAACTGAACAGACTCAGTATGATCGCTGATGATGAAACACTTATACATAATGTTAAACGTAATTTTCACTAAGTATAGAAAATGATCATTATCAAATCACCGAGAGAGTATGGATCAACAATCTCCCCATATTTGATGATGACAAAGTAACTATGAAGAAAATTACTTTAATGTCAAAATAAAGGATAATCAGGACTCATAACATATACGTCCCAATTACTATTTTGAGGGATCTTTTATAGTACTGATAGAGTTAAGTACTTCACTAAATTTTCATTAATTCAAAGAAAGAATTACAAGAGACATGAAAAATTTAAGTACAAGTGAAGAGCTAACTACTGTACGTCTAACTAACAGATTACAAGAAGTAAGAAAAAATCTATCAACTATCTAGATAGGATTGTAGGACCTTGATCATGTAATCAAGTACTTCTTCTCCTTTCAGCTTTCGATCAGCTGATTCTTGGCTGATGATTGTTTTGATCGGTTCAGCTAGAGGAGAATAGGTACACCATAAGCACAAGAGATCCTTGAGATGATTAAGAGGACAAATAGGAATCTCAAAGACTCTTTGGAATCTGAGCTGACCTTCATCATCTTTGAAGAAGACTCCAAAAGGATTTTTCAGCACTTGTCCTACAATGAATGTTCCACCAGGAGGCAGGGATAGATCAAGAACCGAGAGATCAAGAGGAGGTCCGAACAGTGCTTATTTTGAGAACTTGATGGAGGTGTCGTTCTTGATTGCAGCGACATTATCAAAAGAGGAGGAGGCAGGCTTTCTTTTGGTTTGCCTTGGCTTTGGAGGAAGAGCAGAAGGCACCTTTAATACAATAGTGACTCTGTTGAGGAGGGATTCAACGATACCTTCAACATAGCCCCTGTAGGTTGACTTTGATTTCTTCAGCGCTTCTTTGAACTCTAGCCATTTCATGTAGCCAAAGCTTCCAAGTCTTGATACGAACATTGCCTTTACGCTTCCATCCTCTCTGGTTATCTCCATTGTAACTGATAGTCGATCTTTCTTCTTTCTCCCAGAGATGTTAATGACTATGATCTTCATTGGGTCAGAGCGATAATCGATCTTTTGTTTGCACCATTCAAGTGTTTTATCGTTGACCTCTTTTTCTTTTAAGCGCTCCTCTTCAATCTCTTTTAGTAGTGCAACTTGAACCTTCACAGGATTTTTCTTTAGTTTCTTGTCTTTGAACTGAGAAGACTGAACCTTGAGAGCTAAAGTCGCATCTTGTTGGCATTCAACAATCAACTTCTCAGTTCTGACAGATTCTTCAATCTCAGCTTGAGTCAGGAAGTCAAGCTCTTTTGATGAGGATTGAAGAGGGATCTTTAACCGCTGACTCTCTAGGTGATAAATCATATCTGTTCTTCTTTTATTCAGTTTCTCCTCTGACCATTAAGCTGGTCTAGAGGGTCTTCCTGGATGGTGCAGGGATTCTTCTTCTTCTTCATCTTCATCAACCTCATTTAAGGAGGATGGGATTATTTGATCTTCAACTGATGGAGCTGGGATTATTTGAAGTTCAGTTCCCTTAAGCAGGGGAGAGAACTGACTGATCAAAAAGGAAAAGGAGTTAGTGTTTATTTATAGAAGAAGAAAGATAAAGGCTAGAATGAGAGAGAGGTTTGGTAGGAAAATAAGGAGAGAGGAACAAGGGATAGACATACCTGAGAAGGATTCTCCCCCTCAGATGGTGAAACAAGTTTCAGGTTTCTCTTGGCGGCTATTCCCTTCTGCTTGCCTTGGGATGAAGCAGCTGAAGCTGTTTCCCTTCTCCGCCTGCTTCAGAAAGAACAACGCCTTTGACAACTGGTGTTGATGGGGCATTTATAGCTGAGAACCAAAGAGATTGGTCCTCTTCATCATCATCAACAACATTGTCTTTCTCTTGATCAGGGAGATCAAGATCTTCATCTTATTCTTCATCAACCAGAGCTAGTGAAGAAGAGGGAGGAGCTTGAACTTTTGCCGCTGAAACATCAACGACCTTCTCCGTTTCCTGAACCTCAGCTGCAACTATATTTTCTTCATTTGATTTCTCCCTCTCTTTTTCAGCATCAGAATGGGGGAGTTCAGCAGCGTTGGTTATAGCCTCAGCAGCAGGCTTAGAACGGACTTCAGCCTCCAAGCGATCCAGACGACCTTCAATAACAGGAATCTCTGAAGTGGCCTGATGAATGAATTCAATGGCGACATTCTGCGTTGTACGATCATTATCCGTAAACGAAGGCGTTGGTGCAGGAGCTGGTTCATTTAGCTTGTTCAGGACCTGATTTAGCAGAGTTGTGTAGGAGTCAATCTTCGAAGAAAGACCCTTAACCTCAGTTTGCAGAGAGCCAAAACGTCCCTGTAGAAGTTGAACTTGTTGATGATTAACCACCAAGTCCTCATTCATTTTGAAAAATTCTCCCTGAAGAGCCATGATCTGAGAAGCTTCAACTTTAGAAGTAGAAGCAACTGTAAGTATTTTCAGTTCCTCACCAGCTTGGTTGGCAGCGCTGATGTTGGTGTTGATGGAGGAGGAGAGAGAGTCCACCCTGTCAGTGAGTTTGTTAACGCTAGCATCAACAGTACCCAAAGTAGGACCTGAAACAAAAGTTAGTGGTTGAGCATAAGGATTGTGTGTCCCAATAAGTAATCATTCAATCAAGTAAGTCAATAAACAATACGATAATGCAAACCTGATATTGATTATCAAAAGATTCAATCAATTACAATTGTTCTTGATTAGAAATCGAAACCTCTATCTCTCTGCTTCTTGTTCACGGCGCACCGCCCACACCAAGCCTCCAATGATTATTTTTCTAATTAAGCTACTTAACCTAATTTACTCTAAACAAAACCATTTTATACTAAGGCCTTAATTAACCAAATGGGCTTGGCTTGACAAGGGCCCAACAACTAAAACAAATAACTAAATTAAAAGACAATAAATGAAAATACGGAAACATACTTTGACTATTTATTACAAAAGGACCCTAGACTATTTGTTGAGACGACTTTATCAGCTTTGACTTCAGATTTCCATCTTTAGTATTTGATGATCTTGAATCCAATAAAACTGTGCTTTAACAATCTCTCCCTTTGGATCAAGATCATTACTAAACAAATTCAGCAATTCAATCCTTCTCTTTTAAGCTCAGAAGATGTAACCTCCTTCTTTGTCTTCAGAATGTAGCAATCTCCCAATAGTTGAAATCTCTTGGAAAGAAATTATCTCCAGTTTTAGCTCATAATGCTTTAGCAAATCATCTTCAGAAAATTTCTTCAATTCAACAAGTCTTCAGAAATTAAATCTTCAGAAATTATTTCCAAACTTCCAATCTTCTCTCCATTTCTTGATTGACGCTTCTCCTCCTTTTTGATGAAAGGAACGAGAAGTTGATCAAAACTTTACGTCAAGAAATGTCGTCTAACATTGATCTTGCAAACAGAACCACTAATTATCCGTCAATTCATAGATATGTGTATCCAGATCTTTGCAAATCTAGACAAGATAGATAGATAAGGTAACACCTGAATCAACGAATGAACCAGTTAAAATTGCCTGTCAGAAACACAAAGTCACTGTGTGTAACGAATACACAATCTAAAGGAGCTTATATGATGTTCACTCCCCCAGGGCTTCCATTCAATCATCGAAACACCACAAAGGCAATTTCTATGAACGTTATGACAAAGAAACAAATTCTTTGTGTGTTCATGCAAGTGATAGAATAAATTGAACATAAGATGATTGCTTATAAGGCTCAAAAAGTGTAAACCACTGATAAAAGTAGTTAAACACAGACTCAATATGCATGATTGAAGTATGAAGGTGGGGCAAACTTCCTTCTTTTCAATATCCAGAATTTTCAAATGAAAATCAGATAGCATATGTGCTGCGTCCCCTTTGAAAATGAAACATTTTCTTGTTAAGAAGAAAAATGAGTGGCTGGTGGGGTAATAGCAAGAGTTGGCATGGGCTAGTTGCCTGTTTCAATAATGTTCACCAAGGAATTGTGAAACATTAGAAATGTGGCTGCCCGGCTCAGAAAGTAGTTGGTGCAGAGTTTAAAAATTCTTGTACTCTGATCTCACACCCTCTTTCTTTTATCATTAAGCTCACAGCTAACCGAACTCTCTTTTGACATATTCTCTCATCACACATCCCACACTCATTTCTTTTGACTCCTCACATGCAATCACTAAAGGATTAACTTCTTGGGTAGGAAACACTGGTTAACGTGAATCCATAGAAGTTTCTTTTAAGTCCTAGCACACTGATCCCATGTTTTCCTATGAAGCATATGATGCTCAGATGATTTAACTTGAACAGTTAAAACTCAATGATGAATCAGAAAACATTTAAAATCACACTTCCAATTCAAGAAATCTGTTTGAGAAGCGGAAAGTGGTTTGAACATTTGAGAACATGTTTTCTTATGATTGAAAGTTGTCCTTCTTTCAACCATAGAGGAGATGAAGATAAGGAATTATACCTTTTGAGTGCAGTCTTACATCTCACGAAGTCAAGCTTAAAGTCATAAAGATATGATCTCTGAAGCATCTCTCAACCTACAAAAGTCTTAAGGTCTAGTCAAAGTAACTTTATTCACAGAAATTGAAATGACAGAAAGCAGTAAAACACTTAGTGTACGAGTTCTGATAAAAAATAATCAGAAGTCATCGCCATACTCCTTTGACTTGAACGCTCCCCCTAAAATCATGCATTACTAACAAATTGATCAGTAAGTACAATGCATTCAGTATTGCTCCCCCTCAAACTAACATTGACCATCTATAAGATACTTCTCACACTCCCCCTGAGATCATGAACAAACTATTAAAGAGCAGGTATCTTGCGAAAATAATGATAAAGAAATGATGAAAAGATACAATAGGAAACTTTAATAGGTAACCACTGATTAGGTCTTAAGATTTAGCATACCAAGCCTAGAGACAAGAAAATTGAATCTCTTTTCGTCTAAAGGTTTGGTGAACAAATCTGCAAGCTGAAAATCAGTTTTTACAAAGTAAAGTTCAATTGTTCCCTTTTCCACATTATCTTTTATAAAGTAATACCTGACATCTATGTGTTTAGTCTTAGTATGCTGAACAGGGTTAGCGGTAATCGCAATAGCGCTCTTCGAGTCACAATAGATCGGAATTCTATTGAAATGAAACCCATAATCTCGCAGTTGAGTTCTCATCCACAATACTTGAGAACAGCAGCTAGAAGCAGCTACATATTATGCTTCGGCCGTTGATGTGGAGACACATAATTGCTTCTTCGAAGCCCAACTGACGAGTTTATCTCCGAGGAATTGGATATGACCCGAGGTGCTCTTCCTGTCTAACATGCAACCAGCATGATCTGCGTCTGAATAAGCTGTTAGTTCAAAGCTAGTATCTTTAGGATACCACAGACCAAGATCTGTAGTCCCCTTCAGATACCTGAAGATCCGCTTAACAGCAGACAAATGGGATTCTTTAGGATTGGCCTGATATCTAGCACATAAGCATGTAGAGAACATTATATTCGGCCTACTAGAAGTAAGATACATTAAAGAACCTATCATCCCTCTATAAGTCTTAACATCAACAGTCTTTCCCGAAAGATCGGTGCCAATCTTAGTACCAGGTGCCATCGGGGTACCAATCGGTTTACAATTTTCCATTTTGAATTTCCGAAGAATATCAAGAATGTATTTAGATTGATTGATAAAAATCCCCGTTGAAAATTGTTTGACTTGCAATCCGAGAAAGAAATTCATCTCTCCCATCATACTCATCTGAAAACGTGACACCATGAGGTTTGCAAAGTTCTTACAGTACTTAGGATTTGTAGAACCAAAAATAATATCATCCACATATATTTGAATAAGAATGATATCGACTTTATCCTTTTTAATGAAAAAAGTGGTATCGACCGTACCTTTAGTAAAACCTGACTAGACCAAGAATTGAGATAAGATATCATACCAGGCGCGAGGAGCTTGTTTCAGTCCAAAAAGAGCTTTATCCAAGATGTAAACGTGATTAGGCTTATCTGGATTCACAAACCCTTCTGGCTGTGAGACGTAGACTTCCTCCTTGAGTACTCCATTCAGAAAAGCTGTCTTCACGTCCATTTGATAGACGGTGAAGTTCTTGTGAGCTGTGTAGGCTAAGAACATCCGAATTGCCTCTATACGCGCCACTGGAGCATAAGTCTCATCATAGTCTATCTGTCAGGATCGAAATTCAAACAAGAATTTAATTCACACACACTCAGAATCAATGCTAAAGAAGTTGCGGAAAAACACTTTAACACAAACAATCAATGAAACAGTATATGCACTGATATCACAAGTTATATTGATTAAACTTGATGATTACACACAAAACCTCAATCTGTTGAACAAGATCAACAGACGTTCTATACTTCTCTATAGAAAGGATCTAGACTAGTCATGAGGTTAATTCTCTCTAAAACACAAAAAAACTTATGAATTATTCTCTCAGAATGTACTATATAATCTATAACATCTAGACTATATTTACAAAGTAGATTACAAGATAATTATCAAAATAAACTTGATCTTCAATATCAATCCCATAATTATCTTCAGCCTTATCTCCAACTTGTCTTTATCACCAAGGCATCTTTATCTTTATAAGCAGCACTAAAAATCTTCAGAAGTATTAACCATCTTCAGCAGTACTAACTACTAGCAGTACTAACTCTCTAAGCAGTACTAACTATTCAAGTAGCAGCACTAACTCTTCAAGCAGTATTAAATCTACTAGCAGTAGTAATTACTTAGCAGAATTAATCAGCAACACAAACCATACTTAGCTCATTCAGACCTAACAATCTCCCCCTAACTTAACTTTTCAGAAAGAGAAGTTAAGTTCTTCATGATATGGTCTTCAAGATGCTTTCAACATTTCAGCTCAGTTGCCTAAATTTGGATCCAGTCCCAGACTTTGATTGATGATCCTGCTAACCACAATCCTTGCCATTTCTGAGCTTTAAGGACATATTAGTTTGGCTTTCAGCATCCCATGTAGCTTGGCTAAGTTATGATCATATATCTTATCCACCAGATAATATTCATGAAAGCTTTTATCTATGGTCAAGATATACACCCCACACCTTTCTATGAGCATCCAGTTGTCCACAGACTTGAAGACATCTTTAATGACATGCTTGACAAGATCTGGACTGAACATCATGCATAAATACTCCATTGCTAGTTTCTTGATGTTCATCCCTGGAGTCTTCAGCATATCCCCATACAGATTCATTCCCACTTTAAACATTTCTTCCAAGTCTGACCTGGAACAACATCTGACTATCTTCCCCCAAGTAGAATATACTTCAAAATGATCACCCATTCTTTTGATTATGAAATATTCTTTGCCTTGATCTTCAAGAATATCCCAGTGGATGATTTCAGGGGCTTGGACTGAAATAGGATCTGCCTTCACTGGATCATTATCTGTTACAGTCATGTAAAGTTCAAAATGCACATTAGATTGACTTGGTTGCTGTGCACTTTGACTTGATTGCTCAGCTTGACCTGTAACAGATGTTTCTGTTTCTTTCTCAGCTTCTGCAACCCTTGGCTTCTTAAACAGTTTCTTGTAAGCTATTGTTTTCACTCTCTTGGCAGATTTGACTTCCACATCAGCATGTTCTTCCTTCTTTTCTTCAGCCTTTTCTTTTGAAGGTGTGGTTTCCTCACTCTCAGGAAAGGGTTGTTGGATATTGAGATCATGTCTCTCTTTCATCCTCCTTTCAGCTTCTTCCCTTTGAGTGGAATCCCCTTTCAGATTTGACATCTCCTTTGTATACAGTTCCTCAATCCTACCATAAGGCATATTTGTAAACATTCCTTCAGGAACTCCAAGAGCTCCTTTCAGAAGTTTATCATTTTCCTTCTTTCTTGATTAACCAGGAAGGTCTTTGAGGGTTGTCTCTGTCTTTGCTTTAATGCCAGCCTTTGCCTTGAAGCCTTCTTTGTAACTATCTTGGCAGCAGCTGCAGTCTTCAAACTCTTTTGAAACTCTTCATTCAACCTTTTAGCCATATCTAGTGCAAGCTCTCTGTCTTGGGCAGATTGGATTTCTTCTTCCTTTTCCAACTCTGCTTGAAGTTGTTTGGCCACTTCTTCATCTAACTCTATCTGATTCTTTTTCTTTAAAGGTTGCTCAGATTCAACCATCTTCTCCTTTCCCTTTTTCTTTGCATCCTCCATACTAACCTCTGTTTCTTTCTTTTCTAAACCTACTTCTTTGTTTATTACTCCCTTAGCCTTTTGAGTGGCTTTGGGAGTGTCATTCTTAGCTTTGACCAAGGTTTCTGCAATCTCCATTTCCTCTCTGGACAATGATGTTTCTGCTGCAGTTTTCTCTGTTTCTACTTCTTTTTCAGTTACTGCTGCTGGTTCAACTGTTTCTGCTGCTTTGCTATTTTCTGTTTCCTTATTCAGCTCCCCCTCAAACTGTGCTTCCATACCAATAGGACTGTGTTTCTCCCCTTCATCTTGATTATCCCCCTTATTGAAAGCATCTCCCCTCTTCTTCAAGACATACTGCTTTCTTTTCTTTTTCTGTACCAACTTCATCACCATCTTCTTCAAGTTGGTAATCTGCACTTGTTGAGACAGAATTACCAATTTCATCTCTTTTATATCTGAGCCTTGCTTGATGACATCAAGATTAATGTTTCCCATAGTATCCATCAATTCCTGGTAGTTATATCTGTCCTCACCTCCTTTGGGTGTGTTTACCACCCTTGGAGGATCCTTGGATCTTTTAGTAGTAGAGGTCTTCTGCCTAGCAGAAGCACCCTCTACCCCCTTGGTTTCTTGGCACCTGGGACCTTTGGATGATTGCTCACCCAAAGTTGCCATGGGGAAGGTCTTAGATATGTTCACACTGTCCTGCCCTGCACTTTGTGCAAAGTCAGTAGTGTGAGCCTTACAGCCCATATGCTCTTCCTTCTCCTTATTGAGCACCTTCGTGGGGTTGGGAGACACCCCTGTGGTTTCCCTTTGGATATTCTCTAATGGAGAATGCTCCATTAGAGGGCTTGAAGGCTGTGGGGGTGAAGGTACAAGAAGGGAAGGAACCTTCTTTACCTTTTTCCTTATATAAGTGTGAGTGATGGGTGATGTTGGCTTTTAAAGAAGGGACTGAGGGATGTTAATAGAAATGAGTGGTGTGGGTAGGTCATCAGTTTGGTTGTCAGATGAGGGCTTTGACACTGATGCCTCACCATGGGAAGGAGACACACCCATCATTGTAGAGAACAATGGTGTGTCAATACCTGAGAAGTCCTTACTAGGCCTCCTCATATTAGAAAACACCTTCCCTTTCGGGACTTTTGGTACATGTACCTCATTGAAATGAGGTATATCCGTCAATTCTTTCAGTATAATCTCTTGTACAAACCTGGGATACATATAAAAGCTTTTGGTTTTGGTATCTAGGTTTGACATAAAATCAGTGAAAATCATTTGAGCAAAATTGAACTTTCTAGAGGTAGCTAAGCAGACCAAGGCATAGGCTATGGTGCTGCTGAACTCACTCCAGCCAGTTGTTTTCCTTAAAATACAGTGCTGATGGGTATGAACAAAGAATCTCCACTATGGTGCAAACCTGTTCTTGAAGAACTTGAATACATCAGTGGGACCTTCATACCCCATTTGACTAAGAGCTTGGAAGAGATCTTCCTTGGGTAAAGAGGTTATACCTGAGGCATCATCTAGTCGTAGATGAATGCGAATAGCTCCTTCTGTGATTGTCAGGGGTTTATCACACACCCTGGTTTTGATGACCTGATTGCCATCTTCAGTATGAATAGCAACATTGGTCCAAAACTGCCTTTGGTGTTCGACACAGATTGTGGGATTGACAGTTAATGCGTGGGCTATGTGTGAGGATCTTAGGAAATCCACAATCTGATGAAATCCCTCTGCTTGCTTTGGTTTGAGTAGCATTGCCAATTCATTGTGTTCATCGACAAACATTAGTTCAGCCATCTTCTTGGGCGATTGGTCGAAGCTAGGGTTATGTACTGGTAAGAGAGAAATCAAGAGAACAAGAGAGAGATAGTACACTAGTAGGAAATTCAAAGAGCCGTTTGTAATTTTGGCGGTCACACGGGGTATTTATAGGTGAAGGGAGTACGTTAGAAGTAGTACTAATTACCCTAGAAGTATTAACGAACTCGCAGTATTAACTCACAATAGCAGTGGTAACACATACTAGCAGTACTAACACAGACTAGCAGTATTAACACAGACTAGCAGTATTAACACAGACCAACAGTAGTAACCCTGATTAACAGTATTAAATAAGTCAAGCAGTAGTAACTTTGCACTGGCAGTATAAACCACCTAGCAGTAGTAACCATACTTGACCATTTTTGAAAATTTATCAAGAGTAATATAGTGAGCAGTATTAACTGATTTAGAAGTACTAAGTATCCAATCAATTCAATGAAAGTAAATAAGAAGGAATCTATATAGGTACATAAAGAGAATGAGAATATACTTAGTCATTGTTCATGATGCACACACTTGTGACCAAGAATGTGAATCTACCCACATCAAAAGCTTTTGTGAATAGATCAGCAAACTGGTTACCTGAATTAGCTTCTTCTCATTACAATCTCTGATAAAATGGTACCTTATTTCTATATGCTTTGTTTTTGAATGCTTGACAGGATTATTAACAATGCTAGTAGCACTGCTGTTGTCTATGAAAATAGGAGTGTGAAGAAATGTCATACCATAGTCCATCATTTGATTCTGAATCCATAGCACTTGTGAGCAGCACCTTGCAGCAGCTATGTATTCTGCTTCTGTTGTTGAAGTGGACACCGTGGTTTGCTTCTTACACTGCCATGATACTAGTCTTGCACCCAAAAACTGACATCCTCCAGTTGTAGATTTTATGTCCAAGTTAGCTCCACCCAAATCACTATCTGAATATGCAAGTAGGTCAAATGGTGAGTCATGAGGATACCACAGTCCTAATCTGGTTGACCTTTGAGATATCTGAATATCCTCTTGACTGCTTGAAAATGTGATTGCTTTGGCCTAACTTGAAATCTTGCACATACACAAACAGGGAACATGATATCTGGTCTAGAAGCTGTGAGATACATGAGAGAGCCAATCATGGATCTGTAATAATGAACATCCACATCCTCCCCCTCAAGATCTGCAGTTATCTGTTTGTGTGTCTCCATGGGTGTGTTTGCAGGCTTGGAATCTGAGAATCCAAACTTGGTTAAAATGTCCTGCACATACTTGGATTGGCTTATGAAGATTCCATCTTGTTTCCACTGAACCTGTAGCCCAAGGAAGAAAGTAAGTTCACCCATATAACTCATCTTGAATCTCTTATGCATTAATTCTTCAAAATCTCTGCACAATTGATCTTTTGAGGATCCAAAGATGATGTCATCCACATAGATTTGCACTAACAGGATGTCCTTCTTCTTCCTTTGAATGAACAAAGTCTTGTCAATGATTCCTCTCTCAAAACCATTTTCCAAGAAATAGGTAGACAATGTGTCATACCAAGCTCTTGGTGCTTGATGTAGTCCATATAGTGCTTTCTTCAATTTGTATACTCTGTCAGGGTACTTGGGATTTTCAAACCCTGGAGGCTGACAGACATATACTTCTTCTTCAATTTTGCCATATAGAAAAGCACTTTTTACATCCATTTGGTGGACTTTGAACTTCATGAAAGAGGCATAGGCTAAAAATAGCCTAATTGCCTCAATCCTAGCCATTGGTGCAAAAACTTCTTCATAATCAATTCCTTCTTCTTGTGTGTACCCTTGTGCTACTAATCTAGCCTTGTTCTTGATCACTATTCCTCTCTCATCCTTCTTGTTTCTGAAAATCCATTTTGTCCCTATAGCTCTGTGTCCTTTAGGCAGTTCTACCAAATCCCATACATTTTGTAGTACAAACTGCATCAGCTCCTCTTGCATTGCTTCTATCCATCTTGGGTCTTTCATTGCATCATGTGCCTTTTTGGGCTCAACCTGAGATAGAAAACAAGATAGTAAGCCTGATTGTATGTCTTTTAATCCTCCCATCTTACTCTGATTCCTTGTGATGATTGGAGAATTGATGTCGCCAATCACCAACTGAGGAGGATGATTCTTTTGAGTCCTTGTAGCATTTACAGCCTCTTCCTGAAGATTGACTTCAAGATTGGTGTCATTCTTTTCTGGAGTGTTGCCACCAAACACTGAGGAGTTCTCATCATCAGTATCATCTTCTGCCAATACAGGCATCTCAGGTTCTAGCTGTTCTGAAGTCAAAAGTTGATCCTCCTTTTCACCTCTCTCCTCTTCATTCTGAGCAGTTTCAGTATCCTTTGAATCTGAAGCATCTTTCTTCTCTTGAACACAGAGTTCAGTAGAATCTGCTGTAGGGATTGGGAATAGCACAAACTCTTGTCTTTTATCTTGTACTGATTCTGTCCCTGTTCCTGCATTATTCTCATAACTGAAACCCAAAGAATTTGTTAGTGAATCAATGTCAAAAAGCCAATCAGGGCCTGTACCAAGTTTATTTGGTGTGCTCTCATTGCATTTGACATTGTCACTTTCCTCAATTATTCTAGAAGAGGTATTAAAAACTCTGTAAGCCTTACTTTGGGATGAGTAACCAACCAGAAGTCCATCATCTGCTTTGCTATCAAACTTGCCTAAGTGAGTTTTAGTATTAAGAATTGTGCAAGGACACCCAAAAGGTTTGAAAAATCCAATAACAGGTTTCTTCTTGTTAAAAAGTTTATATGGTGTCTTGCCTTGAGATTTAACAATTAGAACCATGTTTTGAACATAACAAGCAGTATTAACTGCCAACAGGGATCTTGCAGCTTCAATCAGTGTCCTATTTCTCCTCTCAGCAACTCCATTCTGTTGAGGGGTCCTAGGAGCACTGTATTGTCTCTCAATACCTTTTTCCTCACAGAAGTTGTTTAGATCATGGTTTTTAAATTCAGTTCCATTATCAGACCTGATGATTTTAACTCTTTGATTTGTTTGGTTTTCAACTCTGAGAATAAAGGATTTGATCAGTCCATTTGTCTCATCCTTTGTCCTCAGAAAATAGACCCAAGTGAATCTAGAGAAATCATCAACAATAACTAAGCAGTAAGATTTCTTGCCAATACTCATCACATTTGTAGGACCAAACAGATCCATATGCAATAATTGGAGAGGTGAAGAGATTGTATTTATCTCTTTGGACTTATGAGAAGTTTTGTGTTGTTTTCCTTTAAGACATGCAACACAATGATCATCACATGAAAATACCTTTTGTGGTAAACCTCTTACAAGGTTGTTTTTCACAAGATTGTTCATTGTTTTAAGGTTCATGTGACACATCCTTCTGTGCCAAAGAGATGATTCATCAACAGAAGCTTTTGAAAATAGACAATTAAAAGATGAATCACTTGATACATTCTCTAAATCCAAACAATATACATTGTCCTTTCTTGGTGTTCTCAGTAGTATCATACTTTCATCAACTACCTTGAACCCTTTAGCAAGGATAATACATTTAGTATCAGTAAACAATATACTATGTTTCTTGTCACAAACCTGTGATACACTTAACAGGTTGTATCTCAATTGCTCAACATAGTAGACATCCTCAAAGGTCATCTTACCCTTTGACACAATACCTTTACCACTAATTTTTCCTCCAGATGGATTATCACCAAATGCAACATGTCCTCCATCAATTCTTTTGAAGTTTTGTAGGCAGGACTTGTTGCCTGTCATGTGCCTAGAGCAACCACTATCAATATGCCACATGCTCTTCCCTTCTTGCTGTTGGTTGCCCTGCACATAAAGTGGAACAGTTAGTTTTTAGTAGGAACCCAATCCAAAGTGGTCTTGGGTTTCCCATTCTCATCAACATATTCACAATCAGTTTTGATGAGCTTTTCAGACTGGGGAATCTTATGGCTTGAATACTTTGTCACAATAATGGGTCTGTTACTGGAAGCAGTACTAACTTGATTGGCAGTACTAACTTTGTTAGCAGTACTAATATTTTTAGCAGTACTAATTTGATTAGCAGTACTAACTTCATTAGCAGTACTAATTGGATTAGCAGTACTAACATTGTTAGCAGTAGTATTGCTTGCAGCAGCATTATTTCTGTCAGCAGTGCTATTTGAAGTAGCAGTACTAACAGATTTCTTTATTTTTGGAACCCATACCTGGACACAGTTTTTTGCTTTCTTCTTCATTAAGTTACTCCTTGGCTTATTTGGAGTACTTTTCTTTGATTTTGCAAACTTGTTTTGAGCATGAGATTTTATAGGTGCTCTTTTTACATTTTCAACCATATGATTCTTCCTTTGATTCCTATAACCAATAGGATTTTAAACATTTATCCTTTGATTCATAGGATTGAAATAACAGTATTTGGCAATATGATTAAGCTTTCCACAAATAAAACAAGGTTTTGGTCTATTGATTTTACTCAGATCAACCCCTTGTTTTTGTACCCACTGATTATTCCAGTTTCTTTGATTACCCCTTGTTTTATCATGTTTTTGGGACTGAGACTGTTTACATGTACAGGGATTCACAACTGTGGTCTGCATATAGTGGACTCCCTGTACCTTACCCTTTTCTCTCTTTGAGCTATCCACCTTTTCACTCTTAATGAATGGTTTACCCCCCCTTCATTGGTAAGAATATGATTTTCTACAGGAATCTCTTCTGCATTCTTACTCTCAGAATTCTCTTCCTTATTCTCTTCTTCAACCACCACACTATCAATAGGATCTACTTCTATTGCTATTATAGGTAAGTCCTCCTAATTTTGGTTTTCTAAGAGATCTGAAGAGGGAGGGATGTAATTATTGTTATAAGGTGGAGGTGTTGCATTGTATCCTATACCACTCTTGATCTTATCATGAACTTGAGCTTTAAGCAAAGAGTCCATTGCTTTGGAAGCATAAGAAAACTTTTCAATGTCAAGCTTAGCTTTCTCATACTCACTCTTTATCTTCTCACACTCCTCTTTAGATTTTTTTATTTGGATCTCTAATTGATCTTTCTCCCACTTCTAGTAATTTGTGTCATAGTAATGCTGAAGTTCATTGGCCTTGTAAGCCTTGATTTGATCTTCAAACTTCTCAACAATCACTTTATACTTTCTTATATGTCTCTCTAACCTTTTAAGATCGTCACACATGCTTTGGTTATGATCCCTGTACTTTTGTACAGTCTGAAGACAATCTTTAGTACACAGTTTAGTTTTTACCTCAGTTGGAATATCTGTGCTGGAAGATTCTGAGACTTCTGCCATCAGGGCTTGATTCTGAACAACTTCTTCTGCTTAATCACTCCAATCAAATCCCATTCCTTCTTGAGAAACAAGAGCTTGAGTGGAGTTTCTGTTGTTTTGGAAGCTTGAGGAATGTGCTTGCTGATGGTTACTGCCATTTTGTTGAGGAATTCCTCCTCTGCATTCTCTTGCAAAGTGTTCCATTTTGTGACACTTGTAGCACTCCACCTTTGACTTGTCAAACCCAGCACCATCTTCTCTCCTCTGAGAAAAGTTGTTCCTGCCAGTCCTCTTTATGAATCTCTTGACCCTCATAGTTAGCATGGCCATCTGCCAATATATAAACACTTGAATGAACAATCACACAATAAAAAATTATGACTCTTTGACAGAAAACAGAATCGAACAAAACTCATTTAATTCAATCTGTAACGTGCTCTGATACCAATTGTGTGTCCCAATAAGTAATCATTCAATCAAGTAAGTCAATAAACAATACGATAATGCAAACCTGATATTGATTATCAAAAGATTCAATCGATTACAATTGTTCTTGATTAGAAATCGAAACCTCTATCTCTCTGCTTCTTGTTCACGGCGCACCACCCACACCAAGCCTCCAATGATTATTTTTCTAATTAAGCTACTTAACCTAATTTACTCTAAACAAAACCATTTTATACTAAGGCCTTAATTAACCAAATGGGCTTGGCTTGACAAGGGCCCAACAACTAAAACAAATAACTAAATTAAAAGACAATAAATGAAAATACGGAAACATACTTTGACTATTTATTACAAAAGGACCCTAGACTATTTGTTGAGACGACTTTATCAGCTTTGACTTCAGATTTCCATCTTCAGTATTTGATGATCTTGAATCCAATAAAATTGTGCTTTAACAAGGATGCTCAAGCTTGTATGGAGAGGTGGGAGAAGTGTATATGTGTTTAGGAATACCTGATAGATCAAACATGTTGTAGAATTGCATATCTCCTTCAAAATTTTGAGGAGTTGTTTGAGTATCAGGTCCTAAGGATGCAGCAGGAAGAGGTTGTTGCGAAATGTGGGGAGGGTTAATGACCAAAGAAATAGTAGTAGAAGAAGAAGTAATGGGGATAGAAGTAGAGATAGAACTTGTGATAGTAGGATTTACCTCAGTTTGTGGAGCGAGAGGCACTGAGAAAATGGGTGTTGTCACAGGTGCGGTGTCAGTAATGGTCATTACTGACACTGTTGTTGTAGTAGTTGACGTGGAGGAGATACCCACGAAATCATAAAAAATAGTTTGTCGAGAAACTACTTCAGGTATTGTTCCTGAAGGGGTTGACTCCTTGGTCTTTCTGGCCTTTTTAGAAGGACTAGAGAGAGCAGTTGTTTGACGTTTGGAAGGGGGTGGTAGCAGCAGGGATAACAGAATAATGAACCTCCTGCGTGGCCACTGAAGTAGAAGAGTGAAGAGAGAGGCGAGAATGTAAGGTAGAGATACTTACCTCGTTGTCAGCTGGCTTGATCTCCAACGCTCGTTGACCAACCCTTGAGAAGCTACCATCATCAGTGGTAGGATACTTCTTGTCAAGTAGGAAGTGAAGGAAGGCGTAGATGAAGCGAACATAGGGAATCTTAAGATCCTTTTCAGTCTTTTCAATCTTTGATAAGAGATCATCAAAAATTTCACCTGCGTAGTCGTAGTGCTTGTTGGCGATCACTGAGTAGCCATTTGCAACTGTATTTTGCTGGCCTGGTCCAACGAACCTATCTTGCAACTCATACTTTGAATGATATGAGTGAAGATGAAGTTGAGCTGCGAAGGCATGTTTGCCTTCTGAATCTTGGTCAGATTCTTTTTTGGGATTTGGGAGCGAGGCTTGTTGTCCCTTGAGTATCCCATGTCATACAAGAAGCGGATGAGTTCAGCGTCAGTGGGGAGGAGGTCAAAACCAGCATTGGTCTTTGCAGGGAACCTAAGAGCCTTGCGGAGACCAAAAGCAGTAAGAAACCTGTGACCATTTTCAGTAACGAAGGAGATGGCATGGACCACTTCTCCTTTCTTGTTTGTCATAGTGGTCTTATCAGTTGTGAACCAGAATTGTTGAAGGAGCATCTTGGAGGGCTTGGGATCAACAGTGAGTGCATAGGCTATGCATGACTGTTTCAGAAAAGCAACAACTTCCACTAAATATGGGTATTTGTCCGCGCTGAAGTCCAAACGGGCCAGATGGTTGTTTTTGGGAATTTCAGATTCAGTCAAAGCGAACTTGACATTTTTGGAAGCAATGAGAGTAACTTGGGCCATGTATGAATAGAAATAAGTAGAGTAGAATAAAGGGTTTAGAGTTTAAAAACAATTAAAATTTTACCAGTTTCTGTTTTTAGAAAGAAACATAGAAAAACAAAGTTGTTTTTAAATTAAAACAGTGTTCTTTATGAGAAAGAAAGAACATTTTGAAAAACCAAATGTTTTTAGAGTAACTTAAAATCAAAAGAAATGATTTTAATGTAAGAAACATTTTAAAGTCCAAAATAAGAGAATATTTAGAATTTAAAAGTATTTTTAAGATGAAAGAATGGGAAGAACAAAAACCTGATAATCTTGAAGTTTTGAAGATTTGAAGATTAGCATTTTTGTCTGCTTTAATGCCTTGAAAGCTTTTTTTTTTGCTTAGGAAGTTAAGAGAGAGTAAAATATAAGAATGGAAAAAGGCATTCCTTTTATACTTATGAGAGAGAGGGAATGAGGCGGGAAAATAAATGCTCATCATGACATGGACACGTCCCACGAAGTTAATTTGATAGAATTGCAACGGACGAACGTGTCCGAGGAAAAGGCATGTGATGGATTGTCGGTTCAAATGATGTCATAGGAGAGAGAAGAAAAAAAATGTTTCATTTGCCTTTTAGAAAGTATCTCTGAAGAAAAGTCAGAGATAGGTTTTCTTTTGAAAGAATCTCTGATAGAAATTCAGAGATAATTTTTCTTTCCAAAGGATCACTGATGAGAAATATCAGTGATAAGATTTGTTTATCAAAAAGCTTTTAACCACTTGAAGAAAATCAGTGATTGAAGATTTGATTTTTGAAAAGCGTCTTACTGAATGATATATTCAGTGATAGAGATTTAGAAAACATACTTTAGAGTTAGAATATTTACTCATAAATTACATGATGAAGTGTAACATATTATCACTGACATAATGCATAAGAGCTGAAGAGTTAATCTTCAAGATTCAACATTCCAAGATCACTGATGAGAAAGTTAAATCTTGTCTCATCAAGAGGTTTGGTGAAAATATAAGTAAGCTGATAGTCAGTTGGAATAAAATGAAGTTCTATGTCACCATTCATCACATGATCTCTGATAAAATTATATGATTTCTATGTGTTTCGTCTTTGAATGTAGTACTGGATTGTTTGCTATAGCGATGGCACTAGTGCTGTCGCAATAGATTGGAATCTTTGATAGCTGAAGGTCATAGTCTAATGGTTGATTTCTCATCCCTAAGACTTGAGCACAACAACTTCCAGCGGCTACGTATTCAGCTTCAGTTGTGGAAGTGGACACTGATTTTTGCTTTTTACTTTTTACTTGTCCAACTTACCAATTTACCTCCTAGAAGTTGACATCCACCAGTGGTGCTTTTTCTATCGAGTTTGCAACTGGCAAAATCACTATCTGAATATCCAGTTAGATCGAACCCTGAATCTTTGGGATACCAAAGACCGAGGTTAGAAGTTCCTTTCAGATATCTGAAGATTCTCTTTACAAAGATCAGATGGGATTCCTTGGGTTCAGATTGATAGCGTGCACAAAGACATGTAGAGTACATGATGTCAGGTCGGCTCGCTGTAAGATACAGCAGGGAGCCTATCGTTCCTCTATAGGCAGTGACATTAACAGGTTTTCCTGTTGGATCCTTGTTTAATGTCAGAGGAGGTGCCATAGGAGTTTTCATCGCTGAAGTTTGAGTCAGATCAAACTTCTTCAGCATGTCTTTAACATACTTACCTTGGTTAATAAATGTACCTTTTTCAGTTTGCTTGATCTGAAGTCCAAGGAAGTAGGTTAGTTCACCCATCATACTTATTTTATATTCTTTCTTCATTCTTTCAGCGAAACGAGTACACAGAGATGGGTTAGTAGAACCAAATATAATGTCATCGACATATATTTGCACAAGAATAATGTGACCTTTTATCTTTTTGAAAAATAAAGTATTATCAATTTTACCACGTTCAAAATTTTCAGAGATAAGAAAAGATGAGAGAGTGTCATACCAAGCACGAGGGGCTTGTTTTAGACCATAGAGAGCCTTATCCAACTTATATACATAATTTTGATACTTAGGGTCAAAGAACCCTAGAGGTTGTTCAACATAGACTTCTTCATTCAGCTTTCCATTTAGGAATGCTGATTTTACGTCCATTTGATATACTATGAAGTCTTTGTAAACTGCATAAGCTAAGAAGAGTCGAATCACTTCGAGCCTAGCTACAGGGGAAAAGGTTTCATCATAGTCTATGCCTTCCTCTTTTCCGTATCCCTGAGCAACACGTCTAGCCTTGTTGCGGATTACAGTCTCATCTTCATCTAATTTGTTTCTAAACACCCATTTAGTGCCTATAACAGTTTTATCAGATGGTCTGGAAACGAGATTCTAAACGTTGTTTCGAGCAAACTCAGTCAGCTCTTCTTGCATAGCGCTGAACCAATTTGGATCTCTGAGGGCATCATCAGTCTTCTTTGGCTCTAATAAAGAAAGAAAGTTGACAAAGAGACAAATATTACCTGTACTTCATCGAATCTGAATACCTGCATCGGGATCACCAAGAATTTGATCTATAGGATGATCTTTGGTCCATCGCTGAGCTAGAGTATAATCGCTTACTTCAGGAGTTGGATCAACAATAGGGATGTTCACTGATGAAGAAGCTTGAGGTTCATCAACTATTAATTTTTGAGTGTCAGACAGACCATTTTTCACTGAGAGATTTTCAGACGAGGGAAGATCTGATGGATGGAGTGTGTTTAGAGGATCAAATGAAACCCATGAGGTAGATTCAACATTAGGTGGAATGATGTTTGGATCATCATCAACGACTGAATGATCTGTGTGCTGATGGTTTGTGAAGAAGGGTTCTGTTTCTCTATAATGAGAGAACATCTAAACGTTTAACTCTTCATTGTCAGCGATAGGTTTGGAATTCGCTGAACGGGATTTGTCAAAGGTGACATGAATTGTTTCTTCTACAGTTTGTCTTCTCTTATCGAAGATTCTGTAGGCCTTATAGATGGACGAATATCCAAGAAATATTCCATCATCAGCCTTTGGGTCGAAATTTCCAAGAGAATCTTTGTTGTTTATAATATGACATTGACAACCAAGGATGTGAAGAAAACTGATAGATGGTTTCCTTCCATGAAATAGTTCATAAGTTGTCTTTCCAAATCGCTTTACTATCAGAGACCTGTTTTGAGTAAAGCAAGCAGTGTTTACAGCTTCAGCCCAAAATTGAGTAGGGAGATGAGAATCGTAGAGCATTGATCTGGCGGCTTCAATGATCGTTCTATTTCTTCTTTCAACGACTCCGTTCTGCTGAGGATTTCTTACAGAGGAGAAATTGTGAGAAATTCCCTTACTCTCAAAGAAGTTGTTCATAGAACTATTTTTGAATTCAGTTCCATGATCACTTCTTATCGAGCGAACAGTAAGATTATTCAGCACTTAAATCTTTCTAACAAAAGATATCAGTTCTTCTGGAGTGTCACTTTTGCAGCGAAGAAAGATAACCCAGGTGTAGCGAGAGTATTCATCTACAATGACAAGTGTATATTTCTTTCCAACTATGGATTGGATATTGACAAGGCCAAACAAAACCATATGCAAGAGTTGAAGGGACTTGTCACTGAGGAAACTTGTTTAGATTTGAAACTAGCTTTAGTCTGTTTTCCTTTCTCACATGCTGAACATAGAGATTCATTGGCATATGAGTGCTGAGGGAACAGAGACCAATTCCTTAGTAGAGAGAGAATTCTGGGTTTTGAAATTTAGATGAGAAAGTCTTTTATGCCATAGCAGATAACATCAGAGGAGGCTTTAGAAAGAAAACACACATTTTCAGTGGTAGTAGAGTCCATGTCTATTACATAGATATTTTCCATACGGTAACCACTGAGAGCAAGTTTTCCATTCTCATTTACCACTGAACATGCTTTCTTAGTGAAGCAAACTTCGTAGTCTTTGTCACATAGCTGATTGATGCTTAGAAGATTGTGCTTCAGTCCATCTACGTAAGCGACTCTTCTGAAGGTTGTTGTCCCATTGCTGAGGACACCAAACCCTCGAGTATATCCTTTTCCATTTCCACCAAAGGTCACTTAGGGACCTTTCTCTTCCTTGTAGTTAGTAAGCAGGTCTTTTTGTCCAGTCATGTGTTGAGAGCATCAGCTATCTAGATACCAGATACCCTTCGATCCCTGTAAACATAAGGAAGATTAAGTTTTGATTGGTACCCACTTTTCAATGGGTCCAATGGAGTTAGTGGAGATGGAAGGTTCAACAATCTTCATGGCAGTTGAAGATTTAGCTTCAGTGGTAACCTTCACTTTGGTTAATTTCTTAACCTTAGTGGTATTTTTTACCTTGGTAGATTTCTCAACTTTGGTGACCTTCTCACCCTTGGGGGCATTCATCTTCACTTTAGCTATTTTACCAGCTTTTGTGGCATTAGGACATTTACTTGCAATATGGTCAGTGAGTCCACAATGATAGCATTTTCTATATTTAATGGTGGCTTTAGGACCATGACCAGTAAGATTAGAAAACTTGAGATGTGCAGGGCCGACTCCAAGAATACCTTTAACATAAGATCTGGGAGGAATTTTTATTTTTCAGATTTCTTAGGCTTAAGATCAATTTTCAGCTTTGGAGGATAGAGATCAAAGATTTCTGTTTCAGAGCTAGAAGATCGATTTACTGAAGGTTTGAGAAGAACTTTCAGTTTTGCTTTCTTGGTAGCCTTCTGAGGATGGGAAATGGATTTTCCTTTATTAGCGAGCTTAGAGCTTTTTGACAACTCCTCAGGAATAGGATTAGAGGAAGAAGAGCACTGAGTAGAAGAGGTGTCAGGGATAGAAGAGACGAACATTCCAAATTTAAGCATGGTACTGTCTTCTTTAGGTTCATCCTGTTCTTTCCAAAAACCAAGACCGGTTTTATCACCGACAAGGATTTGAGACCTGATGATTTCAGTGATTTTGGTAGAAGAGTTACACCATCCCTCAACAGTTATCTTTTCTGCTTTTAAAGCAGCTATGGCTTGTTAACGTTCAATGCTGATAATTTCATTGACAATGACTTGATCTTTCAAACTTCCCTCTAAAAGAGTCAGTTCTCTGATCTTTTCATGACATTTTTCTAGTTGTTCAGTTAAATCAATATTTTTGTTTTCAGCAAGAGTTTTGCCATTCAGTGTATTGTACAGATCAATTGTCAGCACATCAACAACGCGACTTCTCTCAACTTCAGAGATAGAGGGATTGGTAGAGATAGATACTTGAGAGGAGATATATCTCATGGAAGTTTCTGTTGATTCTTCCACTTCTTCTTTAATCTCAGCCATAAGTGATAAGACAGAGATTAGCAACTTCTTCTTCATCAGAACTAGATTCTTCTGATGCAGCCCAGTCATGCTCTTCAGCGATAAGACCTTTACCTTTTCTTTTAAAGTTTTCAACTTTTGATATTTCTCTTTCAGCTTAAGGTATTTGTTATCACTGGACTTTTTGGAGGCAGAAGGTTTGAAGACTTTCTTTGACCTACGCTCACTTGCAAAATGTCCAATCTTTTCACAGTTATAGCAAGTAGCAGTAGCCTTATCAACATGGGTTGATTTTGACTTGTCAGTTATAGAGAGAGGCTTATTTCTTCTGAAATTGCACTTTCTTGCAAACCTTTTAAAAGAGTTTGTCAAGAGTGCTAAGGATTCATCAAACTCTGAAAGATCAGTATCTGATAATTCCTCAGAGTCAGAATTTAACTCAGTGATAGTGAGAGTAGATCGTTGAGATGGAATGATCTCTGAAGAGACTAAAGCAACAAGAGTGCTTTTAGAGTCTTTAGAATCTTTTACAAGATTCTTCTTCAGGAGATTTGATTGCTCATAGTTGAGCAATATTTCATATAAAGTGCTAAGAGAGAGAGAATTTAAGTCTTTTGTCAGCTTGAGACACATTGAATAACTGTCCCAGCTTTCAGGAAGACATTCTAAGAATTTAGTTAAGACCTCAGAATTAGAATAGTACCAACAGTTCTTAGATCAATGATTAAACAGTTAAATCTCTGGTGAACATCAGAGAGGGATTCGTTCTTACCAGCGATAAAACTTTCATACTGTCTTACCAAGTTAATCTTTTGAGTTTCTTGGACTTCAGTGGTACCTTCATATTGAACACATATAGTGTCCCACATTTCTTTGGCAGTTTTAAGATGCATGATGGAATGGAAAATTTCATCAAGCAGATCCATAGAGATAATGGTTTTTGCCTTTGCATCTAAGCCAACCTTCTTTTTGTCTTCATCACTCCACTGTCTTATTTCCTTAATAGCATAACGTTTAGGAACAACAGGAGTGGTGGCAGTAGCTGGAACGACATCTATGATTGTAAATGGTTCATAAGGGCCATTTGCAACGTATTCAGGTATAGTAGGATCTACACCTTCTAGAAATAGCATCATTTGATTTTTCCAGAGAGCAAAGTTATCTCTGCTAAATCGAGGAGGTTTTGAGAGTGAACCATTATCATAGTAGTTTGTATTTCTATTGAGTGCCATATTAAGAATAGCAAGGAAAAGAATAAATCAAGATATTGTTTATGAGATTAAACAATCTGCTCTGATACCACTTGTTGGTCCCGAAGGTGCTTAACAAGTTTGTAGAAGGGGGGGGATTGAATACAAACACTGAATTTTAAAGTTTAATAAATTGTTTATTGATAAATCAAATTACAATTTACAAGTTCGTTGCGGAATAAGATTAAGTAGAACCTAATCTAAACAAACTTAAGAATCACTAAGAAGGGTTGCACAAGAATTAGAGAATGGGGGATTAGGAGAGTATAGAAAGCAAGGGTTTCTATATTTTTAGAAAGATGAAGGCTTAGGGCAACTCTCAGATGGAGTTGAAATCTTTCTATTTATACCCGATGCATTAAATGCATGACATAGCACTTTACACGTGTCCTTCATTGATTGGTTGCATGGGTCTGACTTTAGGAGACATGCTTTCGGCCGTATGATGAACAATGTAGTTATCAGAGTTGTTGTAGGAATTTTTGCAGAGGTATATCTGTTTCTGACAATCGTACGATGTGTGCAAGGGTAAGACAAAAGAGAATTGAGGCATAAGGTAAGTGATCGTCAATCGCTGAATATCTCTTCCTTCAGAGATATAAAGAAGTTCAGCTATCGCTGAAGCTTTTCTTTAGGTTTCTTCACGTGTGTAGACTTGTCTTGGCTTCGCTGATATCCGCATCAGGTCATGAGTAGACTTGTCTTTGTTCAGCAGCTTTGTCTTCGATTCAGCAGTGAACATCTTTTGTCGCGAAACTTGTCTTCAGGGATTATGTCTAACTGTTACAAGAGAGATCATCAACGATACTGAACATACTCAGTATTTGATCGCTGATAGTGAAACACTTATACATATGAATGTTTACAAGAAAGATCATCAGTGATAACTGAACAGACTCAGTATGATCGTTGATGATGAAACACTTATACATAATGTTAAATGTAATTTTCACTAAGTATAGAAAAGGATCATTATCAAATCACTGAGAGAGTATGGATCAACACAAAACCTAGGACAACTTGAGAAGGTGAGACTTGAACTTGGAACACTTGATTCTTTACAACAAATAACTCATAAGATGCCTTAAATGCTCCAACAAAGATTCACCAAACCCTAGGTTTGTAATAAATGAGGAGAGGGTCTTGAAGAGAGAAAATCGCTCAAGATAAACGTATAGAACTGAGACTAATTTAAGGAAGGAACAATGAGTTGAAATAGGGTGAAATGGGTTTCATACCCCTGACCAAGCTCGGGCGACAATGCCCGACGATTGTGCCTTGGGCACTCTCGCAGGACATGTACCGTGACCTACCCACATGTCACGACTGTGCCCAGGTGACTATGCCCTTGTCATTATCGCATGGCAAGGTCGTTGGGTTTGTACCGCGAGTCCTTAGCTCCCCACGACTATGACACGCGATAGTGCCCCCAGGCATTCTCGCTGTCATTCTTGCCCAGTTCGTTCTTGAGACTGAATTTATCTTTTTCAAGTATAAATGACGTGCCATAAACTAAAAGAAATACAAATCACATCTTGGTATTAAATTACGAATGTTACATATTACATATTAAATACATACCTAAAGCCATTTAGTTTAACCAATAAACTAAGGCCCCGTTTAGTCTGCGGGATTGGATGGGATTTTAGAGGGTTTTGAATTTGAATTTCATTCTAATCCCATGTTTGGTTTGAAGGATTTCAAGGATTTGAAATCCCCCAATTTCATTGAAATCCCACAAACATAGGATTTTGAAATCCTAAGGGGATGGTAGGTATTTCCCAGGATTTCATGGAATTTGCTTGTGATAAAATTTTAAAATATGTTAAAATCACTTGTTTTGTTGTAAGCAACTAATAAAAAGGTAATTTAATATTTTTTATAATTTTTTATAATTTCTTTTAATAGATTACTTATAAAAAATGAAATTTAGCTCCATTCTAAATCCTACAAACAAAATACACCAAAGATTCTAAATCCTTCCACGAAATCTAAGGGGGCGTTTGGTTTGCATAATGTTTTTGGTGGAATGGAATATGTCAAAGGAATTTGACTTTGAAGGAATTGGAATGGAATGTAATCAGATTTGACCGCTTGTTTGGTTGACATACATTGGAATGGAATATGTTAAAGGAACTGGAATATGTCTGTTTAGTTCAAATAATTAGCTTTGGAATTGAAATGATATTAGTAAATGACCAAATATCCTTTTTGAAAATTTTGAAACCGAAATCCAACTACTATGGTTTAGATCGATGATGGTCGGCGGTGGTAGGCAGTGGTGGTTCACAATGGTGGTTCAAATCGGTGGTGGTCGTCAGTGGTTTAGAACTGTGGTTCAGATTGGTGGTGGTCGATGGTGGTTTAGAATGGTGGTGGTGGTTGGTAGTTCAGAATGGTGGTGATCGACGATGGTCGTATAGAACGATGATTCAAATCGGTGGTGGTCGGCGGTTGTTCAGAATGGTGGTGGTGGTGGTTCAAAACGGTGGTGGTTGGTGGTGGTTCAGAACGGTGGTGGTCGGCGGTGCTTCAGAACGATGGTGGTCGGCGGTGGTTCAGATCGGTGGTCGACGACGGTTGGTTCATATGGGTCTGGTAAATCAAGTAGGGAAAATGGAGATAGTTTTGTCTTTTAAGAAAACAGGATGGAATGGAATTGTATTCATTCTCAATTGTGATGGAATGATCAGATCCATGAATGGTGGAATGTGTGGAATTCAATTCCATTCCATAGGTAAACCAAACGCCTGAATGGAATTTGGTCAACAGAATTGATCATTCCAATTCCTTCAGATTCCGTTGGAATCCTACGAACCAAACTCCCCCTAAATCTCTCAAAACCATTCCATCAAACCAAACGCCTCCTAAGGGTCCGTTTGGTTTGTAGGAATGGAAAGGATTTAGGAGAATTTGAAATTCAAATTCATTCCAATCTCATGTTTGGTTTGTATGATTGCTCACATTTGAATTCTACAGGATTTTTTTTTAAATCCCTCAAACATAGGATTTTGAAATCACATGAGGATGGTTGGGAATTCACGAAATTTCGTTGGATTTGTATATAATAATGTTTTAAAATATGATAAAAACATTTGTTTTATAATTATCAACTAATAATAAAAAGGTAATTTAATTATTAGTGTAATTTTTTAATAAAGAATGGAATTCAATTCAATTTCAAATCCTACATACCAAACACACGAAAAATTCCAAATCCTTTCAAATCCAAATCCTTTGAATTCCAAATCATTCCATGAAATCTAAATCTCTCCATTCTATCAAACCAAACGCCCCTAAGGTCCCAATTTTTTTGGAGATTTGGATTGGATTTGTGGGGACTTTGAATTGAATTTCACTCCATCACATGTTTAGTTTGAAAGATTTCATGAATTTGAAATCTCAGGGGCGTTTGGTTGGCAGAATATTTTTGGATGAAATGAAATCTGTCAAAAGAATTTGACTTTTCTGTTTAGTTAACATAATAGCCTTGAAATTGGAATGAAATATTGGTAAAATGACCAAAATACCCTTTTTTGAAACTTTTGAAATCGAAATCCAACTATTGTGGTTCAGATCGATGGTGGTTGGCGGTGGTGCAGATCGGATGTGGTGGCAACGGTTCAAATCGGCGGTGCATGGTGGCGATTCAGATCGGCGCAGGTCGACGACGGTTCAAATCGGTGCTGGCCCACAACGGTTCAGATCGATGGTGGTTGGCAGTGGTTAGCGGTGGTCGTCGGCGACGATCGATGGTGGCCGGTGGCGATGGTCTAAGTAAATCAAGTAAGGAAGATGGGGATAATTTTCGTCATTTTGAGAAAATGAGATGGAATGAAATTGAATTTCTTCTTAATTGTGATGGAATGACCACTGGTAGAATGTGTGGAATTGAATTCCATTCCATAGGTCAACCAAACGCCTGAAAGAAATTTGGTCAATAGAATTGGTCATTCCAATTCCTTCGAATTTTTTCGGAATCTTGCGAACCAAACGTCCCCTCAGGATCTCATTGAAATCCTACAAACATAGGATTTTGAACCACCGGGGTGGTAGGTATTTTATGGGATTTCGTAGGATTTGTATGTAACAATGTTTTCAAACATGTTAAAAACATTTGTTTTGTAATAGTCAATTAATAAAAAAGTAATTTAATTATTTTTATAATTATTTATAATTTATTTTTATAAATTATTATAAAGAATGAAATTCAATTACATTCTAATTCTTAAACACTAAATATTCCAAATTCCTCTAAATCCAAATCCCTCCAAATCCAAATTTCTTTAACGAAATCTTAGGGGGCGTTTGGTTCGCAGAATGAAATTGGATTTCATCGAAGGAATTTGAGGGGGCGTTTGGTTCGCTGGATTCCGCCGGAATCCTCTCCTCTCTCTCTCTCTCCTCTCCCTCTCTCTCCCCTCTCTCCTCTTTTTATCTCTCTCCTATCCCTCTCTCTCTCCCCCTCTCCCTCCCTCTCTCACAATCTCTCTCTAGTCTCTCTCTCTCCTCTCACTAATCTCTCCCTCCTCTCTCTCTCCCTCCCCCTCTCTCTCTCTCTCTCTCGGCATTTAATGACTATTTTATTAAAGTAATTTTTATTTAAAAAAATAAAAAATAATTAAAAAGGGTATTTTGGTCATTTATCAAAATTCCATTCCAATTCCAAAGCTACAATTTGTGAACCACACAGAAAAATTTCAATTCATTGAACAAATTTCATTCCAATTCTGTCAACCAAACAGGTGGTCAAACCTGACAACATTTCATTCCAATTTGATCAAAGTCAAATTATTTTGACAGATTCCATTACATCCAAAAACATTATGCGAACCAAACGCCCCCTGACTTTTAAGGAATTGGAATGGAATTTGACCATGCGTTTGGTTGATAGTAATTTGATGGAATTCAATTCTTTCATTTTAGGCAATGAATGATGAATACCTTGATTTGTGTAATTCAATGGAATTCAAAGAATTCCATCATGATCAATATGTGAACCAAACAAAGGAATTGGATTTTAGTCAAATGAATTATCCATTCCAATTCCTTCAAAATCCATGAACCAAACACCCCCTTAATCTCTCAAAGACATTCCATCAAACCATACCCCTGAAGTCTTTTTCAGCTTCATAATTTCAAATTAGAACGATGTAGTTTCAATCTTGAAAAACTAAAGAGGAAAAAAAAAATCATGTTTTAAACCAGTTTTCTCCGTTCCTATTTGATTGCTAAAGTCTCAACCATTTATAAGAATCCATTTTTAATATTTTTCTATTTATAAATAATTATGTAATTATTACTATTATTATAGCCTTCATTATGAATGATCTTTAATGTTTTAACTCTGCAATATCAGGATTTCTTTATGTTTTGACTCTCTGCAAAACCAGATTTTCACTCCTTGTTTTATTCAATTCAATTTATATCTTCTATTCATACTTCTTTTATTTAATTTATAGGCATTTTAACTTATTAAGAAATATATAATTTAAATTGTAAAGTTTACTTTCCAAAAATATTGCTGAAATGCTTCAATTGATTCTCACCCCCACATGGACATGCGTCTAAACTTAGTTGTATGCCCAATAACTTTTCTTTTTAAATTCCGTAAAATTTTGTGAGGTATATAAGACTTGAGTTTTTAGGGATATCTTTTAAGATCATCGATTTGAGACCTGTAAGGTCTAGGGATGGACCTAACATAGGGTATATGGTGGCACATGTCACCGTATTATTTCTCCACCGAAAGGTTAAATTTTTTACGTTTATAAAAGGTGCAACCGTATCGTTTTAAAAGGTGTCACCATATGATTTTCAAAATTTCAAGAAGATGCAACCGTACGTTGTAATCAACCAAAACCCCAAAAAAACTCTTGAAATCAACCCAAAAAAATGGAAAAAGTCACTCGAAATCGATAAAAAAACTTAAAAGTTCTTCGAAATCAAGCAAAAAGCTATAAAAATCCATCAGAACTGTGGAATTAGGCTGAAAACACATCGGTCGATATTGAACGTTGGTAACACGTCAATAAAAACCGTGTTTATTGTAATTATTTTTTAATTTATATTATATAGTGTCACCGTATGAAAAAAATTCTGGGTCCATCCCTGGTAATTAAGGACATTGGGGATGTTACTGGTTATTCTCTAGGTCATTGGGATTAGTCGAGGTGTGCAAGCTGACCTAGACGCCAATAATTAACACAAAAAATTTAATGTGCGTAAATCGTTCGCATCACTTTAATTCGATGATAATGTAAAATAATTTTGGGTTTAATTTTTTGCTTAAATTTTATATTCTTTATATCAATTTCACGATGTCGATGTCGATGTCGATTTTGATTTTTTTTTTCTTTTTTTCTTTTTTCCTTTTTGATTTTATTTCTTTTATATCTATTTCAGTGTTGACTGTTTACGGATTTGTACATTCATATTGTACATCTCTTTCTTTCAATATCAATGAAGTTTGGTATTTTGACTTTCAAAGATGATAAACGTTAGAAAATAAGAATGGAGAAGAA
Organism: Arctium minus; assembly: GCA_954870635.1. Classification (NCBI taxonomy): domain Eukaryota; kingdom Viridiplantae; phylum Streptophyta; class Magnoliopsida; order Asterales; family Asteraceae; genus Arctium; species Arctium minus. The sequence continues at coordinate 54,606,895 of OX941095.1, read as the reverse complement.
ATAGAAGGTGGATGGCGGGTGGTGGTTGGTGATTATTATGGGGGCCGAGGGTAGGGATGTGACGTAAACCGGTAAGAGAGTCAACAAGGAGCTAGCTAGCACGTCTGGTCACTTCCAACCCCTCTCGTGTTTTTCTGGTATAGTACAAGGGTAAAATATTTTAGTACAAACTGATAGATATAAAAAAACTTTCGTCCCCCTTAAAATCAACGTTCTATACGACATGACGACATCATGGCAGAATGGTGGCAAAGCGCCTCTTTTCATGTCCTGTTAACGCTTATGGCTTTAAGGTGTGACACCTCCGTGGCATGGCATGGTACGCCTGCCCCTACACCGCCAATGCATCTTTTATTTGTTTTATTGGGACATATTTAACTTTAAGTAAAAATTAAATTGAAGTTTTACATTTTGTAAGATCTGTATATATCGATAAATTGTTTTTCTTATTTTTATATGAATTTTAGAAGTTCAATATTATTAAGTACTAATACAATATATATATATGTGTGTGTGTGTGTGCATATATATATTTATATATATATATATATATATATATATAGAGAGAGAGAGAGAGAGAGAGAAAATCAAATAGAAATCGTTTAAAAGCTAGAAACTGCATGTAAAAACCGGTTTGTATGTGTTTTTTCATTGGTAAAATAATACATGTGAACATACAGTGTTGTTTTATAGATGAAATATCAAAATCATGTTTTGCTTGTGAAAATAAATATAAAAATACATATAACATAAAACACACACACACATATACTCATAGACAAGAACTAAAGATGTGAAACAATATGAATAATAACTTAAAAATCAAATTCATTGGATGGTTTTGATTGATTTCACGGGTTTAGTTTTCACATCTTCTATTTCACCTATGAAACAATACATAAAATTGGTTTTCACGGTTTCTATTTTGTAGCAGATTTCTGTTTGATTTGTGCTACACACACTTGCCATCTAAAGTCTAATTAAAGCCACTTACACATCTATTGTTTCACCTAAACCTTGATGTTGACATCACCGCCACGTCATGTCCAAAGCCATTTAAAACCTTGCCTAAAATAAACATTACGATCAATTTTTAAATTTCTCCAACCCTAGCCTCATAATTTTTTGCCTCCGCCATCGCAAACAATTTGGTTTTGTTCGATTTTAGATGAACCACAAACTAAGTTGTCTTTCATTGTTGTATATGTAAAACATCTCGATCATATGGTCTAGAGGGAATTTTAGCCGATAAACATGACTTAATTTCTAGAAGCTGATAATATCAACGAATATTAAATTCTGTATTTATAATATAAAAGTCTTATTTCATGATCAATTTGGAGTTAACAAGTGGGTGATGGATATTAAGTGGCCATCTTCTTAAGTCAACGAAATCTGTTAGGTGAGTGGTTAACAAGTAAGATTATCAACCCATTTAGTACGATGGAGTTGAGGTGGATGAGGGTTGATAAAGGAATTTAATTTCCAAAAATAAATAAAATATTAGATGAATATAATAATAAAAAAAAAAGTGTTACTGTGTAGCTCAATTGGTAAAGGAATGAGATGACTTTGTTCAACTACAAGACATGTCTCGGGTTTAAACCCAATGTCCCTCGCTAGCCTCAGCCACTGAGTGAGACAAAAAATACCGTCTCACATTGGTTTTCTTGGAAGCGGCCTCCATGTGGACCGGATGGGATTGTCGGTAATAAATTTTTTTCTCCCAAATAATTAAAAAAGTCTTTGGATATGATGTGTGTTTTGGACTCATTATCTGATTATTTAAATTATCTGTTTGAGGAACGAGTTTCATCATACAAGTTGCAAGTAATTAAATTCATTATCAACCTTTAAGTAAAATCACATATTTACCCGTTTTTAAATATGAACTAACTGTCTGAAAGATTTGTATACTCATTCTACGAGATGCATCTTTTTTTTTAAAAGGGTATCCTGGCCAGACTAATCTCTGGCAATTAGGGCCTTTGACCCAGCTGATAAAGCGTGCAGCCCTGAGTTTATCCTCAGTGACCACAAGTGCTGCGAGTGGGGCTCGAACCCGGGTTGAGCGCTATGAACTCCCCAAGCCTTTACCACCACACCACAACACTTGTGGTTGAGATGCATCTTCTTTATGGTCATATCTAGGGAAAGTTCGAAAAACCTAAGTTGACTTCATTCTTTGAGTGATCAAGTCCATGAATATTTTTTTTGAACAAATAAATCTTTTCACTTATTGAAACCAAACAAACTAACCCTTCTGACCTATAAAATCGGTTATTGGATAAAATCATGGGGAAAATGTGGAAAAAAAAACCCAATGGACTTTCACTTTTTTTGAATTATTAAATTCCTCGACATTGTTTGAATGAATAGATCCTTAAACTTATTAAACAAAGAGAATATACCATTTCTCTCTTGATGTATTAACAAACCACTAACAAAGTAGAATTAACGAATAAAACGAAAAGAATTACCATTTTCATTAGCCCTATCAAATCATAAATCATAACTTATAAACAGATGCATACAAAAGGTGCGAGGATAACTTTTAAAAAGTTTTGTTCATCTTGTTTACAAAATATATCAAAAGTTGTTCCTATCCCATTTATAAAATATACCAAAATATACGTTTATCCAATTAACAAAAGGAATATTATGAATTGCATATGGCACAACTTTTTGTATGTTCCTTAACCACTATATTATGAATGTTTGTTTTTTTTTTCTTCCTATGTTTTTACCATAATAACCGGTTTTATACTTTAAAAGGATCAATTTTGTTCGATTTCTGTAATTGCAAGGATTTATTTGTTTAAAAATTAGTTTAGAGACTTACTCGTTTAAAATATAAATGTCTGTTTGGTCTTTTCAAATTTTTCCAACTTTAAAAACCATGTAATAATGACTTTTACCACAATAATCGGGTTTATACTTCAGAATAATCAATTTTGTTTGATTTCAATAATTGCAATGATTTATTTGTTTAAAGTTTAGTTCAAGAACTTAATCGTTTAAAATATAAAAATACGTTTGGACAATTCATAATTTTTTCAACTTAAAAAACCACGTAATAATGATTTTTACCACATTAACCAGTTTTAAGTCATCTTTATAGATCAAAATGACCATTTTGTTCTATTTCAATAAGTGTAAGGGTTTATTTGTTCTAAAAATGTCTAAAGACTTAAGCATCCAAAATTTGAAAGTCCAATGAGTTTTCCGAATTTCCGCTATTATTTATCACATAATTATAGTTTTCAAGTAGGGTCTTTGTATCATGAATTTGTCGTTGAAGTAATCGTTAGTCATAAGCGAAAAACATCAGAAGTAATCGTTAGTCATAAGCGAAAAACATCAGTCCCACAAGATTTGGCAATATTGGTGAGTGGGATAACAAAAGCGCAATGTAAAATATGGGGTACGTTTCTCATGGTGGAGTGAAAACTCTACGTTAAAACAATATATGAAAAAGAAATAGTATATAAAATGTAATTCTGATATATGAGCGTACATCCCCTACTCTATAACCGCTCCCTTGTCCTCACGATGTGCATGTTACCTACGAGTTGAGTATTGTCCCTCTTGATGTATATGTATCTTTTATGTATCTTACATAAACAAGTGTGTTATTTTTCTCTCAAACAAGACCCAAAATCGTATTAAAAGTCATGGCCCCTTTTAGGTTTACATTAAATTTGTGTTAATATTTTTAAAAATGAATTTAATAAACATAGGTTTTAATTAAAATTTGTTGCAATCTAGAATATAAGAAAATGTATCGTGAAAAAAGCTTAGAAAAAATGGTTACTTAACCTTTTTCAAATTGATAAGCTTTAATATATAACAAAAAATTTCAAGTTAGAAATTGAAAAATAATCATATTAATTTCATCTTTTTTATGAATTTGAAATGGAATATTTAGTTTTTAAGATCATTTTCAATCCAAACCATTAAAAAACATTAATATGTAGATCCGTAAATACTAAAACTCATTTCTCTTCCAATCACACACTAAAAATAGAACACAAAAAGCCTCTCACAAAAAATGCCGGCCAAAAACAGTTCCCCAATATATTTGGCAGGCTCCTTCATAAAACACAAAGATGTTGGTCAAAATGTCGGCGGTTAACGCATTTATACCAACAAGTTGGAGATACCTTGAACCATTAATACTTTATGCCTTAGTTTATAAATACATTTAAGTTTTATGAATCTTGATTATAAGAACGAAAATGATGTAGTTAACGTGATTGTTAAAATTAAATACAATTTTTTCACTTGCATAACAAGAAAAAGTGCAATTTGCATCAAAATGTATAAAGTATACTTTATTGCTTTTTCTATTTTGAGAAACCTAATTTAAAAAGATTTATTTTGGTATTTACAGCTCTTGAACAATATTTAATAAGCTTTTTCACAAAGTCAGCAATACGTTTCTTAATTGCATCAAAAAGTTGTACATTTTCTTAATAGCAATAAATACATCTTAAATGAAACTTTTGAAGTTATTATGTATTAAAATTAAGAACTAAAATAAAATATATTTTATTTTGATACAATTTAATGAATAATATTGTAATAACCATAAATCACCTTTGTAAATTTTGGTTAATTGGTGGTCTAATTGAAAAAAAATTGGAAGAGCTAAGGACCTTTTTGGCAATAAGTGGGAACTTGGAATTTTGGGTAGTAAACACTGCCGATCTCTATTTTTACCTAATGTTGGAAAGCGGTTGTAAGAGAGAAATAGAAGGAGAAATATAGGAGACTTGAAAGTTCCAATTCTTGAGAAGTGAAGAAGGAGACAAGCTTTGGGGATTTCCTTTTAAAGAGGTAATAACACCTTATCATTTATATTTGAGCCTAGAACTAGTAACCATTGATTGATTCTAGCTTCTGTTGTGATCTGAGAATTTGAATGGGTGATTAAGGTGTTGAATATAATGTCTAAAGTAGATTGAGAGTATTGTTTGATTAAGAGATTTAAATGTAAACTTTTGGGTTTTGTCGATTAAGGAAGAAATCTATGTTGGCTTTGAAATATGTGAGTTGCAATAGAAATAGGGTGGGAGGACGTCGGTCGGAGTGGTCATCGGGACCGATCCCCCGAGCTCCGCTCATCCCATCGGTCGATCCTACTTGGGAGTCCTCAACCCGGCGCGAGCAGGGAGCAGCTAACCCGGGGCACCCGGGGGTCCTCAGCCTGGTATATGCCCGGGAGTCATCCAACCGGGGGGAGCCGGGGGTAAGTGACCCGGAACCGGGAGTTGTGGCAGACCCGATAGGCCCGGGCCGGCCAACCCGGGAGTGCATTTAAGTTGGGTCGAAGCCCAATCCGTGGAGGGGGAAAGTTGTCAAATGCTTTGGGCTTTGTGGGGTTTTATTATTTGGGATTTTTAGGCAGTGTAATGTCAAACGGGGTAACCAGGATGTAATGAAATAGAATCAAATCTTAACATTGCATGTTTAAACAAACTTGTAGGTGTCTATTCTCTCTGAAGCATAGTCCATTGTGTGCGTGTGTCGAATTCTCGTCAAGAGGTGAGTTCTCTTAACCAAATTTACTATAAACTGAAAGTGAGTTTTGTGATGATTTTCACCATGTTTTCTTTAAACGAGGCTTGCTATTTTGGATCTGTGAAATATTGCGTGTACTAAATTTATTGTACTTATATTCCCTCTAATTGATTGGATATATGAAATATGATTACCCTGTGTGGAATGTGCGTTATGGCTTATTGGAAAACCACCGGGGGTGGTTTAACCATGTGCCCTGAATTAGTTTCCTGTGCACACAGTGACAACATCTACTGGTGGGGCCAGGGGGAACTACTGGGGACCCCGAGTATGAAAATCACGAGAGGGTGATGAGAGACGTGATACAGTGCTGGTACCGTATGTGATATCGACTCTTTAAAATTCTTCTGTATAGTTAAAATGCATTCATTTGATGAATTAAAGTTTATTAAGTGTTTAAACTGTTTCGAGAGGGAATTCACTAGACCACCCGGTCTAATCCTCACTTTTCATAACTTAAACCCATTTTCAGGTTAGGGAACTCTTGGTGTTTCTGTTAAGGGAAGAAGGAATGTTGATCGCAAAAGACGAAGGCAAATGACCTAGAGGGTGGATTTAGATGTTGTCGGTGTAGACATCTCGGATGTCATAAACCTCTTTTATTTTTGAGTTTATGTTTAACTTATTTCGTTTGCACTGTATTGGGACCCGTTTGGGAGTAAATTTCTATTCTATGCTATTGTTGTCTTTTGGGTCTTTACAATTGGTATCAGAGCCATAATTTAAGGGATTTAGGTGACCAAATGGGCCTAAACTTAAACTGTGGAGTAGAGGGGGACACAACTGAGATGTAGGATGCCTTTAGGGAGATCACTCTAAGTGCATTAAAGATAGGGTAGAGAGGACTGTCATATAAGGTAAATTTACATTACACGTGACAAGTGTAATTGCGAATTTACAGTTGCATGTATGTGTTCAAACTGCCTTACTGTGCGTAGTTGTCAATAGAACGTTGGTTATATGCGGTTAGTTTAGTTTATGTCATGACCGGAAGGATTTTATTGATGGGACAGTCGATGGAAGGGTGGTGGAATGGAGTAATAATCTAGCCTTACGGCGTTAGCAATGGTTTGATGTGATGCGCGAGGTCACTCAGGGTGTAATTGATAACATCCCTAGAAGGAGTATTGTTCCGGACGATAATAGACCGAACAAAGGTAGAACTTTAAGAGTTTGAAATGGGTAAACGATTGTTTAAGGGTAAACTCTTAGTTTCTGATAAGTCCTTATGCTGGGAGTTGATGTGCCGATCATTTCGGACAGGAGAAGAGGACTAGGTTAGGATTTTGAAAGTTCTAACTCAAGGTCGTGTGAAAGAAGTGAGCCTATGACTCTCCAATCAACGATAGAGTGGCAAGGATGTTGGAGATAAGATATCGGGATTGAGTTAGGTTATTGGAGGAGCAGAATGTGAAGAAATTTGGTGTTTTATCGATCTGTAGAGGTCAAAGACTGAAATCGTATGAATTATAAATCATTGCTCAAGGAGAGAACTTTGTGGGAGATCAAAACGGTAGGCTGCGAAACACCGGTGCAACAAGTTGTTGCTAGGACGAGAAAGCGGCTGTTAGTCAAGAGAAGGGTGTTAGTGATAACTGTGTGGATGCAAAGGTTGACCTATATTGAGTGAATAGTCTTCTGTTGAAAGTTGAGTCACATGCATTGTGCCTTTAAAGGTATTAGCAGAGTTCTTTCAAGACTAAAAGTAGATGTGTACATAAAAAATATCATGTTTTGGAAATATTGCGGCGTGTGCAAGTGTGTGTTTAAAAAAGAAAGACAAACCTATTTTCGTTTTATAATAAAAATTTTGAATTTTTGGATTTGGCGAATTATATCACCCTTTTTCATGTAGAGGCAAGCTTTTATAACCAAAATGAGTATTGACACGTTGATATCTTATAATTGAGTGCGGCAACCGACTGCTTTACTTCGTGCAAGTGATTTCGTTCAGAATTTTTCTAGTCTTATGGAAAAGGTTTCTTTCCATATTTCGGTTGTAACGACATGGTTTTAGTTGGTCAAGGTTGTGTTTTACCGAAAGATTACGTGCGAACGATTCTCGAGATCGTTGTGCATGACTTTGAAGTTATGAGAGTGTTGAGTCTTGTATGCTCAAGTTGTTTTCAGGTGTTGTACTTTTCGAATGTTCAATATGAGAAATGATTTTAAAATTATCGTGTCGTCATGCATGAAGGCTATGAACTCTGTAGGTCGTGAAAGTTATTGGATTTAAAGATAAGGGTTTCGAGAGTGGGGATGTGTCGGTTAAGCCAATGGCTGATGATTTATGATCCCGTTATTCTTATTAAGAAAGAAAGGTGAATAGTGGAAATTGACAGAAATGGTATTATAGAAGTTTTGAACTCTTGTTCGGTAACTTGAATTTCTTTTGTCAGTGAACGGTTATGTCTGGGGTGGAAGACCTGAAGTCGTTGAAGTACTGATATTAGTAGTTCGTTATGTGAAGCATTGAAATACAGTAATGAAATGTTAAGGAATGGAGCCTGAGTTTTGGGATGGTTTTGTAAGTTAGACCTCATACCAAGTAAGCCTTGAACCTCTTTCAAGTGAGGACGATGAGGTGTAAAGCTAATTATGATATGTTGGGAGAAGTAGGTTCCGTTAGAAATCCCTGTTGTCGGGGGTATTATGGAAGCTCCATCATGTCGTTTCTTTATTTATGATTTGAAGTCAGCCGCTGTTTAAGATGTGTAAAGTTAAAGGCATTGTCAGGAGTTGGAATTTAAGAATTCACCTTGGTATGTGTAGACATAGGAGGTCGTTCAGAGAAGATGTATTCTCGCCTGATGTTGGACCACCTTGCGTGGGCATTATGCTAGTGGAAGATTGCTACTTGGATGAGTGTTTTTCCTTACGGGGTTTTGGCGGTTCGTAAAAAGAATGAAGTAATTAGCACAATCGAAGTGGGTGCATTGATTATATCGACCGATAAAGGAATGTGTCTTGTCGCTGGAATGGTTTCTTGGAGATTGCAACGAACCGACAAGGAAACATGGTTATATATGTATGCATGTGAATATGAAGGCAAGATTGATTATGTATGCAAATGAGTGTGAGAACCTGGTTTGCGGTGTGATGTTGTGGGTGGAGAATTCTGTGGATAAGTTAGTGGTATCTTTTACCAAGTTATACGTGTAAGTCCGCGTTGTGGCAAGGTGTTGTTAAAGGACGATAAGCACCAAGGGAAGCCCTTTTTGGAGGTTTCAGATGAGCTTATACAAAGAGTTAAACATGTCGTTGGGAGGCATGGACTGTAAGTTAGCGGTTTTGGTGGGGCTATTTTCAGAATGGAAGGGCGGAGCGGTAGATAGTGGTTACCTAAAAGAGGAACCATGTGATTTTTGTTACGTGAATCATTGAGCGATTTTATTTTGGATCATGGAAGGGTTGATGAAAGTGTGGGATTGGTTAGTTTACGATGTGGTGTAGTAGATACAGAATCTTTGAGGAATGTGAATTGTTCCTGGTGTACGAAGGAATTTTCTGAGAAGGCAACAGTTTGGGGAAACCAAAAGTGTGTGGTGGCTTCGAACACCGGTATTACTTCGGGATGGCATAGTTGGATTTCTCGACTAGGAAACGTGGTAAAATCTGTTTGGTTAGGCATAGCCATGTATAATGTGCAATCGACACGTTTGGTGTGGTTAGAAAATAGGGTGGGCAATGTTCAGACTAGCCGGATGTGGTAGAGATGGTATGTTAAAATAAGAGAGTTAACTGGAGTTATGAAGTTAGGTAAGTGACGCCGAATGTAACACCCTCAAATTTCGAAAGAGAAACTAATTAAAAATTTCGATATTTCATTAAGTAAAGAATGAAACTTCTCCCTACAAATTAAACCTCGATATACCTCAAATTAAATTCTATAATTCACCTTCACAATTACAAACTCAAGTCTTAAACAAAGACTAAATCGAGGTCGGGTGTTACTTAACCCAAACCAAGTTGCTATTCCCAAAGTGCGGAAGACTTCACCCAAGTTAATCTCTCTTGTGCTCATAACTTAGCACTCATCTCTTCACAGTGCCTCTAGCACCATACCCCTAACCGGAACCTGATGCACATGCCAACAAATAAAAAGGTTAGACTAACGCCTAGTGAGTTCAAGAGTTTTCAACGTGAGTAAATATATTGTCAAAGGAAAGAATGCAATTTAAATCATAATCTTCCAAAATGATATACCTTAATTATTAAACGACCCATTGTCCAATAACACATATTTTTAAAGACGAATACCCCAACACAAAACATTCCAACGTAAAGTAAATTCAACCCGAAGCTCACTCAAAACGTGAATGCAAATTGAACTCCCAATTTATAAAATGTGGATAAAATTTTATTTCCCGAATCACCTAAAACACGGGTAGGGCGTAATACTCAACCCATAAATTATGGATAAAAACCCATATATACAAAACGTCATCGAAAACATGGATACTAAAACTCAATACCCAAAACAACACCTTTCGGTGATGGGAGAGACCCGATTCCATTGAATGTGACGGAACACAAAAGTAAGTCACATACAAATGTTCAAGAGCCCCACTACGAATCAATAGTCATTCCATTAATTCTAAATTTCACTTATTCACAAGAAATTACATTTAATGGTCGTTGGTCGTTGGCCGACTTTGAAGTCCACAACTATTACCCATCTTGACCCCATGCCTATTTCTTGGTACATTACAGGAATTACAATTATTGGTCATTGGCCGTTGCCCGACTTTAAAGTCCACAACTATTACCCATTAAGACCCATACCTATTCCACTTTTCAAACGAGGGTGTTCATCCCACTCAAAATGACTCCCATGCCTATGGATCCATTGGCATTACAATCTAAAACTTTACATAACTCCCATGAATGACTAATGCACTCAAAACATGTATTCTCAAATAAGATGCAATAAATGCAAATCGTACCCAAAGCTCCATATCAAGCTATTAAAACCGAACAAATGTCCCCAAGACTCATTTGAGCCAAATTTAAGTCAAAAGACTCTATACTCATGAGACTACTCAATAATACTCAACAAAAGTCAAAACGTGCATTTACTCAAAGTTTATGCAAATACACGCTCCAAAGGCATGGTTAATTCAAAACCCATCATGGATCGGGACAAGTTATTTTCCAATTTAAAACGTATCATTTATACGCCCAACGTGTCACATAATACAACAATATGCATTATCCAAACCAAATACCCAAAAATGTATTATTATCAAATAAACGCTCTTTATGAGGTAAATCATTAAAATACCCACACTTAAGATTTATTTATCAAAATATTCAAAGAACCCAATATATGCATTTTCAAGATATATTAATCCAAAAGCACCAAGTGTGTACACTTCATCAAATACCCAATACATTTGATAATTAGTAATGAAAACAATTTCAATACATCAAAACACACATTTTGGCATGTACATAGTTTTCACAAAGCAACTTGAAATCACCTTGCTAGATTTAGGCTAAATATAGATTTTACCCCAACTTGAGCTTCTTTGAAGAAATTTGAATCCACAAACAAATCCTTCCAAAAACATAGATCCACAAGTTTTCCAACCATAAACATTCATATTCAACCATTTAGAATCGTTCCCCAAACATTTTATATCAAAATCCACATTTTGGCCAAAACCCTAATTTTGACCTAAATTCTCCAAAATTATCAAATCCGAAATTTGAGAAACATAATCACTAGAAAATCATCAAATGAACATTTATAACCCATATAAATGTTTAGAAAAGAGGAGGATGAACTCACCAATTATGTTTTAATGAAAACCTAAGTGTAACTCCCCCAAATTTGGTAAGAGCAACTGATTAAAATTTCGATATAATATCAACATAAGGAAAAAAATTTCCTCCTACAATTCAAAAACCAACATACCTCATTTTAAAATTCTATAACTATCCTCAAAAAATATAAACTCTAATAATACACAAGGACTAACCGAAGTCGGATGTTACTTAACCCAAACACAAGTTGTTCTTCCCAAAACAAATGCGGAAGACTTCAATAAGCTAAACGCTCCCCGAGCACGCAACTAACACTCCTCTATTCACAGTGTCACTAGGACTATTCCCAACCAAAACCTGTTGCACATGCCGAAAAATAAAAAGGTTAGGCTAATGCCTAGTGAGTTCAAGAGTTTTCAAGTACATGAAGAAGTATATTTCCAACAAACACTAAAAGTGTATTTTGACCCAAATAATCTTCATTTATGAATAAATCATTAAAACACCTTCATTCATGACTTATTTATCAAAATGCCCAAAATTCCCAAATGTGGGTGTTTTACAAAGTTTATAAAGCTAAACACTTCAAATAATCAAAAGTTACCAAATAACTCAATAGTTGATAATTTCTTCTAAAACACATAAACACTTTAAAATGGAAATTTTTGGCATGTACAACGTTTTCACAAATCAACTTCAACCCACCTTGCTAGATTTAAGCTAAATCTAGATTTCCCCCCAACTTGAGCTCCTTTGAAGAAACTTGGATCTTCAAGCCAAAACTTCAAAAAACTTAGATCCACAAGTTTCCACCCATAAATAATCATATTCAACCATTTAGAATAGTTCCTCAAACATTTTATATCAAAATTTCCATTTTGGCCAAAACCCTAATTTTGACCTAATTTCTCCAAAATCACCCAAACCGAAATTTGAGAAACATAAACACTAGGAAATTATCAAATGAACATTTATAACCCATATAAATGTTTAGGGAAGAGGAGGATGAACTCACCAAATAGGTTTTGATAAAAACCCTAGAAATGTACAAAGAATCCCTTGGAAAGAAGGTGAGATAGAAGAATCTTAGCCTTGGTCCCCAAACCTAGTTTGGATGGTGAAGAATCCTTGGAAATCCCATTACTAGAAGCTTTCAATGAAGAAAAGCAGTATTGCATGTTTAGGGTTTGTTTCCAGAGAGAAATGGGAAAGGTAGATGAAAAACTAAATGGCGAATGGCCAAGCATCGCAGCTTTAAGGTCCCTGGTACCCGCGGGCAACCTTGACATGGTGATTATGCCATTGGAACAATTGCTAGGCATAATCGCCTGGGTTGTACCGAGAGGGGAAGGGGTCCCGCGGCCTTGCCTTGCGATTGTGCCAGAGCGCACTCTCGCCGGGCATAGTCGCCCAAAACGTACCGAGGGTTTTTACCTTTCTGCGACAATGCCCTCAGCGATAGTGACAATGTCACAGTCGCCACACTGTCGCCCCGACTGTACCGAACTCTCAAAAATTCCAACCTTTCAACCGTGAGGCTTGCGATGTCTAAAATAACGAAGGTAGGTCATTGGGGTACGATTTTGAAGAATGTAGAACTTAGGTTCAGAATATAAATCGACGCTCACCGAAAATGCGGGTGTTACAATGCTCCCAATCTTAGAATGATTTCGTCCTCAAAATCTATTTCTCACACAAGGAATTTCATCACCACTCCTGCACTTATTGGGTTTCCTCGGTCTCCAAAGGTAACGACATATCACATACCTCAATGGTGACATTCTCTCGAAATGACCGTCTCCTTTCCCAAGGGTTGTCTCCAACCCATTTCATCCTTGAGTCATAACCAGATGACTTCCTCACGCAGCTGCCATTCTGATTTTCGTTAAGACCTTCACATTCAATAACCACCTTGACATACTACACTCATACCAGAGTGAAAATCAAACTTTATTGAAGCAGTTTCCAACTATACGATCTCGGTTATCTCCCAACCTTAGGAGACACGTACTAACTCAAAGGCAGCTTATGACCTCAACTTCTCATTGACTAATTCATTCCAGCTCAACCCGCTTCTGTATCAGCATTCCAAAACATCAACCCCGAGCCCAAAGAATTTCCAAAATTCTTTAATAGTTCACCCTCGATATTGGTAGGGCCTTCCTCCCAAGGACGTGCCAACACGCTTTCCGGGTTGTTGGTTAATTCCGACTAGGCTATGACGCAACTTCGATCTATCCTCAAACCTCAAACATGCTGCCAATAAGATCTTTACCCCATCAGGTAAATCATACACATCAATACCTAATTTCCAACATCAAATCTCCTTAGAACTCTATCATTGTGAGGCAAACGCTATGATTAAACGGGAGTACATCCAAACATTCCCGAGACTCATTGACCTCAGAAGAACAAGTCGACACCTAAAATCAAAATGGTGATACCGAAAATGCAGATCTGTCGTCCAATATTTCATTTCAGAAGCATTGTCGAATTAAAGTTGACACTTAACATTGCACTAAATTTCCAATCTTACATCTCTAATATATGAACCACAATATATCCTTTATTCCTGAAGACCCAATAATGGCACACCACCAATACATAACATGTTGTGTAACAATACTCCATCAGTTCCAATCCAACCATAAGCAGGCAACCATACAAGGCTTTAACCCAAAGATTACCGAGAGGGAAATACAACCACTTACATAACGGAAATAATAACATGAATTTACTGTCTTTGTTATTCATACGCGAACGAACTTCATGAGGCTCAATTCCCCAAAATTCAAACATGTCCACAATTTAGATCATTCTTCGTTTTCGATTCCCAAGGGCGACTCTAGTCCCTTATCACAATTCATTTCTCAAGCGGGTTTAAATCTATAACTCTTAATGAGTTCGAGGTTTTTCAAACTAATATTTCAAATTTGGAATTTTATAAGACTTTCAAACACGAGATTTTTATAACGAATTAACAATTAATCATACGTGCAAAATACACTACAGTTTACTGGATAACTCTGCAAAGTGGTCACAATGCCACACATATAAAATCCTTTCGAAAACCATTTGATTATTATTCAAGATCATATTGACAACGAAGAAAAATATTTAACAAAACTTTCAAAAGAACCACTATGGTCCCAACATGCATCTACATGCATCATGTGCGAAGAAAACTTTATGTACTAAAATAGTGTGTAACATAGCATTTGTACAAAACTCTAGAACAGGAAATTTACTCGATCAAGTCCCAAAATTTCTCGTTTAACCATAAATTGGCATGAAAGAAAACTAGCCAATAAGACCCGCATGCCTGGGTTCAATTCTCATAACTTAATAAGACAAAATGTGCATGTGATTAGTTGAACGTCAAATACTTTAGATCGACTACAAACTTTAAATCGTACGAACAAGACACTCTTTGTTCCAAAAACAGTGACTACAATGCCATGCATACCAATAAACCACTACAATGCATTGCGTGAAACAATAACAGTAACATCAACAACAAAAGAAGGCACAAAGCAAAAATTCAGCACGAACCGTCATAGATCTTTCACATGCTTACTCACACAAAAGTGTAAATCAATTCAAATACCAAATAGTGTACAATGAAATATACTTGCGTAAAACTCAAAAGTATAATCATGCAACATCCAAACTCTCAAGATGTCTCTTACGGTTGCGAAAAGAAATATGCAAAACTCGCAGGAGACAAAAATGTCAAACAAAAACCCGTAAGTTAACGCACACAATAACTCAGTATACGCGTTTCAAAGTTCATCTGAGCGACGCAAAATGCCGTAAAATAAAACTCCATAAAACTCAATGAAACTGAATGACACAAAAAACCAATTGGTGCCAAAATCTTCATTCCCAAAAATCAAAAAGCGTAAGACAAATTTATGACTAAAATATCATAATCCCAAGAATTTCCCTTTTATCTCAATGTGGTATAAAGTGACATTTTTCAACAAAACTAACAAAACTCGCATGGAATAAAATACCAACAAAACTCAAACACCAAAATAGTGGGGATAACTTTTTCCTTTAAAACCTTAACATATGTGGAGGAGATCCAATATCAATGTCATAAATCGCAGTTACTTGCCCGAGACCCTAAACAAGGTTAAATCGTAGATACTTACAACATCCGAAAATAGCGTCCGACAAAACAGGGATAAAGAAAATCTCAACAAAGTTTGCAACCATGTTCAATAAAACAATTTTATGCATATTCAAATTCATGGTTTAAAATCTCGCGCGTATTAAACGCCTTTCCACGGATCCAAAATACGACCACATGAAAATTTGGGAAAATATGAAACACTTTATGCAAATTAATTTAAGAAAAAGTTTCGTGCATGAATTTTGGTTGAGACTCAAAATCTTAGGACCGGGCTCACCAAGCCCAACGATCTCGCTACCGTCATCCGGATGCTCCACATCTTAAGGTAACGATAGGCAACTAAACCGGTTAACCTCACGGTTTCTCCTTGAAATAAAGTCGATCCAATAGGCTTATGGTTCTAATTCAACCAATGATTCGGACCTGAAACGGTCAACTTAATGTATTCATCGTGCTTAATCGTCACTCCAAGTGACAATGCTATAAACATCAACTTCTTCTAGCTAATACTCCTCAGAAGCTAATCCACTACCCCATCGGTGCTCACAAAAAGGCGATTCAAGCACGCACATGTGACATGTAAGTTCACCATGACACTGGCCAGGTGTAATTATGAACGTATCGCACATGATTATCCTTGCTACCCTCGTCATGATTCCCGATTTTAACGACTCTATTAACCTCAAAGTATCTTATTCTCAAGGTGTCTAATTGTGCAATCTCAATTTCACTTACTTATAAGAACGCTAGTTTGAGTCTAGGCATCCAAAATCAACACCTAATTCTCTCAAACTTAAGCTCTGATACCAACTTGTAACACCCCCAAATTTGGTAAGAAAAACTGATTAAAATTTCGATATAATATCAACATAAAGAACAAAACTTCCTCCTACAATTCAAAATCCAGCATACCTCAAGTTACAATTCTATAACTATCCTCAACAAATATAAACTCTAATAATACACAAGGACTAACCGAAATCGGGTGTTACTTAACTCCAAACACAAATTGCTCTTCCCAAAACAAATGCGGAAGACTTCAACAAGCTAAACGCTCCCCGAGCACGCAACTAGCACTCCTCTCTTCATAGTGTCACTAGGACTATTCCCAACCGGAACCTGTTGCACATGCCGAAAAATAAAAAGGTTAGGCTAACGCCTACTAAGTTCAAGAGTTTTCAACATGAAGAAGTATATCGTTCAATAGAGGGAATGCAATTTAAATCATAATCTTTCAAAATGATATGCCTCAAATATGAAAACGACTCGTTTTCCAATAATATACATTTTAGGCGAATGAAACACCAATATAAACATTTTCGAATCAATCTACTTTAAGGACGAAGATTCTAATATAAAACGTTCTTTCGTAAATTAAATTCAACCCAAAACTTACTCAAAATGAGAATATAAATCGAACTCCCAATTTATGAATCGCGGATAAAACTTTATATCCTGAAACACCCAAAACATGGGTGGGGCGTAATACTCAACCCATAAACCAAGAATAAAATCCATATAAACAAAACGTCACCGAAAACATGGGTAATAAAACTCAATACCCAAAACAACACCTTTCGGTGACAGGGGAGATCCGAATTCCATGGAAAGTGGCGGGCACTCAAAGTTAAGCCACTTATCAATGTAAGAAACAAACCACAGTGTCCTTATCAACAACAGAAGCTGAGTATATTGCTGCTGCAAGTTGCTGCTCTCAGGTTATATGGATTCAGAATCAGATGCTGGACTATGGGGTAACCTTTCTACACACTCCAATCTTCATTGACAATAGCAGTGCTATAAGCATTGTTAACAATCCAGTCAAGCACTCCAAAACAAAGCACATTGAGATCAGGTATCACTTTATCAGAGATTGTAATGAAAAGAAGCTAATTCAAGTTGCTAAAGTTCATACTGACAACCAGTTTGCTGATCTATTCACTAAAGCTTTTGATGTGGGTAGATTCACATTCTTGGTCACAAGTGTAGGCATGATCAACTCTGAATGAGTTCATGTTTTAAAAAGTGGTTTCATACCTGTTATTGGTTTATCCTTTGGTGCTACTAACATCTTTCTCAGGAAGTTATTACCTTGCTCAGAGTACCTTAAGCTTCAAAAAGTGTAAGTATGGTTAATGCTGCCAGTGCAGTTTTAATACTGCCAGTGCACAGTTAATACTGCTAGTTAGTAAATACTGCTAGTGATTAATACTGCTCTCAGTTAATACTGCTAGTTAAGATAATACTGCTAGTGGTTAATACTGCTCTCAGTTAATACTGCTAGTTAAGTTAATACTGCTCTCAGTTAATACTGCTAGTTAAGTTAATACTGCTAGTGGTTAATACTGCTAGTTAGTTAATACTGCTAGGAGTTAATACTGCTTATGTCCCGAATCGTATAAATACCCTTTTTGCCCGTCCAAAAGTTCATAACGACTCTTTGCTTTCTATTCATCTGCTCTCTAACCATTTTCTCTCAAGCACCAAGTGTTGCAGTCCAGCATACTCAAGCACAATGGCATCCATGGCATTCATTGATGAGCACAACGAGATTGCGATGCTACAGAAGCCGAAACAAGCTGTTGGATTCCACCAGATTGTGGATTTTCTCAAGTACAGCCACATTGCCCATGCTCTCACTGTGTCACCAACAATATACATAGAGCATCAAAGACAGTTCTGGGCGAATGCCACCGTAGTGACAGAGAATGGTGCGCAGATAATCAAGACAAGGGTATGTGACAAACCCTTGTCAGTTTCTGAAGAGGTGATACGCATTTGTCTACGTCTAGACGATGCTGAAGGTATTACTTCTATTCCTAATGAGGACTTGTTCTCAAACCTTTCAAGAATGGGGTATGGAGGCCAATTGGGTGGTTTCAAGTTCTCAAAAGCAAAATTTTATACCCAATGGCGTTTTCTTGTTCATACCCTGATGCACTGCATTTCCAAAAAGACTACTGGATGGAATGAGTTTAGAAGTACCATTGCATATGCTTTGGTCTGCTTAGCCACTGCCAGAAAGTACAATTTTTCAAGAATGATTTTCAGTGATCTTGTATCAAACTTGGGAAGCAAAAAGAGTTTTTATATGTACCCCAGGTTTGTACAGGAAGTTATAACCCATGAATTGACGGATATGCCTCACTTTGATGAGGTATATGTACCAAAAATTCCCAAAGGTAAGGTCTTTTCAAACATGAAAAGATCTCCATTGGACTCGGAAGGAGTTCACACCCCATTGTTCTCTACAATGATGGTGGTGTCCCACAATGAAGAAGGTATGGCAGCAGGGTCAAGGCCCTCATTAGACCATCCCACTGCTAGCCAATCCCAACCTTCACCCTCAATATCAATCCCTCAGTCTCTTGTTCAAAAGCCAACTTCTCCAATAACCCAAACTTACATAAGGAAAAAGGTAAAGAAGGCTCCTTCCCTTCTTGTACCTTCACCCACTGAGCCTTTAAGCCCTCTAATGGAGAATTCTCCATTAGAGAATATCTACAGGGAAACCACAAGGGTGACTCCCAACCCCATGGAGGTGCTCAATGAGGAGATGTTTGAGCATATGGGTGTTAAGGCTGTCATTACTCCTGCTAGCACAGAGGAGGTCAGTGGTAACATAAATAAGACCTTCCCCATAGCAACTTTGGGTGAGCAATCATCCAAAGGTCCCAGGTGCCAAGAAACCACGGGGGTAGCAGGTGCTTCTGCTAGGCAGAAGACCTCTACTACAAAAAGATCCCATGATCCTTCAAAAGAGGGTAACACTTCTGGAGAAGGTGAGGACAGATATAACTACTATGAATTGATGGAAACAATGGGAAACATAAACATGGATGTAATCAAACAGGGACAAGATATAGAAGAGCTGAAACTGATAGTTCTGTCTCAACAAGAACAGATTGTCAACTTGAAGCAAATGGTGAAGAAATTGATTCTGCAAAAGAAGAAGAAACAGTTTGTGCTAAGAAGGAGGAAACCAGTGACTGATGCCCCCAAAAAGGGGGAGTCAGAAGCTGATGTCAACATGGAAGATGTCAAAGAAAAGGGGGAGCAAGAGAAAGTTGATTTTGAGGGGGAGCAACAAGTAGTGGAAATTGAATTTGTACAAGAAGCAGAAAAAGAGAAAGCAACGTTAACAGAACAAGAAGCAGTAACAGTCAATGCTGCTGAAACAAGCAAAGCAGCAGAAACTGTTAATAGTGCTGAACTGAAAGAAGCAGCATAAATAGTGCAAGAAGTTCTGACAGATCTTGAGATTGCAGAAACCTTAATCAAAGCCAAGCATGATACTCCCAAAGTCATCTCAAAGGCCAAAGGAGTTGTCATCAAAGAACAAGGTGAAGTGATCAAGAAAGATAGTGTAGAGAAGAAGGTGAGCAAAGACAAAGGCAAAGCTAAAATGGTGGAATCTGATAAACCAATCAAAAAGCAAAGGTTGGTTGAGTCAGATGAAGCTTTGGCTAAGAAGATGCAGGCTGATATTGAAAAAGAAGAAAGAGTTCAGGTTGAAAAGGACAGAGAGATGGCTAAGGCTCTAGCTGCTGAACTGAATGAAGCTTATCAACAAATCCTGGCAACTGAAATTGCACAGAAGAAAGCTGCAACTCTGAAGAAATCAGTGGTGGTAAAAACAGCTGCAAAGAAGAGACAACCCTCAAAGACATTCCTTGGTACTCAAGAGAGAAACAAGATGATTACATTTCTCAAGGGTGTTGTAGGAGTCAGAAAGGAGATGCTCTCAAAGATGTCTTTTGAGAAGATTAAAGAGCTATATGATTCAGAGATGCTAAAGCTTCAAGGGAATGAAACTGCAAGGGTGGAGATGGAGAAGAGAATGAAAGAAAGCAATGATTTTATGATAGAAAAACCTTTTCCAGATGAGCAAGAAACACCACCAAAGAAAGAAGCCACTCTTGGTGAAAGTCTAAGGACTTTAAAAATAACCAAGATGATGGCAAGAAGAAAGTTAACCAAGAAGCCTAGAATAGCTGAAGGAGAAGCTGAGAAGGTTGCTGAAGAAGAAGGGGCACATAAGTCATCTGAAAAGAATGAACCAGCAAGAACTGTTGATGTAAATATATACATGGTAGTGATGGACAAAGTGCCTGAACCAATTTCAGCAGAACCTGTTGGTGTGAAGCCTCCTGAGGTTATTCTATAGGACACGATGAAGGTTGATGGGAAGGAATACATAAGGCTCAAGAGGAAAGATGAGAAGTATGAGGTGTTCAATACTTGGGCAAAGATTGTCAGAACATGCTCCAGGTCAGATCTTGAAGAAATGTTTGAGATAGGAATGAAGTTGTATGCAGATCAACTGAAAGCTCTAGAGATTTCAATTACAAAATTAGTGATGGAGTATCTGTGTATGATGTTCAAACCTGAAGAAGTGGATCATGTCATCAGAAATGTGTTCAAAACTGTCAACAATTGGACTCTATATGAAACTAGTGGAGTATATGCATTAACCATGGACTTAAATCACATAGAGTACTTCCTAGTGGATAGAGTGTACAATCACAGCAGACTAAAGCTTCATGCAATGTTGAAGAAGAAGCTAGGATGTGTTCCAGATTCAGAGATGGCTAAGTATTTGATTCAAAGAACAATCAATCAGAGTTTGGGGTTGGATGCAAATACAGGTGTATGAGCCATGAAGTTTTGGGAGCATCTAAGAAGACCATTTGAAGAACTTGACTTCTCTTCCTAAAAGTCAAGTTAGGGGGAGATTGTTGGGAAATTCAGAAGTATACAAGTAAAGTTAATGCTGCTAGAAGAACTTGATTAATACTTCTGAGATTAATGCTGCTGAGTGAAGTTAATACTGCTGATCAAGATTAGTACTGCTAAGTCAAGATTAATACTGCTAGAGGAGATTACTACTGC
Source organism: Arctium minus (assembly GCA_954870635.1). Lineage (NCBI taxonomy): Eukaryota > Viridiplantae > Streptophyta > Magnoliopsida > Asterales > Asteraceae > Arctium > Arctium minus. Next base: position 54,585,513 of record OX941095.1, on the reverse strand, counting down.
TAAGCAATTTTAGTACTGCTAGTAGTTAGTACTGCTGAACATTAATACTGCTCAAAGTATTAATACTGCTGAAGACTTAGTGCTGCTTATGAGATTATCAAGATTCGTGCAGATCAAGTTTGAAGATTATGGAAAGCTTGGAGATAAAGATGGAAGATTGTTTTGAAGATCTTTTATTATTTGTAATTATCTTTTATCTTCAGTATATATAGAATAGTTTGTAATTGATAGAGGATAACTTAGAGAATTCTGAATTTTTGTGTTTAGATAGAGAGAATCAACCTCAAGGTTTGAAATCCTAATTCTAGAGAAGTAGAATTCGTATTGGTGAGCCTGTTCATCAATATTGAGGTTGAATGTTGAATCTTGTAGCTTTACAATCATTCAATAAAGTTTACAAGTTGTTCTTCTGATTCACTGTTTTCATAGATTATTGAATATTAAAGTGTTATTCCACAAACTCCTTTAATATTGTTTCTGAGTGTTTATTCTTGTTTAGAATTAAAATCCTGACAGTTCTCGAGTTTCACATAGAGCCATGGATCCCCGTATACGGCTCCCTACTGAGCAACCACCATAAGATACCCAAATGACCCTAGTGTCTATTCAACCTCTAGATAAGTGTCACCACAAAAGCCACAAGTCCCCGTATCTGGCTCACCATGGGAACCACCACAAGACTTAGCTCCGTATATGGCTCTACAGAGCACCACCACAAGCTTACATAAAAACATGACTTAGGGACCACTCACTAGACTTCAAACGTAGACACCAAATTCCATGATGAATAACCAGACTGGATTACAAACGGGCTTCGAGTTCAACCACCCGCGATCTATATCTCGAGCCCTTCACTAAAGGTTACACGATTATCGAGTTCAACCACCCACGATCTATACCTCGAGCTCCCGCTAGCCTTAAATAATATCCAGTCCCAAAACAGGGATAAAGTCCCCAACTAAACTAACTGACTGCCTGACTCATTTGTCTATGAATCCAATGCATTACAGTCTAAAACGTTACATGACTCAAACGAATGAACTAACGCATTCAAAACATGTAACTCTCAAATAATATGCAACTAAGTACACTATACGTCCAAAGCTCCTTAACGAGCTACCAAAACTGAATAAACGTTCCAAAGACTCATCAGAGTATAAACCAAGCTCCAAAAGGCATAATGAACGTTTGGCTAAAATACGTGAGCCAATAAGGTTACATAAACCAAAAATATATCTTTTCCCAAAAATCTTTGTCTCTCAAATCACAATTGGCCTTCGGCCCAAAACTAAAAATTTTACAATTTCTAAAATGTTCGCAAAGTCGGGAACTACCAAACTCAAAGGACTCACACGTTCATACTTTCAAAACGTCCCATTACATGAATGATGCATATTTCCAACAAACACTAAAAGTGTATTTTGACCCAAATAATCTTCATTTATGAATAAATCATTAAAACACCTTCATTCATGACTTATTTATCAAAATGCCCAGAATTCCAAGACGCAGGTGTTTTATAAAGCTAAACACTTCAAATAATCAAAAGTTACCAAATAACTCAACAGTTGATAATTTCATGTAAAACACATAAACACTTTAAAATGGACATTTTTGGCATGTACAACGTTTTCACAAATCAACTTCAACCCACCTTGCTAGATTTAAGCTCAATCTAGATTTTCCCCCAACTTGAGCTCCTTTGAAGAAACTTGGATCTTCAAGCTAAAACATCCAAAATTTAGATCCACAAGTTTTCACCCATAAATAATCATATTCAACCATTTAGAATAGTTCCTCAAACATTTTATATCAAAATCTCCATTTTGGCCAAAACCCTAATTTTGACCTAATTTCTCCAAAATCACCCAAACCGAAATTTGAGAAACATAAATACTAGGAAATCATCAAATGAACATTTATAACCCATATAAATGTTTAGGGAAGAGGAGGATGAACTCACCAAATAGGTTTTGATAAAAACCCTAGAAATGTACAAAGAATCCCTTAGAAAGAAGGTGAGATGGAAGAATCTTAGGCTTGGTCCCCAAACGTAGTTTCGATGGTGAAGAATTCTTGGAAATCCCATTACTAGAAGCTTTCAATGAAGAAAATCGGTATTGCATGTTTAGGGTTTGTTTCTAGAGAAAAATGGGAAATGTAGATGAAAAAATAAATGGGGAATGGCCATGCATCGTAGCTTTAAGGGCCCTGGTACCCGCAGGCGACCTTGACACGACGATTATGCCACTGGCACAATCGCCAGGCATAATCACCTGTGTTGTACCGAGATGGGAAGGGTCCCACGACCTTGCCCTGTGATTGTGCCCGAGGGCACTCTCGCCGGGCATAGTCGCCCAAAACGTACCGAGGCTTTTTACTCCTCTGCGACAATGGCCTTAACGATAGTGACAGTGTCACAGTCGCCGAGCACTGTCGCCCCGACGGTACCGAACTCTCAAAAATTCCAACCTTTAAACCGTGAGGCTTGCGATGTCCAAAATAACGAAGGTAGGTCATTGGGGTATGATTCTGAAGAATGTAGAACTTAGGTTCATAGTATAAATCGATGCTCACCGAAAATGCGGGTGTTACACTAAGAAACTTAGAGATTCCTTGAAGATGATGGTGAGAAAATGAGTTCTTGATCCCTAGGTTCCAATCTTTAATGATACAATCAAAGTTGAAGAGATGAGGTAGATAGAACCTCTAATGCACTCTAGGTTGACATAAAAAAGAGAAATCAAGATGAGAGAGTTTGAGGTGAGTTAGAAGGAGAGTTATGGCAAAAACCCTCTCAAAAAAGGACCTTACAGCCCTCTAGCATATGCGGGCGATAGTGACCAGGTGATAGTGACATTGTTACAATCACCGGTCATAATCGCGGGACACGTACCGCAGCCTTCCTCCCTCTCGTGATTGAGCCCATGCGATAGTGACCATGTCACAGTCGCAGGACTCTCTTGCATGGTACGTATCGCAAGGGTTCCTCCTTTCGCGATAGTGCCCCTAGCGATAGTGACATTGCCATAGTCACCCCACTGGTATCGAGGCCCAAAAACCCGAATTTCTCACCCAAAAAACTTCCGACGACCAATGGTATTAATGGTAAACCGTCAAGATACAAAACCAACAAAAGTAATTCATAATCCGATTCATGAAACAACTTTTGCTTATCAGAATTTGCAGGTGTTACAATCGTCCCGACCTTAAAATGATTTCGTTCTCGAAATCTCTTTCTCACCTTAGGCAATTCATATCACTCTCAGTACTTAATGGGTTTCCTCGATCCCCAAGAAGGTAACAACTAATTGTAGACCTCAATGATGTCATTCTCACAAAACGACCATCTCCCTTTCAAAGGGATTGTCTCTAATCCATTTCATCCTTGAGCTATAACTCGATGACTTCCTGACACAACTACCATACTGACTTCCATTAAGACTTCCACATCCAATACCCACATTGACATGTTACACTCATACTAGAGTGAAAATCGAACTTTACTCGAGCAATTTTCAACTATACGATCTCGATCGTCTCCCAACCTTAGGGGCCACATACTACCTCAAGGGAAACTTGTGACCTCAACTCCTCATTGACTGATTCAATCTAGCTCCACACGATTCTCAATTCATATTCCAATGACCAACACCAATCCAAAGAATTCCCAAAATTCCTTAATAATTCACCCTTGATATTGGTAAATCCTTCCTTCCAAAGACGTACCAATACGCTTTCCGGGGGTCGGTTAATTTAAGTTAGGCTATTGCATAACTCTGAACCTTTCTTAAGTCTCAAACATTTAGTCGACAAGATCCTACTCATCAATACTTAGTTACCAACATCAAATCTCCTTAGATTTCTATCATTTTGAGGCAAACACTTTTTACGTTCAAACGGGAGTACTTCCAAAGATTCCAAAGATTCATTGACCTCAAAAGAACATGTCGACGCCTAAAACCAAATGTAAACTTATTTTGGATGGTTGGACGATTGTTTGGATGCAGTGAGAAGTTGAATGTGTCTTCAGGTGTGATTCAACGTGGTTGGTGGATACTTCAAATGATGGACGGTGGAGGTTTCCTACTATTAGTTATGTTCAAGTGTGGGGTGTTGATGTGGCGGGAGCATATGAACATTTGGTTAACATCGTTGGGTCATAGACAATTGGATTCGGGAAAGAAACTACTAATTGTGTTAGACGTAAGTCATATTGGGGAAATAATCTAGAATCACATGTTATCAAATGAAGGAACTCTTGACTGTGAGTTTAAGGGGATATTCAAGGTTGACATTGTGCTAAGTTGGCAAGTTGAGTGGCTAAATTTCTTTTTGTAAAGAATTCTTGTATTGTGGTTGGTATTGTGGTGTGGGATGGTAAAGAGGTTTGTTTGGGTTATTGCGGATGGTGGTACAGAGAGTACAGTCGATCAGAGAGTTTGCAAGTTTACGTTACGAAATGATATGACGTAAGAAAGTGGTGGTAAATCATTGAACTAGTTTCGGAAGTGGCATTCAAGTTTGACCTACCAGAGGAATTGCGAGCTATCCATAACATGTTTCATGTTTCCAACTTGAGAAAGTGCCTAGCGTAAAGTGATATGACGGTGTCATTGTAAGATGTATAAGTGGATGAAAGGTAAAATTACATCGAAGAACCCGAGGCGATAGTTGATCACAAGATTAAGAAACTGAGAAGCAAAGAGAGTTGTATAGTAAAGGTTTATTGGCGTTTCCAGAAGGGACAGGAAGCCACTTGGGAAGTAGAATCAGAGATGAGGTCTAAGTACCCGCATCTGTTTAGCGAAGGAATTCCGGGGACGGAATTCTGTTAAGTGGGGAGGAGTTGTAATAACTATAAATCACCTTTGTAAAATTTGGTTAATTGGTGGTCTAATTGAAAAAAAAAATGGAAGAGCTAGGGATCTTTTTGGTAATAAGTGGGAACTTGGAATTTAGGGTAGTAAACCCTACCAATCTCTATTTTCACCTAATGTTAGAAAACGGCTGTAAGAGAGAAATAGAAGGAGGAATAGAGGAGACTTGAAAGTTCCAATTCTTGAGAAGTGAAGAAAGAGGCAAGCTTTGGGGATTTCCTTCTCAAGAGGTAATAACACCTTATCCTTTATATTTGAGCCTATAACTAGTAACCATTGATTGATTCTAGATTATGTTGTGATCTGAGAATTTGAATGGGTGATTAAGGTGTTGAATCTAATGTCTAAAGTGGGTTAAGAGTATTGTTCGATTAAGAGATTTAAATGTAAACTTTTGGGTTTTGTCGATTAAGGAAGAAATCTATGTTGGCTTTGAAATCTGTGAGTTGCAGTAGAAATTGGGTGGGAGGACGTCGGTCGGAGTGGCCATCGGGACTTATCCCCTGAGTGCCACTCATCCTATCGGTCGACCCTACTCGGAAGTCCTCAACCCGGCGCGAGCTGGGAGCAGCTTACCCGGGGCACCCGGGGGTCCTCAGCCCGGTATATTCCCGGGAGTCATCTAACCGGGGGGAGCCGGGGGTAAGTGACCCGGAACCGGGAGTTGTGGCAGACCTGGTAGGCCCGGGCCCGGCCAACCCGGGAGTGCATTTAAGTTGGGCCGAAGCCCAATCCGTGGAGGGGGAAAGTTGTCAAATGCTTTGGGCTTTGTGGGGTTTTATTATTCGGGATTTTTGGTCAGTGTAATGTCAAACGGGTAACCAGGATGTAATGAAATAGAATTAGATCTTAACCTTGCATGTTAAACCAAACTTGTAGGTGTCTATTCTCTCTGAAGCATAGTCCAGTATGTGTGTGTGCCAAATTCTCGTCAAGAGGTGAGTTTTGTGATGATTTTCACCATGTTTTCTTTAGACGAGGCATGCTATTTTGGATCTATGAAATATCGCGTGTACTAAAATTATTGTACTTATATTCCCTCTGATTGATTGTGATATATGAAATATGATTACATTGTGTGGAATGTGCACCATGGCTTATTGGAAAACCGTCGGGGTGGTTTAACCATGTGCCCTGAATTCGTTTCCTGTGCACACGGTGACAACACCTACTGGGGGCCATGGGGAACTACTAGGGGGACCAAGTATGAACATCATGAGAAGGTGATGAGAGACGTGATACAGTGTTGGTACCGTATGTGATGTCGACTCTTTAAAATTCTTTCGTATAGTTGAAATGCGTTCGTTTGATGAACTAAAGTTTATTAAGTGTTTAAACTATTTCGAGAGGGAATTTGAAAATGTAATCCCAATCAATCAAGCTATCAAACTAAACAATCTTTACTCAAAATTATAGATGTAACAGTAAAAGTCTAGAGAGAGAGTAGAGAGAAACGTAATATTCATATATCTGACAATGTTGAGTACAATTCTTCTAGTTACAAGATTAACAAAGCTACAAGCTATTTATACCAAGATATAAAACCACATACTTAAACAAGATAATCTCATATTGACTTATCTAGATTTTGACTTTGTTAACTTTGCTAGGCTTGACTTTACACTAAATCTTGGATACAATTTTATACACTAACATTCTCCCCCTTTGTATTCAAGATTTAAAAAAAAATTGACACTAGTCTTCAGCGCTTGATTCTTCAACTTTTGTCTTTGACATTGAATCTTCAGTCTTTTAGTCTTTGAAGAATCTTGAAAAGTCTTTTACGATTAGCATCTTTGAATAGTCAACAATTCTTGTAGATGAACCATTTGAAGTCTTGAAACAATACTTTGAAAACTTCTTTAATCTTCTTTGAAAAACTTCATCCTTGAAACTTTTGAAACTTCGAGAAACTTGAGGAATCTTTGAACTTTGTATCTTCATCTCTTTGATCTCTTGACCATCTTCGGAAAAACAAATTTTCTCGAATCATCTTAATTTGTCTTTGAATCATCTTTGTTTCTTCAGAATCTCTCCGCAAGTCTTTTTGACTTTGACATCTTCTTTGATGACTTTGAAATTGATCTTTGTAGATGTCTCCCCCTTTTTGATGATTGTGAGCACCATAATCATCAAAACATCTTCAATTTCAACATTCTATTTGATCATCCCCCTTTGTATTCAACGTAACAATCTCCTCCTTTATGATAATTTGATAGTTTCCATCCTTTGATCTGAGTATCTGAATCATGAACTGTATATACCCAAATCTTTTCAAATTCAGATATAATGAACTTGGTAACCCTGATTCAAGAAATGAAACAGTTGATATGCCTGTAAGTAGCACGGAGTTACTGTGTACAACGAATGTATAATTTAAGGAGCTGGTTTGATGATGACTCCCCAGGACTTCCATTCAATCATTGAAAAACACAAGGTTTATCTATGAATGTTTTGACAGAAAAACAAATTTTTTGTGTGCTCGTGCTTGTGTATGAAAGAATTTAGCACAATGATTGTGTTTCATAAGGCTCAAATTATGTAAATTGTTGAGACAACAACAAGTATTACACGGACTCAATGTGCATGAACGAGGTGCGAAGGTGGGGCAACTTTCCTTCTTTTTCAATATCTAAATCTTCCGATTGAAGATCAGATAGCAAATGTGTTGCGTCCCTAAAGAAAATAAAACATTTATTTGTTAACAAAGAAACGAGTGGCTGGTGGGGTTATAGCAAGAGTTGGCATGGGCTCACTGCCTTTTTCAATGATGGTCACCAAAGAATGTGAACCAATCAGAAGATGTGGCTGCCCGGCTCAGAAAGTAGTTAATGCAGAGTTTTGATATTCTTTTAACTCTGTTCTCACACCCTCTTTCTTTTTAACATTTAGCTCACTTCTAACCAAACTCTCATTTACATTTTACCGCTCCACACTATGAGAAAAACTCAATCGGATGAGTTATCTCCCCCACTCTTTGATTTATGACCCCTCACCCCTCAATCACTCAAGGATTACTTCCTGGGTAGGAAACACTGGTTAACGTGAATCCATGGAAGTTCTGTTTAAGCTCACACATGAATCCCATGTAAATATATCCTAAAAAGAATGGTTGCTCAACAATTTAACTTTAGTAGTTAAGCTCAAAATGTATGATGACATTGTCAAAATGTATGCTCATGAAAAATATGAATGAAATTTGAGCATTTGAACTTTGAAGATCTCTCAAAACAAAGTTATTGAATGAATGAAATGAAATCAAGAGAATTGTTTTGAGAATCTGACAATGTATCAATCAGATCAAATAAAATTGGTTAGGGTATCAAAAAAATTGATAGTTTGTTTATATGAACGAATATAAACAATTATAGCAATGTAAGCACAAATATTGAAATGATGAATGATACTCAACAGCATTTGAAAGCAAACGGGAGTATTACCATCGAAAAATTGGTTCGTTTAGAGACATGGTAATAACAAATTCAAATGAAGTACTGAACCGATGTGTGTGAATAATTTACAGTATATAGACAAGATAATACGCAAGTATTAATCTTTGGAAACACACGGTCAGTTAAACATGAAAGCTCAAAATTGAAAAACATTTAAAAGCTCACTTCTGAATTCATGAAATCTTTTGAGAATAGAGAAGTGGTTTGAACATTTAAGAAAACGTTTTTCATGCTTGAAAGTTGTTCTTCTTTCAAACAATCATAGATCTAGATCAGATGATACTTAACTTTTAGGCTCCCTCTCAAATCATGATAAAATGATTTAGGTCTATTAAGCTCCCCCCTGGATATTTACAAAATATCCATATCTTTAAACATTAAAGAACGGGTCCTGATCTGTCATATGATCAGAAGCCACAATCCTTTACATTAAAGTTCGGGTTTTGAACTGTTTTGTTCAAAAACCAATGTTCTTTAAACTTTGAAGAACGAGTCCTAGACTGTTTTGTCTAGAAGAAAAAAGATGAAAAAATAGTGAATAAATGAGGGGATAAAAGATGAAAATCGGGCTTTATGCACCCTGGAACCCGAATGCAAGAGTGCCAAGCGATTGTGCCATATGGCATTTTCGCTGGCACTTTCGCCGAAGATGTGACATGCGATAGTGCCATATGGCACTCTCGTTGTTACTTTCGCCCAAACATCCCAAAACCCAAAATTTGACTTTTTCCGATACGAAACGCTCTCGATTAGCTTGGCATCTAAACAACTTATTATAGCAACGTTAATATATAATCATAGCTTAAATGGAGAGAGAAAAAAGTTATCTAAAACTTACCGAAATTTTCGGGTGTTACAATCTTATAGATCATGAAATTGTATCCCAAGTAACTCCTCCAATAACATCTTAGCGTAACAGCATGTCCAAAAGGAGAAATAGAACATTGTTGGACATAGTTTGCTCTATGATGAGTTGTACCACTCTGCCTAAAAGTTTCTGGAGATATGCCGTAGAAACAACTACCCAAATACTAAATAATGTACCAACCAAAATGACAAAAAAAACCCCTTTCGAATTATGGACAGGGAAGATCCCAAAACTATATTGTTTGATAATATGGGGTTGTGACGCTTATGTTAAGAGAGAAGCTTCGGAGAAGCTTGATTCAAGGTCTGAAAAGTGCATCTTTGTGGGATATCCAAAAAAGACGATTGGATATTATTTCTATAGACTAAAGGAGAACAAAGTCTTTGTTGCACGTCGAGGTGAGCTCTTAAAAAATGATTTTCGAACAAGAACCACAATGAGGTCCACAGTAGATCTTGAAGAAATTCAAGAACCACAGGATGAGATAATGGTTGACACTGACAATCAATAAGATGTTGAGCCTCAACAAGTTGTTGAAGGTAATGACGAGATAAAAGCAACAGAAGATTGGGTAAGAATCATCAAGAGTCTGAGAGGTATGGTTTATCTCATTGGCAGTGATAATACAGTTCATGATGAACTTTTAACCTACCAGGAGGCCGTATCAGGTTTGGAATCTGATAAATGTCAAAATTCATTAGACCACCCGGTCTAACCCTCACTTTTCAAAACATAAACCCATTTTAAGGTTAGGGAACTGTTGGTGTTTCTGTTAAGGGAAGAAGGAATGTTGATCGCTAGAAAGACGAAGGCAGATGACCTAGAGGGTGGATTTAGATGTTGTCGGTGTAGACGTCTCGGATGTCATAGAACTCTTTTATTTTTTTAGTTTATGTTTAACTTATTTCGTTTGCGCTATATTGGGATCCGTTTAAGAGTAAATTTCTATTCTATGCTATTGTTGTCTTTTGAGTCGTTACAAATATAAACACATAAAAATACAATTTATTATCAAATTCTTAGGATGGATATATTTTATAGCCAAAAAAAACCCCATACATCTTGTTATGTTATTATAATCACTACAAAAAGAAAAAGTATATATATATATATATATATATTTATAAAAGATGTTAATAATGTTTAAGTGTCCTAATAGATCGTTTTATAATACTTAAATTTATAGGACCAATCAATAAAACATCCTATCTAAAAGTTTAGTAATATGTTATAGGGCGCTTTTGTACGTCTTAACAAGTTTTTTATATCTTTTTAAAATAAATGGTCATATTAACTGTTTTTACATGACACTTTTATGAACACATTTTTTTATAGGACACTTGTTTTTATAAGATTTTTTTCAAGTAACAATTATATAAAAAGTTAATACGATAATTTATTTTAAAAATGCCTTTAAAAACTTGTTAAGACGTCCAAAAGTGTTCAATGAACTTATTGCAACAGTTTTATATATGACGCTTTAATGATTGGTCTTGTAACAAAAGAGTCGTAGTCTATTAAAACACTTGGATATCTTTAACGTCCTACAAACCTAATTTTATTATAGTGAATTATGATTAAAAAAATCGGTTATTATGATGGCCAAAAAATCCCTAGTTTTGCAATGGATGTTTTGGCATTTTAAGAATTATTGAGACGACAATTAAGACTTGTGTGGTCAATATCCTCCAACAAGATTTAAAATAGTGGTCCATTACTATAATGACTTTTAATTATTGTCACGTAATTTAGATGATCAAATTAATGCAATATAGAGATGTTTAAATAAGAATATTTTTATTATAACATTCATTATTAATATATATATATATATATATATATATTATTTATCGCCAACATTTATATACGTTTACGTGTATATTCATATTATCAATATGATATTCATCGGATAAAGAGTGAGGTTTAGAGTTTCTCCTTAACAAAAGGATTGAGAGCATACAAAGTAAATGATTCGTATATGAATTATTAATAACATGGTTTCACATATCATATTCATATGTGAATAATTGGTAAAAAGGGTAAGTAAACAAGCATGAGTTCATATATGCATCTTCAATTAAATTTATAACCCACAATTTATCAATAATTCATATATGAATCATTTATGGGTCGTTTACCCAACCCTTACTCGAGTAATATAAACACATAAAAATACAATTTATTATCAAATTCTTAGGATGGATATATTTTATAGCCAAAAAACCCCATACATCTTGTTATGTCATATATTAAATTATAATCACTACAAAAAAATTTATATATATATATATATATATATATATAAATAGAGAGAGGATCATGCGAGAAGTTAAACATTTTGCGAGAAGACGAGAAGTGTTTAATCATATATGATTACACGGCTTGTAGGTGTGTTTAATCATGTATGATTAAACGTCTATGTATTGTCAATATAACATGTGTTTAATCATATATGATTAAGCTTGTGTATCATATATGATTAAACACTTCTCGCCTTCTCGCAAAATGTTTACCTTCTCGTTTGAATCTGCCCCTATATATATATATATATATATATATATATATGATGTTAATAATGTCTAAGTGTCCTAATAGATCGTTTTATAATACTTAAATTTATAGAACCAATGAATAAAACATCATATCTAAAAGTTTAGTAATATGTTATAGGGCGCTTTTGCACGTTAACAAGTTTTTTAGATCTTTTTAAAATAAAGGATCATATTAACTGTTTTTACATTACTCTTTTGAGAACACTTTTATGAACACATTTTTTTATAAGAATTTTGTTCAAGTAACAATACTATAAAAAGTTAATACGACAATTTATTTTAAAAATGTCTTTAAACACTTGTTAAGACGTCCAAAAGTGTTCAGTGAACTTATTGCAACATTTTTAGATATGACGCTTTAATGTTTGGTCTTGTAAACTAAAGTCCTATAAAATAGTTTGTTGGAACACTTAGATATCTTTAACGTCCTATAAGCGCTTACCTTATCGGATGAATATGGTAAGGACCAAGAATCTTACTCGGTAAGAGCTAAGGCAAGGGCCGAGAATCGTATCCGGTAAGTAATGGCGAATACTCTTACCACAGTTAGCACTTACCAGAAAATTGTTGTATATTATACTGTTTTGGTGGATTAAAATCTTACCGATAAGTAAGCAATAATGTTGAATTTTACCGGTAAGCGCTTACACGGGTAAAAGTTTGGTAAACGACCCCTTATTCTTAGAGGTGTGGGTTTGAGATGGTCTAATATGATATGTTGCCAAATGACTTCATAAAAGTGGAGGTATTCTGAAAAACCGTTAGACCACCAAAACCAATAGAATTAGACCAAACCAGATCGTTTTTGATGGCTCGATGGTGCACATAGGTTTGTTTGAAAAAATAGTGATGGTCTAATGTGATATGTTGCCAAATAACTTCATAAAAGTAGAGGTACTCTGAAAAACGTTTGACCACCAAAACAAATAGAATTAGACCAAACCAGATTGTTTTTTATGGACCGATGGTGCATACATGTTGGTTTGAAAAAATAGTGACAACGTGCGGTTTGGACCTTTACATTTGAAAGTTAAACTGACCAACCCCCGATATATATATATATATATATATTGTTTTTTATGGACCGATGGTGCATACATGTTGGTTTGAAAAAATAGTGACAACGTGCGGTTTGGACCTTTACATTTGAAAGTTAAACTGACCAACCCCCGATATATATATATATATATATATATATATATATATATATATATATATATATATATATATATGGGGGGGCGTTGGGTTCCGGTGAGAACAACCTCTTTTCATGAGAATGTCTAAATGTAAGAAAGATACAAATTTCACATAATATAATGTAACCTTCTAATACACATTTCCTGGTCATTATAAAGGTTACCACCTTCACAAAATATCAAAAAACGTAACATTTCGTCTTTTCTCACATTCTCATGAAAATGAAAATTTCTCACATGATCCTGAGGGTAGGTTTAAATGAGAATCGTAAATATTTGGGAACTTGAGAACCAACTATTCATGATGAATATCATTAGTAATAGTACAAAGTTATTCATTATGTATAATTATTGAAATAGTTGGTCTCAATGTTCCCAAAATATTTATGGTTATCATTTAATAGAGACGTGAGAACCAATGAATCATGTGTTATTTCACAATTATTTTTTTCATCTAATACTGGTATTTTTAAGGTATTAATTAACATATATTTGTTTCACTATGTAAAACATTCTTTTACGTGTATGTGAAAAAAAAAATGCACGTCACATTGTAAAACTAATATTTGTCAATCAATACCTTAAATTCTAATCTTATATGAAAATAATCATGTGAAACAATAATTTAAGGTAAAAGTTGTCATGGTCCTCACTTGGCTCTCATTTGATTATTCATATATATATATATATATATATATATATATACACGAGAACATTAACCAAATAAGAGAATAAGAAAACAGTCGAATCACATGTGATTTTACACTAAATTCACATGTGATTCACGCGACTTTAGCCATGGCCTGAGGTTGCTGGGCATGTCGCCCATACACCCTTGCGTTGACTATTAGTGTAAAGTCACATGTGATTTGGCCATTTTTGTATTCTTTTATTTAGTTATAACTTTCGTTTGAACCTCCTTTCTCTCTCTCTCTCTCTCTCTCTATATATATATATATATAGTCACAATCAATTGTAAATCTCCCGATTCATACTAACCAATCACTTCATATATTTATGAAAATGATGAGGGTTCAATTATTATAATCAGAATATTTATGGAAGAAGATCAAGGTTCATTCATCAACGCTTTACATTATGAAACAATTGAGATATTTATGAAACCAGATATACTTACTTACGAAGATTGACTACAGTCTGTTCACTATTAAACTTCAAAGACATACTGCCAGAGTGCAATGACTTCACCTGATTTTCATCATAGGATGATGAGAGGGAGGTGATTATGTATGCTCATGCCTTATCCTCTTGATTAGACTGTTTATGCTCGCCCGATGCCCACTCTTTATTGTTGATCTTAGCTTAGCATGCTAGACGCTACTTCATCTCGTATAGTGATAACATTTTATGTTTCTTAACGCTCGCCATGGTTTGTATAAATTAGGAGGTTTACAAATGACTGAAACTATATATATATATATATATATATATATATTCGTTTTTATAGATAATTTAATTTGTCTGTTAATTTAATGATTTACAAAAAAATGTGTTATTATGTTGTTAAAATTTAAAAGTGGACTGAAATAGAACATAAACACAAGTCATTTTATATTCACGACTCCTCAGAGAGGGATTTAGCGTTCTGTGGTTGAAATTAAGCATCAAAAGTCCATGTTGTTTTTATGAGCAATCAAACGCTTTTATTGTACTATTATGTCCTTGTGTGATACGATGTTGAATTTGCTTTGCATGATAGGTTCAAAGTGTTTTGGCATTTATACTTTAGTTCATTCCTTATTTATCATATTAAGTAATATTGTGATTTTTTACACTACCTACATTAGTGTGACGCCTCCTTTGTCAAGTTGTATCAAATTACTTTTGATTGTGCTATAGAACCATATGTCGTACAAATCTTTAATTTTATCAGTTTATAGGTTAAAGCTGAAATCATGTGGATCAGTAAACCTAAACTACATTTTTTTTGTCTGGTCTAACCGGTTATGATCATTTTATGTCAAACCTACGTTTTTTTCCTTTCTTTTTATATATATTGTACTTGCAAAAAAAAAAAAAGAATATTGTAAAGAATCAACTTTCATATGATTTCTATTTTGAGGAACCAACTTTTAAAATTATCATTTTAGGGTATATAACAAACTTTACATTTGTTTATTGATCTGGTTATCCTGATAACCTGCTAAAGATGTCGTGATTCAAATCTACACCAACTAATAAGTCATGTCATATTTAAAATTTAACTAATTAATCTAAAATAATGATGTGGCATCAATAATTATAAATGGCATTGACAACTAAAATTTAATGTTATTTTTTAAAATAAAAAATAACTAAAATATTTATTCATTCAGTCTAAAAAATTATTTATGTATTCTTTCATACATATTTTTAATTAAACAAAAATACTTTTACTCTCAAAGAATTAGTTTTCAAAATACAAACTAAAAAAACAAAAGCCCTACTATGTCTTAGAGCATCTCCAACAGCTCAAATTTTTTTTAAAACGGAGAACCAAAAGTTAAAATTTTCAAAAAAATTACATCTATTTCCAATAGATTCCCGATTTTGGATAATCCAACATTAATTATAATATTAAATTCATTTCTTAAAACATTATTTCTCTCTCTACATATAACATCCCAGACCAATCGTATCAGATATTATCCGCTTTGTCCACACACCCGGACTCACGGTTTTAAAACGCATATGGTAAAGGAGTTATCCAGTCCCTTATAAGACAACTTTCGTTCCCCTCCCCAACCAATGTGGGATCTTACACTACATATTTATTTTCAAAGTTTCCTATTGATCCTCTCACTTGATAATCATTTTTGAGGTAATCTCCATATTTGGAGAAAAAACCCTTCTTTCTCCTACTTTCTTCATTTTGGAGATGGTTGTGGAGAAACTATTCGAGCACAATTTAAACCCAAAATCCTTATTTTCTCTATTTTCTCCAAAATGGAGAAGCTGTTGGAGATGCTCTTATCTAATCAACACCCCACCTTACAAAACAAAAACCGCCACCCTCCATCGTCCATTCCTTCATGACCTCCTCCTTTATCAACTCAAAGAAAAAATAGTAATTAAGTAATAACACAATAACATCAAATGTTTATTTTACTACTTTATGTATTTTAAATTTACTTTTTATATTTATAAATCTTCATCTTTATCTTGTTCGAGACGTGATCTTGAATTGATCACTCTAGACCATCATCGCCAACGAATTTTGATTTGGAAGTTTCTTTTTATTGATTTACGGAATTTAACTAGTAGCATTTCTTTTGCTATGAAGAAGATGAACAATAAAAAAATGTGGTGGATGCTAAAAATAATAACATAAAGAATTAAAGAACTAAATTGATGCCACCTCATTTCCATGTTATATTTTGGTAACAGGTTACCTACCGGATAGATAAACAGAACCTTAAATAAATGAAAAGTTTGATTTAGGGGGTGTTTGGGATTGCTTATTTAAAATAACTTATTCTTATTTTGAAAAGTGCTAATCAACTTATGCGGTATCACGCGGAAGTTTTTCTAAAAAATGTTTGGATTAGCTTACTGTGGTACCAAAACGTAATAAGTTAATAAATTGTTATTTAAAGGTGTTTGGGATTGCTTATACATATAAAATAACCAAAAAAGTCAAAAGCACTTTTCAAATAAGTTGATAAGTTAGAATCAAATGACTTATCAAAAACTCATTTTCAGCGGTTTGACACTGCTATAAACCCTTTTAATTTTTCTCCATCCAAACACTATAAAGTGTTTATCTTTGGTGCCACACCGCAAATAAGCAATCCCAAACACCCCCTAACCTTAAAATAATGATTTCAAAAGTTGGTTTTCCAAAATAAGAACTAGGTGAAATTTGGTTCTGTTTTCATGCATTTTTTCCTTTAAAAGAGGGCATTACAATAAATTTATGATTTTACAATTAATCTTTTAATCAGGATCTAAAGAAGACGATAGAGGGCTGAAAGTTATTTAATATATGACTTCACTTAATCTTTTAAATAGTTTTATTAATTACAAATTTGGAGGATGTAAGACAACACCTATCGAGCATCTAGCTCGGTTACTAGATCCGCCACTGACCACGAGGAATCGATATTGTATTAATGGCAAAAGACAATCTTTTTACGTGCTAACACAATTTATTTGCTCGCAATAATAAAAACTTAATTAAGACAAAAACTGATTGTAGATGGTAAATAGCGACCACCATGAAGATCTAAAAATTGTCGAAAAAGAGTTTGTAGTACCTTTTAAACAGGGTGCACGATGGTGCCAAGCCCCCTCAACTTTACACCAAACGAAATATATTTATATAAAAAGACAATAAATTCGATCAAACTCTCACTCTCTTAATATATATATATATATATATATATATATATATATATTTATATATATATTTTTTTTAAATTTACACCAAATCCTAAGGTACTACAATAAAATAGGGTTTATAGGACATAAAAGATGTCTAAGTATTCTAATTAATAGATTACTTTATTGGACTTAAATTTATAGAACCAAACATTTATGTGTCATATCTAAAAATGTTGTACTAAGTTTATATGACACTTTGGACGTATTAAAAAGCTTTTTAAGACACTTTTGAAACAAAATGTCATATTAACTCTTTTATAAGGCACTATTTGAAAACATTTATTATGAAACAAATGTTCTATAAAAAGTAGGGGTGCTCAAATTTCCGACTAATCCGGCCAACCCAACCCGAAAAAACGCAAAAAAAATAAAAATAAAAACTCAAACCTAGGTAACCCGATACATATTCGATACAAATTTTGCCCAAACCGCATCTATTGGATGGAAATGGGGTTGGCCCAAAAGTAATCCGACCAACCCGTTAACCCGATCAAAACTTGTATGTTTTATTTATTTATTTATTTATTTATTTATTTATGGTTTTAGACTTTTAACGGCTCTTATTTCTATCAATTCTCAATTCTTCATATTTTAGTCGTAATTTAGATCTGTCTACGAGACCATGCCGATTAAAATCGTACGAATCTAACCTTGAAGTATTCAAAAATCTTCATCATCGATATAGTCAAGAGGCAAGAGATACTCTTCTTCTACTTTTCTCTTCTCTTATTAGTCTAATTTTTATATTTCTATTTTGATTTTAGTTTTTTTTAAACAGAATCACTTAGTTAGATTGTAAAATGGTGTATTAAAGTTTTAACCCGACAAACCCAACCCAACCCGCATGGTTTGGGTTGGGTTGGGTTGCACTTTTGATTGGGTTGGGTTGTGTTGAGAATTTTTCAAACCGCAAACATTAGATTGGGTTGTTCAAGTGCCTTCAACCCGGGCCAACCCAACCCGTAAACACCCCTAATAAAAAAAATGTTTATATGACACTTTTTAAAAATATCTTATAAAAAAGGCTAATAGGACACTTTGTTTCAAAAGTATCCTAAAAAACTTGTTAAGATGCCTAAAACCTACTATAAACCTATTACAAGACCTTTAGATATGACAAATAAAAGTTTGGTTCTCTAAAGTTAAGTCCTATAAAGTAGCTTATTAGGACGTGTAAACACTTTTGACATCCTATAAACTCGATGTTGTTGTAATGAGGTGAATTAGTAATTTTGTATTTGGTTTCTTAGGCAAATAATAGAAGTCTAAAAAATCTAATTATTTAAGTTGTAGCTTAACTAATTTAGTTGAATAATTTATATTTAAAAAAATTATGTAAAATGTAATTATAAATAATGTAAACTTATAATTTGTTTGAATTTTAATAGCTATTATCTATCAATAGGCATTTAACAAAAAAAAAAACACATCTATGTAAAGGATATTGCCAATGTCGAAACTATGAATTTTCTTATATTGTTTTTAGCCCCCATTATATCGATTTTCTAGCTTCCCCCTTGCTTTTAAAGCGTCTGCACAACAGATAAAAATCTCTTGTCCTAAATTATAATGTCTCATTCATGTTCACCAATCACATGAATACACGTCATCGGAGAGACAATATAAATTCAATTAAATAGAATAAAAAACATATAAAATCTTATGTGACTTAATTTCATTGGTCGAACAGGAATGAGAAATGGGATTTTAGGAAGGGAGATTTTTATTCCTTCACAACCAATAGGTAAAAGTTAAATTCTTGTATTTTAGGACAGGGACGTGAAGATCTGAGAGTTGATATAAACAATTATCCTTTTTAAACATTTCCATTATAAATGTAAATAAAATTAATTTATTAATTATTTTGATCTTATATCTATATGTATCGTCAACACTTATATGTCAAACTATACGAAACAAATACAATATATGAAAGACCAAAAAATAGTAGTACAAATTCAAACGCCAAAAAGAGCAAAAAAAAATTTTTAACAAACTTATTTTAAATTCTTAGTAAAATATTATAAATTAAATTATAATCAATTTGTAGCTTTCAACCGGTTATAAATATTTTAGTTGTCCAGGGTTTAAGAGAACACGTAGTTGTTACATGTTTTAATTTTCTTTGCCCTTTTAAAAAATACCACAATAAGTTCAGTACAGATACAGACAAGATCCAATGTTTTTGCGTCCACCTTGTCGGCTATAGGTGGCTAACATCACGTGACAATGTCAAGAAATCATATATATAACATTCTAAATATAAAGGCATATAACCCAACATTGCAATCACTCGACTGCCATGAGCTATGGTAGTACCTCACAAAGTCAAATGGTCACCCCTAAATTTAGATTTTGGGAACTGATACATGTTGCACACGTCGAACTCTCACCTGTATGCCATCATGGACTTCTGATGGTTTTTTGGTAACATAATTTTATGTTCGTTAATGTTCATTAATGGATAATAACTCTCCTTAATAAGATTAGGCAATAGGATATGGCAACCTTAGCTAAAAAGAATTCGGCAAACCAACCCCCCCCAAAAAAAAAAAAAAATAATAATAATAATCCTTGCACATATTGTGATAAATTTAAAAAAAACGCTAATTAAGACAAAAGCTAAAGTTGCTAAATAACAATAATAACAAAAAGACCATGATATATATTTTATTCGATAATCCAAGGATTAAATATTAACCTTTTTTAGTAAAGATTATATTCTTTACCTTTCAAATTTAATAATATTTGACTCATGAGTTTAACTTCTTTAATAGTTAAATATTTAAATGTTTTCTAAAAAATTAAAAATAAACCAAATAAACCGATATATTTCATCAGAAGCAAAAATTGGAAAATAAAATATACACACAACCAACCACAAGGCTTGTGGCGTACTGGTTAAGGCCTGTGGGGGATGTGGTGGGATATCCCATCCATCCCAGGTTCGAATCCAGGCGTACGCATCCTGTGGCCACTGGGTTTAATCTCAGGGCTGCATGCTTTCACAGTCGGTTGTTTTGCCAAGGGATTAGTCTGGACCATAAGCCCAGGAGACACCCTTTACAAAAATATATATATATACACACACAACCATTTTCGAATTTTTTTAGAAAATCTTGAAAGTTTAAAGATTTTGAAAAACAAATGGAGGGGTTTAGAATCAAAGAGAAGTAGTTACTAGTGCACAAAAAGATTTTCCATTGAATTTTTTCAAAAATGGGTTGTTGAATTTATTACAAGATATCTATTTTTTTCATTTTTTGCCATGTTTATCTTGGGGACCAAAGACAACAATTTTCGCTTAAGGATTTATCGTTAAAATAGAAATATTTTTTTATAACTTTTTTATTAATCAAGCAAAAAACTATTGCAATAATAATGTTATTTATACGGTTCCTTAACCACTAGGTCTTTGGCCTAGTGGCCAGCTCCCTTCCGTAAAAGCTCCTTCCGGGGGTTCTCATTCAAGGTTCGAATCCTGGGGGAGACAAGTTGTCTTTTCCGGTGCGGCCTTATGGAGCTACGGCTGTAGGGTCTCCAAAAGGGGACCACGGGGCCATGGGTCCCCGCCAATCAACCTTTTTTATTTATTTATACGGTTCTTGAACAAAGTGATGTTTCCATGAATAAAGCCGGCATTTGCCTCCGTATCTAGCATACAAGGTTGAAGCTACTTATTTAAAAAACGTCAATCTATTCAACAATTTATTTATTTATAGAAAACCGTTTTATCGGTCTTCATTTCGAAACCCTCATCTGCAAAATTTTCATCTTGACAAGAAAGAGTGAATCTCGTGGATGAAAAATGGCTAGAAGATCGTGTAGAAGAAATAAAATAAGGTTTGGTAGCAAAAGCTTATATTAAAAAGAATGAATAGATTGATCAACTAATATTTTATCAGAAAAATATCTTAATAGTAGTCATAGACTTCGTAATTGAAGTGACCAAATATATATATATATATATATATATATATATATATATATATATATATATGGGAGCGATCATTTGGAAACCATCCTTATGTAGTAAACTTTGCAAACCCATTTAGACCAATCATATAATTTCTTTTAATTATTGTTTTTTTAAATTACAGGGGCATATTGGTAAATTGATTAGAAACTGTATATATATATATGTGTGGAAGTTATGTTTTCAAGTTATTTTAGGATATATTAATTAGATTATCCGATTATTTATGGTAAAACAAACTTTTTTCTCCTAAACAAATATCCAATTATAATGATGAGGATGCGCTAGTATTTATTTATTTTATTTTTAATAAATCGACGGATTTCATTGTTATTCTATCATCTTTTTTCCGAAAATTATTGTTTTTAGTGTTGTTGGTAGATGATGAAATAGAGAATGTTTGTATATAATTATGGTTTCAGCATGATTTCATTGGTTTCAGTATGGTTTCACAGAATGAAACATTTGTTCTTAATGAAATCTGTTTCACCTATTTCATTTGGGAAACATTAATGAAACGTGAAATCATAACAATGAAATCACAAGTTCTTTCATTCAGGAAACCATGAAATCATGAAATACTAGTATGAAACATGGAAAATGAAAGAAAAAAATTCTGGAAAAATATGAATAAAAAATAAATATTTAAATTGTTATCGAAAATAAAAAAATAAACTAAAAAATGATAATAAATATTAAAAAATATCTTTTGACTATTTTACCCTTTTAACTCTATTTTAGGTAGGATGTATTAATCGTTTTTCTTTTTTAACATAAATAACTCATATTCATTTTCAACCGTTGATCAATGAAATCAATGGTGGAGATTAGTTTGCAGAATTAATGTGGTTTGCAAATGAAACCACCTATATATATATATATATATATATATATATATATGGCCGTTCCAATGCAACCCTTTTATATGGTGCAACTCATGCAACTTATCTATCCACCACTCATTTTATTTTTATTTTTATTTTGTAATTAAGAAAAAAAGAAAAAAAGGCTAAAATTAAAATGAATGGTTTAGTTCATATGTGAATCGCACGGGTTCACATATGAACCTGTTTGCCGCCTATTTGTAAAAGTTTCGAAACTATCCCTCTATTTTTGACATAGTCGCAAATTTTGACCAGTCAAAGCCGCAATTTTTGACCAATCAAATCCGATCTTGACCTTGACCGTATGAAGGGCTAGGATTACTTTTCTACTTCTCATTTGAACCTATATATATATATATATATATATATATAGCTTCATTTGCAAACCATCCTAATTTTCCAAACCGTATAAACTGTCGATTTCGTTGGTTAAGTTAATGAAATTGTGTTAATTTGATGAAATTATTTCATATGTTCGTGTTTTTTGTGTAAAAATAAAAAGGTTTAATCAGAATAGAAAACACATAAAACAATTTAATCAAAATAAGAAAATATATGAAACAATTTCATTAACTTAACCAATAAAATCGAAAGTTTGCATGGTTTGCAAAATTAGGGTGGTTTGCATTTGATCTATCCTTATATATATATATATATATATATATATATATATATATATATATATATATATATATATATATATAGGGGATGGATCAATTGGAAACCAATACTACATTGGAAACTTTGAAAACCGAAATTAACCAATCATTGAATTTTCTTTTTTTATTTTTATTTTTAATTGATTAGGTTATTTTAGTCTTTTACATAATTTCATAATATATATGGTAAGTGTTATTATTATTATAATATTAATTATTTAATTTTAATTATTTTATATATGATAATATTGATCCTTTATTAATTTAAACATGAAACATTTAATTTAGGTGAACACAAATTGATTCATGCGCAAGCTACAAATCATTTTTTTTTATTCTTGTGAATGAGTGATTGATTCATCCAATGAATAAAAGTTGATATTCATATGAAATCTTCAATATTACCTCCAGACACAAAATATTAATATAGTGAAACAAAATATTAATATAGTAAAATCTGATGAAATATAAAATGTTAATATAGTGAAACCTAATGAAACATATTTGATATAGTGAAATATAATGAAAAAGTAATGAAACAAAATATTAATATAGTGAAACCTGATATAGTGAAACAAAATATTAATATAGTGAAACTTGATGAAACAGATTTGATATAGTGAAACATAATGGAAAGGTAATGAAACAATAATGGTAATAAAATTTATTTGGGTTTTTACATACTGCATATTGATGAACAGGTAATAAAAAGATAGTTTGATATGCTCTTTTTTTTAAGAAATATATGTTTTTCTATATTTAAGCATATTTCATCTTTGTTGCCAAATTTGAAATATAAAAGAAAAAGACACATTTACCCTTTTGACATATTATTATTATCTTTTATTAATAAATTAATTAATTTATTACCATATATAATTCAAATGAATCTTGACCATTGATTAAAAAGATCAATTGTTGAAATTTGGTTTCTAAAGTTTCCAATGAAATTTGGTTTCCAATTGAAACCACCCCTATATATATATATAATACATATGGGTAGTTTATTTGCAAATCATCCTAATTTTGCAAACCGTGCAAACCGTCGATTTCATTGCTTAACATAATGAGATTATTTAATTTGATCAAATTGTTTTATATAATTTTTTTTCTTGATGAAATTGTTTCATATATTTGTGTTTTTTATGTAAAAATGAAAAAGTTTCATCAAATGAAAAAAATACATGAAACAATTTCATTTTTACGTAAAAAAACACAAATATATAAAACAATTTATTAAGAGAATAATTATATGAAACAACTTCATCAAATTAAACAATTTCATGAATTAATTTCTTTAACTTAAACAATGAAATCGACAGTTTGCATGGTTTTGCAAAATTAGGGTGGTTTTTATTTAATCTTTCCCCTATATATATATATATATATATATATATATATGATGGAGGTTCAAACGAGAACACCTCCATTTTGCGAAAATGCGAGAACACTTTTATCACATATGATAATACACGTGTGGACCCCCGTTGGTTGTGCACGACTTTGCCCATGACCTAAATTCGCACCAAAGGCCGCCATTTACGTCACTGATTAGTATCACATGTTCATCATATATGATGAATTACAGTATTACATTACCCTTACCACATGTGATAATATACGTAAGAGGGGTCTAATGGTGTGCGGGCGACTTGGCCCGCAACCTTGGTCGCACCGAACGTCGTCCGTGTCTCCGATTTATCATCACATGTTTATCATATGTGATAAACTATAGTATCACATGTGATTGCTATAGTAAAAGATGTTTCTACGTTCTTGTATAATGAAGGTGTTTTCATTTGAACCCTTCCCATTATATATATATATATAGGGTTGGGTTCTGGTGAGAAGTTGAGTTAATGGTGAAAAGCGTGAGAAGTGGTTATCAACCGTTGGATGAGAAATGGACGCACATTAGAATGAGATGCACCGAGATGCATCGGAGCAATTCCTTTCTAAGCCGTAATTCATGGGAGGGCTTGAGATTAAAAGAGATTAGCGATTTAGATCCACTTCTCACGCTTCTCATTATTAACTCAACTTCTCACACGATCCTTCGCCTATATATATGTGTGTATATATATATAAGGGTGGGTTCAAATGAAAACTCATATTTCATTGTGCACATGAGGACAAATCTTAACCATTGATCAAAACTTAGAAAATTAATCAATGGTTAATAGATAATAAGGTTAATTGATAAGTGATTAAAGACAAAGTTGTAATTTTGAATCAACGTCTACCTTCTTTGACTTTTTATTTTTATCTTTAATTAAAAAAAATTTACCCCCTTAAACTTTAAAATAATTTATCTTAAAAATTACTAATATTTGAATCAAACAAATTACATCAAAAAAACGAGAATTTCGTACTCTTCGATACGACATCCATCTCGATATAGTTTTTTTTTCGTTTTAACCGTTTTTACGTGAAATTCTATATACGTGTTATATTCATTATGAATATGCATGCACGTCTTCGGGTGTCCACATTCAGTATGAATAACAAAGATGAACGTTCATTCACTATTCACGATGAATAATACCATATGCATGATGAATAATACAATATTCAGAACTTTTTCGTTTTAACCGGTTTTTACGTGAAATTCTATATATGTGTTATATTAATTATGAATATGCATGCACGTCATCGGGTGTCCACATTCAGTATGAATAACAAAGGTGAACTTTCATTCACTATTCATGATGAATAATACAGTATTCAGGATGAATAATACACGAATCCATGATTCATGTATTATTTATCATGAATCGTGTATTATTCACCTTGAATGTTCTATTATTAATCCTGAATGATACATTATTCATCCTGAATGATACATTATTCATGATGAATAACACATGAATGACCTGTGAAGATGTGGAGACGTGACACACTCTCTTTTGTTCCCCGATTCACAACAAAATTACTCGATAGGTTCTCGATTCGTCTTGATGGGTGTTGGATTACGGTGCTGAAGAAACGTAATGCCTTATGACATTGAAGAAAGTGTTGAAGAAGGTGATGTCGAGTTACATACTTACAGTGTCGAGGCGTTATACAAACTTGAACGTACATAAATATTCATAATGAATATAACACATATATAACATTTCACGTAAAAAACAGTTAAAACGACAAAAAAAACTATATCGAGATGGATGACATATCGAAAAGCACGAAATTCTCGTTTTTTTGATGTAATTTGTTTGATTCAAATATTAGTAATTTTTAAGATAATTTATTTTAAACTTTAACTAGGTAAAAAGTTTTTAATTAAAAAAGAAAATAAAAAGTCAAATATGGTAGGTGTGTGTTTAACTTTTCTTCCATTTTTACCCCTAAACATTTTAAAACTAAAAACTCTATTTAATATGAGTTGTTGGATCAAAAGAGATCGAGTAACTGAGATTTGTCCTCACGTGCACAATGAAAAATTAGTTTTCATTTGAACTTTTCTCTCTCTCTCTGTATATATATATATATATATATATATATATATATATTATAATTTTAAAAATTAAGTTTCATGTAAAATCTAATTATTTGAAAATTTACTAGACGTAATTAAAAAGTCAAATATCGAATTTAATAATTGGGGGACGTTGAGTGATTCCACTTGTATTGTAAAAAGTCAAATGACGAATTTAACTCATGATGATTTTATAATATTTATATCGTGTGTTAAAAATATCATTTTATATAAATAAGTATATGTATATAGAGTCAGGTTCAGGGAAAAATCGTAATAAAAAAAAAAGTAAAACTGAGGAACACCTGGTAGCCGTTCATCTAGACCGTATGCATATGTGCATATAAGTAATTTGTAAGCAATTTGTCCGGTATGCACATGTGAATAAAACATACACACATGCATAAAAACCAAAAAAACAACTTTAATTACTCGTATGCACATGTGCATACCGTCCAAATGAACGGTTATCAAGGTGTTTTTCTCAATTTTTCTTTATGGTTTTTCCCTCCATCTCTCTCTCTCTCTCTCTCTCTAAATATATATATATATATATATATATATATATATGTGTGTGTGTGTGTGTGTGTGTGTATGTGTAGGTTAAATTAAATGAGAACCATATAAAAGTTGAGAACCATGAGAAACAATTTCAACCATAACTAGATTTATATCAATGGTTATGATTTATTTACCAAGTTTTAAGCCAAAAGGAAAAAATTTAAATTCCAATTTTAATGGCGTTTAACCATCTCTGACTCCATATGCTATTTCACCTATTAAAACTGGACAATTGTCCACAAGACCCAACAGAGTCAAAACCGAGCAAAAAGTTCAACAATCCAATTGACTATATGATAAAAAATCATCAAAATGATAAAACGTATCTAACGGACGTTTATGCAAATACATACTCCAAAGACATGATTAACTTAAAACTCATCGTTGGTTGGGTCGTTGGGACAAGGCATTTTCCAATTAAAAACATATTGTTTATACTTCCAAAATGTCCCATAACATAAGATATGTATTTTCCAACCCACTTACACTAAAAGTATTTATCATCAAATTATATTTATTAATAAGATAAATCATCAAGGAACCCACATTTATGATTTAGTTATCAAAATGTCTAAAAATTCCAAATACGAGTATTTTCTCAAGATTTATAAACTCATTTAACTAAAAATGCAAATCACATCAAATACTAACCACATTTGATAAATGTCAAGGAAAACATTTCAATACATCAAAATAGACATTTTTGGCATGTACAAAGTTTCTACAAAGCAACTTGAACTCACCTTGCTAGGTTAAGTTAAACCTAGGTTTCAAGCCCAAAATTAGCCTCCAAAATGAAGCTTTCACCATCATCACGTCATCTCCAACAAAGATCTAGGGTTTTCAAACAACCCATTTCCTCAAATATCAACCAAGACTTGAAGTCTTCCAACCAACACTTCCCCATGAAATCTTTCATCCTTTCCATAGACAAGCTTCAAGTTACCAAATCTTTGATCTCTTTAAGGTAGATCCACACCAGGATGCTCCAAAATTGGTACTTAAGCTCCCAAAATCGTTCTAAGGAAGAGAGAAATGGAAAGGGAGAGAAGATGAGAGAAAACCCTAAAAATCGGGCATTTAAAATGCACCAGATCCCTCCCCGCGACCACTACAAGAAATGAGGGTTATAGCGACGACTTTCGATTTGTAGCTATAAATGTTTACAGCAACGACAAGTCGTCGCTATAAGAAATGAGGGTTATAGCGACAACACCTATAGCGACGACTTTTGATTTGTAGCTATAAATCTTTACAGCGACGACAAGTCGTCGCAATAAAGTGGGTTGGATTTTTTACAACGACAATGTCGTTGCCTTAAATGAAATTTTGGATTTGAATTTTGGTGGGAAAAAATGGTGTCTTGTTGAAAATTTTGGAACGTTATAGCGATGACATGTCGTCGCTATAGGTAAGTAATACTTTTTTTTGAAAAACAATTTATTATTGATTATCTATTCAAAAAGTAATTGATATTTTGGTCCTTTATAGAGACGATATGTTATTGCTGTAAATAATTAGTAATTTTTTAAAATACCTAAAAACAGGTGATGTTTTAATAAAAAAAATAATTAATAAACTGGTAATTTAAAGTGACGACACATCGTCGCTGTAAATCAAAATTTCAATGAAAATTTTGGAGGGAAATTTTTAAGGGTTATAGGAATGACATGTCATTGCTATAAATATTTAAAGAAAAATGATAGACGTAAAAAAAATATGTGTTCTTTTAAAAAAAAACATTAATAAATTGATACTTTATTGCGACGACTTGTCGTCACTACAGAGACTTAAATGAAAAGGTGAAAATAAAAATATTCATAAGTTCTTTGAAATAATAAATAAATAATAAACTAATAGTTTATAGAGACCGTATGTCGTCGCTATAGATATATAATAATTTATCTATATAAAATATAAGATATATTTTTTTATTAAAAACATAATTAATAAACTTGCAATCTACAAAATGTTATATATTTTCATACTTAAAATATGGTCAATAAACTTATAATATACGATAACCACATATTGTGGTGATAAATACTTATTAACCTTAAAATGTGTTTTTATAAGAAAAAATATTAATAAATTGTCACTTGCGCTTCAAATATTCAAATCCTAAAATATAGAAAATAATTGCTTAAATGAATGAAATTATGACGTTAAATCATGTTAGAACCAAAAAAATATTGAGAAACGTGAGAATCAATTTAAACTATTGAATAATTTTAATCCATGGTCATTAAAGGCAATACAAGTTTGAAATAAGTTGGCAGTGAAATAACTTTTAATTAAAACCATATGATCAAAACCAAATTATGGCTTACATCGGTTTTCACGGTTCTCAACCTATTTTTGGTTCTTATTTGAATATCGTCCATAAATTGTGTGTGTGTGTGTGTATATATATATATATATATATATATGGTTGGGTTTAGGTGAGAAATTTAGGTTAATGTGAGAAGCGTGAAAAGTAGTTATCAACTATTGGATGAGAAATGGATGCACATTAGGATGAGATGCACCAGATCAATTATCTTTTAAGCCGTAATTCATGGGAGGACATTTGATTAAAAGTGATCAACGGTTCAGATCGACTTCTCATGATTCTCACACGATCATTCGCCTATATACATATATTTAAACTACTGATAATTAGTTGTTCTAAAATAGTTCAAAGGGTTCAAGGGATGTTTTTTTTTATTCTTTTTAGAACGGCTTGTTAGTTGTTAGTGATTCAGGTCCAGCAGTGACATCCAATTGGGTAGTATGCTGACCCTGAGACCCGCCTACTCCTCCTTTACCGCCTAAAGGGGTAAACGTCTCGGTGGGACTCGAACTTGAGACCTCCCCTAGCCAAACATCCCCTCCCCAAGGAAACCTTAAGGAAACCTTGGTGGCCAACTGAGCTAGCCCAGTTGGTTCAGTTCAAGGGATGTAATGAATATAATTAGATGATATTTGTTCCAAATCGGGATCAAACGTTTCATATATGTCTGATTTTACTTCTGTTATTATATTATTAAAGTTTAGTTTGGTTTTGTTAGTTGCAGTCTTACATCAGTTAGACATTGATCAGTTATGTTCTATATATGTTGAAATCTTCGTTCTTTTTCTCAAAAGCTCTTTTGAAGAATAGTATGGGGTTTCGCGTATTCTAATATGGTACTATACACGAAATCTACTTTTATAGGGATGTGACAAATGAGTTGCAAATTGCTAAGAATGTATCTATATCTATACTATATTATAAGTATTTGAAAAAAAAACTCTTAAAAACAATTTTTTAAGCATAAAGTACTATTTATTGATGCATATTATTTAAAATTCAAGATTACAAGAAAATAATGCAGGAGTACAACTTTTTAAAGTTTCATGTTTGAATTCGTAACTTATTGATAAACATAATCAAATACAGGATAAATATCACATTTTAAATATAATGAATCCAAAATATAATTAGAATAATTATTGAATTCTAACAAAATACATAGTTATCTATATCTATATTATATTATAAAGCATTTAGAAAAACTCTTAAAAACAATCGTTAAAGCTTAATGTACCGTTATTTAATGCTAATTACTTAAAATCTCTTAAAAACAACTATTAAAGCTTTATGTACTATTTTTAATGTTATTTATTAATTTCCAATCCTTATCTATAACCATTTCAACTCCCCTAAAATCACTTACTCCATAATTAAATACCTGATAAAAGTCAAATCTTAAATATAAAGAATCTAAAATATAATTATGATAATTATTAAAATCTAACAGAATATTTAATAATATTTTATAAAAAAGTATTATATTATTAAACCTAAAATAAATTACATTATTATTAAACTTAAATTAAATTATAATTAAAAATTAAATAATTTTTTTATAGAAAGAACATTATCGCTTTCTCAAAAAGTCATCCAAAATCGTACTGTAAATCGACAAAAAACAAATATTAAAATGAAACATTAAAATCGTGATGCATTTCGTTGTATTAAGCGAGTATGTTTCTAGTTATTTTATAAAAAAAATTACTTGATTAACCTAAAATAAATTACAACAATATTAAAGCTAAAGCATTAAAATCATATTATAAAATTGATAAAGACAAAAAAATACAACGAAATATTAAAATCAAGATGTATCACGCTACATTAAACTTTAGTATATTTAGTTGAATTTGATAATAATAATAATAATAAATTCTTAAAAATTTAATTAAAATACATTAAAAAAATCAAAGAAACCTGATGATTTTATTTTTTGTGATGATTGTTATTTTTTTTTTATACTTAAACCGTGAATTGGATTTTGTGATATAAAAGAAAATATTAAAATATTATACTAAGAAAGGGTATTTGAAGTGGGTATGGATAATTGAGGAAGCAGTCAAACCCCTTAGAAACTTACGCATATGGCGGTAACTTAATCCCAAAATTAGCTAAATATTCTCTGCCAAATCAATAGCAGTTCATCTCAGAAACCCCCTCTAAACCCAAATTCCATTCTCTCGGCTGCTTCACGTACACAGTTCATCAGTCCTTTGATCTCCGGTTGTTACATCGTCATTGCTCTAATAGAGGTTTGTCTGTTCTTTTGTTTTCCTTTTTTTTTCTTTTTTGTTAAGGTTATACGATATTGAGAATGCAATTCAAATGATATATCCATGTTAAAGATGCAAAAAAGGTGTGATTGTTTTTTAAAATTCTGAGTTATCATCTCCTGTTGTAACCATACAGTTGCTCAAATTGTTACCTAATAATAGTATCATCATTTCATTAATGGAAAAAATTAATGCTTGTTCAACAATCTTAGTTTTCAAACAAAAAAAAAACAGTTTAGGAAGATGGTGGTGCAGCAACCAATAGAGATTTGGCCGCCGGGTATAGCGCCACCGCACCTCGTGTAGCACTTTAATACTTTCTATATATGACCTTCCTCTTCTCATCAAAGGACTAGAAAAAAAATTGAGATAAGTATGGAGAATGAGAGAGGAACAATATTGGAAATATAAAAGAAAACATATTAGGGGATGTGTAATGAGTCATCAATAGTTGCAACTTTTTCTGTATAAACGCAATGGTGGACTGGTGGTAGTGGATGGTGCCTCAATACATAATATATACACTAAGATGATTACACTCCAATGTCTCAAGATCCATGATTTGGTTTGATCATTATGTTTCGTTTTGATGTATTTGGATTGATGAAAAACTTATGCTTATACGTGTTTATTTAATGTTTTTGGATTGATGTAAAACTTATGCTTATGTGTGTTTATTTACTGTTTTTGGATTGATGTAAAACTTATTGTTATGTTTTTTTTTTTTTTTTTTTTTTTTTATGTTTTTGGATTAATGTAAAACTTGTTGTTATGTGTATTTTTAATGTTTTAACTTGTGGATATCAAATTCTTGGTTATATATATATATATATATATATATATATGTATATATGTATGTATGCTAGGGTAAAGATTAGATAGATGACTCTATTTTGTTCTCATGCCTTGAAGCCATTTTAATCCAAAGAATCGCCTTCAAACGGTCCTATTTCAATCGCCTCCAAACGGTCCTAGTTCGACACTTCACCTAGTAGGAACGATTGAAGGTACAAACGATTGTTTGTAGGAGTAGGAATGAGGAATGATTGAAGCAGAACATAAGTTGAAAAAAGTAGCGTAATATGAAATGTGAAAAAAAGAAGGTTAATCATATGCTATAGATCTAAAAAGGTAGATGATTTAACATTTATAAGGATGCCTATCAAAAGAGAACTTCTACAAACAAAAAGCAACAATCACTTTAGAGGGTATATTCTCTTAGGAAAGTAGATGCATTTAACAAAAAGAAATAATCAAGTTAGTATATAAGAGTTCAAGGTTGAAGATCTTAGACCCATTCTAGGTCTAATTTTGAAGTCCATGAACTGTTTGATTTTAAGAGCAAATTAAACTCCAATTTCATCAGACTTTTCCACTTCCATTAGATAGTTCAATTTTAATGAAATCAAGGTATGTGCACCAGAGCGTAGATGATATTTTACTGGTTGAGCAAAACAATCTGTTTATGATGAACAAATATTTCGTAGCTGTTGCTTTTTACCCAAAAAACAACCCCTTTGGCTGTTGTTTGATAGCCACAAAACAACACATTTAGTTGTTAATTTTTACCAAAAACAACACCTTTTAGCTCTCAAAAAACAGCCCCTTTTAGCTGCAGTTTTTTACCCAAAAAACAGCACATGTAGTTGCTAATTTTTACCAAAAACAGCCCCTTTTAGCTGCTGTTTTTAGCCACAAAACAGCACTTTTAGTTGCTAATTTTTACCAAAAACAGCTTCTTTTAGCTGTTGTTTTTTACCCAAAAAACAGCCCCTTTGGCTGCAGTTTTTTAGCCACAAAACAACACCCTTAGTTGTTGAGTTTTACCCAAAACAACCCCTTTTAGCTGCTGGTTTTTACCCATAAAACAATCCCTTTAGTTGCTGTTTTTTTAGCCACGGAACATCATGTTTTGTTGCTGCTTTTTACCCAAAAACATCCCCTATAGATGCTATTTTTTAGCCATAAAACAACATGTTTTGCTGCTGATTTTTACCCATAAAACAGCCCCCGTTTGGACTTAAAAAGTTCATTTTCTAAATTTTATTATAGATCCATCAAATTCTAAGTTAACAAAAATATGCCAATCTTATAGAGTGTACAATTATATTAGAAAGTATTTAAGCTCACACCAAATATATGATTTCATTCTTAAGCAGTTATGACGATTGATAAGCGTTGGATTACGTGTAGAAAGCGTAACTCTGAAGAGTTTTTGAATGGTCTTGAAGCATTCATATTGATGGCAAAGGATCATGTCGATTATGCTGGAAGAGTTAAATGTCCATGTAAGAAGTGTGTCAACGGTTTGTATCAGGAGTTGAACATGGTTGAGGGTCACATATATAGGTTTGGGTTTCACGAACATTATCAAAAGTGGATATATCATGGTGAAGTAGATACTCCTCCAATAATAGATGATGTAGCTCCAATAGCAGATGAACTGATTGATGTCATTAATGATGTTTGTGGGGAGAATATTACTAATGAAGAAAACTTAGATGAAAGTATTTCAGATGGAGGTGTAAGTGGTGCAGACGAAGAATTTGCTGAATTGTTTCAGGAGGTCGAGACTGAGCTATATCCTGGTTGTACTTGGTTATCTTCTTTAAACTTTTTAGCAAAAATGTTACACATGAAGGTCATGAATAAATGGATTAATAGTTCATTTGATCAACTTCTTGAGTTTCTCAAATTTGCATTCCCGAAGGAGAACAAGATCCCAACGTCACATTATGAAGCTAAGAAGAAAATGAGAAAGATAGGGTTAGGGTACCAGCCAATCCATGTTTGCAAGAATGATTGTTGTCTATTTTGGAAAGACAATGAATTGTTACAAAACTGTCCTATTTGTAATGAAAGTAGATGGAGGGACAGTAACACAAAGGGGAAGAAAGTTGCTCAGAAAGTGTTGTGCTACTTTCCTTTGACTCCCAGGTTAAAACATATGTATAGTTCCAGACATATCGCAAAGGATATGACTTGGCATACTACGGGACGATCAACGGAAGATGGTAACATGCGTCACCCAGTTGACGGTGTTGCATGGAAAGATTTCGATATGATATATCCAGATTTTTCTGAAGAACCTAGAAACGTCCGTTTAGGGTTAGCAGCCGATGGTTTTAATCCATATGGTAACATGAGTCAGTCTTACAGCATGTGGCCAGTAATATTGACAACATACAACACGCCTCCATGGTTATGTATGAAAGAGTCTTCTTTCATGTTGACGTTGTTAATTCCTGGCCCTAAATCACCTGGGAAGGACATAGCTATATTTTTGAGACCTTTAATTGATGAATTAAAAATGTTATGGGCTGAAGGTGTTCAAACGAGAGACGCCTCGACAAACACAGTCTTTACAATGCGTGCAATGCTATTATGGACCATCAATGATTTTCCTGCTCGTAGTAGTTTGTCTGGTTGGAGTGGTCAAGGATATAAAGCATGTCCTACTTGTAATGAAGACACTCCGTCATGTCGTGTAATTGGGAAGACATCTTATGTTGGTCACAGACGATTCCTACCTGCTAATCATCGTTGGAGGAAGAGTAAGTTGTTTGATGGTAAGCATGAGAAAAGAAATCCTCCTAGACGATTCGATAATGCAACTATATTACAACAACTAGCTCAACTGCCGACTCGTATTGCGGGAAAACATCCGAGCTTTGGAGGTATGAAGAGAAAGCGCGATGCAAAGGAGTTGAACTGGATGAAACGGAGTATTTTTTTCGAGCTTGAGTACTGGTCTTCTCTTGAGTTGAAACACAATTTGGATGTCATGCATGTGGAAAAAAATGTTTGCGATAGTTTGTTGGGTACTTTATTGATGAATGATAAATCTAAAGACACCACAAATGCAAGAGTTGACTTGAAAGATTGGGGTATTCGAAAAGAGTTGTGGCTTCAGGAGAGAGACAATAAGATCTTAAAACCTCATCCAAAGTACTCATTCACATCCGATGACAGACGCCGCTTCTGCCAATTCATAAAAGGAGTTAAACTACCTGACGGGTTTGGATCGAACTTTAAGCAGAAAGTAACTGATAATGATAGCAACATTACAGGGTTGAAATCTCATGATTGTCACATAATGATGCAACGTTTGCTACCGGTAGGAGTTCGAGGGTACCTGGATGCAAATATTTCAACCCCAATCATCGAACTGTGCTCATTCTTTAAGCAAGTTTGTGCCCGAACTTTGGTGGTGGACGATATGAGGAAAGCTGAAAATCAGTTGATTAAGATCTTGTGCAACATGGAATTAATATTTCCTCCCGCTTTTTTGACATAATGATTCATTTGGTTCTACATTTACCGAAAGAGGCTATACTTCGGGGACCTGTCTACATGAGGTGGATGTATCCATTTGAAAGATATATGAAAAGGTTGAAAAATTATGTTAGAAATAAAGCTAAGCCTGAAGGATCCATAGCGGAGGGTTATATTGCTGACGAAGCTTTAACATTTTGTTCTATGTATTTTGAGGGTGTACAGACTAGATTTAATCGCCCTGACAGAAATGAAGATGTTGTCATTCCAAAAAGGCAATTCTCTGTGTTTGAATCACAATGTCGACCAACTAGCAAAAAAACGATCATATTTCTGGGAGAAGAAGTTTGTAAAGCAATAGAATGGTTCGTACTCAACAACTGCCATGAACATGATGTCTACAAAGAGTAAGTATATTTACCATGAACTATTTTTAGTTAAATTTTATAGTAATTTAAAAGATGATACTAATCTAAAGCATTTACAGGGAATTCGAGTCTGAAATGCACGAAAGTAATATATAAAATGAGTTTACTACTTGGTTTAAACATAAGGTAAACACATAGTATATATTTCCCCATTAAATAGATCATATTTGAACTTATAGATTTTTTTTTATAGATTTGTAATTTGCGACTAGCAGAGTCTCCTGAGTGTACTGAAGAATTATTTGCTTTGGCACATGGTCCAGACTTCAATGCATACTCTTACACTTCATGCATAGTCAATGGTGTGAGATTTGTGGTACATAGTCGTGATACTCGACGTACCACTCAGAACAGTGGGGTGGAAGTACCAGGGAGAGACGGGTTTATGTTTTATGGTCAATTATTTGTTTTATGGCAGTACCAGGGACAGACGGGTTTATGTTTAATTATCTAATTTAAAAATAATGCAAGGATAATGATACCCATTCCTAAACCGTCTCCATCTCCATCTCCATCTAATATGAATATAATACAACTGATTTTAGTAACATCAAAAAACACAAACCTCATTTATTTATCAAATCCGACTTTAACACCAAAGACACAAAATCTGATTTTTATTTATCAACAAATTAATCAAAAAAATCTGGCTTTAGTAACATCAAAAACACAAACCTCATTTATTTCAAGATCAAACCTTGAATTATGATGGTAATGCTCCGAGATTAAACAAGAAGATGATGACTACAATGAGATGGATCATAATCCATTAAACCCCCAACAGAAAATGGAACTTTTTTCACGTCGAAGAAAATTTCGAGTTTGAGATTAATTTATGTTCTTGTGAATATATGAATGTTAATGTATATTCATGTATTCAAATATGAATACATGAAAATGCAAGTGTTCATGTATTCACTTGTGAATATATAAATTTTGAGAGTATGTTCATGTATTTACATAAATACATGAAGATGTAGGTGTTTATATATTAAAGTATGTTCGAGTATGTTTATGTATTCATATATGAATACATGATTTTTTAACTGCAGATGTTTATATGTTAGAGTATATTCATGTATTCGCTTGTGAATATATGAATATTAGACGATGTTCATGCATTAACATGCAATATGTTAACAATAAGTGAATGAGATAGATACAAATTAAAAAGAAATCTGAATGAGATAAATATAAATTCAAAAAAATATAAGAATAGGATAAATATGAATTCCAAAAAAAAAAATTCCCGATAATCAAGGTAGAAAATCAATCGACTAATTGCTCCTCCAACTACCTGCTCGCCTAATACAAAGGTGCAAATGTCACTCATTTTCAAGCTTTCCAAAGCCTTTTTCAAATCTCTCACTTTCATGCACCATAATTTGGATATTCCAAGATCTACATACATCTTACATTTTCCAGACCTTACTTCCAAATGAGATTTTGTAGGTACGTTTGATTTACTTATAGTGTGTACAGTAGAGGTGATCGTTTGTGTTCGGCCCCCAACGACTTATTTAGTTTGTCCAATGAGCTTAATATAACTACCTGATCACGTCCTTTTTGTAAGTTTGATAACAAGTCTTTATCCACCTAATAAACGGATCTGATTTGCCAATGGGTTAATGGTCTTAAAAAAACCATGTAAAATCTTAAATTAAGTAAAACTAATTTTTTCCAACTTAAATAAGAGTAAGTACATAGTCTAAGAAACAAAAATCCCAAAATATAGACTATTGGAGATTGACAATTAGAAGGTGGTCCAAAAAAATTTAATTATAAAATTTGATTGTAATGTTTAATTAATTATAACAAGATATATATTATAAAAATTTTAGATTGTCCATATCCGTTTATTAATCTTAAAGTGATGTTTGCACCGCCCTTTTCAAAAATGGTTATCGTTTTTCTAGCGGGTTGGGTGAGTCGTTTCTATAGGATTGTACTGTCAGTAAACAACGAAGAAAAATCCCATCTTTTAAGATAATAAATTATTAAAAACTTAAAATAATATATACTCATTCAAAAGTTGAATCTCCTAACTCAAAGTTACAAAAGACAGTTATTTCTTAGTGAAAATAATGCTATTATGATAAATTAAAAAAAGTTAAATAATATTTATAAATATAAAAACATATTTTTTATGTAAAATAAATATTTCATATAAAGAAAAGGCAACAATTAAAGCAACTGCTATTTTCCCAACAAGAATGACAACAAAGACGTATAAAACAAACTATCTTTTATACTCAATGGCCCACTATCTGTTAAGCGCTTGAGACAAAACCTCTAGTGTCGATCCGATCGGCATCAACAAACCTATGATTTTTGTCAAGCGAGTGCATTTTAAGGTAGATTAGAGGACGTAAAAGTCGGTAGATGTATCTTTAGCCGAAATCTACTGTTTCAAGAAAAAACTTGAAGTTTTTTGGTTGATTTGGAAAGATTTTTTTTTTTTTGGTTTTTTAGTTGATGTCTCTTGTATTTTTTAATATCTCAGATCATCCTTTTAAGTTTAACTTGTGCACCTTTTATACCTTAAAAAAATTCTACTTGCGAAAATTGGTTGAGATGGTGCACAATACCCCGTTGGTGCCTTCATAGGTTCTCCTTGTTAATAAGTTAAGTTGGTTACATTTTTTGGAGGAAAAAAAGAAGATAAATTAGTCTTAAAAACCTAAACTAAAAAAAACATGTGTGAAACTAAGTTTGGTTCACAGAATGAAATTTGGTGGAATTGGAATTCATCAAAAGAATTTGACTTTGAAGGAAATGGAATGGAATTTGATCACGCGTTTGGTTGGTAGGAATTCAATCCATTCACTTGAGTCAAGGAATAATGAATTCTTTAAATTGTAGAATTCAATGGAATTGGAAGAATTCCACCGCTTTCATTCCGTGAACCAAACATAGACTTGGAATTTGGTCAATGAAATTGACTCTTCCTATTCCTTCAAATTCTTTCCAATTCCATGAACCAAACAACCCCTAAATATCAAATGTTTTAACCATTCAATAATAACACAATGATTGGTTTAACGGTTCACGAAATGACTAGAACATGTGAACTTTTTCTATCATTAATTGATATCGATCCACTACTAGAAAAAGAGCTATCACCAACGGCCGTTTCCGACGGATTTTCCGTCGGAAAATTTTCCGGCAGATTTCCGACGGATTTCCGGTGGAATCCACAAAAGTCAACATCACTTTAAATCCGCCGGAAATCCGCCACAAATCCGTCACTGAAATTTTAAGAAAAAAAATACTTATATTCTCTTTAATTTTTGTGGTGGATTTGTGACGGATTAAATGTGACGGATATTTAATCCACCACAAATCCGTCACAAATATTTGTTTAATTGAAATTAAAGTACTTAATTAGATAAATTAGTAACTAAACAAGTAAATCAGAAAATAATTAAATTAAGTCGAATTAATTTCCGACGGACATTAATTTAATTTAAAAATAAATAATGGTTATTTCTTAATTTAAAATCTTTTCTATTAATAATGGTTATAGACGGAAATCAATTTAATTTAAAATTAAATTAATTTCCATCGGAAATCCGTCGGAAATTAATTTGAATTTTTCAAAATCTTTTCTTATTTTAAAACATTTTCTATACATGATGGTTATTTTTAAAAACTTTAAAAAATAACTAATTTCCGACAGATATTAATTTAATTTTAAATTAAATTAATTTCCGTCGGAAATTAATTTGAATTTTTCAAAATATTTTTCTTATTTTAAAACCTTTTCTATAAATAGTGGTTATTTTTAAAATTTTAAAAAAATCGAATTACTTTCCGACGAGTTTCCGACAGAAATTAATTTAATTTAAAGTTAAATTAAATTATGTCGGAAATTAATTTGAATTTTTAAAAATATTTTTCTTATTTTAAAATCTTTTCTATAAATAATTGTTATTTTAAAATTTTAAGAAATTTGAATTAATTACCGACGGATTTTTGACAAAAATTAATTTAAGAGAGAATTACAGTTTTGGTTCTTAAGGTTTCGTATTTTCTTTGAAAGGATGACCTATACTTCAATATCTGAAATAGTGGTCCCTGAGGTTTGGATTTTTGCTCTGAAAGGAGGACCTCCTCACTAACCCCATTAAAAAACTTGGTTAAAGTCAGGGGTATTTTCGGCATTTCATTTTTTCCTCTTAAATCACATAAACGACTTCCCTTCTTTCTTTTCTTCTTCTTTCTTCTTCTTCTTCCCTAGTTCATCACTACCCAAACTCGATTTTTTGCTCTGCTTATTCGATAATGGTGATTTGCCACTGTGGTGTTTAAGCAACTTTAAGAACATCATGGACAAATGCAATCCCTGGCCGTAGGTTCTACACATGTTCAAGATTGGTCTGCTTTTTTTCCTTTCTCAATTTCTTACATTTCTTTCTCTAAGAATGTTCTGCCATTAACAGAGTGAAGAATGGTTTCTCCCTTTTTTTTCTTTTAACAAAGTGACCAATTTTCCTTTTTTGGGTGGTTTGATCCACCAATTTGTTCTCGGGCTGTAGATGTTATCCCTGGGTTGTTGAGGTCAAAGAACAGACTTGAAGAATGTTACAAAGCTAGAGAAAGAAAAATTTGGAATTTGCAGCTACTATTGGTTCTTAGTTGGCTATATTTTGGGTTTTTCTTGTATCTTTCTTTGAACTAATTGGGATTTTTTAGTTAATCTCAATGTAGAATGGATGTGTTAGTGATGAACTAATGTATTTGGTTTTGTTAGTTTATGATGTAATGGATGTATTAGTGATGAACTCATGTATTTGATTTTGTTAGTTTATCAATCAATACAATTTCCTTTTTGACAAATACTCTGTATTTGGTTTTGTTAGTTTATCAATCAATTACAATTTCTTTTTTCACACATTCTCTGTTTTACTGTAATGTGTTGAAATATGGGTACATACAAACCACAAAAATTCCATACCATACTTTGTAGAATTCCAAATTGTATAGATGAACATATACAAACCACAGGACATAGAAACCAAAACATTGCCATACCATTAATTGCCATTAACATAAGTTACTTGTCCATAACATTACCAACAAAATGGTACTTTGTCCATAACAAAACATTGCCAAAACAAAGTACTACCAACCCAAACAACAACCTGTTACATAAGTTACTTGTCCAAACAAACATCAACCATATCAACCATATCATGTCCAAACAAACATCAACCATATCACCTAAACAAACAACAACCTAACAACCACATCAACCATATCATGCCCTACCCTGTGAAGGTCCTGCTTGGCCCTTACATGTTCTTGAATTATGTACCTGATTCTTACACCTATCACAAGTCACAGTAGCCCCCTTCCCGGATAGTTTTCCATTGCTCCCAGATTTATGAGACATCTCCTCAACTGTCTTCTTTCTCTTCTTCCTTGGTCTGCCAATTTGTTTATGATGCTTTGGTGGAACCAAAGTGGTTGGACAATTAGATGTATCCCATAACATACTTCCATTTATTGGCTCAACCTTGAAGCTTCCATTTATTGGCTCAACCTTAAAGCTATACATATCCTTCCATGTGCTAAGCCTGTATGAAGGATCCACCCAATCTTCAGGTAATGCATCATGGCCATTAACTGCCATATTCCAGTTGGTAGCCACAACATGCTTGCAAGGAATTCCTGTTAATTCCCACCTCCTACAAGAGCATGTCTTTGCTCTAACAGCATCTATGCACTGGTCATTCCAAGGTCCAGACACATATGAAAACAAACATCTATTAGCTTATGCACAAGTATACCACATGGATTGAAGAATGGAAATGCAATAAACCTGGTATCTATCTCCACCATTATATACCACATTGTATTTGACTGCCTCTTTCTTGACACTGTCCATGATTTTGTTTGCAGTTGGGGTCAGTGGTCCATCACAAACATCATGTAACACATTCACAATCCTCTTAATAAGATACACTCTTATGAACTCCAAGCAAGAATGAATTGGTTTATCCCTAGCATCAATGATTTGCCTATTAAACACCTCACACATGTTATTTAGGAGGACATCAGAGTGACATCTACCTATATTCATCAACAAACATAAGACATATTAAGTATAAGAATCTCAAACAAGTTCAAAACAATAAACATGGAAGTGGGATGAAAACAAGTAACCTGTAAAGTGTGATCTGCTGCAATGTTGAGGGGGGATCTTGTTCAACCATTCATAACAACTCAAATTGAATCTTTTCAAGTGATCCATTGATGTTCTAAACTGGGGGACAGTGGGAGCTATTGCACACTGCCACAACAAGTCTTTGAATGCTTTACCTCTCCATTGAAGTTTCATATTCTCATGAATGTGCCTAAGGCAATATCTATGTTCAGCTGAGGGAAATAACCTTTGAATAGCTGGAATGATACCCTATATGCAAATCAAAAGTGATGCAAATTAACATGGAGTTGGTATTACCAGATAAATGATAAAAGTGAAGCTGGAATCATACCTTTTGCCTATCACTGATAAAATTGAAGTTGGAATTGGATTGAAGATCAAGATCATCTCCAAGGCACTCTAAGAACCAACTCCATGACACTGTTGACTCAGACTCTACCACTACATAAGCAACTGGATAGATACTATGATTTGGGTCAATACCCACTGCTTTTAGAAATTGTCCTAGAAAAGTACCCTTCATAAATGTCCCATCTAAACCCAAAAATCTCTTTTTCCAGCCTTCAATCCCTTTTTCAAAGAACCCAAACAAATGTATACCCTTTTGAATTGCCTTGTACCACTCTCGGGATTAGGCTCTGTCTCAACTTCCAATTTGATAGTGGTATCTGGATTGCACCTCTGCACCTCTCCAAGGTAATCCCTAAGTTGATCGTACTATAATTCATAGTCTCCTTAGATCTTCTTGGTGGCTATCTGCTTTTCCCTCATGGCTTTGGAAGGTGATACAAGAATCTCAAACTTCTCAGACAAGTGGCCATGAATTGCCTTCAATGGCATATTTGGATCTACCTTCAGCTGCTCTATGATATGCTTGGAGAGAAAAGTTGCAATAGCCATACTAACCTCCCTTGTTTGGAAACACTTGTGAGTGGAGAAGTAGGTTTTCACTCTCCAAGTTTCTTCCCTTGTACATGTTGATAGATACAAAACCCATGGACAAGTGGGCCCGTTGGACTTTCTCCATTTACTATTTCTCCCTTTCCTAGGCCCATTAGACTCACCCTCATCCTTTAAATGAGGCTATGTCCCCTATAAACAGCCCTTATCCTTGATCTGTCATTCTTCACCACAACTATATCCCTCCTAGTCTCAATTAAATGTTACTTGATTAAGTTCCTTATTGTATCTTTGTTCCCAAATGACTGGCCAAAGTAAAAGTCAACCCCATGTCCATTAGTTGCTCTATGTCTACCTCTTTTGCAATAACTACCCTCTTCATCCTCATTTACAGAATCAAATTTTTCTACCTCAAAAGGGTCAATGTCACCTTGCACATTCAGTGTATCACTATCTTCTCCATCAAAACCTAACCACTCTCCAGATGTATCTACATAATCTTCCATATCTGCATCAAATCCATCAAATGAATCATGGTAATTGCTATCATGACTCTCAAGTTCCCCATGGTTGCCACTTCCCTGGTACAATGGATCTTCATCACACATGTATTGCCCATGGTTGCCATCTCCCTGATTCATATCAACTCCCTTGTTCACATAATCTACATTGTTCACTCCTAATCCTTGGTTCACATCAACTACATTGTTCACTCCTAATCCATGGTTCAAGTCTAACACATTGTTGGAATCAACTCTTTGGTTCAAATCAACCCCTTGTCCCACTTCTGGTAAACCAAAATCCAACACTATGAAAGGATCAAAGCTAAAGTGAAAATGATCAAAACTTTGATTCAAGTCTATGTTTTCAGCATTATTTGTTTTCCT
The DNA here is from genome assembly GCA_954870635.1 of Arctium minus. Classification (NCBI taxonomy): domain Eukaryota; kingdom Viridiplantae; phylum Streptophyta; class Magnoliopsida; order Asterales; family Asteraceae; genus Arctium; species Arctium minus. The sequence goes on along the minus strand of OX941095.1, from coordinate 54,541,360 downwards.
ATGCTCTATGAAAACATCTATTAACTTGTTGGAAGGGACATAATTTAACAGGTTTGCAATATCTAGGTCACTCCCCAAATCTCTCAACCCTGTATCTAGGTCACTGGATGGAATCAAGAAATGGTACTGCATTATATCTCTCTTATCGTACCCTAGTGCTATCATGATTTTGTCAAATAGTGGAACTGAAAGGTGATCAGTGTTAATCAAATCAACTAAATCAGTTTTACCATTTATGTATCTTCTTCCAGGAAATGGTGTAAACACACCTCCATGGTTGATTCTTCCTGTTATCAGTGTTGGGTAAATATCTATGATCAAAATAGAAGCTAAATATGGTTAGTCTCACTGTAAAAATGATCGACAATGTCAGTATCAAAAAATAGAGGGAAATGCTTACTATAAACATTTGTTGTACTAAACCCTTCATGGAGTTCCCTTCTTAAAACCCACGAAGAAGATGACATTGCATTCGAGATTGCTTCAGTTTCTTGGTCGATTTCGTGTGAGTGAGAGGAGCGATGTGTATTAGTGAGAGTGTAGTGATGGGGATACCAAGAGTTGGCTAAATCAATTAGCTAGTTTCGTTGGTTTGAGAGGGAAAAAAGCTAAATGACCAAAATACCCCTCCCACTAACTGAGTTTTTTTAACGAGGTTAGTGAGGAGGTCCTCCTTTCAGAGCAAATACCAAATCTCAGGGACCACTATTTGAGATACGGTAGTATAGGTCCTCCTTTCAAAGAAAATACGAAACCTTAAGGACCAAAGCTGTAATTCTCTCTTAATTTAATTTTAAATTAAATTAAATTCCGTCGGAAATATTTTGAAATAATTATTTTTTTGATTTTTTAAATTAATTTAGTGAACTTTGTGGTGGATTTGTGGCAGTTTTTTTTCTTTAAATTACGTTTTTGTGTATTTTTTTTTCAAAATTCATCTCCGTTTATTCTTATTCATTTCCAATTGAGTTTTATTGGGTTTTATTGTGGCTTAGCGGTTCGTATTAGGCTATGGTGGTTTAGTTTTTTATCGAACCGACTACACACCACATGCATATATGTCGTACATATTTGTACACAAACATGTAATGATTCACATATGGTGTTAAATTGGGCCTTAATAAGTTATAAAATGTCATATCTATAATGGTGGTTTGGTGGTTCGTATTGTGGTATAATAGTTCATAGTTGTCTTGTCGACCCTAATAGACAACACATACATATATGAGTTAATACGTGCACACAAACATATAATAAGTCACCACTGTGTTATTGGGTTTTAATAAGTCATAAAATGTCATATTGGGTTATAATTGTGGTTAAGTGGTTCATATCGGGGTATAATACATAACACATGCATTTATGCGGTCGATACCTGCACATAAGCACGTAATAAGTCACCACTGGTGTTATTCGGCATTAATAAGTCATAAAATGTCATATTGGGCTATAATGGTGGTTGAGTGGTTCATATCGGCGTATGAGGGTGATTAGTTGTCGAATTGGCCTTAATAAGGTTCAATTGGGTTTTAATAGGTTATATTGCAACCTCATGAACCAAATAATTTTATGCATGTTTAAAATCATGGTTTAAAATCTTGTGTGTGCTAAACATTTTTCCAAAACCTTGTAATAAAATCCGTATGATGCTTTTGGAGACATGGGAAATAATTGATGCAATTCATTTTAGAAATAAATTTCGTGCATGAATTTGATCGCCACTCAGCGTTTCGAAACCACGCTCCACAATTCCAGTCACACTATCGTCATTTGGGTGCTCAACATCTTAAGACAATAATTCCAGGATTTCATAGGTTCACCTTACAATTTCTTCTCGAATATTGTCGATTCCCATAGTCTATGGTTCTAATCCAACCAATCATTCTGACCCGAAAATGGTCCACTTAATGCAATCACCATGCTTACTGTCACTCCAAGTGACGAATGCTAAAATCCTCAACCTCTTCTAACACTACCCACTAAAAACTCCTTCCCTACTCCAACGGTCGTCACATCCCAGTAGTCCAAGTATACACATGTAACTCGTAGGTTCACCATAACACTGGTCAGGTGCAATTATGAATGTACTGTACATGATCATCCTTGCAACTCTTGACGTGATTCTCGTTCCTAGTGGCTTCATCAACTCCAAAATTTCATATCTTAAGGTACCTAATGGTGCAATTTCACTTTCAATCACTTAAAAGAACGCTAGTTTGAGTCTAGGCATCGAAAATCAACACCTAAATCTCTCAAACTTAAGTTATGATACAAACTTGTAACACCCTTAAATTTGCTAAGAGCAACTAATTAAAATTTCGATATAATATCAATACAAATCAAAGGTTCTTCATACATCAAATATAAAATTCTACAATTAACCTCAAAACAATAGTAAACCCCAACTATTATCAAGGGCTATACCGAAGTCGGGTGCTACGTAATCCCCAAAGCTAGCTGCTCTTCACAAACCAAAGCGGAAACTTCACCAATGATAAACGCATCACGAGCACACTACAATCTCTCTTCATAGTATTACTAGGACCAATCCCAACCAGAACCTAATGCACATGCCGACAAATAAAAAGGGTTAGGCTAACGCCTAGTGAGTTCAAGAGTTTTCAACATGAATAAATATTATGTTAAAAGGAAGGGATGTAGTTTAAATGATAAATTTTCAAAGTGATTTACCTTAAATATGAAAACGACTCGTTTTCCAATAACATACATTTTTAAGGACGAATGTCCCAATGCGATACTTTCTTTATAAAATGATGCCGCCCAAAACTCACTCAAACGTGAATAGAAAACGGACTCCTAATTATAAAACGCGTATAAAACTTTATATCCCGAAACACCCAAAACGCGGGTGGGGCATAATACTCAACTCTTAAATGATGGAAACAATCCATATAAACATAAGATGCCATCGAAAACATGGAACCGAAATTCAATACTCACGCGACCATAAAATGAAATGAAATCCAAATATTAAAGCATGGACAATTAAATATCCAAAATACTGTTGGCCGACAACGGGGGAGACCCGTATCCGTGGAGAGTGGAGGAACACAAAAGTATGCCACTTCATACAATGTTAGTCATATGACACTTCACGACACGCAAGCCCAAGTGCCCCTACGACACCCTTCAAGCTACACCAAAAGAGACAGTTGACCTTAGTGAATATTATCATTAATACCACCAAATGCCCGACAACATCCGAGGACTACAACAATGGCATTGCCCGGAATGGCGGAGGTCCCAAACGCCCATTATGAAACACCCATCATCATAATAGCACAACCGGACTCAACCCTCCGAGTGTACACTTGAAAGATCAAGGTCATAAAACATGGGTCCCAGAGTCCAACCCCGTAATACCAAGTTGACCATCAAATAAAGACTGACTTACGTGCCTATGGATCCAATGCAACACAGTCTAACATTACATAACTACACATGAATGACCAACGCACTCAAGCATGTAATTATCATAAATATGCAATAAAACGTATTAAGATGTATATCGAACATGGGCTCTTCAAAGAGCCATTAAAACTGGGACAAATGTCCACGAGACTCTTTTAAGTCAAAACCGAGTTTAAATGCTCAAAACCCATTTGACAAGCAAATAACGGTTCCCTAAATAATAAGATGTACCTAAACAACGTTTATGCAGACACATACATCAAAGATGTGATTAACCCAAACTCAACACGGATTGGGACATATCATTTTCCAAATGGTTTATCAAATCAAATATACCAAAAATGTAGATATCATGAATTAGACTTCATTTGTACAAAAATCCCAAAGGATGCATATATCATAAAATAGACTTTATTTGTACAAAATCACGAAGAATGCATAAATCATACTATTACTTGCCAAGATATCCAAATCCCAAATATGGGCATTTTATGAGACTAAAACAACACAAGTTGGTCGAATGTGAAAACTTATCAAAATACCCAACACATTGACAATTACCAAGTAAAATATATTTTTACTTCAAATTATTCATTTTGGCATGTACATAGTTTTCACAAAGCAACTTGAACTCACCTTGCTAGATTTAGGCTAAATCTAGATTTTATCCAACTTGAGCTCCTTTGAAGAACACTTGGATTCTCAAGCCAAAAACTTCCAAAAACCTAGATTCATACATTTCTAACCATAAATACCCATATTCAACCATATAGGATCATTCCCCAAACATTAAACATGAAGATCTTAACTTAAACCAAAACCCTAATTTCCATAGTTGAAGAGAAGAGAAGATTACCGTCACCAAAGCTTGAACCCATCAACAATACTCGTCTAGATCTCCAAAATAAACCACAAACATCAAATCTTCAAGATGGAGAAAAAGTTGGATGAAACCCTAGAAACTTGATGAAGAAGATGAAGTGAAATGGTTCTAGAAAGGTTAAGGTTCATAAAAATGGTGTGGGGTTTGATTTAGGAGGGAAAGATGGAGAAGGAGAAAGGACTTGGGGTTTTGGATGAGAAAATCGAAATGAGGGAGATCAGATCTAGATGTGGGGGTAAAAGTATGAGAGAGAGGAGGGAAAAGTTGAGGGTGAAAAAGGGTGAAAATTTTGTCAGAGTCAATGCGGACGTCCACTTGAAGCCCTATGCGGACGTTCACATGCTTCAGGACGAAAACTGATGAAACTTATGTTGCTTCCGCGGAAGATCCTATGCGGACATCCACTTGCTTCCCTATGCGGACGTCCACTTGACACTGGTCGCGTGCCCGATCACTGTTTTGGTCAATAATGAGAATAAAGAAAGTCTCAACAAGTTTGCAACCTCATGCACCAAATAATTTTATGCATGTTTAAAATCATGGTTTAAAATCTAGTGTGTGCTAAACATTTTTCCAAAACCTTGTAATAAATCCGTATGATGCTTTTGGAGACATGGGAAATAATTGATGCAATTCATTTTAGAAATAAATTTCGTGCATGAATTTGATCGGCACTCAGCGTTTCAAAACCACGCTCCACAATTCCAGTTACACTATCGTTATTTGGGTGCTCAACATCTTAAGACAATAATTCCAGGATTTCATAGGTTCACGTTACAATTTCTCCTCGGATATTGTCGATTCCCACAGTCTATGGTTCTAATCCAACCAATCATTCTGACCCGAAAATGGTCCACTTAATGCAATCACCATGCTTACTGTCACTCCAAGTGACGAATGCTAAAATCCTCAACCTCTTCTAACGCTACCCACTGAAAACTCCTTCCCTACCCCAACGGTCGTCACATCCCAGTAGTCCAAGTATACACATCTAGATGTGGGTGTAAAAGTATGAGAGAGATGAGGAAAAAGTTGAGGGTGAAAAAGGGTGAAAATTTCGTCAGACTCAATGCAGATGTCCACTTGAAGCCCTATGCGGACGTCCACATGCTTCAGAATGAAAACTGATGAAACTTCTGCTGCTTCCGCGAAAGATCCTATGCGGACGTCCACTTTCTTCCCTATGTGGACGTCCACTTGACATTGGTCGCGTGCCCGATCATTGTTTTGGTCATAACTTCTTCGTTATAGCTCCGTTTTCTCTCCGGAAAGGACCGTTGGACTCGTAATTGAATCCTTCATCCAACAAGACTATAAAATCTAGGATCCAAGTCCAAAATCCTATCTCTTCTTTTTCCCTTAAAATACCGATTTCTGTATTAACTTGAAACGATACTTTTCGAAAATCGGGGTGTTACAATATTGTAGATAAATATTATCTTTGTGATGCTTCTTATGCCAACACTCATGGTTTTATGACTCCATACCGCAATACGAGGTATTGGCTTGCTGATTTTGGAATGGAGAAAGCAGTTGGTTAGATATCATATTAGTATGCATGTTTAGGTTCTTTTTTCTTGTAGTAGTTGATGCTCCAACCATGCATTAGTGCCAACTCTTGCTTACCTGACCAAGTTTACTTTCTTCCCAATGCAATTTATGCTATGTGTGTGTAACTATTAAGATTTTATAAGTGGTGTGATGTAAGCCCTTTGAGTTGTATTATGTGGTTATCTCTGCTTACCAGTTCATTTTTGAAGGAAGGGGATATATCTTCGTTTTGGGTTGTGAACTTTGATACCACTACTAGCTGTTGATCTAAGTTTGTGTTATTGTTCTTGAATTTGTAGTGTACTCACATGAGACCGATTAGGTTTCCCAATGGAGAGAGGAGTGGAGTGTCTGGGATATGGGATCGATTAAGAGAGGTCAGCGATTTATATGGGATAATATAGTGTTTGTTTGTTCAAAAGGTTGAACGACCAATCAGCGTGTTCATATAAAGAGAGAAGGTTTCTGAGAACTTAAAATATTTGCCTAATATTTCTAGTATCAACTTCTGTATTAAATTTGATTACTTTGGATTATCATTTCTAATGATTACGATGAGATCCATACTCTAACTCGAACTAAATAGTTTGAGTGATAGTGTCTTTAATTTTATACATTTGGTGTTAGAACTTCAGGAAGCAGAGTGGAAGCTTGCTATACCAAACAAGGTGAAAATAATATCTATTACTCAATCTCTCAGAAATAGAAAACTAGTTTTGCCTCCATGAATAAACTTGAGATTGTCTTTATAACTGGTAGATTCATATGTCACAAATGTTTTCTTCTCTGATACATACATCTTGTATTGTTATTAGGATTAATATCCCTTTTTTAAGTTGTTGATATATTCGATTGGTTTTCATTTGTGTTTAAATCCAATGTGGTTCCTTCTTAATGTGGAAATCTGTGTACCAAGAATGGATTGTTATGCAGGTGCATTGGTATTTATTGGTTTGGCACAACTTTTGTTTTTTTAAACAAAGGTATGCTTGTTTCAATTCTAGTAGAAAGAAAAGTTTTACTTTTCAATTTTCCAACTAATTCTTCATTCATTTTAATTACTACTCTATTAATGTGGTGTAGTAGTCGGTCCGATTGCCTGCCAATGACAAGTTGTTGACAGTCGGCACCGGTGAGAAACAGAAGCTTAAAAGTCTGATTCTAGGTCTCATTTTGGTTGAGAGATCATTTTATATATTGAGTAACACTTGATGATCTACCCTCTCCAACTTCAAAGCAATAGGTTAGTTCGGCTTGGTATGTAGTTTTTGTTGCTATCTACCATAGAAATTTGGTAAATAGAACAACTACATTTCACAAGAATTGTCTTTAAGAATTTTCTTTTCTCCCTTTCTTTTGCTGATAAACAATTGACCATGTCATGTTGGAATTTTTTTAATTTGTGTAGATGAACAAACTTGATGAAGATGCTCCATTGGAGGATGATGTATGTAGCCTAAGAACCAACATTATGCATTTAGGGAAGGACATTATGCATTTAGGGAAGGACTGGACTTCAATAGATGACTTCGGGATTATTAAAGCAATTAGTCGTGTAGCATTTGGTCGTGTTTATTTTTGGCAAAAAATAGAACAGGGTTATACCATAAGCACTTGGCCATGTTTATTTAACTGTGAATTGAATTTTTCATGGGTTGCACTTTCGTTATATGCTTCGAGACATTCAATTTAGAGTACTTCCCTTAAAGATTGTATAAGGTTAATAGTTGTGGTATCATATATTTTTCATTGAATACAAAATTTTGTTATTTAATATGTATTATATATATATATAACAATGTATAGGAAAATAAATAACAAAATAATAATAATTTTAATAAAAATCAAAATATCGACGGATTAGTGACGAATTATCCGTTGGTGATTTCTTTTAATTTTCTAGAAATAATTAAAAAAAGGGAAAACAAAATTCCGGCGGAATTTCCGATGGATTTCCGGCCGATTTTCTGCCGGAATTTTTTTTTTCTTTTTTTTTATGTTATTTTTATAATTTTTTAATAAATAAAATATAAAAAATAAATTAAATAATAAAATTTTTATCCGTCGGAATCTAATTAATCAGATTAAGAAAATGTTGATTAATCTAACTTTTTTAAAAAAAATAGGAAATAATTTCTGACGGATTTCTGGCAGATTTTGATAAATCCGTCGGAAATGACATTTTCTGGCAGGAGACTTTTCGACAGCGTAATCCGCCGGTAATTACATTTTCCAACGGATTTTCGATGGATTTTGCCGCTGAGAATGGCATTTTTTTTAGTAGTGCGATGTTTACAACATTTTTTTTTGTAATTAAAATAGGTTAAAAAAGTTATTCAGAAGACAAATATAATATTAATTCTTCTATATGCTTACCAATATATAATGAGTTTTAATTGAACGATATTAATGTCGTCATCATTTTCTCTTTGTCAAACTTCTTGTTGGTTGATGATAAGGATCCACCTTGACTATGCTATAACTTTGATGAGTTTTTAAAAGACGTAGGATTTGTTGTGGGTCAATACCGTAATGTTATCAGAAGGTCGTAACCTTACGTCTTACCTGCTGTAAAAATATGTTAATAGAAATTAGTGATCAATTTCGTGGTTAAAATAACTCTTAAGAAATAAAAGGAAATAAAAAATCCAAAATATTATTATGTCTGTGTTAACCTACTATGGTAGCATAATGCCTCTTGTCGTTGTAAAATTCATTTTTATTTTCAGCTGAAAATATTGATACAACAATTGTATATTTTCATACAATTGTTTGAGTAAATATGCAAATATATATCGCCTCCTTTTTTTTTAATTGTATATAGCTAACTGAATCAATATTTTTATTTCGAATACCTTGTCATTAAGTATCATTTTTTTTTGATGATATAATAGATATTAAAGCAATATTTGACAAACATAAACCAACTTATTTTTTAAATGTATTTCAAAAGTCCTGTTTAGATGAATAAAACATAGCTAAAAAGTCAGTTTATTAAAACACTACTTGATGTAGCGTTTCAGTAACTTACAAAAAAAATTGTTACTTTTTTTTTCAATTATTCCCCCAATTAATATTAATTATTATTAGTTATTACTAAATAATAATTATAAAATTATAAATTATAAATTATAAATTCATATTAACTATCAAATAATATTAATTTTAAATTATTAATTAATTTTAATTATAAATTATTCATTAGTATTAATTATTAATTGCTTAAAATTATTATTAATCTTATCAATTATTTTAATATTATTATAATTCAATATATTTAATCGTCAAAAAACAAATATCACAATTTTAAAGTTAAAGTTATATTTTTATGTTGTCTCTTAAATAATAAAATTTTGATAAATATTTTAATAAAATATTTAATTAAATTATTATATTTTTGAGAAATTATTAATTAATTAAGATATGCTTGATTGACCAACTTTGTTTTTATTTATTTTATATGTAATGCTTATTTAAAATCATCATGAAATGTAGATATTTTATAAAATTTGTATTTGATTATACAAATCCAAAATTATATATATAATAAATCAAATTGAAATTATGTTCAATAAAATTTTTAATTATTATTTTTTTGTCATCTGGTTTATATTAATTAACATATTATAATATTAATGATTTGTTTAAAATATATTATGAAATGTTAAAATTTGGTATTTTTTTAACATATCATTTTTGGTCGTTTTACATTGATAGTCCCAATTCTATCAAGTTCTCAATGTAAAACAGAAATCAAAATGAGAAATCAGTCATATGTCATTGATTAATCCAAAGATTACAATCTCTCTCACTCTACATATTACACTTTCTCTCTCTAAGACTGATATGCTATGAACCTCTTCTCTAATTTGCTCTCACACGCTTGAATGACTTGTTTCTTGTTACCAGATTACAAAGACAGGAAGGTATTTATACCTCCATACAAATACAAAGAAAACAAAATACAATTACATTGACTTTGACTTTATTAACAAATTGACTTTGACTTTCACTAAGAGTTGACTTTCCAGCTTTGACTTCTTGAACTTTGGTCTCCAACCTTTATGATCTTGAATCCAATAAATCTGTGCTCTAACAATCTCCCCCTTTGGATCAAGATCATTACTAAAAAAAAATTAGCAATGCGATCTTCTCTCTTTAAGCTCGATTGAAATAACTCCCCTTTTATCAACCTTTATCTTCTCTTGTAATCTCCCCTTTGATACAAACATGATTTTCTCAACCAACTCACATGCTCCCCCTATTAGTATGAAATATTTACATTCTCCCCTTCTCTGATAAGCTTTATCTCTTCAAAAACTTTCAACAATCTTTTCTCAACACAAACCTCTTTCACAAATAAAATTTCAACAAAATCTTCAAATTCTTTCAGCTTTCAATCAAATCTTGAACAACTCTCCCATATCATGAATTTCGGACATTTCTTCAAACTTTTCAACCAACATTTATTGATTTGAACTCTTCTCCCATTTTTGATGAATAGAGCATCTATAGCATCAAAACTTCCTCCAAGAAATGTCTTTATATAATCTGAACTGACCACTGATCTTTCAAGAGCCTCTGAATCACCGTCAATCCGCCAAGATATTCATCTAGATCTTTTCAAATCCAGACAAATTAGGAATGTAACACCCGAATCAACAAATGAATCAGTTAAAATGTCTGTCAGTAACACAAAGTCACTGTGTGTAATGGATACACATAGGAAAAGAGCTTTTTGATGTTCACTCCCCCAGGGCTTCCATCCAATCATCGAAACACCACAAAGGAAATTTCTATGAATGTTATGACAAGAAAACAAATTCCTTGTGTGTCCGTGCTAGTGTAAAAAGAATTAAGCATATGATGATTGCTTTTAAAAGACTCAACATTGTGTAAACCACTGAGACAACAGTAGATAAACACAGACTCAATGTGCATGATTGAAGTGCGAATGTGAGGCAGACTTCCTTCTTTTTCAATATCCAGATTTTCCAAATGAAAACCAAATAGATTATATGATGCGTCCCCTAAAAATATGAAACACTTTCTTTTTAAGAAGAAAATGAGTAGCTGGTGGGGTATTAGTCAAGAGTTTGCATGGGCTAGTTGCCTGTTTCAATAATGTTCACCAAAGAGCTGTGAACCATTAGAAATGTGGCTGCCCGACTCAGAAAGTAGTTGGTGCAGAGTTCTGATATTCTTTTAACTCTGTTCTCACACCCTCTTTCTTTTAATCATTAAGCTTACTTCTAACCAAACTCTCATTTCCATTTTACCTCATCACTCAATCCACACTCATTTCTTTTTGACTCCTCACACTCAATCACTAAAGGATTAACTTCTTGGGTAGGAAACACTGGTAATCGTGAATCCATAGAAGTTCATTTAATTCCTAGCACAAAGAACCCATATTTCTTATAAAGCAAATGTTGCTCAGAAAGGTTTAACATGAACAGTGACAACTCAAATACAAGTCAGATATGTATATGTTCATAATATAATCATGAAGATATGAGCATTTTTTTAAACATTGAAATATTTTCAAACAAGGAAATTGAATGAATAGATAAGAATGCAAGAGACTTGTTTGAAAATCTGACATTGTATGAAAAATGATCAGATAAGAAATGATATAACAGTTAAGGCTTATGGTAAAAAATAATGGATATTGTCTATATGAACCAAGATATAGACATTCTTGAATTGACGTTTCGAAATGAAATTAACGCTCAAAATTCATTGAAAAACAAACGGAGTGTCTTACCATCAAAAAATATGTTTCTATTTGAGACATGGTAAGAACGTTTTGAACAAGAATTCAAACTAGTGTGTGTGAATACTTGAAAGTATACAGAAAAGACAATACGCAAGTAATTATCTTTGGAAACACACGGTTTGTTTATCAGTTAAGCACAAAATAAAATGAAAACATTTAAAATCACACTTCCAAATTATAAAATCTGTTTAAGAATCGGGAAGTGGTTTGAACATTTAAGAACATGTTTTCTATGATTGAAAGTTGTCCTTCTTTCAACCATATATGAGATTAAGATAAGAAATTAACCTTTTCGCTTCGTCTTAAATCTCATGAAGTCAGCTGAAGTCATAAAAATATGATCTTGATAGCTTCTCTCATTCTGCAAAAGTCTCAAAGTCATGTCAAAGCAACTTTATTCACAAAAAAATTAAAAGACATAAAGCAGTAAAACAATTATAGTACGAGTTCTGATATGAAATAATCAGAAATCATGATTCTTTACTCCCCCTGAAAATATGCATCTGAAATTTGTTAGTAAAAGGCACATGATACAGATCTACAACTCCTCCTGAAATGTAGTTCGTCATATCTTCCAAATACATATTTCCAGAAAAACTTATATACTCCCCCTTGAAGGTTGATATCCTCTTCTAAGTATCGGAGTACACTATCTTATCAGCTCGGGAGTAGCATCTCTTTTTCATCATTGAAGAGAGAGTCCTAAACTGTTATGTTTAGAAGTCAAACTTCGTTGAAGTATGGGTCCTAAGCTGATTTACTTAGAAGCCTTACATCGGTTCTTTTACTCCCCTTTGACTGTAGGTGCCTACAACACAGAATCAGCTTTCGGTTTTGGTACCCACTGGTATTTGGGTCCATATGTGTTAGTTGCAGTTCGAATGGGAGTAACTGAGTAAGAACCATACCAGAAATGATCACTTGATTTATGAACAAAATCATATGTATTACAGTAAGAACAATACCTCTTTGTAGATAACCTGATCATTTGATCTCTCGAGTAAGCGAGATCAGGTTTACCTTTTAACACTTTGTTCCTCTTGGCTGTTGATGCATGTACACATGATTTATTATTTGTCTTATCTTCCTTCTTTCCTTTCTTTTCTTTCTTCTTCTCATCATTCTTCTTATCTTCAACTGGTTTTACTCTCCATACCAGCTTTTCTTCAATATATTCCCTTCTTCTTCTTCTTCTGTATGTATCTGAACTATCTACATTTCTATCATAGAAGATGTTCGTTGTACGAATCTGATCATAAGATTTAACTGACCTTTTTGAAGAAACAGGTTTCTGATGTGAGCTTGCCGCTGTCTTGAATGAACATTCAGAGTCAACTGTATCATCTCGAGGTGTGTGGATTTGTGACTCTAGAGTCGTGTGCTCAGTCACCACCACATTGGAAATGATATCTTCAAGCTCTTTTACCTTTGAAAAATAATTGTCTCTTTCTTTGACGAGAAGGTCAATCTTCGTCTCAAATGCAGACTTCGTTTTCTTCTCTTGCAGCACACACTCAGATAGTTCAGATAACTTCTCAGTTAGCTTCTTGATCTCTGCCTCAAATATATTTCTTTCTTCTTCAAAACCCTTATCAGCATTTGTTCTTTGACCAGACATTTCTTTAAAAATACCAATATTCTTCTGCTCAGTAGCCTTTTTCTCCTTTGAAAACTTTTCTCTTTCTAAAATTGTAACACCCTCAAATTCGGAAATAGTAACTAATTTAAAATTTTCTAAAATACATCGATAAATAATTTATCTACAAACACAATATAGGATTTAACCTCAATAAACACATTTATTCTCTACATACAGTTTATAATAAGGACGGGTGCTACTAAAACCCAATAATAGTCACTATCTACAACTGCGGAATACTTCATCAATCTACTTACTCTCGTGTAAGTCTATAGCTCAACTCCTCAAGGCACTGCTAGAACCAAACCCCAACTGGAACCTGATGCACATGCCGACAAATAAAAGGTTAGGCTTAACGCCTAGTGAGCTCAAGAGTTTTCGTTAGAGATATATAAAGCGATAACTTTAGGAATGTTATTTAAAATCATGAATTCCCAAAATGCAGTACAACTAATTTAGAAACAACTAGAAATGAAATACTTTAAATCTTAAAACAATCTCTTTTCATCATTCACCCCTTTCGTGGTTAAAATCATAAAACACACGCCTCTTTAAATAAAGCCAAAACCCAAGGCGCACGTAAAACATAAATGATATTATAATGATCAAACGTTGAAAACGTAGATAACTCAAACTTCCAAGATATCCCAATAACTCGAATGAGTTTCAATAACCGAAACCTTATAACATAGATAAATACCCACACTCAGACGTCCCCGAAAACATGGATTATAAAACTCCATATCCAAAAACCACACCTAATGGTGACGGGGAAAACCCGGTTACATGGTACGTGACGGACACAAAGTATGTCACATAATTATGTAAGAAATCAAAACATGTGGGTTACACATAAAACACCCACCGAGCTCAACTCCTTTGAGTCTATCACTCGAAAACATCAAGTCAACCCCTCTAGGTCTATTCTTGAGAGTTCCAAAACGGGGAACTCTAGCACAAGGGAATTACACCTTACTGCCCATGAGACGCTGCCCGACCGTATAGGTCCACACCTTACTTATCATGGTGACCCGATGCCTATTCCGTGCCAAGTGGCGAACCTAATGTCCAAAGCGGGGACATAGGAACACCGTGCCTATGGATCCATTGCACTAACTAAACCATTACATGACTCACAACGAATGAACTAATGCATTCAAAACATGTAATTTTCAACTAAGATGCAGTAAATGCAAATCATAACCAACCGCTCAACATTGAGCTATTAAAAGCGGACAAGTGTCCTCAAAACCCAACAAAATCCAATCCGAGCCATAAGCTCAACAAATCCAAAGACCCAACGTTGAAATTCATAAAAATGGAGTCAAACATAAACAACCCATACTTATGTAAACTCATGCTCCAAAACATAGAATAAATTCCAACGTAGTTTAGATTTGGGACAAATCGTTTTCCAAGTGAGTTTATAACATATATCCTTTCAAAACGTCCCACAACACAAAACCATGCATTTCTCCAAAACACAAAATGAACACATTTATACTCAAAATCTACTTCTATAAAATAAATCATTAAGATACCAAAATATATGATTTAATTATCCAAAATGCCTAAAATCCCAAAGATGTGTGCTAAATGAGTTTATAAAGTTAAACACCTTTAAAATACTCAACTTTTCAGCAGTTAACAAAACTTATCAGCAGTTAACAGTTTCATGTAAAACGCTTTAAAATAAACATTTTGGCATGCACACCGTTTTCACAAATCAACTTGAACTCACCTTGCTAGATTTAGGCTAAATCTAGATTTTACCCACTTAGAGATCCTTTGAAGAAACTTGAATCCTCCAAGCCAAAAGTCTCCAAAAACCTATATCCATACATTTTCAACCGTAAATAACCACATTCAACCATATAGAAACATTTCCCAAACATTACACATCAAAATCTCCATTTTGGTCCAAACCCAAATTTCGACCTAGATTTCTCCAAAACCAATAAACCCGAGATTGATAAACCACACACTAGAATAATCATCAATGGAGCATTTATAACTTATATCAAGGTTTAGAAATGGAAGGGATACACTTACCACTTAGGTTTTGATGAAAACCTAGAAAACCCAAAAATGATCTTGAGGTTGAAGATGAAGATGGAGATGGTGAATCCTTGACCATAGATTTCAATCCTACCACTTGATGGTGTTTCATCTTCAATAAAACACAAGGATTTGAGCCAAAATAGGCTAGGGTTTGAAAGGGGAAGAAGGAAAACGAATTGGGAGAGTATAGAAGAAGTTTGGGTGTGAAGAAATGAGGAAATAGCTGATTTTCGCGACTTAACAGCCCCCTGGAGTGTTTGGGCGACTTTGTCAGGAGACATTGCCCTGGGCAGGGCAATGTCGCTGGTCATAGTCGCAGCCAGCCAGCCTTCTTCTCGTTCACTGTTTTGGCCATAACTTCTTCATTATAGCTCCGTTTTCGCTCCGGAAAGAACCGTTGGACTCGTAATTGAATCCTTCATCCATCTAGACTATAAAATCTAGGATTAAAGTCCAAGATTAAATATCTTATTTTTCTTTGATATATCGGTTTCTGTATTAACCTGAAGTGATACCTTTCGAAAGTCGGAGTGTTACAATCCTCCCAACCTTAAAAGAGATTTCGTCCTCGAAATCTGGCACCACCAAGCACCCAACATCGCATTTGTAGAGATCGATTGATTTCTATCCAAAAGGAATGCCTTCTTGAAACCTCACCTCTTATAAGCACCCGATTGCATCTCGGTTGAGGTTGTCTCTGCGTTTCTCATTACATGCCGTTGCAAACTCAATCTCAATGTTCGATGTATTCACCAACGTCAGGATGAACGTTGAGTCATTGCTTAATCATTTTCTTAATCATTAAATCTCGGTTGTCTCCCAACCTTATGTTGCTCATATTACCTCAAGAGTAACTTACGACCTTAATCCGTCATTTCCACCAATAATACCCCACTAATCCATACTGTAAAAGAGTCACCGTCCCTTCCTTGGCGACAATTCCTAGCACTAGCTTGGTCTAACCCAACACAATCATAGATCCGACCCTCAAGTTGCCATAAGCACAATACCCACAGATAGCGGATTACTTCAATCCCACGGTTACACAGTTCCCATAATGCATTCAAGCGTCGATTGATAGATCGGCGAAGCCTCGTAGATTGCAGGATTACCACTGATCGATCTCTAAGTATCAATATCTACTTCTCTTAATGTTACCACTTCACCTGCGAACACTCCAAATTCAACGGACGTGCACTGAGCACACTAACGGTTATTGTCCTCAAGAAAAGAGTCGATGCCTAATACCAGAATGGTGACATCAAAACGTGGACATCCCACCTAATACTTCATTCCAGAAGTATTGTCGCATTGAGGTTGATACTCAATAGAGGGCTAATGTTCCCAAATCTTACGTCCCTAATAGACGGACCACAAAATTCCTTGATCACGGAAGTCCATTAAGACGGTACGCCGTCAACATATAACTTGATGTCAACCAGACAAGCAACACATCAATACGAACCCAACAGACGTAGGTAGTCACACAAAACCTCATCCTGAAGGTTTACTAACACATAGAGATCATCTTTTAATTAACTGGGGAACATAATCTATTACCCCCATGATTCATGCATGACCCGATTCAAAAACTGAAACTCAAATTCAAGGTTGACTACAAGTCGGATCATCCGACGCTTCAAATCCTAAGGACTTCTCTAGTCCCTTAATTGCAACTCCTTTCACGATAGGGGTTTTAAGTCAATAGCCCTAATGAGTTCAAGGTTTTTCAATAAGTATGCCAAGTTGAAATCTATAAAACTTTCAAATACATGAGTTTTATAACAATTAATCGTGCGGTAAAAATACACTACCGTTCGTTCGATAGGTTTCAAAATTGATCACCAACACTACGCATATAAAACCATTTCCAAAACTCATTTGATCAGTGCTTACGTTAATATGGATAATAATAAAAGATGCGCAACAAAATTTTAAATGGACTACCGTGGTCCTAACATGCATCAAATTATGCCATAAATGGGGAAATACTTTCGCGTACCAAAACAGTTTAAAGCGAGGCGATTGAACAAAACTCCCAAGAGACAAGTTACGTAATCGAGTTCCCAAAATTTCTCATTCGACTATTTAAAAGTATGGAATAAAATTCCCAACAAGACCCGCATGTCGAGTTCGCTTCTCAAAACTTAGCAACACAAAAACATGCATGCGATTGGTCAACATACAATAAATTTAAACCAATTTTCAAATTTTAGGTCGTACAATGAAATGATGTTGTCCGAAAATAGTGGCTACAATGACATGTATACCGCTAACTCACTTAATGCATTGCGGAATTTATAACATTAAAATCGACAACTGAAATACGTTCAAAGCGAAAGTCCAATACGAAACGACATAACTTTTCATATGCTTACTCACA
The DNA here is from genome assembly GCA_954870635.1 of Arctium minus. Classification (NCBI taxonomy): domain Eukaryota; kingdom Viridiplantae; phylum Streptophyta; class Magnoliopsida; order Asterales; family Asteraceae; genus Arctium; species Arctium minus. The sequence continues at coordinate 54,523,632 of OX941095.1, read as the reverse complement.
CCAACAATTTAAAACAACTCGAAAACCGTGTAGCATACAACGAGTAACACCTGTACAAACCCAAAAGAGAAATCACATAATATTGAAACTTCCCAAAATAACATATGGGAAAATATCTATTAACAAAACTCTCAAAACGTCCCTCACGGTTGCGAAAATACCGATGCAAAACTCGCACGAGACAAAATATTAAACGAAAATTTATAAGTTGACGCACACAATAATGCAAGTATACACCTCTCAAGTTCAAGAGCACGACGCAAAATGTCGTAAAATAGAATTCCGTAAGACCCAATAAAACCTTCCATAAAACCCAATGAAACACAACGATGCTCAACATCATATGGTGCCAAAACCGTCATTCCCAAAATCAAATAGCATGAAACAAAGTCATGACTAAAATGTCAAAATTCCAAAAATTTTATCTTTTATCGCACATGATAAATATAAACGACACTTTCACCAAAATCCGCATGAGACTCAACGTTTCAATAAAACTCATAAACTTACACGCAAATAAAATTAAAACTCACGCAATTCAAAATATACTCGTGAGTAGCAAAGCGTCATAAAATAACGTTTCATGAATTCAACATGACTCGTACCGACTAAAATTCCAAAGAACATTTCGACTCAAGAACATAGGGACAACTCGTCCTTTAAAACCTTAACATACGTGGAGGAGATCCAATGTCAAAGTCAAAAATTCCATAGTTATTTCCCTAACAACCCAAATAACATTAAAACACGAATATTACAATATCCGGAAAATATAGTGTCAGCCACGAAACAAGGATGAAGAGATTTTCAATAAAAATTGCAACCACGTGCAACAAAACAATTTTATGCATGCTTAAACTCACGGTTTAAAATCTGATGAGTACTAAAGGCTTTACCAAGGCTTCATAGTACAACTCACTTTACGCTTCGAAAACATGGGAAACAATTGATGCAAACTTATTTTAGAAATAAATTTATGTGCATGACTTTGGTCAGCACTCAACATTCCGAAATCTTATTCCTCAATTTTCCATCATACTATTGTCATCCGGGTGATCACATATCTTAAAGCAATTCATCGAAGATTTCATCCGTTCATCGTACAATTTCTCCTCGAATAATGTCGATTCCAAATGTCTACGGTTCTATTCCCTCCATTCATTCCGACCCGAAACGGTCCACTTAACGGTTTCACCATGCTTACTGTCATTCTAAGCGTCGAATACTCAATCATCAACTCTTTCTAACGGTTGCTCAATCAGAAACTTCTTTACTACCCCAACTGTTATCGTACCAAGGTAGTTCAAAGATACTTATGTAACTCGTAAGTTCACAATAACACTGGCCAGGTGCTATTATGAACGTACTGTACATGATCATCCTTGCCATTTTTGTCGTGATTCCCGTTCCTAGTGAATTCACTCACCTCAAATCATCAAATCTTCAAGTGCCTAATGGTGTGATCTCACATTCAAACGCTTAAATTACGCTAGTTTGAGTCTAGTCATTCTAGAATCAATACCTAAATCTCTCAAACTTAAGCTCTGATACCAACTTGTAACACCCTCAAACTCGGAAATAGCAACTAATTTAAAATTTTCTAAAATACATCGATAAATAATTTATCTACAAACACAATACAGGACTTAACCTCAATAAACACATTTATTCTCTACATACAGTTTATAATAAGGACGGGTGCTACTAAAACCCAATAATAGTCACTATCTCCAACTGCGGAATACTTCATCAATCTACTTACTCTCGTGTAAGTCTATAGCTCAACTCCTCAAGGCACTGCTAGAACCAAACCCCAACTGGAACCTGATGCACATGCCGACAAATAAAAGGTTAGGCTTAACGCCTAGTGAGCTCAAGAGTTTTCGTTAGAGATATATAAAGCGATAACTTTAGGAATGTTATTTAAAATCATGAATTCCCAAAATGCAGTACAACTAATTTAGAAACAACTAGAAATGAAATACTTTAAATCTTAAAACAATCTCTTTTCATCATTCACCCCTTTCGTGGTTAAAATCATAAAACACACGCCTCTTTAAATAAAGCCAAAACCCAAGGCGCACGTAAAACATAAATGATATTATAATGATCAAACGTTGAAAACGTAGATAACTCAAACTTCCAAGATATCCCAATAACTCGAATGAGTTTCAATAACCGAAACCTTATAACATAGATAAATACCCACACTCAGACGTCCCCGAAAACATGGATTATAAAACTCCATATCCAAAAACCACACCTAATGGTGACGGGGAAAACCCGGTTACATGGTACGTGACGGACACAAAGTATGTCACATAATTATGTAAGAAATCAAAACATGTGGGTTACACATAAAACACCCACCGAGCTCAACTCCTTTGAGTCTATCACTCGAAAACATCAAGTCAACCCCTCTAGGTCTATTCTTGAGAGTTCCAAAACGGGGAACTCTAGCACAAGGGAATTACACCTTACTGCCCATGAGACGCTGCCCGACCGTATAGGTCCACACCTTACTTATCATGGTGACCCGATGCCTATTCCGTGCCAAGTGGCGAACCTAATGTCCAAAGCGGGGACATAGGAACACCGTGCCTATGGATCCATTGCACTAACTAAACCATTACATGACTCACAACGAATGAACTAATGCATTCAAAACATGTAATTTTCAACTAAGATGCAGTAAATGCAAATCATAACCAACCGCTCAACATTGAGCTATTAAAAGCGGACAAGTGTCCTCAAAACCCAACAAAATCCAAACCGAGCCATAAGCTCAACAAATCCAAAGACCCAACGTTGAAATTCATAAAAATGGAGTCAAACATAAACAACCCATACTTATGTAAACTCATGCTCCAAAACATAGAATAAATTCCAACGTAGTTTAGATTTGGGACAAATCGTTTTCCAAGTGAGTTTATAACATATATCCTTTCAAAACGTCCCACAACACAAAACCATGCATTTCTCCAAAACACAAAATGAACACATTTATACTCAAAATCTACTTCTATAAAATAAATCATTAAGATACCAAAATATATGATTTAATTATCCAAAATGCCTAAAATCCCAAAGATGTGTGCTAAATGAGTTTATAAAGTTAAACACCTTTAAAATACTCAACTTATCAGCAGTTAACAAAACTTATCAGCAGTTAACAAAACTTATCAGCAGTTAACAGTTTCATGTAAAACGCTTTAAAATAAACATTTTGGCATGCACACCGTTTTCACAAATCAACTTGAACTCACCTTGCTAGATTTAGGCTAAATCTAGATTTTACCCACTTAGAGATCCTTTGAAGAAACTTGAATCCTCCAAGACAAAAGTCTCCAAAAACCTATATCCATACATTTTCAACCGTAAATAACCACATTCAACCATATAGAAACATTTCCCAAACATTACACATCAAAATCTCCATTTTGGTCCAAACCCAAATTTCGACCTAGATTTCTCCAAAACCAATAAACCCGAGATTGATAAACCACACACTAGAATAATCATCAATGGAGCATTTATAACTTATATCAAGGTTTAGAAATGGAAGGGATACACTTACCACTTAGGTTTTGATGAAAACCTAGAAAACCCAAAAATGATCTTGAGGTTGAAGATGAAGATGGAGATGGTGAATCCTTGACCATAGATTTCAATCCTACCACTTGATGGTGTTTCATCTTCAATAAAACACAAGGATTTGAGCCAAAATAGGCTAGGGTTTGAAAGGGGAAGAAGGAAAACGAATTGGGAGAGTATAGAAGAAGTTTGGGTGTGAAGAAATGAGGAAATAGCTGATCTTCGCGACTTAACAGCCCCCTGGAGTGTTTGGGAGACTTTGCCAGGAGACATTGCCCTGGGCAGGGCAATGTCGCTGGTCATAGTCGCAGCCAGCCAGCCTTCTTCTCGTTCACTGTTTTGGCCATAACTTATTCGTTATAGCTCCGTTTTCGCTCCGGAAAGAACCGTTGGACTCGTAATTGAATCCTTCATCCATCTAGACTATAAAATCTAGGATTAAAGTCCAAGATTAAATATCTTATTTTTCCTTGATATATCGGTTTCTGTATTAACCTGAAGTGATACCTTTCGAAAGTCGGGGTGTTACAAAAATGATTACTTTCTCAAAGTCAGACACTTGTTGAGAAAGCTTGGAACATTTAAGCTCAATTATCTTCTTCTCTTCAAAATTCTTCCTGGAAAACTCTGAGAACTTCTTTACAAATGCTTTCTTTTCAATCTCAAAATCAGATCTTTCTTTGGCCATCTTGTTCTCCAGATCAAATATTTTCTTTTGAAGCTCAGCATTAGCATCCTCCAGATTCTTAATCTTCATCTCATAACTGTCAATAGAATCTGATTGCTGGATCTGGATACTCTGATTTTCCAAGTCAAATATTTTTCTTTTAAGCTCAGTGTTCTCAGATTCTAAAATCATTACTCTTTCTCTTGAAGACAACTTTGATTTGTTTTCAAGTTGATCCCACAACTGTTTTGCTGTAGTTTTTTTGATATCTAATTGAATAGACATCTCATCTGAAACTCCTTGCAAGATAAAGGCTTTGGCTAATTTATCCGCTTCATATATCTTTCTTTGCTCATTTGAGTATTCCTTAAGTGGTATTGGAAACTCTTCTCTTTCTGTGTATCCATCTGCTCCCATAGAAGAATAAATCTTTATTAGAGTTTTCATATTTCCATTCTTCAAAGATTTTCTGATATATTTTCCCAATTCATGTGGGTCAATAAATTCCAGAAAATGATTTTTCCATTGGTCGTACTTTCCTCTGTAAAGTACAGGTGGCTTCTCATCCATACTGATTGAAGAAGCTTCGCTTGAAGTCATTCTGTTACAAAAAGAAACTTGAAAAATATGATCGTTCCCAAACAATTCAGAAGTTTTGACTGAAAGACAAACTTGGATTAAAAAAAAATAATCTCAGAAAAAAAATTCAAAAATTTTCTATCTTTGAAACTCGCAAAACACTATAACTCGCAGACCAAGAGAATTCGCTAAACACTGTTCATTGAAAAACTCGCAAGTCGTTGTTAGCGCGAAGTAGAAACTCGCTAGACGTTGTTAGCGTGAAACTAGAAACTCGCTAGATGTTGTTAGCGCAAAGTAGGAAACTCGCTAACCGTTGTTCGCGCAAAGTTACAAAACTCGCAGGCCAAACTTGCAATGATTGCGCGTTTCTACACTTAGAAAATTTTTCTAGGATTTCAAACTCTCAAGTCTCTTCTAGCACGTTTCTGAAACTCGCAGATCACTTGAAATGATTGACCAAAACTCGCAAGCCTTGTCTTGCGTGTTTCTGAAACTCGCAGATCTCGGTTTGCGCGTTTGTCAAGAACTCGCAAATAACTTGAAACATCAAAGTTCTTCTTTGTGCGTGTTCTTGATTATGAAGCTTGCGCGTTCTTCATATGAATCTTGCGCATTTCACAAATCTTGCGCGTTCTTCAGAAAACTTCACAGAATCGATTCAAGAAATTCAAACCTGCAAAATTTGATTTTGCAACTCATCCACAGTGATCGAAATGCAACTTGTAACACTTTTCTAACAAACTAAACTTGCTAACAAACAACAAATTACAGTGCAATGATCTAATATAGTGTACGACTACAAGTTTTACGAAAAACACAATTTGATCAAATTGATCGATATAGAATTGAAATAATCCTATGTGATCTGAACAAGAATTGATCCTAGTGATAATACGTACACAATCAAATCAATTTCTTGATTCAATTGTGCAAAAACAATAAAATCAGTGATCAAACAGTAAATTTCAAGAAACGAGTTCGTGAAAACAAAATTCTCAAATCTATCAAATCTGATAATCCAATCAATCTGAAATTGTTTGGTCTTGCTCTGATACCAATTGATAGTCCCAATTCTATCAAGTTCTCAATGTAAAACAGAAATCAAAATGAGAAATCAATCATATGTCATTGATTAATCCAAAGATTACAATCTCTCACTCTACATATTACACTCTCTCTCTAAGACTGATATGTTATGAACCTCTTCTCTAATTTACTCTCACACGCTTGAATGACTTGTTTCTTGTTACCAGATTACAAAGACAAGAAGGTATTTATACCTCCATACAAATATAAAGAAAACAAAATACAATTACATTGACTTTGACTTTATTAACAAATTGACTTTGACTTTCACTGAGAGTTGACTTTCCAGCTTTGACTTCTTGAACTTTGGTCTCCAACCTTTATGATCTTGAATCCAATAAATCTGTGCTCTAACATACATTTTTTAACTAGTTTGTCAAACATAGACTAAGGGGTCGTTTACCAAACGTTTACCCGGATAAACGTTTACCAATAAAATTTAACACTATCACTTACTTAGCGGGTAAGATTTTAGTCCACCAAAACGGTATCGTATGCAAAAATATTCCCGATAAACGCTTACCGGTAAATTTTAACTCTATCACTTACTTATCGGGAAAGATTTTAGCCCACCAAAACGGTATCGTATGCAACAATTTTCCCGGTAAACGCTAACCATGGTAAAGGTCTTCGCCATCACTTACCAGGGTAAGACTCTTGGTCATGGGCGGATGCCTATGGAGACCAAAGGGGGCCATGACCCCTGTGGTTTTATTGTTCTTAGAAGGGTTATATATATATATATATAGGGGAACGATCAAAATGGAAACCACTCTAATTTTGAAAACCGTGGAAACCCTCGATTCCATTGGTTAAATTAATGAAATTGTTTAATTTCATGAAATTGTTTCATATAATTCTTTTATTGATGAAATCGTTGCATATATTTGTGTTTTTTATGTAAAAATGAAAAAGTTTCATCAGACTGAAAATACATGAAACAATTTCATCAGAATGAGAAAAATAGATGAAACTACATAAAAAACACAAATATATGAAACAATTTCATTAACAAAAACAAATCATGTCTAGCTCAGTTGGTTTCCCCAAGGGCGGTAACATCCTGGGGGGGGGGGGGGGGGGTTGTGGATGGTATCCCAATCTACCCGGGTTCGAATCCAAGGGGAGTCAATTTGAGGGCATGAGGAGTACCCAGTCCTTGGGTCGGTCCAGTCGTTGATTGGGTTGCCCCCTAGCCAAGTCTTAGACTGTGGTTGAGCTCTAGGTTCAGCGTAAGCTGGGCCGGGACAGCGGCAGATTAGTGGGCTGCCCGTGGATGCCCGATACCGCCGGGGAGGTGTGCATGCGTGTGTACGTGTGTTCGTGGTAGTCGTTTGTTGGTTCGATGCCGCCATGCCTTCCAAAAAAAATTCATTAACAAAAGAATTATTTGAAACAACTTGATCATATTAAACAATTTTATGAACCAATTTCATTAATTTAACCAATGAAATTGACCGTTTCCAAAGTTTTCAATCTAATATGGTTTTCAATTGAAACCACCCCTCTCTCTCTTTCTTTCTCTCTCTCTCTCTCTATATATATATATATATATGTTTTTTCCCTAGCCTTCATGGTCTACATTAAAGCTCAAGTAACCTCCCTCCAACTTCTAATGTCAATATTATTATTATATTTATGGGGGTTTTACTTTTTCAAGTCTTTAATATTAATATTATACTTCAAATTTAATTGCAACTTTATATTCATGAATTGTTGATTTTTTTCATATAGATTTAGATATTTATTATTAATATGTGATTTTGTTTAGGGTTGATTTCTTAAAATTTTGTCTTATGATTTAGATTTATGGATTTAGTTATTAAGAATTGATTTGATTTCTTCTTTTGTAATTTAGATTTTAGAAAACATGGGCTAGTGTTATCTAGCAAGTCTTTAAAAATAAAATTATAATATTATCAGGGACGTTCCAATCTTTTTTTAAGGTCCTGTTACACCTAAACCTTTCGATTATAATGCAAAGTGAGATAACAAATGTATATATATATATATATATATATATATATATATATATACAAATTACCGTGGCGATGACAAGATATATTAATTTTGTTTTATAATAGAAATTAGTGAAGCACTAAGGTAGGGGTGTAGTTTTGCATTCGTCGATTAAAGACTTTAAACAATGTAAAATTGGACCCCTAAATTTTGGGGGCCCTGTTCAAAATCACATATTTAAGAGCATCTCCAACAGCTATGTTATTAAAATTCATCAAAAAATATATTATCATTTTGATCGGCATTTGCATGAAAATATATTAAAATTGGAACTACCATAAATATTTGAGGCCTACCTACGTGGACCAGATGCCTTCCCGGGTAGAAAAGCTTGTCGGGTTGACAAAGTTTCAGCCACAAATTCCACGTGGATTATTTATGATCAACGAAAGATATTGTTATATACTAAAAATATAGATGGCAAAAAAACGGTCCTAAGTAGATCCCAATTTTTAAAAGTTGGTTTGTATTCAGGGACGGATGTAGAATTTTTTTCATACGGTAGCACCATATAATAGAGACAAAAAATAATTACAAAATGTACGTTTTTACCGACGTTCAATATTGTCCGATATGTTTTTTAGTCTATTTTCATAATTTCGAGGGATTTTTAAAGTTGTTTGATTGATTTCGAGGGATTTTTAAGTTTTTTTTATCGATTTCGAAGGATTTTTTCGGTTTTTTTGGTTGATTTCGATAGTTTCTTTTGGTTTTTTTGGTTGATTATGAGGTACGGTTGCACATTCTTGAAGTTTCCAAAATAATACGGCAGCACCTTACAAAACGATACGGTAGCACCTTTCACGAACCTATAATTTTTTACCCTTCGTCGGAGAAATAATACAGTGGCACGTGCCACCGTATTCCACATACTAAATCCGTCTCTGTTTGTAATTGGACCAGTGAGTCACAATCTTGACCCAAAAATTGTAGGATTGATGATCCTAAACTTTAATTCTCGATCTCGGTTTCATCGCCTAGGTCCCAAATCTGGTTATGTGTACGACCCGTTTTTTAAACAAAATTATTATCTTCAAAAAATACTAGTTGTATACCCGTGCGCGATGCGGCGCGAATAATCGTGAAATCGAAAAAACAATTGACAAAGGTATGTATCCGGTCGCGGAACATCTCGAAATCAAAATGGCAACCATGTTTCATGTTAAGTTTGTATTCCTCGTCCTTATCGATACTTAGTCTATGAACACATGATGTTTGAGTCGTTTTGTGCGCATATATGTGAATCATGTATCGACTCTGAAATGTTTTGGTATGCATTTTCATCTATTATGTGTACATCATCCAGAAAATATTATATATATGTCATTAGTATTTCTAATGTTTACATGTGAATTGTGTGACCGAATAATTATAGATCTTCCATTAAAAATAAATCAATCATATTTCATTTTTGTTTTCTTTATAATTATAGATCTTCCATTAAAAATAAATCAATCATATTTCATTTTTGTTTTCTTTTTGTCCATATTGGTGTTAGTTGTATACATTTACAATTTAGTTGGTTATAAATTTTGAATTAATTTAATTAAAAAAATACCTAATACAAATATATATAAAATTGTATACCTGGTTTTTTTTCTACAATAACTGTTACAAATATTTATTAATATTTTATAGATATATATAATAAAATTGGTACATATTTATTTTATTTTATAGGGAAAAGTTCAAAAAAACCCAATGGACTTTAGTGTTTGGAGTGATTAAGTCCTTGGACAATTTTTTTGAACAATTAAGTCATTGGACATTTCAAAACCTGTTAAATAAATCCTTGAACTTTTGGTAACCTGTTGAATACATCCTTATTACTTAAAAATGTAACTTGCAACCTACATAGTAGATAAAACTACAAATTAAAAAAATGTCACCTACAAATTTACACTTTACATCCTTATAAAATTATAATTAGTTATTTAATTTATTTTATATCCATTATTTTTTCATTTTATATTTTATTATATTAACACACATAATCATATATTAACTAAAATATAGAGAATTTAATTAAAATACCCAAACATCAAAAATCAGTACCCAAAATACCCAAAATCTTGAAGTTTTTGCCAAAATACCCAACAACCCCGTGTTTTTGGGCCGTGTAAATGGGAAAACGCGGGGTTCTGTTTTTTTGTCTGTGTATCCAACGAAACACCGGGAAAGCACGGGGTGAAACGATTTTGGTCCGCGTATGGGGACAAAACACGGGGTTACCCCGCGTTTTAATTGTGTGCGGGGTTGGGGGTTCTTACACGTTTTAACTTTCACTAATTATTTTATTTATAAAATAATAAATAAATTGGAAATGCAAATGGTTTGCAACATAATTCCACCATTTATGCCCCCTCTTCCTATTTATTCAATGTATATATATACACTATATTATAAGATATTTATGTAAAAAAGTTTAACACCGCGTTTTAATTGTTCCAGTCATGTGTTTATGAAGAGGCCTAACCCCGCGTTACACAATTAAAACGCAGGGTAACCCCGTGTTTTGTCCCCATACGCGGACCAAAATCGCTTCACCTCGTGCTTTTCCCGTGTTTCGTTGGATACACGGACAAAAAAACAGAACCCCGCGGTTTCCCATTTACACGGCCCAAAAACACGAGATTGTTAGGTATTTTGGCAAAAACTTTAAGATTTTGGGCATTTTGGGTACTGATTTTTTATGTTTGGGTATTTTAATTAAATTCCCTAAAATATATAAAAAAATTAGTTTTTTTTTTCTTACAAATTACAATAATCGTTTCGTTAATACATTCAAATTGAACTCAATATTGTTTTTGAATTTAATCTTATACTATTCAATATCCTAAATATATATTAATTATTTTTAATACTTACACTTTATACTATTATAGTTACAGATTAATCTTATATTATTAAATAAATAACCATAAAGGATTGAATGTGTAAGTATTAAATATAATTCGTACGTATTTATGATATTTAATAATATGAGATTAAATAAAAAAAAGTTAATAATAGGCTCATTTTAAACGTATTGACAAGAAAATTATAATGGTATAATTTGTAAAAAAAACGTATATTTTTGTATTTTAGTTAATATACGATTACGTGTGTTAATATAATAAAAGAGTTAAAATGAAAAAGAAAAATAGAAGATATAAAGTAAATTAAATAACAAATTATAAAGATGTTTTTTTTTGTTGCCAAAAACAATTCTTAAGGCAAAAAAAATTATGCCTAAACTTTGACTATTTTAAGAAGAGATTTTGAAAAATGCTTAAAAATGTATTTGGTTGATGAGATTGACTATTTTAGTTAATTTCTCCATTTTTTTATTTGTAGGATGATAAAGTCGGTGATATCTTTTTTGTTTTTTTTTCAATTTGTTGTTTTACCTGTTATTTATTTAGGTTGCAAGTTACATTTTTAAGTAATAAGAATGTATTTAACAGGTTTCCAAAAGTCCAAGGATTTATTTAATGTATTTTGAATTGTCTAAGGACAATTTTTTCCTTATTTGTTCCAAAAAATTGTCCAATGACTTAATCACTCCAAATACTAAAGTCCATTGGGTTTTTCTGAACTTTTCCCTATTTTATAATACTACTAAATCAATAAATATTAAAAAAATAAGCTTATTTTGAAAATATTGACGAACAAATAATAATGGTGTAATTTATAATAAGAAATAATGTATTTTTAATGTATTTTTGTTGATATACGATTATGTATTTTTAATATGCTAAAGGTGAGAAAAAAAATAAAGAGTAAGGAAATAAAACAAATTAATTCGTAGATATTCATGATATTTAATAGTACGATTAAATTAAAAATATTCAATATTAGACTCGTTTTGAGTTGTACTTGATAGTTTTAGATATAGATAAATAAACAATACTCAATACTATGTAAGGTATTTTTAATTATAATTAAAAGCAAAAAGAAATTTTTTTCTCAAGTACTGCAACTATTGCCAATCTAAGGAGTCGTTTACCGAAAGCTTATCCGGGTAAGCGCTTACCAAGCTTACCAAATTACATTACATTAACCGATAAATATGACAAAGACCAAAAATCTTACCCGATAAGAGCGAAAGCCATGGTCAAGAGTCTTACCTGGTATGAGGAGGGCGACGGCTCTTACCCGTTTGGCGTTTACTGGATAATTTTTTTGCCTACAATACCGTTTTGATGGACTAAAATTTTACCCGATAAGGTAATTGATAGCGTCGAATTTAACAAGTGAGTGCTAAACGGGTAAGTGTTTGGGTAAACGACCCCTAACTCTCTTGTTAATTAGCCCAATCACTATAATTTCCTTATTGATTTATATATAAAAGTAGTGTCATTGTTTGTGCTTCATTCAATTTCACTATGGGCAAACCTCTTACAAATAACTACTTATGTTGTGGTGCACTGGTTAAGCCTTGAGGGATGTAGTGGAAAATCTTATCTACCCTAGGTTCAAATCCAGGGGTTGTCAAAGCCCTTGTGGCCATGGAGGTTCGCACGGTAGATTAGTCGGTGCACGTAAACTGATCCGAAAACCCACAGTTACCAAAAAAACCTCTTACAAATTAGACAGAAGATGAATGAGTAAACCAAAAGAAAACACTGTTTACCATGAGAATCAGCAAATATGGAAAAAATATTCTACAGACCCTGTCACCCACAACAAAGTTAAGAAAAATATATTGTTATCTATTTATAGGTTAATTAGAAAGCTAGGAGAGGATGAAAAAGCCTATAAAACCAAATAAACAGAGATGTAAGAAGTTAATTGCATTCGTAAGACAGATGCAAATGCACCTTTTTACTATGTTGAACTTATATACTATGAAACCAAAGAAAAAGAACACAAAAGCACTACAAACTAATACTAAATAAACAATTAAGTTGTGATTTATTGGATAGAGTAAGATTTGGTGAAAAAAGCATCTAACTCATTTAACAAACAGAGATTGTTTAAGGGTTATACTTGGATTATTAAACATACCAAGCCAATATATATCTATGTTCAAAACATAGATGAAAGTACTTCCTAGCATCCAATATTATGACTTGTGTTACCTTGTGTCATTAGATTTGATTGAACCAGCCACTGAAGCTATGGAAGCTCTTGGTCCATCGTTACTAAATGAACAACAATCGCATCAGAAATGCAAATTTATTTATCCTTATAAAATGTCAAAATACCCACATAGTATCAACCTAATTGATTTGAGAATCTTTGATGAAAAAAAAATTAAAGTAGATTTAAGAACCAATCAAAACAATGGTTCATTCCATGGACATATAGATTAAGTAGGGTAACGAATCTATTTGTTGAGCATGGACTTTATATAATTACCTGAATTAGTAGAAGTCACAATGATAACAAACCTATTTGTTTCTAGAAGTTGTAACTCATGCCTTGGGTTGTTTACATGTTCAAATATTAGAGCACACCACAACATCATTTCGAACATGAAATCCCAAAAAAAACCGAACAGATAAAAGTTTTTAATGGGTTTTTATAGCTAAATTAAAAGAAGTTTTTGTAATGCAATACGGCTCTTGAAAATTTTTAATGAGTTTTTTTAGCTAAATCCCTTTGAGGCATGTCCTCAAACACTTCTCTGCATATTTGCAACATATTGAAAAAAGCAAAGATGGGAAATTCCTGGAAATCGAATAAGAAATCCACAACCATTCTTTTTATCAGAAATCAAACAGAAATGTGAATCGATGGAAAGAAAATAACATTAAACCAGGAAGCACGAATCTACGGAAAGAAAACAATACAAAACCAAGAAGCATGAATCTATGGAAAGAAAACAATACAAAACCATGAAGCATGAATCGATGGAAAGAAAACAACACAACACCAGGAGGCATGAATCGATGGAAAACAAAAAACAAACTACCTGGACCGATCATCGGACCTCCATCTCTTACTCTTCTTGAATAGCATCCTGACCTTTATCCTTCTTCACTTTCACTCCATTACATGGGTCGACTTTTTTCGTATCTAAAATCATATAAACCAACAAACTACAATCAAAAGTACACAACAAGACAATTAAAGCACCCAAAAGGATAAAACTTCAAATGAAATACAAAGACACGATTTCTATACACAATTTCAATGAAATACAAAGCCCTTTTCCCAAAACTTAAAAAGCATTGGGAATAAATCACTATAGCAGAGTTTTCTGATCTGCCCCCAATTTTTTGTTTCTATCCAGAATTATTCGAAAAACAGTTTGACAAATGATATCGATACCCAAATCAAAAAAGAGTAGCTGGCCTAACTCGCAAGTTCATGTTTCTGAATCCGTCTCTCGGCTCGTCTGACAAAATCAAGAACTATCGGCTTCCGTTATCATCACGATGAGCTACCTGATAATTAACACATTAAAAACTACTAGTTAGTTATAACTACCGATCGAAAATGACCAAAAAAATGCTTTACCTATCATAAGTAGCATACTCAATCTTCATTTGTTTTTACCTTGGCACATGTAGAAAACTGGAAGGTGAACTTTCAGGTTAAAACACCAAAAGATGAAAATCTCATTAGTAAATTCAAATTTAAAAAAATCTCATCAGTATAGTAATTTAAACCAACAACAGGAGATACAATTAATATTGACTTTCAGAAAAGAAAAATGAAATATAATGAAAGCATAATTTCAGCAATGAAGTAATTAAACTGATGGGTTACAGAAAAATGCAAGTAAATCAAGCAAACACATGTGACAAAGAAAAATCCAATATCAAATCTTTGGGGGTACTGAAAGCTAACCTTTTTTACCCATCTAACCACATTGGTATCTAACCCTTCTGTAAACATTATATTTTCCTTTTGCAAACGAAATTCAAAAAGAGGGAAAAATCAAGAACATGAAAAAACCAAAAACCCGATTCAGAAACCAAGAAATTTGCAAGTAAAAAACATCGAATGTAAGATGGTAAATGCAAATTTGGTATTCAATCGTGGTATGCATGTTTTTGGAATTAAACGAAAGGATGTTATGAACAAGTAGGGTTTTTAATCTTCAAATCAGAACAACAATAATGTTGATTTGACTATGAAAATAGCTTGTGTAAAAAACAAGATTTTTATAAAAGAAGAACCTGTATTCGAATCAAACCTGAATAAAAAATATGGAAGTTAGGGTTTTCAATTTTGTGCTTCAGTTAGTTATAGGGAACGTGGAGCGTAAAAATGGGCTTCAGAAGAAGGCGATTTCATCCTTGAGAGGTTTCACGTTCGATTGATAATACTGTAATTGAGAGAGAACGTGGGAGGAAGGAGGGGGGGGGGGGCAAAAATTTGGCTTTCAAAGATTTACAAGAAACTGAATAACTACTTTAGAATTTTAATTTAGTAGTAGTAGATTACACAAAAATGTTGTATAGTTTTTTTATAATTATATTTTTATAATAGGCATTGAAATACATTTCAATATTACATGTATTTAAAAAAAATCCAGGAAAACATGCATTATTGTTTATGAAAAGTTGGGAATTTGTTCTCGAGTCCTTAAGTCGGGCCTCGAAATTTCATAAAATCCGCAACCGGGTTGAGGCCATAACCCTCCTAACACTTAATTGTATCTTACAAACATATTTTTTAGAAAATGCCAATAAAATAACTAATATGACATTTTATTTTAAATATATAAAATAAAATTATATGTAAATTAAAACTATTTAAGCGAAACAATTTCTTTACATAAAAATATTTAAATATAAAAGCAAAGCAGTTCTTTAGGAAACACTTTATTTTAAATATATAAACAAAGTAGTTCTTTACTGTAAAGATATTTAAATATAAAATAAATATCTTGGATTAAGTGGAGAAAGGTTATGGCCGGTCTCAAATTCGGAGGACTTGGTATTGGTAGTATTATGGTGTTTAACAATGCTTTGTTTTTCAAGTGGATTTGGCGGTTTTGGTCATAGGACGAGGCACTTTGGGTTAAAGTTATTAAATCCATCTATGACACGAAGGGTCTAATTGGGTCAAATTTGTATAGGCGAATTTCGAACTCCACTTGCGTCTCTATTTTAAAATCGGCCAACTCTCTAAAGGATAAAGACATTGATCTTTTTTTTCTTTTTGCAAGAAAAAGGTGGGTGATGGTGGTTTGACCGTGTTTTGGGATGTTGTTTGGCTTGGGGAGTCTTCTTTTAAAATTCAATTTCTTAGAGTTTATGCTTTAGATTTGGATAAATCGGTGAATGTCAAGTGTCGTTTGGAGTTAGGGAGTTGGGATTTGTGTCTTCGAAGGGAGCCAAGAGGTGGGGTTGAGGCTGCACAATTCTGCGAACTTCAAATTTTTTTGTCTTTCTTTGTACTCTCGGATCAAAAGGATAGTTGGGTGTGGATGTTAGACGAGCCAGGTGATTATCCGGTGGCTTCGGCTAAGCGTTATATTGATTCTCATTTTTTGGAGGTAGAGTCTCTTCCTAGTAGATGGAATGGACTTGTTCCCATCAAAGTCAACGTGTTAGCGTGGCGGTTGCGTCTTAATCGGCTCCCTACTCGTCTTAATTGGAATTGACGTTTCATTCGTTTTTGTCCTAATTGTGATACTGGGGTAGAGGATTGCAGTCACATTTTCTTCTCGGGTCGTAATTTGAGAACTGTGAGAACAAATCTAAGTCGTAATTTGGTTTTGATCCTAAGGTTTTAATTAAAAACTGTTTCATCACATGAAAAGGGCATAATCGTCATTTTGGTAAAAAGATTCACCAGATGAAACACAGATTCATCATATGAAACACACCGATTCACCACATAAAACACATAGATCCACCACATGAAATCAATGTGATGGATACTAGTTGATTTCAATACCTTCTTAGCTGCAGATCCTCAATCCCATCTCAAGAACTACAAAAATGATCCCACCCAAAACATATTCAAATGCAAATCCAAATTCTCCCCCAATTACAAATGCAACTTCAATTAATAAAACTGAATATAATTTGATTATAAGCGAAAATCTAGAAATTACACTTGCAGTATGGTCAAAATAAGGAATGCATCAAAACCCAAATCAGGATTATTGGAGGAGGCTTTGGTCCTTCTCCAGACCGGAAAACATCTCGCCTCCTCCGCATTCTGCCGTCAAAGCATCTGCTTATCAGACGACAATTTCATCTCCTCCGACGATTAGTCACAAACGACGACGGTTGAATCTGACACCATCTCTCACCTACTAACACACATCAAACTCCTCCTCTGCCGCAAGACTGCTGTGATGGCCTCCGCGGAAGCCGGTCTTTACAGCGAAGCCATCAGACATTTCTCCAAAATCGTTGACGGCCGACGTGGTTGTTCCCCACAAGTGTTCCTCGCCGAATGCTACATGCACCGTGCTGCCGCTTACAAATCCTCCGGTCGGATCACGGAGGCCATTGTTGATTATAATCGTACGTTAGCTTTAGATTCGTCGTGTATCGAAGCTCTAAACACTAGAGCTTCACTTTTCGAAACCATACATTGTCTCCTGATTCGCTTCACGATCTTGAACGCTTGAAATTTCTGTACAATTCAATGTTCCATGATCGGAAACTACCAGGGTCGGCTTGGAAACGACAGAATGTTGGGTATGGTGAGATTCTGGGAAAGTTGTGTTGTATTGGGAGGAGATATGAAGAATTTGGATGGAGATATAATATGGATGGAGATATGAATTTGGTCAAAGGGTTTTTTAATACCCAAAATGCCCTTTCAATTTTAATTTATTTCAAAGTTGCCATTGTCTTTAATGACCATAGATTAAAATGAATTAATGGTTTAGATCGGTTTTTTCGGTTCTCAACCTATTTTTGGTTCTCATTTGATTATCGTCCTATATATATATATATATATAATAAAATTGCATGCAGATTACATGTACTTTTATTTTATTTTCAGTTTAAGAAATATAATTTTTTTTTAAACATTTAGTGGTTTATCAAAATAAAAAATAAATATCACCTTTACTTTACCGCGTATTTATACAGTTTGCTATCTAATTTGGGATAAATGGAATAACAATATTTTCAGAAAAACCTCATCTCCCGTCACGATTCCATTTACTAAAATCCAACTATGCATGTTCGAGTGGGTGTCATGACGGCTTAGAAAGGGGTTCATTTCGTGGGAATTATGGACCAATAATCCATTCTCACTTTTCTTTAACGGGTAATGCTCGTCGAAGGCCCTTATCAGCAGGCCGTTCCAACCTTTTTGTAGGCCTTGTTACACATAAAACGAGTAATAAAGAAAATAAGCTATAAAAACATATACCATATTATCGTACTAAATGTCTACAAAATAAAACTACAAAAATGCTTAGAATAACAAAGTAATGTGAAATCTACTAATCCAAGATCATTCTTCTAACATTTTTTGAAACAAAGTCCTCAATCAATTTTTATAACCGTCTCCAAAAATTAACATTGTGATTTCTGAATAAGTCCTAAACATTATGTTAATTTTGATTTCCCTAACCTAAACAATTTGAAAAATTAACATTATCATTCCTGAACATAATCTAAGTAATTAAGAATCTGAATCAATAAATCTAAACTTAAATAAGTAACAATCTGAATCTAATTCACACAAAACAATAGTCCTTCTTTATGAGAAAAGTAATTAAGAATATAAATCATAAAATCAATGAACCTAAACCTAAACAGGTGAGAATAAGAACCTAATTTACACAAAAAACAACTATTGTTTATGAAATGAGACAAAAAAATCAAATTTTAAGAAATTTAAAAGGAAATTAATCTGTTCACTGTTAGGTCCAACGATTTATTAGGAACCAAATGGTCCAAAACGAGACATAGAAGAAACCAATAGCAATAAAGTGGCATAGAGAAGTATTTATAGGTTTATGAGCACAACAGAGGGAAATAGACCATGTTAAGTTCAAACAACAATCACTTACCACCAGAGCGTTTCTTCTTCAGTAATGACATGCGACCATAATCTGTCGTTTCATAATAGAGGAAGAAGAGGAAGTCGTTTGGAATTGAGTCGTTGTCTTTGTCTTTGAAGAACCAAATCGTCAAAGGAATTTCAATCGTTGAATCACCGAATCGGGAATGGAAGCGAGAGAGAGATTGAAGAGTTCTTGAGTTTGATTTGCAACCGAGGTCGATATGCGTGCGCTTTGTTCTGGATTGAAATTAGGGATCCATTTTTTGATTTTGGGTTACAGATTAGGCCTAAAAAAGGTAAAATTGGGCTCCATATTTTTGGGGGCCCTGTTCAAAGAAGCAGTTTTAAAAGGCTTAAGAACGGGCCTGCTTATCAGCCATTAATCTTTTTTATGCTGCTCCTTTTGAGCATGGGACTTTACCTCTAATTATATAGCATCTCCGTGGCCCTTGTGAGCTCTATGCGTTTTGTTTCCTTTGATTTCCCTTTTTGATCTGTGTAGCCTATTCACCTCACATTTTAAGTAGGTTTTCCAGCTTTTCAAGGAAAAACAATTACCGAGTATTTTTTTATACGAAAAGAAGGCTCGATACGCGATCACCAAAATGTTTATTATGAGAATAGGTTCCCTAAAATAATATCGAGTGAAAAATACATTCATTCATGCACAATTAACCGATAACAACAATAATATTATAAATAAATTAATTTTTATTTGTTTGAAAATAAATACAATAATATCTTTATTTTTTGGTACTCTAAAACAAAAATCATTTTAACAATATTTAAAGACAGAAAGATAATTAAAAATAAATTTTTAATTAACTTTTAGAGTGAATCACACTTTTGGTACCTATAGTTGCCACCCACTAGCAACCATTGTGTAACACCCGTAATTTTCAGTAAGTAAAGGTCACCCGAACGTTTTTGCAACTTGGAAATGGTGGGATTTATGTTGGGAAAGCATTATTTAAAGTCCCTAAGAGTATCGGGAGTGTTGGCGTTGTAAAAGTCGGGTTTTGGGGCTTGGAAAGGGTCCGACTATAATGCCCGACGACTATGACAATGTCATAGTCGCACGGTCATAGTCGAACAAGTTGGAGCAGCCACGGTACACTTGGTGCGACTATGACACGTGACAATGACGTTGTCATAGTCGCGTGTCATTACAGCACAAAGTGTGCAGGCTGCTGTCAAATACGAAATTTCAGCTTTCTTTCATTCCTCACTTCTCATTTCTTCTCCTTTCCTCTCAAACTCTCCCAAGACCTAACCAAACTCATCTATGGTGATTTTGATGTAAAATGTTTGAGGAACGATTCTAAATGGATTGAATATGATTATTTATGGTTGGAAACTTGTGGATCTAGGTTTTGGAAGGATTTGCTTGTGGATTCAAGTTTCTCCAAGGAAGCTCAAGTTGGGGTAAAATCTAGATTTAGCCTAAATCTAGTAAGATGAGTTTAATTTGTTTTGTGAAAACGGTGTACATGCCAAAATGTCAAATGTCAAATTTTAAATGTTTATATGTTTTACATGAAACTATCAACTGTGGTGTTATTTGATGAGTTTGGATTATTCGAAGTGTTTAACTTTATAAACTTCGTAAAACACCCACATTGGGGATTTTGGGCATTTTGACAAATATATCAAAAGTATTTGTGTTTTAATGAGTTATTCTATGGAAGTAGATATTTTGAATATAAA
Source organism: Arctium minus (assembly GCA_954870635.1). Classification (NCBI taxonomy): domain Eukaryota; kingdom Viridiplantae; phylum Streptophyta; class Magnoliopsida; order Asterales; family Asteraceae; genus Arctium; species Arctium minus. Next base: position 54,503,057 of record OX941095.1, on the reverse strand, counting down.
TGTACATTTATTGTGTGCTTTGGAGAAATGATTGATTTTGTGTTATGAGACGTTTTAGAAAGAATAAATGGTATAGACTCATTTGGAAAATGATTTGTCCCAATCTAAATTGTGTTGGAGTTATTCATGTATTTTGGAGTATGTGTTTGCATAAACGTTGGTCGATTGCGTTTTATTTCGTTTTGTGGATTTTAGCATATGGTCATTTGATTGGTTGAGCTTATGGCTCGGTTTTCGTCTTTGTCGGGTCTTGGGGACATTCGTCCTGTGTTAATAACTTAAGTGGAGTGAGTTGCATTTATCGCACTTTATTTTGGAGAATACATGTTTTGAGTGCGTGTGTCATTCATTTGGAGTCATGTATTTTAGACTGTCATGCAATGGATCCATAGGCATAGAGTTCGGCTTTATTGTGCAAATGGGGATAAGATCCCCGAGTCGTGATTTGGAAATAGGTATTGGTGATACGATGTAATTTCTAAATGAACAAGTGTGTCAAGGATGGTGAGATCCCAAGGTAAAGACCTGGATAGGGTTGAACTTGGTGATTCTTTGGGCTAAAGACTTGGATAGAGTTGAACCCACATTGGCACCGAACTAAAGACTTGGATAGAGTTGATGTTCTAACGACTAAAGACTTGGATAGGGTTGATGTCTATCTTGACTAAAGACTTGGATAGAGTTGATGTAAATGGTTGTCTATCCTTGAAAACATGCTTATATCATGGATATGTGGCTTAACTTTGTGTGCCTGCCACATTATATGGAATCGAGTCTTCCTCGTCACCGAAATGTGTTGTGTTTGGGTATTGTATTTTAGTATCCATGTTTTCGGTGATGTTTTGTGTGTGTGTATATATATATATATATATATATATATATATATATATGGATTTTTATCCATTATTTATGGGTTAAGTATTATGCCCCACCCGTGTTTTGGGTGTCTCGGAAAATAAAGTTTTATCCGCGCTTTATAGATTGGGAGTTCAATTTCTATTCACGTTTTGAGTAAGTTTTGGGTTGGATTTACTTTACGAAGGAATGTCTATGTTGGGGTACTTGTCTTTAAAAATGTGTGTTATTGGAAAACGAGTCGTTTAATATTTAAAGTAAATATTTTTGAAAGATTATGATTTGAACTACATTTTTTCCTTTTAACAAATATATTTATTCATCTTCAAAACTCTTGAACTCATTAGACGTTAGCCTAACCTTTTTATTTGTCGGTATGTGCATCAGGTTTCGGTTGAGAAATGGTACTAGCGTTATTGTGAAGAGATGAGTGCTAGTTGCGTGCACGAGTGAAAATATCTTGGAGAAGTCTTCCGCATTAGTTTTGAGAAGAGTAACTTGTATTGAGGAAAAGTAGCACCCGACTTCGGTTTAGTCCTTGCTTAATACTGAAGTTATAATTGTTGAGGTTAATTATAGAATTTTTATATTGAGTTTTGATTTGTAGGAAGAAGTTTGTCTTTTCTTTGATGTGATATCGAAAATTTTTATTAGTTGCTCTTACCAAATCTGAGGGTGTCACACATTGTCCCTCTTTCGAACTAATTACAATTTTGATTACTGTAATTGCTATTTTGTTTCAAATTTGGTAACTATGGTTACAACTTTAGTACCCTTTTGGTCCTACAAACTTATTCCCGTTATTGGGTTTAATAATTGGTATCAGAGCTAGTTCTAAATTGGAGAGAATTGAGAGAAGCATTTTTGAATCTGAATTCGAAAACTATTCTGAAAATTGGTTTGATTTTCTGAAAATTTCTCAAGAACACGAGAGTTGTTGTTCATCCGATTTTTTTTAAAAAAAATCGTTTTTAATGCAAGAAAATGGAATTATTTGATTCGATTTGTGTTTTAGATTGTTTCTTGTATTGATTACATCTCGAATTTCGAACAAAATCGATGTCAATTTTTGAAATTTGGAATTTTTCAAGAAACGAGTTTGAACACTGTGTTCATCGAGTTTGATCCAATTTCTGAGTTTAAGGGTGTAATTCGAGTTGAAATCGATTAGGTTTTGGTAGAAAAGCATAATCGATCGAGTCTGTATAGATTTATTCGTGAATTGCACTGTAATCAATTTGTAATTTTGATTTTGAAGAAGTTAGAGTTCACGAGTTTCTCACGCACTGTAATTGAATCAAAGTGATTCATTTTGTGATTCTTTGTCAAATTCAAGTATTGTAACCTGTTCAAGCTATGAAATCGAGCATTCTGACAAAGTTTCAAGATCAAAATCGAAGGACTCGATCGAATTGAAGCGAAAAAGTCGAGAACTCATCAGATCTGAACTTTGCGCCAGTTCATGTGAACTTTGCGCCAGTTCATCATATTTTGCGCGAGGTTCATCAGTGTTTGCACCAAATTGTTCAAGTTTTGCGTCAGTATCTTTTCGAGCATAGTGTTCTTTTGCGTTACAAGTGCAAAACGCAAACCTTACTTTGCGCCATCAGCCCAAAACGCAAACCTTACTTTGCGCCAGAAGCACAAAGCGCAAATCTCAATTTGCACCATCAGCCCAAAACGCAAACCTTACTTTGCGCCATAAGCACAAAGCACAAACCTCATTTTGCGCGACAGCCTTAAAGCGCAAACTCTACTTTGCGCCAGCTTCTTATAGCGTAATTCTTACTTTGCGTCAGTAACTATTAGCGCAAACAGTGTCTTTTCATACTTAGTCAAATTTTTCAAAACTGTAATATGTCTTTTAAGTGTGAAATTTTTTTCTCTAGGGACCCCCGTGCTAAGTCTGCGGAGGGGGACAAAAGTTCTTTTTGTGCAAGATTTCAATTTAATCTGATTTTTGATTTTCTGATATACAGTTTGGAACGATCATTCATATCAAGCTGATGAACTCATTCAAGATGGGATATTTTGCTGAGCTTGAAGAGAAGATTAGAAAGCTGCAATTAGAGAAAATTAATCTGGGTCATGTTGTTGACTTTCACTCACAAAAGTCAAAAGAGCATTATGAAGAAAGCATAAGACTGAAAGAAGAAATTAGTGCTTTAAAGATTATCAATGAAGATCTTCTGAAAAGATCTTCTGGGCAGAATGATGAGAAGTTAAAGAAATTGGAATCTGAGAATGCTGAACTAAGAAAGAACATATCTGTGTTAGAACAACAGCTTACTGAACATAAAGCTGTTTTTGAGACTGAAAAGAAAAGTTTTTCAAAGAAGTTCTCAGATTTCTCAAAGAAATGTTTTGAAGAGAAGAAGTCAGTTGAGCTTAAATGCATCAAACTTTCTCAACAAATTTCAGATTTTGAGAAAGTACTTATTTTGGAAAGAGAGAAGTTTGCTCAAGAAAAGAAGGCCATAGAACAAAAGAATGTGGGATTCATTAAGGAATTATCCGGCCAGAGAAATGATTCAGAAAAAGGATTTGAAGAAAAACGATCCATCTTTGAGTCTGAAATCAAAAAGCTAACTTCAAAGTTATCTGAACTATCTGCTACTGCGCTAAAAGAGCAGAAGACGAAGTCTGAGTTCTTGAAGAAGATTGACCAACTTGTGAAAGAAAGAGACAACTATGCTTCAAAGATCAAAGAGCTTGAAAAGTCTGTTTCAAGTTCTAATCAGAAATCTGTCTTTTCACAAAGGTCAGTCAAATCTTTTGATCAAATTCGTCGAACTAACATTTTCTATGATGGATATTTAGATGGTTCAGATACATATCCAAGGAGAAGAAATTACAAGAAAGAGAAACTGCTGTGGTAGAAGAAACCAGTTAAAGATGAGCTGAAAGGGAAGACATCATGTGTACATGTACACAAAGCGAAGAAGAACAAAGATCATAAAGGTAAACCTGACCTTATATACTGAAGAGATCAATTATTCAGGTTTTCAGGTAATAAATTTTATTGTTCTTACTGCTGTACACATGATCATATCCACAAGAACAATGATCATTTCTGGTATGGTTCTTACTCTATTTCCCCCACACGAAAACTGATTCTGTGTTGCAGGCACCTCAAGTCAAGGGGGAGTAAGAGAACAATGGCTCTTGAATAACATATTTCAAGACCCGCACCTCAATGTCAAGATTAAGGCTTTTGAACACAGCAGTTCAAAACCCGGACTTCAAAGTTGAAAGACTATGGCTTCTAAGTACATAGCTTAGGACCCGTTCTTCAACGGAGTTTGACTTCTAAATACAACAGTTTAGGACTCGGACCTCAGCGATCAATAGACCTTACTCCTGTTTTTGCATCCGATGGATATGATGGTCTACATCCCAAGAGAATTGATATGATATCTATCATGTACTTTTTCACTGATAGATTTTACTGATATGATGGTCTACAATTCGAAAGGGAGTGTCTGATCTCTATCCTGTTTTAACTGACATATTTCAGATGCCTAATTTAAGGGGGAGTAAAGGTGATGACTTCTGATTATTTCATATCAGAACTCATACTATAAAATGTTTTACTGTTTTCTGTCATTTTATTTTTGAATAAATGATGTGAATAAAGTGGCTTCTGATCACATGACAGATTAGGACCCGTTTTTCAATGATAAAAGAAGGATATTATGCTAATATCCAGGGGGAGCTCAAAAGACATAAATCATTATATCATGTTTTGAGGGGGAGATTAAAGGTAACTATCTTCTGATCCTAGATCTCTGATTGTTTGAAAGAAGAACAACTTTCAAGCATGAAAAACAGTTTCTTAAATGTTCAAACCACTTCTGATTCTTAAAAGATTTCATGAATTAAGAAGTGTGATTTTAAATGTTTTTCATTTTTGAGATTTATTGTTTAACTAACCGTGTGTTTCCAAAGATCAATACTTGTGTATTATCTTGTCCATATACTGTCAAGTATTCATACACACCGGTTGAGTATTTTATTTGAATTTGTTATTACCATGTCTCTAAACGAACCAATTTTTCGATGGTAATACCCCCGTTTGCGTTCAAAGTTGTTGAGCATCATTCATCTTTTTCATATTTGTGCTTTCATTGATAAATTGTTTATATTTGTTCATATAAACAAATTTCCAATTCTTTGATACCCTAACCTTTTCATTTGATCTGATTGATTCATTGTCAGATTCTCAAAACAATTCTCTTGATTTCATTTCTTTCATTCAATATCCTTGTTTTGAGAAATCTTCAAAGTTTAAATGCTCAAATTTCATTCATATTTTTAAATGAGCATACATTCTGACACTGTTATCACTTTGTGCTTAACTGTTCAGTTAAATTGTTGAGCAACCATGCTTTTTAGGACTTACATGGGATTCGTGTGTGAGCTTAAGCAGAACTTCCATGGATTCATTTCAACCAGTGTTTCCTATCCAGGAAGTTATCCTTGAGTGATTGAGGGGTGAGGGGTCAAAATCAAAGAGTGGGGGAGATAACTCATCCGGTTGAGTTTTTCTCATTGCGTGGAGCGAAAAAATGGAAAAGAGAGTTTGGTTAGAAGTGAGCATAATGTTAAAAAGAAAGAGGGTGTGAGATCAGAGTTAAAAGAATATCAGAACTCTGCACCTACCACTTTCTGATCCGGGCAACCACATCTACTGATTGGTTAACATTCTTTGGTGAACATCATTGAAACAGGCAGTGAGCCCATGCCAACTCTTGCTATTACCCCACCAACCACTCATTTCTTTCTTAACAAACAAATGTTTCATTTTCTTTGGGGACGCAACATATATGCTATCTAATCTTCACTCGGAAGATTTAGATATTGAAAAGAAGGAAAGTTGCCCCACATTCGCACCTCTTTCATGCACATTGAGTCCGTGTATTATCTGCTGCTGTCTCAACAGTTTACACAATTTGAGCCTTATGAAACACAATCATTGTGCTAAATTCTTTCATACACAAGCACGAGCACACAGAAAATTTGTTTTTCTGTCAGAACATTCATAGATAAACCTTTTGTTTTTCAATGATTGAATGGAAGTCCTGGGGAGTCATCATCAAACCAGCTCCTTAAATTGTACATTCGTTGTACACAGTAACTTTGTGTTACTGACAGGCATTCCTAACTGTTTCATTTGTTGAAGCAGGGTGACTACGATCACTTTATCTGAATTTGAAAAGATTCGGGTATATACAGTTCATGATTCAGCTATTCAGATCAAAGCACGATAACTGTCAAATTATCATTGAAAGGGGAGATTGTTATTCGAATACAAAGGGGGTGATCAAAGACTGTATTGTTGTATTGAAATTGAAGATGTTTTGATGATCATGATGCTCACAATAATCAAAAAGGGGGAGAAATTTACAAAGATTCAATTTCAAAACCATGAAGAGTTGTCAAAGTGAAAAGACTTGTGAAGAAATTCTGAAAGTTCAAAAGTTAATTCAAAATGCTTCCGCTGATTCAAAGTCAAAAGATTCTGAAGAAAGATTATTCAATGATAAATCAAGATTTATGAAAGTTTGTTTTCTGAAGACAGTCCAGAGATCAAAGAGATGAAGATACAAGATCAAAGTTGTTTCAATGTTTAATGCCAAAGTTTCAAAGTTTTTTCAAATGTTTCAAGATTTCAGTTTTGCGTTCAAGACATGTTGACTTTCAAAGCTTCAAAGTGTAAAAGACTTTTCAAGATTCTTCAAAGGCTGAAAGACTGGAGTTTGTTAAAGCTTCAAAGTTCAATGTTGTCAGAGACAAAAGCTGAAGAATCAAGAGCTGAAGACTAGTGTCAAATTTTTATTAAATCTTGAATACAAAGGGGGAGATTGTTAAGTCAAAATATTGTATCCAAGATTTAATTAGAAAGTCAATGTTAGAAAGTCAACAATGTCAATGTCTTAGAAAAGTCAAAGTTGTATTTGTTTTACTTAGTGATTAAGTCTTTGTATGTCATTGTAATATGTGTAACTGTGTGTGAGATATATGATGATGGAGCTTTCATGTCTAAACTTTCTCTCTCTACATTCTTTCTCTATGATTTAGATAGATTTTGGGTTTAATAGTATTTATGTCTTTCCACTCTATTTTTTTCTTTTACCTAATCTATTTGACTTAAATCTTTTATTTTTTATACCCCAACTCCCATCTGGCCCACACTACCCCTACTCTCCCATGTCCCTACATGATTGACTGGCCACCTTATTTGGCAACCCCTTCCCCTCTTTTATCTTCTCTGGCGGTGAACCTAACAGACTAGAAAAACTCATTAAAAAACTTCATAAAAATACTGAAAATCCCAAACCAATCTAAAAACCTAGAGATCATAACCATCAAGAAAGCTACATTATTAAAATCAAAATCCCATCTATGCACCTTCATCACACCTGCAATAAGCCAATAACCCCTAACCTTCACCCACCACCAGTAACTCAACTCACCCCCTCTTTTCTTTTTGTTTTCTTTTACTTTGATCAATCCAAATCCCTCAATCATCTCTCTCAGAACTCTCCGACTAAGAAAATCAGAAGCAAATTTTAGAAATAAACAAAGATCTAAAATAGAAAACTAAATAAAAAATCCAACTGAAATGAGTTCTTCAAACCCCTATCCAGATCCAAACAGATGAAGTGGTGCACGTTTTTTAACCCGATCCAAGTAGATGAAATGGTGCGGGTTTTGGAACCAGAGATGACATGAGGTATTTGAATTGATGAAGATGAAACTGAGACGAGAGACGAAACCGATATCCACATGTTCAAAAAAGGGATGAGGAAGAAGAAGGCAACGAGTAATCAAAGATGTTAATGAGAGGGTCACAAGAGGGTTAACGGAGGGTAGGTTTTGTTGGTCGCCCGTGATCGATGGGATCTTGGGGGTGACTGGTGGTACATCGAAGAAGAAAACGTGATTCAAAGGGGAGGGGGTTAACTGGGAGTTTTATGTAATATATACATTTATTTTTTATGTATAATTAAAAGAAAAGATAAAAGACTAAAATGTCCTTTAGTTAACTGATTTTTCTAACGAAGTTAGCCACAAGGACTAATAGTGTAACAAAGTAGCTACCACACTGACCAAAATTGCACTTAGTTTAAAAAAGGGATGATACTTGATAGTAGGTGATAACCACATGGACCAAAAGTGTAAGTTCTTCTAACCTTTATTTGAGTTTTTTTCCCAAAAATACTCTTTTATTTTGGAGTAAACTACAATTTTGGTCCCTGAGGTTTACACGTTTTGTAACACCCGTAATTTTCGGTAAGTATAGGAGCATCCAGGCGTTTCTGTGCCTTGTGTTTGGTGGGATTCATGTTGGGAAAACACTGCTAAAAGTTCCAAAGAGTGTCGAGGGCCTTAGTTTCGAAAAAGATCAGATTTTCGGGCTTCGGGGAGTCTGGGCGAAAGTGACGGCGAAAGTGACATGTGTCACAATCGCGTGTCACTCTCGCGGAGGGCCTTATGGCCGCGGTACACTCCCAGCGAGAGTGCCTCGCGATAGTGACCATGTCACTTTCGCTTGGCACAATCGCATTCAGGGCCAGATTTCTTAAAAATCAAGTTTTAGCCTTTTTTCTCATTTGTTACTTCACCTATCTCATTCTTCACTCCCAATAACTGAACCCTTAACCCCCCATTGTCGATTTTGAGCAATTGAGGCACCAATACATGGGATTCCAAATGATTCATTAACCTCTAGCAAAGCTTGGAAGTTAGAACTAGAATCCTCTCATCTTTATCTTCTTCATCACCTTCATCAATTTTTCTAGGGCTTCATCCAACTTTCCACCATTTCGAAGATTGGGAGTTTGTGGCTCGTTTTGGTGTCCTAGAAGTGTTTGATTGATGGATTCAAGTTGTGGTTGAGGTAATCATCTCTTCTCTTCATTTATGAAAATTACGGTTTCGATATAAGTTAAGGTTTTCATGTAAAATGATTTGGGGAAAGATTCTAGGTGGTGGAATATGATTATTTACGGTTGAAAATTTGTGGATCTAGGTTTTTGGAAGAATTTTGCTCATGGATTCGGATTTCTTTAAGAAAGCTCAAGTTGGGGTAAAATCTAGATTTAGCCTAAATCTAGCAAGGTGAGTTCAAGTTGATTTGTGAAAACGGTGTAAATGCCAAAATGTTCATTTTAAAGTGTTTTGTGTTTTACATGAAATTGTTAACTGCTGATCACCTGATAAGTTTTGGTTATTTTGAAATGGTTAGTTTTATAAACATGGTGAAATACCCATTTTGGGATTTTTGAGAATTTTGGTAAATAAATCATGTATTTGATTTCATCTCAACTTATGGTTGCGTGAGTTTAGAGTCTAATGTCCGTGTTCACGGCGATATTTATTTTTATGGGTTTCATCTATGGTTATATGAGTTGTGTGTCATGTTACACCCGTGTTGGGTATTTCGAAATATAACATTTTACCCGCGTTTTATAAAATTTGGGGTCCTCTCTCTATTTTATTTTTTGCAAGTTTTGGGTCGAACTTAAATTTACGAAAGAACGTTTATATTGGGATCTTCGCCTTTAAAACAGTTTGGTTTGGTTAACGATTAAATCGGTGTCTCTTTCGTTTAAAATGCATAACTTTTGGTAAATGAGTCGTTTTCATGATTGATGCATATCATTTTGAAAGATTATGATTTTAATTGCATTTTTTTTACGATTCATTTATAAATGTTGAAAACTCTTGAGCTCACTAGGCGTTAAACATAACATTTTTATTTGTCGGCATGTGCATCAGGTTCCAGTTGGGGGTTTGGTTTTAGCAATGCTATGAAGAGATGTGCTTTAGTTTTCACAAGTGTAAGTAATTGGTGAAGTCTTCCGCAGTTTGGAGATAGTGACTATTATTGGGTTTTAGTAGCACCCGTCCTTGTTATAGAATGTGTGTATAGAATAAATTGTGTGTGTAGAGGTTAAACCTGAAATTGTGATTGTATATGAATCATTTATTGATGTATTTAGAAATTTTAAATTAGTTACTATTTCCATAATTGAGGGTGTTACACGTTTCTCCGAAAATGGTCCCTAGACTTCAATAACTACAATGATCATCCTTACTGTTTACATTTTGCTTTGAAAATCATCCCCGATCACTAACTTCATTAAAATTGTCCGTTAAGTAAGGGGTATTTTAGTCTTTTTACCCTTTTCTTCTTTATATTTTTTTATCTTTACTTAAATCAAAGAGGAAGGGCCAAAATTGTAAATTCTTTTATTCTCTCTCTCTTTCTTACACATAATTACACACACACACACACACACACACACACATATATATATATATAAAATAAAACACATATATAATCATACAAACATAGGATTAGGTTCATTTGAGAAATGATAAAAACATGATAAATAAAGAAATGGTCCTACCTTTTTATCTGGTCAACATTTGCGGCTTTGATCGTGAAGCACCGGATAATTCCTTATGTGGTCTGTAGAAGATAGAGGGGTAGTTTCGTAAAATACGCGGGACGAGTTCATATATGAATCTGTATGATTCACATATGAATTATGTATTTATATATGAACCATTGTAATTTACATATGAACTCTTTTAACTGATTCATATATGAACTATACGTTCTTATATGAATCAGTTAATTAGTCCATATGTGAATCACAAAGGTTCATATATGAATCTGTTAATTAGTTCAATTGATTCACATATAAACCTACAGTTAAGTAGTTCATATGTGAATCAGTTAATTGGTTCATATATGAATCAGTTAAAAAAGTTCATATGTGAATTACACTAGTTCACATATGAACAAATAGTTCATATGTGAATCATACAGGTTCTAATATGAACTCGTCTTGTGCATTTGTAAAAATTACGAAACTGTCCTTCTATTTTTGGAATAGCCGCAACTTTTGATCAGTCAAAACCGTAATTGTTTACCAGTCAAAGACGCAATATTTGACCGGTCAAAGCCGATCTTGACCGAATGAAAGTCTAGGATTACTTCTCTATTTCTCATATATTTAGCATTTCTCAAATGAAACCTCATCCTACAGATATATATGAATATATATATATATATATATATATATATATTATACTCACATATATATTAATACAATTTATATGTAACACCCTCGAAGCTTAGAAAGAGCAACTAATTTAAAATTTTCAATAATGCCTCAAAGAAAGATAAAATCTCTTACAACAAGTCCTTTCTTGAAATAATATTCTAGATTTAACCATCAACAAAATGAATAGAGTCTTACATAAAGAGTAGCAAGAAGGTCGGGTGCTACTAAATCCAAATACATGTTGCTATTCCCAAGATAATTGCGAAAGACTTCACCAAGCTACTTACCCTCGTACATAAACTAGTACCCATTTCTTCACAGGGTCGCTAGTACTCTTCCCCAACCGGGACCTGATGCACATGCCGACAAATAAAAAGGGACTGGCTAACACCTAGTGAGTTCAAGTGTTTTCAACATGATTAAATACTAGAAGCGTACTCGCGCAATGCTGCGAGATACATCACGATTTTAATGTTTCATTTTATTTTTTGTTTTTTTGTTGATTAAGAGTACGATTTTGGATGGTTTTGAGAAAGTGATAATGTTTTTTTTATAAATTTGTTTAATTTAGGCTTAATAATATAATGTTTTTTATATATAAAAAAATTAAGTGTTTTGTTAAAATTCAATGATTATCTTATATATTTTAATGACATCTAGAAAAACTAACCAATTACACATTGAATAATATAATTAAAACAAAGTTATAGTAATATAATATATTAATTAATAGTGATACATGGAAATATCTCCATAAAAGAAAGTCCTGCACATACCAAATTGGTGGGTGTTAGAAACCTGCAATAGTAATATGTATGTTGTGCTTTGAAACTTGTAAATTAAGAGATTTTTAAAATCTTGCATAAAATGATGGTACCTTGTGCCTGATAATTTATAAGAGTAAATTGCAAATTTGGTCCCTGTGGTTTATTGTTTTTCTCATATTTGGTCCCTACAAAATTTTTATTGCAAAAAACTCCCTTAGGTATGCAAAAGTGCTCGGATTTGGTCCCTGTGACTAACGCCCGTTAGTTTGCAGGTGTTAAATCCCCTCACGTGCCTTGCACATGAGGGTATATGGGTCATTTTACTCCACAAGGACCAAAATTGCAATTTACTCCACAAGGACCAAAATTGCAATTTACTCTTTTATATTATACCATTTTCAAAAAACATAGTATTTATATTATATAATTAATAAATAATTATCACTTAATTAAAAAATAACTTATTTAATGAAACATCAAAATTTTATTTAGTTAATAATTTATATTTAAGTTTTATCGACCAAAATTATAATAAAATAATATATATTTTCGCTTTATCTAAATTTCATTTTTAATAAATAAAAAAAAGTAAACACATGCGTTTTTTGAATTTTAATATAAAACATAACATATATATTATAGAAAAATCTAGCGCATATTAAAACGATATATGAAATTACCTTTAAAAAAAATTATTATAACTAAACTTATATCTTATTGAACTCGACTTTTTTTAGATTATTTTAAAATAAATTACCTTCGGTTCGAGTAACCAGGTATCCGCCTCATGCGGTTTGGTTCACATTTTTCTTACTAACCGAGCCGAACCGAACCGTGGACACCCCTAAATAATTGTACGGTAATTTATATAAAAAAATCTATTAAAAATTCTAGTTCAATAAGATATAAGTCTAATTATAATAAATTTTTAGAGGTAATTTCATATATCGTTTTAATATGCGCTAGATTTTTCTATAATATATATGTTATGTTTTATATTAAAATTCAAAAAAACGCATGTGTTTAATTTATTTTTATTGAATAATTTATTTTTTTATTAAAAATGAAATTTAGTAAAAGCGAAAATATAAATTATTTTATTATAATTTAAGTCGATAAAACTTAAATATAAATTATTAACTAAATAAAGTTTTGATGTTTCATTAAATAAGTTATTTTATAATTAAGTGATAATTATTTATTAATTATATAATATAAATACTATGTTTTTTGAAAATGGTATAATATAAAAGAGTAAATTGTAATTTTGGTCCTTGTGGAGTAAATTGCAATTTTGGTCCTTGTGGAGTACAATGACCCATATACCCTCATGTGCAACATGAGGGGATTTAACACCTGCAAACTAACGTGCGTTAGTCACAGGGACCAAATCCGAGTACTTTTGCATACCACAGGGAGTTTCTTGCAATAAAAATTTTGTAGGGATCAAATGTGAGAAAAACAATAAACCACAGGACCAAATTTGCAATTTATTCAATTTATAATTAAGAGTTTTTTATCCGTACTTTATAATATAGTATAGATATTGTTTAAAAGAGCAAGAATACAATTTAAATCATGACCTTTCAAAATAATTACTTTAAATATGGAAACAACTCGTTTTCCAATAACATGCATTTTCAAAGATGAACACCTCAATACAAAACATTCCTTATAAAATGAGGCAACCCAAAACTCACTCAAAATGTTAATAGAAAACGAACTCCCAATTTATAAAAATGCGGATAAAACTTTATATCCCGAAACACCCAAAACACGGGTGGGGCATAATACTCAACTCATAAATCATGGGAAGCAATCGATATAGATATAACATGCCACCGAAAACATGGAACTTAAATTCAATACTCACGCGACCATAAAATGGAATGAAACCCAAATGTTAAAGCATAGACAATTAAATATCCAAAATACTGCTGGCCGAAAACGGGGGAGACCCGTATCCATTGAGAGTGAAGGAACACAAAAGTATGTCACTCATACAACGTTAATCGTATGACACTTCACGACATAAAAGCCCAAGTGTCCCTACGACTCCCTTCAAGCTACACTAAAAGAGACAGTTGACTTTAGTGAATATTACCATGAATACCACTATGAATACCACCAAAGGCCCGACACAGTTGGGGGTTATAACCAAGGCATTCCCCCGACATGGCGAAGGCCCCATACGCCCATCAACACGATAGCACAACCGGACTCAGCCCTCCTAGTGTACACTTGAAAGGTTAAGATCATAAAACATGGGTCTCGGAGTCCAACCCCGAAATACCAAATTGACCATCAAATAAAGACTGACTTACGTGCCTATGGATCCAATGCAACACAGTCTAAAATTACATGACTACACAGGAATGACCAACGCACTCGAGCATGTAATTATCATTAATATACCACAAGATGCATTCAGATACAAATAATAAATGAGACTCTACATTGAGCCATTAAAACCAGACAAATGTCCTTAAGACTCTTTTAAGTCAAAACCGAGCTAAAATGCTTAACAATCCATTTGTCCAACAAATAATAGTCCCCAAATAAGAAAACGTATTTAAACGACATTTACACCGACACAGACCTCAAAGATGTGACTAACCCAAAACTCATCACGAATTGGGACAAACGATTTTCCAAATGGGCTCATACCCTTACGTTTCCAAAATGTCCCATAACACAGAGAAAAACATTTTCCAAAGGGTTTATGAAATTAAATACAACAAAAACCATAAATCATAAAATAGATTTCATTTGCACAAAATCACCAAAAATGCATAAATCATGCTATTTACTTATCAAAATATCCAAATCCCAAATATGAACATTTTATGAGATCAAATTATCCCAAGTTTATCAAATATGAAAATTTATCAAAATACTCGACACATTGACAATTATCAAGTAAAACATGTTTCTACTTCAAAATACATATTTTGGCATGTACATAGTTTTCACAAAGCAACTTGAACTCATATTGCTAGATTTAGGCTAAATCTAGGTTTTACCCCCAAAACTTGAATCTCTTTTGATGAAGGCTTGAAATCTCCAAGAAACCTTCCTAGATATTAGATCCAACACATACACAAGGTTTCCTTCACCACACAAGTCATCAAAATCACACCCAAGTTAAAGGATGAATGGGAAAAGGATGAAACCATCAAAACTTAGCTTAACATTGAGATAAATGAGGAACTTACCACCACAAAATACTCTTGTATTTTCCAATAGACTTCAAATATTTTGATATATCCTTGAAGAGCTCTAAAAAATGAAACCATATCAACTTGAATCACCAAAAATGGAGTTGAGATGCAAAAGTTATGAAGAAATGAAGTTTAAGGGTTGAAAATCGAGTTTTACGCTCGACAGGGCTTCGCGTGGGTTTTCACGTGGTTAAACCCGCGACAAAACCCTCCCGTGCACCACAAAGTCGCGCTGATGACCCAAAGTCGCTTCGAACACTGCTCGCCCGGTTTTCTTCATTTTTCTTGCTCGATCACTGTTTTGGTCATAACTTTTTCGTTTTAGCTCCGATTTTGCTCTGGAAAGAACCGTTGGACTCGTAATTGAATCCTTCATCCAACAAGACTATACAATCTAATATATTATCATGATATATATAAAATATGGATGTATACATACAGACTCAATGTATATGTATATACACACACATATATACAGCCTCGACGACACATGCATCACACACGTCCGTGATCGATACCGACCTGCAACGTCGATCACCCCATGCCGATCAGTCGATTACTCATCGGTGATCACTACCGACCTCTAGCCTCTAAGTAACACACACACACAACACCTATTACAACACATATCACACATACACAACACCTGCAACCTCAAGGACCATTTTCGTCGTCCCTCGTCATTCCTCCCCCACCCACAGGGAAACTCTATAGAACCACCACCACCTACATCGTCCTTCCCTCCCCACGGTGAAACTCTACAGAACCACCACCACCTCCACCGATCTGATTCAAAGCACAACCCTTGTTAGATTTTTGAGGTTGCAGCCGATCGATTCCAAATCATAGTCGATCGATTCCATTTTCAAAAATTTTGAGGTTGTTGAGGGTTGTTTGTGGTGTAGAGGGTTGTGTGTGATGTGGAAGGTGAGTAGGGATAAGGGGACTTTCGGAGATGGATTAGGGAATGAGGTGTGGGTCTTGGTCTTGGTCTTGGTCATCGGAGATTGCCAGAGACTGCCGGAGATGGAGGTGTCTTATCTTCTTCCCCAACGTGTGGAGGGACGAGATGGAGGTGGTTTACAGGTGTAGGGACGAGATAGAGGTGGTTCACGGGTGAAGGGACAGGGAGGGTTGGGGTGGTCGCCGGAGTCGGAGTTGCAGGTTGGTCGGAGGTGGTGATCGGTCACCGGACATATATATATGTATATATATATATATATATATATATATATATATATATATATATATATATATATATATATATATATAAAGAGAGGTTACTTTTGTTAACCTCCCAATTTTTATTAACTTTATGAATTCCTCTCAACCAATAGGCATTGATTTTAATCCTTGGTTGGTTTGAACAAATCATTAAATGTCCAAGGGTAGAAATGGTACTTCATTATTATTATTTTGTTCCTAGACTTTTTGGCTTGGGAGTTACAACGTGACCATTAATAAAGGGGAGGTTACAAAATAAAAACATTGATCGACTAAACTCTAATGAACGAGTTAACTTGTATGAATCTTTGGTAGTATGAAGATTATAACAACATTGTTGATATACGTTCAACAGATTTGAATGAACTGTAATGAATTATCATAGATGTTCAGTTGTTATATACATGTCCATTTATGTTTATATACGTTCACATACTTCATTATGTTTTTTTTGTAGACTTTTTGGCTTGGGAGTTACAAAGTGACAATTAATGAAGGGGAGGTTACAAATAACAACATTGATCGACTGAACTCTAATGAACGAGTTAACTTGTATGAATATCTGGTAGTCTGAAGATTATAACAACATTGTTCATCTACGTTCAACAGATTCGAATGAACTGTAATGAATGATTATAGATGTTGAGTCGTTATATACAAGTCCATTTATGTTCATATACGTTCACATATCGATGTTGATGTCGATGATTGAGACTTCCCTTAATTCCATTGGTGTTCAGTTGACAGTTTCGATTTGGGTGACGATGAGATATATCCGTGAATTAAGCATTAGGGAATATACTAAATGTGAAAAGGGTTTGTGAATTTCCTCAAAAGCTCCTTTCATATATGTTCAATATAATTAATTATTACAAATCTAATAAATAAGAATTAATGCTAATTGGTTTTAATCTCAACCCTTAATCTCAATATCAACGGTCAAGGCGGTTCACAAAGTTAGTATAAAAAATCGGGTTAACAAATGAACCCGAACATATATATATATATATATATAGTGTTTGGTTCATTTGAGAAATGGTAAATATATGAGAAATAGATAAGTAATCCTAGCCATTCATATGGTCAAGATCGGATTTGACTAGTCAAATATTGCGGCTTTGACCGGTCAAAAGTTGCGGCTTTGACTGGTCAAAAGTTGCGGCTATCCCAAAAATAGAAGGACAATTTCGTAAATTTTACAAAACACAAGGGTTGTGTTCATATATGAACATGTATAATTCACATATGAACTATATGTTCATATATGAACCAGTGCAATTCACAACTGAACTCTTTTAACTGATTCATATATGAACCTTTGTGATTCATATATGAATATGTATGAATCTGTATGAATCACAAAGATTCATATATGAATCAGTTGAACTAATTAACAGATTCATATATGAATCTTTGTGATTCATATATGAACTCATCCCGTGTATTTTACGAAATTACCCCTCTACCTTCTATAGACCACACAAGGAATTATCCGGTGCTTCGCGGTCAAAGCCGCAAATGTTGACTAGATGAATGGCTAAGATTACTTCTCTATTTCTCATATATTTACCATTTCTCAAATGAACCTCTCCCTATATATATATATATATATAGAGAGAGAGAGAGAGAGATAGAGAGCTCCATTCATTTGCTAACCATGACATTGGTGTTAACTGTGCAAACCAATCTGGACTGTTGGTTATTTAGATCAATGGTTCACAATTAATTAGAATTTTGATTAAAATAAAATATAAAAAGCGGTTTATAAAAATAAAATGCATGTATGCACAGGGGTATTTCGGTCAAAATACATTTCCTTTTATATTTTAATTGAAAATTATTTTAATTATTTTTGAAGATAATAATGGTGCATGAAATCAGGGAGAATCTTAAATTTAAATTATGCAGTTATTTTTTGGAGTTATTTTTTCAATTTGCAATTATCCTTTTTTATTTGTTTTTATTTTGTCAAATCCATGATTCATATTAACCATGATTCATGTATTTCGGCGACCACTTTCATCATGAAGGAGATTTCAAATCCATGATTCATATTCACCATGATCCATGATTCATATTTTCAATTTACAATTATTCTTTTTTATTTGATTTCATATTTAGCCGCTGTTCTTCAAGCACTTTTGAAAGTGGTCGCCAGAATCAAAATCTCCTTCACGCTAACGTCAAAATCTGGTGGAGACGAAAAAGATGACGAATTCGCGTATCTTTACGTAGTGAAATGGACATCGCTCAAGATCCTGCCGATAACGATCCTGATGGTGAACTTGATCGCCATTGCTGTCGGGTTTAGCAGGACGATTTACAGTACGATACCTCAGTGGAGTCGTCTTCTTGGTGGCGTGTTCTTCAGTTTTTGGGTGTTGACGCATTTGTATCCGTTTGTGAAAAGGTTGATGGGAAGAAGGGGAAGAACACCGACGATCGTGTTCATGTGGTCGGGGTTGATTATGATCGTGTTTTTGATTATATTCTTTTTAACACCATTTTCAGTATCCAAATTTGTTGTTTGTAGCTTATTTTGAACCATAAAACAATGTAGAAGTGTAAATGGTATATTCATATATGCAACATGTGCATATATGTAGTTCGATGTAAATGGTATATTCATATATGCAACCTGTCCATATATGCATTTGTGCATCTTTTAAGATTGCATATGTGTATATGGTTATATGTTAAGTTTCAAACTTAATGTTTAAAATGTTTTTGTTTTCTGTTATTAAGCCTTGATGTGCATATATGCATATGAAAATTGTGTAAGAATTGTGGATATGCATTTGTGCATGTTCTAAGAGTATGACATCTAGAAAATGCATATATGCATTTGTGAGTCCGTGATCGTTACCAGATAATCAAAACAACAAACAATAGATAATAAACCAACCTGTTTGGATTACAAACGCGGATTACACGGTTGATTTCTTGATATAAGCTGTGTGTTTGTTTTCTCTCTTTTTCACCTTTCACTATGTGTATCTGTGTGTGATTGTGTCTGATCGATGTTTATATTAGAGAGATAACAACTAACATAATATCTAGATATATAATATCTAGATATTATATTTAAACTAATATAATAACAAATAAACATAATATCTAGATATTAATAATATCTAGATATTATATTAAAACTAATATAATAATAAACTAATTAAACTAATTAAAATACTAAAACATAACTTTGACTATTATTACAAGATAGACCCTAGACTATAGTTGAGAGTGACTTGTCAGCTTTAACTTCAGATTGCGATCTTCGTATTGGATGATCTTGAATCCAATGAGACTGTGTCCTAACAATCTCCCCCTTTGGAACAAGATCATTTAAATAAAAAGATTTATCTAATTCGATCTTCTCTTTCAGCTTGGAAGATGCAATCTCCATCTTTGTCTTCAAATTGTAATAATCTTCCCCTTTTGATGTAGAGAAACTCTCTTTCGGTTGTTGGGAAGAAATTTTCTTCAGTGTTAGCTTGGACATTTGTTTCTTGATCATTTCTTGTACTTTGTTTGCTCTGCTCTCCCCCTTTTTGATGGATTGAGCATCGATATCTTCAAAACTTTGTTGACAAGAAATGTCTTTGATTCGTAGCCTCTGATCCGTCAATTCATAAGATATTCATCTAGATCTTTACAAATCCAGACAAATTAGTTGTGTAACACCTGAATCAACTAATGAATCAGTTAGAATGCCTGTCAGTAACACTAAGTCACTGTGTGTAACGAATACACAATGGAAAGGAGCTGTTTGATGTTGACTCCCCCAGGGCTTCCATTTAATCATCGAAACACCACAAAGGTAATTTCTATAAACGTTATGACAAAGAAACTAATTCCTTGTGTGTTCGTGCTTGTGATAGAAAGAATTAAGCACTGATGATTACTTTTAAGGCTCGAAATGTGTAAACCACTGAGACAACAGTAAGTTAAACACAGACTCAATGTGTATGAGTGAAGTGCGAAGGTGGGGCAGACTTCCTTCTTTTCTATATCCAGATTTTCCAAGTGAAAATCAGATAGCATATGTGCTGCGTCCTCTTAGAAAGTGAAACACTTTCTAATTGAGTAGAAAATGAGTAGTTGGTGGGGTAATTCAAGAGTTGGCATGGGCTAGTTGCCTGTTTCAATAATGTTCACCAAAGATTTGTGAAACACTAGAAATGTGGCTGCCCGTCTAGAAAGTAGTTGGTGCAGAGTTCTGATATTCTTTTAACTCTGATCTCACACGCTCTTTCTTTTAAAGATTAAGCTCACTCTTTTGGCATTGAAACTCATTATCCAATCTACACTCATTTCTATTGACACACTCACTCAATCACTAAGGATTAACTTCATGGGTAGAAATCATAGGTTAACATGATTCCATAGAAGTTGAAGTGATTTCAAAGAATTTCCTTCATTTGATCAGAAGCAAAAGGAACTTATGCAAATATCAAACGAGGCGTTTTAGTTCTTGCACACTGATTCCGTATAACTTTTAAAGAATAAGTTGCTCAAAAAGGTTTAGCTTGTCGATTAAGCTTATGTAAAACATTTAAAGTACACTCCCAAAATATAAAATCGAATGAAAAATCGGGAAGTGGTTTGAACGTTTAAGAACGATGTTTTCAATGATTGAAAGTTGTCCTTCTTTCAACCATATTGGAGATTAAGATGAAAGGTAATACCTTAAAGTTTGATCTTATATCTCATGAAGCTTTGCTGTAAGTCATAAAGATATGAACTTCTAAGCTTCTCTCAAACTTCTGCAAAAGTCTTAGGTCAAGTTCAAAGCAAATTTATTCACTTAAATTGAAAAGACAAAAAGCAGTAAAACTTTTTAAAGTACGAGTTCTGATCTGAATTGATCAGAAGTCATATCCGAACTCCTTTGACGTGAAGAGCTCCCCCTAAAATCTTGCATTACAAAAATTTGTCATAAAACGTAAGTGCAGAAATCTTATGAGCTCCCCCTCAAATTAATATTGACCAAGTATGAGTTTCTTCTCATACTCTCCCTAGAATCATGAACATTAACATATGAAATACAGATATCATTCACAATTAAGCATAAAGATATGAGGAAAAAGTAAACAATAGTGAACTTTTATAGGTAACTACTGATTATGTCTTAAGATTTAGCATACCAAGCTTAGAGATAAGAAAGTTGAATCTCTTTTCATCTAACGCCTTGGTAAACAAATCTGCAAGTTGATAATCTGTTTTTACAAAGAAAAGTTCTATGTTTCCTTTTTCTACATGATCTTTGATAAAGTGATACCTGACGTCGATATGTTTGGTTTTTGTGTGTTGAACAGGATTCGCTGTTATTGCGATGGCGCTCTTGGAGTCGCAGTAGATCGGGATTTTGTTGAAGTGGAAACCGTAGTCGCGAAGTTGTGTTTGCATCCACAAAACCTGAGAACAGCAGCTAGCAGCAGCTACATATTCTGCTTCGGCCGTGGAAGTTGAAACGCAAAGTTGCTTCTTCGATCCCCAACTTACTAGTTTGTCACCGAGGAACTGTACGTGTCCTGACGTGCTCTTCCTGTCTAACATACAACCTGCATGATCTGCATCTGTGTACGCTGTTAGTTCAAAAGTAGTATCTTTGGGATACCACAGACCGAGATCTGCGGTGCCCTTCAGATACCTGAATATACGCTTGACAGCAGTCAAATGGATTTCTTTTGGATTAGCCTGATATCGGGCACAAAGACATGTTGAAAACATTATGTCTGGTCTACTACTAGTAAGATACATTAAAGAACCTATCATTCCTCTGTAGGTCCTAATATCAACAGCCTTTCCCGAAGGATCGGTGCCAATCTTAGTTCCTGGTGCCATTGGGGTACCAATCGGTTTTGTATTTTCCATTTGGAATTTCCGGAGAATTTCCCTAATGTACTTAGATTGATTGATAAAGATACCCGTAGAAAATTGTTTTACTTGAAGCCCGAGAAAGAAGTTCATCTCTCCCATCAAGTTCATTTGAAATCTAGACACCATAAGGTTTGCAAAGTTCTTACAGTACTTAGTATTAGTTGAACCAAAAATAATATCGTCGACATAGATTTGTATTAAAACGATATCGGCTTTTTCTTTCTTTATGAACAAGGTGGTATCCACCGTACCTTTTGAAAACCCAGACTTGACTAGAAAAGTGGAAAGGACATCATACCAGGCTCGAGGGGCTTGTTTCAGACCGTAGAGAGCTTTGTCGAGAATGTAGACGTGGTCCGACTTCTCTTGATTGACAAATCCCTCTGGCTGAGAGACGTATACTTCCTCCTTCAGAATTCCGTTCAGGAATGCTGTCTTCACGTCCATTTGAAAGACCGTGAAGTTCTTGTGGGCAGCGTAGGCTAAGAACATTCTGATTGCCTCTAAACGCGCCACAGGAGCGTATGTCTCGTCATAGTCTAATCCTTCCTCTTGTCTGTATCCTTTGGCTACTAGTCTCGCCTTGTTTCTGATGACGGTACCAGCTTCGTCCTTTTTAATCTTGAAGATCCACTTCGTACCGATGATTGTTTTACCTTTAGGCTTTGGTACGAGTCTCCAGACTTGCAGTGCGTCGAACTGGTTCAGTTCTTCTTGCATAGAGACTACCCAATCTGGATCCGCAAGAGCCTCTGATACTCGAGTTGGCTCAATCTTGCTTAGAAAGGAGTCGTGCATGCACCAGTTGATTGACGCTGACCTAGTTTGCACCGACTTGGATGGATCACCTATGATCTGACTTGCAGGGTGCGTTTTGGTCCATTTACATTCATGAGGCAGTGGATTATAGGAATGAATGTCAGTTGTGTCATCTATAAATCCACTTGCACCTTCTTCGGCTTGTTCTGGAGGAATGATGATTTCAGTTGAAGTAATTGGTGGGAGTGTATTATATGATGATAGATCAATATAAAAAGGAATGGGGGGTTCAGTTGAAGTAGTTGGTACAGAAGTCTCAGTAGGTACAGCTTGTTCCGGCTGTAGATTGATCTGAATTGAACATCCTACTGGTTCAGCTACTTCTGACTCTGCATGACTTGGCACTTCTTGAACTGTAGGAGTTGGTATTTGAATTGTGACGTCTTGATGAATCGGGGTACTTGATTCATTTGGAATGTCTGAACTGGTTGGATGAGTAGGCGTTGGCTCTTCTATCCTATCAACCAAAACAGATTTCTTTATGTTAGTTCCAAGAAATTCGTCATAAAACAATTCAAATAATAAATCTAAATCAGATAAATGGTTAGTTGATGTTGAAGCTTCATCTGATTTGTTCTGTTGAGACGCAGGTTCTAGACTGAGTTGCCCAAAAGCTAGTACTCCGGTTAAAACGGGTTCTGAACAGTATTGTTCGGAAGCCATCTCTTCATCAAAGGTGACGTTGACGCTTTCAATCACCGTCTTTGACTTCTTGAAGTAGATTCTGAATGCAGTTGATGATGAGGAGTATCCAATGAAGATTCCTTCATCTGCCTTGGCGCTGAACTTGTTGAGATTCTCCCTATCGTTTAGAACGAAACACTTACATCCAAAGATATGGAAGTATTTGATTGTAGGTGTTCGGTTGTTGATCAACGCATAAGGAGTCTTCTTGAATCGTCTGTGAATCATGGACCGGTTCTGCGTATATCATGCGGTAGATATAGCTTCTGCCCATAAGAATAGAGGTAGGTCGGAATGACTTAGCATAGTGCGAGCTGCCTCGACTAGCGTCCGATTCCTTCTTTCCACCACTCCATTTTGTTGAGGCGTACGTGCAGCAGAGTACTGATGAGTTATCCCTTTAGATTCGAGATATTCTTGAACAGTTTTGTTCTTGAACTCTGTGCCGTTGTCTGTTCTTAGAAGCTTTATCGGTTTCTGCAGATTCACCTGGGTCGTCTTCAGGAAAGTGATGAGCACATCAGGTGTCTCATCCTTTGATCGTAGGAACTTGACCCAAGTGTATCGTGAGTAGTCGTCCACGATCACTAGAATGTACTTCTTGCCTCCTAGACTCTGAGTTCGCATTGGACCACAGAGATCCATATGCAATAGCTCTAGCGGAGCGCTTGTACTTGGTTCAGGCTTCGGTTTATGCGGAGCCCTCTTCATCTTGCCCTTCTCACAGGCTGCACACAGATGATCTTTGTCATATTTGAGCTCTGGAAGTCCTTTGACTAAGTTGCCACTGACCAGTTTGTTGATGTAGCGAAAGTTGAGATGAGAGAGCCGTCGATGCCATAGCCAGATTTGCTGCATCGAAGCTTTAGATAGTAGACAAATCTGCTTGTCAGTCTGGACGTCTGATAAATTGATCGTGTAGAGGTCTGACTTTCGAGTGCCGACCAAGAGTTCTTCGCCTTCTTCTGTGCGAACAGAACACCTCTTGGCTTTGAAGTTGACCTCTAGGTCTTTGTCACAGAACTGACCTATGCTGAACAGGTTGTGTCCTAATCCTTCTACGTAGCTCACCTTCTTGATCGTTATATTTTCTCGTTGTATATCACCGTAGCCTAATATTGGTGAAAACTGATCATTTCCGTATCTGACTGTTCCGCAGTATTTCTCTGTAAAGTTTGTCAGCATATCTTTCTGTCCTGTCATGTGTTTGGAGCAACCGCTGTCCAAATACCACATATGACGGATCTGCATAGGAGAAATAACGAAACACAGATTTAGATTTTAAGCATTATAAATGAGTAAGACGTTGGAGCGTTAATATTAAAGTGCGGGTTTTGAACTGATGAATTCAAAAGCCTATTTTTCTTAAGCACGGGTTCTGAACAGACGTGTTCAGAAACCATCGTCTTGTCTTTGAAGTTCGAGTCTTGAGCTGTCTTACTCAAAAACCATTTTCTCTATTGAGGTACGGGTTCTGATCTGTTGTAATCAGAAGCCACATGTTTTGCTAAACATTGGGTGCCTGCAACACAGATTTAGATTTTGGTACCCACTTGAATTTGGGTCCTGCTGTGTTAGCACAAAGTTTTGATTTTGGTACCCATTGCAAATTGGGTCCTCTTTTCTTTTGAAATAGATATGAAGTAGGATAATGATAAGAATGCACATGAGATGATTCAAACCGCATAGCAGAATCTTGACAGAAATTAGAAGCATGTTTATCATAAAAGGAAGTCTGTCTAGCAGTTTTAGATAACATGAATAGTTGCTTAAAAGATTATTTCAGTTTAGGAGCAACATTCATATTCAAAGTATCTGAACTAGACATATTCTTATTACAATAAACAGAATCAAAAGATTTAAAAGTCTTGTCAAGCTTCCGTTTGGGTTGCCATTTCTTGGTCATATCTGAAACAGTTGAAACCTTTGAGTTAGACATTAGAGAAACAACTGAATGCATTTTCTTTGGGTTACCAGTATTGATCGGCTTCTGTGAATGCTTCTTGCCTTTAGCATTTTTAGCTTTCACAGAGACTGAGTTATCAACTCGCGTTGATTTTGCACTGTTAACAAGCTTACTGGTTGATCCAACAGATTTCTTAAGAAAGGATGAATGGTTTGGAAGTTTTGCATTAAAGTCAAATTGTTCAAGACAATCATCTAAACCACCGTTAGAATTCAGAAAATCAAACCCTTGATTTGATGAACTAACCATATTCTCAGAGTTTGAAGCCTTAGAAAGAACAGAATTTGTAAACACAGTTGTAAAAACATTCTGTTCAATGTTTATCAAAAGTCTTTCATTTGACAAGGAATTCTCGAGTTCAGAAATTTTACTTTCTAAAACGAGAGGAGGGACATATAGTTTACCTTGAGTAGGTTTCGCCTCCATTTCCTTTTCAGAATAACTTAGAAAGAAGTCATCTGGAAGAGTTTTCTTCTTTTCAGGTTTCTTATCATAGCTATTATTCAGCTTCACATAATAAAATGGAAGATGAACTTTAGATGATATTAAATGTTTTTCTGTTTCTTTGGCTTCATCCTCTTCAGATAGTTTAGTCCAATAAACTTTAAGTTCAGGGATTCTTCTAGCTAACTTCATAGAAAGAATATCATAAAGTGCAGGCACTTCAGACATTCCCTTTTGAAGATAGTGAGGATTCTTATAACCGATTCCCCATCTTTCTTTGTTCTCTATTGGTTTGTTAAGATGAATGGTTTGCTCAGTTTGACCTAATGAGTACAACTTCTTTTCCATAGCATCCATTTTTGCAATTAAAGATTTGTTTTCTTCGATAGACGAAGAATGCATTTGTGTAACCTCGTATAAGTCAATCTCACGTTTTAGCAGTTTAGACTTGAGTTCAGAATTCTCACTAAGAATTATTGTCTTCTCCGTTGCGTTGGTGTCATTGTTTTTATGTAAAACCTCAACCAGTACTTTCTTCTCAGCAATTTCATTGCTAAGTTTCTGTATTGATTGGTTTTTGTCAGTAATGACACCCTTTTCACGCTTTAGGTTCGACTCTAACTCTTTGAGTTTATCATTCATGGCATGCAATTGATTTATTAATTCAGAATACGATAAGTTACATACCTCTTCTTCATTCTCTGAATCAGCTTCATCATCTGATTCATGCTTTCCCATCAAGCACAGGTTGACAACTTCATCTTTCTCTTCATCTTCTTCATCATCATCAGAATGATCGAGCCAGAAAACGTCTTCAGCCATCAATGCCTTCCCAGCCTCTTGTTGCTTTGCAAGCAACATCTTGTTCTTGTAGTAGTCCGAGTTCTTGACTTTTGGCTTTCGGCAATCTCTGGCATAATGACCGGTTTTGCCACAGTTGTAGCACGTTATAGGTTCTGTCTGACCTGATCCTTCTGCTTGAAACCTTCTCTCTTCAGGTTTCCTTTCCTCTGATCTCTTTCCTTCAGCAAGATCTCTTCTATCTTCTGGTTTCCTCTCCTCCATTCTCCTTCCTTCAAACCTTCTTCCTTCAAATCTACTTCCTTCGACCCTTTCTCTATGAGCGTAGTTGTTTGGACCAGACGAATACCTCTGACTGTTTGAGCTTGGCTTTGTGTAGAATTTCTTCTGGAAAGCTTTAGTCAACAAAAGCAATGCTTTCTTTAGTTGTTCACATTCATCTTCGTCAGAGTTTGCTTCAGCTTTATCTTCATCTGATTCATACACAGTCGCTTTGTTCTTCTTCTTCTTCTTGACAACAAGAGCAACTGTCTCTTCAACCTTCTTTCCTCTCTGCCTTTTCTCTTCTAGAATTTCATCCACTTCTTCTTCATTTTGTTTGAGGGTCTCATACACCTCATGAAGTGGAATCTCATTCAGATCTTTAATCTGCTTCATCTGCCTCGCAAATCTCTTCCATTCTGGCTGTAGAACGCTTAGAAATTTGATGTTTAGCTCAATTTGAGATTTGTGGACCTTGTTCTTGCTTAGCTCATTCAGCAAGGTCACAAACCTGTCATGTACTTCTTCTAAGGTTTCTCCGGCTCTGCCTCTAAATTCTTCATAGTTATTTAGGCAGTTGGAGATCTTCAGTTGATTTCCCACCTTAGAACCCAGCATCATCTTCTCCAGCTGATCCCACATTTCCTTAGCTGAGGCCTTGTAGCTGTCAATCTTTATGTAGATTTCATTGGGGATTCCTTGAAGAATGTATGACATAGCTAGCTTATCACCTTTAGCTCTGTTTAGGTTGTCACCGTCAAGCTCATGGTATTTCAGTTCAACTTGTGTTGGCAATGTTCCAACCAGACGAGTTGTCTTTATTGGTTGCATATTTCCTTCTGCAAATGACTGTCTGATGAACTCACAAAGCTCATGTCTGTCTATGAAGTTTAGAAACCGATCCTTCCACTGTTCGTATTCACCTTTAAATAGAACTGGTGGTTTGGAATCAGTTCCAATGGCAAGAGCTTCTCTGGAAGTCATATTTGAACAAGATTTAAGATGCGAGAGGCTTTGAGATGCGTGAGGCTTGAGATGCGAGAGGCTTTTAAAATTCAAAAGTTTGCGCGAGATGTTGATTGCGTAAAGTGAAATTCGACCGATAAGACGTAAGAACCGATAAAATTTTCGACCGGTAAAAAAAAATTGGACCGAAAGTATTTGAGTTCGAGAGTGAGAAATTGTTAGACACGAGGTGAGAAATTATTTTGCATGAAAATTGTTTTGCATGAAAATTGAGAAGTTATTTTTGCATGAAAATTCTTTTGCATTAAAAAATGGGTGTAAACTTAGAATGCCACGTGAGTGTATGAGTGTGGTCTTATGAATTGAAGTTTGACCGGAAAGGTGAGGTGTGTGATTCGTGGTCACGTGAAAGAGTGAGTGGAGTGTGTGAGGTGAGAGTTTTGCATGTGGTGAGATTGCCACGTGTATATGTAATGAATTGATGTAATGCAATTGTGTGTGATAAGACCGATATGAGAGTGTGAGTGCTCGACCGAAATTGAGATGTTTGACCGGGAATGATATGTTTGACCGATAGTTCACAAGCAATGACCGGAGAGTGGGGTTAGACCGGGGGGGGGGCGAGAATTTTTAAAAGGTTTGACCTGGAAGGTGAAGACCGAAAGAAGTGGAAGACCGGATGTGAGTTTGGAAAAAATTGTGGTTTGACCGGATGTGGTTTTGTGTGATTCGACCGGATGAGTTAATTTCCTTTGACCGGGGAAATGTAGTGGAAAAGTGTGGTTCGACCGGGGAAGTGAGTTTTACTTTGACCGGATAAAAAAAAAAATATATTCGACCGGATAAAAAAAATTCGACCGGTACAAAAGTTTGTGAGATTCGACCGGGGAAGTGAGGGTCCGGTCGAATGCTTAAGACCGATAGAATGTAAAAACTAAGGTTCGACCGGTACGCTTAAGACCGATACGTCGTCTTCTCCGATTAAAACAACCTGTAACTCTAAAATTAACCAAGCTAGAGGTCGATTTACCACACCAAATTTTGACACAACGATCTCCTTATCAATTAGAACAAGACACAACCTTTTGATTTCGAAAATAACCGCAAAATCAAGATTTTGATAATTGCACAATGTTCTTCAAAAAATGAAGAACACAGAGAGTAAAAATTTTGATTTTGATCTGAATCAGGCTCTGATACCAATTGTGAGTCCGTGATCGTTACCAGATAATCAAAACAACAAACAATAGATAATAAACCAACCTGTTTGGATTACAAACGCGGATTACACGGTTGATTTCTTGATATAAGCTTTGTGTTTGTTTTCTCTCTTTTTCACCTTTCACTATGTGTATCTGTGTGTGATTGTGTCTGATCGATGTTTATATTAGAGAGATAACAACTAACATAATATCTAGATATATAATATCTAGATATTATATTTAAACTAATATAATAACAAATAAACATAATATCTAGATATTAATAATATCTAGATATTATATTAAAACTAATATAATAATAAACTAATTAAACTAATTAAACTAATTAAAATACTAAAACATAACTTTGACTATTATTACAAGATAGACCCTAGACTATAGTTGAGAGTGACTTGTCAGCTTTAACTTCAGATTGCGATCTTCGTATTGGATGATCTTGAATCCAATGAGACTGTGTCCTAACAGCATTTGTTCATCTTTTAAGAGTTGCTAATGTGGACATAAGCTAAGGGGGCGTTTGGTTCGCAGGATTCCGATGGAATCTGAAGGAATTGGAATGATCAATTCCATTGACCAAATTCCAATCAGGCGTTTGGTTACCTATGGAATGGAATTGAATTCCACACATTCCACCATTCATGGATTTGGTCATTCCATCACAATTGAGAAGGAATTCAATTCCATTCCATCCCATTTTCTCAAAAAAACAAAACTACCCTCATCTTCCCTACTTGATTTACCCAAACCTATATGAACCTATGCCGATTGCCGTCGATCTGAACCACCGCCGACCACCACCGATCTGAACGACCACTAACCACCATCGACCAGCACCGGTTTGAATGACCACCGACCATCGTCGACCACCACCGGTCTGAACCGCCACCAACCACCACCGTTGTGAACCGCCGTCAACCACCACCGTTGTGAACCGCCGTCAACCACCATCTTTGTGAACCGTCGTTGGCCCTCACCGATCTGAACCGTCGCCGACCCTCAGCGATCTGAACCGCCGCCACCACCACCGTTCTGAACCGCCGCCAACCATCACCGTTCTGAACCGCCGCCGACAACCACCGTTCTGAACCGCCGCTGACCGTCACCGATCTGAACCGCCACCACCACCACCACCGTTCTAAACCGCCGCCACCACCACCGTTCTGAACTGCCGCCGACCCTCACCGTTCTGAACCGCCGTCGACCCTCACCTTTCTGAACCGCCTGACCACCACCGTTCTGAACCGCCGTCGACCACCACCGTTTTGAACCGCCACTGTTCTGAACCATCGTTCTGAACCATCGTTCTGAAACACTGCCGACCACCACCGATCTGAACCACCGCCAACCACCACCGATTTGAACCACAATAGTTGAATTTCGATTTCAAAAGTTTCAAAAAAGGTATTTTGGTCATTTACTAATATTTCATTCCAATTCTAAAGCTACATTATGTGAAGCAAACAGACAAATTCCAATTCCTTAACAAATTCCAATTCCTTAACAAATTCCATTCCAATCTCTGTCAACCAAACAAGTGGTCAAACCTGATAACATTCCATTCCAAATCCTTCAAAGTCAAATTCCTTTGACATATTCCATTACATCCAAAAACATTCTGCTACCCAAACGCCCCTAAGTATCTAATAAAATATGTTTAAAATGTTTGGTCTGTGCATATGTGCCTTGTTCTAAGAGTATGCAATCTAGAAAATGCATATATGCATTTGTGCATCTTTTAAGATTGCATCTGTGCATATGGTTTGTTGGGTCAGAATATGCTAAGGATGGATAATACTTCCAGTTGAAAGGTATTACTACTGCTTGAAAAGTTAGTGCTGCTACTTGAATAGTTAGTACTGCTTGGAGAGTTAGTATTGCTAGTAGTTAATACTGTTGAAGATTACTACTGCAAGCATGGTTAATACTGCTCAAAGATTAATACTGCTAAAAGAAGAGAAGGTTAGTGCTGCTTTTAAAGATAAAGAAGACTTGAAGATAAAGATGAGTTGGAGATATGGTTGAAGATAATTATGGTATTGATGCTGAAGATCAATTTTATTTTGATAATTATCTTGTACTCAGTCTTGTATATATATAGTATAGAAGTCTTTGATAAAAAAAAACATTCATACGTTTTGTTTAGAAAGAATTAACCTCAAGAATAGTTTAGATCCTTTTTATAGAGAAGTATAGAACGTCTGTTTAGCCTGTTAAACAGATTGAGGTTTTGTATGTAATCATTAAGTTTTATGCAATATAAACTTATGATTTGAAGTTCTATATACTGTTCCATTGATTTTCTGTTAAAGTGTTTTTCCGCAACTTATTTAACATAAGTTTCTGAGTGTGCTATTTAAATTCTTGTTTGAGTTTCGATCCTGACATGGTTATATGTTAAGTTTCAAACTTAATGTTTAAAATGTTGTTGTTTTCTGTGCATGTGTGCATTGTTCAAATTATTAAGTCTTGATGTGCATATATGCATTTTGAATACGCTAGAAACGACAAATTATTATATTCCAAAATAAAGATAACTACCAATTTAAAAAAATCTTTGAACTATGGAAACAAGATAATTGTAGCGTGAATTAGGATAGATGTGGCGTGAATTAGGAAATTACCAAGTTTAATTTAAAAATATTATATTTAATATTAAGATAACTACCAAATTAAAAATCTCCTTAAAATATGGAAAAATTTTAAATTGCCGATAATTTAAAAATATTATATTTAATATTAAGATAACTACCAAATTAAAATTTTTCTTACAATATGGAAAAAATTTAAATGACCGAAAATTGTAAAATTCCAATAATACCCTTTGAGATTTAATAGCATTGAGTGAATGCCATAAACTCTAGGAAGCTTTTGATTGGTCGAAAATTGGTTAGCACGGTTAGCACCAATGTCGTGGTTAGCAGATGAATGAGCCCTATATATATATATATATATATATATATATAGAGAGAGAGAGAGAGAGAGAGACTTGAGATCATGTGAGACCAGACTATTTCCGTGAGACCCGTGAGACCACAAAAATATCACTAAACCTTCACAGCAAAAGACTGTGAAGGTATTGTAAAGGTAAACCTTCACAATTTTTTTTTTGGTAAAAGAGTATCTCAGACCACTTTGGGCCCGGACAAATCTCCTGGAAAACAGGCCTATGGCCCGCGGGCATTCATCCCGTGGCCACAATGCTGTGAGTGGGGCTCGAACCCGGGCAACCGCTATGAAGTCCCCAGGCTCTTACCACCACGCCACAACCTTGTGGTTTTGTTGTGAAGGTTTGCTGTTTTTCGTTCCTTCACAATAAATCACTGTGAAGTTTTAGTGTTATTTTCTGATCTCACCGGTCTCACGAAAACTGGTTGGTCTCACGTGAACCCAACCCTATATATATATATATATATATATATATATATGTAAATTAATATAATATTAATATAATATTAATATAAATTAGAGTAAATTACAATTTGGTTCGTTTGGTTTAAAGAAAAGTGTGGAACTTGTCCTAGTAAAAGAAAAAGACGGAAATATTCTTCAGTTAATAGAAAAAATTTAACGGAGTTAGTTTAAAGGGACCACTTTCAAAGCAAAATACACTGTAGTTACTAAAACCTAGGGACCATTTTCAGATAAACATGTTAGGGGCTGTTTGTTTACCTCTTAATGGTTTCATTAAGAGGCAACATCTGAATCATTAAGAGGTAATTCTTGTTTGGCAGAAAAATTGTCTACCTCTTAATGGTTCCAAAACCCTCTGAATGATTTTGTATCCTGACCCTTCCTTAACCATTAAGAGTTCTGATTTCATTTTGAATAATTAAAAAACAACCGTATTTCATTTTGCACTATATCGTAAAAACCTCTTAATCATTCTGACTACTTAATCATTCTGCACTAAATCATTCAACAATTGCCAAACAACCCGTTACTCTTTATTTTGTTTAGCATTCACGATGGAACAAGTCAACGTCACTTTTTCTGTAATTTCCATTTTTCATTATTAAAGACGTGTCAGTTAGTTATAGAAAGGTGATAATTAAGTCAACGTAAGGGAAAGTAATCATCATTATGGATAATAAATTGGTTTGAAGCGTAATGATTCATATTTAAAACTTGTTATTGCAACTACTTGTTTTTCCTTTTTAATAAACAATCGCATTTATTTAATATTTGACTTGACAAAATGAGGTTTATATTATACCACAAATCATTCTTTAAGGGACGTACGGTGTGATGAAATGGTTCTAGAGGATTTAGATTTCTTGGAGGGATATGAATTTAGAAGAATTTGAAATCTTAGATGTGTTTTGTTTGTACGGTTTGAAATGTAATTGAATTCAATTCTTTATAAATAGAGTAAATTACGGATTTGGTCTCCATGGTTTGTTAAAATTTTGGATTGGGTCCCTCTAAAGAATTAATTACAGATGACATCACTGTGGTTTAAACTTTGTTTCGGATCAGGTCCCTCCATCTAACTCTAGTTAACTTAGATCCGTTAAACCCCTCACATGTCTCCCATGTGAGGAGCAAATCTGTCATTCTCTATATAACCCTTATTTTTAATACTTAAAAAAAAACTAAAAGCATACATGATTACGTCCGGATACGACTAACCCTACATGAGCGTGATCTTCATTAACATATCGTATACTTCCCAATCGAGCAATCATCTTCGTCAAGCAACCTTCAATTCAATCATTCATCTAAAGTTCAAGAACATGGGGCGTACATCGTGGCTACTTCGAAGCAACTTAACAGAACAACATGTTCTTGATGTTTATGGTAGGTTCATCTAAAATTCACTGTTTTGTTCTTCTAAAACTCGTTGTGTTGTTCTTCTAAAACTCGCTATTTATTTTTTTCATCGTTTTTTTTAAATGATAGTTTTGTTGGAATGATTTTCATTGGTTTTGTTCGAATGATGTATATGTTTTACATAGAATACCAACATGTTTTATTTGTATTCAAATGATATGTTTAAAGAAGGATTAAACCCATGTCTCTTTGTTTGATTTTTTGTTTTACTTAGAATACCAACATGTTTTATTTTTATTCGAATGATAGGTTTAATTGTTTATGTTCATTGGTTTTATTCAATGGAAGAAGGATTAAACCTAAGTCTCTTTGTTTGATTTTTTGTTTTACTTAGAATACCAACATGTTTTATTTGTATTCGAATGATAGGTTTAATTGTTTTTGTTCATTGGTTTTATTCAATGGAAAGAAGGATTAAACCAAAGTGTCTTTGTTTGATTTTTTTTCAATTGATTTTATTCGAATGATAGGTTTTCACCGCTTTTGTCATAATGATACATTTCATTGCTTTTGTTGCCAAATGATTATCCGACGCCGATTACCTTGAAGTTTTATCATGGAGGTGTTTTCACGACTTGTCCTGATAGGGAGTACATAAATGGTAAATTCCAGTTTGTTGATTTAGTTGACACTGAGGAGTTTTCAGTACAGGAGCTAAGAGTTATGATGAAAGAAATAGGCATCAATGATGATGCATCTACCGTTTGTCATTTTAAAATTCCAGGTAAAGACTTAGATTTCGGCCTACATGCTTTAGGTAATGATCTTGATGTGTTGAACCTTTTAAAATATGCTCCCGATTGCAAAATAATAGATGTTTACACTGAAGTGAGTCCAGAGCTAAATAAGGGGATGCTCCTTGAATGGGTCGATAAAAATCAAGATGTGGGAGGTATTGATCTATTTGATGACTTTAATCTATATGATGATGACTTTAATTCATTTGATGAAACAATTGGACATGAAAACGATGAGGTAAATGAAGAGAGTGATAGTGATACGTTTGTACTTGATGATCAAAATGTATTAGATGATGGTGTAGTTAATAGTGAGGTAAATAAAGAAAATGATGATCATGATGATGCATTATTAGAGTTGGAAGATTTTGAAAGCAACACCGATGAATCTGATTTGGAGATAAAAAGGTTTAATTACTTGAAGAAGCTAAGAAAGGAAAAGAGACCTAACATAGGACTTGAAAAGCGTGTCAACTTTTATGTTGGCCAGGTTTTTGGTAGTAAAGGAATAAAAACGATGATTGACCAACATGCCATTAAGACTAGGAGGGAATTTGTGGTGGTCAAGAACGATCTTCGTAGAATAAGGGTTGTATGTAAAGGAAAGATTCCGGGATTAAAAGAAGAAGTAGTTGGGTCAAGAAAGGGTAAAGAGGTCAAGGCAAGTAGGCCATGTTGCCCATGGGTTTTGCATATATCCACAGGTAAATATGATGATACGTGGATGGTTAAAACGTATGTAGAAACTCACAAATGTCTTCATTCAAGAGAAGTTACTGCCTGTACAACATCTTTTTTATCTCAACAGATTTCAGACACACTATGCAAACCCAGATATGCCAGTGAAGGCTTTGCAAATTAACTTGGAACAGAAGTATTCAATTAAAGTTTCAAAGATGAAGTCTTTTAGGGCAAAACAATTGGCACCCTAGAAGCTTATGGGAGACTATGTAGAGCAGTATAGCGTGTTGAGGGACTACATATTAGAGCTGCAAAGAACAAACCCAGATACCACAATGAAGCTGGATGTAGAAACTGATCTTAACCCAAATAATGAAACAAGAAAGTTTAGAAGAGTTTATGTTTGCTTAGGAGCATTGAAGAAGGGTTTTATGGCAGGTGGTAGAGACTTGTTGGGTCTTGATGGAAGCTTCATGAAAGGACCTTTCCCGGGTCAAGTTCTAACTGCAGTTGGCATTGATAGTAACCATGGTATATATACGTTGGCGTATGCAACTGTTGAGGCCGAAACAACAAGCTCATGGACTTGGTTTTTGGAATGTATTGTAGATGATTTGGACATGTCTTCTAATTCCAATTTTACATTCATAAGCGACAGGCAAAAGGTATGTTTACTCTACTTTGAGATATGACTTACATTGCTTTCATATTTTAACATTTTAATAACATTAGACTTGACTTAGTATTGTTTCATATAGGGCATAATTCCAGCTATAGCAAAAGTCTTTCCTTGTGTTGAGAATAATAGAGTTTGTTCGTGTAGAAGGTGGGAGTTGACTGGAATGCCTTGTAAGCATGCAGTTGCAACTATTTGGAACATGGCACTGAACGGGGCAAATGTGGGCATACCAGAAAAGTGGGTTGACCACATATATTGGCTAGATACTTGGAAAGGTATGTATGCTTTCAAGATTTTTCCAACAAATGGAAGAAGGTTGTGGCCCAAGTCTGTTTGTACAATGACATTGACCCCACCTACACACCATACTCAAGTAGGCAGACCCAAGAAAAGAAGAAGGAAGACATTGGACGAGTTGGCTGAAAAGGCTGTGAAAGCAACAAGGCCACAACTCAGAAGGGTTGGGAAGACTGTTACGTGTGCCAAGTGTAATAAACAGGGGCATAATTCAAGAACATGCAAGGGACAAGCAATAGGGAGTCAGGTGTTGGGGTTTTAATGGTTGAATTTTGATCTTTTTGTTTCAAACTATGGAAGCAAATAGTTCAACTCTATTTTATGGGTTTTTTGGTACTTTAATGACTAGTATCTATTCTACTTTAATGGTTGGAATTTTTATTTTTTTTGGGTTCAACCCTATTTTATGGTTTTTTTGGTACTTTAATGACTAGTATCTATTCTACTTTAATAGTTGGAATCTTTTTTGGATTGGAGGATTATTATTGGACATACCTTTTAGCTTATATGTCTCGTCTGATCAACAATATGTTAACAGGTTCTGCTGTTTTTATTATGGTTTGTATAGCAGGGTTGCGTATAGCAGGTGTGTGTGGATTCATTTGGTTTGTACAACAGGTGTGTTTAGCAGGTGTATAATAGGTCTGTCCAAATTGGTATAACATGTGTGTATGGATTATATAATAGGTCTGTCCAAATTGGTATAACATGTGTGTATGGATTATATAATGTTGCTATTTCTTGATTATTCGTACATGAAAATCTTTGGGAATTATGTACTGTTACTATTTATTTAATGAAAATTCTCAGTTTATTCCAACCAATTCAAGTTTCATAGGTTTCCCATCAAGTTGTACATTTTTATATCTTTTCATTGTTGCTACTGCATCTGGTTGTCGTAACGGTTGGAATATGATACGTTGATACGAACAACAGCGACAACAAAAGAATAAAAAACGCAGTGAGAAAGCTGTTTATACTAACAGGGACCAATCTGTTTATAACACATGGAGAATGTAATGCAAATCGCTGCTCCTAATGGACTTCTAGGATCTATTTAAACTAATTAATGCAAATCGCTGCTCCTAATGGTTGTTAATTTGTAGGTGTGCAGGTTTATATATCAGGTGCTATGTAATCTGTTTGTACAACAGGTCCTATGTAATCCGTTTATGTATACCTGTGCGAAATATCTGTTTGTGTATACATGTGCAAAAATCTGTTTGTGTATACCTGTGCAAAAATTGTTTGTGTATACCCTGTGCAAGCAGTTGCAAAAATCTGTTTGTGTATATCACATGTGCAAAAATCTGTTTGTGTATACCTATGAAAAAATTTGTTTTTGTATACCTATGCAAACTCTTCAACTTGTACAAACTATATATAAAAATATGTTTGTATACATGTGGACAGATTTGTAAACAAAATTCCACATTGTACAAACAATATATAAACAGATGCGTGAACATAATGTGTATAACCATAGTTCCCAAAAACAGGTGTAAAACCAATTAACAAAGTGTGTATAAACAGGTGTTAAAGCAACATAATGTGTATAACTGATTTGTGAACAAAATGTGTAAACAAAATCCCAAAACAGATGTGTAACCATAATTCCATATTGAACAAAGTGTGTATAAACTGGAATTTTCATAAAAGAAATAGCAACATTCCATAAATCCCAAACATTGTCACTAAACAAAAACTAACTTAAACCTTAAACCCAAGTTAACCTATTAAAACCATTTTAGGTCGACTAAGAAACAATAAAATAACAAAGAACATCCAACTGAAACATGTAACAATCTTCCATGTAGGAACTTCTTTCTTCATTGCTTTGATTGATACTTCAAATTTTTACTTGGATATTTCAGGTTCATTTTTTGTAACAATCTTCCATGTAGGAACTTCGTTCTTCTTTCTTCATCTGCGAGGAAAAAAAGAATCAGCTCAGCATAACCTAAGATGTAATTAAACCATATTCATGCATGAATGGAAATAACAATTGATTTGTGTATATTGATAGTAAAGAGTATACTTTCACTTAAAGAAGTAGAACCAACCATTAATCATTAACAATACCAGTAGCATATTTGTAGAATCCCAACAAAAGAAAAATTGTCCAAAGACTATATGCTGTCAAGAAGCAAATAGTTTTCTATGAACAGGTTACTCAAAAATAGATTCAAAACAACATCATTCCAGAGGTACACCAACAACTAACAAACAATGAAATGGAGAAATAGATTTAAATGGGTATGTTTAAGCAATAGTTACGATTATGTAATTCACCAGGAATTTGATGATCTATGGAGGTATAGTACCAGGATGTGGGCTCACTGTATGAAACACATGATCAATAAAATAATACAAGCTTCACTAATTTGTCAAATAAAATAGTAAATGGCTGGCTGCCAATTATCCTCAAACAGACTTGATATACAAATCTCACACTACCACAGATATGGTAAAAGTCATACAACAAGCAGATAATAGCATACCATATATGTGAATCCTTCACACAAGTTAATATATCAAGGTTGGGTGGTGCTCGAGGATGGCACCTTGAATGACATTGTATCCAGATGGCTAAAGTCTTATCTGCACCTATTGTTATAAGCTGAGGTGAACTTCAATTAACTATAGATAGCTCAATGGTCACACCACCACCATCATGTGCCTATTGTAGAAGATGAGATAATTCAAATACGAAGAATAAATGTTACCATCTATAGTATCCAGCCTTCTATGAAATTCACATAGCCTCAATCCAACCTAAACATGAAATTTCACACCACATTAGGTCAATTTGCATAAAGAAGATACCATGGTATCTTCTTTATGAACCACATTAAATCAAGCTCAACTGAAATCAAGCTCAAATTTAACCACATTGACACATGGCATCTTCTTTATGCTTTTTGATAAGATTCAACTTAAATCAAATTTGATTGAAATCACTATCAAAGAAGATACCATGGTATCGACACACCAAAACCAAGCAATGAATGATTCGAAAAATACAGAAACAAACCTTGATATTACGGGATTCATCAGAGAGATTGGCGATTGCAACTCCTCATCTCTCGTTTCCTCTGCCCTGCTCTCTCTCATCGATTAACAACACAACCTTGAATTCAAACCTTGATATTTTGGGCAATGAATGATTGGTGATCACAGGCTCCATCTCTTGTTTCCTCTACCTTGCTCTCTCTCGAACATTAACATTCCCCTCTGTCTTGTTTAACATAGCCTTGAATTCGTATGAGCAGAAGGTATGCAACTCGATCTGGAACTGGAAGATAAGATTTTGTTTAGAAAAGGGGTTTTTGAAAATGACATAAATGCCCCTCACGTGGAGATCATGTGAGGGGTTTAACGGATTAAAGTTAACTAGAGTTAGATAGAGGGACCCGATCTGAAACAAAATGGCTGTTTTTGCATTAATTGCTACTTCATCAATCTTATTGATTAGCGTACCCGTTCCAAACCACAGTGATCCAATCTGTAATTAATTCATTTGAGGGACCCAATCAAAAATTTCAAAAAACCACAGGGACCAAATCTGTAATTTACTCTTATAAATAATTAATAAAAAAATTATACTTAATTATTAAATTATTTTTATTAATTGATTAATACAAAAAAAATGTTTTTAACAAAATTTAAAAACTATTACATACAAATTATACGAAATATCATGAAATACCAACCACATTTGTGGGATTTCAAAATCCTATTTTGTGGGATTTCAATGAAATCTCGAGATTTCAAATCCGAGAAATCTTTCCACCCAAACATGAGTTACATGGGATTAAAATAGAATTCAATTTCAAATCTCTCAAAATCCAATCCAATGCTACAAACCAAACGAGACCTAAGTTTCTAATAGATTGTTTTATAGGACTTAAATTAAGTTTATAGGACCAAACATTTGTGTCCTATATAAGAGAGTTGCAATAGGTTTATAGAACGTTTTTGTCTTTTTAAATAGTTTTATGACATTTTAAAATAAAGTATAATTATTAGTTTTGCAGTAAGGCACTTCTGAGAAGTGTCATTTAAACACGTCGTTTTATAGAACGTTTTTGTTTTATAGGACGTTTTTGTTTATTTCAAGAATTTTCTAATTTTTTTAAGATGCTCAAAAGCATCAATCAAGCCTTTTGCAACATTTTTACATATGACACATATATGTTTGGTATTATAAATTTAAATCCTATAAAATAGTCTATTAGGATACTTAGAGATTAATGACGTCCTATAAAACCGATTTGGTTGTGATTACTAAATTTACAATATTTTAACATATTAATTTTACTTGTAAAAATTGACGTAATTTATAACTGAGAGTCTAAGGTGTTGTTTGGTTTTTAAGAGGTGCTAAAGTTAGAAGTCTGATTTCACTTCTGATTTTAAGAAGTAGTGCTTAAATCTGAATCAATAAGACTGTTTGTTTTTTTAAACTGAGAAAAGTCTGAATTTGTATAATTGTCTATTTTATCCTGATATGCGTTAATTATTTAATGCATATCAAGTCATTTTTCTTAATAGTTTAGGTCTTTTTATCTTCTATATCCCATATTAAATTTGAGTCATTTTATTCATTTATTTTCCACTTTCTTGTTTATTGGAGCTAGGGTGTTGAATGACTTATTTTATAACTTAGAATGTCTAATTTTCATCTATTTTGGGCAGATTTAATGGTTCAAACATATGCTGCAGCATCCCTATAGGAGCATGCAAGGAACAGTTGAATTCATGGAGAAAAAGGAGCTTATTTTGGACAGCAATGGGTGATCTTTTGGACAGACATGGAACATTCTAGATCTGATTTCATGGTTGGATATTTGTATTATTTCTCCTTTTTATTTTAACCAAAAACAATGTTCCTTATGTCATCTTTTGGTACTTTTAATATTATATTAGTGTGAAAAGACCTTTTTGCCCCTCTCCCTCCTAGTATATAAAAGGAGCTTGGGATGGTTATTTATATATTTTTTTGGAACTTTAAAAATCAGATTTGAGAGATTTGACACTCTCTTGGTTTGATTATTGATGTGAAGAAATCAATATATTACTAAGTTTATTTATTCTTGCAATTTTACCTTACCGTAATTTACCTTTACCGCACTTTACTTTTCCGCTCTTTACCTTTACGCCATTTACATTATAGCATTTACCTTATGTCATTTAATTTATGTCATTTACTTTTTCTATTTATATTCCGTATGAGTAGCTAAATTTATTAGTGGGGGTGTTTGACAGAAAGGTGGGATTTTTAAATCAAAGAAAGGTGGACATTGTTTCGTAATAACAATGATCCACCATTTCATTCAAGTTTTATAAATATCAATGATACTTCTTGACGAACCGACCACTTGCTAAAGTGTTAAAGTGTCGTGGACTTAGAGATAAGCCGCGAAAAGTACGTCAGTTTCAATGATATAAGAAGTATACTTGAGAGAGTTACTAATAAGGACAATTATCATTTATATCTTTCTACACTGATTTATTCTCGACAAGTTGATCGCTAATCAATAGTGTTAAAGTGTAGAGGACTTAGAGATAAGCCCCTTCGAACACGTCAACTTGAATGATATGGGAATCAACTCGAGAGAGCGGTTTGCCAAGAGATTTGTACCTCCATATATTTTGAGGACTTTATTGTACATTATGAATAGTTGGAGACTACACAGAGATGTGTTTAGTTGAATCTAAACAGTCGTGTTAATACTGAAGTCCGAGAGGAATACCCTCGAAATAGATGGTGTATCTAGTTGTGGAAGAACTGCATGCTGCAACATTCCTACATCATGGCCCACTGGAATTTGTGTTTAAATCCCACCTGGAAGTTTTACACCCGTACTTGCTTTATTTTCCGTTAACTTAATCAAAGTGATAATTCAACCAAAACAAAGTCTTCAAATTCGTCATCTGAAATCATTTCTTTCTTCTACTTTTTATTAAACTTTTACTCGAATCTCTGTGGGACGATATCCGATACTTTACCGTTTTATTACTTGAAAGATGAAATTAGATCTCATTGTATACTTGCTTTGAGGTTTAATTAACATACGTCTATAGGTGTATTCTAGGCACTGCCAAGTTTTTAGCGTCGTTTCCGGGGATTGGCAAGCTAAAAGTTATAAAAAGTTTTATAAAGATTTGATTTTTCTACCACCGTTCAAATTTCAGTGTGAGTGTAGTGTATGCCTAGAATACCACGAGGGGAATTTTTCAAGTTAGAAAGAACCTTTCGTCATAGAAGGAGGATACAAAGAGCATCAAATACCATAAATCCTCCCAATATGGATGTACCACCTGGTTTTGAAAATAGACAAAAAAGACAACCAGGAATTGAAATAAGACCATCTCCGTTAGAAAATCAAATGAGACCTCCAGTGATGGAGAATCAAAGAGTACCATAATTTTTTCAACCGCCTATTTTTCCACAAGTTCCAAATTTTCAACAAAATCAACAACAAGATGATGAAAATAATGATGAAGAATCTCATGATGATAATGAAAGGAATGAACCAATGAACATAATTGATCTTGCAAATTCCCAAGAGGGAAAAATTATGGACTATGCTATTCCCGATTTTGAGCAATTAAATTCTGGAATAGTTAGACCTTATATGACCGCCCTTCATTTTGAACTTAAACCCATAATGTTCCATATGTTACAGACAAATGGCCAATTTGCCGGAATGCCATCAGAGGATCCCCATTCACATTTAAAACCTTTAATGGAGATCACCGATGCATTCTTGATCCCCGGAGTATCTAACGATACTCTAAGACTTACTTTATTTCCTTTTTCTTTAAGGGATCAGGCAAAATCATGGTTTAACTCTTTGGCACCTAGTTCTGTACCATCATGGAGCAATATGACGTAGAAATTTTTGAGAAAATATTTTCCACCTACCCAAAATGCTATGTCCAGAAATGAAATATGTATTGTTTAAACAAATGGACAATGAAGCAATTCCCGATGCTTGGGAAAGGTTTAAGGAATTATTAAGGAAATGCCCATACCATGGCATTCCCTACTGTATTTAACTTGAGACGTTTTACAATGGGTTAAATCCCATGGCAAAACAAATGCTTGACGCGACATCAGGAGGGGCCTTTACTTCCAACACCTACAATGTCGGTAATGAAATTCTTGAAAAAATTTCAACAAATAATGGACATTGGGCTGATCCAAGGGCTCAACCTCAAAGGAAGACTTCTGGAATACATGATGTAGATGCATATACTGCATTGACAGCACAACTTGCTTCCATGACTAACATGCTAAAAAACATCACTACTGGTCAAGGAGCACAACCAACAGTCACTACACCTACTCCAGCAGTCCTCTCAGTGCATTGTGTTTGTTGTAGTGGGGAACACTCTTTTGAACATTGTCCTCATAATTCTGAATCTGTGAACTTTGTTCAAAATGGATCTGGTTACCAATCCAACAACTACAATGCCAGTTGGAAGCAACACCCAATTTTTTCATGGAACAGTCCTTGTTTAAATCCATCTTCATCAAAACAGCAAGGGAACTCAATTTTTCAAAATCAAGCGGATAATTCCCAAAATCATCATCAAGGAAATCATCATCCAAACAATCATCATCAAAACAATTATCAAGGAAACTATCATCAAAACAATCAGAATCAAGGTTTTCAAAATAATCAACCACCTTTTCAAAATAAACCACCTCCACAGACTGAATCATCATCTTCCTTGGAAGCAATGATGAAAGGGTTTATGACCCAAACTCAAGCTTCACTGATAAATCTTGAAACCCAAATCAGTCAGCTCACCCTTAATCAAAACAACAGGACCACCGGGACTTTGCCTAGCAATAGAGAAGTCCCAAGATCTGTAGGAAAGGAACATGTAAAAGTTGTGACACTCAGAAGTGGAAAAGGCTTAGAGACAACCCTAGATAAAGAGTTTGGACCAATAACCAAAACTGATTTTGAAAAAGCTTAATGTCTGTCTAAAACCAAAGCTGCAGCATTACCTACTATTGTTGAAGAACCACCTGACCTTTTGGAAGGATTAGAACCGACCATGACCTCTAAAGAAAAGACAATAGAAAGTGAAGTGGTCAATCCTAAGCCTAGTTCTAAGTGTCCCATTAAAGAAGGCACAACCAAAGGCATCAAAGACCCATCTTGCTCAACACAAACAAAAAAGGTTGTAATTGAACCAATTCCTCCTTATGTTCCTTTCCCCCAAAGGTTAAAGAATCAAAAGGAAGAATTGCAATTTAAGAAATTTTTGGATGTGTTTAAAGAGTTGCATATCAACATACCACTTGTTGAGGCAATTGAGCAAATGCCTAGTTATGCCAAGTTCCTCAAAGACATCCTAAGCAAGAAAAAGAAGTTGACT
Organism: Arctium minus; assembly: GCA_954870635.1. Classification (NCBI taxonomy): domain Eukaryota; kingdom Viridiplantae; phylum Streptophyta; class Magnoliopsida; order Asterales; family Asteraceae; genus Arctium; species Arctium minus. The sequence goes on along the minus strand of OX941095.1, from coordinate 54,458,237 downwards.
GAATATGAAACTGTTGCCCTTACTGAAGGATGTAGTGTTCTCCTGACCAATAAAATTCCCCCTAAGCTTAAAGATCCGAAGAGTTTTACCATTCCTTGATCAAAAGGAGGGAAAGAGGTTGGAAAAGCCTTGTGTGATTTAGGAGTTAGTGTTAACCTTATGCCTTTGTCCATTTTTAATAGTTTAGGCATAGGAGAAGCTAGACCCACCACAGTCACACTCATTCTAGCTGACAAAACAGTTGCATATCCAAAAGGAAAGATTGAAGATGTCCTAGTTCAGGTTGATAGATTCATCTTTCCAGCTGACTTTATTATTTTAGATTTTGAGGATGACCAAGACATTCCTATCCTTTTAGGAATACCTTTTTTAGCCACAGGTAGAACTTTGATAGATGTCCAGAAAGGAGAATTAATCATGAGACTCCAAGACCAAAAAGTCACATTTAATGTCTTCAATTCTTTAAAATACCCAACTGATGTAGAAGACTGTTCAAGCTTAAGTGTGATAGAATCCTCATGTTATGAACAGGGAGTAAAACATGCCTATAAGATAGAAGAAAAGGATGAGGAATATGATGATAATGATGATAGAATCATAGAAGAGACTCTACCTTTGCATGTTGCTAAATTTGAATTATTGGAAAATAATGAGTTGAAAAGTTTCACACCATCTGTCATCACACCACCTGACCTGGAGTTGAAAAAACTCCCATCTCATTTGAAATATGCTTTTCTAAGAGATGAATACAAATTGTCTGCCATCATCTCATCAACTCTAGAATTGCATCAAGAAAAGAAACTTGTGGACATGTTGAAGTTGTACACAAAAGTCTTGGGATGGACCATTGTTGACCTTAAGGGAATTAGTCCCTTCATTTGTCAACATAAGATCATTCTAGAGGACAATAAATTCACATCCATTGAATCACAAAGAAGGCTAAATCCTGTCCTGAAAGAGGTAGTGAAAAAGGAAATTTTAAAATGGTTAGATGCAGGAATTATTTTCCTAATAGCCAGTAGCTCTTGGGTGAGTCCAGTCCAGTGTGTCCCAAAGAAGGGAGGATTTACAGTTGTCCTAAATGACAAAAATGAACTTATCCCAACTAGAGTAGTCTCCGGATGGAGAATTTGCATGGACTACCGTAAACTCAAGAAAGCTACCCAAAATGACCATTTTCCTCTACCTTTCATTGATCAAATGTTGGATAGGTTAGCCAGTAAAGAATATTATTGCTTTTTGGATGGATACTCCGAATACAATCAAATAGCCATATCACCCGAGTACCAAGAAAAGACTACCTTCACCTGTCCCTATGGTACTTTTGCTTTTAGGAGAATACCATTTGGACTTTGCAGTGCACCTGCGACCTTTCAAAGATGCATGATGTCCATATTTTCCGATATGCTTGAAAAATCCATAGAAATCTTTATGGTTGATTTTTCTATATATGGTTCATCTTTTGACCAATGTTTGGAAATTTTGCAAAAGAGTCTTGAGAGGTGTGAAGAAACTGATTTGGTTCTCAATTGGGAAAAATGTCCTTTCATGGTTAAAGAAGGGATTGTCCTTCGACATGTAGTTTCCAAGATAGGGGTTGAGGTAGACAGAGCAAAAATTGAAATTGTTGAAAAACTACCTGAACCCAGCACTGTTAAAGGAATCAAAAGTTTTCTTGGTTATGCTGGATTTTATAGAAGATTCATTAAAGACTTTTCAAAAATCTCAAAACCTTTATGCCTTCTATTACAACATGATCACAAATTTGATCTTACTAAAGAGTGTAGAAATGCATTCCTCACTTTAAAGAAAGCTTTGGTAACTGCACCAATGGTTATTACTCCAGATTGGGAAAAACCTTTTGAAATCATGTGTGACGCCAGTGATTGGGCTGTTGGAGTTGTATTAGGTCAAAGAAAAGAAAAAGGTTTTTCATTCAATTTATTATGCAAGTAAAACTTTGAATGAAGCACAAATTAATTACACAACAACAGAAAAAGAACTCTTAGCTGTGGTTTTTTCCTTTGAGAAGTTTAGATCATATTTAATGGGAACAAAAGTCATTGTACATACAGACCATGCATCCATTAAATATTTGATCTCAAAGAAAGATGTTAAGCCCAAGCTTATAAGATGGGTTTTGTTGTTGCAAGAGTTTGACCTAGAGATTGTGGATAGAAAAGGAGTGGACAACCAAATTTCAGACCATTTGTCTAGGATTGAGAAGCCTAGTGAGGACATAGGAGACATCATTGAAACTTTCCCGGTTGAGAGAATTCTTAAGTTGCAACATTCTGACACACCATGGTTTGCTGATATTGCAAACTATTTGGCCTGTGGCATAAGACCTTCTGGGTATACTGGCCAAATGTTTAAGAAATTTCTCCATGACACCAAAATGTATCTTTGGGATGACCCTTTCTTGTTTAAAATTAGTACAGATCAAATTTTAAGAAGCTTTATTCCATAAACTGAGGTGGTAGCAATCTTGCAGCATTGCCATCACTCAGTTTATAGAGGACATTTTAGAGGCCAGAGAACAGCAAATAAAGTACTACAATCTGGATTTTATTGGCCTACTCTCTTTAAGGATGCTCATACATTTGCACAAAGATGCAATGAATGCCAGAGAAGTGGTTCCATTTCCAAAAGGAATGAAATGCCACTAAATGGGATCTTGGAAGTAGAGTTGTTTGATCTTTGGGGAATTGATTTCATGGGAACATTTCCCCCATCAAACCAATGCCAAAACATTCTAGTTGCTGTTGATTATGTTTCAAAATGGGTGGAGGTTATGCAATGTGTTTCAAATGATGCCAAAACTGTGGTGAAATTCCTTCAGAAGGAAATATTTACAAGGTTTGGTACCCCCATGGCACTAATCAGTGATGAGGGTACCCACTTTTTAAACAATTTGTTACAAAAGACTCGTGAAAAATACAACATTCATCACAGGATTGCCACTGCCTATCACCCACAAACCAATGGATTGGTTGAGCTTTCTAACAGGGAAATAAAGGGAATTTTGGAAAAGGTTGTCAAGCCAAACAGAAAAGATTGTGCCTTTCAATTATATGATTATTTATGGGCATACAGAACTGCCTTTAAAACACCAATAGGTATGTCCCCATATAAGCTAGTTTTTGGCAAAGCTTGTCACCTCCCTTTAGAACTTGAACACAAATCATATTAGGCTATAAAGGAATTGAACATGTGTCTTGATGATGCTGGAAATAAAAAAAGTTCCAACTTTGTGAGATGGAACATAGGAACATGTCCTATGAGAATGCTAAGTTATACAAAGAGAAAACCAAGAAATGACATGATAAAAGAATCCTTCACAGAGACTTAAAAGTTGTCCAGCAGGTCTTTTTGTTCAGCTCTAGATTGAAACTCTTTCCAGGAAAGTTGAAATCCAGTTGGTCTGGACCCTTTATCATTCATCATGTTTACCCTTATGGAGCCATAGACTTGATTAATCCAGAAGACAACACTGTGTTCAAGTTTAATGGACACAGAGTCAAAGCCTACCATGATCCTATGAATATCCCATAATCTAGTTCTGTGGATTTGATCAACTTGTGCTAAAAAGCTTCAAAGATTGTTTGTAAATATGCTTTATTTCTTTAAATGTTTTCTAAATTAGATAGGTTTAATGGTTTGTTTAAATGTGCAGCATGGATCAAGAATGGAAGTACAGTAGTGCATGCTACAGCATTCCTGCAGCATGAAATCTTAGGCTGGAAAAAAAATCAGCAATTAATTGAGCGGGAAACCATTAAAGATAAGATTTAATTTTCTTTTAGAAAAAGGTAAGTCTGACATCATGAACAGTTTTGGAAAAAGTATTTGTCTATTCAACTATTTTGAAGACAACCCTTTTTGTACCTTTTCTAGAAAAAAGTTTGATTTTATCTTTAGTTGGTATACTTTTTCTCCCTAAAATCTTCTAATTGTACAAATACAAGATTTTTATTTGTACTAATATCTCATTAAAAGAGACTTTTCAGTTTTCTTCTCATTCAAAACCCACTCCTTCTTTCCCTCTCTACACGAAACTGCCATTAACCACCTCCATACACTATTCCGATCGAACTCTAGCGACACAATATCAAGAATGAAAAGAACGGCAGTGAGAGACCCTGCCGACTTTCCCTCCTTCACTTCGAAGAAGCCGTCGACAACAAGCAATGTCACCACCACCATCGAACCCATCACCACTGTCACCACCACCGCGAAACCCTTCACCAACATGAAATCCTTCACCACCACAAAACCCACCATCGAATCCACCATCACCACCACCAAAAAACCTACCGTTGAATCCACCATCATCACCACCACCATCGAATTCACCATCACCACCATCACCACCACCACTAAACCCACCATCAGTACCACCATCATCACCATTACAGAAGCAACAAGATTTAGAGGTTGTCGATATCACCATCACTACTACACCACCAGTGGCCAACATATCGATTGCAAACATTCCAGACCCCTGGGTGTTATCAAGCAATCCTGAAGAACACCAACAAGAAGACCCTGTCAACACTGTGGAGGCCATGGAAACCGAACCTCAAACCAATGAAGGTCTGAAACTCACTGAGGTACAATCTAAACTAGATTTTATGGGAAGTGAAGGGCATCAAACCTCATTCTCCAATGAGGATGGGGAGGTTGATAGAACCAGTGGAGAAATCCCCATAGTTCTAAGCCCTGAATCGGCTATGGATTGGGCTATTGTGCCCTACTCCCCAAGGGTGCAAATGGATTTTGGGGATGTTGATGTTGAAATAAACAACCACAATGAGAAGAAACAACTCATGTACCAAGCCCTACGAATGACATTCTTGATTTGAATATTTCATTTGATATGGATGTTGGGAACTGAAGAAATGCTAAGTATGGTTAATGCTGCTAGCTCAACAATTAGTACTTCTGAGTTAATGCTGCTAGTTGAAGTTAATGCTGCTAGAACATGATTAATGCTGCTCTTCAAAATTAGTACTGCTGGAGTTACTACTGCTAAGAGATTAATACTGCTGATCTTGATTAGTACTGCTTATGAGATGGAGATCCGAATTACAAGAATGACAGCTGGATAGACTGAAGATATTCATGGAAGATATTCTGAAGATATTTTATTAATTGTAATTATCTTTTGTTCAGTATATATATAGAATTGATAGAATAGTTTCATTATTATTAGTTCTGAGTTTTTGTTTTAGAGAGAATCAACCTCAAGGCATAGTTCCTAATTCTAGAGAAGTAGAATTCGTCTTGAAAGAGCTTGTTCTTCAAGATTGAGGTTGTGTGTGTAATCTTGTAACTTCAACCATTCAATACAAGTTTACAAGTTATTCATCATATTTACTGTTTGTTTACTGTGTTATTGAATATCAAAGTGTTATTCCGCAAACTTCTTCGATATTGTTTCTGAGTATTTATAATTCTTGTTGAGAATTCGATCCTAACAATGGAAATGAGTGAAAACCCCTCTGTAGAAATCCCTACTGAGGACTCACCCACAGTTGGTGAGTCCTTCACCTCAAGAAAGAGGGGACCTGAGGTTTTGGATAGTGGTAGTGAAAGGAAGCAGAAAAGGAGTAGGAAGGGAAAGGCTAAAAGAAAGAAGGGGATAACAAGAGGAATGAGGGGCCTTGTTGCAGCATTGGAATAAAAGTAAGAAACCCAAGAGAAAGACTAAGCCAACAACCCCTGTCCAAACTGAATTCATTCCTAGACCTACTTTAGAAAATGGGGGTTTTAGTAGTGAGGAAGCTTTTGCGATGTTCCAAAAGATAAAAAACAAGATTGGGTTTGTTGACAAGGGTTTTCACCCGCAAAGCATAAATGAATATCGGTTTATCAAGAATGTGGTGGTGAACCAAGGTTTAGAAAAGATGTGTGAGGTCCCTTTGTCATATAGTCTGATCCTTATGAGGGAATTTCATGTTGAGGCTGCTTTGACCAAGTCCCCTAGACTGAGGATTAGGGGTATAGAATTTATACTCTCTGCCAAGAAAATCAACAGATTCTTTGGCCTCACACCACCAAAGCAAACATATTATCAATGTATGAAGGATACAACTATTGAGGAGCTTCTTGAGGAGGTTTCGGCTGTTTTAGGTGTTCTAGGAGCCAAATGAAAGCCTCACCAAAATTTCATGTCAAGACATTTCAGAGCCTGTGAGCTTAAACCAGACTGTAATGTCTGGATTAACTTTATAAGGCATTCTATCCATCCAACTACTCATGATTGTTATGTCTCGGTGGATAGAATGTTTCTTTTGTATTGTCTTATGTACGGCCACTCAGTTAATTTTGGTAAGGTGATTCAAAAAAGCTTGAGGGGCAATTCTGGCAAGGGGAGGGGAAAGATCTATTTCCCTAACATGATCACAAGAATGTTGGTGGTTGTTGGAGTTCCCCAATACAAAGATGATGTTATAGTGAAGGAGACTGAGGAAAGTGACAGATAGATCTCAAGGATGTGGCAAGGCTAAGAGAAAGAAAGGACAGGGTTGCTCAGAATGAAGTTCCAAGGATGATCCAGGATCTGCTTTCTCAAAACAGCTCCCTAATGGATAGCATGCTGCAGCAGCGGACTGGTTTCATGGAGAGAAATGATTCTCTCAAAAGTCAGGTGGCCACCAAAGTCCAAGAAGAGGGAAGAAAACATAGAAAAGAGTGGAAGAAGGAAAAGGCTGGGATGATCAAGAAACACAGGGAGGAGGTCCAGAAACTGGAGGAAGAGAAGGTTGTCCTAGAGGAGGAGGTTCTGACTTTGAAGAACCAACTGTAGAGTCTTGCCCCTATTGCTGCAACAATGTTGGGAACTGAAGATTTGTCTAAGTGATTACTACTGCTAGGCTTTCAAGATTACTACTGCTAGTAGAATTAATACTGCTTAAAGAGTTAGTGCTGCTACTTGAATAGTTAGTACTGCTTGGAGAGTTAGTACTGCTAGTACTTAGTACTGCTGATTGGTTAATGCTGCTGAAGATGGTTAATACTTCTGAAGATTATTAGTGCTGATTTTAGTGATAAATATGCCTTGGAGATAAAGTCAAGATTTGATGATAATCATGGAAGGCTGAAGATAATTATGGAAGAATATACTGAAGATCTTTTAAGTTTTGTAATTATCTTTTATTTTCAGTATATGTATAGGATTATTCAGAATAATTTGTTACGAGATTTATGAGTTTTTGTTTAGAGAGAGAATTAACCTCAAGGTTTACAACCCTAGTTCTAGAGAAGTAGAATTCGTCTTGGTCAGCTTGTTCATCAAGATTGAGGTTTTGTGTGAAAGCTTGTAACTTTAATCATTCAATAAAGTTTACAAGTTGTGATTTATATTTTACTGTTACATTGATAGTTTGAATATTAAAGTGTTTCTCCGCAACTTCTTTAATATTGTTTCTGAGTTTCATTATTCTTGTTAAGAATCAGATCCTGACAAACAAGCCCACAACATGATCAGCAACCTACTCATGAGGAGTAGGACAGGTTCATTCTTACTCCTTTAGCTTCAACTTTATTCATTGAGTCTGGGATTGTTTCTTATATTTGTAGGATTTAGTTTTTATTGTGTCATGAACATATATGATAGACTTAAGGATGCATATATAGCCTCAATAATTTCTAAAGTCATGATCCCACATCTAATGATGAAGTTCTTGCTAGAACTAGCATTATTTTTCTTAGGAACACATTTTGATCCACATCTCACAACATCTAGGAAGTGATAAAGGCCATCATTTGCTACTCAACATAATCCACTTGCACCCACCAATACACTTTCATCTTTTATAACGATGAGGACATTGTTAAATTTTAGTTTGAGGGTGGGAAGTCCACCATGGCTAAAACACAGCCATGTGTGTACTTAGAAGCATAAAAAAAGTCCCATAGGGGCTAAGTGCATTGTTTGCAACACACAAAAAGAAGCACAAAAAGTGTAAAAAAAAAGTTTCATGCATATGTGTTGAAGCAAAGAAAGAAAAAGGCAAGTGAGAGAACAACATGCCAAGTGAGTGATTAAAGTCCTTCTGATCTTAGATATGAGATGTGTAGAACATAACAAAAAGAAAATGGTGCTATAGCTTATGGTCCATACTAATGGTTAGACGAAGATTGTGTTACGTGGGATTTATAAATGGCTATGTTTTATATCGTTGCATCTATCATAATTATGTATGGACTTATTGCTTTCATTATGCATTTCCACCATATTGAGTCATTTTTTTTTTGTGTCTTAGTTGCTTGGGGACAAGCACCAGCTCTAGTTTGAGGGTGTGATATGCGTTAATTATTTAATGCATATCAAGTCCTTTTCTTAATAGTTTAGGTCTTTTTATCTTCTATATCCCAAAATTTGAGTCGTTTTATTCACTTATTTTCCATTTTTTTGTTTATTGGAGCTAGGGTGTTGAATGACTTGTTTTATAACTTAGAATGGCTAATTTTCATCTATTTTAGGCAGATTTAATAGTTTAGACATATGTTGCAGCATCCCTTTAGCAGCAGGCAAGGAACAGCTGAATTCATGGAGAAAAATGAGCTTATTTTGGACAGCAAGGGGTGATCTTTTGGACATACATGGAACCTTCTAGATCTGATTTCATGGCTGGATATTTGTATTATTTCTCCTTTTTCTTTTTACCAAAAACAATGTTCCTTATGTCATCTTTTGGTACTTTTATTTTTATATTAGTGTGAAAAGACCTTTTTGCCCCTCTCCCTCCTAATATATAAAGGGAGCTTGGGATGGTTATTTATATAACTTTTTGGAACTTTAAAAATCAGATTTGAGAGATTTGACACTCTCTTGGTTTGATTATTGAAGTGAAGAAATCAATATATTATTAAGTTTAGAGTGAATTGTGGATTTGGTCCTTGTGGTTTTGTGATTTCTTTGACCATAGTCCGAATTCTATATTTATTGTGGATATACTCCCTGTGGTATGCAATATATTGTGCTAGGGTCCCTAAACACTAACACCATTAACTTTTAAGAGTTAAAGGCATCATGTGTCTTGCACACTATGCGTATAATAGTCATTTTACTTTTCCCATTTAATTTATTTTATACACCTTTAAAACAAATAATAATAAATTGTGGATTTGCTCCCTATGCATCACTCATCATCTTTAAAACACATTTATCATCTCTCTTATTTTTTTTTCATCCAATCTTCATTGTCAAAGTACAAGAAAAATTCATTTGTTAAAGTGCAAAAAGACATTACTTGCATTTAAAAATAACAATTGTTTGAACCCAACACTACATCCTAAAAAGACAACCTATCAAAATAACAATTGTTTGAACCCAACACTACATAAAAAAACATCAAAATGACAATTGTTTTATATCAACATTACATCTCGAAAAAGTAAACCCATCAAAATAACAATTGTTTGATATCAACATAACATCTCGAAAAAGAAAACCTATCAAAATAACAATTGTTTGATATCAACATAACATCTCGAAAAAAAACAACTTATCAAAATAACAATTGTTTGACCTTGTTTTTAGCTCCCACTTGTCTGTCCCTTACAAGTTCTTGAGTTGTGACCTTGTTTTTTGCATTTCATACATCTCACTGTCTTCCCAAACCTTGATAGTTTACTTCCTTTCCCAATTGCTTGACTCAACTCTTTTGCTTGGGAAAGGAAGTAAACTAACAAGGCTTAGGAAGACAGTGAGATGTGTGAAATGCAAAAAACAAGGTCACAACTCAAGAACTTGTAAGGGACAAACAAGTGGGAGCTAAAAACAAGGTCAAACAACTATTATTTTGATAAGTTGTTTTTTTTCGAGATGTTATGTTGATATCAAACAATTGTTATTTTGATAGGTTTTCTTTTTCGAGATGTTATGTTGATATCAAACAATTGTTATTTTGATGGGTTTTTTTTTTTTTTGGATGTAGTGTTGGGTTCAAACAATTGTTATTTTGATAGGTTGTCTTTTTTAGGATGTAGTATTGGGTTCAAACAATTGTTATTTTTAAATGCAAGTAATGTCTTTTTGCACTTTAACAAATGAATTTTTCTTGTACTTTGACAATGAAGATTGGATGGAAAAAAATATTAAGAGAGATGATAAATGTGTTTTAAAGATGATGAGTGATGCATAGGGACCAAATCCACAATTTATTATTCTTTGTTTTAAAAGTGTGTAGAATAAATTAAAAGAGAAAAGTAAAATGACTATTATACCCATAGTGTGCAAGGCACATGATGCCTTTAACCCTTAAAAGTTAACGGTGTTAGTGTTTAGAGACCCTAGCCACAATATATTGCATACCACATGGACTATATCACAATAAATATAGAATGAGGACCATGGTCAAACAAATCACAAAACCACAGGACCAAATCCACAATTCACTCTTAAGTTTTTTTTATTCTTGCAATTTTACCTTACCGTAATTTACTTTTACCGCACTTTACTTTTCCGCTCTTTACCTTTACGCCATTTACATTATAGCATTTACCTTATGTCATTTAATTTATGTCATTTACTTTTTGTATTTATATTTCGTATGAGTAGCTAAATTTATTAGTGCGGGTGTTTGACAGAAAGGTGGGATTTTTAAACCAAAGAAAGGTGGACATTGTTTCGCAATAACAATGATCCACAATTTCATTCAAGTTTTATAAATATCAATGATACTTCTTGACGAACCGATCACTTGCTGAAGTATTAAAGTGTCGTGGAGTTAGAGATAAGCCGCGAAAAGCACGTCAATTTGAATGATATAAGAAGTATAGTTGAGAGAGTTACTGATAAGGACAATTATCATTTATATCTTTCTAAACTGATTTATTCTAGACAAGTTGATCGCTAATCAATAGTGTTAAAGCAGAGAGGACTTAGAGATAAGCCCTTCGAATACGTCAACTTGAATGATGTGGGAATCGGCTTGAGAGAGCGGTTTTTGCTAAGAGATTAGTACCTCCATATATTTTGAGGACATTATTCTACATTATGAATAGCTGGAGACTACACAGAGATGTGTTTAGTTGAATCTAAACAGTAGTGTGAATACTGAAGTCCGAGAGGAATACCCTCGAAATAGATGGTGTATCTTGTTGTGGCAGAACTGCATGTTGCAGCATTCCTACAACATGGCCCACTGGAATTTGTGTTTAAATCCCACCTGGAAGTTTTACACCCATACTTGCTTTATTCTCTGTTAACTTAATCAAAGTGATAATTCAACCAAAACAAAGTCTTCAAATTCGTCATCTGAAATCATTTCTTTCTTCTACTTTTTATTAAACTTCTACTCCAATCTTTGTGGGATGATATCTGGTATTTTACCGTTTTATTACTTGAAAGACGATATTAGATCTCATTGTATACCTGTTTTGAGGTTTAATTACCACACGTCTATAGGTGTATTCTAAGCACTGTTATATCCCTAAAAAATTCAACTTAAATACCTCAATTGAAGTGAGAATCGATGATCAAAGGACGGAACCCAAAAAAGAAATAAAACAAAGATGCTTGCAGATTTTTTAGCCTGTGGAGTTTTAATCATATCTCACACACCGAAGCCACAACTTAAGCGATTCAAGATGTTCTAGAAATCCAACACACGGATCCACAATCTTCGCGTTTTGCGTTTTTGCAAATTCGGGGAGCATCTGGCTAAAACCGACGTTGAAATCGAAAGAATGGTGTTGGACGGAAATAAGAGGAGATTTAAAAGATAGGGTTACCACTTTTTTGTCCAGGTCATATTAAGAGATAAGTGACTCTAAAAAACAGTCTGAATTATAAAACGTCTGTCCGAATGAGACATAAGTGGTAATTAAGAGCTTAAAATGAAAAAAAAAAACAAGGCCTAAGATTTATAATATTCAAGAAGATCATATCTTATATATATCGAGAGATGAAAAATCATGTGAGAAGAAAAGTTTAGGTGAAAAGGTAAGAAGATGTTGATTAATTTTATATATAATTAGATATAGGCGTAATATTTTGTTAACCAAAAAATTAGTATTAACTTTATTAACCTAAGTGGACTAATGAGATTTAAGCAAATATTTGGGTATGGTCCCACGCTTGCTTAAGCTAACAAGGGTTTTTCTTATAATTTTTGTTTTTTTTTTTAAATCAACTGATTTAAAAATATATATATTCCTTAATTATCTCATAGATAATTATGGGAGGTTATTTATTTATTTCATTTTGTTTACTGTTTTTTTCTTTTCAAAATTTGTTCAATGTCTTCAATATACATCGATTTTTTTTAAAGTTAGTTGATTCCACATACCAAAGTTCTAAGCATTGTTATAAGATATATTAGTTGATTCCACATACCAATGTTCTAAGCATTGTTATAAGTTTAATATATCAGAAACTTATAATTCATTTATTAGTCATCTATACTATATTATAAAAACGAAATAAAAAACTCTTAATTACAACATATTTAGCACAAGTTACAACTAATTAAAGCCAATTACTTAATTTACAATTTCTTAATGCTTTGGTACAACCTTTTCAAGCACAGTATCTCACATAATCATCTATTTGTGGAATTGATACTCATTTATTAATATAACTATTTGTTTTTTTGGTGAGGATTTTATAAAATAGATTTTATATTAGCATAATCTATTTTAAATGTAGATTTTACATTTAAATCTATATTAATGAGATGTAATATAAATTTTTTTTTCTTCCGTATTTTTTTATATTACATCTCATAATGATTTTTCCATATTTTATTTTATAAAATCTTTTTCCATATTTTATTTTATAAAATCTTTTTACATAATGAGATGTAATATAAACTCTTTTTTCTTCCGTATTTTTTTTGCTAATATAAAATTTATTTTATTTTATAAAATCTACACGTATTTTATATTAGCATAATATAAAATCTACAAGTATTTTTTTTCACGAGCATTAAAAAAAGAAAAAAGAAGATTGATATGAATTAAAAATAAAAAATAACGAGATACACTAATAAATTATGATATTCTTTAAAATAAAAATATTCCGCAATACTTTCCAAATTAACCAAGTGTAAAGAAAATAAAATAGAAACGATGTAGATATAAAAATATTCTTCCATATTTTTAATATATTTAAATTTAAATGTAAAATCGAAAATGAAAATAGAAGATTTTAAAATATTCTCTACATTCACTATAAATATATATAGTTTCTCTATGTATCATCCGAGTACAAGAAGAAGACGAACGGTCGGGTGTCAATGGCGGAACCTGCAACTCAACAAAAGGTATTCCACTATATTTTTGTTTCTTTGAAAAACTAATTTTTTATATTTTATTTTATTTACTGAGGATTTGTTTATATTTTTCAAAACCCACAATCATATATTTCGAAGTAGGGGAATAAGATATATACACATATCTTTATTTTTATCGACTAATACTATGAAGTTTTGAAGTCAATAGTCAGATAAATTTTCAAGTGGTACTGAGTGAATTTGAACTATATCAGTTGAGTTGCCGGTTACAAAAGATAGAAATCATTTATTTTCTTTGTCATATTTGATGTGGGTTGAATGTTGTTAATTAATCTACAGATTTATACGTTCAAAGTGATTGTCAAGTGTTGTCGATGAGGTTTCAGAAAAATTACAAAATCTGTAAAAAGGTATGTTCATATTTATAATTATTTCAATAATAGTGATATATTGTGAGACATGTCGTTTGAGTTTTAAATAATATAATACAAAACTATTACCAATATTATTGCACAAACTCATAACAACAAACGATTAAGAATATATGCAAGTTAACCACTTATGAAAATTCATTTGTTTTTCACATTGTATTTCATTAACTGTTAACAGAGAAATTACGTTTCATTTTAACTCGGTTCAATATTCCAACAAAAAATTTATCCTCCCGTGCAATGCACGGGCCCAACACTAGTTGTTCATAAGTGAAATATATTCATCAAATGACCAATGTTCTTAAGAGAAACATTGTTCATAAATGACTACAAATATGAACTAGAACCATATATGAATTCAGGATTATGTCCAATTTGTTTTTTTGCATGCGTAAAAGAGTTTAGTGGACATTAGTGGTTATTGTTCATAAGTGAAATATTTTCATCAAATGACCAATGTTCATAAGTGAAACATTGTTCTTGAGTGACCAAAAAGGTTTGACAGTTTCAGTAAGAATATTGTTCATAAATGTTCATGTATGAAACAATCCATGACATTGCTGTAAATGTAATGGCTACTTGCATTACTTTTAAGTTGGTATTTGTGATTCTTTAGAGAGAGTTTAGAAGGAAAAGATATTTCATTAGATATATACATTTGTCACCGATCAAGTAATGGAACTACTTTCTAATTGCTTGCTGTTGATTAGTAATAGTGGTTATATTCATAATCAACACATTCATACTACCGCAGACCCATCAATAGGAACAAATGGTGTGAGTTTAATTGGAGCTATTATTTCCAAAAGAAATGTGGTTTATGGTGAAGTATATATGCTTCTTTTCATAAGTGAACATTAGTGGTTAATGTTACAGGTTTGTACATGTTACTAAGTGAAACAATGAAACAAGGTACACTATTTTTCCGTGATATCTGGGTTTGGATAACCTTCCGTTTTATGTCATGGTAAAGACAAGATACATTTCGACTAGAAAACCCCGTGCTCAAAAATATTTTCTTTTGGGGCATAGGTTTTGGCGGTAATAAAAATGGACTCAAGTATTTTTTTACATGCTTGAAAAAAAGAACGTGAGGCATATCGCCCAAATCATTGGTCAGGTACTAGATGTAGCTTTTCCAAGGATTAACCGGATAATGTCTAAACCCAAGGATTTAAAACGAAGACAAAGGATCCCAGAACAAGGAAACACTGCACGGGTCGATACACACAACGCCTAGTATCCATTATTTACGGCTAGGACTACTGGGGTATCAAATCCCATTCGCTCCCTTAGCTTTCGTCTCTCAGTGTCAATATCGACTCAACAGAGTGCTTTCGCCACGGAATTCAATTTTTTTAGAACAAGTTTTCGTTAACCCGAAAATTTTGGATGGATCTACGAGAAATCTTATTCAGTTAGATATGGTAGATTCAAAAATGGGATACTAAATGCGGGGTTTGGATTCTATTTTTGGGTCAGAATATGCTAAGGATGGATACTACTGCTAGTTGAAAGGTATTACTATTGCTTGTAATTTTAATACTGCTAGTAGAATTAATACTGCTTGAAAAGTTAATACTGCTACTTGAATAGTTAGTACTGCTTGGAGAGTTAGTACTGCTAGTAGTTAATACTGTTGAAGATTACTATTGAAAGAATGGTTAATACTGCTCAATGATTAATACTGCTAAAAGAAGAGAAGGTTAGTGCTGCTTCTAAACATTCAGAAGACTTGAAGATAAAGATGAGTTGAAGATAATTATGGTATTGATGCTGAAGATCAATTTTATTTTGATAATTATCTTGTACTCAGTCTTGTATATATAGTATAGAAGTCTTTGTTAGAATTAACAATTATTCATACGTTTTGTTTAGAGAGAATTAACCTCAAGAATAGTTTAGATCCTTTCTATAGAGAAGTATAGAACGTCTGTTTAGCCTGTTAAACAGATTGAGGTTTTGTGTGTAATCATTAAGTTTTATGCAATATAAACTTATGATTTGAAGTTCTATATACTGTTCCATTGATTTTCTGTTAAAGTGTTTTTCCGCAACTTCTTTAACAAAAGTTTCTGAGTGTGTTATTTAAATTCTTGTTTGAGTTTCGATCCTGACAAGTGGTATCAGAGCTAGAAAATTCAGAAAACTTTAATCATGGACAGTTCAAGCGATAGTGTTTTGGTATCAAAGGTTCCCATGCTCAAACCCAATGAGTTTGACATGTGGAAGATCAGAATCAAGCAGTACATTCTTCTCACAGACTTCTCAATGTGGGATATCATTGAGAATGGTCCTTCTGATGGAGGAAAGATGGATGCAGAAGGAAAAAGACCTCCACCAAAGACAGATGGAGAGAGGAAATTGAGGCAGACAGAGATGAAAGCCTTGAGCACTCTGCTTTTGGCTATACCCAATGAGTACCAACATCAATTCTGCAACTGTTCTGATGCACAAATTCTTTGGAATTCTCTGGAGAAAAGATTTTCTGGTACCAAAAGTACCAAGAGAAATCAGAAGGCCATCCTAAAGCAGCAGTATGAAAACTTCATGTCTACAAAGAATGAGTCCATGACTCAAACTTTTGATAGATTTAATAAGATAATTGGTGAATTGGCTACTGTTGGTGTCCAGATAGATCAAGATGATGTTAACAGAAAATTTCTAAGATCTCTTGGTGATGAATGGACTATGTACACTTTCTCATTCATACAGAATGACCAATTGGAGGACAAGGAATTGGATGACCTCTATAATGACCTTAGGGTATTTGAAGCAGAGGTAGAAGCAAAGAAGAGGCCCTCTGGATACTCATACAATGCTGCTCTTTTATCATCCTCTACTGATACTGCTACTAACACAGAATCAGTTAATGCTGCCCATGGATCAAAGCAAGATGGATCCAATGACTCAGTCTTAGAAGCTTTTCTAGCCAATCATGCTAATTCCACTCTAATTAATGATGACTTAGAACAGATAAATGCTAATGATCTGGAAGAGATGGACATCAAGTGGCAGATGGCTATGCTGACTATGAGGGTAAAAAGATTCATCAAAAGGACTGGAAGGAACAACTTTGCCCAGAAAAGAGAAGATGGGGTTGGATTTGATAAATCCAAGGTTGAATGTTACAAGTGTCACAAGCTGGGGCACTTTGCAAGAGAATGCAGAAGTGGAATGCCTCAACAGCATGCCAGCAACCATCAACCATCACAGTCCACTAGCTTCAACTGTAGAAACTCTTATCAAGCTCTTGTTTCCCAAGAAGGAATGGGATATGATTGGAGTGACCAAGCAGAAGAAGCAGTTCAGAATCATGCTTTAATGGCTAAAGTTTCAGAGTCAGCAAGCACTGATATTCCCACAGAGGTAACTTCTAATCTTTGCTCTAAAACCTGTATTGAAACTGCTAAAAAGTACAGGGATCATAATCAGAGTATGTGTGATGACCTTAAAAGGTTAGAGAAAGATAGAAGAGAGTATGTTCTGATTGTTGAGAGATTTGAAGAACAAATTAAGTCTTACCAGGCTAATGAACTTCAACATTCCTATGATACAAACTACTGGAAGTGGGAGAAAAATCAGTTAGAGGTTAAGCTTAAAAAGTCTGAAGAGGAATGTGAGAAGATAAGGAGTGATTTTGAGAAAGCAAAGCTGGACATTGAGAAATATTCCAATGCTTCTAAAGCAATGGACTCACTTTTAAAAACTCAAGTCCATGACAAACTTAGAAGAGGAACAGGTTACAACACCACACCTCCACCATACAACAATAACTATATTCCTCCCACCTCTGATCTCTTAGAAAGACAGGACAAGAAGGAATTACCTGAAGGAGACACTGAAGTAGATCCTTTAGACAAAGTAGTGATTGAGGCAAATTCTAAAGAAGAGGACTCTGAAAGTAAGAAGGAGAAAGACCACAAAGTTATTCCCTTAGAAAACCACATACTGACAAATGAAAGAGGGGGTAAACCTTTTGTCAAGAGTGAGAAAGTAAAGTCTGGGGAAGAGACTGTTAAGAATGTAAAAGCTGAGACCTCTGAGAGAGGAAAGGGAAAGGCACAGGGAGTTCATTACATGCAAACTACTGTTGTTAATCCCTATACTTGTAAACAAAATCAGCCCCAAAAACATGATAAAACAAGGGGAAATCAAAGAAATAGAAATAATCAGTGGGCTTTAAAACAAGGAATTGATCTGAAAAAAATTAACAGACCAAAGCCTTGTTTTATTTGTGGCAAGCTAAATCATCTAGCCAAACACCAACTACTTTCTGAGCCGGGCAACCATATTACTAGCGTTTCACAACTCTTTGGTGAACGTTATTGAAATAGGCAACTAGCCCATGCCAACTCTTGAATTTAACCCCACCAGCCACTCATTTTCTTCTCAAAAAGAAAATGTTTCATATTTTAAAGGGGACGTTGCATATAATCTATCTGGTTTTCATTCGGAAAATCTGGATATTGAAAAAGAAGGAAGTCTGCCCCACCTTCGAACTTCAATCATGCACATTGAGTCTGTGTTTATCTACTGTTGTGTCAGTGGTTTACACTATGTTGAGCCTTTATAAAAGCAATTATTCGTGCTTAATTCTTTCTACACCTGCACGAACACACAAGGAATTTGTTTTCTTGTCATAACATTCATAGAAATTGCCTTTGTGGTGTTTCGATGATTGGATGGAAGCCCTGGGGGAGTGATCATCAAAAAGCTCCTTTATATTGTGTATTCGTTACACATAGTGACTTCGTGTTACTGACAGGCATTTTAACTGATTCATTTGTTGATTCAGGTGTTACATTCATATTTTGTCTGGATTTGCAAAGATCTAGATGAATACTTGGTTATGGGTCAATGAATCAGAGGCTCAGTTTGACAGATCCGAATGGTCAAAGACATTTCTTGGTGAAAAGTTTTGATGATATAGATACTCAAATCATCAAAAAAGGGGGAGAAGATATCAAGAAATGTGTATTTCAAAGAAATGTTAAAGTTGAAAGAATTGTCCGGAAAGAAGTATTTGTATTGGATATGGAGAGAGATATTTCTGAATTGAAGTTTGTTCAAAGTTGATAAGCAAAAGTTCAAAGAATTTCGAAAGCAAGCAGATTTTGGAGAAATTTTATTTGAAGAAAGTTGGAGAAAACATTCAGAGCTGTAAATGAAGATAACTTCTTTCAATGTCTGAAAGAGGTTTGTTTATAATCTTGAGGGAGATTGTTACTATTTTTGAAGATCAGACGTTGGGAAGATTGCTGAAAGTTTTTGAAGACAAAGCTTATCAAAGAAGAATTTCATCGTGTTAAGGGGAGTTTGTATATCGTGTTTGTATAAAAGGGGAGATTACAAGAGAAGATAAAGATTGTTAAAAAGGGGGAGCTTAATCAAATTGAGCTTAAAGAGAGAAGATCGCATTGCTAAATCTTTTAGTAATGATCTTGATCCAAAGGGGGAGATTGTTAGAGCACATAATTGTTGGATTCAAGATCATTAAAGTTAGAAGACTGAAAGGTCAACAATACAAGAAGTCAAAGTTGAGAAAAGTCTACTCTCACTTAAAGTCAAAGTCTTTTGTTAATAAAGTCAAAGTCAATGTAATTGTGTATTGTTTCTTTTGTATTTGTTAAGGGTATAAATACCTTGTTTCCTTTGTTAGATGTTGTATCAATCAGAAGTCAGATGTACACGAATTAGAGAAGAGGTTATTGTAAACATTTCTAGTGAGAGAGTTTAGAGAGAGAAAGTTGTGAAATTGTAATCGTTGGATTTGAAAGATTAATCAAACAGGTAATTGATTCATAAATCTTGTTTGTTGATTTGTTTGTGTTTAAAGACTAGAATCTGGGAATAACACATCTTCATCAAGCGCAAAAGAAAGTTTGCGCCAATTGTTAGAGCATAAATCTGTTGGATACAAGATCAAGAAGATAAAAGTCAAGGTTTAAGAAGTCAAAGCTAAAGAAAGTCAACTCTCAAGTTAAAGTCAAAGTCTTTTGTTAATAAAAGTCAAAGTCAACATTTGTATTAGTTTTGTTTCCTTGTTGTTTTAGTTGTAGGTATAAATAGTTTCATTTCCTTTGTAATTAGTAGTTAACATAAGTGGAGCATAGTATTCAGTTGTACGTTTTTCCAGAGAGAGATCTGTAGAGAGAGAGAGTTTTCTAGAGAGAGAAAGTTGTAATTGTGGAATTTGAAAGAGAAATCAAACAGGTAATTTGATTGAAATCTTGTTTGTGTTTGTTTGATTGTGAATAGGAACTAGAATCTGGGAATAACACCAGTCATTGTTCACGCATAATTCTAGTTTGCGCAAGTTTCTCTGTGTTTAAGACTTAGCATTTTTCTGAACTTTGTCATCTATGGATTCTGAAAAGTTTGCTTTCCAAGCTCAGTTCTACAAGAGTGATATCATGATGTCATTAGGCACAAAAACTCGTCCTCTAGCTCGATTGATGAGAATGAGTTTACTTAGTGGCAAGATCGGTTTCTGAATTTCATCGAGCGTCAAAAGAACGGAGATGATATGATGAAGATTTTATCTGAAGGATCTTTTGTAAAACCCACTCTGACTTCTGGATTATCAAATCCTACTACCGAGTACACACCCGATGAGGTGGTGTAATATAAAGCCGATCGTGATGTAAAGGCTAATCTGATGCTAGCATTGCCAAATTCTATCTACAACAGGATTGATTGCTTCAAAAACAATCCTAAACTAATGTGGGCACAGCTAGAGAAGATTATGCTTGGGTCTTCAGTTGCAACACAACTTCGGCATACACGATACATGAACAACTTTGAAGAATTCAAAGCCAAAGATGGGGAGTCACTGAAAAATGTTTATGACAGATTCTGTGCAGTGATAAATGATCTGAGGAAGATAAAAGTTGAAAAGACTGAGCTGGAAACTAATATGAAGTTCCTCAATGCTTTGCAACCAGAATGGAATAAATCTTACTATCGCTTGAGGAATGACGTAAGAATCTCGACCATGCAAATCCAAGAGATGTATGAAATATTGCTGACAGATGAGTGCATAGTCACAGAGAAGAAAGCCAAACTTGATAAGAAAAACAAGAAGACAGTGGACACAGTTGCACTTCTCACGAGCAAACTGTCTGAACAAGCATTATCCGAAAATGCTTATGATGGTGCAACTGATGACGATGGTGAGGCACTTCAGAAAGCTATGATTATTCTCTCTCAACACTATCAGAAGAAGTTCCAACCTCGTTCGGGTTCCAATAATCTTCGCTTCACTTCTGGGTCTCAGAATGTCCAAGTGCCCGAGGCTAAGAAACCTGCTGCATGTTTCAACTGTGGAAAGTCGGGTCATATTGCTAAGGAGTGTCGAGTGAAGAAAGTTTGGGATTCGGTATATTATCAGAAAAAATTGGAACTAGCCGAAAAGAGAGAGAATGGAACTGCTTTGACTTTACTTTTATTTCTTCACAGATGAATATCATGATAACTGCTTTACATGATTTACGCTCGAAGTTATTATCTGAAAAACAATTAAATTCAGAAAAGTCAAATTTGATTGATATATTACAAATTTTTTTGAAAGATGAAAAATCTATTTTGGATCATACAAAAGACATCTTTCAAAAGAAATTGGATGATTTAGAAAAATCAAATATGACTTATCTTGATTCTTTGACTGAAATGACCAAATTAAAAGATAAATTTTCGGATAAAATAAATGAGTTGGAAGAAAAATTATATCGAAGGAATCAATCTGAACAAACTATTTATTTGAACAAACCGCGGAGTTATGAGTCTATAAAAGAAAAATGGGGACTTGGTTTTGAAAATCCTCATTGTTTAAACAATGCGATAGAAAAATCCCCTACTTTATATAAATACGATTATCTAACTCTTGCTAAATATGCTCCTCAATTTAAAATTGATTGGATGAATGAAAAGCAAGTGTTAGAAATCGAAAATGAGAAAAGGATGAATAACAAGAAAAAGGAAATTTCTTTTGTATACACGAGCGAAAATGCCAAATATTTTCCTGACAAATCAAAGAAGGGCCGAAAAAGTTTAAATGACATATCTTCCATCAAGTCTTCAGTGTCTGATGATTATGTTGATATATATGCCACTAAATCTGATAAGGAAAATATCTATCCAATCTTTTATGATTCTAAGAGATATATTCCTCCATTAGTATTAGAAAGCAAAATCATTGACCTTGAAGATAAAATGGAAGATCTAAATATTCAAAGAGAAATTGAATCTCATGTTATTCTTTCTTTTATGACTTCAAGTCTTGAAGAAAAATTAATTTCTCAAAAACAAGATTCTGTTTCTGGCCTTTCTTCTTATTTTAAAGAAAACAAAAAGGAAGTTCTAAAATCTGAAAACTTTTCTCAAAAATTTTCTAACTCCGAGGTAAGTTCAGATTTATTGTCTGATCAGTTGGGTTTATTAGGTAAAATTGTTTCTTCTGATTCAAATCTTAATTCTAAAATTTTTGATGAATCTTTTACGCTAAATGATGATTATTATAAACCAAAACGTAAAAGAAGAAGGTCAAAGAAGTCAAAGAAACAAGATACTGCTATTTCTGAAAATACTAATTCTTCTGATTCAAAATTTTCAGATAGGACTTTGAGCACTCCAACAAAGCAGATATGGAGGGTCAAACGAACATCTACTGAATCTACGACTGATGAAGATAGATATGTAGGCAAAATCTATAAAAGTGATTCATTTGCTACTTGTAATAAAATTTCAAAATACTCTATAAAGCAAATGATTCGAATTTCAAAAGATGTCTCATATTCTTCTTCTGATTCTAGTTCAGATGATTATGCTTTCTCTTCTACTGATTCTTATGTTCATTATTCTGATAATATTTCTCGTGCTTTCAATGTTAAATCTAACAAATATCTCCCCATAAGAACTGTAACTAACAAACATGGACCCAAATATAAGTGGGTTCCAAAACCAAAGGTTGATTCTGAGTTGCAGGCACCTAATGTCAAGGGGGAGTAAGAGAACGTTGGCTTCTAAGTACATTAGCTTAGAACCCGTACTTCAATGGATTTCGACTTCTAAACATGTCAGTTTAGGACTCGTTCTTCAATGCATATAGCTTCTGGACTAATGAGAAACTGTGAGTACATCTACTTAATTCCGCTGCATATATCTCTGATCATGATGTTGTTCCAGTTTTCTCTTGTTTTTCAAGAATCTGAGCAAGTTTAACTAACTCTTGAATTTGTACTACCCAAATCTTTCATTTGAGGCACAAATTCATTTTACATTATGTGGAAGATAATATTATTGAATTTTATTTTGTTTCGACTAAATATCAATTTGTCAATATTTTTACAAAATCCTTTCATGAAAATTGTTTTATTTTGATGCTTTCAACACTTGGTATATTGAATTTAAAACTTTAAATCTTTACAAATTTTATTCTATAAAGTAAAAGCTTTACAGGTTTTTTTTTTCTTTCTTTTGAATAAAATGTGTGTCTAAGATAAATTTTCAACTTTCAAGTCTTACAAAAGTCGAAAGGTCAGCAACATGTTTGAAACTTTTGATAATGTTTTAAAGTTATGTGATTCAAAATATTTATAGTTTACAATACTTGGAAATCCTAAAAAGTCTGAATTATGGATCGTAATGAAAATATGGGCTAAGCACTTAGATGTAAAACTGGGTGATTGAGATGAATTATATATATAAAATACAGAAATCTCTAAGTTTAAAAGTTTGTACCTGTAACCTCTCTGGTTTGGGAAAGTAAGTTCCGTGGGATGCTTGTCATCTGGTCCCCTAAGGTCAATTGGTCTGGGAGTGATCGAGCCCAAATCCTTCTATAAAACCATATCGAAAGTCATGTTCTACTGGTATGAATGGGTTTAGGATGTGTCGATGTAGCCTTTATGATCTGGGAGAGTAAGTTCCAAGGGGTGCTTGACACCTAGTCCCCTAAGGCCAACTGGTCTGGGAGCGGCTGACCCAAATCCTGCAATAGGGTCAGATAGAAAGTTACGTTTACGACATGTTCTTTACTTACCAAACTTTTTGATTAAAAGATGCCAAAGTGCACAAGCTTAAAAGATGCCAAAGAGCACACTCATGTGAAGATGCCAATGTGCACACTGCTAAAAGATGCAAATGAGCACACATCTCATGATACTTGGTAATATGTTTGAATTGCGATAAACCTATAAATTTGTGAAAATCTTAAATTTTGATGGCTTAGTGTGAGTACATGCAAAGTTTTCTATTATATTTTTAGAATTACATTTTCTTGAAGCTAATCGAAGTTCGCATGCGAGCACACTGAATAGATTGATGAAAGTTTTTGAAACTGAACATGTCTTAACTTGATATGCAATGAAACTTGTATTTGTATCCAACAACACACACTTGATTTCAACTGATTGATAAATCTGTGATATTTTACTAAGTAGAATTTAATTTGTTTAGTGTTTAAAATTTTATATGTTTAGTTGTTTCAAAATACATTTTCAGTATATTTTTCTTTCTACATTGATGTTTCAATTCTTGTGTTCTCATATCTTTGTAAATGGGTTTGTGCATTCTTCAAGGGGGAGTCAATAAGGAGAATTTTCTAAAATGATCATATCTCATTTCGAGGGGGAGTATCTGATTTTCTATACAAATGCTAACTTGAATTGTCATATTTAGTGCATTTGTGTAGGGGGAGTCAAAGAGCTTAACAGGTGAAATTTTTTAATATTTCAAGTCAGCTTTGCGCCAACAGTTGGTAGCCCAAAACTCGACTTTGCGCCATCTTCATCTAGCGCAAAACTAAGTTTGCGCCACCAACAGTTAGCGCAAACCTTCCTTCTTTCTCCTTTATTCTGATTTTGCAGATCTTAAGTTGTCTCGTCTCCAACATTTGCATGACCAAGTTGATCCAGATCATCAAGGTCATGAGGGGGAGAAGTTAAGGAGAAGATAAAGAGACCAAGAGTTCAAACATTTATCTGCTGCTCAAGATTCGCTCAAGATTCTATTCTCTCAGCTACTAATTCTTTTGTTGTTCCAACTCCGACCACCACAGCTTATTCGAGTACATTTGAAAGAGGTGTGTCGTCTAGAGCACAAGCTGATGAAACGATTGTTCTTTCAAGCTAACTACAAACAGGTCAAGACTTGTCAAGGCAACAAAGGCAACATAGACTGAAAGATGCTGAGAAGAAATTTTTTTTAGTCAAGAAAGAAGCTTCGCTAAGTTGCTTAGATGGTCCGAGTTGATTTAGAAAATGAATATTGAAGACCACAGCGCCAATGATTAATAAGGGGGAGATTGTTAAGTCAGATTTTATAGTAATCATTGTATTTATAGACTTGGTCTAATACTGTGTTTAGCTTGCTTATCTGTATCAGTTTAGGCCTTGGGGTATTTAAGTTTCTTAGGTGCTTTGTCTTTGTAATTTTGGAGCTCATTTTGAATATATCAGATTACTTTTGGCGCACATACTTTCTCTCTCTAAGATTTGGTAGATCTTGGATTATCACTACCAATAACCAAATATGGACTTTGATTTTTTTAGCCCAAACCCAAATTATTAAACCTATACTACTGATATATAAAAATTTGATGCCCCTATCGGCTTTGATGCCCCGTGCGACTGCACGGGCTGCACGACCTTAGGGTCGGGCCTGTGTTTACCGAATGTTTATCGGGTAGGTGCTTACCAATAAGAATCCCACCCTTACATACCTTGTCGCAGGGACGGATCCAAATTTTTTTTATACGGTGGCACCATATAATACAAACAAAAAATAATAACAAAAAACACAGTTTTTATCGACGTGTCTTCATCTTTTTACTGACGGTCAATATTGTCCGATGTGTTTTTAGCCTAATTCCACAATTTCGAGTGATTTTTAAAGTTGTTTGTTTGATTTCGAGGGATTTTTAAGTTTTTTTTATCGATTTCAAGAGATTTTTTTCGGTTTTTTTGGTTGATTTCGATAGTTTCTTTTGGTTTTTTGGTTGATTATGAGGTACGGTTGCACCTTCTTGAAGTTTCCAAAATAATACAGTAGCACCTTCCAAAACGATACGGTTGCACCTTTCACGAACCTAAATTTTTTTACCCTTCATCGGAGAAATAATACAGTGGCACGTGCCACCGTATTCAATACACTAGATCCGTCCTTGCCTTGTCGGATAACATTCTCGGGCATCAAAACTCAAAATGAATTATTGTGTGTAAACGACTTTTACCCGGTAACTGATAACCGGGTATAAAAGTCTTCTCCCTCTCTAACCCGGTAAAAATCTTGGTTGTTATCATGACTCTTATTAATTAAGATTCTCGTTTCTTGTCATGCTCATACGATGAATACTTGACACGTGATATTCGCTTACCCAGGGTCGGAGCCAGGATCTTGATTCAGGAGGAGCATCGAAAGTAGGGATGGACAAACGTGTCCGGCCGCGACAGAGGACCAGAACCGATTTGGGACCGGGTCCGCCCACCTGGCGAGGAGATATCAGGACCAATTATACATAGGTCCGTCCGTTTTCTTTTATAAAAATGAGTTTTTATAAATTATATATCAAGTTTTTTATTATTTATATAAGATTTTTAAGTTCTTTTTTAATGTTTTTGAAGTTCTTTTGGCCTATTTTTTAAGTTTTTGTAAGCGTTCCTCTTGGTGATTTTGTATTTGAATGAACCAATTATAAAAACATCTATCTCTTAATGGTTCTAAATTCCTCTTGGTGAATTTGTATCTGGTTCTAAATTCCTTTTTGTGAATTGGGCTGAAGTGATTAAGTCATTTAAGTGAATATGGGGAGTTTGTGAATTGGGCCCAAAGACTGAAGTGGATATAAGGTCAAAGTATGAGGTGGTCCATGTGGAGACTAACCCTAAAAAAATTAGGGAGGTGTCAATGCACCTTCTGGTGCAAAGGTACCTCCGCCATTGTGCTTACCCAATAAATGATTGAATAACGACCCCTTAGTGATAAATATGTAAGAGCATCTCCAACAGCTTTCCCAAAATTTCTCCAAAGTGGAGAACCAAAAGTCAAAATCTCCAAAAAAAATTACAGCCACCTCCAACAGCTTCCCTATTTTACAGATAAATCATTGATTATATTATTAAAATATTCTATATAACTAATAAAATATTATTTCTCTCACTTAAACAATTCATTTCAAAGTTTCTCATTGGTGGAATGTAATAAAAAATATTTTTTTTCTCTTGGTAATCATTTTTGGGGATATCTCCAAATTTGGAGAAAAATGTATTTTCTCTCCTACTTTCTCCATTTTGGAGAAGATGTTGGAACTGATTTTACACCAAAGTTCTCCATTTTCTTCAAAATGGAGAAGGTGTTGGAGATACTATAAAGCTGTTATCGAAACGACTTGTTGGTCCACCTGAAATGCAATACAAGTGCATGTGGGTTCACAAATCTTAATTGGACAATTAATTTTCTGCCAAACGCGTCCAAGGTGCCAACTTTGATTAGTTCCCAGGGCCAATCATATTTGTTTGTCGTAAAATAGATAAACTCTAAGTCTCATTGACAATGCGATTTTCCCAGTTTTTTTAAACGAGAAATGTTTTTCTTATTTAATTATGTGAAATAGATGTTTTGCATGAATCCACTACTAAAAAGACACCATTTTCGGTAGACAAATCCGTCGAAAAATAAGGTTTTTGGCGAATTTTTCGGTCGAAAAGACAGGCGTTGAAATTCTCATTTTCCCGTGACTTTAACGGCGCGGATTTGACTTTTCCAGTGAATTCCAGCTGCTGAAATTTGCTACCGACATTTAAAAAATTGTTTTCTTAACTTAATCACATTAAGTAATTATTTTGGTTAAGATTCCAACGGATAATCTGCCGGTAAATTAAATAAAATTTTAAGACATTTAATATAATAAAAATGATTTTAAGAATTAAATTAATTTACTCGGGGATAATCCGCCAGTTTTATTTAATTTAAAAATAAAATAATTTTCGCCGGTAATCCGTCGGTATGTTTAACAAATTATTTTTTTTTCAATTATTATATAAAAATTCACCAGCTAATTTCATTTTAATTTTTTTTTCTATAAAATTAAAAATAAGTTTTAATTAATCAAAACACTGGTGGATTCAGATATAATTTTCTTTATTTTTTATTCAAAAAAATTATAATTTTTTTTTATAAATTCATCGATGGATTACCGGCGATTAAAAATGAAAATATAAATTTTCGTCGGTAATTTGCCGATAACTTTAGAAAAAATTAAATTTTCATTTCAATAAAAGTTAATTATTTAAAATTATCGATGAATTACCCGTGGATTATAAAATAAAAATATAATTAATTAAAATCTGCCGGTATTTTTAATGAATTGTTTTTAAATAAAAAATAAATAAACAAACTATGCCGCAGGTAATCCGTCGGAAAACCTACAAATAATTTTTATTTTTTAAAAGGCAATTCACTGTCTGTGGAGATCAATGGATATTGATTTTTTTAATTTCTTCCGGTAATCGCAATGTTCGTCGGAATTGCCTTTTTTTAGTGATCTCAATAGACAATAAGATAGATATGTCCGTCTTACGTTACATGCAAAAACTAGTTTTCGACGAATTAATGAGTTTTCTTTCCATAACTGATGCACCTACACCCTTACGAAGGTTAAGGGGCTGTTTGGTTCAGTCTGGGGAATGAAAATGAAAATGACATGCAAGGAATGAAATGAGAATGAATTTTCATTCCCCCTCCCCCTCCCCAATTTAACCTGGAATGAAATTTTGGGTTTCTGGGGGAATGAACCCATTATATTATATCAGACCAAACAATTTTTTTTTATTATTATTCCCTTTGATTACTGCCTTAATACTTCTAACCAAACACCCCCTAAATAATGTTAAGATAGTAATTTAAGTACAGTCACAACGTTTTTTTTTTCAACGACATAAAATAAGTCCATATCATATGTGTTGATAAGGGGCGAAATTTAGTAATAGATATACGAATTCGTGCCGCCAGGCCCACCATTGAACTTGTTTGAGACAATGTAAAGATTTTTACAGCTCTTAATGGTGCTACCAATTTGATTCGTTTTGTGCCACCATCGTCTTCAGAAATATGAGAGACTGCAGTTTTAGATAATATTCTTAGTGAGCTAGTGTCAAATTTTAATGGTTTCTGTAGGGAGCTAGAAAATGGCCAAAAAATGAATCTTAAATTTTAACTAACTTACAAAAAATGAATCTTAAAAAAAATTCCTACATTCATGTCTGTGCACACAAGTTCAATGGTTTACAACTTATTCCAATCCGAGCCTACATGCAATTTGATCTTAACTTCTTTATTTAAGTCATGTTATAAATACGAGCTTTAAGTTCTAGATCCCACTTACGTGGGGCAAACCTTTCTTAGAAAGCAACACCAAACTACCACTATGAAATTCAATTTCTCATTCACTCGACTATCGTTTTTTACAATCTTTACGAAATTACCTACTTGCATCAGATAAGAACACAATGCCATAAAATACTTAAGAAATAGATCACGGATCTTCATTAATATTTGTGTCAAAAAATGGTGAAACCACATTTTTTCCAACTTATTTTATAATTAAATTTTATTCTATTTTATATCATACTAATTATTATTTTGCCACCACTAACATAAATTTCGAGATCCGTCTAAGTTGTGGTTACGTTAAACAACCATACGTAGTCATTTATGTTATTTGATGCCATCTTACGATGGGTCATTTGTTCAAACAAGTTTCGTGCCAAGTTATCCTACAATATCTTGGTGGAAAATTGTCTAAACTGCCCCTACCTTTTTATACAATTTGTTTTTAAAACCGTGTAAAAAGGTTCTAATAGAGAGCCTCTTGTTTACACAATTTCTCTAAAAATCGTGTAAAATTAGGCATCTAAAAAAATCATTTATGTAATAGTGTATGCTTCATGTAATAGTACTAGAAAAGTCAGTTTTACCGATGAATTTTTCTACCTGAAATTTTTGATAGATTACTGGCGGAGGCGGGTATGGCTTTTCCCCGGATTTGTTGCTTCCACGGGTAATTCCTTTGAAATTCATTGGTAATTTTAAAAATGAAATTTAATTTTTTAAATCAAAAAATTACTAAAGGTAGCCTTAAAGAAAGACACACCCATTATATATTATTAAAGGCGACTCAAAAAGGTAGACAACATGATTATTTTATTTTTTATTTTGAGGTTCAAGAAAGACGGTCCCTTTATATGCATGAGCCTCGAGTAGCTGTTGCATTTATTTGGTTACCTTTATAGGAAAACGGCAATACATACATATACCGTGTACATACATATACAAACATATATACAAAATGCACATATATATATATATATATCCAATTTACATGCATACTACATATACGAATTACATACATCCACCATATATATCTATCTATCAGTAGATACTAGTTTTATACATATGTACATCTAGTTTATACATATAACGAGTACATACATAAACATAGATAGATATATAAAATACGCCAAATTTTTTATCACTTCTATACGCCAAGTAATCCAAAAGTTGCTACTCAAAATTGGCTCTACCGGCATCCAACGTTCCACTCATGCATTGGTAGCCCTGCAGCCTAAAGATTCTGATATACATGTCATTTAAGAAAATGTATTAAGTTTAACGCCTAGTGAATTCAAACAGTTTTGTAACACCCCAAAAATTAGGACAAACAAAAATTTCCGGAATTGGAAATGTGATATATAAAATATGCCAAAGCACGAGCCTTCCCAAAAAGAGAACAATATACGCCTGTTAATTACAAGTTTGTAACAAATAAGCAATGAGGGATAACAACCATTTAATCTAAATCCTAGCTAGGAAAGAGATTATATAAAGTTGTCATCCAAATCTCCAAAATGTATATCTTCTAAACTTGGCGTCCCAAAAGTTCCCAAGCTCGCATCTAAGGTCAACTAAACCATCTTGGCGGTCGCGCCGCTAGAACCTGATATACACATCAAACCAATCAAGTGTTAGGCCAAACGAGCCTAGTGAGTTTAACAATAATATTGTAATAACCGGACTTAAAGCAACAAAATAAAAGTTGGGTGAGAATTTGGAAAAGGTCGTTTTGGGAGGGGTCTATTGTGTAAAGTTGGGAAAAAGGGTTTTTAACCCTAGGAAGCAGTGTGGTGTATGTGGGTGGCGGCTAATATTTTTTTTAGAAGGAACTCTTGATGATTTATAGAGAGAGAGACCGAGGAAGAAAAGAATCTTCAAGAGATTCAAGCTTTGGACTGAGTCATTCGAAGGTAAATCCCTTTATGATTAGAGCTCCTTATTTGTCTTAATGTATTATTCATAGTAATTGTAATTTGGAGTTTTGGGTTTTGAATATGAGAATTTAATATCTGGGTTTAGTTCTAGCTTTGACCCAGACTTGCACCTCGGTTAATGGATTCCTTGTTAAATCAAGTTCTGGATTTGGAATTAAGCTCTGGGATTACCTTATTGTGAACTTATGGTAGAGATTTGGGGATTGTGATATTTATGTTGGTTTTCGATCTACATTTTAATCGAGGGAATCCGGTGAAGTTCGACACCGGTCGAAAAGTGTAACACCGGTTGAGGAAGGGGTCCGTTCCCCGAATCGAACGCCGATCGATTCTCAAAGTCCCCGATCGACTTGTGCTTGCTTCGGTCGCTTCATTTGCAGACCTCGGTTGAGTTTGGCCTTAGACACCGGTCGTTAGTTCAGCACCGGTCGACTCCTAGCATCGGTCGTTTGTGGCTCCGGTCATGGGAGCACCCCGGTCGGCCTTTGGCCCCGGGCATGAGGCACACCGGTCGGCCCTATGTGGCCCCGGTCCGTGACTTAGTCAAGTGGGCCGAAGCCGAGTTCTTATTTAAGGCAATTAAAATTAAGCTAGTTTAAATGTGTAGTTGGGCTTTGTTAATTTTCTGCAAATCGGTTCATTGTCTTTTGTTTTGATTCGAGGATTTA
The DNA here is from genome assembly GCA_954870635.1 of Arctium minus. Classification (NCBI taxonomy): domain Eukaryota; kingdom Viridiplantae; phylum Streptophyta; class Magnoliopsida; order Asterales; family Asteraceae; genus Arctium; species Arctium minus. The sequence continues at coordinate 54,426,567 of OX941095.1, read as the reverse complement.
ATGTAGTTAGTCTCGAGTGAGATATTGGAAGGTTAAATATTTAGAGATTAAGTGGCTTTGGGGTTTCGATGTCTGGGTCAACTCTTTTATAAATTAGAAAGTCGAGAGAGTTCACCCATCAATATTTCCTTTATAGGTTTCAGTTCGAATCATTGAAGTAGACACGAGATTCGAGCTAAGGACGCCAGGTGAGTTTTCTAACAAAACCTTTTGATAGAAAGCAAGTAAAGTTAAATTATATTAAACTTTGATTCATTTGCGATGGCATGTGAAAGTTTATTTTAAATTTTGATTTTACATGATGGCATGAGTTTTATGAAAGTTATATGCAAGCTTTGATATGATGTTGCTTTAGCACTTACTTGCGAGATTTATTTAAATGCTAAAGATGATTTTTTTTATTATTATTGTCAAAGTGGAAATGTATGCATACATGGTCCTAAGTGAGAAGGCTCAAAGTCGGGGGGTGTGGCCCGCCTGTGCTAATACCGGGGGGGGGGGGGGTGGTGTCCCGTTTATGCTATATGGGGGGTGTGTCCCATGTAAGGCAGTGTGAGTCACAGACACGCTGTCACCTTAGGGTGGCGGTAGTGTGAGCGGAGAAGTTTACTGAAAGTTAATGATTTCTTGGAAGCTGAAAATGGTTATTTGATGATGATTTATTGAATGTTTTGTGAGTTATAAAGCTGTTGCAAGAGGGACTCACTAGACCTTTCGGTCTAACCCTCACTCTTTTCAAATCTAAAACCCTTTTCAGGTAAAGAGTGGCAGTAGAAGGAGCGGTTATGCTTTAAGAGAAGATGTGAGCTGGAGCTGATTTAGAGGACCTCCTTTGTAGATTCGTGTTCATGTATTCTCAGTTGTGTAATAGGTTGTTTTTCCGCAAACCTTGTAATGTAGATGTTTGTTTTGGGCTCTTTGGCTTCATTATTTAATAAAGTTGCATCTGTCTCTTGTAGAGAGAGTTGGGTTGTTACAAATATGGCACAATCATTTAAACAAAGATAACACTTAAGCCATAAAGGAATCAATGGAGGAGACCCATCACACTAATGAATTTCACCTCAAGTCAATGTACCTTGATGTTCACTCGCATAAGCAACATCCCGAAGACCCGACACATTTGAAGACTACCTCCTAGGTATTACTCCAAATGGCGGAGGTCTAGGTGCATTCCGTCATGGTGTCACCCTAAGACTACATCCTCCTAGTGCTTACTCATAATTCATCCATTATACATACAATATCCATCTTTATACATAATTCATATCAACAAGATACATGTATAAGACCCCACATAGTTCCAACCCTATTTGATTAGTTCCCAGGGCCAATCATATTTGTTTGTCGTAAAATAGATAAACTCTTGAGTCTCATTAACAATGCGATTTTCCCAGTTTTTTTAAACGAGAAATGTTTTTCTTATTTAATTATGTGAAATAGATGTTTTGCATGAATCCACTACTAAAAAGACACCATTTTCGGTAGATAAATCCGTCGAAAAATAAGGTTTTTGGCGAATTTTCCGGTTGAAAAGACAGACGTTGAAATTCTCATTTTCCAGTGACTTTACCGGCGGATTTGACTTTTCCAACGGATTCCAGCTGCTGAAATTTGCTACCGACATTTAAAACATTGTTTTCTTAACTAAATCACATTAATTAATTATTTTGGTTAAGATTCCAACGGATAATCCGCGGATAAATTAAATAAAATTTTAAGACATTTAATATAATAAAAATGATTTTAAGAATTAAATTAATTTAATCGGATATAATCCACCAGTTTTATTTAATTTAAAAATAAAATAATTTTCGCCGGTAATCCACCGGTATGTTTAACAAATTAATTTTTTTTCAATTATTTTATAAAAATTCACCAGATAATTTTTTTAAATTTTTTTTCTATAAAATTAAAAATAAGTTTTAATTAATCAAAAAAATTATAAAGGGCTGTTTGGTTCAGTCTGGGAATGGAAATGAAAATGACATGCATGGAATGAATTTCCATCCCCCCCCTGTAACACCCCTAAAAATCAAAAATAGCAGACAAAATAAAACTTCCAAAAACTCTTAAATACAAAGCTTTGAAATACCAAATATCTAAAGTTACAAGGAAGAATCACCATAACATTGTATCAGAGTTCTAACGGTACTATCTAGTCCTACAAATAGGGTCAACATTAGTCGGGTGTTACTAAACCCTCCAAAGCTGCTATCTTTACCAAACCGGATGACGTCACTAAAGCCATTCTACCGGAACTTCTACCAAGCTCCGCTCGCCACACGGATCCATTTAAGACCTGATATACATGTCGAAAGGAAAAAGTGTTAGGCTTAACGCCTAGTGAGTTAAAGTAGTTTTCATCATATAAATCATAAAACATTTAAAATGAACATTTTACTCTGAATAAGGCCATTTTAGAAATACTGATTATAAAGAGACTTTATTTGCAAATCAGGTTACTTCTAATTTCCAAACACCCATTTTAAATAATTAATTGACGCCTAAATTTCCCCAAAACGCACGCACACGGTATTTCTCCAAAAGATCCTTTGTGTAAATAAAATGGTACGTTTTAACACCGAAGGCATGGGTAAGGGAATACCCAAAATAACACCTTTCGGTGACCGGGGAGACCCGATTCCGTCGAATGTGGCAGACACACAAAGTTAAGCCACTTATCAACGTTCTCGAGTTTCGCATAGACCATGGATCCCCGTATTCGGCTCCTCTGAGATACCACCACAAGATGCCTAAATGACCTAGCGTCTACTCGACCTCTAGATAAGTCTCACCATAAAGTCACAAGTCCCCGTATCGGCTCACCATGGGCACCACCGCAAGACTTAGCTCAGTATACGACTCTCTAAGAGCACCACTGCAAGCTTATATAACAACATGACTTAGGGACCGCTCACTAGACTCAAGACATGGACATCAAAACTCCATGATGAACATAACGACTCATATGCCTATGGATCCAATGCATTACAGTCTAAACATTAAATGACTCCATATGAATGAACTAACGCAATTCAAAACATGTAATAACCAACATTTGTATAATAATTGTATTTCCATAAAGCGCTCATATTGAGCTGTTTAAACGGGACAACATCTCAAACTCATTCGAGTATAACCCAAGCCATTAGGCATCTTAAAATGTTTGCCAATAAAAGAAAAACCAATATGACTATACGTGTCGAAGTATAATTTTCCCAAAATATGCATTTCCATCAATGTATTGTCGGCCGAAGGCCAAAACCGTAGGATTCATAATTTCTCAAAATGCTTGTAGTGTCCAAAATGATAATTTCCGTTTACTCACGCCGTTGAAGCCGAACTTGTTTAAAACATCGATAACTCAAACTCATAAGTGAAGTAAAATCCCAAAACTCCCATTTGTACCCAACTTTTCACCAAAATAAAACCCAACACCTTATGTTGTCTAACTTCTTTATTAGTTCCAATAAAATCCCTTTAATAGGTTTGGATATCATTTTGATGCTAAAACACCCCAAACACACACCTAGCAACCCTCATAAAGTTTTGACATTCCAAGTATGTGAAAATACCCATTTACCATGAAACTCATCAAATGTAAAATGTGTTTGTAACATATGTTCAAGAATCCCCTTTTTATGACTCAAACATTTCATAAAATATTGTAAACCATTCCTCAAGAGCTTGATAACACAAAATGTACATGTATAACCACATTCACAAAATTTGTCAAGTTAAGGTAAACCCATAGATATATTTTGAAAATCCCAAAATATACGTATTTTGACATGTATATAGTTTTTCAAAGCAACTATAACTCACCTTGCTAGATTTATACTAAATCTAGGTTTTACCAACACAACTTGAGCTCCTTGAAGGAAGGCTTGAAACCTTCTAGATCCTTAGCTCCAAACTCTCAACCAAGATCCTTAGACACAAATATTCTCATAACTACAATAAATCCCAACCACATGGAAGAAGAAAGGAAATACCAAAACCCTAGCTTTTAAGTGAAGAGTGGAGGAAATTACCTTGGCCACAACACTTGAACCCACAAGCTTATGTTCTTGGTGATCCACACTTGGTCTCAACAAACCCTAGGTTGATAAAGAATGAGGAGAGGGGTTTATGGAGTGAAAATCGCCTAATAGGCTCTCTAAATCGGATTTGAAATGAGTTGGGGAAGAAAATGAGATTAATTGGGTGAAAAGTGGATTTTATACCAACAAGACCCCGTGGGCGACAATGCCCGACGACAGTGCCAAGGGAATTGTCGTGGGTCATAGTCGCGAGCTCCACCACCCGCTTGGTACCATCTCAGCGACAGTGACACGCGATTGTGCCACTGTCACTATCGCGGTCACAGTCGCTCGACACGTACCGCGATTTTTAACCCTTCAGCGATTGTGACCAACGACTATGACATTTGTCATTTTTCATAGTCGCGTGGCACTCTCGCGCCAAGCACGACCAACCCCGATTTCCTTCGATTCATCACACACGAGACCAAACTTAAGGGGCTAGGATCCATTAGGTGTTCTAGGATGAGATTTGGGCTCGAGATACAAGAGATTACGAAGGTGAGGCTTGACACGTCGGTAGAACTTACTCGAATTTTCGGGTGTTACAATCCTGCCCACCTTGAAAATGATTTCATCCTCGAAATCTTGACCCGAAATCCCCAAAACTCCACGGGACATGGTGCATTACTAAAGAATCCAAATTTTCTAAATACGCGCCACACCCAAAACTTGGCTCCTTAGCCGCAAAACATTTCTCTCGTCCTTACAAGCAATCTTGCCAACGAGCAAGCATTAGGTTAAGGGGCACCACACCCCTTTTACTTCGTAACACATCATCACACTCACCTGCCAGGATTTACGAGAAGTGGTTCCACCACCTTATTTGGGAAATAACAATTCTTCTCAAAGTCTCTCATCCGAAAGACTTGGGCGAATTACTTGATCTCCAAACCTTCCTCTATTCCTAGATCCACGAGGTTTTGTGAAGGGTCACCAATCTGCCGATCCCCATATGTTTGAAGATGCACCATCAGTTCGCGCCTCCTGGTAGATTCCCTTAGAGTCCCCCAATTAATAACCCGGGTTAAGAACAAGCCTACAGATGACTCTTGCCACAAGAATCTCTAACGAGGACCTGAACCTAGGGATACCTCTCACAACCCTAAGATATTTCCTAAGACCACCAGTAATCTCCCTTAACTCTCGCCCAAACAAGCTGCAGGGAAAAAATAGCACACTTATCAAAAGATAACATCACTATCAAATAAAGGCAAGATCTTGAACATGAGTCATCAACCAGATCACTATGGTTTACAACCTTTCTTAGAGTTAACAATCCTCCAAAATTTCCACAATCCTTATGGCATCTACAGCTTAGTTTTGTCCCTTGTCTAGAAGGTACCACTAGGCCCCTAATTGGCTGCACCGATCCTATTTACCTGGTCATAACCGACCGAGCATCGACACCACCTTAGGGTTGGTTCAAACTTATCAGAATATAGGGTGTCTTACCTTACAATACACTAAACTCTTAAGTCTAGGATTTGGTTGGGTATACAATTCCGCGATAGCCTCGAGTCGACCAAATCGTGGATTCATTAAATCTCAAAAATCTCGCTCAACGGGTCTCCTAAAATGTCGCGCATATCTCCCTTGCGTTCTATGACCAAATACTATCTACCGCTCATCTTATTAACTCCTATAGACAATATCCCAAATTCTTAGTGGTCGCTCGCTAACGACTCCTCCTACGGTTAATGGTGGAATTATTCTCTTGGACTTTCTAAGCATGCCGACACTCGGCTCGACTCAAGAAACCTCCTCCAACACCGATACTATATACCCCCGATTACAAAAAAAACCCTTCGATTTACAATTTTTATGTTGGTCCTCAAACCAAACAACCACATCGATCGGTCACCAACCCCGGAGCTTATCACTTAAACTCCTATTATCTTCCTATTATCAATTCAAACCTTGACCACAAGACTTGACACCTAAAGCCCCCTTACCGGCCCTCTAGGCTCCTAGAAGCGCTAATAACATCGATCTCTAGCATCAGGTACCAGAAACTGGCACCACTTATCCATTAAACGAGATAGCGGCAAACCACTCTAACAAAGACTCGAACACGATAGCTTAACTGCTTTATGGAATGCAACAAGTGGGGAACGTACTTTTCGTCATCGACATACCATCCCAGCCTGGGCACATTTGCCCGCTCCCCGATCTTTCACTGATCCCTACATGAGGGCAGTCCTTCTTGACATGATCCGACTCTTTACACACAAAACAGATAGTGCCCTTGATGGAACAATCCCGATGGGAGTGGCCTAGCATGCCACACTTGAGACACGTTACAAGGTTGGGGTTACACGTCCCTGCATGTTTGGCTCGACACTCACGACACCACTTCGACTTCCTGCAATGACTAATTCTCTTCCCTTCTTCATAATTTTGGTATTCATGGGGTGGACTCCTCCGGTCCTCCCGTTTCCTCTTTTATGAAAACTCTGCCTCTTCTTCTTTACCCCGGGAATGAACGTCTTCCATGAACTGCGATTCTTCTATTGCTTCCTGAAGAGTGGAAGCCTTGGAACTTCATACCATCGCATTCATACCGGCTGGCAGTCCGTTCATCTAAGCCTTGACTCTGTCCTTCTCACTCGGAACGATATGTCCTACTAGATCCAATTTCTCCATGAAGAGGTTGGAGTATTCTCTCACCGACATATCTCCTTTCTTCTGGGCTCGGAACTCATCTTCTATTCTGTCTATTTCCCTTTCGTTACAATATTCATCTAACACTTCCTTCTTGAATGCATCCTACGCTAGTGACGAAGAAATAGCAGTTCCCATAGTGGTTTTGGTGACGTTCCACCAAGTAAGAGCTCAACCCCTCATCATGTGTGAGGCAAATTTCACCTTCTGCCCCTCCTCACACTCGCTAGTGTCAAATTCTTGTTCCATCTCTTGGATCCAATTCAAGCACGCCACTGGACTGTCGGTCCCTGAAAACTCTGGCGGCTTGCAGCACAGAAAGTTCTTGTATGCGCGGGCCCTCTCACTATATTTCATATTAGCAGCAACAAGATCCTCCATCCGGACCACATTCCCGCTGTCACCTAGACTCCGCACATCAGGCTCGTTAATTATTTCACGTCTCCGGTCATTGGCATCTCTGACCTCTAACGCCTTCATTATCTGATAAACCAAGATCGATCTAAATCTATAGAGAGAGAAAGTAGAGAGAAAGAATTAGACGCAAAAGTGATTCTATTCTATATTCAGTGCTAGAGTTCTTACAGAGTTATTAGAGAAAACAAGACACAAGGGCCTTAAATACCCTTGGCCAAAACAGATACAAAAGACAAACTAAACAACAGATAAAGCTACAAGTAATAATTACATTGATTACTACAAAATCAGACTTAACAATCTCCCCCTTAGTAATCAATGGCGCTCAGGTCTTCTATGATGTATGTTTAACCCGACCAGGACCTCTAAGCGTCTTAAAGAAGCACGGAAATTTAATCTTTCTTTCAATCTCTGTTGTCTTTGCTGACTAGACAAGGAAGGACCTGTTTGTAACACGCTTGGAGGTATACTCACATGAGATTCAGAAACAGGAACCTCAACTTGTGCTCTTGACAATTCACCTCTTTCAAATGTACTAGATGGAGCTGCGGTGGTCGGAGCTGAGACAACAACAAGGCTTGATGTGACTGGAAGAGGATTATCTCTAACCGGAGACTGATAATCTTCAGGATGCCATATGAATACTTATTGATTTCTTCAAACCTCAGAAAAACGATTATGATCAGAAGCATCTCTATATATCACACCATAAAGATCTTCGATAATAGTGAACAAGTCGATTAGGTCTTTGAAGATTGACAACTGAACTTTTTCATATCTCAACTGAACTTTTTCATCTGAACCTTTTCATTTGAAGATTGATAACAATAAGAATTTGATTTATCTCCCCAAGTCTGATATAAACTTTTTCATATGAACTTGAACTTTGATACATCTCCCCCTTTTTGATGAATTGTGAGAATCAAAATCATCAAAACTCTTCAAAATTAGATCTGTCTTTGGAACATCTCCCCCAAATTAAAAAGTAAGCACTGTCTTCATGAAATTTCCCTTTGAAATGTGAACAATTTCTTCAGATAGAAAAACTTGCAATCTCTCCCAATGAATGATAAGAGAAAATCGTTTATCTGATCTGAATGAGCCGTTAATTCATTAATGTATTCATCTGAATCTTTTCAAATTCAAACAAATTATGAATGGTAAACCTAAATCAACAAATGAAACAATTAGAAATGCCTGTCAGTAGCACAAAGCCACTGTGTACAACGAATGTACAATTTAAGGAGTTGGTTTTATGTTGACTCCCTAGGACTTCCATTCAATCATTGAAAAACACAAGGTATTTTCTATGAATGTTCTGACATAAAAACACATTTTCTATGTGCTCGTGCTTGTGATATGAAAAAATTAGCACAATGATTGTGTTTCATAAGGCTCAAAATATGTAAACCACTGAGACAACAATGATTAAACATAGACTCAATTATGCATGATAAAGGGTTTAAGGTGGGGCAACTTTCCTTCTTTTCAATATCAGTATCTTCCAAGTGAAGAACCAATAGCATATGTGTTGCTTCCCCCAGAAAATGTAAAACATTCTCTTTTTAAGAAAAGAATGAGTAGCTGGTGGGGTTGTATGCAAGAGATGGCATGGGCTCACTGCCTTTTTCAATGATGATCACCAAAAAAATGTGAATCAATCAGTAATGTGGCTGCCCGACTCAGAAAGATGTTTGGTGCAGAGTTTATATTCTTTTACTCTGTTTTATCACCCTCTTTATTTTAATCATATAAGCTCACATCTAACCAATCTCTCATTTCCATTTTACCTCTTCACACACCAACACTCAATCTTTTGACCCCTCTCCCCTCAATCACTCAGGGAATACTTCCTGGGTAGGAAACACTGTTTATTGTGAATCCATGGAAGTTTTGTTAAGCTCACACAATGAATACCATGTATTGTCCTAAAAAGAATGTAATGCCTCAATGATTTTCTTGTCATGAAAGCACAAGAAATTAATGTCAGTGTATGTATGCTCAACAAAAATCAGAATGTAATTTGAGCATTTTAAGCATTTAAGATTTCTCAAAACTTTATATAAATGAATAATCATGAAAGAATAGAAATGTTTTGAGAATCTGACAATGATTAAGATCAGATCAAAATTTATGAAGAATTAAATTGTGGGAAATCAAAGACGAATGTTGTTTATATGAACAATATATAAACATTTTAACAATAAAAGCACATATAATGATGAAATGATGTTTGATTCAAACAACATTGAATAAAATCGGGATTATTACCACAGAAAGATGTAACTTTTGATACATGGTAATAACAAAGTTCAAGAAAAATGTACTGAACCGTTGTGTATGAATAATTGAAAAAGTATATCAAAAGAAAATACACAAGTATTTTTCTTTAAAGAACACACGGTCAGATATACAATTAAGTATCCAAAATCAACATCATTTAAAATCACACTTCACAATTAATGAAAATCTTTTAAGAATAGGATGTGGTTTGAACATTTAAGAAACCATTTTTCACAAGTAAAGTTGTTCATCTGTCAACAAGTGATAGAGTATAAGGATTAGAAATGTATACCTTTAGGATAACATCCTTAACTCCCCCTGAAATGAATATTTTCAGTAAAGTATCCTTGAAAACGCAGATATCCTCCCCTTCGATACCTTTATGATAACATCCTTAACTCCCCCTGAATGGAATATTTTCAGTGAAGTATCCTTGAAAACCCAGATATCCTCCCCCTCGATACCTGTAAAAATTCAATTTATTAAATGAATATAACAATGAAAGCATAAAGCATTTATATCTCCTCCCCCTAAAATCAAAAACTTCTAACTCCCCCTCAAATAAAAATCTTCTAGAAAAGATAGTATCTGATTAGCATCCTTCAGAAGAAAATATTTGAGTACGGGTTCTGATCTGATATAATCAGAAGCCAACACCTTTACTCCCCCTTAAATTATGCATCTAAAATATGTCAGTGAAAAAGCACATGATAGAGATCTACAATTCTATTTTGAAATGTAGTTCATCATATCTATCGGATGCAAAATATTTCAGACAAGTATGTACTCCCCCTTGACGGTTGATTTCATCATTCGAGTATTGGAGTACAATCTCTTATCAGCATAGAAGTAAGGTCTTTTGATCACTGAAGTATGAGTCCTAAGCTGTTGCGTTTAGAAGTCAAACTTCGTTGAAGTACGGGTTCTAAGATGATTTACTTAGAAGCCTTGGTTTTCTTAATCCCCCTTGACAATAGGTGCCTGCAACACAGAATCAATCTTTGGTTTTGGTACCCACTGGTATTTGGGTCCATGTTTGTTAGTTGCAGTTCTAATGGGAGTAACGAAGTAAGAACCATACCAGAAATGATCACTAGTTTTGTGAACATAATCATGTGTACGACAATAAGAACAATAGTATTTCTTACCTGATAACCTGATTAATTGATCTTTCGTGTAGACATGATCAGGTTTACCTTTACGCGAATTGTTCTTCTTGACATCAGATGCATGTACACATGACTTTTTACCTTTCAGATCATCTTTCTTCCCATCTTTCTTCTCATCTTCAACTGATTTCTTTCTCCAGACCAATTCTTCTTCTTTGTATCTCCTTCTTCTTCTATGTGTACCTGAACCATCTATATTTCTATCATAGAAAAGGTTAGTACTACGAATCTGATTAAATGATTTAACTGACCTTCTTGAAGAAACAGTTTTCAAATGTGACTCTGGAGTCGTTTGCTCAGTAACCACCACCTTGGAAATAATCTCTTCAAGTTCTTTGACCTTTGAAGAATAACTGTTCCTTTCATCAATGAGCAGGTCAATCTTCTTCTTGAATTCAAACTTCATTTTCTGCTCTTTAAGCACACTTTCTGATAGTTCAGATAGCTTGTCAGCAAGCTTTTTTATTTCTGTCTCAAACATGCTTCTTTCTTCTTCAAATCCCTTCTCAACATCATTTCTCTGGTCAGATATTTCTTTGAAGAATCCAACATTCTTTTGTTCAATGGCCTTCTTCTCTTTGGCAAACTTTTCTCTTTCCAAGATTATTACTTTCTCAAAATTAGACACTTGTTGAGAAAACTTGATACATTTAAGCTCAACTATCTTATTCTCTTCACAACTCTTCTTATAAAGTTCTGAGAATTTATGTGCAAACTTTGATCTTTCTTTTTCAAAAACAGACTTGTCTTTAGCAATCTTTTGCTCCAAATCACATATATTCTTCTGAAGCTTAGCGTTAGCATCTTCTAAACTTTTAATCTTCTCCTCATACCTTTCAATAGATACTGCTTGCTGGAATTGCACAATCTGATTTTCAAAATCAGAGATCTTTCTTTTCAGCTCAGAATTCTCAGATTCCAATTCTCTTCCTTTTAATATCACCTTTGGCCCTGACATCAAGCATTCAATAGAATCCCACAAATCTTTTCCTGTTAACTTGTAAGTATTTATGTGACTAGAAATTTGAAGAAAAATATCACGAGAAATACTATCCGACATAAAATTTCTAGCTATATTATCATCTCCCTGTCTTTTCTCCTGTTCCTCAGTACAATCTTTTATTGGAATTTGAAGTTTTATCTCACCTTCAGTTAATGACAATCTGATATAGTAACTCAGCTCATTGTTTATCTACAAAGTTTAAAAAATTAACTTTCCACTCTTCATACTTTCTGTTAATACTGATTTTGTAGTAATCATTGTAATTATTTTCCTAGTCTATACTGTGCTTAGAATGCTTATCTGTGTTGTTAAGGCTAGGGGTATTTAAGTCCCCTTGAGCCTTTGTTTTTGTAACTTTGGAACACACTTTGAATATATCAGTTTAAATTTGGCGCTCCTACTTTCTCTCTCTACTTTCTCTCACTAGATTTAGACCGATCTTAGACTTTCAGTTGCTATCAGAGCTTATCTGAATATGAGAGGACTGAGAGATTACGTTTTTGATTCTGAATTTGTGGATTAAAGCAGAAAATTTGATCGATTTTCTTGATTTTTCAAGAAAATCTCATTTTTTGCTTTTTCATCAAATTTGGATTATTTTCTGGGTGAATTGTATTGTAATTTGATTCATTGGATTCGATTTTGTTAGGAGAACATAATTGATCCATACATTTTGCAAGAAAAACTGAATTTGATCATCGATTTTGAGAAATTGCATTTTTTCTGAAACCCGTTTTTTGAACTGTTACATTCTTGAATTTGTGATTTAGTGTTTTTTGATCGAATTTTTTGATTGAAAATTGTTATAAACCTGTTTTCGATCTCATCTGTGTGATAAATTTGCATCAAATTCAGTTTTGTAATCGATTTTTGTAAGATTTTTGCATTTTGACTTCGGTTTGCGCTAGATCTGTAGTTTGCGCGAGTTCATATATGTTTGCGCGAGTTCATCTTAGTTTGCGCTAGTTCTTGTTATTCTATTCTTTGCACCAGTGTATTTCAGGTTTTCGCTTTGTGTTCATCACACAAAGCTAAGTTTGCGTTTCCAGTGCCTCACGTAAAGTGTAGTTTGCGTCTCCTTCAGCTTACGCAAAGCTACTTTGCGTATTCCTCAGTTCACAAGTTTTTTGCGTCTCAAGCCTCTCACACAAAGTTCAGTTTGCGTCTCCCTCGGCTCACGCAAAGCTCTCTTTGCGTCACCAACTGTTCACACAAACCTCAAGTTTGCGCCAGAATTACATCTTCGAGACTTTGAATTTTTTCAGATTGGGTTTGTGTTCATAATGTCTTTGCAAGCTCAAGTTTACAAGAATGACCTGATGATGTCATTGGGATCTGACACTCGACCTCCCATACTGATCAACGAAAATGAATTTGAACAGTGGCAGGACCGATTCTTAACTTCATAGAAAGACAACCGAATGGGGATAACATGATGAAATCTCTGACTGAGGGTCCTATGGAGAGGCTGATGAAAGTTATACCAGGTACTACAACTACTCTGGCTTCAACTGTTGAGAAGTCTCTGAGGGAGTATGATGCTGATGAATTATTGAGATATCAAACTGACAGTCAGGCAAAGTCTAATCTGATTCTTGCTCTACCAAATTCGATCTACAACAAAATTGATTGCTTCAAACAGAATCCTATGCTTATGTGGACTTAATTGGAAAAGATCATGCTTGGTACAGCTGTGTCAACTCAACTGCGTCAGACCAGATACATGAATAATTTTGAGGAGTTCAAAGCTAAGGATGGAGAAAGTCTGAAAAGCATATTTGATAGATTTTGGGCAGTCATCAATGATCTGTATAAGATCAAAGTTACAAAGACTGAGTTAGAAGCAAATCTGAAGTTTTTGAATACACTCCAACCTGAATGGAGCAAGTCCTGTCATAGGATGAGAAATGATGTCAGGATATCTACTATGCCCATTCAGGAAGTGTATGAAATTCTTATGACTGATGAGACCATGGTGTTGGAAAAGAAGGCTAAGCTTGATAAGAAGAATAAGCCTAAGACTGTTGATCCAATTGCCCTCTTAGCTAGTCAATTAGCCGAACAAGCCTTGACAGAAGATGCTTATGATGGTTCCACAGAAGATGATGGTGAAGCCTTGGAGAAAGCAATGATACTTCTCTCACAACACTATCAGAAAAAGTTTCAGCGTAGAACTGGTTCCAACAATCTCCGTTTCACTTCCGGCTCTAAGAAGGTTGAACCTGGTGCACCATCTAAGGCATATATTCCAAAATATGAGCCTGCAAAAGTAGTAGAACCGAAAAAGGATGAAAAGAAGGTTATGAACTGCTACAACTGTGGAAAGCCCGGGCACCTAGCTAAGGAATGTAGAGTGAAGGTGGTAAAGGATTAAGCTTTCTACAGAAAGAAGATGGAACTGGCTGAGAAGAGAGAAAACAGAGCTATTCTGATGGCTGAAGAGGAGTACTGGTTGGATCATTCAGATAACGAGGCTGAGAATGAAGAGACTGCAGCCATGTGCTTCATAGGGGATGACAAGAGTGATGATGAAGAAGATGACACCTCCACTGATGATTCTGAGGTAATTTCTGAGTTTCATGTTAACTTTGTTTCTTCTCAATTGGACGTTATTGTCAATGCTTTACATGATTTTCGTTCCAAGTTCATATCTGAAAAGCTTGAAAATCAAGAAAAGTCTGTTTTGATTGAAAAACTGAAGATTTCTCTGAGAGATGAAAAGATCATTTTAAATGACACAAAAGAGAAATTTCAAAAGAATTTGAATGACTTAGAATTATCAAATCAGACTTATCGTGATTCTTTGACTGAATTGACTGATTTGAACAAAAGTTTATCTAATAAAATAATTGTGTTAGAAGAAAAATTGTATAAGAGAAACCAAACTGAGCAGACTATATATATGAATAAGCCTAGGAGTAACGAGGCTATAAAAGAAAGGTGGGGCCTTGGTTTTGAAAATACTCATTGTCTAAACAATGTTATTTCAAAAACCCCAACCTTATATAATTTTGATTATCTAAATCTTGCGAATTATGCTCCTCAATTTAAAATTGAAAATCAAAAGAGGATGCATAACAAGAAAATGGAAATGCCATTTGTTTATACGTCTGAAAATGCCAAGTATTTTCTTGAGAAAACGAAGAAGTCCAGAAATTCCAAAAATATTTTAAATGTCAATACTTCCAATAAATCTTCAATACCAACTGATTTTGTTGATATATATGCAACCAACACTAATAAGGAGAATGTATCTCCGGTTTCCTATGATTCTAGGAAATACATTCCCCCAATAGTGTTGGAAGGTAAGATAGTTGATCTTGAAGATAAATTGGAAGAACAAAATCTTCAAACTGATTTTGAAAACAGTTTATTTCGTTTTATAATGAAATCAAGTTTGGAAGATAAAATTACTTCTGGATTTTCTATCGATTTCAAGGAAAATACTCAGAATGTCAAAAACAGTGAGTATTTGCGCCACCCATTGATAGCGCAAACCGACAATTTGCACCAGACGTTAGTCACGCAAAGCTCAGTTTACGCCACCAAGGGGTCGCGCAAACCTATTCCAAACTTGGTTATTTCTGAAAATTTTCACTCCGAAGCTAGTTCAAATATGCTGAATGCTCAGATTGATTTCTTGGATAAAGTTTCTTCTTCTACTTCAATTGTTGATGATTCTTTAACGCTAAATGATCAATATTATAAAACAAAAACAAAGCGTAAAAGAAGAAGGTTAAAGAAGTCAAGGAAACAGGATAGTGTCCTGTCTGAAAATTCTAATTCTTCTGTTTCAGATCGGACTGTGAAGAGATCACAAAAGCTGATATGGAGGGTAAAGCAGAAATCTATAGAGTCTGAACTGTTAGAAGATACTTGTGTAGTGAATCTTTGTGACAATGTTACATTTGCTTTGTGTAATAAAAATACAAAATATTCAATTCTGCAAATGATTCACATTGCAAAGCATGTCTCTTCTTCTTCTAGTTCTGATTATGATGATTATGTTTATTCCTCTATTGATGATTGCATTCTTGATTGTTTGAATAATAAATCTTCGAAAAATAAAAGACACAAATCTAACAAGAAGGGACCCATAAGCATATGGGTACCTAAATCTGTGTAGTTTCTGTATGTGCAACTTAGTCATTTATGGTATCTGGATTCGGGGTGTTCCAAACACATGACGGGCAACAAATCTCTTCTTTCCAATTTTAAAGAAAAATGTTGCGGTCGTGTTAAGTTTGGAAACTGTGAGACAACTCCAATTCTCGGTTATGGTGATCTAGTTCAAGGTAATATAACAGTCAAGAGAGTCAGCTACGTCGAAGGTCTAAGCCACAACTTATTCAGCATCGGACAGTTCTGTGACAAAGATCTTGAAGTTAGCTTCAAATCTAAAAGAGTTGCTGTTAAGAATGATAGTGGCCGAGATCTACTAATTGGAAAGAGAAGATCCAATTTGTATACTATTGATCTTTCCAAAGTCAACATCCCATCAGACATCTGTCTACTTTCTAAAGCTTCTGTTTATGAAAGTTGGATTTGGCATCGTCGACTAGCTCATCTCAACTTTAAGTATATGGATCGCCTGGTCAAGAATGATTCAGTGAGAGGTCTTCCAGTACTTCGTTTTCAGAAAGACCACCTCTGTCAGGATTGTGAGAAAGGAAAGATGAAGAAAGCTCCTCACAAGTCAAAGCCTGAACCATGCATTTCAGACATACTTGACTTACTGCATGTTGATTTATGCGGACCGATGAAGACAAAGAGTATTGGTAAGAAAAGATATGTATTGATGGTTGTTGATGATTACTCAAGATATACATGGGTTAAGTTTCTCAAATCCAAAGATGAAACTCTAGACATTCTCATCAACCTCATCAAAAATATTCTGACCAACAAGCAAAAGAAAGTCAAAGTTGTCAGATCAGACAATGGCACTGAATTCAAGAACAACACTCTTCAAGCTTTTTACGAGGATCAAGGAATTCAACAACAGTTTTCTGCTGCTAGAACACCTCAACAGAATGGGGTTGTTGAACGTCGCAATAGAACACTTGTTGATGCTGCAAGATCTATGCTTGCTTATTCTGGTCTTCCTTTGTCTCATTGGGCTGAAGCTGTTTCAACTGCATGTCATACTCAGTACCGATCGATTCTACATTGCCGATTCAACAAAACACCATATGAGCTGATGAATGGTATCAAACCGAATGTCAAATATTTCAAGTCTTTTGGGTGTAAGTGTTACGTTCTGAATGACAGGGATAATCTGAACAAGTTTAGTCCGAAGGCAGATGAGGGTATTTTTCTGGGTTATTCTTCTAACTCTACAGCTTACAAAGTCTTTCTTATATCAGCAAGAAAAGTGATAGAGAGTGTAAATGTCAAATTTGACGAAGCTGCTGATGTGGTTTCTGGTCAACCAGGCGCATAACCCGTTCTTACAGGGAATTCAGCTTCTGAACAAATCAGTTCAGAACCTACACTTCAACAGACAAATCAGGATTCTTCTACTTCCTTACTTAATCTTTCTGATTTAGATTTTCTCTTTGAGAATTTTTATGATGATGTGCCTAGATCTAACTCTGAAAATGTTTCAAATGTTTTGAATCAGGAAACTGTGAGCACATTTGCTACAAATTCTGCTGCATCTATCTCTGACACTGATGCTGTTCCAGTTTCTCCTGTCATTCAAACCAGTTTTTCTGCATCTGATCCAGCACCATCAGAAATTGAACCTATTCAAGAATAATTTGTACAAGAACAACCTATTCAAGAGGAATCAGTTCAGGAAGAAGAACAGACTGTTATTATTCAACCAACTCTTCTAGAATCTGATCCAGATATTGTTGAGCTACCTCCTCCTCCAGTTGAAACTGTTTCTATCTCTTCAACTGACTTTGAAGCTCCTGAACCTCCTTCTCAACAATTAGAAGTGGTTCAAGATGTAATTGATCCTCTCCCTCATACCACAAAATGGACAAGATCTCATCCAATTCATCAAATTATTGGAGATTCTCAAGCCAGTGTGTCTACACGTTCCAGGACGGCTACTTCCAACGAATGTCTCTTCACTTGCTTTTTAAGCAAGATTGAACTAACCAAAGTTTCTGAAGCGCTGGAGGATCCGGATTGGATTATAGCTATGAAAGAGGAGCTCAATCAATTTGATGCACTAAAAGTTTGGAGACTTGTACCACGGACGAAAGGAAAGAGCATAATTGGAACAAAGTGGATATTCAAGAATAAGAAAGACAAAGATGGTATTGTTATTCGAAACAAATCAAGATTGGTAGCCAAGGGTTATCGACAAGAAGAAGGAATTGACTACGATGAAACGTTCGCGCCGGTTGCTCGACTTGAAGCTATTCGTATGTTTCTTGCTTTTGCTGCTTATCGCAATTTTACCGTGTATCAGATGGATGTCAAGACAGCCTTCCTCAACGGGAAATTAAAAGAAGAAGTCTATGTATCTCAACTAGAGGGGTTTGTTGACAAAGACCGTCCTGATCACGTATACTTTCTCGATAAAGCATTGTATGGCCTGAAACAAGCACCGAGGGCGTGGTATGATGAGCTATCAGCCTTCTTGATCAAATCTGGATTCACCAAAGGATCCATCGATACCACTCTTTTCATTTATAGATCAAACTTGGATATTTGCTTAGTTCAAATATATGTAGATGATATTATTTTTGGTGCGACTAATAAATCTTTGTGTACTTGGTTTTCTGATCTTATGACTTCTAGATTTCAGATGAGCATGATGGGAGAAATCAATTTCTTCCTCGGCTTACAAGTGAAGCAGCTTCCAGATGGCATTTTTATCAACCAGTCGAAGTACGTGTTTGACATATTGAAGAAATTCAAGATGGACAAGTCGTCTTCAATTGGTACGCCTATGGCACATTGTCAGGATCTTAATTCTAAACAAGAATAAACACTCAGAAACAATATTAAAGGAGTTTGCGGAATAACACTTTAATATTCAATAATCAATGAAACAGTGAATCAGAAGAACAACTTGTAAACTTTATTGAATGATTGTAAAGCTACAAGATTCAACACTCAACCTCAATATTGATGAACAGGCTCACCAATACGAATTCTACTTCTCTAGAATTAGGATTACAAACCTTGAGGTTGATTCTCTCTCTCAAAAACAAAAATTCAGAATTCTATTTTTATCAAATCTAAACTATTCTCTATATAATGAAGATAAAAGATAATTACAAAAAATAAAAGATCTTCAAAATAATCGTCCATCTTTATCTCCAAGCTTTCCATAATCTTCAAACTTGATCTACACGAATCTTGATTATCTCTTAAGCAGCACTAAGTCTTCAGCAGCATTAATACTTTGAGCAGTATTAATGTTCAGCAGTACTAACTACTAGCAGTACTAAAACTGCTTAGCAGTAGTAATCTCCTCTAGCAGTATTAATCTTGACTTAGCAGTACTAATCTTGATCAACAGTATTAACTTCACTCAGCAACATTAATCTCAGAAGTATTAATCAAGTTCTTCTAGCAGCATTAACTGTACTTGTGCATTTCTGAATTTCCCAACAATCTCCCCCTAACTTGACTTTTAGGAAGAGAAGTCAAGTTCTTCAGATGGTCTTCTTAGATGCTCCCAAAACTTCATGGCTCATACACCTGTGTTTGCATCCAACCCCAAACTCTAATTGATTGTTCTTTGAATCAAATACTTAGCCATCTCTGAATCTGGAACACATCCTAGCTTCTTCTTCAACATTGCATGAAGCTTCAGTCTGCTGTGATTGTACACTCTATCCACTAGGAAGTACTCTATGTGATTTATGTCCATAGTTAGTGGATATACTCCACTAGTTTCATATAAGTCCAATTGTTGACAATTTTGAACACATTTCTGATCACATGCTCCACTTCTTCAGGTTTGAACATCATACACAGATACTCCATCACTAAATTTGTAATTGAAATCTCTGGAGCTTTCAGTTGATCTGCATACAACTTCATTCCTATGTCAAACATCTCTTCTAAATCTGACCTGGAGCATGTTCTTACAATATTTGCCCAAGTGTTATACACTTCAAACTTTTCATCCTTTCTTTTGAGCCTTATGTATTCCTTGCCATCAACCTTCATTGTGTCCCATAGAATAACCTCAGGTGGCTTCACTCCAACAGGTTCAGCTGAAATTGGTTCAGGCACTTTGTCCATCACTACCATGTACATATTTACATCATCAGTTCTTGCTGGTTCTTTCTGTTCAGATGGCTTAGGTGCCCCTTCTTCTTCAGCAACCTTCTCAGCCTCTTCTGTAGCTATTCTAGGCTTCTTGGTTGACTTTCTCCTTGCCATCATCTTGGTTCTTTTTAAAGTCCTTAGACTTTCACCAAGAGTGGCTTCTTTCTTTGGTGGTGTTTCTTGCTCATCAGGGAAAGGCTTTTCTATCATGAAGTCCTTTCTTTCTTTCATTCTCTTCTCCATTTCCACCCTGGCAGTTTCATTCCCTTGAAGCTTTAGTATCTCTGAATCATACAACTCTTTAATCTTCTCAAAAGACATCTTTGAGAACATCTCTTTTCTGACTCCTACAGCACCTTTGAGAAATATAATCATCTTGTTTCTCTCTTGGGTACCTAGGAAGGTCTTTGAGGGTTGTCTCTTCTTTGCAGCTGTTTTTACCACCACTGATTTCTTCAGAGTTGCAGCTTTCTTCTGTGCAATTTCAGTTTCCAGGCTTTATTGATAAGCTTCATTTAGTTCAGCAGCTAGAGCCTTAGCCATCTCTCTGTCCTTTTCAACCTGAACCCTTTCTTCTTGCTCAATATCAACTTGTATCTTCTTGCCCAGAGCTTCATTTGATTCAACCAACCTTTGCTTTTTAATTGGTTGATCAGATTCCACCATTTTAGCTTTGCCTTTATCTTTGCTTGCCACCTTTTTAACACTTGCTTTCTTTACAGCTTCACCTCTTTCTTGGATGACAACTCCTTTGGCCTTTGAGGTGACCTTGGGAATATCATGTTTGGCTTTGATTAAGGTTTCTGCTATCTCCAGATCTGTTAAAACCTCTTGTACTGTTTCTGCTGCTTCATTCAGTTCAGCAGTATTAACAGTTTCTGCTGCTTTGCTTGAATCAGCAACATTAACTGTTACTGCTTCTTGTTCTGTTAATGTTGCTTTCTCTCTTTCTGCTTCTTGTACAAACTCAGTTTCCACTGCTTGTTGCTCCCCCTCAAACTCAGCTTTCTCTTGCTCCCCCTTATTTGTGGCATCTTCCATGTTGGCATCAGCTTCTGACTCCCCCTTTTTGGGAGCATCAGTCACTGTTTCCCTTCTTTTAAGCACATACTGTTTCTTCTTCTTTTTCTGAAACAATTTCTTCACCATATTCTTCAGGTTGACAATCTGTTCTTGTTGAGACAGAATGATCAGTTTCAGCTCTTCTATGTCTTTTCCCTGCTTGATCACATCCATGTTGATGTTGCCCATTGTTTCCATCAATTCATAGTAGTTATATCTGTCCTCACCTTCTCCAGGAGTGTGACCCCCTTTTGAAGGATCATGGGATCTTTTTTGTAGTAGAGGTCTTCTGCCTAGCAGAAGCACCTGCTACCCCCATGATTTCTTGGAACCTGGGACCTTTGGATGATTGCTCACCCAAAGTTGCCATGGGGAAGGTCTTATTTATGTTACCACTGACCTCCTCTGTGCTAGCAGGAGTAGTGGCAGCCTTAGCACCCATATGCTCAAACATCTCCTCAGTGAGCACCTCCTTGGGGTTGGGAGACACCCCTGTGGTTTCCCGGTAGATATTCTCTAATGGAGAATGGAGAATTCTCCATTAGAGGGCTTAAAGGCTCAGTGGGTGAAGGTACAAGAAGGGAAGGAGCCTTCTTTACCTTTTTCCTTATGTAAGTTTGGGTTATTGGAGAAGTTGGCTTTTGAACAAGAGACTGAGGGATTGATATGGAGGGTGAAGGTTGGGATTGGCTAGCAGTGGCATGGTCTAATGAGGGCCTTGACCCTGCTGCCATACCTTCTTCATTGTGGGACACCACCATCATTGTAGAGAACAATGGGGTGTCAACTCCTTCCGAGTCCAATGGAGATCTTTTCATGTTTGAAAAGACCTTACCTTTGGGGATTTTTGGTACATATACCTCATCAAAGTGAGGCATATCCGTCAATTCATGAGTTATAACTTCCTGTACAAACCTTGGGTACATGTAAAAACTCTTTTTGCTTCCCAAGTTTGATACAAGATCACTGAAAATAATTCTTGAAAAATTGTACTTTCTGGCAGTGGCCAAGCAGACCAAAGCATAAGCAATGGTACTGCTAAACTCACTCCATCCAGTAGTCTTTTTGAAGATACAGTGCATTAGAGTATGAACAAGAAAACGCCATTGGGTATAAAATTTTGCTTTTGAGAATTTGAAACCACCCAATTGGCCTCCATACCCCATTCTTGACAAATTTGAGAACAAGTTCTCATTTGGAATATAAGTAATACCTGCAGCATCGGCTAGACGTAGACAGATGCGTATCACCTCTTCAGAAACTGACAAGGGTTTGTCACACACCCTAGTCTTGATTCTCTTCACACCATTCTCTGTGACTATAGTGGCATTTGCCCAGAATTGTCTTTGATGCTCTATGTAGATAGTTGGCGACACAGTAAGAGCATGGGCAATGTGGCTGGACTTGATAAAATCCACAACCTGGTGAAATCCAGCAGCTTGTTTCGGCTTCTGTAGCATCGCAATCTCGTTGTGCTCATCAATGAATGCCATGGATGCCATTGTGCTTGAGTAATCATGACTACAACACTTGGTGCTTGAGAGAAAAGGGTTAGAGAGCAGATGAATAGAAAGCAAAGAGTCGTTATGAACTTTTGGGCGGGCAAAAAGGGTATTTATACGATTCGGGACATAAGCAGTATTAACTCCTAGCAGTATTAACTAACTAGCAGTATTAACTGAGAGCAGTATTAACCACTGGCAGTATTAACTAACTAGCAGTATTAACTGAGAGCAGTAGTAACTCCTAGCAGTATTAACTAACTAGCAATATTAACTGAGAGCAGTATTAACTGTGCACTGGCAGTATTAAAACTGCACTGGCAGCATTAACTATACTTACACTTTTTGAAGCTTGAGGTACTCTGAGCAAGGTAATAACTTCCTGAGAAAGATGTTAGTAGCACCAAAGAATAAACCAATAACAGGTATGTAAACACTTTTTAAAACATGAGCTCATTCAGAGTTGATCATGCCCACACTTGTGACCAAGAAAGTGAATCTACCCACATCAAAAGCTTTAGTGAATAGATCAACAAACTGGTTGTCAGTATGAACTTTAGCAACTTGAATTAGCTTCTTTTCATTACAATCTCTGATAAAGTGATACCTGATCTCAATGTGCTTTATTTTGGAGTGCTTGACTGGATTGTTAACAATGCTTATAGCACTGCTATTGTCAATGAAGATTGGAGTGTGAAGAAAGGTTACCCCATAGTCCAGCATCTGATTTTGAATCCATAGAACCTGAGAGCAGTAACTTGCAGCAGCAATATACTCAGCTTCTGTTGTTGATAAGGACACTGTGGTTTGTTTCTTACACTGCCAAGATACTAGTCTTGCACCCAAAAGTTGACATCCTCCTGAAGTAGACTTTCTGTCCATATTAGCACCTCCCAAGTCACTATCTGAATAAGCAATCAAGTCAAAGTTGGATTCATAAGGATACCAAAGACCTAATCTAGGTTGCCCTCTTAAGTATCTGAAAATCCTTTTAACAGCTTGCAGATGTGATTGCTTTGGCTTGACTTGGAATCTGGCACACAAACACACTGGAAACATGATGTCTGGTCTTGAGGCTGTGAGATACATGAGAGATCCAATCATTGATCTATATAGATGGACATCAACATCCTCCCCCTCAAGATCAACAGTGATCTGTTTATGAGTCTCCATAGGTGTGCTTGTTGGCTTTGAGTCTATTAATCCATATTTTTCCAGGATGTCTTTCACATATTTTGATTGGCTTATGAAGATCCCATCTTTCTTCTGTTTCACTTAAAGCCCAAGGAAGAAGGTAAGTTCACCCATTGAACTCATTTTAAAGCTCTTGTGCATCAACTTTTCAAAGTCTCTACACATCTGATCTTTTGTAGATCCAAAGATGATATCATCCACATAAATCTGAACCAATAGGATGTCCTTCTTACTTCTTTTAATGAAGAGGGTCTTGTCAATTATTCCTCTTTCAAACCCATTCTCCAAGAGGTAGGTAGACAGAGTATCATACCATGCTCTTGGGGCTTGATGCAGACCATAAAGTGCTTTCTTCAGTTTGTATACTCTGTCTGGATATGATGGATTTTCAAATCCAGGGGGCTGACAGACATATACTTCTTCATCAATTGTGCCATACAGAAAGGCACTCTTCACATCCATTTGGTATAACTTGAACTTCATGTATTAGGCATAGGCTAGAAATAGCCTAATTGCTTCTACCCTTGCCACTGGAGCAAACACTTCTTCATAGTCAATGCCTTCTTCTTGAGTGTACCCTTGTGCCACCAGCCTTGCTTTGTTCTTTATCACAATACCTCTCTCATCCTTTTTATTCCTGAAAATCCACTTGGTGCCAATAGCTCTATGACCTTTTGGAAGGTCCACCAAGTCCCAAACTTCTTGCAATTTGAACTGCAGTAACTCTTCTTGAATAGCTTCTATCCAACTGGAATCTTTCATTGCCTCAAAAACCTTCTTAGGCTCAATCTGAGATAGAAAGCATGAGAGTACTGTGTGTTGCTGATCCTGCAGCTCTTGAAGTCTGCTTTGATTCCTTGTTATTATAGGAGAAGAGATGTCTCCTATGACCGGCTCTGGAGGATGATTCTTTTGAGTTCTAGTCTGATGACTAGGTTTTTCATTGATTCCCACATCCAGATTGGAATCATTTAAATCAGCTGAGGGGATCTCATCAGCTGCTTCTGGCTCTTCATGCACTTGATTCTCCTCATCTCTTCCTTCTTCTTCACTCTGAATTGGTTCAGTCATTGTCTCTTTTGCACAGACATCAACAGGCTCTATTGTAGGTATGGGAAAGATCACAGACTGAGGAATAATGTCTTGTACTTGTACTTGTTCATCCCCTGATCCTCCACTTCCTGAACCTCCATCTGGAGTATTACCAAAGGAAACATGCCCACCATCAATTTTCTTGAAATTCTTGAGGCATGACATGTTCCCTGTCATGTGTCTTGAGCAACCACTATCAACATGCCAGATACTCTTCCCCTTGAGCTGTTGGTTGCCCTGCACATAAGATTAAACAATTAGTATTGATTGGGGACCCAAGCCAAAGTGGTCTTGGGTCTCCCTTTCTCTTCAAAGTATTTACATTCCTTTTTGATGAGGTTTTTAAACTCAGAGCACTCTTTATTAGAGTACTTTGTCAATATGATTGGCTTAGCAGCACAAACACTAGAAGCAGTACTAACCTTAGAAGCACTACCAGAGTTAGCAGTATTAACTTTTGAAGAAGTACTAACAATGTCAGCAGTACTAACATTGTTAGCAGTAGTATTACTTCTAGCAGCACTATCATTGTCAGCAGCACTATTTGTGGTAGCAGTACTAATAGTTTTAGTGATTTTAGGAACCCACATATTGACACTTTCTTTAACAGACTTTTTCTTCATGTGGCTTTTAGATTTAACAGTTTTCTTAGCCACATGATTCCTTTCAACCTTCTTCCTATAACCAAAGGGTTTTTGCATAGATCTTTGATAGTTCATCCTTTGGTTCATAGGGTTGAAATAACAGTTTTTGGCAAGATGATTCAATTTGCCACAGATAAAACAAGGTTTTGGTCTATTGATTTTAGTCAAATCAACCCCTTGTTTTTGTGCCCAATGATTATTCCAGTTTCTTTGATTTCCCCTCTTTTTATCATGTTTTTGAGGCTCATTCTTCTTACATGCACATTGTTTGCAAGGACCTGAATTCACAACTGTGGTCTGTTTGTAATGGACCTTACCAGACTTTCCCTCTGTCTTCTCTATGACCTTGGATTTGATCCAAGCCCTTCCACAGTCCTCATTGGTGATAATGTTATTCTCTAGAGGAATCTCACCACTCACTTTGTTCTCCTTACTCTTACCAACCTCTTTCTCAGTCTTATCCTCAACAACTACTTCATCTAGGGGATCTATCTCAGTGGCTCCCTCAGGCAAGTCCTTCCTATCTTTGGTTTCTAGAAAGTCAGAGGTAAGGGGGATGTAATTGTTGTTATATGGTAGTGGTGTGGCATTATACCCAATTCCTCTTCTCAGCTTATCATGAATCTGAGTTTGTAGTAAAGAGTCCATTGCTTTAGAAGCATTGGAAAACTTTTCTACATCAAGCTTAACCTTGGTTAGCTCCTCTCTCAGCTTTTCACTCTCCTCTTTAGATTTGGTCAGTTTAAGTTATAGATCCTTTTTCTCCCACTTCCAGTAATTGGTATCATATGAGTGTTGGAGTTCATTGGCTTGAAAACCTTTAATCTGTTCCTCAAACCTCTCAACAATTCTCACATAGTCCTTTATATCCTTTTCTAATCTCTTAAGGTCATCACTCATCTTCTGGTTGTGATCCCTGTACCTTTTAACAGTGTCTATGCAAGTTTTAGAACAGAGATTAGAACTTACCTCAGATGGGAGATCAGATACTTCAGCCATAAGTGCTTGATTTTGGATAGCCTCTTCTGCCTGATCACTCCAGTCATACCCCATTCCTTGTTGAGAAACAAGGGCTTGAGCAGAGTTTCTGTTATGGTTGAGGTTTCCAGACTGTGCTTGTTGGTGGTTGTTGTTGTGAGGCACTCCACTTCTGCATTCCCTGGCAAAGTGTCCCTTAAGATGGCATTTGTAGCACTCCACCTTTGATTTATCAAACCCTGCTCCATCTTCTCTTCTTTGGGAGAAGTTGTTCCTCCCAGTCCTCTTTATGAACTTCTTCACCCTCATGGAAAGCATGGCCATCTGCCATTTAATATCCATATCTTCCAGATCATCAGGATGAAGTTGTTCCAAATCATCATTAATTAAGAAGGAATTTCCATGGCTAGCAAGAAAGGTTTCAAACACAGAATCAATGCCTTTTTCTTGATTTGCTCCATTAGCAGCATTAACTGATTCAGGATTAGAAGTAGAATCAATTGATGCTGATAGGAGTGCAGCATTATGAATATATCCAGAAGGCTTCTTCTTTGCCTCCACCTCAGCTTCAAATACTCTAAGATCATTGTACAGATCATCAAGTTCTTTCTCTTCCAACTGATCATTCTGTCTGAATGAAACAGTGTACATGGTCCATTCATCTCCAAGGGACCTTAAGAACTTTCGTTTACATCATCTTGATCAATCTGTACTCCCATAGTATCTAGTTCACCAATCAGTTTGTTAAACCTGTCAAAAGTTTTGAGTCATGGACTCATTCTTAGTTGACATAAAGTTTTCATACTGTTGCTTCAAGATTGCCTTTTGATTTCTCTTGGTACTTTTGGTACCAGAGAATCTCTTCTCTAGAGCATTCCAGAGCATTTGTGCGTCAGTGCAATTACAGAATTGGTGTTGATATTCATTGGGAATGGCCAAGAGCAGTGTTCTCAAGGCTTTCATCTCTGTCTGTCTTGTCTTTCTTTCTGCATCCGTCTTTACAAATTTTATTCTATAAAGTAGAATTTTACAGGTTTTCTTTCTTTTGAATAACATGTGTGTCTAAGATCTTTTACAAGTTCTTTGTTTATATTAAAGTTTTGTATGTTCAAATTTCAAGTCTTACAAAAGTCGAAAATTCAGCAACAAATTTGAAGCTATTGATACTGCTTTAAAGATATGTGAGTCGGAATTTTTTATAGTTTACTTTGCTTAGACTACCTAAATGATAAAGAATTATAGATCGGAATGAAAATATGGGCTAAGCACTTAGATGTTGACCTGAGTGATTGAGATGAATTATAATTTCATCAAATACAGAAATCTCTGAGTTTAAAAGTTTGTACCTGTGACCACTCTGGTTTGGGAAAGTAAGTTCCGTGGGATGCTTGTCATCTGGTCCCCTAAGGTCATTTGGTCTGGGAGTGATCGAACCCAAATCCTTCTATAGAACTAGATCAAAAGTCATGTTCTACTGGTAAGAATGGGTTTAGGATGTGTCGATGTAGCCTTTCTGATCCGGGAAAGTAAGTTCCAAGGGGTGTTTGACACCTAGTCCCCTAAGACCAACTAGTCTGGGAGCGGCTGAGCCAAATCCTGCAATAGGGTCAGATAGAAAGTTACGTTTACGGCATGTTCTTTACTTACCGAATGTTTTGATTAAAAGATGCCAAAGTTCACAAGCTTAAAAGATGCCAAAGAGCACACTCATGTGAAGATGCCAATGTGCACACTGCTAAAAAGATGCCAATGAGCACACATCTCATGATACTTGGTGATATGTTTGAGTTGCGATAAACCTGTAAATTTGTGAAAATCTTAATTTTTGATGGCTTAGTGTTAGTACATGAAAAGTTCTCTATAATATTTTTAGAATTGCATTTTTCTTGAAGCTAATCAAAGTTCGCATGCGAGCACACTGAATAGATAGCTGAACGTTTTTGAAACTGAACATGTCTTAACTTGATATGCAATGAAACATATTCTTGTATCCAACAACATATGCTTGATTTCAACTGATTGATAAATCTGTGAAATTTTACTGAGTAGACTTTAATTTGTTTAGTGTTTGAAATTGTATATGTTCAGTTGTTTCAAAATTTATATTCAGTATAATTTTCTTTTTACACTGATGTCTTAATGTTTGTGTATTCATATTTTTTGTCAATGGTTTGTGCATTTTTCGAGGGGGAGTGGTAATCTGATTGACATAAGCTGGTATATTCTGTTTTTGAGGGGGAGTGAATTTAGCTCCTAAAATTCTTCATGTGTTGATCAGAATTTTCAACAGGTAATTATTTCTGATATTTCTACACAATTGCTATTCTGATATGTCAAATTTTGTGCATTTGTGTAGGGGGAGTAAAAGGTATTCAAGTAATATTTTTTTAGAGTATTTTTTTGTTTTAGGTAACACTTTATGTTTTTAATTTTAGTTTGGTTTTAGTCTTCTTGGTTTAAATAGTGTTTTCTCTTTCATTTTTCATTTCCCGCTTGTTGAGTTTTTCACTCTGACTATCGAACTTCACTCTCTTTGTTCAATTCTCTAATCTGATTCCTTTCAGATTTTGATTCTTGGTAATCAGGTATGTTTTCGATTTTCTATTGCATTCAATTCTTGATATGAGTTGTATTGTGTATTGTGTTTTTAATCGATTTGAAATTTTCATTATCTGATTTACGTCTTTTTCCTAGAACTGTTCATCTTCTCAGATTTCAATTTTGTTGTTTATTGCTTGAATTGATCGTTGGGTTTGTCTTAGACTTATAATTCGTCTATCAGGTATGTGTTTTCTTACTATTTTTTGTTGATTTGAAGCTTTGATTTCGTGTTTTTATGTGTTTGCGTCTGTTCATATGTCGTTTTTCAAAATTTCATTGACTTTTGGGATAAACTGATTCTACTATGTTCTATTTTATTCGAAAATGTTTCCCTTTAGTACATATATTGTTTTCTAATCTTCTTTTACTTTTAAATCTTTTTTAAGTGAAATTTTGTCAAACCTCAGATGAACTCACGCAAACCTCTTTAGTGTTCTAGGGTTTTTGCGTATTCTGAGATAACTCAAGGCAGCTTTGCGTCATACGTTGGTCACGCAAACTTATGTTTGCGTTACCCGTTGGTCACGCAAACCTAAGATTGCGTTAACCGTTGGTCACGCAAACCTAAGTTTGCGTTACCCGTTGGTCACGCAAACCTAAGTTTGCGTTAACCATTGGTCACGCAAACCTAAGTTTGCTTTACCTTTTGCCCAAGCAAACCTAAGTTTGTGTTACCTTTTGCTCACGCAAACCTGACTTGTTTGTGTTGTGGTTTTTGTGATAAGTATAGTTTGCGTATCACATAGGTTGCGCAAAGTTCACTTTGCGTTACCAGTTGGTCACACAAAGTTTTCTTTGTGTCACCTATGTGTCACGCAAGCTTTTGTGGTTTTGTTTGTTAATGAAATTTTTTCCAAGTATAGTTTTCTTCACAAGGTACTCACGCAAAGTCTACTTTGCGTTATGAACTGGTTACGCAAACCTCAGTTTGCGTTTCAAGATTGTCACGCAAACTTGTCTTTGCGTTTCTAGTTCATTGAGCAAACCTCCTTTGCGTTTCCTACTTGTCACGCAAACCATACTTAGCAAATTTTTCATCTTTGTGTTTTTCTTCCTTTGTCTTATTTTTCTTCGTTTCTGTTTTCCAGGTTATTCAATGGCTTCTCAAACCAACACTGATCCTTCTGATCGGGCTTCTCATGAGACGCCTATGCCGTCTGTTCCTTCGGTTGGAGCAAATCTCTCTGCTTCACGCCGAACTCCGAATGATGTTTTTCCAACGATCATGTATATGCCATACAAGCCGAACAATTATTTTGTAGATTTTGACAGAATCAAAATACATCCGGTTATTTGAGCGATTCTCAGAGGACATCCACTTGCAAGAGCTCTTACTTCATGCGCTGATGTTCCAGAACTCTATCTTCAGCAGGCATGGCATTCGATTACAAAGAATGAGCTTGCTCGTCCGCAAAAATTTGATCTGCAAATTGATCAGTATGACTCATTTCTATCATACAAGCGACTTCGTCTCATTCTGGAGCTTCCTGAACCGAATTCTCGACATAGCAGAACTTCGTACGACCAATATCCTTCTGAAGTTGATGTCTTAGAGGGTATCCGGAATCTTGGATATGTTGGAGCTTTGAACAAAGTTAGTGACTTTGACAAGTCTAATCTTCCTCCTGTATGGTATGCACTGTTCTCCATTCTCATCAGGTGCCTGACATCGAAGCATTCTGGCACGGACAATGCAAGTCTGCATTATCTCCGGTTGTTCCATGCAGTTGTTTATGACTTGCATGTCGACTATACGTTTATTTTCTGGACCGAACTCTCGGAGCGGGTGCAAGACAAGCTTACTCACAAGAAGCGCAAATTTCTTCCTTTCATCAGATATATGAAGCTCATTGTCAGGAGTATGTTGAGAAGTAATCCAGCTATCCCTCGTAGACTATCTTGGCCTCAGGTTCCAGATACGGAGATGATGTACATTCAGAAGTTAAAGCGTTCTTTCAACTATTCTATGCCTATTCCTGCTGATCTCATTGTGAAGTATGCGGATCCTTCTGATGCGAGTATCATTGAATACTGTCTGGACAATGAAATTTTTCTGGAAGTTGACCAACCTGAACCGTCTAATGATGAACGAAATGTCTCTTTGCCTGTCGAACAAGAAGTTGAAGTAGCTATTGCTGATAAAGTGGTTGACACAATTGTTGAACAAGAAGTTGAAGAATCTTCAGAACAAGAGGTTCAAGAAGCTGTTGCTACTCAACAAATCGGTGATGTACTTGCTACTATTCATACTGAACCTGCTGCTTCTGTCTATGATACTTCTGATGCTGATGTTGATGCTTCTGCTGGTGATGGTGATAGAGATGCCGATACTGGTGATGATTTTGCTAGAAATGAAGATGGGGATGATGATGATTCTGATGGTGATGATGGTAATGATGCTGATCAACCGAGTCTTAGGGTTTATGAAAGAAAATTCAGGGAACCAGAAGTGGTTGTTCAAGAAGATGTTGAGTTTGAAGAAGAGTCTGTTCCGATTAATGCTGAAGTTGCCAATATTCATGTTGATGAACTTGACTTAGCATTTGCCAATGCTTCAACTCATCATCAGGTTCAAGATACAACAGTTTCTCAATTTTCTCCCGAACCTACTTCTAGTGTTGAGACTTCTTCAGTCGAGGTACGAGATACAACGGCTAAATTCTCTACTTTGAATGAGATGATTCAAAAGATGAATGAGCAGTTTGAAGAGCACAAGCAAGCGGAAATTCAGAAATTGCGTGCTTTCTACAAGGGTAAAATGCCAGAAATTGATACATCTTTTATCCCTGAAGTAATTCCTTTCAGACGCCCATCTGGGGTTGTTATTAGAGATCCGTCTTCTGCTGTTCAAACATCTGCTCCTGCAATCATGTCTATTCCTCTACCTCCACGGTTCACGCAATCTGTTGGTGTGTCTTCTTCAATTCCTCCTGTATCGACTTCAAGTACACAAGTATCCGATCTTCCGATATCCGAGTTATCAGATATGTTATACTCTCGACTTCTGTCTATGTCGTCGCCTGCTCAACAAGATAAGGACTTGCTTTCTCTTTTACGGACTTTTCAACCCACTCCAACTCCGACTCCGATTCCAGCTTCTACGTCTACTTCTGCTCCTGACAGAGTATCTGCATTATACGAAGAATTCACTTCTTTTCGGACTGAAGCTCGGACGAATTTTTCGGAGATCAAGGAAGGCATTTCTCTATTGACTCAAGCTCTTACATCTCTTTCTGACCGCTTTGATCGTCATGAACAAAATTGCAGAACTGAAGTTGGTCCGTCTCTTAAACGTCACGATCCTCAAGGTCATGAGGGGGAGATGCATAAGAGACAGAGGATGGAGGGTTTGTCTGCTATAGAGGATCAGTCACAAGAAGAGGCGGCTAGTACATAAAAGAATGCTGACAATGTACAAGATTGCAGCATTGATGATCTTGTGAATGTGATGATTCAAAGTGTATATTTATCTTCCATGGCAAATGTC
Organism: Arctium minus; assembly: GCA_954870635.1. Classification (NCBI taxonomy): domain Eukaryota; kingdom Viridiplantae; phylum Streptophyta; class Magnoliopsida; order Asterales; family Asteraceae; genus Arctium; species Arctium minus. Next base: position 54,394,145 of record OX941095.1, on the reverse strand, counting down.
TTGAATATTTCTGAACAAGATATTCAGAATGACATGCAGATTGTTGTTTACGAGGATCCAGACTCTGCTGTAAGAACTCATGAGATAGATGATTCGGAGATTTCTAATGATATGAGAAACTTCTTTGCAAACTTCATTGAGATAAACTCAGATGACGACGATGATGTCAGGTTCGAGAAGCTTTGTAAGGTGAAAGAAGAGGAATGTGATGACATCATCATCTTATCCGACACTGAAGATGATACTGTGTTTATGGATGCTAAGGATGAAGAGATTACAGATATGTTGTACAGAGATCTTCCTTCTCAATAAGAGGTTCCTGAAGATACTACTGTTCCTGAAGCTACTCCTGATATTTCTACTTCTGTTGCTGCTACTTCTTCGACTACCTCTGCTCCTTCAGGTACATTTGATGTAGGTCAGTTGTCTAGAACACAAGCTGATGTTCCTCCTGCTGAACCTGTGGTTTCACCAAGCATTCAAGAAGAAGGACCAGCTTTGACCAGGCAGGAGAGGCAAAGAAGTCTTCATCAAAGATATTTGGCTTCAAGGCAAAGATCAACTTTTCTAGAAGACACTCAGAGATATTTTCGTTTAAAGAAGAAGGCCGATCAATATTTATGTTATCCTTGGTGTTGAAAAGGAGGCAGAGGCATATCAATATGGATACTTGATGCTCATCAAGTGCCAGCGCCGTAGAAACAATAGCGTTTCTTCTCCACATCTGATTGTCCGAGTTATCAGCGTCACAATAAACAAGCTAGTTAATATCTGGTATCCGGAATTCGTAGTAGAAAGAAGTGATTGCAACCGATATACCTTCTCTGAGGCAGATTTTTCTGATCTTTCTATTGATGATATTGAGTTCTTATATGATCATTTCAGAAATCTTTATCATAGAACTCAGGATTTTTCTCAAGCGCTTTTTGTCATCAAAAGATTCATTCGACGGCAAATCAGATTCTTCAGAGTGTTTGATTTTCAGATGGCCATTAAAAGCTTTCAGCCAGTTGTAAATCTTCTGAGGCCCAATCGAAGCTTGCCAGACTTAGATTCTTATCCTTTATTCACCATAGTTCAAGATCCATATGCTTTCTCAGATTTGAAGAAATTGCTCATTACTCAGATGGAACTTTGAAGGTGATCAAGCTTCAGTTGGAACAACGTCTGAAAGAAGCTCAAAGAAGATTTTTGGAAACAAGAAGTAAAGCTTTTCTGGTTGATAATGACGAGATTCGACTTCTCAAGAGGACATTGAATACAATTCATGAGAGATTGAACCTCCGCTCAACTCTAAGACGACTGGAAGTTTTAGTTGGATTGAATAGACTTCATCAAAGAGAAGAGCGTCAATAATTCTCCAAAGTCGCTTAGTCGGTCAATGCTGATTCAGAAGATTATTTTTGAAGACCACTGCGCCAATGATTACTAAGGGGGAGATTGTTAATACTGATTTTGTAGTAATCATTGTAATTATTTTCCTAGTCTATACTCTGCTTAGAATGCTTATCTGTGTTGTTAAGGCTAGGGGTATTTAAGTCCCCTTGGGCCTTTGTTTTTGTAACTTTGGAACACACTTTGAATATATCAGTTTACATTCGGCGCTCCTACTTTCTCTCTATACTTTCTCTCACTAGATTTAGACCGATCTTGGACTTTCACTTTCCTTTGTACAACATTGGTGCCTTCATCCTGTTAAAAAATGATCGTTAGTCCAAAATGAAAGTTTCAGAAATTCGCTAAAGGCAGTACCTATCAAACAGAAAGAATATTGAAAATTAGTCTTTAGATGCAAAAGTGAAAAAAAAAGAAGAAAATGAAAATTTGCTAAGTATAATTTGTGCTATAAGTGGGTGGCGCAAAAGAGATTTGCGCTATGTACATGTGGCGCAAAGTAAACTTTGCGTTACTTGTGAGTGGCGCAAAACTATATTTGCGCTATCAACTTGTGACGCAAACTGATACTTAGAAAATTTTCAATCTCAAAATAAACTAAGGAGCTACAGAGATTTGCGCGAAACGAAGATGGCGAGAAACTTATCCTGCGTGAAACAAAACAATCTTGCAAAACAATCTTGCATGAAACTCAGAACACGCAAAACAACACTTGAATCTGGCGTAAAACAATGATGATCTGGCACAAATTGTATGACTTTGATGTTGAAGAAAACCTCAATCAGATGATGTTGGCGCAAAATCAAGTTCTGGTGCAAACTCAAGAAATCTTTTCATTCGATCACATACACGAATCTGATGAATTATGTACACTCAGATACGATCAAAATATGATTTCTAACCACAATGAATCAACCAATTCGAACCAATTTGAACAAATTTTCACAGAATCTTGAAATTGAGAATCGAACAGTAACTTTATCGAACAGTCCAAAAACCACGAAAATCCTCAAATTGATCTTCAAACGCTTAAATTCTTGCAATTTGATGTGAAACAAAAATGATCTAACACTGATTGCGAATCCAACAAATCAAATTTCAAGAAAAACGAATCAAATTTCAGAACAAATTTGTGAAAAATTCAGGGAATGAGATTTTCTTGACCAAGATCAAGAAAATCGATCAAATTCTCTGAATTAATAACAAATTCAGATTGAAAAAACATGTTTCTCTCAAATCTCTCAGAATTAGATTGGCTATGATTAAAATTAATAAACCAAGATCGATCTAAATCTATAGAGAGAGAAAGTAGAGAGAAAGAATTAGACGCAAAAGTGATTCTATTCTATATTCAGCGCTAGAGTTCTTACAGAGTTATTAGACAAAACAAGACACAAGGGCCTTAAATACCCTTGGCCAAAACAGATATAAAAGACAAACTAAACAACAGATAAAGCCACAAGTAATAATTACATTGATTACTACAAAATCAGACTTAACATTATCCTTTCCTCTTGTTGCTCCATAGCCGACTTCATCAATTGAACCACGTTAACCAACAACTCGCCTTGAGGATTTGTCTCTTGACTTTGTGTTTCTCTTCCTGCATCCATTATCCTTTTCTGACACACACGAGAATGAGATTAAGAATCTTAGACCAATACTATAGTCGCAACTATAACATATTAATGCACATATCGAGTGTGTGTCCCACAATCAATATAGATCAAGATTATAACATGAAATTTACAATTAAAACACTCTTGTATTGATTTGAATTCAAAGTACACTTGTTTCTCTCTCTATCTCAAGAACACTCACAACTCTTTCTCTGAATACAGTCTCAAATTCTAGTCATCTCTCTATTAACAAAAACAAAGACAAACTATTTATACCAACTAGTTAAAACAAGGAAAACAAACAAATACAAGTGACTTTGACTTTATTACATTTTGACTTTGACTTTCACTGAGAGTTGACTTTCCAGCTTTGACTTCTTGTACTTTGACCTCTAGTCTTCATGATCTTGCATCCAACATATTTCTGCTCTAACAATCTCCCCCTTTGGATTCAAGATCATCTTTGAAAGATTTAGCAGTTCAGTCTTCTCTTCAAGCTCAAAAAGTACAATCTCCTTTTTTGCAACAAGTTTTCTTCCCAAGTCTGTCTCTAAACAAAATTAACAATCTACCCAAAATATGATAGAAACGATCTTCAATAATCTCTTCAAAATTACCACACAACTCTTTCAGACTTCGGAAAGAAATTATCTTCAGATTTAGCTCGACTTGCTTCAACAAATAATCTTCAAAGAAAATTTCTGTAAAATCAGCACATCTTCAAAATTTCTTTGACTTTGCTTGAACAATCTTTCAAACCTTCAATCTTTGAACTTTGTCTTCTTCAAATCTTTAACGTTTGATCTTCAAACAATTCTCTAACTTTGAAATTTATGACACGGACATTTCTTTAAATCATCTCCCCCTTTTTTGATGAAACGAGCATTGATATCATCAAAACTATCATCAAGAAATGTCTTTATCCAATCTGACCACTTATCTATCCAACAGAGCGTCTGATTCTTTGCCAATTCGAACAATGTATTCATCCAGATCTTTGCAAATCCAGACATATTAGAATGTAACACCTGAATCAACAAATGAATCAGTTAATATGCCTGTCAGTAACACGAAGTTACTGTATGTAACAAATACACATAGGAAAGGAGCTTTTTGAAGTTCACTCCCCCAGGGATTCCATCCAATCATCGAAACACCACAAAGGAAATTTCTATGAATGTTATGACAAGAAAAACAAATTTCCTTGTGTTTTCGTGCAAATGTAGAAAGAATTAACACATGATGATTGCTTATAAAGGCTCAAAATTGTGTAAACCACTTAGACAACAGTAGATAAACACAGACTCAATGTACATGATTGAAGTGCGAAGGTGGGGCAGACTTCCTTCTGTTTCAATATCCAGATTTTCCAAATGAAAACCAGATAGATTATATGTTGCATTCCCAGAAAAATATGAAACATTTTGTTAGATCTGTTTTTATAGTAATCATTGTATTTATTTTCTAGCCTATACTGTTCTTAATTGTGTAATCAGTATTGTTAAGGCTAGGGGTATTTAAGTCCCCTTGTCCTTTGTTTTTGTAACTTTGGCACTTCATTTGAATACATCTGATTACTTTGAGCGTATATTCTTTCTCTCTCTACTTTCTCTCTCTAAAGATTTAGAGATCTTGGACTTTCAATTGGTATCAGAGTAACTTTTCATTCTGCTTTAAAGATATGTGAGTCAGAATTTTTATAGTTTACTTTGCTTAGACTACCTAAATGATCAGAATTATAGATCGGAATGAAAATATGGGCTAAGCATTTAGACATTGATCTAAGTGATTGAGATGAATTATAAATTCTTAAAATACAGAAATCTCTGAGTTTAAAAGTTTGTACCTGTGACCTTTATGGTTTGGGAAAGTAAGTTCCGTGGGATGCTCTTCATCTGGTCCCCTAAGGTCAATTGATCTGGGAGTGATCGAACCCAAATCCTTCTATAGAATCAGATCGAAAGTCATGTTCTACTGGTATGAATGGGTTTAGGATATGTCGATGTAGCCTTTCTGATCTGGGAAAGTAAGTTCCAAGGGGTGCTTGACACCTAGTCCCCTAAGGCCAACTGGTCTGGGAGTGGCTGACCCAAATCCTGCAATAGGGTCAGATAGAAAGTTACGTTTACGGCATGTTCTTTACTTAATGAACTCTTTGATTAAAAGATGTCAATGAGCACACATCTCATGATACTTGGTGATATGTTTGAGTTGTGATAAACCTGTAAATTTGTGAAAGTCTTAATTTTTGATGACTTAGTGTCAGTACATGCACAGTTTTCTATAATAATTTTGGAACTGCATTTTTCTTGAAGCTAATTGAAGTTCACATGCGAGCACACTGAATAGACAGATGGAAGTTTTTGAAACTGAACCTGTCTTAACTTGATATGCAATTATACTTGATATTGAATCCAACAACATATGCTTGATTTCAACTGATTGATAAATCTGTGATATTTTACTGAGTAGACTTTAATTTGTTTAGTGTTTAAAAGTTTATATATTCAGTTGTTACAAAATTTATATTCAATATGATCATCTTTCATACTGATATCTTTATGTTTGAGTATCTGTATTTTTGTATATGGTCTGTGCATTTTTCGAGGGGGAGAGATCATCTGCTTGACAAATCTGACAACATTCTATTTTTGAGGGGGAGTGATCATAGCTGATAAAATTTTTCACGTTCTGATCAGAAATTAATCAGGTAAGTTTTCTGATATTCCTACACATTTGTTATACTGATATGTTAATTTTTTATGCATTTGTGTAGGGGGAGTAAAGGAACCTGACAGGTAAAATTTTCAATTAGCTGTATTTTTTTTAAGAATATTTTTTTAGGAATATTATTTTTTTTAAGTGTATTTTTTTTAGTGTTATTTTTTTTATAGTTTAGTATAAATAGAGGTTAGTATGTGACTATTCACTTTTCTTGCTTCCTTTTATCATTTTGAACTTTGAGAACTGTTCATCTTCTTCCCTCCTACTCTTTGTGTACCGATTCCATTCCTCCATCGATTCTTTCTTTGATTGCATTTCGATCAGGTTTGTGTTCCCTTTTTACTTTTACTTTGTCTAGTCTTATTGCATTGTTTTATTTTGTTTGATTTTGTTCTCTTTATCATTTGATTTCTGAGAATATCGCGTTTTTACTGTTCATCGTATCTGACTTCTCAGATTTGAGCTTATTTCCTCAAAATTGGATATTGGTTTTTGTTTAGAACTGATTTTCGATAATCAGGTATGTTTCCTTTTACTCTAATTTCTTGTTTTTTAGCTTTAATTTTGTTTTTTTTTGTTTTTCGGTTCGAACACCCGAAAACTAGGGTTTTTCGCATCAAGTATGTTAGATACGCAAAGTAAATTTTGCGCATCTAGTTGGATACGCAAAGAGTGCTTTGCGCATCTAACTGGAAACGCAAAGTTAGGTTTGCGCATCCCGTTGGATACGCAAAGTATACTTTGCGCATCATACTTGATACGCAAACCTGTTGTTTTTTGTGTGTTTCTTCTTGTTAAGTGTAGTTTACATATCAATAAGGACACGCAAAGTCTACTTTGCGTATCCTCTTTGATACGCAAACCCTCTTTCTGTTTGTGTTTGTTTGTTTTCGTATCATGTTGTACGCAAAGTCTACTTTGTGCAACCAACAGGAAACACAAAGTTAAGTTTTCGTATCCCGTTGGACACGCAAAGTGTACTTTGCGTATATTACTTGATACGCAAATCCCTTGTTTCTTGTGTTTTTCCTTAAGTTCGTTTTGCGCATCATAAAGGACACGCAAAGTCTATTTTGCATACCCCGTTGGATACACAAAGTGTACTCTGCGTATCCTTCTTGATACGCAATCCTTCTTGTTTTGTGTTTTCTTCTATCTTGTTTTCGGACCTAGTTAGATACGAAAACCTATCTTTGCGTATCTTGTTAAATACGCAAACCTTGGTTTGCGCATCTAACTTGGTGCGCAAACCTGCCTTGAGGAAATTGTGTGTTTTTCTTGTTTTGTCTAATTCTTCTTTGTTTTGTCTTTTAGGTATAAAATGTCTTCTAAAACCAATACAGATCCAATGATTCAAGACGAGAATGTACTTCTCGAGGATCCTTCTGATCAAGCATCACTTGAGATGCCGATGCCTTCTGTTCCTTCAGTCGGGGCTAATCTTTCTGCATCTCGCCGAACGCCGAACGATGTATTTCTTTCTTTGATGTAGATTTTGCCTTACAATACCAACAATTATTTTGTGGACTTCGACGGAATCAAAATTCATCCGGTGATTTGTGCAATTCTACGAGGACATCCACTTGCTCAGGCTCTTTCATCGTGTGCTGAAGTTCCAGAAGTATACATTCAGCAAGCCTGACATACAATTACTAAGAATGAACTGGCTCGTCCGCACCGCTTTGAGCTTCAAATAGATCAGTATGATTCTTATCTTTCATACAAGCGTCTCAGACTTATACTGGAGCTTCCTGAGCCTAATTCCAGACCTGGACGAACTACATATGACAACTTTCCATCTGAAGAGGAAGTATTTGAAGGGATAAGGAATCTTGGATATGTTGGGACATTAGACAAAGTGCGTGACTTTGATAAGTCTAAATTACCTCCAGTTTGGTATGCTCTCTTCTCTGTCATCATCAGGTGCCTTACGTCAAAACATTCCGGCACGGACAGTGCAAGTCTACTGTATCTCCGTTTGTTCCATGTAGTCGTCTATGACTTGCATGTCGACTACACACTCATTTTCTGGACCGAAATCTCGGAGGTGGTGCATGACAAGCTTACCAACAAGAAACACAAGTTTATTCCATTCATTCGATTCTTGAAGCTTATCATCAGAAGCATACTCAGAAGCAATTCGGATATTCCTCGAAGATTATCTTGGCCAACAATTTCTGATACAGAAATGACTTACATTCAAAAGGTGAAGTGGACTTTTGACTATTCGATGGCCATTCCTTCGGAGCTTATTGTGAATTATGCAGATCCTTCAGATGAAAGTATTATCGAATATTGCTTGGATAATGAAATACTTCTGGAAGCTGATCAAGAAGTTGAAGTTCCTGCTGATCAAGAAGTTGTAGTTCCTGCTGATCAAGAAGTTGAAGTTCCTGCTAATCAAGAAGTTGAAGTTGAAGTATCTGTTTCTGAACAAGAGGTCAACAAAGCTGCTGAACAAGAGATTGAAACAGTTGCTGAAAAAGAGGTTGATATTGCTGTAGCACATGAAGATGAGACCATCATTGCATCTCAACAAATTGGTGCTGTTCTAGCTGATATTGGTCCTGAAGTTAGTGATACTGCTGCTGATGCTGATATTACTAGTGATAAAGATGGGGAAAATGATGATGAAGATGCAACTGATGATTCTGATAGTGATAGTGATGGTGATGATGGTGATGATGCTGATGATGCTGATCAACCGAGTATTCGGATTTATGAAAGAAAGATCAGGACACCGGAAGTGGTTGTTTCAACAGAAGTTGTTTCTGAAGATGATTATGTTCCTGTTAATCCTTCTGTTGCACATCTTCAAGTAGATGAATTGGATACATCATTTGATCAAGCCTCAGCTTCGGTATAAAGTCAAGCTCCAGCAACTTCGCTTGCGGCTATTCAGTCTTCAACAGTTCCAGCTGTAGAGCTTTCTTCTGATCAAGCTCGGGTTTCTTTCGACAAATTCTCTACTTTGAATGATGTCATTCGTCAGTTATCAGAGAAAATGGATGCAGAAAAGGAAGCACAGATTCTGAAGTTGAAGACTTTCTTCAAAGGCAAGATGCCTGAGATTGATACCACTGTCATTCCTCCAGAGATTCCTTTCAGACGACCAACTGGGGTAGTTCTTCGTGAACCTTCTTCTGCTGTGACTTCAACTACTTCTCTGATTGTCTCTCTTCCGTTTCCTTCGGTGTTTTCTATGTCTGCGGGAATTTCTATGTATGCTCCTTCTGGTACATCTTCAAGGTCTTCTCTTCATGAACTTCCTATTTCTGAGTTGACTGATCTACTATAGGCACGTCTACTGTCTATGTCACCGCCACAACATCAGGATCAAGATCTTCTTTCTTTGCTACGGAACTTCCAACCTACGCCGCCTCCAGTTCCTTCTTCTGAATATGACCGAATTACTGCTTTATCTGATGAGTTTCATGCATTCAGATCAGAAGTTCAATCAAATTTTGCTGATCTTAAATCTTTTTTGACTCAAGCTTTTTCTGATATCTCTAACAAGGTTGAACGTCTGGAACAAAGCTGCAGATCTGAGGCCAGCCCGTCTCTTAAGCGCCGACATGACCAAGATGATCCTGATCATCAAGGCCATGAGGGGGAGATGGCTAAGAGACCAAAAATGGAAGGAACTTCGTTAGAGAGAGATAATCCATTTCAAGAAGAAGCGGTTGGTGGATCTGGACAAAATGATGAAAATGTTGAAGATTGCAACGTTAATGACTTGGTGAATTTGTTGATTGATAGGGTTGATTCGTCTTCAATGTCTGATTTTATCAAAGCTTCTGAGCAGAACAAAGAGAAAAGCTGGCAGATTGTTGTTTATGAAGATCCAGACATTGTTTCCAATCCAGTTGTAGTTGCTAATGCTGATATTGTATCTGAGATGAAGTCTTTCTTTTCGAACATTATTGAAATAAATTCAGATGATGATGGTGGTTCTAAGTATGAAAAAGTCTGTAAAGTGAAGATAGAAGATTGTGATGACATCATTATCATTTCTGATACAGAAGATGATTCAGTGTTCATGGATGCAAAAGATGAAGAAGAAGCAGAATTATTATACAGTGATCTTCCTGCTCATGATGAGGTTCCTGAAACTGCTAATGTCACATCTACTCCTGTTACTAGTTCAGCTCCGACTACCACTATTCCTTCAAGATCATTTGAATTTGGTCAGTCGTCAGGAGTACAAACTGATGTTCCACCTTCTGATCCTGTGATTCCACCGTCTATTCTAGAAGAAGGACTAGCTTTATCTAGACAATAGAGACAGAGGAATTTGCAACAGAGATACATGGCTTCAAGACTCAGATCAGCTTTTCTAGAAGACACTCAGAGTAACATCTTTGTTTCTAGAAGAAGGGCAATTAATATCTATGCAATTCTTGGGGTAGAGAAAGAGTCAGATGAATATCAATTTGAATACTTAATGTTCATTAAGTGCCAGCGCAAAAGGAATAATACCGTGTCTTCTCAACACTTGATTGTTCGAGTCATCAGTGTCACAATCAACAAGTTCGTGAATATCTGGTATCCTGATTTTGAAGTTGAAAGAAGAGACTACAAGCGGTATAAATTTTCAGAGGCAGACTTCACTGACCTTTCTATAGATGACATTGAATTCTTATATGATCATTTCAGGAATCTATATCATAGAACACAGGATGTTTCACAAGCTTTGTTCGTCATCAAAAGATTCATTCGACGGCAAATTCGATTCTTCCGAGTTTTTGATTTCCAGATGGCCATTGAATGTTTTCAGCCGGTTGTTATTCTTCATAAGCCCAACAGAAGCTTGCCAAACTTAGAGTCTTATCCCCTTCTCACCATAGTCGAAGATCCATATGGAGTGGTGTACAAGAATGGCTCAAATGAAAAATGCTTTCTCAGATTTGAAGAAATTGCTCATTACTCTGATGGAACTTTAAAGGTGATTAAGCTTCAGTTGGAGCAACATCTGAAGGAGGCTAAAAGAAGATTTTTGGAAACAAGAGAAAATGCATTTCTAGTTGATAATGATGAAATCCGACTTCTCCAGAAGACTTTAAATTCAATTCAAGAGAGATTGAATTTTCGTTCCACTCTGCGACGTTTGGAAGTATTAATCGGGCTGAATAGACTTCGTCAACGAGAAGAGCGTCAGTGATTCTTCAAAGTCGCCTGGTTGGTCTATGCTATTTTTGAAGATTGTTTTTGAAGACCACGGCGCCAATGATTACTATGGGGGAGATTGTTAGATCTGTTTTTATAGTAATCATTGTATTTATTTTCTAGCCTATACTGTTCTTAATTGTGTAATTAGTATTGTTAAGGCTAGGGGTATTTAAGTCCCCTTGTCCTTAGTTTTTGTAACTTTAGCACTTCATTTGAATACATCTGATTACTTTGAGCGTATATTCTTTCTCTCTCCACTTTCTCTCTCTAAAGATTTAGATATCCTGGACTTTCAATTAAAGTCCAAGATCTCTAAATCTTTAGAGAGAGAAAGTAGAGAGAGAGAGCTTGAGTGCGCAAAGTGTAAAATCTCAATAATGTGCGTGAAGGTTCTTACACGGAACAAAGAATAAAGGGACTTAAATACCCTTGGTCAGATACAACACATAAAAGGACACAAAACACAGTATATGGCCAAGCCCTATAAATACAATGATTACTATAAAACCAGACCTAACAATCTCCCCCTTAGTAATCATTGGCGCTTTGGTCTTCAAAAATTCATCTTCTAAATCAGCACGGACCAACAAAGAGACTTTGTGAAGCTTTCTGACTTTTAAGAAAAAAATTCTTCTCAGCATTTTTCAGATTGAGTTTTCTTTGCATCAGCTTGAGCTCTAGACGACACACCTCTTTTAAATGACCTTGAATGAACTGTGGTGATCGGAGCAGAAATAACAAAAGAAGAAGTTGTAGCTGAGAAAATAGAATCTTTGAGCGAATCTTGATCAGCAGATAAACTTTTGAGCTTTTTGTCTCTTTAAAATCTCCTTGACTTCTCTGATTTCTCCCCCTCATGACCGTGATGAACTGGTTCAACTAGGTCATGCAAATGTTGGAGACGAGACAACTTAAGATCTGCAAAATCAAAGAAACAGAGAAAATAGGAGAGGTTTGCGCTTCACGAAGGATGCGCAAACTGAGGTTTGCGTACCACGCAGGATGCGCAAAGCAAGGTTTTACGTGTCAAGCTGGATGCGCAAAACAAGGTTGCGTGACTCCCCCTACACAAATGCACTAAATTTGACAATTCAAGTTAGCATTCATATAAAGAATCAGACACTCCCCCTCAAAAACAGATATAATCTTTGAAAAATATTCTCTTTATTCACTCCCCCTTGAATAATGCATTAACCCATTAAAATATATTTATGAGAACACAATGATCTAATATCAATGTAAAAGAAAAATATACTGAATATAAATTTTGAAACAACTAAACATTTAAAATTTTAAACACTAAACAAATTAAATTCTACGTACTGAGTAAAATATCACAGATTTATCAATCAGTTGAAATCAAATATATGTTGTTGGATACAAAAACAAGTTTCATTGCATATCAAGTTAAAACATGTTCAGTTTCAAAAACTTCCAGCAATCTATTCAGTGTGCTCACATGCGAATCTTCGATTAGCTTCAAGAAAATGCAATTCTAAAAATATAATAGAGAACTTTGCATGTACTCACACTAATCCATCAAAAATTAAGATTTTCACAAATTTATAGGTTTATCGCAACTCAAACATATCACCAAGAATCATGAGATGTGTGCTCATTGGCATCTTTTAGCAGTGTGCACATTGACATCTTAACATGAGTGTGCTCTTCGGCATCTTTTAAGTGCGTGCACTTTGGCATATTTTGATCAAAAAGTTTATTAAGTAAAGAACATGCCATAAACGTAACTTTCTATCTGACCCTATTGCAGGATTTGAGTCAGCCGCTCCCAGACCAGTTGGCCTTAGGGGACTAGGTGTCAAGCACCCCTTGGAACTTACTTTCCCAGATCAGAAAGGCTACATCGACATATCCTAAACCCATTCATACCAGTAGAACATGACTTTCGATCTGATTCTATTGAAGGATTTGGGTTCGATCACTCCCAGATCAATTGACCTTAGGGGACCAGATGACAAGCATCCCGAGGAACTTACTTTCCTAAACCAGAAAGGCCACAGGTACAAACTTTTAAACTTAGAGATTTCAGAATTTTAAGAATTTAAAATTCATCTCAATCACTCAGTTTTACGTAAAAGTACTTAGCCCATATTTTCATTACGACCCATAATTTTGACTTTTTAGAATTTTCCAAGCATTGTAAATTATAAATATTCCGAATCACACAACTTTAAAGCAGTAATAAAAGTTTCAAACATGTTGCTGACTTTTCGACTTTTGTAAGACTTGAAATTTGATCATATAAAAACTTTAATATAAACAAAAGAACTTGAAAATTTATCCTAGACACATATTTTATTCAAAAGAAAGAAAAAATGTAAAACTTCACTTTATAGAATAAAATTTGTAAATATTTAAAATTTGTAAAGAATTCGGCAAATTGATATTTAGTTGGAACAAAATAAAATTCAGTTATTTCATCTTTCTCATTATAATTTAAAAAAAAAATGGGTTATACAAATTCAAAAGAAAGATAAACAAGCTCAGATTCTTGAAAAAAAATAATGAGAAAAACTGGAACACATCATAATCAGAGATAAAACGCAGCGGAAATAAAATTGATGTACTCACTGTATCTCATTTAGTCGGAAGCTTAAATCATTGAAGAACGAGTTCTAAACTGATTTGTTTAGAAGTCGTAGTCTATGAAGTACGGGTCCTGAGCTGAAGTACTCCGAAGCCAAATTCCCTTACTCCCCCTTAACATGTGAAGCCTGTAACTTTAAATCAGATAAAGATTTGGGTACCCACTTAAATTTGGGCCCGTGTTTGTTAGTTGCAGTTCTTATGGGGAAATACTTGTTATATTTGACAATATAAGCACATGAAATATTATCAGACAAATAATCACAATCATCAGAAGAGAAAGCATAATCATCTGAACTAGAATCAGAAGACGAAGAAACAAGATAAAATTATTTCTGACTGTTCAGATGATTATGATTTCTCTTCTGATGATTGTGATTATTTGTCTGATAATATTTCATGTGCTTATATTGTCAAATATAACAAGTATTTTCCCATAAGAACTGCAACTAACAAACACGGGCCCAAATTTAAGTGGGTACCCAAATCTTTATCTGATTTAAAGTTGCAGGCTTCACATGTTAAGGGGGAGTAATGGAATTTGGCTTATGAGTACTTCAGCTCAGGACCCGTACTTCATAGACTATGACTTCTAAACAAATCAGTTTAGAACTCGTTCTTCAATGATTTAAGCTTCTGACTAAATGAGATACTGTGAGTACATCAATTTAATTTCTGCTGCGTTTTATCTCTGATTATGATGTGTTCCAGTTTTTATCATTATTTTTTTTAAGAATCTGAGCTTGTTTATCTTTCTTTTGAATTTGTATAACCCAATTTTTTTTTAAAATTATAATGAGAAAGATGAAATAACTGAAACTTGAGGGGGAGTATCTGATTCTTTATATGAATGCTAACTTGAATTGTCAAATTTAGTGCATTTGTGTAGGGGGAGTCACGCAAACCTTGTTTTGCGCATCCAACTTGACACGCAAAACCTTGCTTTGCGCATCCTGTGTGGTACACAAACCTCAGTTTGCACATCCTTCGTGAAGCGCAAACCTCTCCTATTTTCTCTGTTTCTTTGATTTTGCAAATCTTAAGCTGTCTCGTCTCAAACATTTGCATGACCTAGTTGAACCAGTTCATCACGGTCATGAGGGGGAGAAATCAGAGAAGTCAAGGAGATTTTAAAGAGACAAAGAGCTCAAAAGTTTATCTGCTGATCAAGATTCGCTCAAAGATTCTATTTTCTCAGCTACAACTTCTTCTTTTGTTGTTTCTGCTCCGATCACCACAGTTCATTCAAGGTCATTTAAAAGAGGTGTGTCGTCTAGAGCTCAAGCTGATGCAAAGAAAACTCAATATGAAAAATGTTGACAAGAATTTTTTTCTTAAAAGTCAGAAAGCTTCACAAAGTCGCTTTGTTAGTCCGTGCTGATTTAGAAGATGAATTTTTGAAGACTAAAGCGCCAATGATTACTAAGGGGGAGATTGTTAGGTCTTGTTTTATAGTAGTCATTGTATTTATAGGGCTTGGTCATATACTGTGTTTTGTGTCCTTTTCTGTGTTGTATCTGACCAAGGGTATTTAAGTCCCTTTGGTCTTTGTTCCGTGTAAGAACCTTCACGCACATTATTGAGATTTTACACTTTGCGCACTCAAGCTCTCTCTCTCTCTACTTTCTCTCTCTAAAGATTTAGAGATCTTGGATTTTCACATTTTCTTTTTAAGAAGAAAATGAGTGGCTGGTGGGGTTTAGTCAAGAGTTGGCATGGGCTATTTGCCTGTTTCAATAATGTTCACGAAGAATTGTGAAACATTAGTAATGTGGTTGCCCGACTCAGAAAGTAGTTGGTGCAGAGTCTGATATTTTTTTACTCTGATCTTTCACCCTCTTTCTTTTTTAATCAATTAGCTCACTTCTAACCAAACTCTCTTTTCCATTTTACCTCAACGCACAACCCACACTCATTTCTTTTTGACTCCTCACACTCAATCACTATGGATTAACTTCTTGGGTAGGAGACACTGGTAATCGTGAATCCATAGAAGTTCATTTAAGTCCTAGCACAAAGAAACCCGTATTTTCCTATAAATCATATGTTGCTCAAAATGGTTTAACTAGAACAGTTAAATCTCAAATACAAGTCAGATGTATATATGCTCAGAATATAATCATGAAGATATGAGCATTTTTAAACATGGAAGTATTTTCAAACAAGTATATTGAATGAATAGATAAGCATGCAAGAAACTTGTTTGAAAATCTGACATTGTATGGAAATGATCAGAAATGAAATGAAATAGCAATCAAAGCTTATGGTCAAGAATAATGAATATTGTCTATATGAATCAAAATATAGACATTCTTGAAAGAACGTTTAGAAATGAAATTATGCTCAAAATTATTTGAAGCACAAGCGGGGTGTCTTACCATCGAAAAATATGTCAAATTTGAGACATGGTACGAACATTTTGAACAAAAATTCAAACCGGTGTGTGTGAATACTTGAAAGTATATTGAAAAGACAATACACAAGTATTTATCTTTGGAAACACACGGTTTGTTAATCGTTTAAGCATAAGTAAAATGAAAACATTTAAAATCTCACTTCCAATTCATGAAATTTGTTTAAGAATCGGGAAGTGGTTTGAACATTTAAGAACATGTTATTATGATTGAAAGTCGTCCTTCTTTCAACCATATATGAGATTAAGATAAGAAATTTAACCTTTCTATGCAGTCTTAAATCTCATGAAGTTAGCTGAAGTCATAAAAAATATGATCTTGATAGCTTCTCTCATTCTGCACAAGTCTCAAAGTCATGTCAAAGCAACTTTATTCACAAATTTATTGAAAAATAAAATGACATAAAGCAGTAAAACAATGAATGTACGAGTTTTGATCTGAAATAATCAGAAATCTTATCTGTTAGGTCTGATTTTATAGTAATCATTGTATTTATAGGCTTGGTCAAATACTGTGTCTAATGTCATATACTGTGTTGTATTGACCAAGGGTATTTAAGTCCCTTTGGTCTTGTTTGTTTGTAAGAACCTTCACGCATATTCAATATACTGTTACTTTGCGCTTCTTTGCTCTCTCTCTCTACTTTCTCTCTCTAAAGATTCATTGATCTTAGACTCACAATTGGTATCAGAGCCATCTGAATCTTGAGAGGATTGAGAGAAATCTTTTTCGTTTCTGAATTTGTTGATTAAAATCGAAAATTTGATCGATTTTCTTGATTTTTTCAAGAAAATCTCGTTTTCTTGATTTTTCATCAAATTCGGATGTGTTTTGAACGAATTTCATTGAAAATCAGTTTGTTGGATTCGATTTTGATAGAAGAAAACTTTTAATTCACATCATTTTTCAAGAAATTCAAGTTTTGAGTGTCAATTTTGAGATTATGTGATTTTCTGAAAACTCGCTTCGAACGTTCTGTTCCATTCTTGAAGTATTGATTTTGTGGTTTTTAGTGGAAATTCTTGTTTGAAAAGTGATATAAAGTTGTTTTCGATCATGTTTGTATAAGAATTTTGCATAAAATTCAGTTTTGTAATCGTTTTTTGTAAGATTTTTGAGTTTTGACATTGGTTTGCGCTAGATCTGTAGTTTGCGCGAGTTCATCTATGTTTGCGCGAGTTCATCTTACTTTGCGCTAGTTCTTGTTATTCTTATCTTTGCTTCAGTGTATTTCAGGTCTCAAGAATTTCAGGTTTTCGCTTACTATTCATTACGCAAAGCTAAGTTTGCGTCTCCTTCTGCTCGCGAGAAGTATTTTTTGCGTCTCCAGTGCATCACGCAAAGTCCAATTTGCGTATCCTTCAGCTCACGCAAAGCTCAGTTTGCGTATCCTTCAACTTCTAACGCAAAGCTCAGTTTGCGTCTTCAACTTCTAACGGAAAGTTCAATTTGCGTAACCTTCGCATCACGCAAAGCTTCGTTTGCGTCTTGCTCTTCTCACGCAAAGTTGGTTTGTGTCTCTAGCTACTCGCGAGAACTTCAGTTTGTGTCTCCTTCATATAACGCAAAGCTACTTTGCGTCTCTGCCTTATAACGTAAAGCTACTTTGCGCCACAGCCTGCTCACGCAAAGCCTAGTTTGCGTTTCCCGTTGCTTGCGAAAAGCTCAGTTTGCGTCTTCTGCTTCTCACGCAAAGCTCTACTTTGCGCCATCTCAACACTTAGCATTTTTTCTGGATTATTCTGAAGCATGGATTCTGACATGTTTGCCTATCAAGCTCAGTTTTACAAAAATGATCTTATGATGTCTCTGGGTACAGAAAATCGTCCACCAGTGCTGATTGATGAAAATGAATTTACACAGTGGCAAGATCGGTTCCTGAACTTCATTGAACGTCAAAAGAATGGTAACGATATGTTGATCATTCTATCTGAAGGACCGTTTGAGAAACCCAAGTTGGCTTCTGGATTATATAAGCCTACTAAAGAATACACTCATGATGAGTTGTCGGCATATCAAGCTGATCGTGATATCAAAGCAAATCTGATGCTAGCCTTGCCAAACTCTATATACAACAGGATTGATTGTTTCAAAACTCATCCTAATCTGATGTGGAAACAGATTGAGAAGATTATGCTTGGTTTTTCGGTCGCAACTCAACTCAGGCATACGCGCTACATGAATAACTTTGAAGAATTCAAAGCCAAGAATGGGGAGCCACTGAAAACGGTGTTTGACAGATTTTGTGCCATTATCAATGATCTGAGGAAGATTAAAGTTGAAAAGACTGAGCTTGAGACAAATCTGAAGTTCCTCAACAAATTGCAACCAGAATGGAATAAAATATGCCACAGATTGAGGAACGATGTCAGAATCTCCACTATGCAAATCCAAGAACTTTACGAGATTCTGATGACTGATGAGAGCTTGGTACTAGAGAAGAAGGCCAAGCTGGATAAGAAGAACAAGAAATCAGTAGACCCGGTTGCACTCCTCACGAGCCAACTGGCTGAACAAGCGTTGTCTGATAACACTTACAACAGGTCAACTGATGATGATGGTGAGGCATTGCAGAAAGCAATGATCCTTCTCTCACAACATTATCAGAAAAAGTTCCAACCAAGATCGAGTTCTAACACTTCTCGCTTAACTTCCGGTTCAAGAATCAAAGTGCCCGAGCCAAAGACTGCTACCCGCTACAATTGTGGAAAGCCGGGACACATTTCAAAGGAGTGTCGAGCAAAGAAGGTTAAGGACTCAACTTATTACAGAAAGAAATTGGAGCTGGATGAGAAAAGAGAGAACGGAACTGCTTTGCTAGCAGAAGAAGAATTCTGGCTGGATCACTCTGACGATGAAGCTGCAAACGTAGATATCGCTCAGATGTGCTTGATCGGAGATGATCAGTCAGACGATTCAGATACTGATGAAGATGAGGTATATTCAGAATTTGATCATAATTTCATTACCTCTCAGATGAATTTTATAATTTCTGCTTTTTCTGATTTGTGTTCTAAGTTAATATCTGAAAAGAATTTAAATTCTGAAAAGTCAGATTTGATTGACAAACTGAAAATTTCTTTGAAAGATGAAAAATCTATTTTGGAAAACACTAAAGACATCTTTCAAACGAAATTGGATGATTTGGAAAATTCAAATAAGACTTATTAAAAGATGAATTTTCAGATAAAATAAATAAATTAGAAGAAAAGGTTTATCGAAGGAACCAATCTGAACAAACAATTTTTATGAATAAACCAATGAGTGAAGAAGCTTTAAAACAAAGGTGGGGACTTGGTTTTGACAATCCTCATTGTTTAAACAAAGTGATAAACGAAGTTCCTACTTTATATAAATATGATTATCTAACTCTTACACACTATGCTCCTCAGTTCAAATTTCATTGGACTAGTGAAAAGCAAGTGTTAGAACTGGAAAATGAGAAGAGGATGAATATCAAGAAAAATGAAATTCCTTTTGTTTATACAAACGAAAATGCAAAATATTTTCCTGAAAAATCAAGGAGAGGAAGAAGAGTTTTAAATGATATATCTCCTGTCAAATCATCAATGTCTGATGATTTTATTGATCCTTATGCTTCTAATTCTGATAAGGAAAATATTTCTCCACTCATTTATGATTCTAAGAAATATACTCCTCCATTAGTATTAGAGAGTACAATCATCGATCTTGAAGATAAGATAGAAGATCAAAATATTTTAAAGGAAATTGAATCTGATATTATTCTTTCTTTCATGACTTCTAGTCTTGAAAAAAATTTATTTTCTCAAAAACAAGATTCAGTTTCTTTTTCTGACATTTCTTCTGATTCTAAGGAAAATAAAAAGGAAGTTTCAAATTTTAAAATCTTTTCTCAAAATTCTTCAAACTCCGAAGTAAATTCAGATTTATTAGTTGATCAGATTGGTTGCTTGGATAAAATTATTTCTTCTGATTTAAATATTTCGTCTAAAATTCTTGATGATTCTTTTACGCTCAATGATCAGTATTATAAACCTAAGCATAAAAGAAGACGGTCAAAGAAGTCGAAGAAACAAGATAAAGTTCTTTCTGACAGTTCTAATTCTTCCGATTCAATTCTTACAGATAGGACTTTGAGAGCTCGATCAAGGCAAATCTGGAAAGCAAAGCGGACATCTACTGATTCTCAGACTGATGAAGTTCGATATGTAGACAAATATTATAAAAGTGATTCATTTGCTTATTGTAATAAAGTTTCAAAATACTCTATAAAGCAAATGTTTCAAATTTCCAAAAATGTCTCATATTCTTCTTCTGATTTTAGTTCAGATGATTATGCTTTGTATTCATCTGATGACTGTGCTTACTATTCTTGTGATCATCTTTCTCGTGCTTCTAATGTCAAATATTATAAATATTTCCCCATACGAACTGCAACTAACTTTCACGGGCCTAAATACAAGTGGGTACCCAAGTCTAAATCTGATTCTAAGTTGCAGACACCTCATGTTAAGGGGGGAGTAAGAGAAAGAATGGCTTTTGAACACAGCAGTTCAAAACCCGGTCTTAAATTTCAAGACTTTGGCTTCTGAGTAATTCAGCTCAAAACCCGTGCTTCAAAGAATATGACTTCTAAACATATCAGTCTAGTACTCGCTATTCAATGCTTTAAGCTTCTGACTAATGAGAAACTGTGAGTACATCTACTTAATTTCCGCTGCATTTATATCTGATTATGATGTTGTTCCAGTTTTCTCAAATTGTTTTAAAAGAATCTGAGCATTTTCATTCCATCTCCTGAATTTGTTCAACCAAATTTTTACAAATGAGACACAATTTTTTTTTTACATTGTGTAAAAGATGATATTATTGAATTATATTTTGTTTCAACTGAATATAAACTTTCCGATCACATATTTCCGCCTTAAAAAAAAAATTCGGCATGTTGTTTTAAAAGTATAAACCTTTACAAATTTTATTCTATAAAGTAAAAGTTTTACAACTTTCTTTCTTTTGAATAAAATGTGTGTCTAGGATAAATTTTCAAGTTGATTTGTTTATATTGAAGTTTTTATATGTTCAAATTTCAGTTCTAACAAAAGTCGAAAAGTCAGCAACATGTTTGTAGCTTTTGATATTGCTTTAAAGTTGTGTGATTCGTAATATTTATAGTTTACAATGCTTAGAAAACCTAAAAAGTCGGAATTTCGGATCGTAATGAAAATATAGGCTAAGCACTTAGACGTAAAACCTTGTGTTTGAGATGATTATTAAATTCTTATAAATCAGAAATCTCTAAGTTTAAAAGTTTGTACTTGTGACCTTTCTGGTTTGGGAAAGTAAGTTCCGTGGGATGCTTGTCATCTGGTCCCCTAAGGTCAATTGGTCTGGGAGTGATCGAACCCAAATCCTTCTATAGAACCAGATAGAAAGTCATGTTCTACTAGTATGAATGGGTTTAGGATGTGTCGATGTAGCCTTTCTGATTCGGGAAAGTAAGTTCCAAGGGGTGCTTGACACCTAGTCCCCTAAGGCCATCTGGTCTGGGAGCGGCTGACCCAAATCCTGCAATAGGGTCAGATAGAAAGTTACGTTTACGGCATGTTTTTTACTTACCGAACTTTTTGATTAAAAGATGCCAAAGTGCACACGCTTAAAAGATGCCAAAGAGCACAATCATGTAAAGATGCCATAGTGCACAATGCTAAAAAGATGCCAATGAGCACACATCTCATGATACTTGGTTATATATTTCTGAGTTGTAATAAACCTGTAAATTTGTGAAAGTCTGAATTTTTGATGGATTAGTGTGATTATTTGCAATGTTCTCTATTATATTTTTAGAATTGCATTTTCTTGAAGCTAATCGAAGTTCACATGCGAGCACACTGAATAGATTGATGAAAGTTTTTGAAACTGAAAATGTCTTAACTTGATATTCAATAAAACTTGTTTCTGTATCCAAATACATACATTTGATTTCATCTGATGGATTTTATTGTGATATTTTACTAAGTAGAATTTTATTTGTCTCTGTTTAAATTTTTATATATTTAGTCGTTTCAAAATACATATTTAGTATATTTTTCTTTCTACATTGATGTTTACATTCATTGTGTTCTCATATCCTTTTAAATGGGTTTGAGCATTATTCAAGGGGGAGTAAAAAAGGTGAATTTTTCTTTAATGATCATATCTGTTTTAGAGGGGGAGTATCTGATTTTCTTTATATGAATGTTAACTTGAATTGTCATATCTAGTGCATTTGTGTAGGGGGAGTCAAAGAGCTTAAAAAGGTAAATTTTTCTAAAGTTTAAGTCAGCTTTGCGCAACCTTGGTGTAACGCAAACCTCGCTTTGCGCAACCTGCGTGTAACGCAAACCTCGCTTTGCGCAACATGCGTGTAGCGCAAACCTTCCCTGTTTTCTCTGTTTCTTTGATTTTGCAGATCTTAAGTTGTCTCGTCTCAAACATTTGCATGACCAAGTTGATCAAGATCATCAAGGTCATGAGGGGGAGAAAATAAGAGAAGTTAAGGAGATGATAAAGAGACAAAGAGCTCAAATGTTAATCTGCTGATCAAGATTCGCTCATGAGAAACATAATTTCTTCAACTTTAATTGTCTTTTGCTGTTCAAGCTCCGATCACCACAAGTTCATTCAAGATCATTTAAAAGAGGTGTATCGTCTAGAGCACAAGCTGATGAACCGACTGTTCTTTCAAGGAAGTAAAGACAACAGATCTTCAAAGATGATAAGAAGAAATTTCTTTAAAAAGTCAGAATGCTTCACAAAGTCGCTTTAATGGTCCATGCTGATTTAGAAGATGTTTTTTGAAGACCAAAGTGCTAATGATTACTAAGAGGGAGATTGTTAGGTCTGATTTTATAGTAATCATTGTATTTATAGTCTTGGTCAAATACTGTGTCTAATGTCATATACTGTGTTGTATTGACCAAGGGTATTTAAGTCCCTTTGGTCTTGTTTGTTTGTAAGAACCTTCACGCATATTCAATATATTGTTATTTTGCGCTTCTTTGCTCTCTCTCTCTACTTTCTCTCTCTAAAGATTCATTGATCTTGGACTCACATTATCCTTACTCCTTTTATTGTACTCATAGACTCCCCCTAAAATCATGCATCACAAACATTTAACAGTTTAGTAAATGCAATAAGTCTATAAACTCCCTTTCAGAATAATGATGATCAACTTAGAATCTTGTCTCACTCCCCTGAGATCATGAACAAAATGTTAAAGTGCAGATATCCTTTCAGAAATAATGATAAAGAAATGATGAAAAATTACAATAAAAGAAACTTTAATAGGTAATTACTGATTCGATCTTGAGATTTAGCATACCAAGCTTAGACACAAGGAAATTAAATCTCTTTTCATCTAAAGCTTTAGTAAACAAATCTGCAAGTTGATAATCAGTCTTTACAAAGTAAATTTCTATTGTACCTTTTTCTACATTATCTTTAATAAAATGATACCTGACATCAATGTGCTTTGTTTTAGTATGCTGCATAGGATTAGCTGATATAGCGATAGCGCTCTTCGAGTCACAATAAATTGGTATTTTGTCAAACTTGAATCCATAGTCTCAAAGTTGTGTCCTCATCCACAAGACCTGAGAGCAGCAACTAGCAGCAGCTACATACTCTACTTCTACAGTCGAAGTGGTAACACAAAGTTGTTTCTTTGACGCCCAGCTAACGAGCTTGTCTCAAAGGAATTGAATATGACATGAAGTACTCTTCCTGTCCAACATGCATCCAGTATGATCTGCGTCTGAATAAGCCGTCAGTTCAAACCCTGTATCCTTAGGATACCACAGACCAAGATCTGCAGTCCTCTTCAGATATCTAAAAATCCGTTTGACAACAGCCAAATGGGATTCTTTAGGGTCAGCCTGATATCTTGCACACAAGCATGTTGAAAACATTATATCTGGCCTACTTGAAGTAAGATACATTAAAGAACCTATCATGCCTCTATAAGTCCTAACATCAACAGCTTT
This sequence comes from Arctium minus, assembly GCA_954870635.1. Lineage (NCBI taxonomy): Eukaryota > Viridiplantae > Streptophyta > Magnoliopsida > Asterales > Asteraceae > Arctium > Arctium minus. The sequence goes on along the minus strand of OX941095.1, from coordinate 54,370,214 downwards.
TTCCTAAGGATCAGTGCCAATCTTAGTACCTGGTGCCATTGGGGTTCCAATAGGTTTGCAATTTTCCATTTTGAATTTCCGAAGAATATCAAAAATGTACTTAGATTGATTAATGAAAATCCCCGTTGAAAACTGTTTGACTTGTAATCCGAGAAAGAAATTCATCTCTCCCATCATACTCATCTGAAAACGTGACACCATAAGGCTTGAAAAGAATGATATAATATCATCGACATATATCTGAATAAGAATGATATCGGCTTTTTCCTTTTTGATAAACAAAGTGGCATCGACTTTACCTTTCGAAAAACCTGACTTGACCAAGAATTTTGATAGTACCTCATACCAGGCTCGAGGCGCTTGTTTTAACCCATAAAGTTCTTTATCAAATGTGTAGACATGATATGGTTTATCTGGATTTACAAAGCCTTCTGGTTGCGAGACGTAGACTTCCTCCTTAAGTATGACATTCAGAAAGGCAGTCTTCACATCCATCTGATAGACAGTGAAGTTCTTGTGAGCTGCGTAGGCTAGAAACATGCGGATTGCCTTTATACGCGCTACTGGAGCATATGTCTCGTCGTAATGTATGCCTTCCTCTTTCCTATATCCCTTGGCAACAAGTCTTGATTTGTTCCTTATAACAATACCATGTTCGTCCTTTTTATTCTTGAACACTTATTTAGTGCCGATAACGGTTTTTTCTTTTGGTTTTGGCACTAGTCTCCAGACCTTCAGGGCTTCGAACAGGTTTAACTCTTCTTGCATAGCAGACACCCAATCCGAATCAGATAGAGCTTCTGATACTCGAGTAGGCTCTATCTTGTTGAGGAATGAGTCATGCATACATTGACTCAAAGTTGCTGACCTAGTTTGCACCGGTTTGTTGAGATCTCCAATTACTTGGTGAATAGGGTGCTCTTTGGTCCAGCAATGTTCATGAGGGAGTGGATTAGATGAAAATTGATCATTATTATCATCCAAAAATCCACTATCAACTTCTTCAGTTTGTACATCATGAGGGAGGGTTTCAATTGAAATAATTGGTGCAGAAGTTTCAGTAGATACATCTTGTTCAATCTGTTGATCTGTCCTTACAACACATCCTACTGACTCAACAACTTCTAGCTCTTCATAAGTAGTTACATATTCAACTATTAGAGTAGGCATTTGAACTGGAATATCTTGCTGAATCGGGGACTTTGATTCAGTGGAAACAACTGAAGTGGTTGGATGATTAGCCGTTGAATCTTCCATCCTGTCAATCACAACAGTTTTATGCACATTTAGACCCAAGATATTCATCATAAAACGGTTCAAATAAAAGATCTAAATCAGATAAATGATTAGTAGACGTTGATGCTACATCTGATTTGTTCTTTTCAGATATAGGTTCTAAACTGAGTTGTCCAGAAGCTAACACTCCAGTTACCACGGGTTCTGAACTGACTTGTTCAGAAGCCATTTCCTCATCAAATGTGACGTTTACTCTCTCGACAACAATCTTCGACTTCTTCAAGTAAACTCGATATGCAGCAGATGTAGAAGAATATCCAATAAAGATGCCTTCATCTGCCTTAGCACTGAACTTGTTCAGATTCTCTCTGTCGTTTAGCACAAAACACTTACAACCAAAAATATGAAAATATTTGATAGTTGGTGTTCGGTTGTTGATCAACGCATACGGAGTCTTTTGAAATATGCGGTGTATCATGGAACGGTTTTGACTGTAGCACGCAGTCGAAATAGCTTCTGCCCACAGAAACAGAGGTAAGTCTGATTGGCTTAGCATAGTGCGAGCAGCCTCGACTAGCGTTTGATTTCGCCTTTCAACTACTCCATTCTGTTCAGGCGTACTAGCGTTCGAAATACTCTTCAGCAGTTCTATTTTTGAACTCTGTGCCGTTATCAGTTCTGAAAAGCTTGACTGGTTTCCGCAAATTTACCTGGGTCGTTTTCAGAAATGTAATGAGTACTTCGGGCGTCTCATCTTTTGAATGTAGAAATTTGACCCACGTGTATCGCGAATAGTCGTCCACGATAACTAGAACATATTTCTTTCCGCCTAAGTTTTGCGTTCACATCGGACCACAAAGATCCATATGCAACAAATCTAATGGAGAACTGGTACTAGGTTCAGGCTTCGGTTTATGTGGAGCTCTCTTCATCTTCCCTTTTTCACACGCTGCACACAAGTGTTCTTTCTCATATCTCAGTTTAGGAAGTCCATTCACCAAACTGCCTTTGACCAGTTTGTTTATGTAGCGAAAATTCAGATGAGAAAGTCGTCGATGCCATAGCCAGCTTTGTTGCATCAAGACTTTTGAAAGTAGACACACCTGATTGTCAGTCTGGACCTTTGACAAATTGATGGTGTAGAGGTTTGACTTGTGAGTACCAACTAAGAGTTCTTTGCCGTCTTCAGTACACACTGAGCAACTCTTAGCCTTGAAATTTACCTCTAATCCTTTGTCGCAGAACTGGCCAATACTGAATAGGTTATGCCCTAATCCTTCTACATAGCTCACCTTCGTTATCGGTACTTTGTCGTGTACCACATCACCATAGCCCAGAATTGGTGAAAATTGATCATTGTCGAATCTTACATTTCCACTGAATTTCTATGTATAACTAGACAATAAAGCTTTCTTCCGGTCATATGCTTGGAACAGCTGCTATCCAAGTACGACTTATGCCGGGTCTGCAAGAGAAATCAGGAAACAACAGATTTAGGTACCCATTTAAAAACGGGTCCTAACAGATTAGCACAAGATTTTGGTATCCATTTGAATATGGATCCTCTTTTTCTTTGAAAACTTTTGAAAACATTTGATTTAGAAGAATAAACATGATAAGATCCAAACCAATTATTAGAATTATGATTATAAGCAAAATCATTCCACCGATAAGTATAAGATTGAGTAGTAGGACGAGATAATTGGAACAATTGCTTCATTGAATATCGCTTGTAAGGAATTACAAGGTTTTGTTTATTGAAAGCAACTTTACCAAATACATCATTAACACTATTATCAGATCTATCAGTAACTACATCAGGAATTGATTCCGCCTTCTCATCAGTCTTCTTTTTAGGTTGCCATTCAGTTCTCTCTTCAGACCTTTTCTTTCTTATATCTGAAACAAAAAATTTAGATTTATTAGGAAAATCAGATTTCTGAGATTGATTTTTCTTGTGTTTACTAGTGTTGATCCGTTTCTGTGAGCGCTGTTTCTTATGTTTCTTACCCTTAGCATAGTAATCAGCATTCACAGAAACTGATTCACCAACCTTAGTTGATGATTCGCCTTTTTCATAAACACTTGGTAAAGCTTCTCCATTAATCACAAAACTCGAATGATCTTGAAGTGAAGCATTGAAGTCAAACATATCAATTTCATCAATACACCCTTCATCAGAATTTAAGAAATCATTTGCAGACACAAATAAGTCATCAATATCAGGTTCAGAAGTTTGAGGTATTTTAGAAGATGTAGAACACACTTTAGATTTAAAAAGAAAATCCGTGTTCTTTAACACTGTAGAAAATACATCTTGCGTTAGTTCACTCAAAATTCTTTCATCAGATAAGATATTTTCTAACTCAATTATTTTGCTTTCTAATACGAGTGGAGGAACATAAATTTTAGCTTGAATAGGTTTTGCCTCCATCTCAGTAGAAGAATAACTAGCAAAATAATCAGTTGAAAGAAATTTTGGTGTCTCAGAAAGATAACTATCATTCAGTCTTTCATAACAGAATGGTAGTTGCATTTTCTTTAAATTCATTCTTTTCTCATCTTCTTTTGCCTCAACCTCCTTAGATGATTTAATGACAAATTTGGGTTTCAAATGAGGATATGTATCAGCATCATACATAAAATTTTCATTTTATAAAGCTGGCTGTTTTCTGATAACTTTTTCTAGGTAATGAGGATTATCATAACCTAGTCCCCATTTTTCTTTAAAATCCGCTTCTTCATTAGGTGTATTCAAGAAAATATTTTGATCTGTTTGGCCTCGAACATATAATTTTGCTTCCAAACCATTTACCTTTTGCTCTAAAGTCTTGTTCTCAACCTGCAGTTTAAACGCTTTTAGAACACATTCTTGTTTTTCAGAATCAGACTTAGACAATTTTGTTTCAAAATCAGAAATCTTATTTTCAAAACAAATCTTTTCATTTTTAAAATCAAAAGCAGATTTGCGTAGAGAATCAATTAAATCTTTGTTCCCAATAACTGATTTATTAAGCTCAAAGATCTGTTGATTTCTCCTAACAAATCTGTCTTTTTCCCTTTTCAGTTTAGATTGAAGATCATGAAGTTCGACCATCATGGTTTCCATTTTAACCATAAAATCAGATTTGGATAAGTTCATTACCTCATCAGATGTTTCATCGTCAGAATCATCATCTTTTACCGTATTGCCCATCAAGCACATGTGGGCTTCTTCATATTTCTCTTCCTCAATATCAGAATGATCTAACCAGTATTCGTCTTCAGCCATTAATTCTTTGCCAGCTTCCTGTTGCTTCGCCAAGAGCATTTTGTTCTTGTAATACTCTGAATTCCTAACCTTCGGCTTCCGACAGTCTTTAGCATAATGTCCAACCTTGCCACAGTTGTAGCATTTGATCAGATCATCAGCGTTCTTCTCAGTGCTGGTGTAGTCATTCACATACTTTTTCTTATCATCTGGTTTCTTCTCAACAAATCTACCCTCAACTTTTTCTCTATGCTCATGATTCTTTGAGCCCGTAGAAGAATACCTCTGTGAATTTGACCCTGATTTCTTGTATAACTTTTTCTGAAAAGCTCGGGTCAGTAAAATCATTGCCTGCTTGAGGTTCTCTTCATCATCACCATCAGATGCAGAATCAGACTCTGAGCTAGAAATGACTATCTTCTTCTTTTTCTTCTTCTCTTTCTTTTCTTTATCCTTTTCTCCAGCTACAAGTGCTATGGGATCAGGCACTTTCTCAGACTTCTTTTTCTCAGCTCTTTTCTCCTCAACCTCTTCTTCATTATGTCGCAATGTCTCGTAGACCTCATGCAGTGGAATATCACTCAAATCTTTCATCTGTTTCATTCGACGAGTGTGCTTTTTCCACTCAGGTTGCAAGATGCTGAGAAACTTCACGTTGTTCTTAATCTGTTGCTTCTTAACCTTGTTCTTTGAAAGCTCATTCAGAAGAAGCACAAACCTTTCATAGGTTTCCTCCAAACTCTCATCTTCTTTATCCTTGAATTTTTCATAATTGTTGGTACAGTTGGCCACCTTCATTTGGTTTCCTACCTTTGAACCCAACATCATCTTCTGTAGCTGATCCGACATTGATTTGGCAGTTGCATTGTAGTTGTCTATTTTCACATAGATCTCATTGGTCATGCTGTGTAAAAACAAAGATATGGCTTGTTTATCAGCATCAAACCGATTCTTCTGTTCATCAGTGAATTGAGCATACTTTTTATCAACTCTCTTTGTTTTCGGAGCTCCATCTGAGTCATTACCTTCCGCAGGAATCTCCTAAGTAATTCTTGGCATTAGTCCATCTTCTATTGATGCTAGAATGTTCTTTCCATTTGTTTGTCGATCAACAAAATCGAGAAAGCGATCCTTCCATTGTTCATATTCCCCTTTGAACAAAACTGGGGGCTTGACATCTGTTCCAATTGAGAGAGCGTCTCTGGAAGTCATCATGATTGAAAATATAAACAATAAGAAACTTGAAATTGACCGTTAGTCCTAATGAAATCACAAAGATACAAAAAAAATCTTGAAATAGGAATTCAGGAATTTTGATCACAATCAGAACTATGTGATTTGAACTGATCGTTCAAGAAGTGAAGATTACACCCATTGTGTAAAATCCAAAACTGATCAAATTTGAAATAGCTGGCAAAAATTGACTAAGTACTAAAACTCGCAGATCATTAAAGAAGGCTCGCAGACGCCTAAACACGCAGATAACTGTTCACTGAGAAACCCGCAAGCTGAATCGTGCGCGTTTTGAGAATCCGCAGATGCCTACTTGCGTGTTTTACTGAATTCGCAAGCTAATCAAAGATGTTCACACTCGCAAGATGTGCGCGTTTAAACACTTAGAAAAAAAATCTGAAAAACAATTCAAACTCGCAGATTGATGAATAAACACGCAAACTTCAATTTGCGCGTTTCTAGAACTCGCAAATAGCACTTTGAGTTTTTCAGCTAAAATCAAGATCTTTTAGATTGCGCGTTCTTCCGATGAATCTTGCGCGTTTTGTAGATCTTGCGCGTTCTTGGCCCGATCAATCAAAAATCAAGTAATTCTTGGTTTCTGATTCTGAAACTTGCACAATTTCTTCACGAAGCAATACTAAGCACTATTACAACACTGAAATACAAATACTATTCGACTATCAAGTTTCAAGAAAACAACATTTTGATCAAATTGATCAATCTAGAAGTGAAATTAGTCTAAGTGATCTGAATGAGATTTGATCCTAGTGATAATACGCACACAATCAAATCAAATTCTTGATTTAATTGTGCAAAAACAAGAAAATCATATATCAAACAGTAACTTTCAGTAGACTAAATTTTTTTTCAAGAAATTTTCAAATTGATCTGAATCTGCTCCTTCTTGTTTGCTCTGATACCAATTGTGTGTCCCACAATCAATATAGATCAAGATTATAACATGAAATTTCCAATTAAAACACTCTTGTATTGATTTGTGTGTGACCCAATAAGCAATCTTTCAATCAAGTAAATCAATAAACAATAACGATAATGCAAACCTGATATTGATTATCAAAAGATTCAATCGATTACAATTGTTCTTGATAAGAAATTGAAACTTCTATCTCTCTGCTTCTTGTTCACGGCGCACCACAAAACCACACTAACCTCTCTCTAAATATTATTCTCTAATTAAGCTCTTCTAACCTAATTACAACTAAAATAAACATAATTTATACTTAGGCTTGATTAGCCTAATGGGCTTTGAAGTCTTGGGCCCAAAAGCTAAAACAAACTAAATACTAAAACAATAAAGACTAATAAAATTAAATACTTAAACAGACTTTGACTATTTATTACAAAAGGACCCTAGACTATTTATTAAGACGACTTTATCAGCTTTAACTTCAGATTTCCATCTTCAGATAATTATGATCTTGAATCCAATAAATATGTGCTTTAACAATTTGAGTTCAAAGTACACTTGTTTCTCTCTCTATCTCAAGAACACTCACAACTCTCTCTCTGAATACAATCTCAAATTCTAGTCATCTCTCTATTAACAAAAACAAAGACAAACTATTTATACCAACTAGTTAAAACAAGGAAAACAAACAAATACAAGTGACTTTGACTTTATTACATTTTGACTTTGACTTTCACTAAGAGTTGACTTTCCAGCTTTGACTTCTTGTACTTTGACCCCTAGTCTTCATGATCTTGCATCAAACATATTTCTGCTCTAACATCGAGCATCGTAATAATGGTATAGTCAAGCATGCTCACGTAACAGTATATTCATAATAGCAGTAGCTAAGTGAAATTATGAACATAATATACATAAGGATCCTCGTCACCATAGTCACGACCAATAACTAGTGCATTTATGTAGACCACTACGACCCATTCTCAACTAAGAGTTCTACCCAACACGAACTAGTCATACTTAAGGTCTCAGCTTAAGTCTAGGCATCTAAAACTCATACCTAGTTCACTTAAACTAGAGCTCTGATACCAACTTGTAACACCCCTAAAAATCGAAAATAGCAGACAAAATAAAACTTCCAAAAACTCTTAAATACAAAGCTTTGAAATACCAAATATCTAAAGTTACAAGGAAGAATCACCATAACATTGTATCAGAGTTCTAACGGTACTATCTAGTCCCACAAATAGGGACAACATTAGTCGGGTGTTACTAAAACCCCCAAAGCTGCTATCTTCACCAAACCGGATGATGTTACTAAAGCCATCCTACCGGAACTTCTACCAAGCTCCGCTCGCCACACGGATCCATCTAAGACCTGATATACATGTCGAAAAGAAAAAGTATTAGGCTTAACGCCTAGTGAGTTAAAGTAGTTTTCATCATATAAATCATAAAACATTTAAAATGAACATTTTACTCTGAACAAGGCCATTTTAGAAATACTGATTATAAAGAGGCTTTATTTGCAAATCAGGTTACTTCTAATTTCCAAACACCCATTTTAAATAATTAATTGACGCCCAAATTTCCCCAAAATGCTTCCACATGGTATTTCTCCAAAAGACCCTTTGTGTAAATAAAATGGTACGTTTTAACACCGAAGGCATGGGTAAGGGAATACCCAAAATAACACCTTTCGGTGACGGGGGAGACCCGATTCCATCGAATGTGGCGGGCACACAAAGTTAAGACACTTATCAACGTTCTCGAGTTTCGCATAGAGCATGGATCCCCGTATCCGGCTCCTCTGAGCTACCACCGCAAGATGCCCAAATGACCTAGCGTCTACTCGACCTCTAGATGAGTCTCACCACAAAGTCACAAGTCCCCGTATCCGGCTCACCATGGGCACCACCGCAAGACTTAGCTCAGTATACGGCTCTCCAAGAGCACCACCGCAAGCTTATATAACAACATGACTTGGGGACCACTCACTAGACTCAAGACATGGACATCAAAACTCCATGATGAACATAACGACTCATATGCCTATGGATCCAATGCATTACAGTCTAAACATTACATGACTCCATATGAATGAACTAACGCAGTTCAAAACATGTAATAACCAACATTTGTATAATAATTGTATTTCCATAAAGCGCTCATAATGAGCTGTTTAAATGGGACAACATCTCAAACTCATTCGAGTATAACTCAAGCCATAAGGCATCTTAAAATGTTTGCCAATAAAAGCAAAACCAATATGACTATACGTGTCGAAGTATAATTTTCCTAAAATATGCATTTCCATCAATGTATTGTCGGCCGAAGGCCAAAACCATAGGATTCATAATTTCTCAAAATGCTTGTAGTGTCCAAAATGATAATTGCCATTTACTCATGCCATTGTAGCCGAACTTGTTTAAAACATCGATAACTCAAACTCATAAGTTAAGTAAAATCCCAAAACTCCCACTTGTACCCAACTTTTCACCAAAATAAAACCCAACACCTTATGTTGTCTAACTTCTTTATTAGTTCCAATAAAATCCCTTTAATAGGTTTGGATATCATTTTGATGCTAGAACACCCCAAACACACACCTAGCAACCCTCATAAAGTTTTGACATTCCAAGTATGTGAAAATACCCATTTACCATGAAACTCATCAAATGTAAAATGTGTTTGTAACATATGTTCAAAAATCCCCTTTTTGTGACTCAAACATTTCATAAAATATTGTAAACCATTCCTCAAGAGTTTGATAGCACAAAATGTGCATGTATACCCACATTCACAAAATTTATCAAGTTAAGGTAAACCCATAGATATATTTTCAAAATCCCAAAATATACGCATTTTGACATGTATATAGTTTTTCAAAGCAACTAGAATTCACCTTGCTAGATTTAGACTAAATCTAGGTTTTACCAACACAACTTGAGCTCCTTGAAGGAAGGATTGAAACCTTCTAGATCCTTAGCTCCAAACTCTCAACCAAGATCCTTAGACACAAATATTCTCATAGCTACATTAAATCTAAAACCTAATGGAAGAAGAAAGGAAATACCAAAACCCTAGCTTTTAAGTGAATAGTGGAGGAGATTACCTTGGCCCCAACACTTAAACCCACAAGCTTAAGTTCTTGGTGATCCACACTTGGTCTCAACAAACCCTAGGTTGACAAGGAATGAGGAGAGGGGTTTATGGAGTGAAAATCACCTAAGAGGCTCTCTAAATTGGATCTGAAATGAGTTAGGGAAGAAAATGAGATTAACTGGGTGAAAAGTGGATTTTATACCAACAAGACCCCGTGGGCGACAATGCCCGACGACAGTGCCAAGGGCATTGTCACGGGTCATAGTCGCGAGCTCTACCACCCCTCGGTACCATCTCAGCGACAGTGACACGCGATTGTGCCACTGTCACTATCGCGGTCACAGTCACTCGACACGTACCGCGACCTTTAACTCTTCAGCGATTGTGACCAGCGACTATGATATTTGTCATTGTCACGTGGCACTCTCGTGCCAAGCACGACCAGCCCCGATTTCCTTTGATTCATCACACACGAGACCAAACTTAAGGGGCTAGGATCCATTAGGTGTCCTAGGCTGAGATTTGAGCTCGAGATACAAGAGATTACGAAGGTGAGGCATGACACGTCGGTAGATCTTACTCGAATTTTCGGTTGTTACACCCCCCAATTTAACCTGTAATGAAATTTTTGGTTTCTGGGGGAATGAACCCATTTTATTATATCAGACCAAACAATTTTTTTTTATTCCCATTGATTACTGCCTTAATACTTCTAACCAAACACCCCTAAATAATGTTAAGATAGTAATTTAAGTATAGTCACAACATTTTTTTTTCAACGACATAAAATAAGTCCATATCATATGTAAATTTTTTTACAATTCTTAATAGTGCTACCAATTTGATTCGTTTTGTGCCTCCATCGTCGTCAGAAATATGAGAGACTTCAGTTTTAGATAATATTCTTAGTGAGCTAGTGTCAAATTTAAATGCTTTCTGAAGGGAGTTAGAAAATGGCCAAAAAATGAATCTTAAATTTTTACTAACTTACAAAAACATGAATCTTAAAAAAAATTCTTACATTCATGTATGTGCACACAAGTTCAATGGTTTAGAGCTTATTCCAATCCGAGCCTACATGCAATTTGATCTTAACTTCTTTATTTAAGTCATGGTATAAATACAAGCTTTAAGTTCTAGATCCCACTTACGTGGGGCAAACCTTTCTTAGAAAGCAACACCAAACTACCACTATGATATTCAATTTCTCATTCACTCGACCATCGTTTTTTACAATCTTTACGAAATTACCTAGTTGCATCAGAGAAGAACACAATACCATAAAATACTTAAGAAATAGATCACGGATCTTCATTAATATTTGTGTCAAAAAATGGTGAAACCACATTTTTTCCAACTTATTTTATAATTAAATTTTATTCTATTTTATATCATACTAATTATTATTTTGCCACCACTAACATAAATTTCGAGATCCGTCTAAGTTGTGGTTACATTAAACAACCATAACGTAGTCATTTATGTTCCTTGATGCCATCTTACGATAGGTCATTTGTTCAAACAAGTTTCGTGCCAAGTTATCCTACAATGTCTTGGTGGAAAATTGTCTAAACTACCCCTACGTTTTTATACAATTTGTTTTTAAAACAATGTAAAAAGGTTCTAAAAGAGAGCCTCTTGTTTACACAATTTCTCTAAAAATCGTGTAAAATTAGGCATCTAAAAAAATCATTTATGTAATAGTGTATGCTTCATGTAATAGTACTAGAAAAGTCAGTTTTACCGATGGATTTTTCTACCTGAAATTCTTGATAGATTACTGGCGGAGCCGGGTATGGCTTTTCCCCGGATTTGTTGCTTCCACGGGTAATCCCTTTGAAACTCACTGGTAATTTTAAAAATGAAATTTAATTTTTTAAATCAAAAAATTACCAAAGGTGGGCTCAAAGAAAGACACACCCTTTATATATTATTAAAAGCGCCTCAAAAAGGTAGACAACATGATTATTTTCTTTTTTATTTTGAGGTTCAAGAAAGACGGTCCCTTTATATGCATGGGCCTCGAGTAGCTGTTGCATTTATTTGGTTACCTTTATAGGAAAACGGAAATACATACATACATGTACCGTGTACATACATATACAGACATATATACAAAATGTACATATATATATATATATATATATATATATCCAGTTTACATGCATACTACATATATATGAATTACATACATCCACCATATATATCTATCTATCAGTAGATACTACTTTCAATAATACCTCAAAGAGGGATAAAATCTCTTACAACAAGCTCACACTAGAACTACAATTCTAGATATAACCGTAAAAAAAAATCCATAAAGTCTTACATAAAGAGTATTTAAAGTCGGGTGTTGCTAAAACTCAAAGACAGTCGCTACATCCAAGGTAAATGCGGAAGACTTCACCGAGCTATTCACTCCTTCGAGCACATAACTTGCACTCGTCCCTTCACAAAATCGCTAGAACTAATCCTGAGAGGGTACCTGATACACATGCCGACAAATAAAAAGGTTAGGCAAACGCCTAGTGAGTTCAAGACTTTTTAACATGAATATAAGGATCGTTAAATGAAAATAATGCAACTTAAATCATGATTCTTTAAAATGAATGACTTTAAATATGAGAAAGAACCGTTTTCCAATAACAACACATTTTATAAATAGATGCCTCAACGCCAAAGCTTTCTTTCATGAGGTCATGCAACCCAACACTTATTCAAAACGTGAATAATGGTAAATACTCAAATATTGGAATTTGAATAAAACTTTATAAAACAAACGACCAAAATATGAGTAAACTCAAGTCTCCAAAATTAGAGCATATGGAGGAAAACCCAACTCAACACGTCACCGAAAACAAGGATACAACTAAATACCCCAAAACAACACCTCTCGGTGACGGGGGAGTCCCGAATTCCAAGGCTAGTGGTGGAACACAAAAGTAGGCCACATTCCAAGTTACTGAGCTCACCATACTAGGATCAAGGCCACGAACACGCCGACTCATACTAAGATGTGGGGGAGGGCACCCACTAATTCCTAATCATGCTCATTCAATAGGATTTACATTTACGACCCATGGCTAGTAACCGGTCCCACATAACCGTACCAAATTGCCCCCGTGGACCCAATGTCTCAACTAGCTACAAATGGGAAATAACTATCCCATAAAATAGACTTAGAAATTACATCACTTATGCAGGTCCGGGTATTGGACTCCACGAGCCCTCACCGTATTATCCTCGAGATCCCATGACTAATTCTGATGTCAACATATAAATAATAGCCCATTTTTTTTTAATAATAAAGACCGACTCATATGCCTATGGATCCACTGCATTACATTCTAAAACATTACATGACTCCAATTGAATGACCAACGCACTCAAAACATGTAACTCTCAAATGACACGTAATAAATGTCAACATGCTAAAACTCCACAACGGACTATTAAACCGGAAAAATGTCCTCAAGACTCATTTTAGTCAAAATCGGACTAAAGGCTCATTGATTTACTTAAATCACCAATAAAAGACAGTGTAAACATTGAAACACGTTTGACCAACGGATATGCAAACACAATGACTAAAAATGTGATTAACCCAAACCTCCTCATTGGTTGAAACAAAATATTTTCCCAAAGGACTCGTTCCCTTATTTTTCCAAAATGACTCATAACACAATGATATGCATTTTCCCAAACAGTTTATGAAGTCATTTGCACCAAAAGGACAATTACTTAAAATGACATCCAAATTAAGTATTAATTCACCAAAGAAACATATTAAAATGATTTATGTATCAAAATGTCCAAGATCCCAAAGATGGGTGCTATATAAATTTATAAAGTTAACACTTTCAGAATAACCAAACTTATCAACAGTTAACAATTTCATGTAAAACACAAAACACTTTAAAATAAACGTTTTGGCATGTACACCGTTTTCACAAATCAACTTGAACTCACCTTGTTAGATTTAGGCTAAATCTAGACTTTACCCCAACTTGAGCTTCCTTGAAGAAATCCGAATCCATAAGCAAAACCTTCCAAAAACCTATCATTACAAGTTTCCAACCATGAATATACTAATTCCACAATTTAGAATCGATCCCCAAACATTTTACATAAAGATATCAACTTATGACAAAACCCTAATTTCCAAAAGTGAAGAGAAGGGGATATTACCTTATCCATAGCTTCAATCAACCACCCAAAATGCTTCTAGGTTACCAACGTGAGCCATAAACTCCCAAACTTCCAAATGATGAAAAGGGTTAGGTGGAAACCTAGGAATTAGATAAAGATGGTGAAGAAGGTGGAGAGGGTGAATACATCTTAGCTCAAGCTTCCATATTTTGCTAGATGAGGGAGAATCGCTTGAAACACTCTAGGTTGGTGTTTCAAATGCTCAAAATCAACAATGGGGGGTAAAGGGTTCGGTTCTTGGGAGAGGAGAGGTTGAGGGAGAGAGAAATAAATGAAATGGGTGAGTTAGAAATGAGAAAGGGGCTAAAATCCGTATTTTAATCAATCAGACCCCGACGGCGACCTTGCCACGCGATAGTGACATTGTCACTATCGCGAGGGCACTCTCGCGGAGATTGTACTGCGGGTGGTACTCTCCTGGAGATTGTGCCACGCGATAGTGACACATGTCACTATCGCGAGTCACTCTCGCGCCACACGTACCGAGCCCGGAAAAAGGGTCAAAACTCGAGATTCTCGCATGGGTCGATTTAAGGTTCAAAAGTATAACTTATTCCACCCAAAAAGATAAACGGAAGATGAAGAGATGACTAAAGATGAACGGAAACTTACTAAGCGAAAATTCGGGTGTTACAATCCTCCCAACCTTAAAACGATTTCGTCCTCGAAATCCATTTCTCACCCAAGATATTCCCTTACCACCCTCAACACTTACTTCCCCAAAAACCCAACATAACATAGACCACAACGATGTCATTCTCCCAAAACGACTGCTCCCCTTCCTAGGGGTTGCCTTTGATCCATTTCACTCTTTAGCTAAAATCACCATTAGCTTCCTGACGAAATTGCCACACTGAGTTCTGTGAAGACACTCACACCCCATATCTACTTTGATACGAGACACTCATACTAGAGTGAACATTAAATCGTATTGTAGCGATTCTTAACCATGCGATCTTGGTCGCCTCCCAACCTTAGGCTACACGTACTACCTCAAGGGTAGTTTGTGACTTCAATTTCCCACTGATTAGATTTTTCCAGCTCAACCCGATTCTGAATTTGTATTCCAATTACCACCATTAGCCTAAATAATTCCCAAAATTCACCACATCAAGGAAAGTCATACGGATCAATACTTAATTACCAACATCTATCTTCCTTTAAGTTCCACCACCATGAGGCTAACATTTCTCATAATCCAACGGGGCTATCTCCAAACATCCTAAAGATCCCTGGCCTCAAAAGGACAAGTCGACTTGTACTGAGCCGGTCTCCAAAAGATTTAAAGTTGATACCGAATATGGAAACGAAAAACTCTACACATACAGCCTTACGAACGAACCACAACATCCTCGACATTCCCGAATATCCATAGAGACACCACCAAAACATATCATGTTGACAAACATCAACCCATCAATTCAAAACCAACCGCACAAGTTTTAACCCAAAATTTTACCGAAATGAAAGATTATTACTTACATGACTGGGAGAATGCATAATTCTAATACCTCAATTATTCCTGCGTGCAACGATTCACAAACTGAAACGCAAAATTCAGAACTGACTAGAAGTCGGATCATCCGACGCCCCAATTCTCAAGGACTCCTCTGGTCCCTAATCACGACTCCTTCCGCAATAGGGTTTGAATCTATAGCCCTAATGAGTTCAAGGTTTTTCAAACTAATATGCTGATCTGAAATTTCATTAAACTTTCAAATAGAAATTCTTTATAACAATTAATAATACGTGTAAAAATTTCACTTAACCTTTACTCGGTAGGTGTATAAAGTGGTTACTACCGACACATACACATAAAACCATTTCGAAAACCGTTTAATTATTATTCAAGCTAATAATGACAATAATTAAAGATGCACAACAAAATTTTAAATGGACCACTTTAGTCCTAATACGCCTCAATTTACAACATGAATAAGGAGGTTTTACACGCTAAACAGTTTATAACGGGCTATTGTACAAAACTCCCAAAGGGAAAACTGCGTAATCAAGTTCCAAGAATTTCTCATTTACTCAAATAATGACATGAAATAACACTTCCCAACGTGACTAGCATACGTAAATTTATTTGCCAAAACTTAGTAAAAAAGTAGATGCATGCGATTTGATCAGACATAAAATAATTTAAATCGACTTCAAACTGTTAGCCGCATGGATAAAAACGCTCTTTGACCCAACACGGTGGCTATTATGTCGTGCAGACGAGTAAATCAATAAAATGCATTGCGTGAGACTATAACAATAAAATCCAACGACCCAAAATGTTCGAAGCAAAAGTCTGACACGAAATACCCATGTATAAACCCAAAAGCGTAATTATGAAATATGAAGACTCTCAAGGCGTCTTGTGCAGTTGCGGAATGACATGTGCAAGACCCGCATAAGACGAAAATGTTAAACAAGAACTCAGGAGTTAACACACAAAACAATTTAAGTATACGCATTTCCAAATTTTATCTATGCGACGCAAACTGTCGTAAAATAAAAATCCATATGACTCGACTGAATTTTTCATAAAACCAAACGATACCAAAATTTCCATTTCCCAACATAAAGTATAAGACAACAATATGTCTAAAAATGTTAAAATTCTAAAACCATAACGTACGATAAAGTGACCCTTTTTAACAAAACTTTCATGAGACACGACGCCCAAAAAGCTCGTAAATTTACACCCAATGAAATTAAAACCAACGCATTTCGAAGTACACTCACGCGCCCAAAACGTCGCAAAACAATAATCCATAAAATTCAACACGACTCGTACAGACTAAAATTTCCAAGAAAAATCCGACTCAAGAACATAGGAACAAATCATCCTTTAAAACCTTAACATACGTGGAGGAGGTCCAATATCAAGGTTAAAAATTCTCCAGTTACTTGCCCAATACCCCAAATGACATTAAAACACGGATATTATAATATCCAAAAATAGCGTTAAACACAAAACGGGGACGAGGAGATTTTCAATATAAATTTGCAACCGTGTGCAACAAAACAGTTTTATGCATGCTTAAACTCACAGTTTAAAGATTTGATGAGTGCTAAATGTTTTGCCAAGACTTTATAATGTAACCCACTTTATGTTTTGAGAACATGAGAAACAATTTATGCAAACTCATTTTAGAAATAAATTTAGTACATGAATTTGGTCGGCTCTCGGCATCCTAGGACCACGCTTCTCAATTTCCTAGCCACGCTATCGACAACCGGATGCATCAAACATCCTAAAGCCATAATCACACCAATCTGATTAACCTACAATATCTTCTTGAAATAGAGTCTCTTTATTAAGCCTATGGTTTTAATTTCAACCAATAACTCCGACACCAAAATGGTCAACTCAATGCATTCATTGCGCTTAACTAGCATTCCAAGTGACATTGCTATAAACATCAACCCTTCTTAAGATTACTCGCTTAGAAACTTTCTCACTACCCCAACGGTCATCATACCAAGGTAGTTCAAGTATACACATGTAGCATGTAGGTTCACCATAACACTGGCCAGGTGCCATTATGAACGTACCGTACATTATCATGCTTGCGACCCTCGACAAGTTTCCCGTGTCTAGCAACTCGATCAACAAACAAATATCCTATCTTAAGGTCCCAAATGGTGTAGTTCTCTCTTTCAATCACCTAAACAACACTAGTTTGAGTCTAGGTATCCAAAATTAACACCTAATTCTCTCAAACTTATGCTCTGATA
This sequence comes from Arctium minus, assembly GCA_954870635.1. Lineage (NCBI taxonomy): Eukaryota > Viridiplantae > Streptophyta > Magnoliopsida > Asterales > Asteraceae > Arctium > Arctium minus. Next base: position 54,352,518 of record OX941095.1, on the reverse strand, counting down.
CCAACTTGTCACATCCTCAAATTTGGAAAGAGCGCAAATTTAAAAACTTTCAATAATACCTCAAAGAGGGATAAAATCTCTTACAACATGCTCACACTAGAACTACAATTCTAGATATAACCGTCAACAAAAATCAATAAAGTCTTACATAAAGACTATTTAAAGTCGGGTATTACTAAAACCCAAAGAAAGTTGCTACATCCAAGGTAAATGTGGAAGACTTCACCGAGCTATTCACTCCTTCGAGCACACAACTAGCACTCGTCCCTTCACAAAATCGCTAGAACTAATCCTGAGAGGGTACCTGATACACATGCCGACAAATAAAAAGGTTAGGCTAACGCCTAGTGAATTCAAGACTTTTTAACATGAATATAAGGATCGTTAAATGAAAATAATGCAACTTAAATCATGTTCCTTTAAAATGAATGGCTTTAAATATGAGAAAGACCTGTTTTCCAGTAACAACACATTTTATAAATAGACGCCTCAATGTCAAAGCTTTCTTTCATGAGGTCATGCAACCCAACACTTATTCAAAACGTGAATAATGGTAAATACTCAAATATTGGAATTTGAATAAAACTTTATAAAACAAACGACCAAAATATGAGTAAACTCAAGTCTCCAAAATTAGAGCATATGGAGGAAAACCCAACTCAACACGTCACCGAAAACAAGGATAAAACTAAATACCCCAAAACAACACCTCTTGGTGACGGGGGAATCCCGAATTCCATGGCTAGTGGCGGAACACAAAAGTAGGCCACATTCCAAGTTACTGAGCTCACCGTACTAGGATCAAGGCCACGAACACGCCAACTCATACTAAGATGTGGGGGAGGGAAACCAATGATTCCTAATCATGCTCATTCACTAGGATTTATATTTACGGTCGATGGCTAGTAACCGGTCCCACATAACCGTACCAAATTGCCCCCGTGGACCCAATGTCTCAACTAGCTACAAATGGGAAATAACTATCCCATAAAATAGACTCAGAAATTACATCACGGATGCAGGTCCGGGTATTGGACTCCACGAGCCCTCACCGTATTATCCTCGAGATCCCATGACTAATTCTGATATCAACATATAAATAATAGCCCATTTTCTTTGAATAATAAAGACCGACTCATATGCCTATGGATCCACTGCATTACAGTCTAAAACATTACATGACTCCAATTGAATGACCAACGCACTCAAAACATGTAACTCTCAAATGACACGTAATAAATGTCATCATGCTAAAACTCCACAACGGGCTATTAAACCGGACAAATGTCCTCAAGACTCATTTTAGTCAAAATTGAGCTAAAGGCTCATCGATTTACTTAAATCACCAATAAATATAATTTTTCAAAATGAAAATATAATTTTCGTCGGTAATTTGCTGATAAAATGAAAAAATTAATTTTTCATTTCAAAAAAAGTTAATTAATTAAAATTACCGACGAATTACCGGTGGATTATAAAATAAAAATATAATTAATTAAAATCTACCGGTATTTTTAATTAATTGTTTTTAAATAAAAAATAAATAAACAAACTATACCGCAGGTAATCCGTCGGAAAACCTACAAATAATTTTTATTTTTTAAAAGTTAATTCACTGTCTGTTGAGATCAATGAATATTGACATTTTAATTTCTATCGGTAATCGCAATGTTCGTCGAAATTGCCCTTTTTTAGTGATCTCAATAGACAATAAGATAGATATGTTCGTCTTACGTTATATGCAAACACTAGTTTTCGACGAATTAATGAGTTTTCTTTCCATAACTAATGTGCCTACACCCTTACGAAGGTTAAGGGGCTGTTTGGTTCAGCCTGGGGAATGAAAATGAAAATGACATGTAGGGAATGAAATGGGAATGAATTTTCATTCCCCCCCCCCCCCCCCAAATTTAACCTGTAATGAAATTTTGGATTTCTGGGGGGAATGAACCCATTATATTATATCAGACCAAACAATTTTTTTATTATTATTCCCATTGATTATTGCCTTAATATTTCTAACCAAACACCCCCTAAATAATGTTACCATAGTAATTTAAATACAGTCAAAACATTTTTTTTTCAACGGCATAAAATAAGTCCATATCATATGTGTTGATCAGGGGCGGAATTTAGTAATAGATGTACGAGTTCGTGCCGCCAGGCCTATCATTGAACTTGTTTGAGACAGTGTAAATTTTTTACAGCTCTTAATGGTGCTACCAATTTGATTCGTTTTGTGCCACCATCGTCGTCAGAAATATGAGGTACTGTAGTTTTAGATAATATTCTTAGCGAGCTAGTGTTAAACTTAAATGATTTCTGTAGGGAGCTAGAAAATGGCCAAAAAATGAATCTTAAATTTTAACTAACTTACAAAAACATGAATCTTAAATGAATCTTAAAAAAAATTCCTACATTCATGTTTGTGCACACAAGTTCAATGGTTTAGAGCTTATTCCAATCCGAGCCTACATGCAATTTGATCTTATCTTCTTTATTTAAGTCATGGTATAAATACAAGCTTTAAGTTCTAGATCCCACTTACGTGAGGCAAACCTTTCTTAGAAAGCAACACGAAACTACCACTATGATATTCAATTTCTCATTCACTCGACCATCGTTTTTTACAATCTTTACGAAATTACCTAGTTGCATCAGAGAAGAACACAATGCCATAAAATACTTAAGAAATAGATCACGGATCTTCATTAATATTTGTGTCAAAAAATGGTGAAACCACATTTTTTCCAACTTATTTTATAATTAAATTTTATTCTATTTTATATCATACTAATTATTATTTTGCCACCACTAACATAAATTTCGAGATCCGTCTAAGTTGTAGTTACGTTAAACAACCATAACGTAGTCATTTATGTTCCTTGATGCCATCTTACGATGGGTCATTTGTTCAAACAAGTTTCGTGCCAAGTTATCCTACAATGTCTTGGTGGAAAATTGTCTAAATTGCCCCTATCTTTTTATACAACTTGTTTTTAAAACAGTGTAAAAAGGTTCTAAAAGAGAGCCTCTTGTTTACACAATTTCTCTAAAAATCGTGTAAAATTAGGCATCTAAAAAAATCATTTATGTAATAGTGTATGCTTCATGTAATAGTACTAGAAAAGTCAGTTTTACCGATGGATTTTTCTACCTGAAATTTTTGATAGATTACTGGCGGAGGCGGGTATGGCTTTTCCCCGGATTTGTTGCTTCTACGGGTAATCCCTTTGAAATTCACTGGTAATTTTAAAAATGAAATTTAATTTTTTAAATCAAAAAATTACCAAAGGTGGGCTCAAAGAAAGACACACCCTTTATATATTTTTAAAAGCGCCTCAAAAAGGTAGACAACATGATTATTTTCTTTTTTATTTTGAGGTTCAAGAAAGACGGTCCCTTTATATGCATGGGCCTCGAGTAGCTGTTGCATTTATTTGGTTACCTTTATAGGAAAACGGAAATACATACATACATATACCGTGTACATACATATACAGACATATATACAAAATGTATATATATATATATATATCCAGTTTACATGCATACTACATATATATGAATTACATACATCCACCATATATATCTATGTATCAGTAGATACTACTTTTATACATATGTACATCTAGTTTATACATATAACGAGTACATACATAAACATAGATAGATATATAAAATACGCCAAATTTTTTATCACTTCAATACGCCAAGTAATCCAAAAGTTGCTACCCAAAATTGGCTCTACCGGCATCCAACGTTCCACTCATGCATTGGTAGCCCTGCAGCCTGATATACATGTCATTTAAGAAAATGTGTTAGGTTTAACGCCTAGTGAATTCAAATAGTTTTGTAACACCCCAAAATTTAGGACAAACAAAAATTTCCGGAATTGGAAATGTGGTATATAAAATATGCCATAGCACGAGTCTTCCCAAAAAGGGAACAATATACACCTATTAATTACAAGTTTGTAACATATAAGCAAAGAGGGATAACAACTCTTTAATCTAAATCCTATCTAGGAAAGATATTATATAAAGTTGTCATCCAAATCTCCAAAATGTATATCTTCTAAACTTGGCGTCCCAAAAAGTTCCCAAGCTCACATCTAAGGTCAACTAAACCATCTTGGCGGTCGTGCCGCTTGAACCTGAGATACACATCAAACCAATCAAGTGTTAGGCCAAACGAGCCTAGTGAGTTTAATAATAATATGGCACAATCATTTAAACAAATATAACACTTGAGCCATAAAGGAATCAATGGAGGAGACCCATCACACTAATGAATTTCATCTCAAGTCAATGTACCTTGATGTTCACTCGCATAAGCAACATCCCGAAGGCCCGACACATTTGAAGATTACCTCCCAGGCATTACTCCAAATGGCGGAGGTGTAGGTGCATACCGTCATGGTGGCACCCTAAGACTACATCCTCCTAGTGCTTACTCATAGTTCATCCATTATACATACAATATCCATCTTTATACATAATTCATATCAACAAGATACATGTATAAGACCCCACATAGTTCCAACCCCATTTGATTTGTTCCCAGGCCAATCATATTTTTTGTCGTAAAATAGATAAACTCTGAGTCTCATTAACAATGCGATTTTCTCAGTTTTTTTAAAGAGAAATGTTTTTCTTATTTAATTATGTGAAATAGATGTTTTACATGAATCCACTACTAAAAAGACACCATTTTCAGTAGATAAATCCGTCGAAAAATAAGGTTTTTGGCGAATTTTCCGGTCGAAAAGACAGGCGTTGAAATTCTCATTTTCCCGTGACTTTACCAGCGGATTTGACTTTTCCAACGGATTCCAGCTGCTGAAATTTGCTACCGACATTTAAAAAATTGTTTTCTTAACTTAATCACATTAATTAGTTATTTTGGTTAAGATTCCAATGGATAATCCGCCGGTAAACTAAATAAAATTTTAAGACATTTAATATAATAAAAATGATTTTAAGAATTAAATTAATTTACTCAGGGATAATCCACCAGTTTTATTTAATTTAAAAATAAAATAATTTTTGTCGGTAATCTGCCGGTATGTTTAACAAATTAATTTTTTTTCAATTATTTTATAAAAATTCACCAACATATTTTTTTAAAATTTTTTTTCTATAAAATTAAAAATAAGTTTTAATTAATCAAAACGCTGGTAGATTCAGATTTAATTTTCTTTATTTTTTATTTTTTATTCAAAAAAATTATAATTTCTTTTTATAAATTCATCGATGGATTACCGGCGATTAAAAATGAAAATATAATTTTCGTCGGTAATTTGCCGATAACTTTAGAAAAAATTAATTTTTCATTTTAAAAAATGTTAATTAATTAAAATTACCGATGAATTACCGGTGGATTATAAAATAAAAATATAATTAATTAAAATCTGCCGGTATTTTTAATTAATTGTTTTTAAAGAAAAAATAAATAAACAAACTATGCCGCAGGTAATCCGTCGGAAAACCTACAAATAATTTTTATTTTTTAAAAGGTAATTCACTGTCTGTGGAGATCAATGGATATTGACTTTTTTAATTTCTACCGGTAATCGCAATGTTCGTCGGAATTGCCCTTTTTTAGTGATCTCAATAGACAATAAGATAGATATGTCCGTCTTACTTTATATGCAAAAACTAGTTTTCGATGAATTAATGAGTTTTCTTTCCATAAATAATGCGCCTACACCCTTACGAAGGTTAAGGGGTTGTTTGGTTCAGTCTGGGGAATGGAAATGAAAATGACATACTTGGAATGAAATGAGAATGAATTTTCATTCCCCCCCCCCCCCCCCCCCCAATTTAATCTGGAATGAAATTTTGGGTTTTTGGGGGAATGAAAATGACACCTAGTTCACTTAAACTAAAGCTCTGATACCAACTTGTTGTTAGCTCCAATCATAGTTTATAGAAACTGCAGAAGGTCTGCTCAGAACATCCAAGTGTACCACAGAAGATGCAATCTCAGAAGACATCTCTCGAGACTCTGCCAAAGGACACGAAACCTGATAATGCTCTTCAGATCACAGAGCCTCTGTGATCAAGGTCACATGCAGATCACGTGATGCCTGCTGTACGAAGATTTCCAGATCACCTTGGAGCGGCGCACGACGGTTTTACTTTCCAGGTGGCATTCCGTTTGTTGGATCATAAATTGTATTCAAGATTAAAGTTAAGGGTTTAAATTGCAATTATGTTAAAGTTAATTAGAGGGTCTAATCAGTATTTAGTTAATAGTTCTTTTGTAATTGGGCCCAAGCCCATTAGGCCTATTAGGCTTAGGTATTTATAGTTTTGATTAATTAGTTTTAGGTCAGAACTCTGATAATTTTCTAAATAGTAGTCGTACGTTTTCTTTGTAATCCTATATTCAAGGTATCAAGAACACACAAGGTTTTCATTGATTATTCAAGGGATTGGTATGTTATATATTCTATAGGGTGTTTGTGTTTGTGTGTTAATCTATCAACTAGAATACTGGGATAACACCGTTAATGGAATGTCAGCCTTTGTCTTGTACTATGGGGTGCATCCTCCTTGTATATTATAGGAGCACCACATTAGAGTTTGATATGCGAGCACACACACTAGTCTGAATAGAGATTGTATTTCCCTAAGAATATTTGCACACACCAGTGCGTGTTCTTGGTGTTCTTCAGAAAATCAATGAAACAGTGTTATGAGTAAAATTCTTTCTATACTTTACTATTCTGTTTATTGATTGTTTGTGTGTCTACTACCTTGCATGTTCTACCTTTTCTACATAGTTTAAACGATTCCGCACTCAAGCTATTAAATATGTGTGTAGCAAAAGGTCTATCAAGTTTAGAACGTCATTATTGGGATCAACAATTGGTATCAGAGCAGACTTTGATTCTTAATATCAAAGGATCCTGTTCTATACTCGATTCCCTCGATCCAGATAGTAGTTTGAAGTCTGTTTCTTTGCCTTGATCCCCACTCATAAACACACTCTGTTTTCTGGAGCAACATCAACCTGTTTGACGTATTGTCAAAAGCAAGTGTGTTTGAACCACTAAAGATAAATTCAAAGCTTAGTTGATTGGTTGTCATCTTTCCCATACCAAATACTCATCACTGTTAGGCACATTCGTTGTCTTTTCAAAAAGAACTTTCATACTCTGTTTTTTCCATTTCTCTAAAAATGGCGAACCCTGTTAACTATTTCAGTGCAGGATCTCAATCAAAACCTCCCACTCTACTGAGGGATGAATATCCTCAGTGGAAGATCAGGATGGTGCACTTTCTCGAAGGTGTGGATCCTGGTCTGGTTGAGTATCTTCACAACCCTCCTTACATCCCAATGACAACAGTTCCTCGTGTTCCTGCCACTACAAACACCCCTGAAGTTCCTGCATATCAACATCCTAAACCCATCATTGAGTGGACTGAAGAAGAGAAAGCATTACATGAACTTGCAAAGAAAGCCAAAAGACTACTCATTATGGCTATCCCAAATGACATTTTCCAATCCCTTGATTCCTGTGAAACATCGAGGACTTATGGTTATAGCTAGAAAAACAGCTTGAGAGAGGTGCCAAAACCCTCAAGAACAATAGAGCTCTATGCATTAACGAGTATTTTGCATTCAAGGCTCTGCCGGGTAAATCCATCCAAAGCACATACAACAGATATAATTCTTTGTTAAACAAGTGCAAGAGGTATGGCATCCACAGAACCTCTGAAGAAAATAATGTCAGATTCCTTCAGAGCCTGAATGACGAATGGCTTCATCTAACCATGTCCATGCAAGCTACACTAGATCTTGATGTTTGGTCCATCTCAGACCTCTTTGGGACTTTGATAAGTCAAGAAAACAGGATATCAAAGTTGATGACCCCTGTCGGTGGTCCTCTAGCATTGGTGGGAAGCACCACAGAGGTTTAGGACAGAGGAAAGGAGAAAGCGACAGAGGATACTCAAAAGAAGAAGAAGAAGAAAGTTCTCGTGGCAGATAGCGAGAGTGAGGAAGGGTCTGAGGAGGAGATTGATATGGCTGCTCTGGCCAAAACACTTGCACTTATGACCCGACAATTCAATCGTGGTCTAAAAAAGAAGCCAGAGTACAGAGGAAGGGAAGAAAGAGACAATAGAAGTAGAGGATATGGTGAAGCAAGGAAGTATGGGAGAGAAGAATTCGAGGAGGAGAGGAGGAGTGGACAGAGGTCAGACGGCAGAGGTGGCGACAAAATCCCCAAGAAAACTGAAGGTTACTTCAAATGCGGGAAACCGGGCTACTTCGCCGTAGTGTGCAGGTCCTCTGCCATAAAAGGGAAACCCACTAGAGACGTTGCTTTCTACAAAAAGAAATTAGAGTACTATACTCAGAGATCCCTAATGGCAGGACAACAGGACCTTGAAACTGATGAGTCCTCTGATGAAGGGGACAACAACACACTCTTCTGTGGAATGGCAAAAGTCCACTCTTCTGACGACAAGAGTGAGGTATCTACTTCTAGCTCTTATAACTTTAACTCTGAAATCAAAATTCTTGAAGTAAAAAATGATCTTCTTGCTCATGAAAACATGTGCTCAGAGATAGAAAAGAAATTGACCTTCTTTATGAGAGAAACAAGGCTTCTCACTCAAGAAAAGGACAAGCTCTATCTTTAAAGAAAATCTCTCGTCTCTGAGCATATTGGTGAAAAGAAAGGGTTAAAAGAAAAAATTTCCAAACTTAATAAAGCCCTGAAAGACAAGATGAAAGAACTAAAGAACAGTGAGAGTGATCGATTAAATGCAGTTTCCTTGAAAAACGTTTTTCAAAAAGAAAGAGAAGTCTTTCATCAAGATCTGTTCGACAGAGATCTCCTAATTAAGACGTATCAGGATGCTCAAAAGGTCCATGAAAAAGTCAACACCCAGATCGGCAGAAGAGGAATAGGGTTCGATGATATTGATCCCTATACTGGAAATAAAAGAAACAAATCTTTAGCAAATATCTTTTGCCCTGGAAAATTTTTAAAATCGAGTCTTCCAAACCTATTATCCACGTTTAAGAGGCGCAGAACCTCTGAAGGACCACATCTAAGGAAACCTCTGCAGATGGAAAATGTATGGTATGAAAACAATGATTTACCATCTGCACTCTCATCAAAGAGAAAGTCTATTCCAACGAAATATCTGTCTCAAAAACTGATAGGGGTCTTCAGATTTGGTCAACCAGATACACAAACTCAAATGGCCTTCATGTGCATGATGGTTCCTGAAAAGGAATTATCCTCTGATGCACCAGAGTTTGTTCCAGCCTCTATGGAAGAAAAACTCTTTAAAAGGTTTTTGGAAAGTGACTTGAGAAGAACCTATGAAAATCACTTTCTCAACCCTTTTGATCTAACCTCTGAAATAGAAGAAATCTTTGAGCAAGATCTTTTAAGTTGTATTAGTGTTCCTATGGTTATTCCCTGTATTTCAAAAGATCTAAATGTTCCCAAGGATACTACATATGGACAAAGCAACGCATTTCCAGAAAGTCACGATCTCATTCACAAGGACTTTCTTGATACAGATTCAGAATCAGAATCTGAGTCCTCTGTCGAAATAGAGACAAGTTCTGTGAAACCTGAAATGGTAATATGTGGTCCAGAGGAAAATAAATTATCCTCTGGCATCCTTAACAGGAAAGTCGCTCCCAAAAGGAGAACCATAGGAATACCAATATGCCCCGACTTTTTGGACATGTGTCTTCAAGCAAAGACTTCTCTTGAGCTTGAAAAATTGAGAATTGAAAAGATCAAGATCACTCAAACTTTCAAGAAAAGCTCACCTGGCAACAAAAGGCAAAATGGCCCAAAATTGACAAGAGTAATGCTTCTGTGGCAGTGAATGCTCAAAAGGAAGGTCGTCGAGGGAGAGTACACATAGAGAGCCGTCCAAGTGAAGTTTTTGACAAAAGACAACCTAGATTAGACAAAGATTTCTGTAAAAAGAAACCCGAATCTAAAATGGGTTGTTGTAAAAATCGCTCTATACACTCCTTTGACAATTTTAATGAAATATTTAAGAAGTTTGCTTCTAAGATTCCTCATTGTAAATGTTTTGATCTTGTGCATGCATTAAATCAACACTTCTCAAGGCCCTCCTGTCTTATATCTCACCTGAAGCCAATGAATGCAAAATTCAAGGGTGAGATAGGACAAATTGGTGCCTCTATCAAGGAGGATAAAGCCAAAATCAAAGGTGTTAAGGCATCTTTTAAGACCCCTAACAAGCCCGGACCCATTTGGAAATGGGTACCTAAATACTCTTAATCTGTCCACAGAAGAAACAACATGTGCCTATTTGGTACCTAGACTCCGGGTGTTCAAGACAAATGACTGGCGACAGAGGGTTGCTCTCCGCTTACAAAGATAAACTTGGAGGTGGTTATGTGACCTTCGGAGACAACAAGAAGGGTCAACTCAAAGGCTATGGAGTCATTGCCAACGGAGACATCGATGTCAAAAGAGTTGCATATGTGGATGGCCTCAAGCACAATCTGCTAAGTGTTAGCCAGCTCTGTGACAATGGACTCGATGTGATGTTTAAAAAGAAATATCGCTCCTTGTTCAAAGAAGACACAACCACAGAGCTTCTGCGGGCCAAGAGACGAGGTGATCTATACCTCATAGGCTTCAAGTCCATCAACAGAGACGAAAAGCTCTGTCTAGTCTCAAGTAAGAACGAAGAAGCTTGACTCTGGCACAATAGGTTCTGTCACTAAAACTTTCATTCCTTGGACAAACTTGTGAAACTAGATCTTGTAAAGTGGCTACCAAGTATCAAATTTGACAGAGATCATCTATGATCTGCATGTGAAATGGGCAAACTCAAAAGAGCTGCCCATAAGACCAAAACAGGCATATCTTGCACTAGACCTCTGCAGATGCTTCACGTAGACCTCTGCAGTCCTATATATGTGCAGAGTCTGGGTGGCAAGCAGTACATTCTTGTACTCATAGATGAATTCTCTAGATATACTTGGGTGGAATTCGTTCGAAAGAAATCATATGTTCATGATTTACTAATCAATCTTCTTAAGAGGATACAAGTTCTTCATGATTGCAGGGTTCAGAGAGTTCAAGAATTGAAGCCTATCTCACGACAGAAGGAATCTCACAGAACTTCTCTGCTGCAAGGACTCCACAACAAAACGGGGTTGTTGAACGCAAAAACCGAACACTTGTGGAAGCCGCAAGAACCATGCTCACTGCCTCAGGACTTCCAATTTCCTTTTGGGCAGAAGCCATCTCCACGGCATGTTTCACCCAAAATCGCTCATTGGTGGTAAAAAGACATGCAAAGACCCCTTACCACCTACTCAATCAAAGAAAGCCAAATATCACGTACTTCCATGTCTTCAGCTGCAGATGCTTTGTGTTGATCGACAGAGAGCAATTAGGGAAATTCAGTCCCAAAGCTGATGAGGCCAAATTTGTTGGCTACTCATCAAACTCCAAGGCTTACCGAGAGTATGTGCTCAAATCAAAACATATACTTGAAATTATTAATGTTTCATTTAATGACTCGTTTCAGGTGACTTCTGAGCAAATCAGCTCAGGACTCAAGCTCCAAGATAAGAATACTAGTGACTCATCAAGAACAAATGAACTTCATCATCTTTTTGAAGAGATGTTCGATGATGGACCCTCAGAGGATGACCGCAGAGCCTCTAAAGCTGAAGCCTCTATAGACCAATCAGGTACCTCTCTGTCAGGTCCTAGCAATTCTTCACCCTCTTCCAACACTTTTGTAGGTGCAAACAACGAGGGGGAGCACTCAGAGGTTAATACTGACCAAGGCTCCAAGCTTAATCAAGAACTTGGTCATCTACAAGATATCTCTGAAGGGTCAACACCAGAACAATCAGAGAACTCTGAACAAGGCATCACAGAGCTCATGAATTCAACTCAGAACGATCAAAGTCCTATGACAAGTGTTAGGACTGAAAGTCTTGTGTGTTGAAAGTGGAATAAAGTATTTATAAGGGTTCGTAATGTAATTATTCTAAAGTTAATTAATTAGATGGGCCCAAGCCCATAAGCCCGTCAGGCCTGCAAGCCTAAGTATTTAAAGGCTTTATTAGTTCATAATTAGGGTCGAACAATTTGAACAGTTTAGAAAGGTTAGAAGTTCATAATTTTATTATTCAGTTTTCTAGTCATTAGGTTTACATACCCTTATCAGAAATTCTCTCTGTAAACCTAAATCCTTTGAAGTATTATCAATCATATGACTAGTTACTGTGATCTATAATATGTTCATCTTTGATTGCTGTTATTCTGATTTGCACTGCACTGGGATCTACAATTGGTATCAGAGCAGATAGGCAAAAAGGTTTGATCCAGTAAAAAGGTTTGTCTAACATCCCTAATCGAGTATCTGTTTAATCTGCTTGAATCGTTTACTGTTCATCTGGTTTTCGATCGAATTTTCAGTAAAGATTTTATCGGTCGATTAATTTTCTGGAAAACAATTTTTTTTCGGTCGATTGTTATTGATGCTTATCGGTCTAAGTGTTACTGTTGATTGTTGATCGGTTGAATTGATTTCTGTTGATTTATTGTGTGTTTCATTCGATCGAAGGATCGAAGTTTCTGGGTTTGGGTTCGGTCGAATCCCAGAAACTCATCGTGTTCTTCGGTCGATTCATCGTATTTATCGGCCTTATATGTTAATTGTGTTTATCGCATTTATAGTCATTCGACCTGAGCATTCGACCGGGTACTTTCTCAATCCGGTCTTGCATTCGACCGGGTACTTGCTACTCCGGTCTTGCATTCGACCGGATACTTGTATTCTGTCAGGATCGAATTCTTAACAAGAAATAATTCTCAGAAACAATATCAAAGAAGTTTGCGGAATAACACTTTGATATTCAATAAAACAGTAAACCAAAACAGTATATGATTAACAACTTGTAAACTTGTATTGAATGCTTTGAAGTTACAAGATTACACACTCAACCTCAATATTGATGAACAGGCTCACCAATACGAATTCTACTTCTCTAGAATTAGGAACTATGCCTTGAGGTTGATCTTCTCTCTAGAACTAAAAATTAGAATTGAATTTTTTTTTCACTATTCTATATCTTCTATATATCTACTAATCACAAAGATAATTACAATAAAAAAAATATATCTTCAGTATATCTTCCATGTATATCTCTAAGCCTTCCATAATCTTCAGTCCATCCAGCTGTTATCCTTTCATGCGAATCTCCATCTTATAAGCAGTATTAATCTTCAGCAGCATTAATCTCTTCTAGCAGCATTAACTACTAAGCAGCACTAACTACTAGCAGTACTAACTAGCTAAGTAGTACTAACTTTGTTCAAACAGCACTAACTTTGACTAGCAGTATTAACTACTAGCAGTAGTAACACTCAGCAGTATTAACCTTTAAGTCTTCTAGCAGTAGTAACTTTGAACTAGCAGCATTAAAGACTTGTTCACATCTTCAGTTCCCAACAATCTCCCCCTAACTTGACTTTTAGAAAGAGAAGTCAAGTTCTTCAAATGCTCCCAAAATCCTCATTGATCTACTCCAATGTTAGGATCCAGTCCCATACTCTGATTGATAGTTCTCTGAATTAGATACTTTGCCATTTCTGAATTTGGTGCACAACCCAACTTCTTATTCAACATGGCATGAAGCTTTAGATTTGTGTAATTGTAGACCCTATCCACCAAGTAGTACTCCATGTGAAAAGTATCCAATGCTAGTTCATAGACTCCACTCCTTTCATAGAGAGTCCATCCTCTAACAGTTTTGAACACATCTATGATTAAGTGCTTCACTGCTTCTGGATTGAATAACATGCACAAGTATTCCATGACCAGCTTCACTATAGGTAACCCTGGAGCTGTCAACTGATCTGCATAAATTTTCATCCCCACTTCAAACATTTCTTCCAGATCAGATCTTGAACATTCTCTGACAATTTTGTTCCAGGTGTTGTAGACTTCATACTTCTCATCATTTCTTTTCAATCTGATGTATTCTTTGCCATCCACCTCCATAGTATCCCAATGAATAACTTCAGGAGGTTTGAATCCAACAGGTTCAGCTGAGATAGGCTTTGGAATTTTATCCAATATCACCATGTACATGTTTGCATCTGAACTCTGTGGTACTTCCTGAGATTTAGCTTCATTCTGAGGTGCCTCTTCTTCTTCAGCAACCTTTTGCTCTTCTTCTACTCTAGGCTTCTTTACACTCTTCTTTCTTTTAGCCATCATTTTGGTTCTTTTCAGAGTCTTTTGAACTTGCCCTAAAGTAGCTTCCTTCTTCTTTTCTTCCTTGTTCTCTGCCTTTTCTTTGATAGGAGTTCCCTCTTCACTTTCAGGGAATGGTTGATTGATATTCACATCATGAATCTCCTTGGCCTTCTTTTCAAACTCCATTCTATCCTTTTCATTACCCTTCAACTTCCCCATTTCTTTTTCATAAAGATCCTTGATTTGATCAAAAGTCATCTTCACAAACATTTCTTTCTTTACCCCAATTGCACTTCTCAAGAAAGTTATCATTTTGTTTCTTTCCTGAGTTGCAAGGTAAGTTTGTGAAGGTCTTCTATTCTTAGCACTTGTTCTGGTCATCATAGCCTTTCTTAAGACCAATGCTCTTTGTTTTGCCTTTTCTGTTTCCAACCCTTTCTGGAATGCTTGATTTAACTCATTTGCAAGTGCTCTGGCCATTTCTCTGTCTTTTTCAACCTGCTCCTTTTCTGTTTGTTCTAACTCTTCTTGCATTTTCTTTGCTAATGCTTCATCTGACTCAATCATCTTTTGCTTTTTAGATGATTGATCAGATTCTATCATTTTTGCTTTTCCCTTATTCTTTGCTTCTGCAGCCATTTCTTTCTTTTCTCTTTTCTTTGCTCCCCCTTCATTTATGACCACTCCCTTTGCTTTGGGAGTGTCATTCTTTGCTTTGATGAGCATTTCAGCTACTTCAACCTCTGTTGGTGTTAACTCTGTTACTGCTGCTTGTGAAGTTTCAGCAGCACTAACAGTTTCTGCTGCTTGCTCTGAGTTTCTTTCAGTTTCTGCTTCTAGTTCCCCCTCAATACTGTTCTTCTCCCCATCATGCTCCCCCTCAACTTTTTCTTTTTCCTCATCCAGGTTTACTTCAGCCTCTGACTCCCCCTTTTTGGGAGCATCAGACACTGGTTCCCTTCTTTTTAGCACAAACTGTTTCCTTTTCTTCTTTTGAATCAGCCTGGTCACCATCTTCTTTAGTTTTTCAATCTGGACTTGTTGTGACATGATCACCAGCTTCATCTCCTCTATATCTTTTCCTTGTTTCATAACATCTAGGTTGATGTTTCCCATTGTATCCATCAATTCCTGGTAGTTATATCTGTCCTCACCTTCTCTAGAAGTGTTACCCTCTTTTGAAGGATCATTGGATCTTTTAGTAGTGGAAGTCTTCTGCCTAGCAGAAGCACTATCCACCCCCGTGGTTTCTTGGCACCAGGGACCTTTGAATGATTGCTCATTCAAAGTTGCCATGGGTGAGGTCTTATTTATGGTACCACTGTCCTTCTCTGTGCTAGCAGAAGTAGTGGCAGCCTCAGTACCCATATGCTCTACCTCCTCCTCAGAGAGCACCTCCTTTGGGTTGGGAGACACCCTTGTGGATTCCCTTTGGATATTCTCTACTGGAGAATGCTCCAATAGAGGGCTTAAAGGCTGAGTAGGTGATGGTACAAGAAGGGAAGGAGCCTTCTTTACCTGTTTTCTTTGATAAGTTTGGGTGATTGGTGAAGTTGGTTTGTCAAGAAGAGACTGAGGAATTGATTTAGAGAGGGAAGGTTGGGATTGGCTAGCAGTGGGTTGGTCTAATGGGGGCCTTGACCCTGCTACCATACCTTCATTTGTTTGGGACACCACCATCATTGTAGAGAACAATGGGGTGTCAACTCCTTCCGAGTCCCCAGCAGATCTTCTCATATTTGAGAAAACCTTGCCTTTGGGGGGTTTAGGTACATATACCCCAACAGGTTGAGGTATATCCGTCAATTCATGGGTAATAACTTCTTGGATAAACCTGGGGTACATAAAGAAGCTCTTTTTGTTTCCCATGTTTGATACAAGATCACTGAAAATCATTTGTGAAAAATTGTACCTTCTGGCAGTGGCCAAACAGACCAAAGCATAAGCAATGGGACTGCTGAACTCACTCCATCCAGTGGTCTTTTTAGAAATGCAGTGCATCAAGGTATGAACAAGAAAACGCCATTGGGGTGAGAATTTAGCTTTTGAGAACTTAAAAACACCCAATGGGCCTCCATACCCCATTCTTGTAAGAGTAGAAAACAGTTCATCATTAGGGATAAAAGTTATACCAGAGGCATCGTCTAGACGTAGACTGATGCGAATTACTTCTTCAGTAACTGTCAATGGCTTGCCACATACTGTCGTCTTGATCATTTGCACACCATCCTCAGTAACAATGGTGGCATGTGCCCATAATTGCCTTTGATGCTCGATATAGATTGTAGGAGATACAGTAAGAGCATGGGCAATGTGGCTAGACTTCAGAAAGTCGACTATCTGATGAAAACCTTCAGCTTGCTTTGGCTTTTGGAGCATCGTGATTTCATTGTGCTCGTCAATGAACGCCATTGATGCCATTGACCTTGAAGATTCTTGCCTGAAAACTTTGAACTTTGAGAGAGAAAGGGTTTAGAGCGCAAGTGAACAGTATGCAAAGAGTCGTTATGAGCTTTTAGGCGGGCAAAGAGTATTTATAGTATTCGGAACATAAGCAGTATTAACCTAGAGCAGTATTAACCACTAGCAGTATTAACTGAAAGCAGTATTAACTGAAAGCAGTATTAACCACTAGCAGTATTAACTGCGAGCAGTATTAACTAAGAGCAGTATTAACTAACTAGCAGTATTAACTGAGAGCAGTATTAACTAACTAGCAGTATTAACTGAGAGCAGTATTAACTACTAGCAGTATTAACTAACTAGCAGTATTAACTAACTAGCAGTATTAACTGAGAGCAGTATTAACTAACTAGCAGTATTAACTGAGAGCAGTATTAACTACTAGCAGTATTAACTAACTAGCAGTATTAACTGAGAGCAGTATTAACTACTAGCAGTATTAACTAACTAGCAGTATTAACTGAGAGCAGTATTAACTACTAGCAGTATTAACTAACTTACTCCTTTAATCTTGCGAAATACTGAGTACTGCTATACATATCCTGAAAGAAGATTAGTAACACCAAGAATAAACAATATACAGGTATAGAACCACTTTTTAAGAAGGGGCTTATTCAGAGTTGATCATTCCCACACTTGTTACCAAGAAAGTGAATCTACCCACATCAAAAGCTTTAGTGAATAGATCAGCAAACTGATTATCAGTGTGAACTTTTACAACTTGAATAAGTTTCTTTTCATTACAGTCTCTTATGAAGTGATACCTGATCTCAATGTGCTTTGTCTTTGAGTGCTTGACAGGATTATTCACAATGCTAATAGCACTGCTGTTATCAATAAAAATTGGAGTGTGTAGAAAGGTTACCCCATAATCCAACATTTGATTCTGAATCCATAAGACTTGAGAACAGCAACTTGCAGCTGCTATGTACTCTGCCTCTGTTGTAGATGTGGATACTGTGGTTTGTTTCTTGCACTGCCATGAAACTAGTCTTGCACCCAAAAACTGACATCCTCCAGAAGTAGATTTTCTGTCCAAGTTTGCTCCACCTAGATCACTATCTGAGTATGCAAGTAGGTCAAAAGATGAGTCATGAGGATACCAAAGTCCCAATCTGGGTTGCCCTTTGAGATATCTGAATATCCTCTTAACATCTTGATAGTGAGATTGCTTTGGCCTAACTTGGAATCTTGCACACACACAGACTGGAAACATTATATCTGGCCTAGAGGCTGTAAGATACATGAGAGAGCCAATCATGGATCTATAATGATGAACATCCATATCCTCCCCCTCAAGATCTGCTGTTATCTGCTTGTGTGTCTCCATAGGTGTGCTAGCAGGTTTTGAATCTGAGAAACCAAACTTGGTTAGAATGTCCTGCACATACTTGGACTGACAGATGAAGATTCCATCTGACTTCTGTTGAACTTGGAGTCCAAGGAAGAAAGTAAGTTCCCCCATGGAACTCATTTTGAACCTTTGATGCATTAGTTCCTCAAACTCCTTGCACATGTTGTCTTTTGTTGATCCAAAGATAATATCATCAACATATATTTGGACCGGCAAGATATCCTTCTTCTGTCTCTTGATGAATAGAGTCTTATCAATGACTCCTCTTTCAAAGCCATTTTCCAAGAGATAGGATGACAGAGTGTCATACCATGCTCTTGGAGCTTGATGTAATCCATAAAGTGCTTTCTTCAATTTGTATACTCTGTCTGGATAGCTTGGGTTTTCAAACCCTGGTGGTTGACAGACATATACCTCTTCTTCAATTGAGCCATAGAGAAAAGCACTTTTTACATCCATTTGATAGACTTTGAAGTTCATGTAAGAAGCATAGGCTAGGAATAGTCTGATTGCTTCTATCCTAGCCACAGGTGCAAAAACTTCTTCATAATCTATACCCTCTTCTTGAGTATATCCTTGAGCCACCAGCCTTGCTTTGTTCCTTATGACAATACCTCTTTCATCTCTCTTGTTTCTGAAAATCCACTTTGTGCCAATTGCTCTGTGACCTTTAGGAAGGTCTACTAAATCCCATACATCTTGTAGCTTGAATTGTAACAGTTCTTCTTGCATTGCTTCTATCCAGCTAGATTCTTTCATAGCATCATGTGCCTTTTTAGGCTCAAGCTGGGATAGAAAACAAGAAAGCACTGTATGCTGTTGATCTTGCATTTCTTGAAGCCTACTTTGATGTCTAGTCATCATAGGAGAAGAGATATCTCCTATTATCAGCTGTGGAGGATGATTCTTTTGAACTCTGGTGTTATGACTAGGTTCTTCATTCAGTTCAGCCTCTAGATTAGAGTCATGCAACTCAACTGCAGTGTTTTCAGATGTCACTTCTGATTCTTTATTTTCTTGAGTCTCCTCATCTCTAGTTTCTTCTTCACTATGACTTGGTCCAGTAGATAATTTCTTTTCACAGTCTTCAACAGAATTCACTGTGGGTATGGGAAATATCACAGATTTAGATATACTTTCTGAGACTTGTGTAGTCCCTGATCCTCCATTTCCTATTCCTGTATAATCATCACTACTGAAACCAAAAGAATTAGTTAGTGAGTCAATATCAAATAGCCACTGAGGACCAGACCCAATTGGATTTGGTGTGTTCTCATTGCATTTAACATTGTCACTATCTTCAATTATTCTGGAAGAAGAGTTAAAAACTCTGTAAGCCTTACTCTGAGATGAGTAGCCAACAAGAAATCCATCATCTGCTTTGCTATCAAACTTACCTAAGTGAGATTTGGTATTGAGAATTGTACAAGGACACCCAAAAGGTTTGAAGAAACCAATGAAAGGTTTTCTTTTATTTAAAAGCTCATAAGGGGTCTTGTTCTTTTGCTTGACCACTAGAACTCTGTTTTGGACATAACAAGCAGTATTAACTGCTTCAGCCCAGAAGGTAATTGGCAATTTTGAATCAGCCAACAGAGATCTAGCAGCCTCTATTAGTGTCCTATTTCTCCTTTCAGCAACACCATTCTGTTGAGGAGTCCTAGGAGCACTATATTGTCTCTCAATGCCTTTTTCTTCACAAAAGGTGTTTAGATCCAGATTTTTGAATTCAGTTCCATTATCTGATCTAATGACTTTTACTCTTTGATTAGTTTGGTTTTCAATTCTTAAAATAAAGGATTTGATAAGTCCACTAGTCTCATCCTTAGTCCTTAGAAAATGTACCCAAGTAAATCTGGAGTAATCATCAACAATAACCAAGCAGTAAGATTTCTTGCCTATACTCATAACATTTGTAGGACCAAACAGATCCATATGCAATAATTGGAGACAAGAAGAAATAGAATTTAACTCTTTGGTCTTATGAGAAGTTTTGTGCTGTTTGCCTTTAAGACAAGCAACACAATGATCATCACATGAAAAGACTTTTGAAGGTAAACCTCTTACAAGGTTGTTTTTAACAAGTTTGTTCATAGTCTTGAAATTCATGTGACACATCCTTCTGTGCCATAGAGAGGATTCATCCACAGAAGCTTTTGAAACAAGACAGTTCAGGGATGAATCACTATCAACATTGTCCATATCTAGACAATAAACATTGTCCTTTCTTGGAGTTCTAAGTAGTATCATGCTGTCATCAACTACTTTGAACCCTGGAGCAAGGATCATACACTCTGTGTTTGTAAATAATATACTATGTTGTTTGTCACATACCTGTGATACACTTAACAGGTTGTACTTTAATTGATCAACATAGTAGACATCTTCAAATGTCATCTTACCTTTGGTGACA
Source organism: Arctium minus (assembly GCA_954870635.1). Classification (NCBI taxonomy): domain Eukaryota; kingdom Viridiplantae; phylum Streptophyta; class Magnoliopsida; order Asterales; family Asteraceae; genus Arctium; species Arctium minus. Next base: position 54,332,042 of record OX941095.1, on the reverse strand, counting down.
TTACCTTTTCCACTTATCTTACCACCAGTAAGATTATCTCCAAATGCAACATGTCCTCCATTGATATGTTTGAAATCCTGAAGGCATGACATGTTGCCTGTCATGTGCCTAGAGCAACCACTATCAACATGCCATATGCTCTTTCCCTTGATCTGTTGGTTGCCCTGCACATAAGATAGATCAGTTAGTATGAATTAGGAACCCAAGCCAAAGTGGTCTTGGGTACCCCTTTCTTATCAAAATACTTGCATTCTTTCTTGACAAGATTTTTAAGGTTTGATTCCTCATACTTGGAGTATTTTGTCACAATAATAGGCTTGGAAATATTTTTGCTAGAAGCAATACTGGTTTTAGAAGTACTAACTGCCTTAGCAGCACTTGCATGCTTAGCAGTACTAACCTTGTTAGCAGTAGAAACTGTGTTAGCAGCATTAATATTTTCAGCAGTACTAACACTGTTAGCAGTAGTAACTATGTTAGCAGCACTAATATTGTTAGCAGTACTAACACTGTTAGCAGTAGTAACTATGTTAGCAGTACTAATATTGTTAGCAGTACTAACACTGTTAGCAGTAGTAACTATGTTAGCAGCACTAATATTGTTAGCAGTACTAACACTGTTAGTACTTCTAGGTACCCATAGTAAAATACTTTCTTTTAAAACCTTATTTTTCAAAGTGCCTTTACTTTCAAAAGATTTCTTTATCACATGTTTCTTTCCAGCCTTCCTATAACCAACAGGTTTTTGCACAAATCTTTGAAAGTTCATCTGTTGGTTAATAGGGTTAAAGTAACAATACTTAGCCAAATGATTCAACTTGCCACATATGAAACAAGGTTTTGGTCTATTGATCTTATTCAGATCAACTCCTTGTTTCTGAGCCCATTGATTATTCCAGTTTCTTTGATTACCTCTTTTTATACCAGAATTTAGGCTCTTAGTTGTATTGCAAGCACACTGTTTACAAGATCCAGGATTCACAACTGTGGTTTGTTTGTAATGGACCTTGTTATCCTTTCCTTTTGTCTGCTCTATCTCCTTGGACTTGATCCAGATTTTCCCACATCCCTCATTGGTGATAATATTGTTTTCTAATGGTATCTTTTTACTCACAGTATTATCCTTATTCTTACTAGCTTCTTTCTCAGTCAAATCCTTAACTACTACCTCATACAAAGGATCTATCTTAAGAGCTTCCTCAGACAAGTCCTTTTTCTCCTTGGTTTCTAACAAGTCTGAAGTAGGTGAGATATAGTTGTTGTTGTAAGGAGGAGGTGTATTGTTGTATCCAATACCAGGCTTCATCTTATCATGAATCTGAGCTTTTAGAAGAGAATCCATTGCTTTTGAAGCATATGAAAACTTTTCTATGTCAAGCTTGGCTTTAGAAAGTTCCTCCTTCATCCTATCATTCTCTTCTAAGGACTTAGACAATTTGGTCTCTAACTCATTGTTTTCCCACTTCCAATAGTTTGTGTCATAAGAGTGTTGAAGTTCATTAGCTTGAAAGCCTTTGATTTGCTCTTCAAATCTCTCTACTATCAACACATAATCTCTTCTGTCCTTTTCTAATCTTTTGAGGTCATCACACATACTTTGATTGTGATCCCTGTATCTTTTGACAGTGTCTATGCAAGATTTAGTGCAAAGATTAGAAATTACCTCAGAGGGAAGATCAGACACTTCTGCCATAAGAGCTTGATTCTGAATGGCTTCCTCAGCTTGATCACTCCAGTCAAATCCCATTCCTTGTTGGGAAACAAGGGCTTGAGCAGGATTCTTGTTTTGATTGTAGCCTCCATTCTGAGCTTGTTGGTGATTGTTGTTTGGAACAACACTCCTGCATTCTCTAGCAAAGTGTCCTTTCATGTGACACTTATAGCATTCCACCTTAGTCTTGTCAAAACCAGCTCCATCTTCTCTTCTTTGAGAGAAGTTATTCCTTCCTGTTCTTTTAATGAACTTCTTTACCCTCATTGATAACATGGCCATCTGCCATTTAATATCCATCTCCTCCAGGTCATCAGGGTGAATTTGATCCAGATCATCATTAATCATAGAATTGCTGCTATGACTGGACAAAAAGGCTTCAAAGATAGTTTCAGTGCCTTTTTCTGAACTTACTCCACTGGCAATACTAACTGCTTCAGAGTTGGTAGTAGTATCAGTGGATGCTGAGAGAAGTGCAGCATTGTGGATATAACCAGAGGGCTTCTTCTTGGTTTCTACCTCAGTTTCAAAAACTCTTAGATCATTATATAGATCATCAAGTTCTTTCTCTTCCAGATTGTCACTCTGTCTATATGATACAGTGTACATAGTCCATTCATCTCCAAGAGATCTGAGGAACTTTCTGTTGACATCATCTTGTTCCATCTTTACTCCTACAGTAGCCAGTTCACCTATGAGTTTGTTGAACCTATCAAAGGTTTGAGTCATAGACTCATTCTTTGAGGAAGTGAAGTTCTCATACTGCTGCTTTAGAACATCTCTTTGATTTCTTTTGATGCTTTTAGTTCCAGCAAATCTTTTCTCTAAAGAATTCCAGAGAATCTGAGCATCAGTGCAGTTGCAAAGTTGATGCTGATATTCATTGGGGATGGCCAAGAGCAAAGTGCTCAATGCCTTCATCTCTGTCTGTCTGATCTTCCTCTCACCATCTGTCTTTGGTGGAGGTCTTTTCCCATCTGGTCCTATCTTTCCTGCTTCAGAAGGACCATTCTCAATGATATCCCACATTGAGTAGTCAGTGAGAAGAATGTATTGTCTAATTCTGATCTTCCACATGTCAAACTCACTGGGTTTGAGCATTGGAACCTTAGAGACCAAAGTACTGCTTGATTCTGTAAGATTTTCCATGATGAATAGATGTTTCTGAGAGAGTTTGGCTCTGATACCACTTGTCAGGATCGAATTCTTAACAAGAAATAATTCTCAGAAACAATATCAAAGAAGTTTGCGGAATAACACTTTGATATTCAATAAAACAGTAAACCAAAACAGTATATGATTAACAACTTGTAAACTTGTATTGAATGCTTTGAAGTTACAAGATTACACACTCAACCTCAATATTGATGAACAGGCTCACCAATATGAATTCTACTTCTCTAGAATTAGGAACTATGCCTTGAGGTTGATCTTCTCTCTAGAACTAAAAATTAGAATTGAATTTTTTTTTTCACTATTCTATATCTTCTATATATCTACTAATCACAAAGATAATTACAATAAAAAAAATATATCTTCAGTATATCTTCCGTATATCTTCCATGTATATCTCTAAGCCTTCCATAATCTTCAGTCCATCCAGCTGTTATCCTTTCATGCGAATCTCCATCTTATAAGCAGTATTAATCTTCAGCAGCATTAATCTCTTCTAGCAGCATTAACTACTAAGCAGCACTAACTACTAGCAGTACTAACTAGCTAAGCAGTACTAACTTTGTTCAAGCAACACTAACTTTGACTAGCAGTATTAACTACTAGCAGTAGTAACACTCAGCAGTATTAACCTTTAAGTCTTCTAGCAGTAGTAACTTTGAACTAGCAGCATTAAAGACTTGTTCACATCTTCAGTTCCCAACATATTCCCCGGTCTTACACCTTCGACCGGATATGTGGATTCCCCGGTCTTACCTTCGACCGGATACTTGTAATCCCCGGTCTTGCACCTTCGATCGGGTGCTTGTTTACTCCGGTGTTTACTTCGACCGGGTAGTTGTGATCTCCGGTCATTCCCTCCGACCAGACCTTAGTGGTTTCCGGTCTAGCATTGGACCGATACTCGACTATTTCGGTCTTCGTCCTTCGACCGGGTACTTGATACTCCGGTCTTGCCATTCGACCGGGTACTTGCTACTCCGGTCTTGCCATTCGACCGGGTACTTGCTACTCCGGTCTTACCCTTCGACCGGGTACTTGCCTACTCCGGTCTTACCTTCGACCGATATCTTGCATATTCCGGTCCTTTTGTTCGACCGATAGATTGCTTTGACCGATACCCTTGCTCGACCGGGTTTATTTAAAAAAAAAAAAAAAGTCAATTTTTTTGTCTCACGATCATTTTGCAGTGCATTTCTTTTAGCCCCCGTACTTCAAGGATTCAGCGTGTCATTTGTGACCCTAAACTTTCAAGTTTCACACGTTGTCACTTTTGGTCCCTGCACTTTCAAGTTTCATCTCTCTTCAAAGCCGGAGCGAATACATTCTATTCGAAACGATCAAAATGGTGTACCTACCAAGGCTGAAATCCAAAAGAGAATATGAAGAGTGGAAAGTTTATTTTTTGAACTGTGTGGACGAACATGAGGTGGGTCCCTACATCAGATTATCTTTGACTGAAGGGGAGATGCAATCCCAGATTCCTACAGAAGCTTCACCTGTGGAAAAGGAGGAAAGAGAGAGGGCTAACAATGTAGCTCGAAATTATATGACAAGTAGTATTTCGTGTGAATTTATTAGTGACATTTTTAGTGAAATTATTGGTCAAATAAAGTCTAACAACATGACAGGAAAAGAGCTGTGGGATTGTACTGAATGGTTGGTGTTAGGGACAAATGGTTTATTAATAGGAAGAGAATTGGAAGCTGAGAACTCTTAGCTAAAAGGAAAGATCTCTATTTTGGAAGCTAAAACTCAGCAAATAGTCTCTGTTGAAAGTTCTGAGGAAAAGATTTCTGAACTGAAAGATGCAAATGCAGATCTTCAAAAGCGTTTATCTGATTTGGAGCAACTGCTTGCTAAACACAAATCTGATTTTGAGACTAAAGAGAAATCTTTCACAAAGAAGTTCTCAGAATTCTCGAGAAAATGTGCTGATGAGAAGAAAGAAGTTGAGATGAAATGCATAAAACTTTCTCAGCAAGTTTCTGATTTTCAGAAAGTAATCATTCTAGAAAGAGAGAAGTTTGCCAAAGAGAAGAAGGCCATTGAACAAAAGAATGTTGGTGTCTTCAAAGAAATATCTGGCCAAAGAAACAATGCTGAGAAGGGATTTGAAGAAGAAAGAAGCTTGTTTGAGACTGAGATCAAAAAGCTTACTGTCAAGTTATCTGAACTATCTGAGAAGGCACTAAAAGAGCAGAGAACGAAGTCTGAATTCACGAAGAAGATTGACCTGCTTGTTAAAGAAAGAGACAACTTTGCTTCGACGATTAAAGTGCTTGAAAAGTCTGTATCAAGTACAAATCAGAAATCTGTCTCTCCACAAAGGTCAGTTAAATCTTTTGATCGGATTCGTAAAACTAACCTTTTCTATGATAGCAATATAGATGGTTCAGGTACACATCAAAGAAAAAGGAGATACAAAGATGAGGAACTGGTCTGGAAGAAGAAACCAGTTGAAGATGAGCTGAAAGAAAGAGAATCGTGTGTACATGCATCTAATGCCAAGAAGAACAAAGCGAGTAAAGGTAAACCTGATCATATCTACTCGAGAGATCAATTACTCAGGTTGTCAGGTAAGAAATACCATTGTTCTTATTGTCGTACACATGATCACATTCACAAATCCAGGGATCATTTCTGGTATGGTTCTTATTCTATATCCTCCACAAGAACTGCAACTAACATTCATGGACCCAAATACCAGTGGGTACCAAAGCCGAAAACTGATTCTTTGTTGCAGGCACCTACTGTCAAGGGGGAGTAGAAGAACAATGGCTTCTAAGTAAATCAACTTAGAACCCGGACTTCAACGAATTTTGGCTTCTGATCACATAACAGATCAGGACCCGTTCTTCAACGTTCAGACCTGGATATTTTGCAACTATCCAGGGGAAGCTTAAAAGACCTAAATCATTATATCATGATCTGAGGGGGAGCTTAAAAGTAAGTATCTTCTAACTCTAGATCTCTGATTGTTTGCAAGACGAACAACTTTCCAGCATGAAAAACAGTTTCTGAAATGTTCAAACCACTTCTGATTTTCAAAAGGTTTCATGAATCTAGAAGTGTGATTTTAAATGTTTTTCATTAATGTTTAACTGACTGTGTGTTTCTAAAGGTCAATACTTGCGTATTATCTTGTCTTTATACTGAAACGTATTTACACACACAGGTTCAGTACTTCATTTGTACTTGTTATTACCATGTCTCATAACGAACCAATTTTTTCGATGGTAATACCCCCGTTTGAAGTTCAATGTTGTTGAGCATCAATCATAAGTTCTAATCTTGTGCTTTCATTGCAAAATTGTTTATATTCGTTCATATAAAGAAAATATCCAAATCTTTGTTACCCTAACCAATTTATTTGATCTGATTGTTACATTGTCAGATTCTCAAAACAAATCTCGTGATTTCATTTCATTCATTCGATATTCTTGTTTTGAGAAATATTCAAAGTTCAAATGCTCAAATTTCATTCATATTTTTAAATGAGCATACATTTTGACAGTGTTATCTTATATGTGCTTAACTGGTCAAGTTAAACTGTTGAGCATACATTCTTTATAGGAAATACATGGGATTTGTGAGTGAGCTTAAACAGAACTTCCATGGATTCACGTAAACCAGTGTTTCCTACCTCGGAAGTTATCCTAGAGTGATTTGAGGGGTGAGGGGTCATAAATCAAAGAGTGGGGGAGATAACTCATCGGGTTGAGTTTTTCTCATTGTGCTGAGCGGAAAAATGAAAAAGAGATTTTGGTTAGAAGTGAGCTTTAATGTTAAAAAGAAAGAGGGTGTGAGAACAGAGTTAAAAGAATATCAGAACTCTGTACCAACCACTTTCTGAGCCGGGCAACCACATATTCTGATTAGTTCACATTCCTTGGTGACCATCATTGAAACAGGCAGTGAGCCCATGCCAACTCTTGCTATAACCGCACCAGCCACTCGTTTCTTTCTTAACAAAGAAATGTTTCATTTTCTTTGGGGACGCAGCATATCTGCTATCTAGTCTTCATTTAGAAGATTTAGATATTGAAAAAGAAGGAAAGTTGCCCCACCTTCGCACCTCTTTCATACACATTGAGTCCGTGTAATATCTGTTGCTGTCTCAACAGTTTACACAATTTGAGCCTGATCAAGCTAAGTAGCTTCAATCATTTCTACACTTTCACGAGCACACAAGGAATGAGTTTTCTTGTCATAACATTCATAGAAAATTCCTTTGTGGTTTTTCGATGATTGAATGGAAGCCCTGGGGGAGTGAACATCACAAAAACTCCTTTCCAATGTACATCCGTTGTACAAAGTGGCTCTGTGCTACTTACATGCATACTAACTGTTTCATCTGTTGAATCAGGGTTACATTGTCCATTATGTCTGAATTTGAAAAGATTCGGATATATACATTTCATGAATTGACGGATACTCAGATCAAAGGACGAAGAATATCATATTATCATAAAGGGGAGATCAAACAATGCGTTGAAATTGAAGAAGTTTTGATGATCATGATGCTCACAATCATCAAAAAGGGGGAGAAGTTTTCAAAGTTCAATTTCAAAGTTTTTGAAGAAAGAAAGTTTGTTTTTCTGAAGACGGTCTAAAGATCAAAGAGATGAAGATATGAGTTTAATGCTAAATTTGTTTGTTTTTCAAAGTTTGTATTGATTCTTTCCCGTATCATGTGGTGTCTGCTACAAGTTTCTTCATTATTCCTCCTACGAGCTGATTGAAACAAGTTCTTAAGCTGAAAGCCTATTCAACTCGCGGTTCAAAGACAAATTCTTTGTTTTAAACTGAATATGCATCGTGGAATGTCAAGTAACTCTCACATTATCTTTATTGTGTGCTGATCCGATGTGATTGAGTTTTTACAGCTGAAAGCTGCTTGATAGTGCGTTCAGTCGAGGCTATTGTACATTGAATCTGGTTACAAAGTTGATACTATGAAGAACAAGAGCTTTATTCAAGGGGGAGCATGGAAAGACATGAAGTCAAGCAACATCAAAGTTCTTCAAAGATTCAAGAGGGAAAGAAGATCAATGTTTGAAGATTTCAAGAAGATAAATGCTTTATTCAACTTTAGGGGGAGATTGTTAGGACTGAAAGTCCTGTGTATTGAAAGTGGAATAGAGTATTTATAAGGGTTCGTAATGTAATTATTCTAAAGTTAATTAATTAGATGGGCCCAAGCCCATAAGCCCGTCAGGCCTGCGAGCCTAAGTATTTAAAGGCTTTATTAGTTCATAATTAGGGTCGAACAGTTTGAACAGTTTAGAAAGGTTAGAAGTTCATAATTTTATTATTCAGTTTTCTAGTCATTAGGTTTACATACCCTTATCAGAAATTCTATCTGTAAACCTAAATCCTTTGAAGTATTATCAATCATATGACTAGTTACTGTGATCTATAATCTGTTCATCTTTGATTGCTGTTATTCTGATTTGCACTGCACTGGGATCTACAACAAGTACAAATAATCTCCTTTCTACAGAGGGTGATCAACCTCAAGAAACTGAACATGCTCCAGAAGTGATTCTAGAAGGTTCCAATGATCACCTACCACACATGACAAAGTGGACCATAAGTTACCCACAGAGCCAAATTATTGGTGACCCCTCTGACAAAGTCCAGACTCGATCAAGTACCGCAAATTTTTGTTACTATACAAATTTTGTGAGCATTATCGACCCCAAAAAGGTCTCTGAAGCTCTTGAAGACCCAAAGTGGGTAGAGGCTATGCAAGAAGAGCTTCTGCAGTTTGAAAGAAACGAAGTATGGACCCTAGTGCCTCTGCCGAAAGGCAAAACCACAATAGGGACCAAATGGGTCTTCAGGAACAAAAAGGACGAGGATGGTGTGGTGATCAGGAACAAAGCAAGATTGGTGGCCAAGGGATATTGTCAATAAGAAGGGATTGACTATGAAGAAACTTTTGCCCCTGTGGCTAGGCTCGAAGCAATAAGAATATTTCTTGCCTTCGCAGCCCATAGAGGTTTCAAAGTGTTTCAAATGGATGTTAAGTCAGCCTTTCTAAATGGACAAATTCAAGAAGAAGTATACGTCCAGCAGCCACCAGGGTTTGAAAGCTCCAAGTACCCAAATCACGTGTATTTCTTAGACAAGGCTTTGTATGGACTCAAGCAAGCCCCTAGAGCCTGGTACGACAGAATTTCAAACTTTCTTCTTGCCAATGGTTTCGAAAGAGGTACAACTGATACAACTTTGTTCTATAAAAAGAGAAAAGGTAAGATTCTAGTTGTACAGATTTATGTTGACGACATTATTTTTGGGTCCACAAATGAATCTTATTGTAAAAAGTTTGAGTCTTTGATGAAGTGTGAGTTTGAGATGAGTATGATGGGAGAACTTACCTTCTTCCTAGGATTGCAAGTCAAACAAACCAAAGAGGGTATTTTCATAAACCAATCTAAATATGTCTCTGACATACTTGAAAAATACAAGCTCTCTGACTCTTCACCAATGAAAACCCCTATGGCCACTGGATCCAAGCTTTATGCAGACCTAGAGGGCAAATATGTGGAGTGTAAACTCTACAGAGGTATGATAGGGTCTCTGTTGTACTTAACCGCGAGTCAACCCGATATAATGTTCGCCACATGCCTATGTGCAAGATTTCAAGCTAACCCCAAAGAATCTCATCTTCATGTTGTCAAGAGGATCTTCAGATAACTGAAGGAGACAAAAAAATCTTGGCCTCTGGTATCTGGAGAACTCTGGCTTTGATCTTGTGGCTTATACAGATTCAAATTACGGAGGATGCAAACATGACAGAAAGAGTACCTCTGGGAGTTGTCAATTCCTTGGAGGGAAACTAGTGAGTTGGACTTCTAAGAAGCAGAATTGTGTCTCGACCTCTACGGCAGAAGCAGAATACGTTGTTGCCGCCAGTTGTAGCTTGCAGTTTCTGTGGATGAGAACCCAACTCAGAGACTATGGATTTGACATCGAGAAAATCCCCATCCTCTGTGACTCCAAAAGCGCCATCGCGATCTCTACCAATCCTGTTCAGCACTCTAAGACAAAGCATATCGACATCAGGTATCACTTCTTGAAACATCATGTGGAGCATGGGACGATAGAAATGTACTTTGTCCCCACAGATTACCAGCTTGCCGACCTTTTCACAAAGGCACTAGATGAGAAAAGGTTCACCTTTCTTGATGGAAAGATTGGCATGCTTAACATGAGTTGATCTACAGAGCCTCTATACCTTTGCATAGAGCCTCTGTAGTACATACTGTATAACCGTAAATATTTTCTTTTCTTTGTATAATCTCTTTTTCGAAAACATTTTGTTAGTTGGATCTCTTACTCTGTGTCTTGCTCAATATTGATTTCTAAAAGGACCCAAGCACAGATCAAGGGTGAGCTGAAATAGGAGACCTTGACATTTCAAGGGGGAGCTCGACATCTCTTGTCAAACACGTATGTCTCTCTGCCCCTCAAAAATGCTTTCACAACTATTGAGTGATCACCAACCCAGATTATTTCCTAAATTAGAAGTTTTGATTCTCAGAGCCTCTGTGACCCTCCACAGAGCCTCTGTAACCCTTCACAAGGCCTCTGTAACTCACAAAAGGGGTCTCACATCCATTTCTCACATGATTGGGTATGTGCTTGATCAACTCATAAGTTCTTTCGAAAGTCTTGATCTTCTCAGTGTTCTGAAACCTCATAATGACCTCAGAAGCTCTTGACCCACAGAGCTTCTGGAAATTTTAAATTCAACATCTTTACCATTCAGTCATTATGTGCGGGTTATTTTTCAAAATCACTGTCATGTGGGAATAGTAACTGCCACGCGCGTGAGAATAGAGGGAGGCGCATGTACTTGATCGTGCACCGCCTATCCTGACGTGGCACATTTCTATTGGTTCGTATTTGTACCTTTGTTTTTTTAAAATGACTACCTATTTGTTAGCACTCATTACGGATTTCAAATCCTTATTTTTTACCGCTAATTCTTTTCACCCTTCTCAGTATATAAATCCTTCTATACCTCTTCTTTTCCTTTTTACCTGCAATTCTTACTCTTAAGATCTTCTTTGCAAAAATCCTTCGTATTTTCAGCAATGGCATCCCACTCAAGCTCTTCCAAGAACTATAATGGCTCTAAGAACTCCAACAAGACTCATGTCAGGATCAAAATTCGAAACAAGAATTTAATATAAACACTCAGAAGCTATGTTAAAGAAGTTGCGGAAAAACACTTTAACAGTAAATCAATGAAACAGTATATGAGATTAAATCACAAGTTATATTGAATTAACTTAATGATTACAACCAAAGCCTCAATCTGTTGAACAGGCTCAACAGACGTTCAATACTTCTCTAAAGAAAGGATTTCTAAGAATCTTGAGGCTCATTCTCTGTAGAATAAAACAATGCGTATTCTCTATATATCTAATAATCTAAGACTTCTAGACTATATATACAAAACAGATTACAAGATAAATATTAAAGAAACAATAATCTTCAGAATACATTCCATCATTATCTTCAACTTCCTTATCTTTCGCTTTAAGCAACCAATCCATCTTTATCATCATAAGCAGCATTAATCTTCAGCAGTATCTTCTTATCAGTAGCAGTACTAACCATGCTTGCAGTAGTAATTTCTGACTGGCAGTACTAACTATTCTTCTAGCAATATTAACCCTTCAAGCAGCACTAATACTACTACCAGTAGTAATATTCAAGTAGCAGTACTAAAGTCTTCAGCAGTAGTAATCTTTAATACTTAGCAGTACTAACTGGACTTAGCACATTCCAGACCCAACAATCTCCCCCTAACTTAACTTTTTCAATTCAAGAAGTTAAGTTCTTCAGAATACGGTCTTCATGATGCTTTCAAAATAACTTCTCAATTTCCCAGATTAGGATCCAGACCTAAACTTTGATTGATGGTTCTTCTGATCACAATTCTTTCCATTTCTGAACCTTTAGGGCAGACCAACTTTGCTTTCAGCATCCTCTGCAACTTTACTCTGCTGTGGTCATACACCTTATCAACCAAGTAGTATTCATAGAAGCTTTTGTCAATGGTTATGACATAGACTCCAGACCTTTCAAAAAGCATCCAGTTATCAATACTTTTAAATCCATTTTCATGATGCACATCTTTGATAAGATATTCAACCTTAACAGGGTTAAACATCATGCACAAATATTCCATAGCCATATTTGTTAGGGTCATCCCTGCTCCTCTCAACAAGTCACCATACAGTTTGAGTCCAACCTTGTACATTTCTTCTAAATCAGCTATGGTACAACTTCTGATTATCTTACCCCAAGTTGAATATACCTCATACTTGTCACCCATTCTTTTTATTCTGAAGTATTCTGTTCTTTTATCCAACAGAGTATCCCAATGAATGATTTATGGAGCATTCACTGAGATAGGATCAACTTTCAGAGGTTCTTCATCTGTCACTGTCATATATAACTCAAACTGCTCAGGTTGTCTTGGTTGTTCTGATGATTGTTTACTTGATTGCTCTTGACTTTTCTCTTGATTTTCAACCTGCTTAGCTTGTTTCTGCTGCTCTACAGGAGGTGCAGCAGTAGATCTTGATGATTCAGCTTCCTTTCTTTCACTTTCCTGCTCTTTCTCACCTTCTTCAGTCCTTGGACTTTTTGCCTGTTTCTTTGAAGCAATTGACTTCATTCTTTTAATAGCTCCAATCTTTTGAGCTAAAGTCTCTGTCTTCTTGAATTCTTTCTTTTCTTTTGTAGGAGTGCCTTCTTCACTGTCAGGAAAAGGCTGTTGAATATTCAGATTATGTCTTTCTTTCATCCTTCTTTCAAATTCAACCCTCTGACTGAAGTCTCCTTGAAGCTTGGCCATCTCCTTCTTGTATAATTCTTCTATTCTGCCAAAAGGCATTTTGGTAAACATCCCTTCAGGAACTCCAACTGATCCTTTCAGGAAGTTTATCATTTTTCTCCTTTCCTGTGTGGCTAGGAAGGTCTGTGAAGGCTGTCTTTTCTTTGAAGGTTGTCTTTTTGTTGGATCATAAATTGTATTCAAGATTAAAGTTAAAGTTAAGGGTTTAAACTGTAATTGTTTGATAGTTATAGTTAAAGGGTTTAAAGTGTAATAAGTCAATAGTTTATTAAGCTATTGGGCCCAAGCCCATTAGAAAGCCCATTAAAGTTAAAGCCCATATGGCCTGGGTATTTAAAGTTTTGATTAGTTTAGTTTTAGGTTAATCTTGAAAGAACTCTGATAATTTTCTAAATAGTCGCTGTAAGTTTTCTCTGTATTCAAAGGGTATCAAGAACACTCAAGGGTTTCATTGTTTATTCAAGGGATTGGTACGTTTTGTTAATCTTTATATCTCTTGATTATTATTGTGTTGCTTGATTACTTGATTAATTGTTAACCAACTAGATAAAACAGGGATAACAATTGGTATCAGAGCCAAAAGAATCAAAATTTTTTACTATTCATCGAAAAATACTGTTCATCGAAAATCACTGTTCATCGAGTTACTATTCATGCGAAGTACTGTTCATCGTATTTCATGAATCTGTTATCGAATCCGGTCGATTAGTATTTGATTATTTGTGTTTTTGGGTTACATTCGATCGAAGGATTGCTTATTTGTTGGTTTAATTGTGTTTATCGGTCGAATTAATTTTCTGGGTTTGGTTTCGGTCTAATACCAGTTATTCATCGTGTTCTTCGGTCATTCATCGTGTTTATCGATATTATTGTTTGACCGATACCTATTCGACCTTAGCCTTCGACCGAGTGTTTGTAAACACCGGTCCTTACTTCGACCGAATAGTTGTGATCTCCGGTCTTTCCTTCGACCGGATAGGAGTATCGACTGGACCTTAGTGGTTTCCGGTCTAGTATTCGACCGATACTTTGTTACATCGGTCTTCGCCATTCGACCGAATAATTGTTTCTCCGGTCTTCCCATTCGACCGGGTAATTGTTTCTCCGGTCTTCCCATTCGACCGGGTAATTGTTTCTCCGGTCTTCCCATTCGACCGGATACTTGTTACTCCGGTCTTGCCATTCGACCGGGTACTTGCATACTCCGGTCTTTCCTTCGACCGGTACAGTTCATTCTTCGAAGCACATTTTCCTGTCCTAGACAAATTTTTGCAAGCTGCAACAGGGGGACAAAGATTTGCCCGGTCTAAGTCTGCGAAGGGGGACAAAGATTTGCTCTTGATCAAAATCTTCTTAATTTTTCAGTATTTTATTCATAGATATTAGTGCTTTATACTGTGTGCGAGGACTGCATTTGATTATTTTTGGAAATTCATTTTTTCTGAAATTTTTTGAGTGTAGTCTTTACCTTTGATTCTAACGATCTCATCTAGTTGGTTGTCTTGGTACAGAAAAGTCTATTTACTAACCGTACAGCTAAGATGTCGAATCAGCTTCTCTCGATGGGCTCTCAAGTCAAACCTCCTGTCCTCGTGGCTAATGAGTATCGGCAATGGAAGACCAGAATGATTCAGTTCCTGAATCACAAAAACAAAGAATTCATGAAAATAATCATTGAAGGTCCTAAACCTCCAATGATCACAGTAAAGGGTCAACCTGCTACAGATTCCTCTCCTGAAATCCCTGACAGAGAGATTCCTAAACCTGTTCAGTTCTTCACTGAAAAGCAGAAAGACCAGCTCAAGTTAGAAGAAGAAGCTCTAATCTATCTGACGATGGCAATTCCAAACGACATCTACAATCGTGTCGACAGTCAGAGTACTGCTAAAGGAATCTGGGATGAACTAGCAAAGCAGTTTGAAGGAAGTGAAGCTTCTATTCAAGCTAAGCAGAATCTGTGCATAAATGCTTACGAGGGATTTCATGCCAAAGAAGGAGAGCTGCTTTTAGATACCTACAATAGGTACAACATTATCCTCAATGACTTGCGGAGGAACAACATCGCCAAATCTGCTTCTGAGATAAACTACAAGTTCATCAAGAATCTGAATCCAGAATGGAAGAACTTTGCTATCAACCTCCAGATGTCGAAGAATATGGCTCAAGAAAATGTCACCGATATCTTCTCTACTCTTGCTCAACATGAGGATGAGGTGAGATCCATTAACAATGAGTCGAATCATCTGAAGGATTCTGTGGCTCTCATAGCCGGCAAAGGTTCTGTATCCTCTGCAAGGTCGAAGAAAAAGGCATCTAAAGCTCTAGTTACCGAAGTTACTGACTCTGACTCTGATTCAAGTGATGAAGAACTGGAAGTTGATTCAGATCCTGATATTCAAAAGTTCTCTGAAGACTTGGCTCTCATTACACGACGATTCAAGAAGAGCTTTGGCAAGAAAAGATTTTACTCAAAGCCAGAGTATGATGGATACAAGAAAGAGAAGTCTGAGATGCGATACAAGCCGAGGCATGGAAAGAGAGAGGAAGGACGAGAAGATCGGAAGGAAGATAGAAGAGAAGGAAAGAGAGAGGAGAAGCGAGAAGAGCGAAAGGATGAACCAGGAAGATGCTACAACTGTGGCAAATTTGGGCACTTCTCAAGGGACTGCAAATTCAAGAAAGTGAAGAACTCAGAGTACTACTCAAGAAAGTCACTAATTGCCAAGAAAGCTGAAGAAGGAAAAGTACTAATGGCTGAAGAAGAGAACTGGCTGTTCCAAAGTTCTGATGACGAGGAGCAAGCACATTTCACCCAAGTTTCTTACATGGCAAAGCTGGAAGGTGACGATGAAGACTCTGAGACACAATCCGAAGAAGCAAACTCTGAGGTAAGTGAAAATTCTGAACTTATTGAATCTTTAATGGCCCAAATACATGGCATGAAAGATGAATTTGCTTTACTGAAAGGCAAACTTAGCTCTGCACATCAATCTGTTTTAAGCTTTCGTGATGAAAATGCTATTTTAAAAGTTGTTGTGGAAGAAAAGGAAAAGTAAAAAGATGATTTAAAAGCTGAAAAAGAGTCTTTAAAAGAAAAAATATCTGGTTTAGAAACAGATCTTGTGAATCTTAATGCTGAAAAGGGTGAGTTTCAAATCAAATTTGAAGTTTGTTATAAAGAAAGAAATGAAGCTTACACCAAAATAAAGCAACTGGAGGACATTAACATGAAACGAGGTCAGACTGAACAAACATTAAATCTGTTGACTAATAAACTCCAAGACGAAAGGTTTTACAAACTTAAACCAGGTTTGGGTGTGCCAATTAATGAAATTTTGAAAAAGGCACCGGAGCACCTATATAATTTTGATAAATTTGGCTCCGCAATAAAACCCATTCCTGACATTCGCGCTACTTTTGTTGAAGCAAGTTCTCCTAAACCTTCTGAAGAGACCAAAGGTCAAGAAGAAATAAGAAAGAACAAGTCTGGTGACACTGATTCTAAAAATCTTTTTAAATCTGTTGGTTTTACATATGGTGATTTGAACGAAAGCTATGCAACTCGAAAGATCGAATTTACTGAGTTTGAATCACTATTTACCACACCTTCTAAAGAATCAGTGAGCACCAACACAGTTCTACCTGAGACTGCATGCAAAATTGATGAGTATGAATCGGATGTTGATCCATCTACTATACCATCAGTCTCAACTCCCATTGCTTCTAAACCTTTACTTCCTGAAGAGGTTGAAGAAGTTGTTGCTACCGCGGATGAATCTTGTGTTCAAAATGATAAAACGGAGTTTATTGAGTCCATGACTGAAGAGATATTCTCTGATATGATGAATGCATCAGACTCTGATCCTGTTTCTGATTTAAAGGGATCAAATTCTGTGGATGGTAATACATCTGAATTGATGAAGCAAATTGATATGTTGCAACAATCTCTTGATGAGGTTGAAGATGAAAACTTTGATCTCAAACATAAACTTGAAAAGTCTTTAAAAATAAATCAAGAGCTTTGCACTGAGATCAATGATTTAAAAATTACTTTGTTTAAAAATGCTTCAAATGAAAAACAGATGTTAAATGATCCAAGCTGGAAGGTAAGAACCAATCCAGAATTTGATGCTCCTGCAAAACCTACAGTTGCTTACTATGATTGTCCTGAATATCCTCCAAGTATTTTTGAAAAGGGTGAGACTTCAAAGAGCACTAGAAAAGAACCACCTTCTAAGTTAGAGACTAACAAGGTTCCTGTTTCTGTTTCAGATATAAGAGGAAATGGAGTTGGGAAGAGTAAGAAGAATAAAGATCTTAGTTTGAATAAAAAGAATAGTTTGAATTCTAGTAGTTGTTCTACAGACAGTGTTATTTTGAATAGTACTTCTTTTGATAAACATGAATGTAAGATTTGTTCCGATAAATCTAAGTTTATGAATTTTGCTCGAAAGAATCTTTATTGCAAACACTGTTGGGATAATTCATTCAAATACTACTCCCCTCCTAAGTCCAAAAAGAATAAAAGCAAAGCTAAGCTGAACTCTAAGTCTAATTCTAATTCTGATTCTTCTACATAACCAAAAGTGTATCGTGCTAAGGTTGCCAATCCTACTTCTAAAAAGCACTTTCAGGAATTGAATGTTAAGATGGTTTGGAAATGGGTTCCAAAACCGCGTTATGAATGGAGAGTGAAAGTCAAACCAGATGATATTCCTGAGTTGCTTGATGCTAACCGCGAAGGACCCATCCTGATATGGGTGCCTAAGCAA
The DNA here is from genome assembly GCA_954870635.1 of Arctium minus. Lineage (NCBI taxonomy): Eukaryota > Viridiplantae > Streptophyta > Magnoliopsida > Asterales > Asteraceae > Arctium > Arctium minus. The sequence goes on along the minus strand of OX941095.1, from coordinate 54,314,503 downwards.
AACTAATTGTCTCTTTTGCAGGCCTGTCGATTGTGGGTAATAGATTCCGGATGTTCACGCCACATGACAGGATTCAAGCACCTCTTGCATAACTATGTGGAGGAGCCTGCCGGAGCAGTTAGATTTGCCAATTCTGAAGCCGAAGGCCACGTCAGAGGATATGGAATGCTCGATAACGGTGTTGTGAAGATTCAAAAAGTGCTATATGTTGAAGGACTTGATCACAATCTGTTCAGTACCAGTCACTTCTGTGACATGCAATATCAAGTCCGCTTCACAACCACTCATTGCTATCTAGAAGATCACGATGGTTACGAAGTCTTCAAAGCTGAGCGCCATGGAAATCTATACTATGTAGATTTCCCTACACTGTCTGCCACACGTCCAGTATGTCTACTAGCCAAAGCTTCTAAAGCACAATCATGGACGTGGCATCGACGCTTGTCTCATCAAAATTTCCGATCTATAGCGAAGCTACAAAGACAAGGTCTGGTCAAAGGTCTACCAGAAATGAGGTTCGAAAAAGACTCACTCTGTTCCGCATGTGAGTTGGGCAAAATGAAGCGTAGCTCCTTCAAGTCCAAAGCTGAATCATCGACCTCATCAGCACTGGAACTTCTTCATATGGACCTTTGTGGCCCAATGCGCACAGCATCTATCAACGGAAAGAAGTATGTGTTGGTAATGATAGATGACTACTCAAGGTATACATGGCTCGAGTTTCTTCGCAACAAGTCAGATGCGCCAGAGTTGATTATCGCTTTCATCAAGCGTATTCAAGTACGTCTTCAACTGCCAGTAAGAACCATTCACAGTGATAATGGCACGGAGTTCAAGAATGACACCCTGAAGAGTTATCTTACTTCCGTGGGTATTTCACACAACTTCTCCGCAGCCTACACTCTACAGCAAAACGGCATTGTTGAACGGAAGAATCGCACTCTGGTTGAAGCAACTCGTACTATGCTTGCTTACTCAGATCTACCCATGTACCTTTGGGCCGAGGCAGTCGCTACAGCATGTTTTACACAGAACCGTACCATTGTGGTCAAGCGCTTTAATAAGACAGCATATGAGTTAATCAACAATCGTACACCTAACATCAAGTTCCTTCGTGTTTTTGGTTGCAGGTGTTACATTCTAAAAGAGCGTCAAGGATTATCAAAGTTTGATAAGAAAGCAGATGAAGGATATCTCGTTGGATACTCTCTGACATCCAAAGCTTATCGAATTTACATTATTCGAACAAAGACGGTTGTTGAGAGCATGAATGTCTCCTTTGATGAGAATTCAACAAGGACTTCTGGACACAACAGTTCAGAACTCGGTCTTAACGACAAAGCTTCTATTCAAGCAAGAATAGAACCAGCTATAACAGGATCATCTTCTTCAAACTCTAACTCTACTTCATCTGAGTTAGATTTATTGTTTATTGATGCCTTTGATGATATATGTGCAGATTTTGAAAAAGGCATATCAACATCAATAACAAGTGGAACAAACTCGGAGGTCCCTACTATATCTGAAGACATGCCTGGACCTTCCGACGAAGTCACTGACACTTCAACTCCATCAGGTACAACTACACCATTAGTTTCTGACTCTACTAATACTGAATCTGTCTCTGGAAACGAAGTCCCGAGCACTTCAACCGCTAGTCCAGAAGCTTCAGTGTCAGAAACACCAGTACAAGATGTCCCGAGTACATCTGTGGAGCAACCTGCCGTACAAGATGACAACGATGCATCAAATACGCAACAAGCAGTTGATGCACTACCAAGCACACATCGTTGGACTAAGGATCATCCCCTGGAAAACGTGATAGGTGACGTACAATCTGGTGTCACAACAAGATCTGCAACAGCTAACTTCTGCATGTTTTCAAGCTTCCTCAGTTCCTTAGAGCCAAAGAAAGCGGCTGAAGCTCTACGTGATCCTTTCTGGATTTCTGCTATGCAAGACGAGCTTCTACAATTCGAAAGGAACAAGGTATGGCGCTTGATCCCACTACCTAAAGGTAAATCCGTTATTGGAACAAAGTGGGTGTTCAGAAATAAGAAAGACGAAGCTGGAGTAGTCGTGAGAAACAAAGCTCGATTGGTCGCCAAAGGGTATTGTCAACAAGAGGGCATTGACTATGATGAAACATTCGCCCCGGTTGCAAGGATCGAAGCCATCAGAATCTTTCTAGCCTATGCAGCGCACAAAAACTTTGCAGTCTATCAGATGGATGTAAAGTCGGCTTTCCTGAACGGCGTTCTGCATGAGGAGGTCTATGTGGCTCAACCTGAAGGTTTCGTTGATTCTCATCACCCTGATCATGTCTATGTTTTAGACAAAGCGCTTTATGGTCTTAAACAAGCACCGCGAGCCTGGTATGAAACTCTCACTAAATTTCTACTTGCTTCTGGTTTCAAGAAAGGTACAGTAGATACAACCTTATTTCTTAAAAGGCAAGGTGATGACTTGATTCTTATTCAGATTTATGTTGACGACATAATATTTGGGTCGACAAATCCAAAATTTTGTAAGAACTTTTCAAAGATAATGGAAACAAAGTTTGAGATGTCGATGATGGGTGAATTAAATTTCTTTCTTGGTCTACAAGTAAAGCAATTACCCGAAGGCATATTTATTAATCAAGCTAAATATATAAAAGATATTTTGAAAAAGTTCAATATGTCAGATGGTTCAGTCATGAAAACACCAATGGCTACTGGTACACTCTTAGACGCGGATCCCTCCGGGAAGCCTGTTGATCAAAAGGTGTATCGTAGCATGATTGGATCTTTACTTTATCTGACTGCCAGTCGCCCGGATATAATGTTTGCCACATGTTTTTGTGCGAGATATCAGTCTAATCCTAAAGAGTCGCACTTAACTGCTGTTAAGCGAATCCTTAGATATCTCAAAGGTTCTCCTAATCTAGGCCTTTGGTATCCAAAGGATTCTCGTTTTGAACTAACTGCCTTTACAGATGCTGATCATGCAGGTTGTAAGCTAGACCGGAAAAGCACCTCTGGATCATGTCAATTCATAGGTGACAAACTTGTGAGCTGGACTTCAAAGAAACAAAACTGTGTTTCAACATCCACTGCCGAGGCTGAGTATGTAGCTGCTGCTAGCTGCTGTTCTCAAGTCCTCTGGATGACGACACAGTTAAGGGACTTTGGATACAACTACAAGCGCGTTCCGATTTATTGTGATTCCAAGAGTGCAATATCTATAACTGCTAATCCGGTACAGCACTCGAAGACCAAACATATAGATGTACGCTATCATTTCATCAAGGATCATGTAGAAAAAGGTAATATTGAAATGCACTTTGTTCAAACTGACTTCCAGTTAGCTGATCTTTTCACCAAGCCATTGGATGAAAAGCGATTTCAATTTCTAATCAGCAAACTTGGTATGTTGAACATGTCTTAAACCTTACTCATGATTCAAGGGGGAGTATTCCAAATCTTGATAGTGTGTTATTTTCCAACTGTTGTTAACAAGAAAGGAATCATTTTCATAAATGATTACCATTGTTTCTTTCACTTATGCAGGTTGGTTCAAGTGACTATGGCTTCTAATCACATCGGATTAGAACCCGCACTTCAGTGCTCTATTTTTTTTATATGCTTTATTTCCTTATTAATTATAAAAAAAAAAAAAAAAAAAAAAAAACCCTATAGTGATTTAAGGGGAAGAATATCTGTGATATTAACAGATTTTTGGATACTTAAATGCTTATCTGACCGTGTGTTCTTAAAGATAAATACTTGTGTTTTATCTTGTCAATATACTTTGTCAAGTATTCATACACATAACGGTTCAGCACATTCTATTTGACTTTGTTATTACCATGTATCAAAAGTTAAATCTTTCTATGGTAATACTCACGTTAGTTGTATTCACTGTTGATTGAATCAAACGTCATTTCATGTGCTTTCATTGAACATATGTTTATATATTGTTCATATAAACAACATTCGTTTTTGATTCTCCAAAATCTTATTCTTCATGAGAAAATGATATGAGCTTAATTGTCAAACTCTTTTAGTTTGAGGGGGAGAATTGCATCGTCAAACATCTTCTGTTTTGACATCTCCGAATATTATATTCTTCATGTAACAAGTGGTATTTGTGCTTACATGTACAATAACCTGTTGAACAACATGTTATTTTAGGAAAATACATGGGATTTAGTGTGTGAGCTTAACAGAACTTCCATGGATTCACGATAACCAGTGTTTCCTACCCAGGAAGTATTCCCTGAGTGATTGAGGGGAGAAGGGTCAAAAGATTTGAGTGATGGTGTGTGAAGAGGTAAAATGAAAAAGAGAGATTGGTTAGACGTGAGCATTAAAAGAAAGAGGGTGAGAGAACAGAGTAAAAGAATATTAAACTCTGCACCAAACTTCTTTCCGAGCCGGGCAGCCACATAATCTGATTGGTTCACATTCTTTGGTGACCATCATTGAAATAGGCAACTAGCCCATGCCATCTCTTGCATACAACCCCACCAGCTACTCATTCTTTTCTCAAAAAGAGAATGTTTCACATTTTCTGGGGAAGCAGCACATACGCTATTGGTTCTTCATTTGGAAGATACTAATATTGAAAAAGAAGGAAAGTTGCCCCACCTTCGAACCCTTTCTCATGCACATTGAGTCTTTGTATAATTTGTTGCTGTCTCAACAAGTTTACATACTTTGAGCCTAAATTGAAAAGCAATCATCTGTGCTTAAATCTTTCATACACATGCACGAACACACAGAAATTTGTTTTCTGTCAGAACGTTCATAGATAACCATGTGTTATTCGATGATTGAATGGAAGACCTGGGGAGTCTACATCAAACCAGCTCCTTATATAGTAACTTTGTGTTACTCAGTGACTTTGTGTCATTGACAGGCATTCTAACTGAGTCATTTGTTGATTCAGGGTTACACTTATTAACTGTTTGAATTTGAAAAAATTTGAATGGTTCCTACTTTCTATTTTAATCTGAAAAGATTGAAATAATCACTCTTTCCATCTGGGAAGACTGCTCTTATTTCATACAGGGCTCGTTACATGATGAAGACTGTGCTTACGTGATCATACACAATGGGGGAGATTGTCTTGATAAGGGGGAGATTGTTTTGCCAAGTTTTGATGATGTTGATTCTCACCACTCATCAAAAAGGGGGAGAAGATATAAAAAGGGGGAGAAGATACAAAAAGGGAGAATATAATCTGAAGATCTGAAGATTTTAAAGCTACAAGTTCTGAAGCTATCAATGACATATCTGAAGATAAGAGAATACAAGTGAAGACTTGAAGACAATTGCAAATTTTTTTTAATCTTGAATCCAAAGGGGGAGATTGTTGGATCATAAATTGTATTCAAGATTAAAGTTAAAGTTAAGGGTTTAAACTGTAATTGTTTGATAGTTATAGTTAAAGGGTTTAAAGTGTAATAAGTCAATAGTTTATTAAGCTATTGGGCCCAAGCCCATTAGAAAGCCCATTAAGGTTAAAGCCCATATGGCCTGGGTATTTAAAGTTTTGATTAGTTTAGTTTTAGGTTAATCTTGAAAGAACTCTGATAATTTTCTAAATAGTCGCTGTAAGTTTTCTCTGTATTCAAAGGGTATCAAGAACACTCAAGGGTTTCATTGTTTATTCAAGAGATTGGTACGTTTTGTTAATCTTTATATCTCTTGATTATTATTGTGTTGCTTGATTACTTGATTAATTGTTAACCAACTAGATAAAACTGGGATAAAACTTTTCTTTGAAGCTTTCATTGTGACCCTCTTTGCATCCAGATTCAAGCTCTTCTGATATTCTTCATTGAGCCTTTTTGCCAGATCTAAGGCAAGCTTTCTGTCTTTGGCAGTTTGAATCTCATTCTCCTTTTCAAGCTCTTCTTGCATCTTCTTTGCCAATTCTTCATCCAGTTCTATTTGCTTTTGCTTCTTTGTTGCTTTCACAGGCTCTACCATCTTTTCTTTTCCTTTCTTCTTGGCCTCTGTCATGCTTATCTCTTTCCTTTTATTCTTTGTGCCTCCTTCTTTGATTACCACTCCCTTAGCCTTTTGAGTAGCCTTGGGAGTGTCATTCTTTGCCTTAACCAGAGTTTCTGCAATCTCTATTTCTTCTCTGGACATTTCAGTTTCTACTGCTGGTTTCTTTGTTTCTACTGCTGGTTCAGTTACTACTTCTGGTTCATTGGTTACTGCTGCTTCCACTATTTCTGCTTCTTTTTCTGTTTCTGCTTCAACATTAATCTCCCCCTCAAAATGAAATTACATACCAACTGGGCTTTCATTATCACATTCAACATCTTGTTTCTCCCCCTTTTTGGAAGCATCATGACCACTTCTCCTTTTCTTCAAGATAAACTGGGTTCTCTTCTTTTTGTGCACTAATTTCAACACCAGCTTCTTGAGTTTATCTATTTGGCTTTGTTGAGAAATGATCACCTTTTTCAGCTCCTTTATCTCTGAACCCTGTTTGAGTACATCCAGGTTGATATTGCCAATTGTTTCTATCAATTCATCATAGTAATATTTGTTAATCAGTAAATCCCAATTACATCAAGCAATTACTCAAGATTTAGACATTAAAGATCAAGAACTAGAGAGAGAAAATCTAGAGAGAGAAAGTAGATCTCGTATTCATATGTCTCTGAATTACAAGTATGAGTTGCTCTTTAGAACCACACTACAAGAATACAAGACAAATCCTATATATACTACCTATCTATTACAAAACCTTAAAGGTTAAGGAAACTAAACAAGCTTTGACAAAGACATTGTTGCCTTTTACAACTTTGACTTTCCTATTAAATCTTGGATACAATATTTAGACTTAACAATCTCCCCCTTTGTATTCAAGATTTAATAAAAATTTGATACAGATCTTCAACTCTTGATTCTTCAGCTTTTGTCTCTTTGAAGCTTTCACAATCTTTAATCTTTCAGCTCTTGAAGAATCTTGGAAAGTCTTTTTCTCTTTGAAGCTTTAAAAGTCAACAAGTCATGAACGAAAATATAATACAGGAAACATCTTTGAACATGAAACTTCATCTTTGAAACATCTTTGAAATGTTGACGGTAACAGACAAACAAGTATCTTCATCACTTTGATCTCTGAACCATCTTTGGAAGAACAGACTTTCACAAACCATCTTTATTAAACTTTGAACATTCTTCCTTTAGAATCTTTTGGCTTTGAATTTCTTTATCAGACTTGAACTTTAAATCAGTGGAAACAATTTGAATTTCTGACTTGTCTTTTCGAACTTTGACAATTTTCGAACTTTGACAACTCTTCATAACTTTGAAATTGATCTTTGTATAATTCTCCCCCTTTTTGATGATGTGAGCATCATAATCATCAAAACTTCGTCAATTTCGGCACAGACTTTGATTTCCCCCTTTTTGATCAACTAACAATCTCCCCTTTTACAGTTGCTGCACTTTGATCTAAAGAGCCGAATCATGAACTGTATATATCCGAATCTTTTCAAATTCAGACATAATAAACGTGTAACCCTGATTCAACAAATGAAACAGTTAGAAATGTCTGTCAGTAACACAAAGTTACTTTGTACAACAAATGTACAATACAAGGAGCTGGTTTGATGTTGACTCCCCAGGACTTCCATTCAATCATTGAAAAACACAAGGTTTATCTATGAATGTTCTGACAGAAAAACAAATTTTCTGTGTGCTCGTGCTTGTGTTTGAAAGAATTAGCACAATGATTATGTTTCATAAGGCTCAAAGTATGTAAATCACTAAGACAGCAATGATTGTACACGGACTCAATGTGCCTGAGAAAGGGTCGAAGGTGGGGCAACTTTCCTTCTTTTTCAATATCAGTATCTTCCAAGAGAAGAACCAATAGATTATGTGTTGCTTCCCCAGAAAATGTGAAATATTCTCTTTTTAAGAAAAGAATGAGTAGCTAGTGGGGTTAATGCAAGAGATGGCATGGGCTATTTGCCTATTTCAATGATGGTCACCAAAGAAATGTGAACCAATCAGTAATGTGGTTGCCCGGCTCAGAAAGATGTTTGGTGCAGAGTTCTGATATTCTTTTAACTCTGATCTCACACCCTCTTTCTTTTAAACATATAAGCTCACATCTAACCAAACTCTCATTTTCATTTTACCTCTGCTCACTCCCACACTCAATTCTTTTAGACCCCTCTCCCCTCAATCACTCAAAGGATTTCTTCCGGGGTAGGAAACACTGGTTATCGTGAATCCATGGAAGATTTATTAAGCACTCACACTGAATCCCATGTTCCTAAAAGTACATGCTGGTCAATGATTTCCTTGACATGTAAATCCCAAGAAATCATATGTCAGTGTATGTATGCTCATCAAAAATCAGAAATGAAATTTGAGCATTTGAACTTTGAAGATTTCTCAAAACAAGAATATTGAATGAATGAAATGAAGTCAAGAGAATTTTTTTGAGAATCTGACAATGAATTAAACAGATCAAATCAAATGGTTAGGGTATCAAAGAATTGGATATTTGTTTATATGAACAAATATAAACAATTTATCAATGAATACATAAATATGAAAAAGATGAATGATGCTCAACAACTTTGAATTTCAAACGGGGGTATTACCATCGAAAAATTGTTTGAATTTGAGACATGGTAATAACAATTTCAAATAAAATACTGAACCGGTGTGTATGAATACTTGACAGTATATGGACAAGATAATACACAAGTATTGATCTTTGGAAACACACGGTCAGTTAAACAATAAGCTCAGAATTTGAAAAACATTTAAAAGTCACACTTCTAAATTCATGAAATCTTTTGAGAATAAGAAGTGGTTTGAACATTTAAGAAATTTTTTTTCATGTTCGAAAGTTGTTCATCTTTCAAATAATCAGAGATCTAGGACAGAAGATATTTACCTTTTCAGCTCCCCCTCAAATCATGATACAATGATTTAGGTCTTTTGTGCTCCCCCTGGATATTAGCAGAATATCCTTCTCTGATCATAGAAAAACGGGTCCTGATTTGTCATGTGATCAGAAGCCATCACCTTTACTCCTCCTATAAATTAGGCATCTGAAATATGTCAGTTAAAACAGTATAGAGATCAGACACTCCCTTTTGAATTGTAGACCATCATATCAGTAAAATCTATTAGTGAAAAAGTTCAGGATAGAGATCACATCAATTCTCTTGGTATGTAGATCATCATATCCATCGAATGCAAAAACAGGAGTAAGGTCTTTTGATCACTGAGGTTCGTGTCCTAAACTGTTTGTGTTTAGAAGTCAAACTCATTTGAAGAACGGGTCCTAAGTTGTGTACTTAGAAGCCATAATCTTGACATTGAAGTCCGGGTTTTGAACTGTTGTGTTCAAAAGCCTTTGTTCTCTTACTCCCCCTTGGCTTGAGGTGCCTGCAACACAGAATCATTTTTCTTCTTTGGTACCCACTGGTATTTGGGTCCAGAAATGTTAGTTGCAGTTCGTGTGGAGGTAATAGAGTAAGAACCATACCAGAAATGATCACTGGTCTTGTGGATGTGATCAAGTGTACAGCAGTAAGAACAATAAAATTTATTACCTGAAAACTTGAGTAATTGATCTTTTGAGTATTTGAGGTCAGGTTTACCTTTATGCTCTTTGTTCTTCTTTGTTTTGTGAACATGTACACATGATGTCTTTCCATTCAGCTCATCTTTCTTGTCATCTTTGACCGATTTCTTCATCCAAACCAGTTTCTCTTTCTTGTAGCTTTTTCTTCTTGAAGATGTATCTGAACCATCTAAATATTCATCAAAGAAAATGTTAGATCGACGAATCTGATTAAAATATTTAACTGACCTTTGTGAAGAGACAGATTTCTGAGTAGAACTTGAAACAAACTTTTCAAGCTCTTTGATCTTTGATGCAAAGGTGTCTCTTTCTTTCTCAAGTTGGTCAATCTTCTTTGAGAACTCAGACTTCGTCCTTTGCTCTTTCAGCGCAGAAGCAGACAGTTCAGATAACTTGGAAGTTAGCCTTTTGATTTCAGACTCAAAGATGGATCTTTCTTCTCCAAATCCTTTTTCTGAATCATTTCTCTGGCCGGATAATTCTTTAAAGAATCCTACATTCTTTTGCTTTATGGCCTTCTTTTCTTTATCAAACTTCTCTCTTTCCAAAATCAGTACTTTCTCAAAATCTGAAATTTGTTGAGAAAGTTTTATGCATTTAAGCTCAACCGACTTTTTCTCTTCAAAACATTTCTTTGAGAAATCTGAGAATTTCTTTGAAAAATTTTTCTTTTCACCATCAAAATCAGCTTTATCTTCAACAAGCTTTTTCTCAAAATCAGATAAATTCTTTCTAAGCTCCGCATTCTCATATTCCAATTTCAGAATCTTCTCATCATTCTGCCCAGAAGATCTTTTCAGAAGATCTTCATTAAGAGTCTTTAAAGCACTGATTTCTTCTTTTAAAGATATGGTTTCAGCAAAATACTCTCTTGACTTTTGAGAATGAAAGTCAACAACATTACCCAGTGGGATACGCAAAGTATGATTCTCGGAAGCCGTGTGATACGAAAAATAGGTTTGCGTATGAGACTTGATGCGCAAGAGAGACTTTTGCTTATTTGCCTCGATGCGCAAGAGATACTTTGCGTATGCTTAAAGATACGCAAATGTGTCTTGATACGCAAACTAAACTTTCTTCTTAAAGCTTGGATAATCTCATGCAAAAGATTATGAATCTTGCGCAAACCAGATGAAACTTGCGCAAACCATATGAACTTGCGCAAAGTCGAGTTTTTGGCTGAAACTTTCTCAAATCGATTCAAACCTGCACAATTGATCTCAAGAACTTGTCAGATTTATCAATAAACAGTACGAAACTCAAATATACTAACAAATTCAGATTGAAAACAACAATTTGCACATTTTTGATCATGAACAGAGACCGAACTTGAGTTCAAGAAAATTTGAAAAATCGAAAATTGGAATTGATTTTGAATGAATTAAGATATGGAACTAAAACAAGAATCAATCATCAACATAAATCGAACTCAATGATTCCATTTTCTTGGACTAAAAACGATTTTACACACAAAATTCAGATGAACAGTACCAATACTCGTTTTCTTGAAAAAATTTCGAAAATATTGATTTTCGATCCAAAATACTCCAGATTTCAATTCAAATCATGATCAAATCATTTCTAAAAAGTTTGGTTCAACTCTGATACCAATTGTTAAACAGTAAATCCCAATTACATCAAGCAATTACTCAAGATTTAGACATTAAAGATCAAGAACTAGAGAGAGAAAGTCTAGAGAGAGAAAGTAGATCTCGTATTCATATGTCTCTGAATTAAAAGTATGAGTTGCTCTATAGAACCACACTACAAGAATACAAGACAAATCCTAGATATACTACCTATCTATTACATAACCTTACAGGTTAAGGAAACTAAACAAGTTTTGACAAAGACATTGTTGACTTTTACAACTTTGACTTTCCTATTAAATCTTGGATATAATATTTAGACTTAACAATATCTGTCCTCACCTCCTTTAGGTGTGTTGATCACCCTTGAAGGATCCTTGGATCTTTTAGTAGAGGCCTTCTGCCTAGCAGAAGCACCTACTACCTCCTTGGTTTCTTGGCACCTGGGACCCTTAGATGATTTCTCATCCAAAGTTGTCGTGGGTAAGGTCTTAGTGATGTTCACACTGTCTTGATCCACACCTTGTGCAAAATCAGTAGTGTGAGCCTTACTGCCCACATGCTCATCCTTCTCCTTAGAGAGCACCTTCTTGGGGTTGGGAGACACCCCTGTGGATTCCCTTTGGATATTCTCTAATGGAGAAAGCTCAATCAGAGGGCTTGCAGGCTTTTGGGGTGAAGATACAGGAAGGGAAGGAATCTTCTGTACCTTTTTCCTTACATATGTTTGAGTGATGGGGGAAATTGGCTTCACAACAGGGATCCGAGGAGGATCATTTGAAATGAATGGTGTGGGTAGGTCATCAGTGGGTTGGTCAGATGTGGGCTGTGACCCTGATGCCTCACCATGGGAATGAGACACACTCATCATTGTAGTCAACAATGGTGTGTCTTTTCTAGAAAAGTCCTTACTAGGCCTTTTCATGTTGGAGAACACCTTCCCTTTGGGAGGTTTAGGTACATACACCTCTTCAAAAGAGGGTAAATCCGTCAATTCCTGGTTTAGTACTTCTTGTACAAACCTTGGATACATATAAAATCTTTTGGTTTTTGTTTTGGTATCCAGGTTTGACAGCAAATCATTCAGAATCATTTGAGAGAAATTAAACTTTCTGGAGGTAGCTAGGCATACAAGAGCATAAGCTATTGTACTGCTAAACTCACTCCATCCAGTTGTTTTGCGAGATAGACAATGTTGAAGAGTATGAACAAAGAATCTCCACTGAGGTGAAAATTTGCTTTTGAAAAACTTATAAACCTCAGTAGGACCTTCATACCCCATTATACCTATTTCTTGGAAGAGATCTTCCTTTGAAAGAGTAGTAATACCTGAGGCATCATCTAGACGTAGATGAGTGCGAATGCAGGCTTCTGTGATTGTGATAAGTTTATCACAGACCCTGGATTGGATGACCTGATTGCCATTAACAGTCTGAATGGAGGCATTGGACCAAAATTGTCGCAGATGTTCCACATAGATGGTGGGATTGACAGTTAAAGCATAGGCGATGTCTAAGGATTTTAGGAAATCCACAATCTCATGAAAACCCTCAGCTTGTTTGGGTTTTTACAGCATTGCAAGCTCATTGTGATCGTCAACAAAACTCAGTCCTGCCATCGTTCTTGGGTTCGAATCAACACTAGGGTTTACGCACTGGGAAGCAAGAATTCGAGAGAGAGAGAGAGGATGAAAACTCGCTGGAAATTCAAAGAGCCGTTTGGGTTTTGGCGGTCAGAAAGGGTATTTATAGGTGGAGGGTTTCCAGTTAGAAGCAGTACTAAGTACTCTAGCAGCATTAACAAACCCGCAGTATTAACCCATATAAGCAGTAGTAACACATACCAACAGTATTAACACAGACTAGCAGAATTAACACATACCAGCAGTATTAACACTGTCTGGCAGTAGAAATAAGGAAAGCAGTAGTAACTTTGCAATGGCAATATAAACGGCCTAGCAGTAGTAACCATACTTAACCATATTTGAACTGTCAGCAGGATTAATATTGAGAGCAATATTTACTTAACCAGAAGTACCAAGTTTCTAATCAGCAATGTAATCTGAAACACTTAGACACAAATAGTTAGCAGCACCATGAACAATACAATATGAGAAAGTAAGCATGAAAGAAGCTATACAGAAATGGTACATAAAGAAAATCAAAAGAGGCTTATTCAGTGTTTATCATGCCTACACTTGCGACCAAGAATGTGAATCTACCTACATCAAAAGCTTTGGTGAATAGATCAACAAATTGGTTACTAGTGTGTACCTTCAAAACCTGAATTAACTTCTTTTCATTGCAATCTCTAATAAAATGGTACATGCTTTCTATATGCTTGGTTTTTGAGTGCTTCACTGGATTATTAACAATTCTTATAGCACTGTTGTTATCAATGAAGATGGGAGTGTGAAGAAAAGTAATACCATAGTCCAACATCTGATTCTGAATCCATAGCACCTGTGAGCAGCAGCTTGCAGCAGCTATATACTCTACTTCTATTGTAGAGGTGGACACTGTGGTTTCTTTTTACACTGCCATGACACTAGTTTTGCACCCAAAAACTGACATCCTCCTGATGTAGACTTTCTATCCAAGTTTGCACCACCCAAATCACTATCTGAATATGCAAGTAGATCAAATGGTGAGTCATGAGGATACCAAAGACCCAACCTAGGTTGTCCTTTGAGATATCTGAAGATCCTTTTGACTGCTTGAAAATGAGATTGCTTAGGTCTCACTTGAAATATGGCACACACACATACAGCAAACATAATGTCTGGCCTTGAAGCTGTTAGATACATGAGGGAGCCTATCATAGATCTATAATGATGAACATCCACATCCTCCCCCTCAAGATCTGCAGTGATTTGTTTGTGTGTTTCCATAGGTGTGCTTGCAGGCTTTGAATCTGAAAATCCAAACTGTGTAAGGATATCCTGCACATACTTGGATTGACTTATGAAAATTCCATCTTTCTTCTGTTTAACCTGTAGCCTAAGGAAGAATGTGAGTTCACCCATAGAGCTCATCTTGAATCTTTTGTGCATCAGCTCCTCAAACTCCTTGCACATATAATCTTTTGTGGATCCAAAAATGATATCATCCACATAGATTTGAACAAGCAGGATGTCCTTCTTCTTCCTTTTGATGAAAAGGGTCTTGTCAATGATTCCCCTTTCAAATGCATTTTCCACGAGATAGGTAGACAGAGTGTCATACCATGCTCTTGGTGCTTGATGTAGCCCATAGAGTGCCTTCTTTAATTTGTATACTTTGTCAGGAAAATTAGGATTCTCAAACCCTGGAGGCTGACAAACATACACTTCTTCATCGATTTTCCCATATAGAAATGCACTCTTAACATCCATCTGAAATACTCTGAACTGCATGAAAGAAGCATAGGCTAGAAACAACCTAATTGCCTCAATTCTGGCTACTGGTGCAAAAACTTCTTCATAGTCTATCCCCTCTTCTTGTGTGTACCCTTGTGCCACAAGTCTGGCCTTATTCTTTATCACTATTCCTCTCTCATCTTTCTTATTCCTGAAAACCCATTTAGTTCCAATTGCCCTTTGTCCTTGTGGAAGGTTAACTAGATCCTACACATTTTGCAGCTCAAACTGCAGCAACTCCTCTTGTATTGCTTCTATCCAGCTTGGTTCTTTCATTGCATCATAGGCCTTCTTGGGTTCAATCTAAGATAGAAAAAAGATAACAAACCTGACTGCAAGTCTTTCAATCCTCCTAACTTACTTTGATGCATTGTGATTCTGGGAGAATTGATATCACCAATCACCAACTGAGGAGGATGATTCTTCTGAGTTCTTGTTTGATGGGCAGCCTCCTCATTAATATTTGCATCCAGATTAGAGTCATTCTTTTTAGGAGTGTTTCCACCAAATACTGAAGAATTTTCTTCATCAGTATCATCTTCTGACAATGTGGGCATTTCAGGACCTGTGTTTCCTGAACCTGAAGGATGAACATCATTTTTATCACCTTTATCCTCTTCATCACCTTTATCCTCTTCATCCTGTTATGGTTCAGAATCCTCTGTTTCTGAATCATCCTTCTTTTCTTGTTGACAAAATTCAACGGGATCAACTATAGGTATAGGGAATAGCACAAACTTTGGTTTATGTGCTTGTACCTTTTCTGAACTTGTTCTTGCAATTTGTACATTACTAAAACCCAAAGAATTAGTTAATGAATCAATGTCAAATAGCCAATCAGGACCTGCACCAATTGGATTTGGTGTGTTCTCATTGCATTTGACATTGTCACTTTCCTCTATAATCCTGGAAGAACTGTTGAATACTCTATATGCCTTACTTTGAGAGGAGTATCCAACAAGGAAGCCATCCTCAGCTTTTCTTTCAAACTTTCCTAAATGAGATTTGGTATTGAGGATTATTCAAGGACACCCAAAAGGTTTGAAAAATCCAATAAAAGGTTTCTTCTTTTTGAAAAGTTCATAAGGTGTCTTACCTTGGGATTTGACTACTAGAACTTTGTTTTGGACATAACAAGCAGTATTAACTGCTTCTGCCCAGAAAGTAATGGGTAGCTTTGAATCTGCCAACAGAGATCTAGCAGCCTCAATCAATGTCCTATTTCTTCTCTCAGCAACACCATTCTGTTGAGGAGTCCTAGGAGCACTGAATTGTCTCTCAATACTTTTAGTCTCACAAAAGCTGTTTAAGTCACTGTTTTTAAACTCAGTTCCATTATCAGATCTGATGACTTTTACTCTTAGACTTGTTTGGTTTTCAATCCTAAGAACAAATGATTTAATCAGTCCACTTGTCTCATCCTTAGTCCTCAGAAAATATAACCAAGTAAATCTACAGAAATCATCAACAATGACCAAGCAATAGGATTTCTTACCAATACTCATCACATTTGTAGGACCAAAGAGATCCATATGCAATAACGGAAGGGGTGAAGAGATTGTGTTTATTTCTTTGGACTGATGAGAAGTTTTGTGCTGCTTGCCTTTAAGACATGCAACACAATGATCATCACATGAAAACACTTTTTGAGGCAAACCTCTCACAAGGTTGTTTTTCACAAGATTGTTCATAGTTTTAAAATTCATGTGACACATCCTTCTGTGACAAAGAGATGATTCATCTAAGGAAGCTTTTGAAAACAGATAATTTAGTAATGAATCAGATGAAACACTCTCTAAGTCCAAACAATAAACATTATCCTTTCTAAGAGTTCTAAGTAGTATCATATTTTCATCAACTACCTTGAATCCTGGAGCAAGGATAATACATTCAGTATCACTAAATAATATACTATGTTTCTTGTCACAGACATGTGATACACTTAACAGGTTGTATATCAATTGCTC
Organism: Arctium minus; assembly: GCA_954870635.1. Lineage (NCBI taxonomy): Eukaryota > Viridiplantae > Streptophyta > Magnoliopsida > Asterales > Asteraceae > Arctium > Arctium minus. The sequence goes on along the minus strand of OX941095.1, from coordinate 54,297,929 downwards.
AACATAGTAAACATCTTCAAAAGTCATCTTACCTTTTGAAACCATACATTTTCCACTTATCTTACCTCCTGCTGGATTGTCACCAAAAGCAACACGTCCTCCATCAAACCTTTTGAAATTTTGAAGGCAGGACATGTTACCTGTCATGTGCCTAGAGCAACCACTATCTACATGCCAAATGCTCTTCCCCTTGAGCTGTTCGTTACCCTGCACATAAGATAAAACAGTTAGTTTCTTGAGGGAACCCAAGCCAAAGTGGTATTGGGTTGCTCTTTCTCATCAACATACTCATATTCATTAAGCTTAGTCTTGATGAGATGTTCAGAGTCAGGAATCTCATGGCTGGAATACTTTATCTTAATTATAGGCTTGTCAGTATTAACACTGATAGTAGTACTATCCTTGTTAGCAGTATTAACTTGGTCAGCAGCACTAACTTTGTTAGCAGTACTATCCTTATTAGCAATACTAATTTGGTCAGCAGTACTAACTTTATTAACAGTACTAACTTGGTCAGCAGTAGTATTGCTATCAGCAGCACTATTTTTGTTAGCAGTACTATTTGTGGTAGCAGTACTAACATGTTTAGTTTCTTTTGGGACCCAAATTAAGACATATTTGTTTGCTTTCCTATTCTTTGTGTTACTCCTTGATTTGCTTGGAATATCTTCTTTTGTTTTAACAAACTTATTCTGAATATGAGATTTTACAGTACCAGTTTTCATTGGTGTTGTTCTCACATTCTCAGCTATGTGTTTCCTTGATCTTCTTGATTGCTTCCTATAACCAACAGAAATTTGTATTTTTCTTTGAAAAGTAATTCTTTGGTTGACAGGATTGAAATAACAGTGTTTGGCTAAATGATTTAACTTGCCACAAATAAAACAAGGCTTTGGTCTACTGATTTTGCTTAGATCAATTCCTTGTTTTTGAGCCTACTGGTTATTTCTGTTTCTCTGATTTCCCCTTATTTTATCATGTTGATGGGGCTTGTTCTATTGACAAGTACAGGGATTTACAACAGTAGTTTGCATATAGTGATCTCCCTGTACCTTTTCCTTCCCTTTCCTAGAGGTCTCAACTTTCTCACTCTTAACAGTCTCTTCCCTAATCTTAGACTTTTCCACTTTCTCACTCTTGACAAATGGTTTACCTCCCCTTTCATTTGTAAGAATATGGTTTTCTAAGGGAATTTCTTTCTGATCTTCCTTATTCTTATCCTCATTCTTCTCTTCTTCAGATTCTGCCTCAACCACTACAGTGTCTAGTGGGTCTACCTCTGTGGCTCCTGCAGGTAAGTCATTCTTATCTTGCCTTTCTAAGAGGTCTGAAGTGGGTGGTATATAGTTGTTGTTGTAAGGTGGAGGGGTGTTATTATATCCTATACCTCTCTTTAGTTTGTCATGAACTTGAGATTTGAGTAAAGTGTCCATTGCTTTAGAGGCATTGGAAAATTTCTCAATGTCTAATTTGGCCTTCTCAAATTCACTTCTGCCTTTCTCACATTCTTCTCTAGCCTTCTCTAGCTTAATCTCTATCTCCTTCTTCTCCCACTTCCAATAGTTTTGATCATATGAATGTTGAAGTTCATTGGCTTGATATGCCTTAATTTGTTCTTCAAAATTTACAATGATCAAATTAGACTCTCTCCTATGTTTCTACAACCTTTTAAGATCATCACACATACTCTGATTGTGATCCCTGTACTTCTTAACAGTTTCAAGACAGGCTTTAGAGCAAAGTTTAGATTTTACCTCTGTGGGAATTACAGTGCTTGAAGACTCTGAAATCTCAGCCATCAATGCTTGATTCTGAATTGTCTCATCTGCTTGATCACTCCAATCAAATCCCATTCCATCTTGTGAGACAAGTGCTTGTGATAGGTTCCAGTTGTTGTTGTAGTTGGTGGACTTTGATTGTTGATTGTTGCTCCCATGTTGTTGAGAGATTCCTCCTCTGCATTCTCTTGCAAAGTGCCCTAGTTTATGACACTTGTAGCATTCTACTTTGGATTTGTCAAATCCAGCACCATCTTCTCTTCTCATGGAAAAGTTGTTTCTTCCTGTTCTTTTAATGAATCTTTTGATTCTCATGGTGAGCATTGCCATTTGCCACTTGATATCCATCTCTTCAAGGTCATCAACATTGATCTGCTCCAGATCATCATTAATAAGAGAAGATTTAGCATGACTAGCAAGGAAGGCTTCCAAAACAGAATCATTGAGTCCATCCTGTTTTGAGCCATAAGCAGCACTAACTGATTCTGTGTTTGCAGAAGAATCAGTAGTAGATGATAAGAGAGCAGCATTGTGAGAGTATCCAGATGGCTTCTTCTTAGATTCAACTTCTGCTTCAAACACCCTGAGATCATTGTAGAGATCATCAAGTTCCTTATCCTCCATATTATCATTCTGCCTGAATGATACTGTATACATTACCCATTCTTCACCAAGAGATCTTAGAAAATTTCTGTTGACATCATCCTGGTCTATCTTGACACCAACAGTGGCCAATTCTCCAATCAACTTGTTGAACCTATCAAAGGTTTGAGTCATAGACTCATTCTTTGTAGACATGAAATTTTCATATTGTTGCTTGAGAATTGCTTTCTGATTCCTCTTAGTGCTTTTGGTACCTGAAAATCTCTTCTCTAAAGCATTCCACAAGATTTTGGCTTCAGCACAGTTGCAAAACTGATGTTGATATTCATTAGGGATTGCCAAGAGCATAGTGCTCAAGGCTTTCATCTCAGTCTGCCTCATCTTTCTTTCTCCATCAGTCTTTGGTAGAGGTCTCTTTCCATCTGCTCCAATATCTCCTTCATTGGAGGGACCATTCTCAATGATGTCCCACATTGAGTAGTCTGTAAGAAGTATATACTACCTGATCCTGATTTTCCACATGTCAAATTCATTAGGTTTGAGCATGGGAACCTTTGAAACAAGAACACTGTCATGTGATCCGTCCATGATGATTATTGATTTCCGAGTTCCTTTACTCTGATACCACTTATCAGGATCGAAATTCGAAACAAGAGTTTAAACTAAACACTCAGAAGCTATGTTAAAGAAGTTGCGGAAAAACACTTTAACAGTAAATCAATGAAACAGTATATGAGATCAAATCACAAGTTATATTGAATTAACTTAATGATTACAACCAAAGCCTCAATCTGTTGAACAGACTCAACAGGCGTTCAATACTTCTCTAAAGAAAGGATTTCTAAGAATCTTGAGGCTAATTCTCTCTAGAACAAAACAATGTGTATTCTCTGTATATCTAATAATCTAAGACTTCTAGACTATATATACAAAACAAATTACAAGATAAATATTAAAGAAACAATAATCTTCAGAATACATTCCATCATTATCTTCAACTTCCTTGTCTTTCGCTTTAAGCAACGAATCCATCTTTATCATCATAAGCAGCATTAATCTTCAGCGGCATCTTCTTATCAGTAGCAGTACTAACCATGCTTGCAGTAGTAATTTCTTACTGGCAGTACTAACTCTTCAAGCAGTACTAACTATTCTTCTAGCAGTACTAACCCTTCAAGCAACACTAATACTACTAGCAGTAGTAATATTCAAGTAGCAGTACTAAAGTCTTCAGCAATAGTAATCTTCAATACTTAGCAGTACTAACTGGACTTAGCACATTTCAGACCCAACAACTCATCACTCAACAGCTTAAGAAGTTGATTCGAACTCCATTGAACAAGAACAGGTGCTTACGAGCAGAATGCTCTCTTTCACTAGGCATGACTATCACATGACTCAAATGAACAATAAGCCAAACAATCATTTTGTCACCCTGAATCCTTCTAGATTCCCTACTGAAGCCGAACCCCTGATCAAAATCCTCAAGAACCATTTTCTGGTCAAAGCCCTAACAATGAAAAGAAATGACATTCCTGAATCCTACATTCAGCAGTTTTGGCTAAGTGCTCGACATGCCAAGATGGATGGATATGATCACTGTATCATTGGGTATGCAACCCATCCCTCAACTACAAAAATATTGGGCCTAGGCATCAACCGAAGAAAACTGTCAGATATTTTCGAACTCCCCACCAAGGAAGATCTACATCTGCGCAAATTCTCAGAAGTGCCCACAGAGGAAAAACTATTGGAGTTTATGCGGTTCATTGGATACGCAGTTTCAATCACCAAAAGAACGAACTTCAGAAGACAAAATCTACCCCATCTATGGAACGTGCTCTTCTCAATTCTGAACCGATGCCTAACGTCAAAAGTTGGAAGCCCTGACCAGTCCAGCCACACAATTTTGACCATAATGTATGGGATCTACTATGATCTCCCACTAGACTTCGCTGGACTCATTTTCAGGGAGATTAAGAATGTTTTCATAACCAAGCAGCAAGACCAAGATAGGGGCACAGAGCCCAAAAACATTGTTTTTGGACGTTTCCTAGGACTACTTCTGGGAGACGATTTGATTAGGGAGAACAAATTACCGGCAGAGGGAAAGACAATCAAACTTCATGAGATGAAGTCTCACAAACCTACTACCCTCAAAACGGGGTATCCGAACGCAAGACCTCTGTCAACAAAGCTCTTGACATATTTGGGTAGTGAAGAAGAGGGTGTTAGGAATTACATACGAGGGCACGGGACTCCAGAACCGAGTCCTGCAACCCCCCCTCGCGTAGGATTTCAGGTAGGTGATGTAATTATATACTTGAGAGACGAGGGAGAAAGGGAGACAGAAGTTGTGGCCACAGAGGCACGGGTTGTGAGTAAGAGAAAGGGAGAGTTAGATAGCGGGGAGGGCAGTGCGAAAAAGGCGAAAAAGAAACAAAAGAAAAAGAGAACCGCAGAAGAAGAGGTTCCAAAACCCAAGAAGACTGCAGAAGAAACAACAGAGGTTGTCAAATCCTCTGAGAAAAAGAAAAGGAGAAAACTGCGTACCCTTGCAGAGAAGGAGCGATCTGCTGAAGCCAAGGTTGAGGCTCTAAGTGCTAGAAGTGAACTTGCAGAGGGTGGTGATAAACCTCTGCAGAAGACAGGAAAAAGAGCACTAGTCTTTGAAGAAACCCGTGAGGAAACCCGTGAGGTCAGACCTCAGAGCCCCTTGAAATTGGCCTCTGAAATAGCTTTAGAGGTCATTCTCAAGTACTCAGGGGATTTGGGCGAAACCATAGCTATAGAGATCGAAGATGTGACCGGAAAGTCACAGAGTGAAGAAGAAGAATAAGGGAACAAAAAATCGACGGAGGAGAGTAGAGTAAAAGATTTTTTGGGCACACAACCTGAACCAACTCCCCGTGCAACCCACACTACTACCTCTGTAGTTCTAGTGCAGAAAGGTATTAAAGAAGGACTGCACAGTCCGATCCCAACCCAAGCCATCTGGACAGAGGATATTCCTTCATCCTCTGTACCACCATCCGGGGAAGAAAAATCCACCTCACCCTCTCAAAAGGGTGAAAGTGTTGTTCTTAGTGTCCATTTGCCCCAGGACACAATCCTACCACACACAGAGGCATTTGTTGCCCCTGTCACGCACATGAGTGACCCCCCAACTGCTTCAGAGTTGGCAGAGAGAGAACATACCAGTTCTGTGGTTCTAGAACAACCATATAACTTGATCACTAGGACTCCTGGGGAAACCTCTGAACCCTTCCTTAAGAAACCTATTGACAAAACTTCCATAGATGATTCGTTTGTGGAACATCGAGGATTGGAAGGAAATCCTACAAAGCTCATCATACAAACAGGCTCTGAAGGTGCCAAACACTCGTTGGAAAAATCTGGAACATGTGTTGTTCCAGAGGTCACCACGGACACCTTCGTCACAAAGGGCGAGTTTAAAGCCTTTGCTGACATGGTGATCCAACAACTTGAAGAGTTGAAAAGCTCTGTCCTTTCTAACTCCCAACAGAGATCCAACGTCCTTGCAGAGGCTCTGAAAGCTCTCCACTAAACCTCCAAACAACATACTGCATAGATACGGAAGCTGACAGAGAACTCTGTGACTAGGCAAGATATTCAAGCATGCGGTAAATCGATCAACGCTCTATCAGATTTAATTCAGATCCTGGGGGATATCTGCATGGAGGAGATGGGAAAATTTGCCTCACAAGTAGTTCAGTCAGGGGTGGATGACATGACCAAGCTTCGAGACGAAATCAAGGACATAACTCGCAGTGTTATAGTTCCTTTTCACCCACAGGCATCCACTTATGCACCTACACCCTCCACCCCTGCCACTAACATTTCAGGCCTCGCAACAAAAGAAGAGTTAGAAACAATGGGGAAAATGGTTCTGAGAAATCTCAACCTCATTGGAGCTGACAACTCCCAACAAGGCAAGAAAGTGGCAGAGGATCTGAAGAAGACTGTAGCCACGATAAAATTTAAGTCTGATCTTGAAGTTAACAGACTATCGTTGGCTACAGAGGACGTTTTAAAGAAGATCTCCAAGCATGCTGAAGTTCACCTCTGCAAGATGCGAAAGAGGAAGGCACCTGTGACCTACCAAGCCGAGGCATCGTAGAAGAAGGCACGACATGAGGACCAGGATCCTGATGCCTCTAGTCCTCATGAGGGGGAGATGCAGATGAATACAAGCCCTATTCATGCAGAACCCCTGAACCAAGTTCCTACAAGCTCAGAGCCTGGACCTCAGAAGTCAAATCAACCACAGGCCTCTGCAGCTTTATCTCCCATAGTCCAAATCACTACAATCCAAATCAAAGCACCACCAACTGCAAAAGACAAAGGCAATGCTATTGTCACAGAGCCTCTGAAGAAGAAGTGACCTCCTCTAAGTACAGAGAAGCTTCTAAAGAGTTCCTTCGATGCCCACAAACGAGAAGCTCTGAGAGGCATTAAACCCGAAGAGGAAGACTGGGCATTCGATCTACAACCCCTCTCTAAACTCCCTGTCCTTGATCCATTTGAAAAACCTTCAAAGGACAGAGTTGAAGAAGTAATCCAAGGCTTTGAGATCTTGAGAAGACCCTTCCCTATTCCTCAGAAGAAGAACATAGAAGAAGATGTCTACAAGTACCACTACAGCCGAGGGGTTCACGATCAACCTTTTGTCAAACTCTCAGAGGAAATCGTTTCAGAGGAGAGGAGAAGATTCTACAAAGACAAATCCAAGCCAAGAATGAAAGTCTTCTCCATGGCCAAAATCGTAGAGGTTCTGTCAATCAAGCTTGGCCATACAAAGTGCAAAAACTTCTGGTTCAGCGAGTATGAAGTGAAGAGAGATGATGGGGAAATATGGACGTTCACCGATGTAGATCTGACAAATCTCCATCCCCACGATCTCCCAGAGCTATTCAAATGGACAGAAGACAAGTTCGGATGGAAGAAGGAGTACCAAGAAGCCCACCACACGATCAAAAGAACTATGAGGGAAAATATGCTCTTCTATAGCGTGGTGGATTTTCAGGTGGCACTTGATCCAGGGGTCAAAAAGGTGAACTTTCCTCCACCAGAGGATAGTCCACCACCCTCTGCCACACTGCTTCCGAACTCTATAGTCAATTCACCTTACTTTGGCTTCGTGTACATAAATTCTAAGGGCGAAAAGAAAATTTTTATGGGAATTGAAAGTCACAAGTACTCTACTCAGTCTCTGCTGTTCATCCAAGACCTAATCATCAAACACAGAGGCACACCACTTGTACTCACAGAAGCTGCAAATGTTCTTCTGGAAAATATAAGTGCAACCATAAACTTCAGGGACTTGTGCATGTTGTACTACAGAGAGCTGAAGAAGGAAGGTGGCTTTGGAAGAAAAATAAATGATTTTCCAGACACCAAAGTATAGGCTCTGAAGATATGTATTTTGTTTACTTTCATTTATTGTACTTAAATGTAATTGCCTTCTGGCATCTTTTTATGAAAGTAAGTAGATAGAGGTTGAGTTCCTTTCACCTCTTTTTTGTTTCTAACTTAGCCATGCTCTCAAATTTTCACTTCTTTATTTTTCAATACTTAGTGGGAGATTGTTAGCTCCAATCATAGTGTATAGAAGTATTGAAAAATAGGCTAAGTATAGAAACAGCAGAAGATTTGCTCAGAACATCCAAGTGTACCACAGAAGATGCAATCTGAGAAGACATCTCTCGAGACTCTTCCAGAGGACACGAAACCTGATAATGCTCTTCAGATCACAAAGCCTCTGTGATCACTCACAGAGCCTCTGTGATGGCTATCCTCTGGGGACTTTGGCGTTTAGCAAACTCAGTTCAAGACAAGGTCACATGCAGATCACGTGATGCCTGTTGTACGAAGATTTCCAGATCACCTTGGAGCGGCGCACGATGGTTTTACTTTCCATGTGGCATTCCATTAATGGAATGTCAGCCTTTGTCTTGTACTACGGGGTGCATCCTCCTTGTATATTATAGGAGCACCAGCTTAGAGTTTGATATGCGAGCACACACACTAGTCTGAATAGAGATTGTATTTCCCTGAGAATATTTGCACACACCAGTGCGTGTTCTTGGTGTTCTTCAGAAAATCAATGAAACAGTGTTATGAGTAAAATTCTTGCTATACTTTACTATTTTGTTTATTGATTGTTTGTCTGTCTACTACCTTGCATGTTCTACCTTTTCTACGTACTTTAAACACTTCCGCACTCATACTATTAAATCCGTGTGTAGCAAAAGGTCTATCAAGTTTAGAACATCATTATTGGGATCAACACTTGTAACACCCCAAAAATTGGGACAAACAAAAATTTTCGGAATTGGAAATGTGGTATATAAAATATGCCAAAGCATGAGCCTTCCCAAGAAGGGAACAATATAGGCCTGTTAATTACAAGTTCGTAACAAATAAGCAATGAGGGATAACAATCCTTTAATCTAAATCCTAGCTAGGAAAGAGATTATATAAAGTTGTCATCCAAATCTCCAAAATGTATATCTTCTAAACTTGGCGTCCCAAAAAGTTCCCAAGCTCGCATCTAAGGTCAACTAAACCATCTTGGCGGTCGTGCCGCTAGAACCTGAGATACACATCAAACCAATCAAGTGCTAGGCCAAACGAGCCTAGTGAGTTTAACAATAATATGGCACAATCATTTAAACAAATATAACACTTGAGCCATAAAAGAATCAATGGGGAAGACCCATCACACTAATGAATTTCACCTCAAGTCAATGTACCTTGATGTTCACTCGCATAACCAACATCCCGAAGGCCCGACACATTTGAAGATTACCTCCCAGGCATTACTCCAAATGGAAGAGGTCTAGGTGCATACCGTCATGGTGGCACCCTAAGACTATATCCTTCTAGTGCTTACTCATAGTTCATCCATTATACATACAATATCCATCTTTATACATAATTCATATCAACAAGATACATGTATAAGACCCCACATAGTTCCAACCCCATTTTAGGTCCAAAACCCTAAAACAAGCAAGTTCACCAACAATAACCATCAATCCTTTGATAATACACATTCATGACCAAAATATTGACAATAATAACCTCATCAAAACCCACATGAAGAATAATAACCAAGACTCCAATAAATACCCAAAAATAGAATTTAGGTCAAACTTATCAAGTGATCAGATATATGCATAAATATGAATTAAAGACAAGTAGCATTTCTAGATATGTATCTCATTTGAAAATAGTTGATAGAAACTCACTATCTAGGTTTTGTAGAAAAACCCTAGAAACTTGAAAACCCTAGAAGATGTAGTAGGTGAATGCTTGAGGTTCTTGAACGCTTAGACTCTTGCTAGTGCTCCAACATAAATGTTCTACACCCACTCTTGTTTCTTCAATAAATGCTCACCCTCAATCACTCTTTTGAAGTAAATGAAGAAGGTGAAATAAATGCAGAAAATCGCCTCCATCTCTTTTTCAAAACGACCTGGAATCTGATTTAGGAGAAAATGCAAGTAAAAATCGGTTTAAGGGGGGGTTTTTTATACCCTCAGCACTCGACGACGACAATGCCAATTGTCACAATCGCGTGCTTCCCTCTAGCCGCGGTACACTCCAGGCGATAGTGACCGGCGATTATGCCCGTGTCACTATTGCGGTGTCACAATCGCGCCACACACCTAGGCCGCGGTACAAGGCTCGCAATTGTGACCAGCGATTGTGCCTAGGGCACTGTCGCTTGACACTATCGCGCCACACCCCCGAGGCCTGAAAATCTTGATCTGAGTCGTTAGTGAGCGCATGGTTAGACATTCCAAATAAGGTATAACATGATCAAACTCCAATTATAAATTTTATACACTAAGGGTTTCCATATTCACAATTTAATACGATATCTAAAGTACGAAGTGTGAATACTTACCTTAAATTTTCGGATGTTACAAGTTTAAATACCAATTATGGATCATTTAAACGAGAAACATAAACTTTATCAAAGTCTAGCATTTCGTATATTCCATGTTCAAGATTATGAAGCCAAGATACATCTTACGATGATAGGGGAGACCCGATTTTCCATTGATAGTTGTCGGAACACAATAGTAAGCCACATATCTATGTTGATTAGCTCCATTACGGATGAATGGTCATCGAGTTCAACCTTGTATGGTCCATAGCTTGAGACCCCCGATGGTCCTATATATGCTCGTTCACTAGAAAGTGTACAATAAAGTCAATGGTCGATATTCAACTCCAAGAGCCCACACCAAAATGCCCCCGATGACTCTATGCCTATTTCTAGCTACACTATGAGAATGACTATCCTATTTTAACCAACAAAACCGACTCGTATTTCTATGGGTCTATTGCCTTTTCCATCTAATATTCTATAACATTTAAAAGTGCTATAAACCATACCCAACACATATAATTTTATGTGCAATTAGTGATCAAGTGGACAACATTCCCATTTTGTTACCAAATACCTTATAAACTAAAATCATCCATTTTTATAGCATAAATACGATTCCCACATTTAGTTAGTCAAGGGGAACAAAACCCTCAAATTTCCCAAAATTATTCAAAATGGATCCAATATCAAGAAAAAAATATTTAACTTAGAAGCACTTGGGAGAATAAAATGTAACTTTTAGACATGAATATAGTTTTAGTAAATAGTAGAATGAACTCACAATGCAAGGTTTTGGCTAAAACCTAGAAACTAAGCAAACCCTAGAAAATGGAGAACAATCCTTGAGGCTTTTACCCACACTTGAGATCCCAAGTCTTAAAGATCCTTTAAATGCTTCTTTAAATGATTTCAAGATGAATTTAATGAGAAGGGAAAGTGGAGGAGAAGAGAGTAAATGCAGAGAGATGAGAAGGAGATAGGTGGAAATGAGAAGAAAATGGGCAGAAGCTAGACTAAGGGGACCTGGTCACATATCGCGGCTTGTGGCACGACCTAGGTCGCTCGACCAAAGTTGTTTGCACCTTGCCGAGTCCGTACAACATACACACACACAACCCATGATGGGGACTTCTTCCCATGCATGCGGCTTGGGCTACCTAGAAATCCGCCCCAACCTCTATTTCCAACCTCTACAAATGCACTTACCCGACCAACATTCTGGTGGTTCGACTTTACTCGTGGCTTAGGTCGCCGGGAAGTTTCCCAAACCCCCTAAAAGGCCCTTAATTCACCATGGTTGATCCTTAAACCACCCGCAACCTAAGTATAAAAATTAAATTGCACCCATACATTAAATTTCCCCAAAAATAAATACCGAAACCAACTATCACTCCCGAATTTCCAAAATAATGAATTTTATAAAAATACGGGTGTTACAATCCTCTCAACCTTGGAATTGATTTCGTTCTCGAAATCTCAATCTAATAAAAAGGTGAGGGTGATGCCTTCGCATATCTTTTTCGACTTCCCTTGTAACATTGGAGCCTCCGTGGTGCTTCCACTGAACTTTGAGTTTTACGATTTATTTGTGATAAAATTTCTTTGACTTTCTATCTAAGATTGCTTCTCGTTCATCAATGCAATAGTTATTTTTGTCCACTAGAATATATGATAGAGGGATCACAATTATTTCTTTAGCCAAGTACTTCCACAAATAGCACACATGGAAAGTGTTGTGAATCACATCCATCACGGGTGGCAACTCCAACTTCTAAGCTTGGAGTCCAACTCGACTGAACACGATGAACGGTCCAAGGAAACGAGGACTGGGCTTTTCGTGTTTCCCAAACCTTATAATACCCTTCCAATGGGACATCATCAACATCACACAATCCCCCTCTTGGAACTTCATCAGCCTCGTCTTTTTGTCGGTATTGCCCTATTGTTTGTCTTGAGCTACCTTTAATTACTCCTGAATGCCTTTCACTTTATCGCTCGTCTCTTGTACAATCTTGGGACCAACAAATTGTTTTTCACCCACTTCAAGCCAACACAAGAGAGTCTTACACTTCCAGCCATTCAAGGCTTCAACGATGCCATTTCTATAATAGAATGGTAACTATTGTTGTAGGAAAACTCCACTAATGGTAGATGAGAATACTAATCTCCGTTGAAGTCAATGACACATGATCTGAGCGTATGCTTGAGAGTTTGAATGCTCCTCTCACTCTGACCACTGGTTTCACGATGATAAGCCATACTCAACTTCACCTTCGTACCAAACTCCTTTTTTAGGTGCCCAGAAATTGGAGGTGAAACTATGTCTTGATTAAAAATAATTGATAGAGGCACATAGTGTCTCGAGACGTGTTCATCAATATACAACTTGGTTAGCTTGTCCATCGACAAGGTCTCTTGCATCGCCAAGAATTGGGCACTCTTGGTCAAATGATCCATAACCACCCAAATAGTAATATGACCTCTCAAAGTTCTCGGCAACTTGGTCATAATGTCTATGATGATTTGCTCCCATTTCCATTCCAGGATCTCCAAGGATTAGAGGCTCCCACATGGTTATTGATGTTCCTCTTTAACCTGCAAGCATGTCATATATCGCTCCATATAATTAGCCATGTTGGGCTTCATGATAGGTCATCAATAGTTTAACTTCAAGTCCTTATACATCTTTGTGCTCACCGGATGTATGGAGTATTTGGAAATATGAGCATCCTCTAACAACGGTTCTCGATTACCCCCAATCTTGGCCATCTTCCGATAATAATATGTGTTGCTTCACCATTACCTCGCTCTTGAAATTTTCCTCAAACAATGCCTCGTTTGAGACACTTTGCTTCTCTTGATTAAGCTTGACACCAACTCGATTCTCGTAAGTGTAGTTTGAACACTGCCAATGTACTCTTTCTGTCTCAACACATATGCCACTACGTTCATGTGGTAAAGTAATTCACGGTTGCAGTCCTTGAGCAGTTCTAACCATCACCGCTGCCTCATGGTCAACTCCTTCTGGTTGAAGACATACTTCAAGTCTTGTGGTCAGTAAAAAGCGTACACTTAGTACTATAGAGATAGTGACACCATAATTTTAAAGCAAACACCACTACAGCTATCTCCAAATCATGGGTTGGGTAATTCTGTTCATCATCTTTGAGTTTCCTTGATGAATAGGCGATCATCTTGTCCCACTACATCAAAACATAACCCAAATCCATTTTAGAGGTGTCGCTATATACCATAAAGTCTTCGGATCCCCCGGGTAATGATAGAATCGGTGCTTCACACAACTATTTTTGGAGAGTCTGAAACGCTTTTTCTTGGGTTTCAATCCACACGAACTTTATGTTCTTCCAAGTTAGGGCCATCAAGGATGAGACAATCTTGGAAAACTCTTAGATAAACCTTCGATAGTAACCCGCCAATCCTTATAAGAAGCTTCAGATTTCAAAAGCACTGTTGGGAGTTCCAAGTTCATCATAGTTTCAATCTTGGAGGGATCCACCTTTACCCCATCTTGGGTGACCACAAGACCCGGAAACTGGGCTTCTTCTAATAAAAAATAACACTAGGAATTTGGTATACATCTTCTCTTTCCTGAACACATTTAGGACTTCCAGGAGATGTTGTTAATGATCTAACTCGTTCCTGGAATAAATGAGGATATATTTAATGAACATGATCACCTAACTTGTCGAGGAAGGGTAAACATACAAGGTTTATAAAGTCCATAAACACTGCCAAATGGCATTACCAAGAACTCGTAATGCTCGTAATGTATCCTAAAGGTTGTTTTCAGGATGTCATTGCTCTTTACCTTAACTTGATGATACCCCAAGCAAAGATTGATTTTCGAGTAACAACTCTGTTGATTTTAACTATCGAATTTGTAAATAATATAACTAGCATTTGATTCAACATTAGAAGAAAAATTCTTAATTACTTGCCTTGTAATGGTCATATCCGATATACATTATGCATCGGATATAACACAGGTGTTTATATCCGATATACATTATCCATCGAATATAACATAAGTGTTTATATCCTATGTATATTATCTATCGGATATAACCTAAGGGATCATGTACAACATCATAAGATCTATAGCTTAAATATAATGTGAAAAGTCTCTATCCTAAATGTAAGAACCCAATTGACCTATCTTCATAGGTCAATCAATCTTGATTCTCAAGAAGTCACATTTTATTCTAAGTTATTGTAGCATCTGATATTTTAACTTCATAAATGATGTTTCTTTGGTATATCCAAAGAATACCCTATATTTCAGATACCCAATCATCCTGTTAGATAGAATTTCCTTTGTAAGTCCTATATTGTAATTTGTTATTTGATCAAACAAAACGCCTTTGGCAAAATGGGAGACTAGTTGAAAAGAAGTTAGATAGACACCAAAGAGGATTGGATTTATCATCTAGCCGAAAGAAGATCAGAAGACAGATAAGTCAGATAGTTTAACAAATGCATTCTGGCAGGCTAATTGAAGTGAAGACTTTGTGTTAGTGCATATATTTGTTGGATGCAAGATCATAGTATTTGAAGCTGAAAGTCAAAGAAAGTCAAAGCTCAAAAGTCAACTTTCAAGCAAAGTCAAAGTCAATTGTAATAATCTCAAAGTCAAAGTCTTGTTGTTTTAGTTTGTAAGCGTGTGTGTTTGTTTTCTTTCATAGATAGGTGGTTAGTAGTTGTGTGTAAGAATCACTTGTAACATCCAGAACTAAGAGAGAGAGTTCGCAGAGGGTTAGAGAGAGAAAGAGATTTGTAGAGAGAGAAAGTGATTCAAATTGTTTGTAATCGAATCTTGTGATTAATCAAAACAGGTAGTTTGATAAATCTTGTTTGTAATTGATTTTAGTAATGAGAACTTGATCAAATCTGGGAATAATAATTGGTATTAGAGCAGATCCAATCAAGAAATCAAGAAAAATCAGATTCGACACTGTTTCATCGAAGTTCAAATTCAATTTTGAGTTTGTGTTTGTTTTTCGAGTTGTAATTGATTGTTTTGTGATCGAATTGTGTTTTAGATTGAGTTTGTATAGGTTAATTCGAATCTTGCACTGTATTTGTTCATCATTTTGATGATTTTATGAGTTTTGTTTTCACGAGTTCGAAAAGCACTGTTCTATATCGATTTGTATTTCTATGTGTATTCTGTTGAAATTCATTGGTAGAATTAGGTTCTAGAAGTGTAGAAGATCGAATTGTCAAAGTTTCAGGTTGAAATTTGATGTTTGGATGAGTTTTTGAGTCATTCAAATCGAATTTTCATTCGAGATCTGAAGAACTCGCTAGAATTTCAAGAACTCGCAGGGTTACTCAAAGGATTCGCAGAAATCTTAAAGTGTTTGCAGGATTTATATTAGATTTCGTATTGTGGTTGAATTCTGAAAATATCATAAGTGTAGAATTCACAGGTTTCTAATCTGCGAAAAGAATAGAATTTGCAGGCTAGTGTGTTGCGAAAATTAGAGGATTCGTATAAGCGACTCATGCGAATTTCATAAGAATTCCCATAAGCTTATTTTACAAAAGGTTGTGTGAAAAACTTTAAGGTTTCGCAGGAAAGAATTCGCATAATCTCTTTGTGCGAAAAGTTGTTACTAAAAGTTTCCAAGGATAGGATTCGCATATCCTTTGTCTGCGAAAAGAGTAGTATTCGCAAGAATTTAATCTACGAATTCCTGAGTTTTCGTAGAAGAATTTCTTACGAATTCATTTGAGTTTCATAAAAGTTTTTCAAAATTTTATAAGTGTTAGATTCGTGTGTCACTTGGTTGCGAATTCTGAGGTTTGACATTGTATGCGAATTCTGAGATTCTTAGTGTTTGCGAATTTTGTTTGTTTGCGAATTCTTATTACTTACGAATTTTGAACCTGCGAATTTCATACTTAGAGATTTTTGGAAATTTCATTTCTGATTTTCTGCCTAAGTTTTTCTGATTTACTTGATTTCTTTTGGACTAACGATCAGTTTGTCAAGTTCTTATTGTAATTTTTCAAAACAGGATGTCATCAAGGGAAACTCTCGCGATAGGAACCGATGTTAAGCCACCAGTACTCTTCAAGGGAGAGTATGAGCAATGGAAAGATCGGTTCATGGACTTCATAGAAAGACATGATTTGGGAGAATATATCAAGAAATCTTTGACTGAAGGTGTTATGAAACTCCCAACAAAGCCTCTTACTGTAGGAGAACCTGGAGAACAGGACCAGAGAGAGTACCCATTAACACCTGAGGAATACACTGAAGAGCAGAGAAATAGAGTAAAAGCTGATAGACTGGCGAAATCATTCATTCTTCAAGGCATACCAAATGAGATATATGTCAAGATTGATAGCTACAATGCTTCAGGCAATCAAATGTGGGATCAATTGGAGAAGATGATGCTCGGATCAAAAATAGGCAATCAACTCAAAATCTCTAACTTCCTCAACAACTATGAGGAGTTCAAAGCCAAAGAAGGAGAATCTCTCGAGACAACATATGACAGATTTGTGACCTTACTGAATGAGTTAAGCAACAACAAGGTCAGAAAATCACAGATTGAACTGAATGTAAAGTTCCTCAACATACTGCAGCCTGAATGGAAAAGATTTACCAGGCAGATGAAGTAAATGAAGGACTTGAATGAAATACCACTTCATGAGGTCTATGAAACTCTCAGGCAGAACGAAGAAGAGGTTGATGAGATTAAGGAGGAAAAGAAAAAGACTGAGAAGGCAGTTGTTGATCCTATTGCTCTTGTAGTAAAGAAAAAGTCTATAAGCTTGAAAAAAAAGAAGAAAGTCATAGTTTCTGAGTCATAAGAGGAGGAGAGTGAAGATAATTCTGATTCTGATGATTGTGAGAATTTAAAGCAGGCTATGCTGATGGTGACTAAAGCCTTTCAGAAAAAGTTTTACAAAAATTCTAGCTCAAACAGTCAGAGATACTCTTCTGGGTCCATAAACTATGAACACACGGAGAGAATTGAAGGAAAGAGAACAGAGGAAAAGAGGTCTGATGACAAGCAGTACAGAGCTGAAGAAAAGAAACAACCAGAACCTATAAAGTTCTATAATTGTGGTAAGCTCGGACATTTTGCAAAAGATTGTAGAAAGCTAAAAGTCTGAAACTCCGAGTACTACAAGAACAAGATGCTCTTATAGCCAAGTAACAAGAGGTTGGAAAGGCACTCATGGCGGAGGATGAGTTCTGGCTTGATCATTCAGACGAGGAAGAGGAGAGAGAAGAAAAAGCCCATTTGTGTTTCATGGGTAAGACAGTGATGGAAGATGAAGCTGAGTCTGATGAAGAGGACAACGAAGAGGTATGTGACATGTCTCAATCTGATTTTCTTAATGCTATGCAAGCTATGATGATTGAACTCCAGGAAGTAAAGTCTAAACATGATCGAGAAAAGGGTATCATGAAAGAAAACAATCAATTAATACAGAAACTTAGCAGGGATCTTGCTGAGAAGAACGTATTAATTGAAACTTTACATAAAAATATCGATACCAGCGCTAAAGAGAAGACTATAATTCACACTTAATTAGCTGAAACTACTTCAAAGTATAAACTGTGTCAATTTGAAGCTAAAGAGATTGCTAAAAAGTGTTCATCAATTTCAAAAGATAATAAATCTTTAACTGACAAGGTGAATGTTTTGCAGGAAAAGCTCTACAGCTTAGGTCAAACTAAACACACTATTCATCTGAACAAACCTAAAGAGAGTAATGAGTGTTGGGGACTTGGTTAAGAGAACCCACACTACCTCAAAAAGGGTATTTCAAACTGAACACACATATTTGTTGGATGCAAAATCATAGTATTTGAAGCTGAAAGTCAAAGAAAGTCAAAGCTCAAAAGTCAACTTTCAAGCAAAGTCAAAGTCAATTGTAATAATCTCAAAGTCAAAGTCTTGTTGTTTTAGTTTGTAAGCACGTGTGTTTGTTTTCTTTCATAGATAGGTGGTTAGTAGTTGTGTGTAAGAATCACTTGTAACATCCAGAACTAAGAGAGAGAGAGTTTGCAGAGAGTTAGAGAGAGAAAGAGATTCATAGAGAGAGAAAGTGATTCAAATTGTTTGTAATCGAATCTTGTGATTAATCAAAACAGGTAGTTTGATAAATCTTGTTTGTAATTGATTTTAGTAATGAGAACTTGATCAAATCTGGGAATAATACTTTGGGACCAAGTTTTCTTTACCAACTCTAAGTTTTTGTGTGGGAACATGTTCAACAAAGTAAGAATTTGATGGATGTCGAGTCCACCAAATAATAATTAACCAACTGGAACTTTGTCAACAATTAAAATTGCAACAGTGGTAAGTCGGGTCGAATCCACAGGGACTCAGTTTAACTTATTACGACCGGATAATTCACACACAAATACGATTTATAAATATTAGTTTGCAAATGGGGGGGGGGTGGATTGTTTTTAAACTAACATACGAATAAAAGAAATTATAAAAATGCAATGAAATAAGCGTCCAACAATAGCCAACTTTTATATAGATACAAATATCTATCATCGATCCCGAGTTTGTAACAAAACGGACAAGTTCAAATTGGTAAAAATTGCCAATAAGCTCTGACAATCCAATTTTTTCCTTAACTAAACATCGATTAAAATAAGCCCTCTAATCGAATCTTAATCGCAAATAGGAGCACAAACAAGCTCTGAAACCCCTAGGTGCAATTAGCTTTACCGGATAAGAAAAACACCAATTCAAGGTTATAAACTCACAAGCTGGGCATAAAATTACCTTGATTGCTATTTTTCATGAACCCATATCGAAAACCTTATTGAAATCAAGTACGTTCAATTGTCACTTTACCAAAATCTCTAAACAATTACGTCTTTAGAAAATTGACTAACATACATTCACATGAACATTAAGAAATTGGCCAAATCACCCAAAATTCAAGTAAAAATTGTCATTAAGCAAAGAAAACCAACAAATGAACTTATTCCAATCAACTACAATGGAATCTCAAAGCAATTGCATCTAAATCAAAACTTTAACTATTGTTGGAATTGAGAAATTAGCTAGACATGGCTAAACTAGGGTTAAGAAAATGTAAGAAATTACCAAAAGGGATGAAGAATTAATGATGAAATGCTCCCTCAATCCACTTGCTTGTTGCGTTTTTTCTCTCCTCCCCCTTCAGAAATCGATCCCCCTCCCTTTTACAGTTACCAATCGCTTTTTATACCTCCCAATTGAAAACCTGCTCCAAAATCTGAAAAAACCCACGTTTTTGGGTCGCTCGCGGCTTCGAACGTGACCTTAGCCGCTTGGAAACTCACCCGCTTTGGACTAGAGTTCAACACAGTGCACGACACGGGTTTGGACGCGGCTTTAGCCGCGTGAGAGGTTGCCTGGAGCTCTAGATTGAACGACACAGTGTCGCGCGCGGCTTTGCCCGCTGTGGAGGTCACCCGCCATGGATTCTCGATCTCCTTTTGGTCTCGATCGACAAATGATTGAAGGAGGAGAGGTAGGCCTATGTTGGGCTTCTTCCTTTCCTTTTGGGCCTGAATTACAAAGTAAAAATAAATAAGATAATTGGACCCAAATTAGGAATAAAATGATAGTGGTAATTGGGTTTTTAAACCCACTTTGTGACATAAAATGTTGCCATCAAAATATCCCCACACTAAGAACTTTGACCGTCCTCGGGCAAATACTAAGAATTTGACACGATACCATATTATGAGTTGAATGCAAATTTTCAAAAATATTCATAGGCTTTCATGAGAAAGTGGTTCGACTAGTATAGCAATAACCGACAATCAAGACAAACCCAAGATGAATACAAGTTAATTCCACAAACCCCTCACGAAGGGTATAAAACTAGAATATCCGCTCAATTCACTCCAAAAGGGTAAGTGTTTACACTCCAAAAGCTTTAACTAGATCTCGATTTTCCATTGTTAATGGTCAACACTAAGTGTGGATCAAAAAGTCATTTAATCGGGTTGTAACTTGGCTAAGGGTCAAGGTGGAGAAAATTTGGTCAAGTGACTAAAAGTTGGACTTTGGAAATAAAACCATGAACAACAATGTTTACTCCTCCACTTTACACACCCAAGCAATGAGATTTTGCTTCATTTTGAGCTCTTATTTAGCTAGGCATATTGCA
Source organism: Arctium minus (assembly GCA_954870635.1). Taxonomy (NCBI): domain Eukaryota; kingdom Viridiplantae; phylum Streptophyta; class Magnoliopsida; order Asterales; family Asteraceae; genus Arctium; species Arctium minus. Next base: position 54,277,457 of record OX941095.1, on the reverse strand, counting down.
GAGACAATTGTATTTCTTTTCAATATTGGTCTCCAAATTATTCTCTTTTTTTTCTTCATATTTTCTTGCTTTTTGCTTTTTGCTTTGTGCCTCCCTTTCTTTTTCTTTTTCTTTATTTTTTTCCTTTTCGGACTACAATTCTTGCTTCCAAAGAGTCTAACTAACAAAAAATGCACAAGTTAATTCCCAAAGTCCAGTAGGAGAAGTGTTTGGATAATGGGTTAATATGTGGTGTAACGACAACAAAAATGGTTAATTAGGCTCAAAGTGGGTGATAAAAAAGGAATACATACTTAAGGATTGGCTTTTATGCTAAATTGTTTGAAAATAACATCAAAGATGATGTGACAACCGTCAAAGTCCACACTATGAGGTTAGCTTCTGTACTTTTGGAAGTAAAAATTTAAGTATGTCACTCCTAGAAATGCATAAAAGCCTTTAAGATAAAAGTTTCCCGAAAAATTTAGAAGTCGCGTTAAAAACCCAGAACAGTTCCGCATCTGACCGTCACTATCCAGAAATGCCAAAATAGGTGATTAAAAGTCCAAAATCCATAAACTATAAGAATCAGTATGTTTAATTTGTCTAGTATTGCTAAATTTTCAAATTTGACATTTTTTTAGCAAATATTGAGAATCGGGTATTTCGGTTCTCAAATATATCTGATATTTTATGGATTAGGCTAGAAATTTATTTAAAATTTTAAATTAATTCATAATGGTGTTGGATGAGTCATTGGACACATGTCATGACTACACCAATTTATTTGTTAATTACTTTTAAAAAAAAAAAAAATCATTAAAACACCAAAAACTAGCCAAAACTCTCATTTTTAAAAAAAAATCTCTTCAACTCCCTCTCCCTCTCCTCTCTTGTACGGCCACCACCATCACCACCACCATTCCATTTTCTTGTTGTTAAAAAAAAAATCAAAATCCAAGAAAGAAACCATCAACAATTTGAAGTTAGAATCAAATTTCTCCATCCAATCTTCAAGGTAATCTCAAAAACTACATTTTTTTTACATGCATGTTCTCATTTTCGATTTTTGGGAGTAAAAGATTGCATCTAAATGTGGTATAAATTAGGTTTTTGTTGATAAAATAGATTGCAAATTGATGTTTATGTATTCAAAAATGAGTTTTTGATTCTTGTTTTTTTTTTCAAAGAAAACTTGTTTATCATCAAGTTTAGGGTTTATGATGATAATGTTGAATTTTGGTATCATGAACCACTAAAATATTGGTATTATTGAAATTATGATTATGTTATCATAATGAAATGTTAGTATAAAAATGTTCTTATGAAGGAATTTCCCAAATTCCACATGATTAAGAACTTAGTAGTGATGATAATATCACTTATTTGGTGTTGTGTTCATGCATGCATTTGGATGAGCATTTAGATTACAATGAATCCATGATGCATAAGTTAGTTTATCATGTAATGAGGAGTGAAGACATGGTTTATAACCAAAAACCATGTCTAATGATCATCATTTTTGGCTTAAAAATAGTATTCTCTTCATTTTTAGAATCTGTCCAGAAAATGGACTCCACTTCTAGCTTGCACAACTCACGAACCACATGTCCAAATTTGGGGTTTTTGCATCTAGACTTTAGTTTAGAGTGTTAGTTTTCTGAAAAGTCCGAAAACACTGAATTTGGAGTTGATTTGGGCACTCAAATGGAATTTATAAGAAAAGGGTGCAATCTGTCCGGTGAGGACAGATTCATACACCCAACTTGTAAAGACCATAACTCCCTCATTACTTATCCAAAATAAGTGAATCTTTTTCCAAATGATAGGATTTTGAGTTAGGTTTGCATCCATATAAGGATCACTGTCTAATTCCAGGAATTGATACCCCAAAAGCCTGTTACCAGTGAGGTATGTCACTGATCCGAAAATCAGTGACACTCTGTTTTGTAAAAATTATTTGAGGTATCAAAAGTTATACAAAAATTATAAAAAAATGCAGATTTACTCTAAACATATCATAGTACCTCCAAAAAAATTTATGATTAAATAATTCTCTTGGGAAGTTAAGTTTCCGTGGTGATTTTATCAAATAACTTTCTGGACAGCAAATGCTGAATCCAGAAAGGTGATCCTATTAAGTCTAAATTCTGTTCTATTGCATTTTGGGACTTTGTATAGTTTAAAAATGGATGTGGACTAAGGAATTTATATAATGGCATTTCATGGGACAATTGGACATATTTGTTGGACATCGGAATAGGGCATTAATGTGTTCCACTATGGCAACTCTTGTATAGGGAAACTAAGGGTGTGGCAAACTCCATAAAGTATCAAAGTAAAGTTTCACCCGTTCTATTCGTTAAGGTGAGTATTCACAGGCCCATTTTACTTGTTTTGAATAAATTTTGGGGTGAAAAGCATGCTAACTTGTGTTATAAAGATTCATGAGTAGTTTAAATCGTTATGCGATATTAATCGCCAAAGCTTACTTAAGCATTAAATTGAAATGGTATGACATCGTATGATCGGTATGTTGAGTTTTAAAGTAAAGTAAAGAAAAGTCCCCTGTACACTACTATTAACTCATGAACAAATGGGCCTATAGTATTAGTGGATAGCGCTATTTGGTCTGACAAACCCACCTTAATACTGACGAGTAAGGGTGCACTATACTAGAGAATGCGGACACTCATTTGGAGTAGGTCGCGAGGGGCTGGAAAGAGCTAAGTCCGGGACGGTTTAGTAGTGGCTCAACAAGACGAAAGAAAACCGAACCATGTCATACGAATGTTGAAACGATAAAGCTCATGAACATTTTCGATTTAAGATATCGAATAAATTCGAAAGTTATATTTATCAAACCCTGCATACAAAATCGTTTTGTGCATAGTTGAAAACCTGTGAACTCACCAACTCTATGTAGTTGATATCCGTTTTTATACATGCTTTTCAGGTAACAAAGACGGTATGCCTTAGAAGATTTTTGCATACACGCCATGTCTTGGAAAGAAAACTCTTTTGTTCTAGATTGTATAATATTTATGAAATGTTTGGGCTTGTAATCGTATTAATTTAGTAATGATCATTGTAATGACTTTTCTACATAAAAAAAATTGTTATGTTGGTATAGCTATACACTTGTGTTCATGTTTCGAGTTGTCATACTCCGTACTTCCGCTTTAGCGGGGTGTGACAGATTTGGTATCAGAGCCACAGGTTATAGAGAATACCGGTTTTTACTTCGAAAACCAAAACACTATAACCACTATTTTCTAAATAGCATTTCAAAAACAAGCCCAAAAATATAAAGTATAACTAGGATGTGTCTTATATTACTATACACTAACTTAAACGAAGCCTGATCACCCTCGTTTAATTTAGGTATACGTGTAATAGAAAACATAGACTAGTTGTGCTAAGACTTACTAAAAATAGAAACTTTTTGTTTTTAACAAATGAAAAGCATGTCAAATGTGTGAGTTGCATAGTATTTTGGGTTTGGATAAATATTTTAGCATGTTTTAACAAAGTTAAACTTTATAAATTATCGCAGCAACTATGTCGAGGTCCCCACCGAGAGAGCAATCCCCTGACGAGTCTGGTTACTTCACCCATATACCCGGGAGGAATTCTCCTCCGAGTGAAGAGTACGACCCTTCGGAGCGCGAGTACTCTGAATCTGAGCATACATCTGAACCATCACCACAGTCTTCACCAAGGATAAGAGTCCGGACCACTGCCCGAATGAGCGTTAGACCACCCACCATAGAGACCTTCACTATCCCTTTTAGGGATGAGGACGGACCCTCACGACCAAGGGATCGGAGGGTATCCCCATCACCGGTTGCCGGCATACCCGTCCCTAGACCTTCCGGTATGACACCCCAGGAGTATCATTGGGTGTCGAGCCTATCCTACAAGAACCAGTGTCATAGATTGAGGCTAGATTACCACGAGAGCGCTATTGACGCTCTCCAACAGTCGGTGAGCTCGAGCAATGGAATTGTGGTCGGTTTAATTTCTATGATGGGGGAGAATGATCAGCGGATAGGACAGATTCTCGGGGAGTTAGCGAAATCAAGGGAAATGATAGCACGTATGCGGATATGTTTGGCTACTTTAGTGACATTTCTGGTTTGTGTTGATAGCTTGGTTGGTGAAGTTTCCTCAGCGACGCTAGTTTGTTGGATTATTGTGGATGACGTTAAAACTTTATTTTGGGGTTTGAAACCCGTAACTTTAAAACACATGGTTTATTTTGGATTATCGTATTTTGTAAACGTTGGATGATGGATGTTATGATATATTTTGGCTATGTATGATGTCTTGATACTTTTATGTGGTGACATTTTAGATGGAAATTATTATGATGGATGCTTTATCATGATGAAATGTTTCCCTTGATAATTCGGAAACTTAGCTTCAATGCATGTTCTTACGATTATTATGCCATGGATAAAATGAAAATATATATATATATCCATGACATGTCTTTCATGATCAAATTAATATACGATGCTACGTATGGTAGAATTCATTATATAATAGGTGCATGATATATATAATTGCCATATTCAAGCCTAGAAAGTTATAATGGGTAGCGATGAGCGATGACATAAATATTAATTAGATTTGAAATTTGGGTCTATGCCTTAGAAAATTATGCCGCCAAGAAGGGAAGATCCAGAAATTACCCGACTGGTGACTGATCAAATTTTAGCAACTTTACCAAACATAGTCAGTCAGATAGCAGCAAGCTTGAATGCCACCTCATCTAATCAACCCAGGGGTGGTGCGAATCCAGAAAAAGATTGTACTTATAAGGCCTTTCGGTCATGCAATCCCAAAGAATTTCATGGGACAGAAGGAGCAGTGGGACTGTTGACGTGGATAGAAGGAATGGAATCTGTCCTCCATATTAGCAAGTCCTCCGAGGCAAATAAGGTGGAATTCGCCGCATGCTTACTTCAAGGACGGGCACTAACGTGGTGGAACACACAAGTACAGACTCGAGGAAGGGAAGCTGCCAACAGGACCACATGGGAGGAATTTAAACAAATGATTACAGCCGAATACTGCCCTAGGAGTGAAATGCAGAAATTGCAAGCCGAGTTTTGGGATCATGTAATGATTGGAAGTGATGTAGTTGCATATACCGCACGATTCAACGAATTGGCAAAAATGGTGCCACATCTGGTGACACCTGAAGAAAATAGAGTGGACAGGTACATTTGGGGTCTAGCTCCTGAAATTCGAGGAGATGTGACATCAGGGAGACCAAAAACCTTGCAGGAAGCAGTGGAGTTGGCGACTAAGCTCACTAATAATGCAATTCGCTCAGGATTGTTCTCACAGGACAGAGTCAAGGGTAAGAATAGAATGGAGGAAGTCTCGAGGAGACTGATGGATAAGAGAAGGGGAAAGGAACCGAGAATCGCAGGAAACTACGGGGTTCAAGCACAACCTACCGATAAAGGGAAGGGAACACGCCTAAGATGCGGGAAGTGTAATAATCACCATCTTGGAGAGTGCGTTATTTGTCGCAAATGTAACAAGGGAGGTCACTATGCAAAGGATTGTCGATCAGGTGGAAGACGAGCATGTTTTGAATGTGGAAGCCCCGACCATTACCGGAATGCGTGCCCTAAAGTGAATAGGAGGGCAAACATCAATCAAATACAGCCAGGTAATCGAGGAAATCGGAGGGATCCAGCTCGAGGACGAGTGTTTGAGATCGGATTGGAGGAAGCAAGGCGAGACCCTGAAGTGATCACAGGTACGTTTCTTTTAAATAATCATTCTGCATCTATACTATTCGATTCTGGAGCAGATAAAAGCTTTATGTCCTTGGGATTTCGATCAAAAATTAACCAAGTGTCACAAAAATTAAAGGAGGATTATGTCATTGAGTATGCTAACGGACAGGAGGCTAGAGTCAAAGATGTATTTCCTAATTGTACTCTCACCCTAACTAAAAAGGAATTTAAAATAGACTTAATTCCAATAAAGTTAGGAAGCTTCGACATAGTGGTGGGCATGGACTGGTTGTCAAAGAATCAGGCAGAGATAAATTGTTCCGAAAAGACACTTCGAATTCCGTTATCGGGAGGAGAAGTACTTATAGTACCTGGAGAAAAGTCCAAAGGAAAATTGAAAATGGTGTCCTGTATGAAGATGCGGAAATATCTAAGGAAAGAATGCGATGCGTTTTTGGCTCATGTGGTGAGTAAAGAAGTCAAGGAGAAGCGCTTACGAGATATTTCAATAGTTCGGGATTTTCCTGAAGTTTTCCCTGAAGATCTACCTGGGTTACCTCCACCGAGACAAGTTGAATTTCGCATTGATTTAGTCCCAGGAGCTGCACCAGTAGCCAAATCACCGTACCGTTTGGCACCTTCGGAGATGCAAGAATTGTCAAATCAACTGCGAGAGCTGCTCGATAAGGGGTTTATTAGGCCCAGCTCTTCACCATGGGGAGCACCAGTGCTTTTCGTTAAAAAGAAGGACGGAACGTTTCGGATGTGCATCGATTACAGGGAACTTAATAAACTAACTCTGAAGAATCGGTACCCACTTCCCCGAATTGATGATCTGTTTGATCAGCTACAAGGCATGACGTACTTCTCAAAGATTGATCTGCGCTCGGGTTACCATCAAATGAGAGTCCGTGAAGAGGATATCGATAAGACGGCATTCAGAACTCGATATGGTCACTACGAGTTCTTAGTTATGCCCTTCGGACTAACAAATGCCCCAGCAGTATTTATGGATTTGATGAACAGAGTTTGTCGGCCCTACTTAGATAAGTTCGTGATCGTGTTTATAGACGACATATTGATATATTCTCGAAGCAAGAAAGATCACGAGCAACATCTGAAGCTAATGTTAGAACTGCTTAGGGAACAGAAGTTGTATGCCAAATTTTCCAAATGTGAATTTTGGCTCCGGGAGGTACATTTTCTGGGTCACGTAGTTAATAAAAAAGGGATTCATGTTGATCCGGCAAAAGTCGAGGCTATCAAGAAGTAGGAAACTCCGAAAACACCAACGGAAATCCACCAATTTCTTGGATTGGCAGGTTACTACCGACGGTTCATTGAGAATTTTTCCAAAATTGCGCAACCACTCACGACATTAACTCAAAAGGATAAGAAGTTTGTCTGGGAAGATAAGCAAGAGCAGGCCTTTCAGACGTTGAAGCATAAATTGTGTAACGCGCCAATCTTAGCATTACCAGAAGGAACAGAAAATTTTATGGTATACTGCGATGCATCACATCAAGGTTTGGGATGTGTGCTAATGCAGAAGGATAAAGTCATAGCTTACGCCTCGAGACAACTAAAAATTCATGAGAAGAATTATACCACCCATGATCTGGAGCTAGGAGCAGTGGTTTTTGCATTAAAAATTTGGAGACATTACCTTTACGGCACCAAGTGTATCGTTTACACTGATCACAAAAGTCTCCAGCATATTTTTGATCAAAAGATGTTAAATATGAGGCAAAGAAGATGGGTGGAGCTTCTTAATGATTACGACTGTGAAATAAAGTATCATCCCGGAAAAGCCAACGTGGTCGCAGATGCATTAAGCAGAAAGGAGAGAATAAAGCCAACAAGAGTTCGAGCCATGGGAATGTTGGTACAAACAAGCCTCAAATCAAAAATCTGCGAAGCTCAAAGGGAAGCACAAAAAGAAGAGAACCTAAAGACCGAAGCACTTCATCAATTGAAAAAGGAATTTGAAACCCGAGCAGATGGAGTTCAATACTTCAAAAATAGAGTCTGGATACCAAAAGTAGAAGATCTGCGGTCGTCTATTTTGGAAGAGGCGCACCGATCAAAGTACTCAGTTCATCCGGGAGCCGATAAAATGTACAAAGAGTTGAAGGAGTATTATTGGTGGCCGGGAATGAAGAAAGACATTGCGGTATTTGTAGGAAAGTGTCTAACGTGTGTTAAGGTCAAATCAGAGCACCAAAAACCGTCTGGTCTTCTGCAACAACCAGAGATACCGCAATGGAAGTGGGATCAAATATCTATGGACTTCATCACCAAACTACCCCGAACGAGGAAGGGAAATGATACGATTTGGGTCATTGTGGATAGATTGACGAAGTCCGCACACTTCCTTCCCATTCGAGAAGATTTTAAAATAGAGAGACTGGCACAATTATACACTGACGAAGTCGTCTCTCGGCATGGAGTGCCCGTTATCCATTATTTCAGACCGAGACAGTCGCTTCACTTCTCGATTTTGGCAGGCATTCCAGAAAGCTATGGGCACCAGGTTGAATCTAAGTACCGCTTACCATCCGCAAACGGACGGTCAATCCGAGAGAACTATCCAAACTCTGGAGGATATGTTGCGCGCGTGCGCTATAGATTTTGGAGGTAGTTGGGATAAACACTTGCCTTTAATAGAATTTTCATACAATAACAGCTACCACACTAGTATTCAATGCGCACCATATGAAGCTCTATATGGACGCAAATGTCGATCTCCACTCAGTTGGGTAGAAATTGGTGACAGTCAACTCGTTGGACCTGATATCATACAAGAAACCACCAATAAGATAGCAACTATCCAAGACAGACTCAAAGCTGCAAGAGACCGCCAGAAAAGTTATGCAGATAAGCGAAGGAAACCATTAGAGTTTCAAAAAGGCGACAAGGTTCTTTTAAAAGTGTCACCGTGGAAAGGGGTAGTACGCTTTGGGAAGAGGGGTAAATTAAGCCCCAGATATATCGGTCCATATGAAGTACTGGAGAGAATTGGACCAGTAGCCTACAAGCTCAGACTGCCTCAAGAGCTAAATGCAATTCATGACATTTTCCATGTGTCGAACCTAAAGAAGTGTTTGACTGAAGAATTGACGGTTGTGACTCCGGACGAAATCCAAGTGGATAAACGTCTTTGTTTCCGAGAGGAACCAGTTGAAATTTTGGATCGTGAGGTAAAACGATTAAGGCGCAGTAAGATCCCAATATTGAAAGTCCGATGGAAATCCCGCCATGGGCCTGAATTCACATGGGAACGGGAGGACTTTATGAAGGGCAAGTATCCTCACTTTTTTGAGCAAGAGTCAAATCAGAAGTGACGAGTATGAATTTCGGGACGAAATTTTCTAAAGGAGGGGAGACTGTGACAACCCTCAAAGTCCACACTATGAGGTTAGCTTCTGTACTTTTGGAAGTAAAAATTTAAGTATGTCACTCCTAGAAATGCATAAAATCCTTTAAGATAAAAGTTTCCCGAAAAATTTAGAAGTCGCGTTAAAAACCCAGAACAGTTCTGCATCTGACCGTCACTGTCCAGAAATGCCAAAATAAGTGATTAAAAGTCCAAAATCCATAAACTATAAGAATCAGTATGTTTAATTTGTCTAGTATTGCTAAATTTTCAAATTTGACATTTTTTTTAGCAAATATTGAGAATCGGGTATTTCGGTTCTCAAATATATCTGATATTTTATGGATTAGGCTAGTAATTTATTTAAAATTTTAAATTAATTCATAATGGTGTTGGATGAGTCATTGGACACATGTCATGACTACACCAATTTATTTGTTAATTAATTTTAAAAATAAAAAAAAAATCATTAAAACACCAAAAACTAGCCAAAACTCTCATTTTAAAAAAAAAAATCTCTTCAACTCCCTCTCCCTCTCCTCTCTTGTACGGCCACCACCATTCCATTTTCTTGTTGTTAAAAAAAAAATCAAAATCCAAGCAAGAAACCATCAACAATTTGAAGTTAGAATCAAATTTCTCCATCCAATCTTCAAGGTAATCTCAAAAACTACATTTTTTTTTTACATGCATGTTCTCATTTTCGATTTTTGGGAGTAAAAGATTGCATCTAAATGTGGTATAAATTAGGTTTTTGTTGATAAAATAGATTGCAAATTGATGTTTATGTATTCAAAAATGAGTTTTTGATTCTTCTTTTTTTTTCAAAGAAAACTTGTTTATCATCAAGTTTAGGGTTTATGATGATAATGTTGAATTTTGGTATCATGAACCACTAAAATATTGGTATTATTGAAATTATGATTATGTTATCATAATGAAATGTTAGTATAAAAATGTTCTTATGAAGGAATTTCCCAAATTTCACATGATTAAGAACTTAGTAGTGATGATACTATCACTTATTTGGTGTTGTGTTCATGCATGCATTTGGATGAGCATTTAGATTACAATGAATCCATGATGCATAAGTTAGTTTATCATGTAATGAGGAGTGAAGACATGGTTTATAACCAAAAACCATGTCTAATGATCATCATTTTTGGCTTAAAAATAGTATTCTCTTCATTTTTAGAATCTGTCCAGAAAATGGACTCCACTTCTAGCTTGCACAACTCACGAACCACATGTACAAATTTGGGGTTTTTGCTTCTAGACTTTAGTTTAGAGTGTTAGTTTTCTAAAAAGTCCGAAAACACTGAATTTGGAGTTGATTTGGGAACTCAAATGGAATTTATAAGAAAAGGGTGCAATCTGTCCGGTGAGGACAGATTCATACACCCAACTTGTAAAGACCATAACTCCCTCATTACTTATCCAAAATAAGTGAATCTTTTTCCAAATGATAGGATTTTGAGTTAGGTTTGCATCCATATATGGATCACTGTCTAATTCCATGAATTGATACCCCAAAAGCCTGTTGCAAATGAGGTATGTCACTGATCCGAAAATCAGTGACACTCTGTTTTGTAAAAATTATTTGAGGTATCAAAAGTTATACAAAAATTATAAAAAAATGCAGATTTACTCTAAACATATCATAGTACCACCAAACAAATTTATGATTAAATAATTCTCTTGGGAAGTTAAGTTTCCGTGGTGATTTTATCAAATAACTTTCTGGACAGCAAATGCTGAATCCAGAAAGGTGATCCTATTAAGTCTAAATTCTGTTCTATTGCATTTTGGGACTTTGTATAGTTTAAAAATGGATGTGGACTAAGGAATTTATATAATGGCATTTCATGGGACAATTGGACATATTTGTTGGACATCGGAATAGGGCATTAATGTGTTCCACTATGGCAACTCTTGTATAGGGAAACTAAGGGTGTGGCAAACTCCATAAAGTATCAAAGTAAAGTTTCACCCGTTCTATTCGTTAAGGTGAGTATTCACAGGCCCATTTTACTTGTTTTGAATAAATTTTGGGGTGAAAAGCATGCTAACTTGTGTTATAAAGATTCATGAGTAGTTTAAATCGTTATGCGATATTAATCGCCAAAGCTTACTTAAGCATTAAATTGAAATGGTATGACATCGTATGATCGGTATGTTGAGTTTTAAAGTAAAGTAAAGAAAAGTCCCCTGTACACTACTATTAACTCATGAACAAATGGGCCTATAGTATTAGTGGATAGCGCTATTTGGTCTGACAAACCCACCTTAATACTGACGAGTAAGGGTGCACTATACTAGAGAATGCGGACACTCATTTGGAGTAGGCCGCGAGGGGCTGGAAAGAGCTAACTGCATACAAAATCGTTTTGTGCATAGTTGAAAACCTGTGAACTCACCAACTCTATGTAGTTGATATCCGTTTTTATACATGCTTTTCAGGTAACAAAGACGGTATGCCTTAGAAGATTTTTGCATACACGCCATGTCTTGGAAAGAAAACTCTTTTGTTCTAGATTGTATAATATTTATGAAATGTTTGGGCTTGTAATCGTATTAATTTAGTAATGATCATTGTAATGACTTTTCTACATAAAAAAAAAATTTGTTATGTTGGTATAGCTATACACTTGTGTTCATGTTTCGAGCTGTCATACTCCGTACTTCCGCTTTAGCGGGGTGTGACAGATTTGGTATCAGAGCCACAGGTTATAGAGAATACCGGTTTTTACTTCGAAAACCAAAACACTATAACCACTATTTTCTAAATAGCATTTCAAAAACAAGCCCAAAAATATAAAGTATAACTAGGATGTGTCTTATATTACTATACACTAACTTAAACGAAGCCTGATCACCCTCGTTTAATTTAGGTATACGTGTAATAGAAAACATAGACTAGTTGTGCTAAGACTTACTAAAAATAGAAACTTTTTGTTTTTAACAAATGAAAAGCATGTCAAATGTGTGAGTTGCATAGTATTTTGGGTTTGGATAAATATTTTAGCATGTTTTAACAAAGTTAAACTTTATAAATTATCGCAGCAACTATGTCGAGGTCCCCACCGAGAGAGCAATCCCCTGACGAGTCCGGTTACTTCACCCACATACCCGGGAGGAATTCTCCTCCGAGTGAAGAGTACGACCCTTCGGAGCGCGAGTACTCTGAATCTGAGCATACATCTGAACCATCACCACAGTCTTCACCAAGGATAAGAGTCCGTACCACTGCTCGAATGAGCGTTAGACCACCCACCCGAGAGACCTTCACTATCCCTTGTAGGGATGAGGACGGACCCTCACGACCAAGGGATCGGAGGGTATCCCCATCACCGGTTGCCGGCATACCCGTCCCTAGACCTGCCGGTATGACACCCCAGGAGTATCATTGGGTGTCGAGCCTATCCTACAAGAACCAGTGTCATAGATTGAGGCTAGATTACCACGAAAGCGCTATTGACGCTCTCCAACAGTCGGTGAGCTCGAGCAATGGAATTGTGGTCGGTTTAATTTCTATGATGGGGGAGAATGATCAGCGGATAGGACAGATTCTCGGGGAGTTAGCGAAATCAAGGGAAATGATAGCACGTCTGCGGACATGTTTGGCTACTTTAGTGACATTTCTGGTTGTGTTGATAGCTTGGTTGGTGAAGTTTGCTCAGCGACGCTAGTTTGTTGGATTATTGTGGATGACGTTAAAACTTTATTTTGGGGTTTGAAACCCGTAACTTTAAAACACATGGTTTATTTTGGATTATCGTATTTTGTAAACGTTGGATGATGGATGTTATGATATATTTTGGCTATGTATGATGTCTTGATACTTTTATGTGGTGACATTTTAGATGGAAATTATTATGATGGATGCTTTATCATGATGAAATGTTTCCCTTGATAATTCGGAAACTTAGCTTCAATGCATGTTCTTACTATTATTATGCCATGGATAAAATGAAAATATATATATATATATATCCATGACATGTCTTTCATGATCAAATTAATATACGATGCTACGTATGGTAGAATTCATTATATAATAGGTGCATGATATATATAATTGCCATATTCAAGCCTAGAAAGTTATAATGGGTAGCGATGAGCGATGACATAAATATTAATTAGATTTGAAATTTGGGTCTATGCCTTAGAAAATTATGCCGCCAAGAAGGGAAGATCCAGAAATTACCCGACTGGTGACTGATCAAATTTTAGCAACTTTACCAAACATAGTCAGTCAGATAGCAGCAAGATTGAATGCCACCTCATCTAATCAACCCAGGGGTGGTGCGAATCCAGAAAAAGATTGTACTTATAAGGCCTTTCGATCATGCAATCCCAAAGAATTTCATGGGACAGAAGGAGCAGTGGGACTGTTGACGTGGATAGAAGGAATGGAATCTGTCCTCCATATTAGCAAGTCCTCCGAGGCAAATAAGGTGGAATTCGCCGCATGCTTACTTCAAGGACGGGCACTAACGTGGTGGAACACACAAGTACAGACTCGAGGAAGGGAAGCTGCCAACAGGACCACATGGGAGGAATTTAAACAAATGATTACAGCCGAATACTGCCCTGGGAGTGAAATGCAGAAATTGCAAGCCGAGTTTTGGGATCATGTAATAATTGGAAGTGATGTAGATGCATATACCGCACGATTCAACGAATTGGAAAAAATGGTGCCACATCTGGTGACACCTGAAGAAAATAGAGTGGACAGGTACATTTGGGGTCTAGCTCCTGAAATTCGAGGAGATGTGACATCAGGGAGACCAAAAACCTTGCAGGAAGCAGTGGAGTTGGCGACTAAGCTCACTAATAATGCAATTCGCTCAGGATTGTTCTCACAGGACAGAGTCAAGGGTAAGAAGAGAATGGAGGAAGTCTCGAGGAGACTGATGGATAAGAGAAGGGGAAAGGAACCGAGAATCGCAGGAAACTACGGGGTTCAAGCACAACCTACCGATAAAGGGAAGGGAACACGCCCAAGATACGGGAAGTGTAATAATCACCATCTTGGAGAGTGCGTTATTTGTCGCAAATGTAACAAGGGAGGTCACTATGCAAAGGATTGTCGATCAGGTGGAAGACGAGCATGTTTTGAATGTGAAAGCCCCGACCATTACCGGAATGTGTGCCCTAAAGTGAATAGGAGGGCAAACATCAATCAAATACAGCCAGGTAATCGAGGAAATCGGAGGGATCCAGCTCGAGGACGAGTGTTTGAGATCGGATTTGAGGAAGCAAGGCGAGACCCTGAAGTGATCACAGGTACGTTTCTTTTAAATAATCATTCTGCATCTGTACTATTCGATTCTGGAGCAGATAAAACGATTAAGGCGCAGTAAGATCCCAATATTGAAAGTCCGATGGAAATCCCGCCATGGGCCTGAATTCACATGGGAACGGGAGGACTTTATGAAGGGCAAGTATCCTCACTTTTTTGAGCAAGAGTCAAATCAGAAGTGACGAGTATGAATTTCGGGACGAAATTTTCTAAAGGAGGGGAGACTGTGACAACCCTCAAAGTCCACACTATGAGGTTAACTTCTGTACTTTTGGAAGTAAAAATTTAAGTATGTCACTCCTAGAAATGCATAAAATCCTTTAAGATAAAAGTTCCCCGAAAAATTTAGAAGTCGCGTTAAAAACCCAGAACAGTTCTACATCTGACCGTCACTGTCCAGAAATGCCAAAATAAGTGAGTAAAAGTCCAAAATCCATAAACTATAAGAATCAGTATGTTTAATTTGTCTAGTATTGCTAAATTTTCAAATTTGACATTTTTTTTAGCAAATATTGAGAATCGGGTATTTCGGTTCTCAAATATATCTGATATTTTATGGATTAGGCTAGTAATTTATTTAAAATTTTAAATTAATTCATAATGGTGTTGGATGAGTCATTGGACACATGTCATGACTACACCAATTTATTTGTTAATTAATTTTAAAAATAAAAAAAAAATCATTAAAACACCAAAAACTAGCAAAAACTCTCATTTTAAAAAAAAATCTCTTCAACTCCCTCTCCCTCTCCTCTCTTGTACGGCCACCACCATCACCACCACCATTCCATTTTCTTGTTGTGAAAAAAAAATCAAAATCCAAGCAAGAAACCATCAACAATTTGAAGTTAGAATCAAATTTCTCCATCCAATCTTCAAGGTAATCTCAAAAACTACATTTTTTTTTACATGCATGTTCTCATTTTCGATTTTTGGGAGTAAAAGATTGCATCTAAATGTGGTATAAATTAGGTTTTTGTTGATAAAATAGATTGCAAATTGATGTTTATGTATTCAAAAATGAGTTTTTGATTCTTGTTTTTTTTTTCAAAGAAAACTTGTTTATCATCAAGTTTAGGGTTTATGATGATAATGTTGAATTTTGGTATCATGAACCACTAAAATATTGGTATTATTGAAATTATGATTATGTTATCATAATGAAATGTTAGTATAAAAATGTTCTTATGAAGGAATTTCCCAAATTCCACATGATTAAGAACTTAGTAGTGATGATAATATCACTTATTTGGTGTTGTGTTCATGCATGCATTTGGATGAGCATTTAGATTACAATGAATCCATGATGCATAAGTTAGTTTATCATGTAATGAGGAGTGAAGACATGGTTTATAACCAAAAACCATGTCTAATGATCATCATTTTTGGCTTAAAAATAGTATTCTCTTCATTTTTAGAATCTGTCCAGAAAATGGACTCCACTTCTAGCTTGCACAACTCACGAACCACATGTACAAATTTGGGGTTTTTGCTTCTAGACTTTAATTTAGAGTGTTAGTTTTCTAAAAAGTCCGAAAACACTGAATTTGGAGTTGATTTGGGCACTCAAATGGAATTTATAAGAAAAGGGTGCAATCTGTCCGGTGAGGACAGATTCATACACCCAACTTGTAAAGACCATAACTCCCTCATTACTTATCCAAAATAAGTGAATCTTTTTCCAAATGATAGGATTTTGAGTTAGGTTTGCATCCATATATGGATCACTGTCTAATTCCAGGAATTGATACCCCAAAATCCTGTTACGAGTGAGGTATGTCACTGATCCGAAAATCAGTGACACTCTGTTTTGTAAAAATTATTTGAGGTATCAAAAGTTATACAAAAATTATAAAAAAATGCAGATTTACTCTAAACATATCATAGTACCACCACAAAAATTTATGATTAAATAATTCTCTTGGGAAGTTAAGTTTCCGTGGTGATTTTATCAAATAACTTTCTGGACAGCAAATGCTGAATCCAGAAAGGTGATCCTATTAAGTCTAAATTCTGTTCTATTGCATTTTGGGACTTTGTATAGTTTAAAAATAGATGTGGACTAAGGAATTTATATAATGGCATTTCATGGGACAATTGGACATATTTGTTGGACATCGGAATAGGGCATTAATGTGTTCCACTATGGCAACTCTTGTATAGGGAAACTAAGGGTGTGGCAAACTCCATAAAGTATCAAAGTAAAGTTTCACCCGTTCTATTCGTTAAGGTGAGTATTCACAGCCCCATTTTACTTGTTTTGAATAAATTTTGGGGTGAAAAGCATGCTAACTTGTGTTATAAAGATTCATGAGTAGTTTAAATCGTTATGCGATATTAATCGCCAAAGCTTACTTAAGCATTAAATTGAAATGGTATGACATCGTATGATCGGTATGTTGAGTTTTAAAGTAAAGTAAAGAAAAGTCCCCTGTAAACTACTATTAACTCATGAACAAATGGGCCTATAGTATTAGTGGATAGCGCTATTTGGTCTGACAAACCCACCTTAATACTGACGAGTAAGGGTGCACTATACTAGAGAATGCGGACACTCATTTGGAGTAGGCCGCGAGGGGCTGGAAAGAGCTAAGTCCAGGACGGTTTAGTAGTGGCTCAACAAGACGAAAGAAAACCGAACCATGTCATACGAATGTTGAAACGATAAAGCTCATGAACATTTTCGATTTAAGATATCGAATAAATTCGAAAGTTATATTTATCAAACCCTGCATACAAAATCGTTTTGTGCATAGTTGAAAACCTGTGAACTCACCAACTCTATGTAGTTGATATCCGTTTTTATACATGCTTTTCAGGTAACAAAGACGGTATGCCTTAGAAGATTTTTGCATACACACCATGTCTTGGAAAGAAAACTCTTTTGTTCTAGATTGTATAATATTTATGAAATGTTTGGGCTTGTAATCGTATTAATTTAGTAATGATCATTGTAATGACTTTTCTACATAAAAAAAAATTGTTATGTTGGTATAGCTATACACTTGTGTTCATGTTTCGAGCTGTCATACTCCGTACTTCCGCTTTAGCGGGGTGTGACAGATGACCTTTTTCATTTCCACACTAGTATTGCCTAAATACAATCTTGAAGAGTCCTAACACAAGTTCTAGGGTGAAATGAACATGGAAGATGCAATGCACACACAAAGAAAGTAAGATTGAAAATAATGTTCAATCATGGCTCAAAAATCTCACAGATGCATATTTAGTCTATAAAATTAGCAAATCTCACAAAGGTCGTCTCAAGTTTGTCAATCAAAACTACTCATGCAAACCGCCTAACCATTCATGCCATGGTGTTCATGTAATGACAAGAAAAGCAAACAACTCATGTGTATCACTCAAAATTTTCCCAAAAATAGCCAAAATTTTGAAAAATATTAGTCCCAACTAGCCCAACTATATAAGCCTCAACAAATAATCCCAAATAATTCCCTCCCAACACTTAAACCATATATTGTCCTCAATATATGCATGACGTAGCACAGTCTAAAAGCGATAAAGAACAAAAGGAACAAGAAATCTCCCCTGATTTGATGACCTGTGCCAACTATATGGTTCTTGGTGTAGGTGGGTGCCTCCGTGCACTTGGTGGGGGGGTAGAATCCAAACTTGAAGATGGTGGAACCTGGGAAAAAAATCACACATCAAAGAAAACAACTACACAAGGAAGGGAAATAAAGCAGTAAAATTGGGTTGCCTCCCAATCAACGCCTTTTTTAACGTCGTTGGCTCTACACTATCCAACTAACCAATTACGGGCGGTGGTTCAAGAGCCATAACATCAATGTCCTTATACTAAAAACCTTCATAAAAAGGTTTCAGTGTATGCCCATTCACTTTAAACGACTTACCCGTTTTCGAGCATAAACTTTAACAACTAAAAAAGGGCCAACCCACCGTAATCTAAGCTTACTGAGAAATAGCTTTAGGCGGGAATGAAAAAGTAGAACCTTTTGCCCGATCACAAACTCTCTCCGGGAGATTAGCTTGTCGTGAAAAGCTTTGGTACGCTCTTTGTTGATCTTGGAGCTCTGGTACGCATCATTTCTGATCTCTTCAAGCTCTTGCAATTGTAGCTTCCTTAGAACCTCCGCATCATCCATCCGCATATTGCACATTTTGACCACCCAGTAAGCCATGTGCTCTAATTCAACAAGGAGATGACATGGTTTACCATAAAATAACCGAAAATGAGACATACCTATAGGTGTTTTGTAGGTCGTGCGTTAGGCCCCCAAAGCATTATCCAAATGCTCGTTCCAATCCTTACGGTTAGGATTTATGATCTTCTCAAGAATTGACTTGATCTCCCAGTTAGAGACCTCGGCTTGCCCATTGGATTGGGGGTGGTATGCAGTTGAAATACGGTGGGTCACATGATATTTCTTGAAAAGTGCCTCAATCACCTTGTTGTAGAAGTGTGTTCCCCGATCACTTATAACGGCCCTCGGAGTCCCAAATCTGGCGAAAATTTTAGATCTAAGAAAATCTGAAACAGTACGAGCATCGTCAATTCTAGTGGCCTTGGCTTCCACCCATTTGGAAACATAATCGACACATAATAAGATATAGGTGAAACCGAAAGAGACGAAAAATGGTCCCATTAAATCTATACCCCGCACATCAAAGATTTCACAAACCACAATTGGGTTTTGGGGCATTTGATTAGGTGGTCCGATATTCCCCGCCCTTTGGCACCTATCACACCTCTTGCACATCATGTATACGTCTTTAAAGATGGAAGGCCAAAACAATCCACAATCTAAGACTTTATGGGTCGTACGCTTTAGACCAAAATGCCCCCCACAAGCATATTCATGGCAAAATCGAAGTACACTTTGTACTTCATGTTGGGGGACATATCGTCTGATAATTTGATCAGAACAATGCTTCTAAAGGTAAGGATCATCCCAAACATAAAACTTAGCATGACTTTTAATTCTATCCTTCTCAGATCTACTCAACATACCTGGCAAGGTGTTTGTAACCAAGTAATTCATAATATTTGCATACCATGGTGTTGTCTTTTTGGATAGTTAGGAGGTGCTCGTCAGGAAACTCGTCCTTCAAGGTAGAAGGGCCCTCACCATTTAATAACCTGCTCAAATAATCAGCCACCAGGTTCTCCGACCCACTCTTATCCCGGATTTCATGGTCGTACTCCTGTAGAAGCAACATCCATCGGATAAGGCGTGGTTTGGCGTCCTTCTTCTTCATCAAATATTCATTGCAAAATCGAAGTACACTTTGTACTTCATGTTGGGGTACATATCGTCTGATAATTTGATCAGAACAATGCTTCTAAAGGTAAGGATCATCCCAAACATAAAACTTAGCATGACTTTTAATTCTATACTTCTCAGATCTACTCAACGTACCTGGCAAGGTGTTTGTAACCAAGTAATTCATAATATTTGCATACCATGGTGTTGTCTTTTTGGATAGTTAGGAGGTGCTCGTCAGGAAACTCGTCCTTCAAGGTAGAAGGGCCCTCACCATTTAATAACCTGCTCAAATAATCAGCCACCAGGTTCTCCGACCCACTCTTCTCCCGGATTTCATGGTCGTACTCCTGTAGAAGCAACATCCAGCGGATAAGGCGTGGTTTGGCGTCCTTCTTCTTCATCAAATATTTAAGAGTTTCATGATCAGAAAAAACTATCACTTTAGTACCAAGTAGATATGAAAGGAATTTCCCTAAAGCAAATACTATGGCCAAAAGCTCCTTATCTGTCGTTGAATAGTTGCTTTGAGCACTATCCAAGGTGCGAGAAGCATAGTATATAACATATGGGTCCTTACCAAACTTCTGTCCCAAAACATCCCCGACCGCGTAATTACTCGTGTCGCACATGATCTCGAAAGTGAGATCCCAAGTTTAGGGGATGAATAAATGGTGCAGAAATTAACTTATCTTTCAACTCATCAAATGCTCTCTTACAAGCTCCATCAAAATGGAAATCCACGTCTTTTTGTAGCAAACAACATAGTGGTCGAGTAATCTTCGAAAAGTCCTTTATGAATCTTCGATAGAAACCTGTATGACCAAGGAAAGACCGGACTTCCCTAACACAATTAGGGTAAGGTAGAGTTTTAATGATGTCTATTTTAGATTTGTCTACCTCTATACCCTTCTTTGAGACAAGATAAGACCACGACTAACCATAAAAAATGACATTTTTCATAATTTAAAACAAGGTTAGTCTCAATGCATCGCTTTAAAATCTTGGTCAAATTGTTCAAACAATCCTTAAATGAATTTCCATAAACAGTGAAATCATCCATAAACACTTCAGTAATATTTTCAACATACTCAGAGAATACACTTACCATGCATCGTTGAAAAGTAGCAGGTGCGTTACAAAAGACAAAAGGCATATGCCTATAGGCAAACATATCGAATGGTCATGTAAAAGTAGTCTTCTCCTAATCCTCCGGTGCTACTGCGATTTGGTGGAAACCTGAATAGCCATCGAGACAACAATAGTGAGATTTTCCCGTTAATCGTTCCAACATTTGGTTAATAAAAGGTAAAGGAAAGTGATTTTAACGAGTAGATGAATTTAATCCCTTATAGTCGATACATACTCTCCATCCATTTTGGACTCGAGTAGGTACCGACTCACCTTCGACGTTTTTTACCACAGTTAAACCCGTCTTTTTGGGTACTACCTGAACGGGACTTACCCATTTGCTATCAGATATTGAGTAGATAATACCTGCATCAAGGAGTTTGAGAATCTCCTTTTTCACTACCTCCATCATTGGTGGATTTAGGCGGCGTTGGGCTTCTCGGAATGGCTTGTAGTCATTTTCCATCAAAATCTTGTGCATACAAATTGAGGGACTTAACCCTTTGATATCGGCTATAGTCCAACCGATCGCCACTTTGTGCTCTTCAAGCACACTCACCAACTTCTACTCTTCATCACTTGAAAGCTCAGTGGAAATGATTACCGGTAAAGTATTCTCCTTAGGTAGCTTGGCAACTCCTTCAACTCAAGTACGGGGGCCTACACAATAGAAGGAAACAACATTGTGTAAGAAGAAGGTAAACTAATATTTGATACCTCAAACTTTCTGTGTCGGTCAGATTCCATAGTAAAGACCATCTCCTTGAGCATGGGTCCTAGGTCATACTCCATCATCAATAGATTAACTATCTTTGCATCTAGATGCCTTGTGATTGCAACCTCCAATAAATCATGATTAGTAAGTCAAACAAGTCATGAGTAATGGGATTTAAAACATCAACAAAATTAACAGAAGACACATCACTAGGATTGTTGGGAACTGAAGAAATGCTAAGTATGGTTAATGCTGCTAGCTCATAAATTAGTACTTCTGAGTTAATGCTGCTAGTTGAAGTTAATGCTGCTATAACATGATTAATGTTGCTCTTCAAGATTAGTACTGCTGGAGTTACTACTGCTAAGAGATTAATACTGCTGATCTTGATTAGTACTGCTTATGAGATGGAGATCCGAATTACAAGAATGACAGCTGGATAGACTGAAGATATTCATGGAAGATATTTTGAAGATATTTTATTAATTTGTTCAGTATATATATATAGAATTGATAGAATAGTTTGATAATTAATAGTTTTGAGTTTTTGTTTTAGAGAGAATCAACCTCAAAGCATAGTTCCTAATTCTAGAGAAGTAGAATTCGTCTTGAAAGAGCTTGTTCTTCAAGATTGAGGTTGTGTGTGTAATCTTGTAACTTCAACCATTAAATACAAGTTTACAAGTTATTCATCATATTTACTGTTTGTTTACTGTGTTATTGAATATCAAAGTGTTATTCCGCAAACTTCTTTGATATTGTTTCTGAGTATTTATAATTCTTGTTGAGAATTCGATCCTAACAAGTGGTATCAGAGCCTGTTCTCTCAGAAACATTCATTCATTCATCATGGAAAACTTTGCAGATTCAAACAGTACTCTTGTCTCTAAGGTTCCAATGCTCAAACCCAATGAGTTTGACATGTGGAAGATCAGAATCAGGCAATACATTCTCCTCACTGACTACTCAATGTGGGATGTAATTGAGAATGGCCCCTCTACTAAAGGTCAGATTGGACCAGATGGTAAAAGATCTCCACCAAAGACAAATGGTGAGAGGAAGATTAGACAGACATAGATGAAGGCCTTGATCACTCTGCTCTTGGCCATCCCCAATGAATATCAGCATCAATTCTGCAACTGCACAGATGCTCAGATTCTCTGGAATGCTCTAGAGAAAAGATTTGCTGGAACTAAAAGCACCAAAAGAAATCAAAGGGATGTTCTGAAGCAGCAGTATGAGAACTTCACTTCTTCAAAGAATGAGTCCATGACTCAAACTTTTGATAGGTTCAACAAGCTTATTGGTGAACTGGCTACTGTGGGAGTGAAGATGGAGCAAGATGATATCAACAGGAAATTCCTCAGATCTCTTGGGGAAGAATGGACTATGTACACTGTCTCATATAGACAGAGTGACAATCTGGAAGAGAAGGAACTAGATGATCTCTATAATGATCTAAGAGTTTTTGAATCAGAGGTAGAAGCTAAGAAGAAGCCCACTAGGTATATTCATAATGCAGCACTTCTATCAGCATCTGCTGATACTACTGCCAACCCTGAAGCAGTTAGTGCTGCTAGTGGTGTGAATTCAGAAAAAGGCACTGAAACAGTTTTTGCAGCCTTTTTATCAAGTCATAGCAACAACTCTTTGATTAATGATGATCTGGAACAAATTCACCCTGATGACTTGGAGGAGATGGACATTAAATGGCAGATGGCCATGTTATCTATGAGGGTGAAGAAGTTTATTAAAAGAACTGGGAGGAACAACTTCTTTCAAAGAAGAGAAGATGGTGTTGGTTTTGACAAGACAAAGGTGGAATGCTATAAGTGCCACATGAAGGGACACTTTGCTAGAGAGTGCAGAAGTGGTGTGCCAAATAACAACCACCAACAAGACCAGAATGGTGGCTTCAATCAAAATAAGAACTCTGCTCAAGCCCTTGTTTCTCAACAAGGAATGGGGTTTGACTGGAGTGACCAAGCTGAGGAAGCTATTCAGAATCAAGCTCTTATGGCAGAGGTGTCTGATCTCCCCTCTAAGGTAAGTTCTAATCTTTGTACTCAATCTTGCATAGACACTGTAAAAAGGTACAGGGATCACAACCAAAACATGTGTGATGACCTCAAAAGATTAGAAAAGGACAGAAGAGATTATGTGCTGATAGTGGAGAGGTTTGAAGAACAAATCAAAGGCTTTCAAGCCAATGAACTTCAACACTCTTATGACACAAACTACTGGAAGTGGGAAAAGAATGAGTTAGAGACCAAACTGTCTAAGTCCAAAGAAGAGAATGATAAGTTGAAAGAAGAATTAGTTAAGGTTAAGCTTGATATAGAAAAGTTTTCATATGCTTCAAAAGCAATGGATTCTCTTCTAAAGGCTCAGATTCATGATAAGATGAAGCCTGGTGTTGGATACAACAACACACCCCCTCCTTACAACAACAATTATATCCCTCCTACATCAGATCTGTTAGAGACCAAGGAGAAAAAGGACTTGTCTGAGAAAGTATTTAAGATAGATCCTTTGGATGAGGTGGTGGTTAAGGATTTGACTGAGAAAGAAGCCAGTGAGAATAGGAATAATGCTGTGAGTAAAGAGATACCCTTAAAAAACAACATTATCACCAATGAGGGATGTGGAAAAATCTGGGTCAAGTCTAAAGAGATAGAGAAGACCAAAGGAAAGGCTAACAAGGTCCATTACAAACAGACCACTGTTGTGAATCCTGGCCCTTGTAAACAGTGTGCTTGCAATAAAACTGAGAGCCCAAATTCTGGTACAAAGAGAGGTAATCAAAGAAACTGGAATAATCAATGGGCTCAGAAACAAGGAGTTGATCTGAGTAAGATAATCAGACCAAAACCTTGTTTCATATGTGGCAAGCTAAATCATTTGGCTAAGTATTGTTTCTTTAATCCTATTAACCAAAGGATGAACTTTCAAAGATTTGTGCAAAAACCTGTTGGTTATAGGAAGGCTGGAAAGAAACATGTGGCTAAGAAATCTGTTGAAACCAAAGGCCACATGCAGAAAAAGTTTTTAAAAGAAAGTATTAAAATGTGGGTGCCTAGAAGCACTAAAACTGTTAGTGCTGCTAACAGGGATAGTGCTGCTAATAGCAATACTGCTGCTACCAGTGTTAGTACTGCTGAGAATTTTAATGCTTCTAACACTGTTAGTACTTCTTCAAAGGTTACTACTGCTAACACAGTTACTGCTGCTAAAACAGTTAATACTTCTAACAAGGTTAGTACTGCTAAGCATGCAAGTGCTGCTAATGCAGTTAGTTCTTCTAAAAACAGTATTGCTTCTAGCAAATATGCATCCAAACCCATTATTGTAACAAAGTACTCCAGTAATGAGGAGTCAAAGTTTAAAAATCTTGTCAAGAAAGAATGTAAATATTTTGATGAGAAAGGGGTACCCAAGACCACTTTGGCTTGGGTTCCAAATCCATACTAACTGATTTATCTTATGTGCAGGGCAACCAACAGCTCAAGGGGAAGAGCATCTGGCATGTGGATAGTGGTTGCTCTAGGCACATGACAGGCAACATGTCATGCCTTCAGGATTTCAAGCATATCAATGGAGGACATGTTCCATTTGGAGACAATCTTGCAGGTGGAAAAATAAGTGGAAAAGGTAATGTCACAAAAGGTAAGATGACATTTGAGGATGTCTACTATGTTGATCAGCTAAAGTACAACCTGTTAAGTGTATCACAGGTTTGTGACAAACAACATAGTATATTATTTACAAGTACAGAATGTATGATCCTTGCTCCAGGATTCAAGGTAGTTGATGAAAGCATGATACTACTTAGAACTCCAAGAAAGGACAATGTTTATTGTCTAGATATTGACAATGTTTCAAGTGATTCATCCCTGAACTGTCTTGTTTCAAAAGCTTCTGTGGATGAATCCTCTCTTTGGCACAGAAGGATGTGTCACATGAATTTCAAGACAATGAACAAACTTGTTAAAAACAACCTTGTAAGAGGTTTACCATTAAAAGTCTTTTCATGTGATGATCATTGTGTTGCTTGTCTTAAAGGCCAACAGCACAAAACTTCTCATAAGACCAAAGAGTTAAATTCAATTTCTTCTTGTCTCCAGTTATTACATATGGATCTGTTTGGCCCTACAAATGTGATGAGCATAGGGAAGAAATCATATTGCCTAGTTATTGTTGATGATTACTCTAGATTTACTTGGGTATATTTTCTAAGGACTAAGGATGAGACAAGTGGACTGATCAAATCCTTTATTCTAAGAATTGAAAACCAAACTAATCAAAAAGTAAAAGTCATTAGATCAGACAATGGAACTGAATTTAAAAATCTTGATCTAAACAACTTTTGTGAAGAAAAAGGCATTGAGAGACAATATAGTGCTCCTAGGACTCCACAACAAAATGGAGTTGCTGAGAGAAGGAATAGGACACTAATAGAGGCTGCTAGATCTCTGTTGGCTGATTCTAAACTGCCAATTACTTTCTGGGCTGAAGCAGTTAATACTGCCTGTTATGTCCAAAACAGAGTACTAGTAGTCAAACCAAAGAACAAGACCCCATATGAGCTTTTAAATAAAAGAAAACCCTTTATTGGATTTTTCAAACCTTTTGGGTGTCCTTGTACAATTCTCAATACCAAATCTCACTTAGGTAAGTTTGATAGCAAGGCAGATGATGGATTTCTTGTTGGTTACTCATCTCAGAGTAAGGCCTACAGAGTTTTTAATTCTTCTTCTAGAATAATTGAAGAAAGTGACAATGTCAAATGCAATGAGAACACACCAAATCCTATTGGGTCTGGTCCTCAATGGCTGTTTGACATTGATTCACTAACTAACTCCTTTGGTTTCAGTATTAATGAGTATGCAGGTTCAGGAAGTGGAGGATCAGGGACTACACAAGTTCAAGAAAGTATATCTCAGTCTGTGATTTTTCCCATACCTAAAGTGGATCCTGTTGAAGACTGTGAATAGGAGCCATCTACTGAACTAAATCAGAGTGAAGAAGAAAGAAGAGATGAGGAGAGTCAAGCACATAAAAAACCTGAAGGAGCTGCTGAAATCACCTCAGTTGAGTTGAATGACTCCAATCTAGAGGTGGGACTCAATGAAGAACCTAGCCATCACACAAGAACACAAAAGAATCACCCTCCTCAGTTGGTAATAGGAGATATCTCTTCTCCTATGATGACTAGAAATCAAAGCAGGCTGTAAGATATGCAAGACCAACAACATACAGTGCTCTCTTGCTTTCTATCCCAGCTTGAGCCTAAGAAGGCTCATGATGCTATGAAAGATTCCAGTTGGATAGAAGCCATGCAAGAAGAGCTGCTACAATTCAAGCTGCAAGATGTGTGGGATCTGGTAGACCTTCCCAAAGGTCACAGAGCAATAGGCACAAAATGGGTCTTCAGAAATAAGAGAGATGAGAGAGGAATAGTAATAAAGAACAAAGCAAGGTTGGTGGCACAAGGGTATACACAAGAAGAAGGAATAGATTATGAAGAAGTATTTGCACCAGTGGCTAGGATAGAAGCAATCAGATTGTTCCTGGCCTATGTTTCTTATATGAAGTTCAAAGTCTATCAAATGGATGTAAAAAGTGCATTTCTACATGGCTCAATTGAAGAAGAAGTATATGTCTCTCAACCACCAGGATTTGAAAATCCAAGCTATCGAGACAGAGTATACAAACTGAAGAAAGCACTTTATGGACTGCATCAAGCACCAAGAGCATGGTATGACACTCTGTCATCCTATCTATTGGAAAATGGCTTTGAAAGAGGAGTCATTGATAAGACTTTGTTCATCAAGAGAAAGAAGAAGGACATCTTGCTGGTCAAATCTATGTCGATGATATCATCTTTGGATCCACAAGAGACAATATGTGCAAGGAGTTTGAGGATCTCATGCATCAAAGGTTCAAAATGAGTTCCATGGAGGAACTTACTTTCTTCCTTGGACTCCAAGTCCAACAGAAGTCAGATGGTATTTTTATTTGTCAGTCCAAGTATGTGCAGGACATTCTAACCAAGTTTGGTTTCTCAGACTCAAAGCCTGCCAGCAAACCTATGGAGACACACAAGCAGATAACAGCAGATCTTAAGGGGGAGGATATGGATGTTCATCACTATAGATCCATGATTGGCTCTCTCATGTATCTTACAGCCTCTAGACCAGATATAATGTTTCCAGTCTGTGTGTGTGCAAGATTTCAAGTTAGGCCAAAGCAATCACACTATCAAGCTGTTAAGAGGATATTCAGATATCTCAAAGGGCAACCTAGATTGGGACTTTGGTATCCTTATGATTCATCATTTGACCTACTTGCATACTCAGACAGTGACTTAGGTGGAGCAAACTTGGACAGAAAATCTACTTCTGGAGGATGCCAGTTTTTGGGTGCAAGACTAGTTTCATGGCAGTGCAAGAAACAAACCACAGTGTCCACGTCTACAACAGAAGCAGAGTACATAGCAGCTACAAGTTGCTGTTCTCAAGTCTTATGGATTCAGAATCAAATGTTGGACTATGGGGTAACCTTTCTACACACTCCAATCTTTATTGATAATAGCAGTGCTATTAGCATTGTTAACAATCCTGTCAAGCACTCAAAGACAAAGCACATTGAGATCAGGTATCACTTTATAAGAGACTGCAATGAAAAGAAACTTATTCAAGTTGTAAAAGTTCATACTGATAACCAGTTTGCTGATCTATTCACCAAAGCCTTTGATGTGGGTAGATTCACTTTCTTGGTAACAAGTGTGGGAATGATTAACTCTGAATAAGCCCCTTCCTGAAAGTGGTTCACTACCTGTATATAGTTTATTCTTGGTGTTACTAACTTTCTTTCTCAGAAAATGTATAGCAGTACTCAGTTTATCACAAGCTTAAAAGTGTAAGTATGGTTAATACTGCCAGTACAGTTTTAGTACTGCCAGTACAGTATTAATACTGCCAGTGCACAGTTAATGCTGCTAGTAGTTAATACTGCTCTCAGTTAATACTGCTAGTTAGTTAATACTGCTAGTGATTAATACTGCTCTCAGTTAATACTGCAAGTGGTTAATACTGCTCTCAGTTAATACTGCTAGTGGTTAATACTGCTCTCAGTTAATACTGCTAGTGGTTAATACTGCTCACTGTTAATACTACTTTCACTATCTTTTTAAGGTTAATACTGCTTTTAATCCGAATACTATAAATACCCTTTGCCCGCCTAAAAAGTTCATAACGACTCTTTGCATATTGTTCACTTGCGCTCTAACCCTTTTCTCTCAAGTACCAAGTTTTCAGGCAAGAACACTCAAGTTCAATGGCATCCATGGCTTTCATTGACGAGCACAATGAAATCGCGATGCTCCAAAAGCCAAAACAAGCTGAAGGTTTTCACCAGATAGTCGACTTTCTGAAGTCCAGCCACATCGCTCATGCTCTCACTATGTCTCCTACCATCTTCATAGAGCATCAGAGGCAATTCTGGGCCAATGCCACCATCGTTACTGAAGAGGGTGTCCAAATGATCAAGACAAGGGTGTGTGAAAAACCCCTAACAGTTACTGAAGAGGTGATACGCATCTGTCTACGTCTAGACGATGCTGCAGGTATAACCTCTATTCCTAATGAGGAATTATTCTCAACTCTTACAAGAATGGGGTATGAAGGCCAAATGGGAATTTTCAAGTTTTTCAAAGATAAATTTTCATCCCAATGGAGGTTCTTTGTTCATACCCTGATGCACTGTATTTCAAAGAAAACTACTGGCTGGAGCCAATTTAGCAGTCCCATTGCATATGCTTTGGTTTGTTTATCTACTGCTAGAAAATATAATTTTTCTCTGATGATCTTCAATGATCTTGTCTCAAACCTGGACAACAAGAAGAGTTTCTTCATGTATCCCAGGTTTGTACAGGCAGTTATCACTGATGAATTGACGGATATACCTCACTTTGATGGGGTATATGTACCTAAACCCCCTAAAGGCAAGGTTTTCTCAAACATGAGAAGATCTGCTGGGGACTCGGAAGGAGTTGACACCCCATTGTTCTCTACAATGATGGTGGTGTCCCACACTGATGAAGGTATGGCAGCAGGGTCAAAGCCCTCCTCAGAACATCCCACTTCTAGCCAATCCCAACCTTCCCACTCTATATCTATTCCCCAGTCTCTACTTCAAAAGCCCACTTCTCCTATTACCCAAACTTACAAAAGGAAACAGGTAAAGAAGGCTCCTTCCCTTCTTGTACCTTCCCCCACTAAGCCTTTAAGCCCTCTATTGGAACATTCTCCAATAGAGAATATCCAAAGGGAATCCAATAGGGTATCTCCCAACCTTCAGGAGGTGCTCTCTAAGGAGATGGAAGAGCATATGGGTGAGAAGGCTGCCACTACTTCTGCTAGCACAGAGAAGGACAGTGGTAACATCTCTAAGACCTTCCCCATGGCAACTTTGGGTGAGCAATCATCCAAAGGTCCCAGGTGCCAAGAACCCAAGGGGGTGGATAGTGCATCTGCTAGGCAGAAGGCTTCCACTACTAAAAGATCCAATGATCATTCAAAAGGGGGTAACACTCCTGGAGAAGGTGAGGACAGATATAACTATGACGAATTGATGGAAACCATGGGAAACATCAATATGGATATGATCAAACAAGGTCAAGAGATTGAAGAGCTTAAACTCATTGTTCTGTCACAACAAGAACAGATCCTCAACTTGAAGCAAATGGTAAGGAAATTACTTCTCCAAAAGAAGAAGAAGCAATTTGTCCTCAGAAGGAGGAAACCAGTGACTGATGCTCCCAAAAAGAGGGAGTCAGAAGCTGATGACAATATGGAAGATGCAAAAGCTAAGGGGGAGCAAGAGAATGCAAAGTTTGAGGGGGAGCAAATAACTGCAGAAAAGGTGGCACAAGAAGCAGAAACACAAGCAGCAGCAGAAACCATTAATACTGCTGGTACAAGCAGAGCAGCAGAAATGATTAATACTGCTAAACCAATGGAAGCAGCAGAAACAATGAAAGAAGTGCTCACAGATCTTGAAATTGCAGAAACTCTAATCAAAGCAAAGCATGATACTCCCAAGGTCATCTCAAAGGCCAAAGGAGTTGTCATCAAAGAAAGAGGTGATGCTTCAAAGAGATCAAGCAAAGAGAAGGAAATGAGTAAAGAGAAAGGCAAGGAAAAGCTAGTTCAACCTGATCAACCAATGAAAAAGCAAAAATTGATTGATTCAGATGAAGCTCTAGCTAGGAAAATACAGGCTGAGCTTGAAGAAGCAGAAACCATGCAAGTGCAAAAGGATAGAGAGATAGCTAAAGCAATGGCTGCAGAGTTAAACAAAGCCTATCAACAAAGCTTAGCAACAGAACAAGCCAAGCAGAAAGCCACATCTTTGAGGAAGCCTGCCAAGATCAAAATGGCTGCAAGGAAAAGACAACCTTCAAAGACATACCTGGGTGCTCAAGAGAGAAAGAAAATGATTACTTTCCTCAAGGGTGCAGTAGGTGTCAAGGTAGAGATGTTTTCAAAGATGTCTTTTGAGAAGCTCAAGAAGATGTATGATGCTGAGATGATAAAGCTTCAAGGGGATGATCTTGCAAGGGTTGAAATGGAGAAAAGAATGAAAGAAAGCAATGATTTCTTACAAAAACCATTCCCTGATGAGCAAGAAACTCCAGAGAAGGAAGCAACAATTGGTGAAAGTCTAAGGACTTTAAAAAGAACAAAGATGATTGCCAGGAAAAAGCCTACAAAGAAGCCTAGATTAGTGGAAGAAGAGGCTGAAAAGGTTACTGAAGAAGAAGAGGCACCTGAGTCATCTACAATGAAAGAACCTGCAAGTACTGAGGATGTCAAAATGTACATGGTAGTGATGGACAAAGTGCCTGAACCAATTTCAGCAGAACCTGTAGGAGTTAAACCTCCTGAAGTCATTCACTGTGATGTTTTGGAAGTAGATGGCAAGGAGTATATCAGACTGAAGAGAAAAGATGAGAAATATGAAGTGTACAACACTTGGAACAAGATTGTCAGAACCTGCTCAAGGTCTGATATTGAAGAAATGTTTGAAATAGGGATGAAGTTATATGCAGATGAACTGAAAGCTCCAGTGATTTCAATTACAAAGCTGATAATGGAGTATCTGTGCATGATGTTCAAACCTGATGAAGTGGAGGAGATAATAAGGAATGTCTTTCAAACAGTGAATAATTGGACTCTATATGAAACTAGTGGAGTATATGCAGTGACTTTGGATTTGAATCACACTAAGTACTTCCTAGTGGATAGAGTGTACAACCATAGCAGACTGAAGCTTCATGACATGCTGAAGAAGAAGCTAGGATGTATTCCAAATTCAGAAATGGCTAAATATTTGATCCAAAGAACAATTAATCAAAGTTTGGGATTGGATGCAAATACTGGAATTTAGGCCATGATGGAGTTTTGGGAGCATCTTGAAGAAGATCTGAAGAACTTGACTTCTTTTCCTAAAAGACAAGTTAGGCGGAGATTGTTGGGAACTGAAGAAATGCTAAGTATGGTTAATGCTGCTAGCTCATAAATTAGTACTTCTGAGTTAATGCTGCTAGTTGAAGTTAATGCTGCTATAACATGATTAATGCTGCTCTTCAAGATTAGTACTGCTGGAGTTACTACTGCTAAGAGATTAATACTGCTGATCTTGATTAGTACTGCTTATGAGATGGAGATCCGAATTACAAGAATGACAGCTGGATAGACTGAAGATATTCATAGAAGATATTCTGAAGATATTTTATTAATTTGTTCAGTATATATATATAGAATTGATAGAATAGTTTGATAATTAATAGTTTTGAGTTTTTGTTTTAGAGAGAATCAACCTCAAGGCATAGTTCCTAATTCTAGAGAAGTAGAATTCGTCTTGAAAGAGCTTGTTCTTCAAGATTGAGGTTGTGTGTGTAATCTTGTAACTTCAACCATTAAATACAAGTTTACAAGTTATTCATCATATTTACTGTTTGTTTACTGTGTTATTGAATATCAAAGTGTTATTTCGCAAACTTCTTTGATATTGTTTCTGAGTATTTATAGTTCTTCTTGAGAATTCGATCCTAACAAGGATATCTCATAGCATCATAGATATTAAACTTAATAACTTCACTACCAAACTCCATAGTCAATGTACCATCATGAACATCAATCATAGTCTTTGATGTTTTCAAAAAGGGTCTTCCCAAAAATATCAAAGGAGACTTGGAGGTATTATGCTCCTCCATATCTATGACATAGAAATCGGCCGCGAAGACCAACGCATTAACTTGAATCAAAACGTCCTCAAGGACTCCCTTGGGATACACATTAGATCTATCAGCTAGTTGTATAACAACTCCCGTCCTCTTAAGAGGTCCCATATTCAATGATGAATAGATTGAGTAAGGCATGACATTTATAGACGCTCCTAAATCTAGCATGGCTTTATCAATCAAAACATTCCCTAACTTACAAGGGATGGTAAACATATCGGGATCCTTGCATTTAGGGGGCATCTTATATCCTTGAAGAACGGCGGAGACGTTTTTGCCCATACTTACCTTCTCGTTCCCGACCAACTTCGTCTTGTTTGTACACAACTCCTTCAAAAACTTGGCATATCGTGGTACTCTTTTAATAGCATCTAGGAGTGGAATGTTTACCTCAACACGGCGAAAAGTTTCCATAATCTCCTTGTCTTCTTGCTCTTTGTTCGATTGCTCAAATATTTTTGGAAATGTGGTCGGATGACCACTTCGGGTGTTGCTCCCTTGTCCTCAACCTTTTCGTCAACTTTGCCCTCACTTGTTTTGGCTCCAACGATCTAAGCTTCCTTTTCTTCATTCCTCCTGCTATTCTTAACCTTGGGCTCTAGGTCCGACAATATCCTGTTTCGCAAGGTAATAGCACTAACATTAGCTTTCGGAGGAGGTTCGGTTTGAGATGGTAACTTACCTTGATTTTCGATACGATTGAGTGAAACCGCTATTTGACCAATTTGTGCCTCCAAATTCTTGTTTTGGGCCACCAAGTTCTGAATATTGGTTTTTGTTTCCTATTAATATTGTTGGCCATTAGTGGCAAGAGACTTAACAATGTCTTCTAAAGACACACCTGAACTACTTGAAGCTTGGTTGTTAAGCTGAAACTGCGACTTTTGTTGGAATGGTTGGTGGAATTGCCTTTGCTGAAATTGTTGCGGAGGCCTTGGGGCACCAAAATTCGAGTTGTAGAATCTTGTTGCGGTTGTTGACCCGGAAAACCTCCAATGGCATTAACGTATTCGGGTGTAACCAGGATATCTTCTTGCAATTGGTGACACACGTCCGTAGGATGGTTCACATCCCTGCATATTCCACATGCCTTGACCTGTTCTTTGCCCACAACTAACTGCTCAACGAGGTTAGTCAAATCGTATAATCTACTTTCAATGCTAGCGACATTTACCTCATTAGCCCTTTGGGGCTCTCTCCTCACATCACCTCTAACACTAAAATGATGAGAGTTCTCAGCTATAGTGGTGATTAAAACTATTAATTGAGTTGGGGTTTTATTGATGATTGCCCCTTCACTAGCGGCATCTATCATTTTCCTCTCCATATGAAGGAGACCCTCATAAAAATACTGCATAAGAAGTTACTCAGAAATCCCATATTGTGGGCAACTAACGCAGAGATGCTTGAATCTCTCCCAATATTCATGGAGAGTTTCTACATCTCTTTGTTTTATGCCACAAATTTCCTTACGAAGTATGGCGGCTTGGGAGGCGGGAAATAATTTATCTAAAAATAACCTCTCCATTTGGTTCCAAGTCGTTACGGAACCGGGTGGTAACGAGTAGAGCCAATCCTTAGCCCGATCTTTTAAAGAAAAAGTGAATGCCTTTAATTTTATTAGATCTTCCGTAACATCATCGGGTTTCATACTCAAACACACTACATGGAATTCCTTGAGGTTCTTATTAGGGTCCTCATTCTCCAAACTGTGATAGTTGGGTAGGAGATGGACCAAACCGGTTTTTAAAATAAAATTAGTGTTAACTTGAGGAT
Source organism: Arctium minus (assembly GCA_954870635.1). Taxonomy (NCBI): domain Eukaryota; kingdom Viridiplantae; phylum Streptophyta; class Magnoliopsida; order Asterales; family Asteraceae; genus Arctium; species Arctium minus. The sequence continues at coordinate 54,242,862 of OX941095.1, read as the reverse complement.
AACTGATACATATGGGAACTTGGATGACATCATGTGTTGCCAACTCTCGCAGAGTCCGCTCATTTTCGTCCTCCATCTTGACTTCCGGCTCTTCTTCCTTTTCTTCCTCAGATTCCATCTTTGGTTCTTCTTTTTCGCTTTCGGTCTCGGATGACAAATCAATATCTTTCCAGATGTTGATTACCGGTGAAGAGGAAGATTCACCTTGCTCCTTTCGAAGTCTAGCTTGTTTCCTCAACCGTTTAGCGGTTTTTTCTATCTCCTAATCGAAGGGTTTGGGTATACCTGTACGTGAAGATCTAGTCATAAACCGTTAGAAATACCGAGTCCCCGACAGCGCCCCAAAAAATTTAACGGATGTCGAGTCCACCAAATAATAATTAACCAATTGGACCTTTGTTAACAATTAAAATTGCAATAGTGATAAGTCGGGTCGAATCCACAGGGACTCAGTTCAACTTATTAAAGGGAAATATAATTGCCAAGTTGTTTTTGGTAATGTATACATATTAAAGGGAAATATAATTAATTTTAGAGAAGTTGCTAAAACGTTTATCGGGTTGTCGGGTTACTTTGAGCCTAACCCAATATCAACCCAATAGATTCGGGTTGTCCTAATTTTGTATCAATTATATGTCGGGTTACCACGGGTTGATTTTTTTCCCGGGTTGGTCGGGTTGGGTTGATCGGGTTGGTCGATTTTTTGAGCACCCCTAAATTCAAGGTTATAAACTCACAAGCTCGACTTAAGTTTACCTTGATTGCTAGATTTCATGAACCCATATCGAAAACCTTATTGAAATCAAGTAGGTTCAATTTGAAATCAGAATATTTTCCCATGAATTGTCCTAATCTCATTAACGACCATAAATAGGCAAATACATAATGGGTTGGGCTGTCATATGGGCCAAGCAAAGCTATACATAGATAAGAATACACAAATAAATATATATATATATATATATATATATATACACATTAATAGACCCCCACAGTTTGAGCGGGAAGCTGTGGTCTAACGCTCAGTGAAAAGAGGAGACGGGAGTCCTTTCGTAAATATGTTAGCGTATTGAGAGGCGGAAGGTACATGAAGCACTTGAACATTGCCTAAGGCCACTTGATCAAGAACAAAGTGTATGTCAATTTTGATGTGCTTCGTACGTTGATGTTGAACGGGGTTGGTGGACAAGTAGACAACACTCACGTTGTCACAATAGACGATGGTTGTCGTGGTGAGCGGTGAGTGAAGCTCAAGAAGCAAGTTCTGAAGCCAGCAGGTTTCGGCAATGGCATTGGCCACACCTTAGTATTCTGATTCTGCACTTGAGCGTGAAATTATGTGTTGTCGTTTCGATAACCACGGGATGATATTGTCCCCAAGGAAAACACAGTATCCGGACGTGGATCTACGTATGGTCGGGCAGCTGCCCTAATCAACATCTGAATAGGCGGTAAGGCCAATAGTGGAGGAGGCATAAAGTTGAATTCCATAGTCAAGTGTCCCTCGTACGTACCGTAGGATGCGTTTGAGAGCATTGAGGTGAGGTTCCCTTAGGTCATGCATAAAAAGACATATTTGTTGTATCGCATATGTAAGATCTGGCCGGAAGAAAGTAAGATACTGTAATGCACCGGCAAGGCTTCTATAAAAAGTTGGATCAGATACTAGCGTTCCCGAGGGACCGAGTTTTGATTGCGTGTCGACGGGGGTGGTGCAAGGCTTGCAGTTTGTCATCTTGGCGCACTCTAAAATCTCTGAAGCATATTTCTGCTGAGAAACAAATAGGACAGATTGGTTACGGGTAGCGAATATGCCAAGAAAATAATTGAGTGCACCCAGGTCAGTCATGGCAAATTCGTTGTTGAGAGAGGCAATGATCTGTTTCAATAGCGATGAACAAGATGCTGTAAGAATAATGTCATCAACGTAGATAAGTAGATATGCCAGAGAGTCACCCCATCGATATACAAATAGTGAAGAATCTGATTTGCTATGATGAAAACCAAAGCCGATAGCATACTGTGCAAATCGTTGAAACCATGCACGTGGTGCTTGTTTCAACCCATAAAGGGATTTCTGAAGATGGCAGACATAGTCAGGATGCATTGAGTCAACGAAACCTGTAGGTTGATGCATGAATATCGTTTCCTGTAATGAACCATGAAGAAAAGCATTTTTTATGTCAAGTTGATGAATTGGCCAATGTCGTGAGACTGCAAGACTAAGAACAGTACGGATAGTGGCCGGCTTTACAACCGGACTAAATGTATCCTCACAGTCAATCCCTGGTCATTGACTTTTTCCATTTTCCATAAGACGAGCTTTATACAAGTCTAATGTACATTCCCCATGGAGCTTTTTCTTGAATAGCCACATTGACCTGACAATATTCACCCCCGGGGGCCTCGAAACAAGAACCCAAGTACCATTAGAAATAAGAGCATTGTATTCATCTTGCATTGTTTGGTGCCATTTAGGATCTTTTTGGGCCTGAATGTATGATCGGGGTATGGGTGAGTTGAAGGTGGTATGAGATTAAGGCGATTAACGGTCTTAGTGATACCATGTTGAGACCAAGTGGCCATAGGATGGGTGGATGAAGATAGAGGCGCAGGAGCCATAGAGGTTACGTGTTCGGCTGAAGTGGAGGACGGGGGTAGTGGTTTCGATCGAAGTAGAGGAATGAGGGACAACATGTTCAATAGGTGTGGAGGTAGGAGTCGTGGTGGAAGGTGGGGTTGGTGACTCCAAAAGGTGACGCGATATTGGAGAGGGGTCAAATGAGGAGTCAAGAAACTCATAGGAGGGTGGTTGAGTAGGTGTCATTGACCCAAACGGGAAAGTTGATTCGTCAAAGATGACGTCTCGGGAAATAATTATCTTCTTGGAGGAGAGGTCAAGACATCGATAGCCGCGGTGATTAGACGGGTAGCCAAGGAAAACACATGGGGTAGAACGAGGGGCAAGCTTATGGGGTGGAAAGGTATGGTTCCATTCGGTGTCGTTGTCGTCTATTGGCCGAGATGAACCATCCACATGACCGAGAACCTCAAAACTCATGTAGTGAGTTTCGAACAGCTCTCGCCATGCATCGTAGTTGAGTTCGTCAAGATCAAGCGTTAATGGAATAAAGGCTTTGATGTTGGTGATTCCAAAGGGTTTTTCTGTGTTTCCGGCCATGAATGCGGAAGAGAAAAAAATGCAGAAGACGGGGAAATTAGGTTTTGGGTTGTGGAAAAAGGAAGGGAATGATTTAGACGAGATCGAGATTGGAAGGGATTAGCTCTGATACCATGAAATCAGAATATTTTCCCATGAATTGTTCTAATCTCATTAACAACCATAAATAGGCAAATACATAATGGGTTGGGCTGTCATATAGGCCAAGCAAAGCTATACATAGATAAGAATACACAAATAAATATATATACATTAATACAATTGTCACTTTACCAAAATCTCTAAACAATTACGTATTTAGAAAATTGACTAACATACATTCACATGAACATTAAGAAATTGGCCAAATCACCCAACATTCAAGTAAAATTGACATTAAGCAAAGAAATCCAACAAATGAACTTATTCCAATCAACTACAATGGAATCTCAAAGCAATTGTATTTAAATCAAAAGTTTAACTATAGTTGGAATTGAGAAATTAGCCACACATGGCTAAACTAGGGTTAAGAAAATGCAACAAATTACCAAAAGGGATGAAGAATTGATGATGAAATGCTCCCTCAATCCACTTGCTTGTTGCGATTTTTTTTTACTCTCCTTCAGAAATCGATCCCCTTCCCTTTGACAGTTACCAATCACTTTTTATACCTCCCAATTGAAAAACCGCTGCAAATTTTGAAAAATCCCACGTTTTTAGGTCACTCACGGCTTCGGACGTGACCTTAGCCGCTTGGAAACTCGTCCACTTTGGACTAGGGTTCGAAACAGTGAACGGCGCGGCTTTGGCCACGTAAGAGGTCGCCTGGAGCTCTGGATTGAACGACACAGTGTCGCGCACGACTTTACCCGTTGTGGAGGTCGCCCGCCATGGATTCTTGATCTCCTCTTGGTCTCAATCGGCAACTGCTTGAAGGAGGAGAGGTAGGCCTATCTTGGGCTTCTTCCTTTCCTTTTGGGCCTGAATTACAAAATAGAAATAAATAACTTAATTGGACCCAAATTAGGAATAAAATGATAGTGGTAATTGGGTTTTTAAACCCAATTTGTGACATAAAATGTAGCCATCAATAATATGCACTTACTTTATTCTTTGCACACAAAAACATGGATAAAGACTTGACAAGGAAACTTTGGGACCAAGTCTCCAACCCATGTCCTGGTATGAGAACATGCTCAACATATCAGTGAAAACAAGTTCAAAAGTACTATTTTAATAATACCATACTTTTTTTACTGTTCACTCGGCATACAAAAGGATGGGTTAAAGCAACAAATATCTACATCATAACAAAAGGCTGAAATGAAAAGTACAAAGATACATGAATCAACAAATCAAATGAAGACACGCGTTGAAGTTGCATTGCTACATTTAATACATGGACTGCTATAAAAGGCAGTCTCTAGATCATATGCAACTTGCCCTTTCTGAAGAAAAGCTAAGTGCTTATTCTATCGGATCGATGTTGTGATATCTGAAGACTATCTTAGTTCTTCAGATCTGAAAGAGTTCCTTCTTCTCTTACTTTTTCAGTATTAACAAATTTGTCATCGGTCAAATTGTTTAAGATTACAGGTCTTACCTTCTTAGCTTCCGCAACAAATTTTTAATTTTATGTTTTAATAAAATATAAAATTAAAAAGTGAAAATTTGTTGTGTTTGTATTCAACCCCCTTTCTATAAACACATTCCGTTTAAGTCATTGTATTCCAGGACCAACAAACTAGCTCCTTAAGGTTGATTGAACATGTCGTCAATCCTAGTATTTTTTTTTCACTGTTGCCTTGTTTAATTCTCGATAATCGATGTACATCTACATGTTGCCATGTTTCTTCTTTACAAACAAGTTTAGATCTCCTCAGGGCGATGAGCTCCGCCTCACGAACCTCTTTCAAGAAGATCTTATAGTTGTGACATCATTTCTTGCATCTCAGATGGAGCCAAGTGGTAGGGTGCCCAAGCGGTGTTACACTCGAAATAAGGTTGATTCAAAATTTAAATTTGTAAAAAAAAATTACATTTGACTCTAACAAATTATTCATTTTCGAGACTTCAACATTAATATATTATTAAAATATTCTATAAGTCCATCATCTGATATACTTAAAAAAAACTTTATAGAAAAAATGATAATATATTCAACATGTGCAAACAATTAACATAATATTTATATCTTCTCAATATTAAGTTTTAAAGATTTATCCAAATTTGGAGCTTACAAGTTACAGTAGACCTTTAGGAGGCTAAAAAAATTTCAAAGCAAGAGATGACATACGACACACATAAGATGTCGACAATATAAGGTCCGAGACGTAAAAATTAAATATTTATTAAGACAAATGACGAGAAACCAATTTCAAAGCTACCAAGCACACGATTATGGTGAAAAAAAACATGCAATTGAAAATGAAATGCATACAGAAGAAAGAGGATAGAAAGTATATCCTATTGCTTTTGCCTCTTGAATTTTTCAAAGTTTAATGATATTGGCTATTGCTATCTTTATCTGCTTGATTGTTTTCATGCTTCAATAATTCAACGGATAACAACTTTAAGCTCATGTGTTTGATGTTGCTATATATTTTTGTTGGATATATTTATCTATTTTTGCTTATAATGACTATTGCTATTTGCTTATGTAGTTTGCGTAATTGTTTTTGCTGGCTATTGCTATATATTTTTGCTTCTCGGATTGTTCTTATGAGTTATGACGTGTTACATGGTTTTGTAATTAATATATAAATTTTTCCTACTAAATGTATTCAGTAATTTCTCTTATATATGTCATGTTCTATATACTTTTAATCCTAACATTTTATTTAGTGGAGAAAGAAAAGAAGGAAAAGAAAATTCAAATATTTTAATCAATTGTTTGACTTTCATCTTTCATTGGGATTCCATTACACACAAAAATAATATATTTAGGTCATGTCCAAGCAACAATTCATTGAGCTTCCAAATTATATGTTTCATTCATTATTTATTCTTATTGGATCTTAATGAATCAACTTTTCTTCCATATTCTTAATGATCCTCATTTGTCTACATGTCTAGAAAACCTTAATAATCTTCTTTATCATTGATCTTTCATTGACTCTCTCGATTACTTCCTCTATATAAGTTCACTTTTTGTATCAAAATAACACTATTTCTTGTTATGAACTCAGAAAAATCTGACCTTTTAAAAAACTTACCAACCATTATAGATGGTCATAATCAAATGAGAACCACAAAAATATTGAGAACTTTAAGAACCAATCTCAACCATCTAATCACTTCAATCTAACAACCTTAATTAGTGTTCCATTTATAATTAATGAAGGACGTGATGGTAATTTTTTCTTTCTTGATTATTTTCCACTTCCCTTTTTCATAGATATCAAAATTTAGAATCAAGTATTATTATTTCATTTTTATTCAATCTTATGCGATATAATTTATATATAATAATAAGATATTTTAATTTTTATTAATTCATAATAATATTTTATATTTCATTAATTGATTGTATTATTAATTTAATTTTTACTCGCTTACTTTGTCACATATATATTATTTAACGGTAATGTATAGAAAAACATACATTTTTATAAACTATATTTGACTATTTTAAATAATAAAAACATCACATGATAAAAAAAAATATAGTAAATATAAAGATATTGTAATTAAAACATCAACTGAAATTCTGAAAATATCAAAGTTTTATTTCATACAATGAATAATACAATGTCGCTAAAGTTAAACAAGTTTAGCGTTCTTTGAGATTGTGAAAACGAAACATTGTTGATGTAAAAGGTGATATGAATTTGAAACATTGAAGTATTCTTTCATATTATGAAACAATATAATGTCACAAAAGTGAAACAATAAAATGTTGTTTTACAAGGAAAAACAATGTAGTGTTGTTTCACAATTTTGAAAACAAAAGTTAACGTGAAATGTGATTTAAAAAAACTAAAAGTGTTGTTTCATATTCTGAAACAACACAATGTTGTTAATGTAAAAAAACATAGTGTTGTTTCACCTGGTGAAACAATGTAGTGTAGTTTCACATGGTGAAATAATGTACTCTTGTTTCATATGGTGAAACAATGTAGTGTTCTTTCATATTGTGAAATAATATAATGTCGCTAAACTGAAACAATAAATTTGAAAACAAAACAAAATTTGACGTGAAATTTGATGTGAAACACTAAAGTGTAGTTAATGTGAAACAATGTAGTGCAGTTTCACATGGTGAAGCAATGTACTGTTGTTTCACAATGTGAAATAAACCAAAATGATGTGAAATTTGATGTGGAATACTAAAATGTTGTTTCACAAGATAAACAACATATGTGTTAATTCACTTTTATTGTTTCATGTAAAAATTGCAATTATTAAATAAAATGTAAAAAAAAATATAATGATACTCGTGTTAAATTAAAGAAAATACAATGTTCGTGTTTTATATAAATTTTTTGATTTAAAATCTTACTAATTTTGATTTAAAAAGGAGGTGGTGAATAAATTTAATTTTATGCCCTTTTAAGAGTTACATTTGTATATAAATGACACTATATATGTAAAATGTTACCTCCCAACTCTCACCATTGATTAATCTTAATTGTGGTTGAGATTGGTTCTTATAGTTCTCAAGTTTTTTGTGGTTCTCACTTGATTTAACCCATATATATATATATATATATATATATATATATATATATATATATATATATATATATATATATATATATATATATATATATATTAGGACTTTAAACCTATCCTTGTTTTTAGTATATTATTCTCTTGGTTGCTAATTACCTAATAAGGAATACTTAAATCTTAAGTACTCTCTTATCGATACTAAAGAAAAATAAGATTTGTTTCCTCCATAAATTATTATAACATGTCTTGTATTCACTATTATTACTAATGAAAAATATCTATTGAATTTTTTTGGGGGGTCCGAATTTTACATACGCTCAGAGTACATAAAATGTCAAGAACGAGCATATATATATAGGGTGGGTTCAAATGAAAACTCATCTTTAATTGTCCACATGAGGACAAATCTTAACTATTGATTAAAACTTAGAAAACTAATCAATAATTAATACATAATAAGGTTAATTGGGAAGTGATTAAAGACAAAATTGTAATTTTGAATCAACGCCTACCTTCTTTGACTTTTTTTTTATTTTTAATTAAAAAAATTTACCCCCTTAAACTTTAAAATAATTTATCTTAAAAATTACTAATATTTTAATCAAAAAAATTACATCAAAAAAACGAGAATTTCGTGCTTTTCAATATGACATCCATCTCGATATAGTTTTTTTTTCGTTTTAACTGCTTTTTACCTGAAATTCTATATACGTGTTATATTCATTATGAATATGCATGCACGTCTTCGGGTGTCCACATTCAGTATGAATAACAAAGGTGAACGTGCATTCACTATTTCATGATGAATAACACAGTTTGCAAGATGAATAATACAATATTCGGGATTTTTTCGTTTTAATTGTTTTTTACGTGAAATTCTATATATGTGTTATATTCATTATGAATATGCATGCACGTCATCGACTGTCCACATTCAGTATGAATAACATAGATGAACGTTCATTCACTATTCATGATGAATAATATAGTATTCAGGATAAATAATACAGTATTCAGGATAAATAATACACGAATCCATGATTCATGTATTATTTATCATTAATCGTGTATTATTCATCCTGAATTATACATTATTAATGATTAGTAATATATAAATGACCCGTGAAGGTGTAAACACATGGCGCACTCTCTTTTGTTTCCCAATTCACAACCGAAATTTGGTTTAATTCATTATGAATATATATGCGCATCCCCGGATGTCCCACATTCAGTATGAATAACAAATGTGAACGTTCATTCATTATTCATGATGAATAATATAGTATTCAGGATGAATTACACAACATTCATGACGAATAATACACAAATTCATGAATCGTGAATTTTTCACCCTGAATATTGTATTATTCATCCTGAATGATACATTATTCATGATGAATAACACATAAATGACCTGTGAAGATGTGGAGACGTGACGTGCTCTCTTTTGTTCCCCGATTCACAACAGAATTACTCGATAGGTTCTCGATTCGTCTTGATGGGTGTTGGGTTACGGTGCTGAAGAAACGTGATGTCTTACGACGTTGAAGAAAGTGTTGAAGAAGGTGATGTCGAGTTACATACTTACGGTATCGAGGCGTTATACAAACTTGAACGTACATAAATATTCATAATGAATATAACACATATATAGCATTTCACGTAAAAAACGGTTAAAACAAAAAAAAAACTATATCGAGATGGATGTCATATCGAAGAGCACGAAATTCTCGTTTTTTTGATGTAATTTGTTTGATTAAAATATTAGTAATTTTTAAGGTAATTTATTTTAAACTTTAATTGGGTAAAAAAATTTTAATTAAAAAAGAAAATAAAAAGTCAAATATGGTAGGTGTGACTTTAAATTTTATTCCATTTTTATCCTTAAGCATTTTAAAATTAAAAACTCTATTTAATATGAGTTGTTGGATCAAAAGAGATCGAGTGACTGAGATTTGTTCTCACGTACACAATAAAAAATGAATTTTCATTTGAAATTTCCTATATATATATATATATATATATATATATCAACTACTTTCACAGCTGCGTTTATTGCCAAAGATCTTGCCAACATCATGTGAATATTTGGTTTTAATGCTCATTGATTCATTCTTCTTGTGTTTCCATTTAATGCATTATTTTCTTTCATGCAACTTGCAAGTTTCTTGGAGTTTGTTATAGATTAACCTTATAAAGATCTCCAGCTTTACTCGGGGGGTTTATAACAAGGTCCGGAAAACCGTACATGATGAAGATCAGATACTTTTGTCGTCCGTTAATTGATGCAAGTTTTGTAATTAATTTACAAAATAAAATCATCGACAAGATCAAAGAAAACAATGGCAAGTTAATGTCTTTGTATAGGTTTACACGTCAAACAGTGTTATTCTTTAATTCATTTTAAGCTTGTTTTGGAGTTTGGGAAATTTATTCGAGATTTTGATCAGTTTATATTCTTAAAAATTGTAACAAAATTGATGGCTATGTGATTATTTGAGGAATGAAGGATTTGTGCGTTTTCAATGGCGGATACATGTATATATATGAAATGACAACCTACTTTGACAAATTTTCTTATTATAGCATTTTACTTTTATTTTTCTTTATTACAATACCATACTTTCAAGTTATTTTTTTATTAAGGCATTATACTTTGAAAATTTTATCCGATATAACAATGAGTAAACTTTTGATTTGAATTTAGATGTCATGACATAGGTTACCGGGTTTCATTCCATGTCATTGTCCACGTGAGATGTCTACGTATAACATATTGTTGATGTGTCATCTTATTACAAAATTATAATTTCAATAACTTTACATATAATTTATGAATACATTAAATTAATTAAAAAATCAAAATTATTCATTAGCATAACAATATTAACGAAGAAGACATGTAAATCACAACCTATCTTCCTAACATTTAAAAAAAAAGTATTTTATGAAAATTGAAAATAAGAAGTATTACATTTTTTAACAAACAAAATATTTATCTATAAAATAATATATCATATTTGTTTTTAAATAAATTTTGACTTGACATATTATTTATTAAAGATATTAAATTAAGAGTAAACTACAAATTTGGTTCATGTGGTTTATCGGTTATAAAGCTTTTGGTCCATATACTTTCGAAATTACAAGATGACCATCGTGGTTTGCAAAAACGTCCAGATTTGATCCCTCCCTCTAATGGCCATTAACTAATTCCGTAAATGTGGGGCATTTTCGGCTCTTTAAGTTTTTTTTTGTTATTCTTCTTTTCTATTAAAAATGGAAAAATCCTTTTGTAAAGATAACCCCTTGCTGTCGACAAACCCTCCGATCATCGTCTTCGGTAAAATTTGCGATCATCGTTCCGATGAAATTTCCGAACTCTAAACCCAGACCTTAAATCCAGAAAAAAGAACACAGTATCTGAGACTTGGTGAACTCAAGAAACATGTAACACCCCGAATTTTCGTTGTGTAAATCCATCATTAAGACTTCTAGCCTTGTTTAATGTTAAGTCTTGGTTTTCTTACGTTTTCCGTTAGTCATTAGCATTGCAGGTTTGAGCCAAGCTTGATTTCTAAGAATTTAATTGGTTGTGAAGATCAGTGACGTGGGCGGCTTGCCCCGCGGCTTGGAAACCGCGGACTAAGCCGCATAACCCTCTGGATGTGTCGTCCTCAATGGAACGCGCGGGCAACGCCATGACCTCATGGTCACGGCCAAAGCCGCGAGGTTCCCCAAATCGCCCAAATCGGATTTCCTCCCCTTTTTCTCATTTAATTCCCATCTACTTCCGGCCATTTCTCTCTCAAAACCTTTTACTCTTCCATTATTGAGTTCTAGGGTTTCATCAACTCAATCCTCCATATTTATTACTAGAAGTTGGGTGTTTCAACTAAGGGTTCAAGATTTTGGGCATTAAAGTCATCACCTCCATTGTCATCTTCTCCAAAGGATCAAAATCTAGGATTATGGGTTTTCTTCAAAAACCCATTTGGTGAGTTCATACTACCATTTTTCTAAACCTTATACATGTCAAAACATATATTTTAAACTCCTATATATCTCCTTGGTTTTGGATTCATATTTATTACATTTTGACCTAACTTGAGTTTTGGGAGATTTTAGGGTTTTTGCTATATTTTGCTAAAAGGAATGGTTTCATTTGATATGTGGTAAAATAAAGTACTACTTGCACATTTTTGGTGAGGTACTTGAAAGAATGTTTAAAATCTCATTTTATGATTTTCATTCTTATCATCAGTTAAGCTTGGAAATGCATTTTTGGAAATAAATGTTATTGGGAACTACATGTTTAACTATAGTTGGTCACAAATGAAATTGTGACAAGTCTAGACTATTACTAGTGGATCCATAGATATTGAGTTGACTTATTTTTTGGATGTTTCCCCCTTGTAGCTAGTTGAGACATTGGATCCTCGGAGTCCACTTGGTACGGTTATGTAGGACCGGTTACTAGCCATGGATCGTAATGTAATCCTAGAGAACAAGTATGACTTGGTTTCCTCGGGTCCCCTCCCCCACATCTTAGTACTGATCGGCGTTGTTCGTGGCCATGGATTCCAAATATTTAGCTCATAACTCGGATTGTGACCTACTTTTGTGTTCCGCTACAATCCTTGGTAAATCGGGTATCCCCTGTCATCGCAAGATGAATTTTTGGACCGAAAGGTCCTTATGTGCCAAATATTTCAATGGTAAACACAATTTTCTTGAAAAGATTTCCTTTCGTTATAATTGTCAATGTTTCTTTAAATATATAAACCGTATGTTCTCACTAGGCTTTAAGCCTAACACTTTTTCTCAAATGATGTGTATAACAGGTTCCTTTAACGGTGGGTTACCAAAGGTTTAAGCGACGAGTGTGGCTTGAGGCATTTTTTAGATGATTAGTATTTGATGTTGGGCATTTAACTAAGTCCATTATTTTGGTGATTTTGGGTTGACAACCAATGTAATCTAGATAGTATATGTTTAGATTAGTTTGTTGTCGATTTCTATATCCGTTCACAGGTTTTTGTAAATGCTTTATTCATTTACCCTTTTGGGTGGTTTATTCCAAATACAAACGTCATATTGCCAAATTTTCAAAATTTTAAATTACTCTAAATTTTAGGGTGTTACAAGTTGGTATCAGAGCTCTAGTTTAAGTGAACTAGGCATGAATGTAAGATGTCTAGACTTAGACTGAGTATGTAAGTGATGATTTGTGAGTTTGGGTAGAACTTCTAAGATGGGTTGATCTTAGAGTCGATGGAAATTATGTTTATCGAGCATTGTAGCGATGGTAACGAGAACCTTTATGTATTTTATGTTCATAATCTCACTTAGCTAATGTTATTATGAGGATGTTTTACGTGAGTGTGCTTGAAGTGTCATTACTATAACAATTGGTAATGTGGTAGTACATTGTCATTCGTATTTTATCCTACCTCTCTCTTATTTCTTTCTCTATCCTGTGTAGCAGATCAGATGGTGTCGAGGCGACAGCCTCAACTGCTAATCAACCGGGTAGGGTTGAGGTCGCTGTGCGCCCATCTGTTCAACCAGTTCTAGGTGGAGGGCCAGAGGTCATTCCGCAAGTAGACCTGGTTTCGTCCCACCCAGTCATCCGGGATGCAAATTCCCAATCTGAATTGATGGCCAACATGATGTTGGTGATGAATGAAGCTATGGCCAAGCAGCAAGAGTTTCTTCTGAAGGTGATCGAGGATCGCGATGTGAGCAATCGGAGGAATGAGACGATTGCGGAAAACATTAAGGTGGTTGGATCCGGTGGTACGGGTCATGTGATCCGAACCGAGGAGCCAATAACAGTAGAGGCAAGGCAAGGCAAGAGAGCTTGCTCATATAAGACCTTTCTGTGTTGTAGACCCCCGGAATTCTCTGGTTCTGAAGATCCGGTAGCTTGCATAAAATGGATCCAAGGAATCGAGCAAGCCTTTGGCTCATCTGAGTGTGGGGATGATCAGAAAGTGAGGTTTGGCTCTCAGATGCTTAGAGACACGACTCTCACTTGGTGGAACGTCACTCAGTCCACCCTCTCCCCTACTGTTCTGGCTCAATTGTCTTGGGTCGAGTTCAAGAAGAAGGTTTTAGAGGAGTACTGCAGTGAGAGGGCTTTGGACCGCATCGAAGCTGAGTTCCGAGCACTTGAGAAAGGAAGCTTGACGGTGAGGGAGTATACCCGTCAATTCATGGAGAAGCTGGGGTTAGTGGGGCAAGTGGCCCCAACAGAAAAAGAGAAGATCAAGGCCTACCTTAAGGGCCTGCCGACGGACATGATGTCCATGGTCCGCAACTCGAAGGCCTCTAATCTTCGCGAGATGATTGAGGAAGCCCATTTTATGGAAGAGGTCTACGCGAGAGGCAAACCGGAGAAAGCAGTGGTGGTCGGAGACAATAAGAAGTGGGAAAACAATTCCGTACCTCCCAAGAGAACTCGACCCTTCGTCGGGAACCGAAACTTCAACAATTATCAAGAAGCTAGGTGGTGCCGGAATTGCCGAGTCAAGCACCATGGTAACTGTAACCTCACTCCTCAATCTTGTTCCAAGTGTGAGAAGTTTTATCACACCACCAAAGATTGCCCGATCAGAAGGCTTATCTGCTTCGAGTGCAAGGCACCGGGGCATATGAAGAGAGATTGCCCGAAGCTCAAGTCGGGTAGCGCGCCAGAGAAGAGAGAGAACCCATCTAGGGTTCTGGGTCGAGCTTTTCAGATGACGGCCGACGATGCCAAGGCATCCGCTGATATGGTATCGGGTACGTTTCTTCTAAACTCCGTACCTACTCGTGTACTGTTCGATTCGGGTGCTAGTTTCTCTTTTATATCTGAGTCGTTTCGTCAAAAGTTTGCTATGCCCACTAATAGTTTAGAGAATGTGTTAGTGGTAGAGATAGCGAATGGTAGTCAAGTGCTAATCCAAGATGTTCTGATGAAGTGCATTCTCGGAATCGAAGGGAAAGAATTCCCGATCGATTTGATGCCGATGATTATTGGAGGTTTTGATGTGGTGGTCGACATGGATTGGTTAGCGAACAATCATGCCGAGATTGTATGTTCCAAGAAATTGACTTGACTTCCCAATCATAGTGGTGAAGTTGTCATAATCTATGGCGAGAAAAGGAAAGGCGATGTGGCCATCATCACAATGGACAAGGCACGCAGATGCTTAGTGAAAGGATGCTCATCTTTCCTAGCCTATGTGATCGACGCCAAACTCGAGAAGTTTAAGCTTGAAGATGTGAACATAGTGCGAGAGTTTCCCGACGTCTTTCCGGATGACTTGCCCGGGTTACCACCCGATCACCAAGTGGAGTTTCGGATTGATCTCGTACCGGGAGGGGCTTCTATTGCTAGAGCCCCTTACCGATTGGCGCCATCGGAGATGCAAGAGATGATGGCTCAACTCCAAGAGCTTTTGGAGAAGGGTTTCATAAGACTGAGCTCGTCGCCTTGGGGAGCTCCGGTCTTGTTTGTCAAGAAGAAGGATGGCACCATGAGAATGTGCATCGATTACCGTGAATTGAACAAGACAACGGTGAAGAACAAGTACCCGCTTCCAAGGATAGACGACCTGTTCAATAAACTCCAAGGAGCGGGTTGTTTCTCCAAGATCGACCTACATTCGGGATACCACCAAGTGAAGGTGAGGGATGAGGACGTCTCGAAGATGGCCTTTAGAACGCGTTACGACCATTACGAATTCCTTGTAATGTCGTTTGGCCTAACAAACGTACCGGCGGTGTTTATGGATTTAATGAATAGGGTGTGCCGACCATTCCCTGACAAGTCGGTCATCGTATTCATTGATCACATACTCGTATATTCCAAGAGCGAGTTGGAACACGAGCAACACCTTCGTGAAGTCCTAGAAGTGTTGAGAAAAGAAAGATTGTACGCCAAATTTTCCAAATGAGATTTTTGGCTTGAAGAGGTGCAATTCTTGGGTCACGTTGTCACTCGAAACGGAGTGAAAGTGGACCCCTCCAAAATTGAAGCCATGACGAACTGGGAACCTCCCAAGAGTTCGTCCGAAATCCGAAGCTTCTTAGGTTTGGTGGGCTATTATCGGAGATTCATTCAAGATTTTTCGAAAACCGCTTCTTCCTTGACGGCGTTGACTCGAAAGAATGCGAAGTTCGCTTGGACCAAAGCGCAAGAGAAGACGTTCCGGACTTTACAAAAGAAGTTGTGTGAAGCTCCAATCTTGTCGCTACCCGAAGGGTCGGAAGACTTCGTAGTCTATAGCGATGCTTTGAAAATGGGATTAGGATGCGTGTTGATGCAAAGAGGAAAGGTGATCGCTTACGCCTCGAGGCAACTCAAAATCCACGAGAAGAATTATCCTACCCACGATTTGGAGTTAGCGGCGGTGGTGTTCGCTTTGAAGCTATGGCTCGAAATGTACACTCTACACGGATCATAAGAGCCTAAAATATGTCTTTGATCAAAAGGAGTTAAACATGAGGCAAAGGCGGTGGCTCGAGTTGCTCAAGGATTACGATTGTGAGTTGTTTTACCATCCCAGTAAGGCAAACGTAGTGGCCGATGCGTTAAGTCGGAAGGACTATAGCGGGAGTATTCGGGTTACCCTTTCGAGAATCGAATTAGTGTCAAGTCTGGTTGAGAAGATCAAGACATCTCAAGTAGAAGCCTTGTTGGAAGAAAATCTCAAGAGTGAAGTAATGTCAAAGCAACGTTTACTCTTAACGGAAGATAGCCGTGGAGTAAAACTGTTCAACGGTCGTGTATGGGTGCCCAAAGTTGAGGCAATCAGGAATTACTCCTTGAGGATGCCCACAAGTCCAAGTATTCCATTCATCCGGGGAGTACAAAGATGTACCGGGACTTGAAGTTACATTATTGGTGGTCGGTAATGAAACTTGATGTGGCACGTTACGTGGAGCGTTGTGTGACGTGCTTAGAAGTAAAGGCCGAACATCAACGACCGTATGGGAGTCTTCAGTCCTTAGAGATCCCCAAGTGAAAGTGGGAACATATTACCATGGACTTCGTGACAAAGTTTCCTAAAACTCTCCGAGGTCACGATACCATTTGGGTAATAGTCGATCGGTTGACTAAGAGCGCTCACTTTTTGGCTATGCGCGAAACCTTACCGATGGACAAGTTAGCAAAACTCTACATCGATGAAGTGGTTTAGAGGCATGGGGTGCCCTTGTCGATCGTGTCGGATCGCGACAGTAGGTTCACTTTGAATTTTTGGGATGGCTTTCAGAAGGAGCTTGGTACGCGAGTAAAGTTGAGTACGGATTACTATCCACAAACCGACGGTCAAAGCGAGAGAACGATCCAAACGCTTGAAGATATGCTGAGGTCTTGTGTCATCGATTTTGGGGGTAGTTGGGACTCTCACCTACCTTTGGTGGAGTTTGCTTACAACAATTGCTACCACTCGAGTATCAGAATGGCACCATTTGAGGCGTTGTACGGGCGGAAGTGCCAAACTCCCGTGTGTTGGCTGGAAGCGGGAGAAAAGCAATTCGTCGGACCCGAAATTGTGCAAGAGATGGCCGATAAGGTTAAAGGCATTCGAGATTGGTTGAAAGCGGCTCAAGATCAGCAGAAGAACTATGCCGATAAGAAGAGGCGAGCTATGGAGTTTCAAGTGGACGACCGCATGATGCTCAAAGTGTCGCCATGGAAGGGCATTATCAGGTTCGGAAAATGTGGGAAGCTGAGTCCCCGTTTCCTCGGACCTTTTAAAGTGCTTAAGTGGGTGGGTTTGCAAGCCTACCAATTGGAACTGCCGCCGGAGATGAGCGGGATCCATAACACGTTCCATGTATGTTACCTTCGGAAGTGTTTGACGAAGGAAGAAAGCGTCATTCCTCTCTCCGAAATAAGAGTGGACGAGGGTAACCGATGTGTAGAAGAACCCGACGCTATCTTAGAGAAGAAGTCTAAGAAATTGCGTCACAAGGAGGTCACTATGGTCAAGGTGCAGTGGAGGCATCATCGTGGGGCCAATGTGACATGGGAAGCCGAAGAGGACATGAAGCGAAGATATCCTCATCTTTTCAAGTGATTTAGATTTCGAGGACGAAATCATTCCCAAGTTAAGGAGGATTGTAACACCCCGAATTTTCGTTGGTAAATCTATCATCAAGACTTTTAGCCTTGTTTATTGTTAAGTCTTGGTTTTCTTGCGTTTTCCGTTAGTCATTAGCATTGCAGGTTTGAGCCAAGCTTGATTTCTAAGAATTTAATTGGTTGTGAAGATCAGTGACTTACGCGGCTTGCCCCGCGGCTTGGAAACCGCGGACTAAGCCGCGTAACCCTCTGGATGTGTCGTCCTCAATGGCACGCGCGGGCTATGCCGTAAGGTTCCCCAGATCGCCCAAATGCGGATTTCCTCCCCTTTTTCTCATTTAATTCCTATCTACTTCCTCCATTTCTCTCTCAAAACCTTTTACTCTTCCATTATTGAGTTCTAGGCTTTCACCAACTCAATCCTCCATATTTATTACTAGAAGTTGGGTGTTTCAACTAAGGGTTCAAGATTTTGGGCATTAAAGTCATCACCTCCATTGTCATCTCCTCCAAAGGATCAAAATCTAGGGTTTTGGGTTTTCTTCAAAAACCCACTTGTTGAGTTCATACTACCATTTTTCTAAACCTTATATATGTCAAAACATATATTTTAAACTCCTATATATCTCCTTAGTTTTGGTTTCATATTTATTACATTTTGACCTAACTTGAGTTTTGGGAGATTTTAGGGTTTTTGCTATATTTTGCTAAAAGGAAGGGTTTCATTTGATATGTGGTAAAATAAAGTGCTACTTGCACATTTTTGGTGAGGTACTTGAAAGAATGTTTAAAATATCATTTTTTGATTTTTATTCTTATCAGCAGTTAAGTTTGGAAATACATTTTTGGAAATACATTTTTGGAAATAAATGTTTAACTATAGTTGGTCACAAATGAAATTGTGACAAGTCTAGACTATTACTAGTGGATCCATAGGTATTGAGTCGGCTTATTTTGGGATTGTTTTCCCCCTTGTAGCTAGTTGAGACATTTGATCCTTGGAGGCCACTTGGTACGGCTATGTGGGACCGGTTACTAGCCATGGATCGTAATGTAATCCTAGTGAACGAGTATGACTTGGTTTCCTCGGGTGACCTCCCCCACATCTTAGTACGGACCGGAGTTGTTCGTGGCCATGGATTCCAAATATTTAGCTCATAACTCGGATTGTGGCCTACTTTGTGTTCCGCTACAATCCTTGGTAAATCGGGTATCCCCTGTCATCGCAAGATGAATTTTTGGACCGAAAGGTCCTTATGTGCCAAATATTTCAATGGTAAACTAAACTTTCTTGAAAATATTGCCTTTCGTTACAATTGTCAATGTTTCTTTAAATATATAAACTGTATGTTCTCACTAGGCTTTAAGCCTAACACTTTTTCTCAAATGATGTGTATAACATGTTCCTTTAACGGTGGGTTACCAAAGGTTTGAGCGACGAGTGTGGCTTGAGAAATTTTTGAGATGATTATTATTTGATGTTGGGCATTTAACTAAGTCCCTTATTTTGGTGATTTTGGGTTGACAACCGATGTAATCTAGATAGTATATGTTTAAATTAGTTTGTTGTCGATTTCTATATCCGTTCACAGGTTTTTGTAAATGCTTTATTCATTTACCCTTTTGGGTGGTTTATTCCAAATACAAACGTCATATTGCCAAATTTTCAAAATTTTAAATTACTCTAAATTTTAGGGTGTTACAAAACACAGTAACCAACTAACCATCTCCAAACACACCTCAAAATCTCAAACCCCACAATCAAAATAAAAAAATGGGGGATAGGTGTTTCGATACAGATCGGTGCCAAAAAAAAAACCCTGATTAAGCCCAAACCTCCAAACCCTAAATCAAAATCAAAATCCCCAAACCCAATATCATACTTACCTGCTCTAGAGTGTGATTTGCAGAGACAAATTGGGGGGGGGGGGGGGGGGAAGAGTTTTACAGGCATGAGGGGAATGGTTGAAAGTCTTTTAAAGGTCTGTAACACCCTCAAATATGGAAATAGCAACAAATTTAAAATTTTCTAAATACATCAATAATTGATTCACCTACAATAACAATTTAAGGTTTAACTTAAATAAACACAAATCAAACCTTATACAAGGTCTATAATAGGGACAGGTGTTACTAAAAACCCAATAACAATCGATATCCCCAAAAAGTGGAAGACTTCACCAAGCTACTCACCTTCGTGCCTATAACTAATACACAACTCTTCATAGTATTGCTAGAACCATTCCCCAACCGGAACCTGATGCACATGCGGACAAATAAAAAGGTTATGCTAACTCCTAGTGAGTTCAAGAGTTTTCAACATGAATAACTATTTCGTTAAAAAGGAAAGAATGCAACTTAAAATACAATCTTTCAAAATGATTTACTTTAAATATCAAAACGACTCGTTTTCCAATAACATGCATTTTTAAGGACGAACGCCCAATACAAAACATTCTTTAAAAAGTGATGCAACTCAAAACTCACTCAAAATGTGAATAGAAAACGGATTCCCAATTTATAAAAACACGAATAAAACTTTATATCCCGAAACACCTAAAACACAGGTGAGGAATAATACTCAACTCATAAATCGTAGAAAACAATCCATATGAATATGAAACGTCACAAAAAACATAGATAATAAACCCAATACTCACGCGACCATAAAATGGAAGGAAACCAATTAACAAAACATGGAAATGACATATTTCATTCAAACCTTAATATACGTGGAGGGAGGATCCAATATTAAGGTCATCATTTACAGTCAACCACACAAGCCCAACGATGATAAAGTAAGGCGTTAATATTTAAAATATTGTTGGTCGACGACGGGGGAGACCCGTATACGTTGAGAGTGGAGGAACACAAAAGTATGTCACTCTTGCAACTTTAATCGTATGACACTTCACGACATAAAAGCCCAAGTGCCCCTACGACTCCTTTCAAGCAACACCAAAAGAGACAGCTGACCTTGGTGAATATTACCATGAATACCACCCCCAAAGGCCCGACACACTTAAGGACTACCTGCAAAGCATTACGTTCAAGCGGCGGAGGCCCAAGCGCCCTTCAACACAACGGCATAACCAGACTCAGCCCTCATAGTGTACACTCGAAAGATTCAGGTCATAAAACATGGGTCCCGGAGTCCAACCCTGCAATACCCAATTGACCCTCAAATAAAGACTGACTTACGTGCCTATGAATCCAATGCAACACAGTCTAACATTACATGACTACACAGGAATGACCAATGCACTCGAGCATGTAATTATCATTAATATGCAACAAGATGCATTAAAATATAAATCATAAATGGGCTCTACATTTAGTCATTAAAATCGGACAAATGTCCCCAAGACTCTTTTAAGTCAAAACCAAGCTAAGTGCTCAAAATCCTTTTGACCGACAAATAACGGCCCCCTGATAATAAGATGCATTTAAACGACATTTATGCAAAACATTCTTCAAATATAATATCAACTTAAAACATGAATTGGTTGAGACAAATTATTTCCCAAATAAAAATCCTCATCATATTCTTAAAGTATTCCATGACATGACGTATAATTTCTAAACAATTTATAAACCAAATACACCAAAATCATGTCAACGTCAAATAACTTTCATTTGTGCAATTAATCACCAAAAGAATATATGCATGAGGTTTACACATCAAAATACCCGAAAATCAACGATAGACATTTTATAAGATTTAACAACCCAAATTTCCCAATTATAAGGACTTTGTCAAATACTCAACACGTTTGATAAATATAAAGTAAACACATTATTACTTCAAAATTCATATTTTGGCATGCACATAGTTTTCACAAAACAACTTGAACTCACCTTGCTAAGTTTTGTTAAACCTAGTTTTTATCCAACTTGCACAAACTTCTCGCTACCTAGATAAACCATGTATAATTACCAAATCAATGAAATGATTCTAAAAAATATATTTAAACAATCCTATGACCTTGCCAACTCATCAAGAATCACCCCAAACGGATTAAAAACCAATTTTATACGAATATTTGAAGATGGTTTACTTAATTCCGTCATGAAACGGTGTTGTCCTAAAAAACACGATTTTTGGCATACAAACACTCCAAATCATCTCTTCCTCAAAACATATATTTTGTTAAGGATATCTCAACGATTCCAAAAACATATTATACGCCTCAAACCGATCTACGAGCGATATACTATGATTTTTACAAGATCTGGACAACACCTAAAATTAAACCATATCAACTTCAAATCATGTAAAACTATTTAATCCATGCCACCAAAAGATTAATTCATCAAAACCTATCTAAAAGCTATAAATTTAAACTTGAAATCCTTAAACCCCAAATAAACTTACCTAACAAAAGTAAATACCTTAATTTATTTCATTTGTAAAATACCACTATTTTCCATATAAGATATTTCTTTCAACAAATAATTTTAATAATATCATAAATATAATATTTCAAGAACCTTAAAATATTTACCCAATAATTAAATAAATCTAAGATTAAAGGTTAGGGGTTTATGCCTTTCAACTCCTTCAAATCACAAAAATCATCAACCTTCAATTTTAATCTTCTTCAATCTTCCCATAAAAGAAAACTAGTCTTGTATCTCTTCTACTAAAATCCTTTAACTTGAATCTTCAATGTATTTGAGAAATGTATACATTTAACTAATTTTTTTGTTTTGTTTTAAGCTGTAACTAATTTAATATGGAAATGGGCTGTAGGAAATTATATTGACAACTGCTCCATGGGCTTGACGTGGGAGCCTGGCCTGGTTATCAAATTGGGCCCAACTAACTCTATTTCATATTAAAAAAAAAAACTAGAAACATGTGGCCTGCAAGATTAGAACACCAAACCCACAACATAATGCCTCATTTAATTTCTTATTCTTCTTCCACCAGATTCACTCCTTTTTCTCAACTTCGGTCATCAGTTTTAGAATTGATACAACCCGAATTTGCAAAAACTCAAAACACTAATATTGTAGTTATAAGTGTTAATTTTCCAAAGGAACTTGAATCACTTAAATCGAGGCTAAGACGAGTGAGATATGATTCTTCTTTTTGATATTATATATATATATATATATATATATATATATATATATATATATATATATATATCGCTCCAAAGTGCTCCGAACAAAAAATCCGGGTGTTACAATCATCACCAAATCTGGTTGTTTATGAATCTCGATGGTGGTGGTTGTCTCTGTTGGCATCAAAGAAAAGGGGGAGAGTTTGCAAATATGGGGAAAGGAGTCAAGTAGATGGTAGAGATCGGAGATCGACAGCCATGTTTGTTCATTTTTTGTTGCTCCGATGTGGTCACCGTTGGTCCAGGCCCTCACCGTCGGTGCATGAATAGATGCAACAATTTTTTTTGGTGTTGCTCCGATGTGGTCACGAATGCAAAAAGGACATGGGGGGTCTGGGTCGTGGTGTTATGGAGGCAAGGAGCGGCAGACCTATGCTTTGGCCGGCGAGTTGTGACCGGTGAATTGTAATCGAAAATTTAATATTATATAATTAAATTGCATTTTTAAAGATTAATTAAAAGAAAATGGTAAAAGGACGAAAATGCAACTCATTTAATGAAATTAGTTAAAGGCCGTTAGAGGAATCACCAAATCTGAACGTTTTTACAAACCATGATGGCCATCTTGAAATTTCAAAACTGTAGGGACCAAAAGTGTTATAACCGACAAACCACAAGGACCAAATTTGTAGTTTACTCTTAAATTAATTAGAAAATTTCTATATTATTCGTTAATATAACAATATTAAGAAGATTTGTAAAACACAATTTATATCACTTGCATTTTTTTAAAAATGTCAAAAAATATGTATTTTTAGAACAAGGAAAATAAAAAGTGTTACATTACAAGCAAAATATTTATCTTGAAAAAATATATCATATTTATTTAAAAATATGTTACCCTACAATTTTTAAGTTGCATACAATTTAATGAAAGTGAAATAATTTTTAAAGTGTTTTTTTAAAGAGATGGATGAAAAGCTTTCTCTAGGTGGGATATGAATCATCAGGAGGGAAAGCAAGGAAATGATTAAAAAAAGTTGAAAGTTTTTTTTATTTATTTATGTCACGTAATCAAAGTAAAATGTTATCCACATCATCGCATTTTAGCCACGTAAGCAAAAAGCATACACTACTAGGTCAGACCCTTTCAACGACGGAAAAATATGTAGGAAATAGTTAATTTCGTCGGTGATAATGTGTCAATCCAATAGTGGGGGGTAACACCATCACCGACGGATTAGTGATAGTCACCATCACCATCGGACTATCATTGACGGATTAGCGACAACCACTATCATCGGCCGCTTAGTGATGGTCACTCACCGACGGTTTAGCGAAGACTAATCACCGACCGATTAGTGATGGCTAATCATTGACGAATTAGCGACTGTTAGCCATACTGACGGATCAACGACGACCGACACTTACCTTTTGCGATCGATTTCGTCGATAATCCGTTGGTATTTTTTAGTAATTTAAAAAAAATACTTGTATTTCCAGTATATTTTATACAAAACCTGCCCATAAATTCAAAATACCAAATCAAAACTGCCCAACAATTTAAAAATAATAAATTCATACCAAATTCAAATATCCGATCTATAATAATCTAAGTATAGGAAGGGGGAGGGAGTCTACCACACTGTTGCATGAAAGCAGTGAACTGTTAAATAATTTTTAATTATAAATTATTAAAAAATAATTAATTATAAATTATAAAATATTTATTATTTATTAAGTTATTACTTATTAAATTATTTCTAATTAATAACTAATAAATTATTAAATAATCTTTAATTATAAATTATTAAAGAATAATTAATTATAAATTATGAAATATTTATTATTTATTAATTTATTTAATTATTAAATTATTTTCTAGTTAGTGATTAATAAATTATTAGATAATCTTTAATTATAAATTATTAAAGAATACTTAATTATAGATTATTAAAAATTTATTAAATTATTTTATTAACGTTTTTGGTCCCTCCTAATGGTCGTTAACTTATTCCGTTAAGCACAATTAAATCAAAAATATTTTAGTCATTTTAAATAATTATCTATGATGACAAATACCGTGCAATTAACCATGTGATAAATGACTTAACAGAAAAATGTTTAAAAAACTAAAATACCCCTGATTTAATTGGATTTTACGGAAAAAATTTAATGGCCGTTACGAGGATGGACCAAAACCGTTATGAAATGACAAATGTAATAGACCAAACCCGTATTTTCAAAGTTTAGTGACGATATTTGTACATTCATATGTATATACATATAGATATACATACATGTAAACACACACACACACATATATATATATATATATTATATTCATGATAATATATATATATATATATATATCAATGTTCTAAAAAACTCGCGGCACGCGCATAGTCGTCATGGGGCGCCATGGCACCAAGGGTTGTGTCTCACGCCACGTTAAGTCCGTGGCACGCCATGGCCTAATGCACAATTTTCTAGTGCAGTATTTGATTTTTCTTTACGTATTTACTATGTTGTTTGCAAG
Organism: Arctium minus; assembly: GCA_954870635.1. NCBI lineage: Eukaryota > Viridiplantae > Streptophyta > Magnoliopsida > Asterales > Asteraceae > Arctium > Arctium minus. The sequence continues at coordinate 54,217,342 of OX941095.1, read as the reverse complement.
TTTTTTAATATATACCATAATTTAACTTGCTTATTACTATTGACTCATTGGGTAACACTACAAAACATATGCTTTTATATATAATGATATATATGAATTAGAAAAATGACGCCATAAGTCACGCCTTGAAAACGTCATGTCTTCGCCGTGACTCCTAAGGCTTGAGGCTTGGCCTCACCGCCACGCCACGCCTCACGCCAGTTAGAACCTTTATATATATATATAGATTTATCATATACGGTTACCAAACAACACACCCATTATACATGCATATATATATACATATATACAACACATATACACATATATATACACAGATCCATCATATATGCAGTTAGTAACCAACACCTGTACATGCACGTATACGTATAGAGTATACATACAAACATAGGCATAAACGCACATACATATATTATAGCATATGTATACGTATAACACATACACATACATACATATATATACACATACCGACGGATAGATATAACACATACACATGTAAATATATAACACATACACATGAAAAAATAAGAAAAATAAATAACCCGTCAGTAAATCCGTCACTAATTACCGACGGATCAGCGATGGCCACGTGGGTTCCGTCGCTAATGCGTTAGTAATTAGCAACGGATTATTGACGGACATGTGGAGTTTCTTTTTTTATTTTTTTAAAATGAAAATCCACATATCCGTCATTAATTCGTTGCTAATTACTGACACATTATCGACGGACATGTGGATTTTCATGTTTTAATTTATTAAATAAAAAATCCACGTGGCCATCGGTAATCTGTCGCTAATTACCGACGACCACATGACCCTCGCAGAACCGTCGCTGATTATCGATATATTACTGATGGATTGGTTTTCGTGGGCAAGGTTAAAGTTGGTGGGCTTTAATCCGTCGAAAATTTCCGACGGAATTTGCCTATCGGTAAAAGTCGTCGCTGATACCTAGTAGTGATAATAGGTTAATCGGATTAAAAGGTAACAAGTTATCCATTGCTATAATGGGTAAATTTTTTTCAATCTACGTACAATGTCGTAATAAAAATAATAATTTGAATGTATCTTGTTGTAATTAAAAAAAACAAGTACAAGTACAAGGCTATGATAAATTAATTTATAAAAGTAAGTTGTTGTTTCCTGTATTTAACCCATTTTCATATGATTAGGTCATGATTACACTAATAATAAAACATTAAATAGTATCTAGACTCGTGTTATTTTAAACTTTGTTTTTTCCGATTTCACCTTCATTAATGGACTAATTGTGTGTATTAAAAATGTTTATTGTAAGGTCATAGCTCAAACTTGAAGACGCCAATGGTGAGGGTTTCTCTTGGAAAAGCCTTTCGTGTTCAAAAATTCACACTGTAAGAAAATTGAGCATCATCGACAGTCATTATCGACGGTAAACCAATAATCATTATCGACGGTTTATTGATGGTACCCTTATTTATTTTACTTTTTATTTATTTTTAGAAAGTTGTCAAAAAGCCATCGTAAAATTAATAAATTACCTACGGTTTATCGAGGGATCCCTTTATTTTTTTATTAATTATTGGCAGTTTATTGAAGGGTGTTTACTTAAAATACTATGCACCCTTTTGGGAGTAAATAGATCATATTTTTTAAAATAGGTGTGATTTGTTAGTGGGTCATTATGAGTCTTAGTAGCCCGTAGTGTATCATAAGGGTCTTACTAGTTCTACATATGTCACAATCGTACTAAACGGGTCATAATTTATCTTAGTAAGGCGTAGTGGTTCATAATGTGCCTAAATGGATCGTAGTGGGTTATGATGGGTTAAATGGCTCATATTTGTTCTAAATGGGTCATGTGATGTGTTAGCGGGTCATCATGAGTCTTAGTAGTTCGTAGTCGGTCATACAAGTCGTACTAGATCTACATGTGTCACAATCGTTCTAAACAGGTGTAATACCCTATATGGAAATATAAGGGTTTTTAGTGTATGGTTAGCACAGTTGAGGGTCTATTATATATATATAGAGAGAGAGAGAGGAAGGATCATGCGATAAGTTAAACATTTTGCGAGAAGGGGAGAAGTGTTTAATCATATATGATATCACGGCCTGTGGGTGTGCTTAATCATATATGATTAAACGTCTATGTATTGCCAATATAACATGTGTTTAATCATATGTGATTAAGCTTGTGTATCATATATGATTAAACACTTCTCGCCTTCTCGCAAAATGTTTAGCTTCTCGTTTGAACCTGCCCCATATAATATATATATATATATATATATATATATATATATATATATAGTGAAAGGATATTTTGCAACCCTGAAAAAAGTTGCAACCCTTGCAACCCACATCTTAACTGTTGGATTCATGATCGACGGTTATTTTATTTTTATTTTTCTGTTTTTTTAATTAAAATATTGGGCCCCATATCTATTTTAACCGCCGATCATGAATCCGACGGTTAAGATGTGGGTTGCAAGGTTTGCAACCTTTTTAAGGGTTGCAAATAAAACAACCCCTATATATATATATATATATATATATATATATATATATATATAGGGGCAGGTTCAAACGAGAAGCTAAACATTTTGCGAGAAGTGTTTAATCATATATTATACACAAGCTTAATCATATATGATTAAACACATGTTATATTAACAATACATAGACGTTTAATCATACATGATTAAACACACCTACAAGCCGTGTAATCATATATGATTAAACATTTCTCGCCTTCTCGCAAAATGTTTAACTTCTCGCATGATCCTCCCTATATATATATATATATATATATTTCCACCTCCTCATTATGCCTTGATCCATAAGTTTTTTTCTCCATTTGAAAGTGAATCCTTGTGTGTGCTATGGTGTGCATCGAGAGGAAGAGAAAAAGAGAGTATCGATTTGAAGTGTTTCAAAATTTCTTTTCAAGTGGCAAGCTTGGTCTTTTGTTTAGGTATGAACTTCTTTTCTTGTTCTTTAGTTATGTTAGACTAGGATTTGCCACCTTAAGTTTTAGGGTTTGGTTCTTGAAGATTGAAGTATTTGAATGTTATTTCTTTATAATTATTGTTTTTGTGTTAGCTTTATGATAATTGGGATTATGGTTGGACGAAATTTGAGTTCTATGGAGTTTTCTTATAGTTTAATGTCTGGTTGCAAGTTTGGGTTAGAGGGGTGGTGCAGTGGAGAGTTGCAGGTTCAAGAACTCACATCCAACGAGTCCCGCGGGTTATGTCGCGACCTAAAGTCGTGAGGGAAACCGCACAAGGTGCTGAGTGTCCCTTTTTAACTTTGTTCTTCAGTTCATCTCGGGGTCGTTCGGGATGTCGCTTAGGGTCGTTAGTCATCGTAAAGAGTATTAGAATAGAATTAAATGGTTTAGATCATAAACTTATATGTTTAATTCATATATGATCGTTCGTTTATGAAGTGTGATATCGGTGGTGCTCGTGTATATCAGTTACGCGTGTGCTACGTATTTGCATATCAAGGTGAGTTTTCTTTTAACCATTTTCAAACTGGAATACTTACATTTTCTATTAATGAAGTTAATGTAGGAAATATTATGAATTGCGTGAATTTGTGAATGGTTAAGTATATACTGTATTGTGCTTAAAGGCATGTAGTGAGATATTGTGCTTGAAGACATGAATTGTATTGATGAATGTTTTATATCAATGATTTTTTGATATCATATATCTTTGAAGATCGAGGAATCAATCTCCCAATTATGCCATTCGGAAGAAGTCTTCTACAAAGGGATGAAAAGCATATCGCCATTTCCTCTATCAACTACCATCGGAAATGTGGAAAGAGCCTATCTCTTACTCTTAAATGGTAGTTCGTTGGGTTGTCTTTTGCTCCCAGAGGTAAACTGTCAGGGTTATCTCACTAGACCAATTGGTCTAACCCTCATTTGATTTTCAAATATGCATTTCAGGGCAGGTAAGATTAACTGATAAAGGAAAAGGAAAGATATGATCTATTGTGCTGGACTACTTTAATTGCAAGTTGAAGATACTAAGGGGTTGTTTGTTTTTAAAAAAAAAACCCTCTTAATGGCTCCTAAGTCTGAATCGTTCAGACCTTTTTACATATAGACTATTTTTTTCCAGTTTTCAGAATTTCTTAACTCTTAAATATGTCTGAAATAAGAAGTGGTGACCTAACTTCTTAAAACTTCTTATCGCCACCTCGGTTCATATGCTCTTCTTTATCTCAAGACGCCTCCATACGTTATAGAATCATACAGTCTTGTTGATTCAGATTTCAGACTTCAGCACCACCTCTTATTAATTAGAAGTAAAATAAGACTTCAAACTTCAGAGCTCTTAAAAAACAAACAACACCTAAGTGATGTTGGTTTTGGATCTTTGTATAAATAGATATTGTGTATCTATATGTTTGTAAATAAAATTTTGTAATGTCTTTTGTAACTATCTTATAGTTTTTTACCTTGGGACCCAACATGTAATCAAAATGATTTGTATTGTATGAAATATATGTTAAGTGTGATGACAGGGTGGGTTGTTATAGTTAGTATAAGGACCTAAGTTTAAGAGATTTAGGTATTCGAATCAATGCCTAGACTTAAACTGCATGATTTTATGTGAACTTAAGATGACCCTGTTATGTCTAGATGTAACACCCGTAATTTTCGGTAAGTATAAGGGCACTCAGGCGTTTCTGTACCTTGTGTTTGGTGGGATTCATGTGTCGAGGACCTTCGTGTCGAAAAAGATCGGATTTTCGGGCTTCGGGGAGCCTGGGCGAAAGTGACAGCGAGAGTGACATGTGTCACAATCGCGTGTCACTCTCGTGGAGGGCTATTGGCCGCGGTACATCTTCGACGAGAGTGACTTGCGATAGTGACACTGTCACTATCGCTTGTCACAATCGCGGTCGGGGGGCTGGTGGTTTAAATGAGCCGATTTTGCTACCCTTTTCTCATAACCCTCACCCTTTCTCTCCCAAATCGTTTCCTCTCTCTCCCTCATGAACCCTAACTAATTTTTGGGGCTTTCCATGAAGATTAAAGTGCTCCCCCTCCATATTATGATGATGGCTTCATCCTTGATACAAGGTCAAGCTTTCACCTTCAACACTAGAGATTTTTGGGATTATTAGGTTTTGCTCAAAACCTAAGTGGTAAGTGTATCCCTTCCATTTCTAAACCCTAATATAAGATAAAAATGCCCTCTTGATGATTTCCTAGTGTTTGGTTTATCAAATTTCGAATTTGATGATTTTGGAGAAAATAGTTCAAAATTAGGGTTTTGGCCAAGTTAGAGGCTTTGATAAAAAAATGTTTGGGGAATGTTTCTATATGGTTGAATATGGTTATTTACGGTTGGAAATGTATGGATCTAGGTTTTGGAGGTTTTGGCTTGGAGGATTCAAGTTTCTTCAAGGAAGCTCAAGTTGGGGTAAAATCTAGATTTAGCCTAAATATAGCAAGGTGGGTTCAAGTTGATTTGTGAAAATGGTATACATGCCAAAATGTCTATTTTAAAATGTGTATATGTTTTACATGAAGTTATTAACTATTGAGTTATTTGATGAATTTTGATTACTTGAAGTGTCTAACTATATAAACTTGTAAAATACTCATATTTGGGATTTTGGGCATTTTGATAAATAAATCATATATTTTGGTATTTTAAGGATTTATTTCATGAAGTAGAATTTGGGTTTTAAATACATTTTAATGTGTATTTTAAATGAGTGTTTGAGTTTGTGTTATGAGGCGTTTTTGAAAGAGTAAATGATATAAAACACTTGGAAAGTGATTTGTCCCAATCTACGCTACGTTGGAGTTATTTATACAAATTGGAGTATGGGTTTACATACATGCAGGTTGTTTACGTTGGTTTCACTTTATGATTTTCAAGGTTGGGTATTTGGGTTTGTTGAGCTTATGGCTCGGTTTGGATTTTGTTGGGTTTTGAGGACACTTGTCCGTTTTAATAGCTCATTGTAGAGCGTTTGGTTATGGTTGCATTTACTGCATTATATTTGAGAATTACATGTTTTGAATGCGTTAGTTCATTCGTTGGAGTCATGTAATGTTTTAGTTAGTGCAATGGATCCATAGGCACAGTGTTCTTTTGTCCCGTTTTGGACGAGTTCACCACTTTGACACGGATAGGCATCGGGTCACCATACTAAGTAAGGTGTGGACCTATACGGTCGGGCAACGTCCCATGGGCAGTAAGGTGTAATTCCCTTGTGCTAGAGTTCCCCGTTTTGGAACTCTCAAGAATAGACCTAGAGGGGTTGACTTGATGTTTTCGAGCGATAGACTCAGAGGAGTTGAGCTCGGTGGGTTTTTAGATGTATAACTCACATGCTTTGATTTCTTACATAATAATGTGACCTACTTTTGTGTCTCGTCACACACTATGTAATCGGGTCTTCCCCGTCACCGCAAGGTGTTGTTTTGGTTATGGAGTTTTATAATCCATGTTTTCGGTGACGTTTTGAGTATGTTATCTACGTTTTCAGTATTTGTTTATTAAAGTGTCAGTTATGTATTACACGAGTTTTGGGTTTTGGGTTTTGGATTTATATTTGAAGAAACGGTTGTCTCATGATTTTAATCACAAAGAGGGGGATGTTGAAAAAGATATTGTCTTCAGATTTAATGTATTTCGTCTTAGTCGTTTCAGATGGAACGTGTCATCATTTTGGAAATCATGATTTAAATAACATTCTTTAAGTTTATTGCTTTATATGTTTATGATGAAAACTCTTGAGCTCACTAGGCGTTAAGCCTAACTTTTTATTTATCGGCATGTGCATCAGGTCCAGTTGGGGTTTGGTTATAGCGGTGCCATGAAGAGATGAGCACTAGTTTTACACGAGGGTGAGTAGTTTGGTGAAGTATTCCGCAGTTGTAGATAGTGATTGTTATTGGGTTTTAGTAACATCCGTACCTTTTATAGATCGCATATAAGGATTGAAATGTGTTTATTGAAGTTAAACCTTAATTTATTGTTGTGGATGATTCAGTCATCGATGTAATTAGAAAATTTTAAATTAGTTGCTATTTCCAGTTTTAGGGTGTTACACTAGATCCTTGGGATATTACATATAATGGGTAGAAAGAACGACATGTAAGGTAAATTTAAATTACATCTAGCCAATGTAATTTCGAGCTTATAGGTGCATGTTTGAACTGGAATACCTTATTATATTGGGTATGTGATTAAATGTATATAAACATTTTGTGAATTAACAGGATGGCCATCAACTCTCGTCGGGTTGTGAGAAATCAAACATATAATCCAGATGAGGTTAATTTACGGACCGGTAATGTCAATGAGATGACTTCAAATGTTAGAGAAAGAAGTCGAGGACGAAGAAGGGGATCTAGTCAAGGGATAGAGTTAAAACAAGAACGTTCAGTTCAAGGGTCGAGTCAGAGGCCGGGGTCGAGCCCAAAATACTAAATATGTCACACGAGCAAATTTAGCTGTAGAACTGGGTAAACTCCAATCCAATTTACAATATGTGTTTGGACGACCTCAAGAAACTGAAAATGAAGAACTTGATGAACCTGAACCTATTGAAGAAACTGAGGTAAACATTCCAACTGTTATTGTTCCAAAAAGATGTGACTACAAAACGTTTTTAGCTTGTAAACCTCCAACGTATTATGGAGAGCGTGATTCTGTTAAAGTCATGTGTTGGTTAAAATAAGATGAATCAATTTTCAAAAAAAAGTAAATGTGCGGATGAAGATAGGGTATTGTTTGGGTCTGGTATACTTAAATCTGATGCTTTGTATTGGTGGGAAGTTTTAGCGCCTTCTAAAGGACCCAATGTTTTTGCAACAATTACATGGGAAGAATTTTCAAAGGCATTCAAAGGTCAATTTTGCCCACAAACTGCAGTACGACAGTTAGAAGAGGATTTTATGAAATTAGAACAAAGTAACATGACTGTTCGGGACAATACTGCAAAATTTCTAGAAAAGTCCCGATTTGCGGAATACTATGTTGCTACTGAAGCCAAAAAGGTGGAGAGATACATTTTTGGTTTTAACTATTCAATCTGAGGATGGTGATAACTATGCATCCATAAATGTTTATAACTGCCATTGACGATGCAGAAACGACAGAAAGAGATAGAGGACAGGATTTGAGTGACAAGAGTGCAGGAAAAAGGAAGTGGGAAGGACCGTCCTTTGAAACCAAAAAGTCAAAATTCACTAAGTTTGATAGTCGGCCGACATTTAGATTCAATGAAAGACTGTACCCGAAGTGTAATAGAATTTATTGTGGTGAGTGTAACCAGGAACCGAGGAACTGTTACAAGTGTGGTAAGCCTGGACATATTGCTAGAAATTCTCAAGTTGCTCGAATTTGTTATTACTGTAGTTCTAAAAATCATTTGCAGTATGATTGTCTACAAATGAAAGCTTGGGGAGATAATATATCTGAGAATGTTAAAGGTAATAGAGGAGGTACTCAAAAGCTAGATCAGTCCAAAGCGAAAGGGCATGCATTTCAAATGTCAACTGTGGAGGCTGATGAAACTCTTGATGTGGTGACATGTACCTTTTTGATAAACTTCGTATGTGCTAAGGTGTTATTTGACTCTGGTGCAAATCGTTCATTCGTATCTCCTTCATTTATTGACTGTTTACATGTGAAGCCTAAAATGTTATATTATGCATTAGTAGTAGATATTGCTAATGATAATCAAGTGTCGGTTATGGAAGTGTTTAATGATTGTCAAATTAATGTGGATGGGTGTCTGGTACCAATTCAATTGTTCCTTATGTCCTTAAAAGAATTGATGTGGTAGCCGGAATGGATTGGTTGGAGGAAAATCAGGCTAATATTATGTGTAACAAGAAATTGATTAATATTGACTTACCTGGGAGGGGACAGGTTGTGATTTATGGTGACCGCAAAAATCGACAGTCTAGTATTATCTCCATGTTAAAAGCCCGTAAAGTGTGTTAAGAAAGGTTGTCAGGGTTTCTTGGCTTATGTCATTGATGTAAAGAAAAAAAGGGTAAAATTGAAAATATATTAGTAGTCAGTGAATTTCCAGAGGTCTTCCTTGATGATTTGACTAGCCTTCCGCCCGACAGACAAATTGAATTTAGAATTGATTTGACACCCCAGGCCGCACCGGTTGCTCGTGCATCATACCGTTTGGCACCTTCTGAAATGAAATAGATAATGTCCCAATTACAGAAACTTTCGATAGGGGTTTCATTAGACCGAGTACTTCTCCATGGGTTGCAATGGTTCTATTTGTAAAGAAAAGGGACGGGTCAATGAGAATGTGTATAGATTACTCGGAATTGAATAAGATTACCATAAAGAACAAGTATCCACATTCCCAGAATCGATGACCTACTTGATCAGTTAGTTGGGCCAGTTATTTCTTAAAGATATATTTACGGTCGGGTTATCATTAGTTGAAAGTCAGAGAAGAAGATGTATTGAAAATTGTTTTTCGTACCAGATACGACCATTACGAGTTTTTGGTGATGCCGTTTGGTACAAATGAACCGACAACTTTTATGGATATGATGAACCAAGTATGTAAACCTTATCTTGATAAATTTGTAATTGTTTATATCGATGATATTCTGATTTATTCTCGATCTGAAGGAGATCATGCTAATCATCTTCGTTTGATATGGGACCTGTTGAAAAGAGAAAAACTTTTTGCAAAACTTTTAAAATGTGAATTATGGTTACGATAAGTTCAGTTTTGGGGGCACGTTGTTTCTTAAAATGGTATTCAAATGGATCCAACAAAGATTGAAGCAATTAAAAAGTGGGAACCACCAACTACACCAACAGAGGCAAGAAGTTTTATGGATTTGGCAGGTTATTATAGAATGTTCATAAAGGATTTCTCCCGTGTCACGACGGCTTTGACAATGTTAATGAAAAAGAATGTAAAGTTTGAATGGAAACAAAATAAAGTCGAAGCCTTCTGAATACTGAAAGAAAGATTATATAGCGCACCAATTATATCCTTACCTGAAGGATCAACATATTTTGTTGTTACAGTGATGCTTAAAAATTGGATTTGGGATATGTATTGATGCAACACATGAAGGTTATTGATTATGCTTCTTGTCAGTTAAAAGATCACGAGAGACAATATCCTACTCACGATATGGAGCTTGCCGCCGTTGTATTTTCTTTGAAGATTTGGAGACATTATCTATACGGTACCAAGTGTCAGATTTATACCAACCATAAAATTCTTCAACATCTGTTTAATCAACGGGAGCTGAATATGCGACAACAATGACAATAGTTAGAGTTAGTGAATGATTATGATTGTGAAATTATGTCACACCCGGGAAAACTAATGTGGTGGTCGATGCTTTAAGTCGTAAAGAAAAGAGTGGAACGATAAAATCCATTGCATTACGAGCTTACCGAATACATTTGAAAAATTAAAGAAGTGTCAGAATGAAGCTTTGATAGAAGAAAATTTGAAAAAGGAACGACTCGCATGTATGTCATCTTTATTACTGAAAGATGATCATGACTTAATGTATTTTGAAAACAGAGTTTAGGTACTTCGTTTGGGTGATATACGTGACAGAGTTTTGAATGAAGCGTATCAATCTCATTTTTCAATTCATCTTGGTACTAACAAGATGTACATGGATTTACAACGATTCTACTGGTGGCCGGGTATGAAGAAAGATATTGCTCGTGATGTGGAACGTTGTCTAACGTGTTTACAAGTAAAAGTGGAACATTAGAAATCGTCCGAAGATCACATCACAATGGATTTCATTACGAAATTGTCGAGAACTTCAAAAGGTCTTGATGCTATATGGTTGATTGTGGATCGATTGTCAAAGTCGACTCATTTCTTACCAATTAGAGAATCGTATCCGTTAGAAATGTTGACCAAACTGTATATTGATGAAGTGGTGACCCGACACGGTGTACCGTTGTCGATTATTTCTGATCGAGACACTCGATTCACTTTGATGTTTTGGAAGAGTTTTCAGCGAGAGATGAGATCGCAAATAAAGTTGAGTACTGCCTATTATCCGTAGACAGACGGTCAAAGTGAACGAACAATTCAGACACCGTAGAAAACGGACTCCCAATTTTAAAAACGCAGATAAAACTTTATATCCCGAAACACCTAAAACACGGGTGGGGCATAATACTCAACTCATAAATAATGGAAAACAATCCTTATAAATATAATATGTCATCGAAAACATGGAACTTAAATTCAATACTCACGCGACCATAAAATGGAATGAGATCCAAATATTAAAGCATGGACAATTAAATATCCAAAATACTGCTGGCCGACAATGGGGGAGACCCGTATCCATTAAGAGTGGAGGAACACAAAAGTATGTCACTCATACAACGTTAGTCGTATGACATTTCACGACATGAAATCCCAAGTGTCCCTACGACCCCCTGCAAGCTACACCAAAAGAGACAACTAACCTTAGTGAATATTACCATGAATACCACCAAAGGCCCGACAACATCCGAGGACTACAACCATGGCATTACCCCGAATGGCGGAGGTCCCAAACGCCCATCATGAAACGCCTATCATCATAATAGCACAACCGGACTTAGCCCTCCTAGTGTACACTTGAAAGGTCAAGGTCATAAAACATGGGTCCCGGAGTCCAACCCCGTAATACCCAGTTGACCATTAAATAAAGACTGACTTACGTGCCTATGGATCCAATGCAACACAGTCTAACAATACATGACTACACATGAATGACCAACGCACTCGAGCATGTAATTATCATAATTATGCAATAAGATGCATTAAGGTGTAAATCATAGACGGGCTCTACATAGAGCCATTAAAACTGGACAAGTGTCCACGAGACTCTTTTAAGTCAAAACGAGCTAAATGCTCAAACTCCATTTGACCAACAAATAACGGTCCCCAAATAACAAAACGCATCTAAATGACGTTTATGCAGACACATACTTCAAAGATGTGATTAACCCAAAACTGGACACGGATTGGGACATATCATTTTCCAAATGGGTTTATACCCTTATGTTTCCAAAATGTCTCATAACACGGAGACATGCATTTTCCAAATGGTTTATGAAATCAAATACACCAAAAATGCATATATTATGAATTAGACTTCGTTTGTATAAAAATCATCAAAGATGCATAAATCATAAAATAGACTTTACTTGTACAAAATCACCAAGATATCCAAATCCCAAATATGGGCATTTTATGAGACTAGAACAACCCAAGTTTATCAAACGTGAAAACTTATCAAAATACCCAACACATTGACAATTACCAAATAAAACATATTTTTACTTCAAAATACTCATTTTGGCATGTACATAGTTTTCACAAAGCAACTTGAACTCACCTTGCTAGATTTAGGCTAAATCTAGGTTTTACCCCCAAAACTTGAATCACCATTGATGAAGGTTTGAAATCTCCAAGCAATATCCCTAGACCTTAGATCCAACACATCTACAAGGTTCCCTTCAGCACACAAGTCATCAAAATCACACCCAAGTTGAAGGATGAAAGGAAAAAGGATGAAATCATCAAACCCTAGCGTAACAATGAGAGAGATGAGGAACTTACCACCACAAAATTACCCTGGATATTCCAATATACTTCCATTAACTTGTTCTAATCTTGAAAATATCTTAAAAAAGAGTTCATATAAAAAAGAATCACTGAAATCGGAGTTGGGATGAAGAAGTTATGAAGAAATGAAGTTTTAGGGCTGAAAATCGAGTTTTATGCTCGACAGGGTGTTTCGCGACTTACCACGCGACCTTAAGTCGTAGCATAAGTCGCCCGCTTTCCCTAAGTCGCGCAAGGGGCCCTAAGTCGCGGCACAAGTCACGTAGTGCACTGTTCACCCGGTTTTCTTCTCGTTCACTGTTTTGGCCGTAACTTCTTCGTTATAGCTCCGATTTTGCTCCGGAAAGAACCGTTGGACTCATAATTGAATCCTTCATCCACCAAGACTATAAAATCTAAGGATTCAAGCCCAAAATCCTATATCTTATTTTTCCCTTAAATTACCGGTTTCTGTATTAGTTTGAAATGATACCTTTCGAAATCAGGGTGTTACACAAATCGATATTAAAAAGAAAATAAAACACAAAACAAATCCAGTCTAATTAAAATTTTCATCTATTAATATCATAATTGAATATTCAATTATAATTAGATGAGATTCAAAATTTGAATATCCAAATTAAATTAATAGATTCATATAGTATAAAACAAATCAAAACTAAAAATTAATTCCCATCCATTAATAACATATAAAAATTAAAAATTAAAATTAAAAACAATATATCTTTAAAAAATCTTAGAATGCAAAAGTCTCAGAGTATTCATAGAAAAGAAAAAAAGAAAACCAAAACCCTTAGATATGTGACCTGCCGTTTCCACCATTCCCATTTCACCCTTTCCTCCCATTTTTCCCTAGCGGTGAAGGTCTGTTCCTCTTCTCCTCCGGTCGTTTAGTCTTGTCTCCCCTGTTTCTCTTCACCTCCATGACCTCATCGACGATCTGTCTACTCATAACAAGAGAAATCTTAATTAACGACAAAAATTTTTGGTCACTAACAATATATAAAATTGGTCACTTTTCGTCACTAAAAGTTCGTCATGAATTTTTCTTAGTGACCAAATACGAAAAAGGTCACTAATTAGTGACAAAATTAGAGTGGTTAGTGTGATTGTTACGACTAATCTAGTCATTAAATATCATCACTAAACCGGTGAAAACCGTTACTAACTTGATTAAATTAGTGACCAAAGTTAATAAACACCACGAAGTAGGTTGTCACTAGTCGGGTTCAAGATAATGGCTCCGTTAACGTCTGTTTAAGTCCATTAATTGTTGTTAGTAACCAAACATGTGGTGACTAACATTAACGGTTGTTAGTAACCAAAAAGGTGGTAACTAATTAAGAAAATTTGAAGAAAAAGTTTGTCACCAATTTATTCTATAATTGTCATTACAATAGAATTAATACATACTAATTAGTAATGATGAAAATCTAAAATATTAGTCCCAATCACATATGTAAAACTCTTTGATCCAAAATGAAAACAAGTTTACATAAAAAGAATATCCTATTGATTCCGGAAAACTAATTTAAAAGAAACATATTTCGATTTTATCATTAGAGCCATAAAAGGTTAGAAGAGTAACACTTCCATGCATGTCTAAGTTTTCACATGAGTATCAACTGCAATCTTCTGCTAACGGCAAACATCTTTCGACTTATCACCGATTCCTATGGCTCCAATATAGCGCCTCTTAGATGTTATGGATGCTTTCTAAAGTGTAATCCAAGCCTTTTTATGCTCTGATGACCCAACCTGTTAAAAACACCAACAATATAATGTTCAACAAAAGCAACTACCAACATTTTAAACACAATGTTAAAGGCCCATGACTTTTGCAGTATGTATATTGCGTATACTATCATCAAAGAACATCTGAAATGTAAAATTTAAATCATTAACGAATAATTAGCACACAAAAATGGCAAACGGACTTACTGTTTTATCTGAGTTAATGTTTTCCATATTGATAGCCTGTTAGAAAGCATTTTCAAAGAGTTTACATATAACACGACTCTTCGGTAGTAAATCACGAGATTCGATAACACAACTCTTCGGAGTATTATCAACATTGGTGGTCCGGTTTGGAGGATTCATAGACTCAAAACAGATAACATCATCAACGCAGTCCTCCAATCCAAGTCGAAAAAATCTGTGAAGAAATACAACAAAAAACTATGATACTTGGAGTCTTTTCAGAAACCCTCAAGTGCCTAATTAGTCGAAAAGACTCAAATCTTACCACTTTCCTTATGGGTAAGCTATGTAAAAGACTTTTGAGAATAGGGTCCGGTTTCAGATATTCATAGAGTAATCATCCATGGACAAATCTGTTGATCACTGATATGATAACATTAGAGTTTTCAGGTTTCTTTAGAGATAAAAAGGTAATGACAAGATTATAATTAGAGTGCAATTCATAGGGTAAAATGTTATACAAGAATGTCAACCACCTTGCCTACTATAACCATGAAGTTTGATTAGTAATACAATAGATCATGCTAAAAGTCTTCTGATCACAAACTCTTCATAGTTGACCTTCCCGTCCTACATGTTGATAAGTGCATAATTTATCATATTTTAATCACTTATTATTTTAGTATTTCTCTTTATTTTAGTATCCCAATCTCAAAGAATGAGTATTTTATTCTACTTTTATCCTTTATTGAGTTTGGAGCTAAGTAGAAAAAGTGGACCTTAAGTGGTACTTTGAAGTGAAAGATTGATAACATTTTGGTGTTGCAGCAGGAATGTTGCAGCAGATCACAACAGAAGAAAAATGTACTTGACTATGACTTCATAATCTTTTGTGAGGAATCGATTCCTTGGTGACGTTCACTTCTATCAGTAGAAAATGAGGCATGTTTTGAAGAATATTAATGGTCAAGTGGAGTCATAAGCAGGGGCGGACCGAAGTGAAGCTAATAGGGGTCAAAGGACCCCAACTAATATCCTCGATGAAGGGTAAACAAATTTTAAAATAAACAAGTTTTGTTATTGGGCCCCCAACTTGGGAAAGCTAAGAACCCCAACTACCAAATACAATCTGATATCTTAATAAATATGGTCTACTAAATTTAATTTAATTTATTGGCCCACTAAAGAATTAATTCCCAAACGAATCACTTGGCCCACTAAAATTAATTTAATTCCATATTTCCATTCAGTCCTAATTCCCAAACGATGAATGAAGTGAACAGTGCTGTCTAAACTCTGAAATCAACTTCTCTCTAAAAATTGATTTTGCTTTCTTTTTAGTATCTTGGTAGCTTGGGACTTGGGTTGTTTGGCTTTCCTAGTCTCCTTCTTCTCTATTTGGATTGCTTTAGGTAAAACCGTAACTTTTGATTTTAAATTTTAATTTCTGATTTATAAGTGAATGTGATTTTGTTAGCTTATTTTTGGATGAATCTGGTAAATTAATATGTATTAGTTAATAGTTATCATTGATATGTTATTGAAAATTTGAAATATTGATTTTTATTTTGCTATTGTTATTGCTAGAAAAAACGAAAGATGTTTTTTCTGACATGAAGATTGTGAAGTCTGATTTGCGCAACACAATCGGTGATGAATTTTTGAATGTTGCATTGATATGTACCATAGAAAAAGAAACACTTCTTAATATATATTACAAATGATGATGTAATTAGCCGATTCCAAAAGATGAAGAGCCGTAAGGCACAATTATAAGAGGTAACTTTTTATCGTTTTTAATGAAATCGTATCTTTTAGTAAATTATTATTTTATTTTATATCGTGCCCCCTACAATAATTTTTTCTGGATCCGCCACTATTCATAAGTGTTTGTTATATCAAAGAATCTTTTATACTAGATAGTGACACTTTATATGTATTACCCATTGGGTAAAACATCTTATGATTATGTACTTTTTATTCATATTCCCTAGTACCCTTTTCCTAGTATAAATGGGGGAATATTTCTTTGCATTTTCCAAGACAAAGACTAATAGCTCATCTAGTTTTTTAGTTAGTCATTGTTACTTTTATGCATCAATATTATTCTCGAAGCTTTTGGTATTTCACTGCACGGTGCTACAACATTTGTTTTACATTCTCACAACACTTTACTTTTCTTGTCATTTACGATTCATACTTTTAAATCCAGTCTTTACATTTATATCTTGCACTACTTTTCAAGCGATGGTGCGCTAAATACCCAAGCTTGGGTATGAGTAAAGGTTTGGGAGATAAATGCCTATGTGATTCTTGACAAAGTGACTCCTTGTTTCTAAGTTTCATCCAAGTAATTCTTGACAAATTGATTCATGTTGTTTCACTTAGATGTGTTGTAGGGTGCTCAAAAACCGACCAACCCAACTAGGTCGATCACTTGGATGAGTTGACAAAGTGATTCATGTTGTTTCACTTGATAAAGTGATTCTATTTTCGGTTCGGTTTGTCGCTCAGTGTGTACATGGGCTAAAACTTGCCTGCGACTTTTCCATGTGCGACTGTCGGGCCCTTACCAAGCCCTGAAATCCGACTTTTTCAACGCTAACACTCCCGATACTCTAAGGGACTCAAAATAATATTTTCCCAACATAAATCCCACCATTTACAAGTTGTAAAAACGTTCGAGTGATCTTTACTTACCGAAATTACGGGTGTTACACAAGGGCCCTACAATGGATTAAATATAGTAACTATAAAGTTACATATATAAAAATCGAACTCACAACCTCAAGTACTGTTATAGACATAACTACCACCACACTAGGGCAACTTTTTGTTTATATTTCTCCCATTAAGATTTTATTACTTTTCTTCATGATTTATTTCCTTTTCACTGCAAATTCATTTTAAAAGTCGTTTTTATCTGGTTTGCCTTAATTTAATGGTTAAGGTCGATTCCTTTTTAACAAAAATCCCCAAATCGACACAGTTAAAATTTTCCACCGGGTCAAACCGTATTGACTTCACAAAAGTCAAATAACTACTTTATGGACCCTTATCCCTTATCCAACTTACAGGTGCACCCACTCAGAAAAATTCATGGGTCTGCCACTGTTGATAGTTAGCCTATAGTACGGGTTATGAGGTACATAGTGCACACTCTTATAAGATAGCTTGAACCTGATATCGCTTGATGTCACCATATGGCAGGAAGTCAAGGGGGTTGTGCCCCTTGCAGGATTCTAGGGGTAGCACCCCTGGTGAGGTTCCGAATGGAGTCGCCATATGGTTTATAACACCAAAAACGGTATGAAATAAGTGTTCCTAAGAAGAATGTTCTAAAAGTTTCATGCTTTTGTACTTGCTAAGTCTAAGTAAGCCTTCTTAAATGACTAAGTATGGACCCTTTAAAAGGTAAGTTCAGAAGGCGCAACTAGGTTGAAAAACCTATATGCTTTATCGAATTCTAATCGCCTTCTTAAATTTCTTCATAAGGTAAGTTCATAAAGCCTTCATTTATAAAGGTAAACACTTAGAAGGTTAGACTTGGATTTAGATCGTATTTCACCTTCTACATTTTTAGTACATTCAAATACATTTTGTAACCGTCCAATAACTGCTCAATTAATTATGGTTACTGATGCCTTTTAGAGCTACATTCATTTTCGACTTTAGTTAAAGTATAAGACGTTACAAGTTCTTTTTTCTATAAGCTTTCAATTTTCTATCTAAATCGGAAGAGTGAATTGAGATTATCAAATAGATTAGTGTAGCAATGTTGCTTCAGGAAAACAAATTCTATACAATATTAATTATTTATCCAAGTTATTAATTACTATGATTTATCACTAAGTCCGAATTTCCCCAACAGAAAAAAAATGTATGGTTGAGGACTAGACAACACTTTTTAAAATTGTAATTAGTACCAAATTTTACATTTTATGAACTAGTTTGTGTGATACAAACTAGTGATATTTAGACATTTAGTATTTAATCATTTCCTTTATTTTGTTGCAAAGTCTTTCGTTGTTTTTGTTGGTTTTTACTAGTATTAAATTAAAAGTTATAAGATTATTATGTTTTTGTTTTGTTACATATTGTTTAATTCGTCATGTCATTTAGGTTGTGTTGGTCTTAACCATCAGATAAATATATAATAACATCTGATCAAAGACTTATAATGTTTTAGGATTTTAAGTTGTTGCCTACTATCCAAAATACAAAGAGGATCCGCTTATATACGATCCGATAGTCCAATATCCAAAACTGATAAAGATGTGTTTTTGTGTATCTTGTATTTCAGATAGCTAGTCATCCTTTTAAATAGAATTTTCATTGTAAGTCGTATTTTGTAGTCTGTTATCTGATCAAACAGAATGCCCTCGGCAAAAATCGAAGACTAGTTGAAGTGAAGTTAGATAGACACCAAAGAGGTCTAGATTTGTCATCTAGCCGATAGAAGATCAAAAGGCAGATAAGTCATATAGTTTGACAAATGCTATTTGGCAAGCCGATTTGAAGTGATGACTTTGGGACCAAGTTTCTTTTACTAACTCTAAGTCCTGGTGTGGGAACTTGTTCAACATGTCAAGATTAAACAAGTAATATTTATTTATTTTACTGTTCACTCTGCACATAAAAGCATGGATGGAGGTTTGATAAGAAAACTTAGGGACCAAGGTTCCAACCCATGTAACATGCTCAACATGTCAGCCAAAGCAAGTTTAAAATCTCCAAATTTCTATAAATCGGGTCATTTTAATGTAGTATGTGGAGAAACATACGAAAGCTTTCCAATTTCTAAAAAATGAATCTCCACGTGGTTTTTATAGTCATATATCTAAAAAATGAATCTCCCTATATTAATAATCGTTAGACCACAAATAAATACTGAATATCTAATAGCCCACAATTAATACATCACATTTATGAATATAAAACCAAATAACCTAAATAAGTAAAACTCTTCAAATATTCTAACACTTAATAAAAATCATGTAAACACATAATCACCTTAAAACGAACATTTTTTGCATGTACAACATTTTCACAAATCAACTTGAATTCACATTGCTAGATTTAGGCTAAAACCAGATTTTATCCCAATATGAGCTCCTTGAGGAAACTTGAATCCACAAGCAATTCCTCCAAACCCTATATTCACAAGTTTTCCAAACATAAATATAAATATCCAAACACTTAGAATTATTCCCCAAACATCTTATATCAACATCTTCATTTTAACCAAAACCCTAGTTTTGACCTAACTTCCCCAAAATTCTCCAAACTGAAATTTAAGAAACATAAACACTAGGAAGTCATCAATGAATAATTTATAACTCATTATAAAGTTTAGAAACTAGGAGGATGAACTCACCACTTAGGTTTTGGAGAAAACCTAGAAAACCCTAAATTTCTTGAAGATGGAGGTGATGATGATGAGCTATTGATCTTTGCTTCCACTCCACAACCAAATACTCTTGGATCTTCCCAAAACTAACAACATATCCTTGAAAATCTCTCAAAAACGAAACCATAACACTTTGAATCACAAAAAAAAAGGAGTAGAAATGAGAGAGATATGAAGAAATGAAGAATTGGGCTGAAAATCGCGACTTTATGCACACTGGTACCCCATGCGATTGTGACATGCTATAGTGACAATGTCACAACTGCAGGCACAATCACTCAGATTGTGCCGAACACTGTTTTGGCCCTAACTTCTTTGTTTTAGCTCCAATTTTGCTCAGGAAAGAACCTTTGGACTCGTATTTGAATTCCACATCTAACAAGACTATAAAATCTAGTATTTAAGCCAAAAATCCTATTACCTCCATTTCTCTTTAAGGATCGATTTCTACACTAATTTGAAATAGTACTTACGTAAAAATTATGGGTGTTACACCATTGTCACAACAGTCTGACACTATAGCTGAGATGACCATACTCTAAGTACCATTGGTTCTATTGTGACATATGTCACAACCCACATGGCACTAAGTCATACTCCATATTTGGTTCTTCCTTTACTAATTCCCCCAGTTGAACCTTTTTCTTTAATTGGGATAAAAATCAGGGTGTTACAGTTTGTTCATACATGTTGCTCCCTCATAAAATTTTGAATGCAAATTTGGATCCTCGGAGACGATGGTCGGAGAAGATTTAACATTGAATCGAGACCTTTATTAGGTTCTTTTTTAAACCAAAAATTAATCTACGATGTAATATGATCAGAACAAATGGGTTCTTCTATTTTGAAACCTTCATCGTTTTTTCACTTTGGGGTTTATCGACAAGACAAACGATGGTAAATCATTGATGGTTAGAGGGGGCACCCCAGGTAAATTGATTAGAGACAATGAGAGAAAAATGGAAGAGAGTGAAACATTTCCATCTTAAAGACTAATAAAGGTGAAATAAATCCATAAATAGTGACACAAACAAACTTTTTCTTGAAACTGTTTGACCAAACTGAAAGGAACAAATAGCCATATCACATAGAATCAAATGTATTTATTTAATGCATACAAATCCTATCGAAAAACAAGTTTCATATACAATACCAAACTTCTTTAGACACTTCCTTAACTATCAAGTTTCCACATTATAAGTTGCTAAAAGTGGATATTATCCGACGGATTGTTACCATCAAGATGTATAAAAGTCCAGAACAACACTATTCCATGAAACGTATCGTACCAAGATTGGTTCAAGTTACATAAGATTGAATGATTGTGTAACCCTTATTAATTGTGGGTCATACCCACATGTGTATCGAACTCATATCTCCAGGAATATTAGAAAAGCCTGCAAGATTTCCAGAAGAAAATGAGATAACTAATATCTAAACTGCCAAGAGAATGCATTTATACCCTATCTGGCACACTCTATTTTCTATCCTAAACTGCTGTATGACTTCAAAGAGAACTGGGATTGATAGATGTAGCATTGGAATTCTTAAATTATTTCATGGGGTAACTTTTAATAAGCATTATGATTACTCTACTATCATTTGGACTGAGCTAGTTGAGGTTGTTGGTGATAATAGCAAGACAACCAAGGCAAGAAACTTTGTGCCTTTCCAAAGGTTTCTTTAGTTACTCATCCACAACACCGTGAGATCAAACCGGGAGATACTAAAGGGATTTATTGGGCCATCAAGGATTTGAAGATGACCTCCCCTTCGGCTTGTTAATTCATACTTGTAATATGTTGATTCATCCTTATAGTTAGTTTATTTCAAGGTTCTTTGTAATAGCTTAGTTGTGCCTCAAAAAGTCGGTGAAGTCGAAGACCAACCGAAGTCAGCAAGAAGTAAGTCCTCTGATGTGGATCAAGACAAACTTCCAACATCACTAAGCTACCTACCAGTCGAAGATCTTCTCCTCAGTCGACAAGTACCCCTACCTACCGATCCATCTCTTCTTGATCGACAGGCAAGCCTCCTGCCAAATGAATCTCTTCTTCGGTAGGACTCCTACTAGCCGAATTCTCATCATTTAGTTAGTCCCCTCTTTGCCAACATTCTTTTGACTAAAAGGATGGAACATTCTATTGCACACAAGATTTTCACCCAAGTTCTGAAATGATGGAGACCTTCTCCAAAAGATCAGAAAAAGGATATGTGCCAGATATATTTTATTGAGGTATTGTCTTATCAAGATACAAAGGTCTACTTTGCTTCTTGATTAGTCATGTCAAATATCCTATTCCTTTTGATAGAAAATCTCTGGCATCTAATACCAAGTCGACAAGTGTCCTTTGCATTTAATGCACAAGGTGGTATTTAAAGGTGAAGAACTTCTCCATGCAAACCACACTTTTTGAAGAGAACTCAGTGCACTCAAGAAAGTTGGCAACCTTGCTCTCTCATCTTCATAGCTTTAATCTTTGTGTTTTCAAGTTTTGTTCTTGTTTTCTTTGTGAAAGATCGTTAGAATAGTTTATCTGTTCTTTCCACAACAATCTTAAAAGTTTTTCTATGTGTAATTCTTGATAGTTATATCAATAAAGAATTAAAATTAAGTGAAAAATTTTGTGTATTGTATTCAACCCCCCCCCCCTTCTAACAATACTTACTTTACTTTTGTCTTTACTTTTGGGACCAACAGGATTAATGTTGAAGCCTGTCCGGAATACCCCATGAACTATCTGAGAAACAAGGCTAATGATCCTAATGTGGTGATAAAGGTTATACCTAAATAGTTGTTGTCCTATGCAAATCGGCAAGCACTGAGTGTTTTAGCATATAGGCATATGCATGCTGTCATGGTACAACCAAAGTCGGAGGGACCTACCCATCGAGCCGCCCATGCCTCAGATGAGAGGAGTGAGGGTATAGGTATATAGGTGAGTAGGTTCAGGCAGCTGGGGTTCTTGAACGGGGAGATCAGAGAGAAAATTTAAATGAGTGGGGAACAAGAGTGGGCGGTGCTCCTGACTTTGCTGATATTTCCATATATATTCCTGAGATTGATACTCAAAATAATGTTGTTCAAGAAGAGGAACTTATAGTTGATAGTCCCGTAACACTAGTTATCTCAGCATCATCTTCTTCTCAAGAAGCTGATAGTCAATCTGATGTTGAAAGTACAAAATCTGAAGACATAAATGTTAGTCCTAGAATCAAGTTCAAATGAATACAAACAATACCACAAGATCAAAACCAATTAAGCAAGTCATATGTCATTGAATTATGAATATATTGTATACTCTCTCAAAGTAAGCTCTCAAATATTCTCTCTCTAAGATCTGAACTTTCAAACTCAAATGATCATCTCCTCTTACAAAAAAGCAAAGAACCAAACCTATTTGTACTTGGTCAACACATGCTTCCCCCCCCCCCCCCCCCGAGAAAAGAATTTCAAAATCACTTATATCGCACACCAACAACTTGTCGCATGAAACTATTACTAAACACTAACTTGTCGCATACACCTTGTGCGATAACCTCAATTACTCGGTCAACACTGTGCGACAAGCCCACTATGTCTCATACGTTATGTGCGATAAAACTACTCTTCACTTCCACTGTTGTGTGATAAACCACAGATGTCATGTGCGAGGACTTACTGTAGAGACCCTTTGTCATGCGAAAAATTCAACTTGTCGGTCAACCTTTGTACGACAACCTTATATATCGTACACGCTTTATGTGATATATTAATGTGCAAGTCCTTCATCATGCAATAAACTCATATATCTCACACACTTCGTGCGATAAGATTGAAGAACAGTATTGTGTGATAATTCTGAAGATAGCCTTGTGCAATATCTTTGAAAATCATACGATTTCTTCAAAAATCGAACTAAAATCTTCAAAAACCACTGAATTCGTTGCAAATTGTTATAGACGTGTTCGAAAAGTGATTGTAAACAACTTTAAAACTTGTCTTTTCAACTAATTCAGAACGCAACTCAATTTTCTGCACAAAATCTTCAAGAACTGTCGAAATCAAAAAATTCAAATCCATCCAGAAAACTTGATGTAATCTCCAAATTAAAGCAAGCAATTGATTCAGAATGTTTTAGGAATTACATTCGATCACAATAATCCATGATTTAATCCAAAAAATAACAAAATCACAGAAAACTCAAGAACACAATCTTCATTTTGTCGACCTTCAAAACCTTCAAGATTTTTCAATTTTCACTAATTTATTATCTGATACCAAATGTTAGTCCTAGAATCAAGTTCAAATAAATACAAACAACAACACAAGATCAAGATCAATTAAGAAAGTCATATTTCATTGAATTATGAATATATTGTATACTCTCTCAAAGTAAGCTCTCAAATATTCTTTCTCTAAGATTTGATCTTTCAAACTCAAATGATCACCTCGTCTTACAAAAAGCAAGGAACCAAACCTATTTATACTTGGTCAACACTTTGACTTATTAAAAAAAACTATCAAGACTTCTTGATCCATCTCTTCTTGATCGACAGGCAAGCCTCCTGCCAAATGAATCTCTTCTTCGGTAGGACTCCTACTAGCCGAATTCTCATCATTTAGTTAGTCCCCTCTTTGCCAACATTCTTTTGACTAAAAGGATGGAACATTCTATTGCACACAAGATTTTCACCCAAGTTCTGAAATGATGGAGACCTTCTCCAAAAGATCAGAAAAAGGATATGTGCCAGATATATTTTATTGAGGTATTGTCTTATCAAGATACAAAGGTCTACTTTGCTTCTTGATTAGTCATGTCAAATATCCTATTCCTTTTGATAGAAAATCTCTGGCATCTAATACCAAGTCGACAAGTGTCCTTTGCATTTAATGCACAAGGTGGTATTTAAAGGTGAAGAACTTCTCCATGCAAACCACACTTTTTGAAGAGAACTCAGTGCACTCAAGAAAGTTGGCAACCTTGCTCTCTCATCTTCATAGCTTTAATCTTTGTGTTTTCAAGTTTTGTTCTTGTTTTCTTTGTGAAAGATCGTTAGAATAGTTTATCTGTTCTTTCCACAACAATCTTAAAAGTTTTTCTATGTGTAATTCTTGATAGTTATATCAATAAAGAATTAAAATTAAGTGAAAAATTTTGTGTATTGTATTCAACCCCCCCCCCTTCTAACAATACTTACTTTACTTTTGTCTTTACTTTTGGGACCAACAGGATTAATGTTGAAGCCTGTCCGGAATACCCCATGAACTATCTGAGAAACAAGGCTAATGATCCTAATGTGGTGATAAAGGTTATACCTAAATAGTTGTTGTCCTATGCAAATCGGCAAGCACTGAGTGTTTTAGCATATAGGCATATGCATGCTGTCATGGTACAACCAAAGTCGGAGGGACCTACCCATCGAGCCGCCCATGCCTCAGATGAGAGGAGTGAGGGTATAGGTATATAGGTGAGTAGGTTCAGGCAGCTGGGGTTCTTGAACGGGGAGATCAGAGAGAAAATTTAAATGAGTGGGGAACAAGAGTGGGCGGTGCTCCTGACTTTGCTGATATTTCCATATATATTCCTGAGATTGATACTCAAAATAATGTTGTTCAAGAAGAGGAACTTATAGTTGATAGTCCCGTAACACTAGTTATCTCAGCATCATCTTCTTCTCAAGAAGCTGATAGTCAATCTGATGTTGAAAGTACAAAATCTGAAGACATAAATGTTAGTCCTAGAATCAAGTTCAAATGAATACAAACAATACCACAAGATCAAAACCAATTAAGCAAGTCATATGTCATTGAATTATGAATATATTGTATACTCTCTCAAAGTAAGCTCTCAAATATTCTCTCTCTAAGATCTGAACTTTCAAACTCAAATGATCATCTCCTCTTACAAAAAAGCAAAGAACCAAACCTATTTGTACTTGGTCAACACATGCTTCCCCCCCCCCCCCCCCCCCCGAGAAAAGAATTTCAAAATCACTTATATCGCACACCAACAACTTGTCGCATGAAACTATTACTAAACACTAACTTGTCGCATACACCTTGTGCGATAACCTCAATTACTCGGTCAACACTGTGCGACAAGCCCACTATGTCTCATACGTTATGTGCGATAAAACTACTCTTCACTTCCACTGTTGTGTGATAAACCACAGATGTCATGTGCGAGGACTTACTGTAGAGACCCTTTGTCATGCGAAAAATTCAACTTGTCGGTCAACCTTTGTACGACAACCTTATATATCGTACACGCTTTATGTGATATATTAATGTGCAAGTCCTTCATCATGCAATAAACTCATATATCTCACACACTTCGTGCGATAAGATTGAAGAACAGTATTGTGTGATAATTCTGAAGATAGCCTTGTGCAATATCTTTGAAAATCATACGATTTCTTCAAAAATCGAACTAAAATCTTCAAAAACCACTGAATTCGTTGCAAATTGTTATAGACGTGTTCGAAAAGTGATTGTAAACAACTTTAAAACTTGTCTTTTCAACTAATTCAGAACGCAACTCAATTTTCTGCACAAAATCTTCAAGAACTGTCGAAATCAAAAAATTCAAATCCATCCAGAAAACTTGATGTAATCTCCAAATTAAAGCAAGCAATTGATTCAGAATGTTTTAGGAATTACATTCGATCACAATAATCCATGATTTAATCCAAAAAATAACAAAATCACAGAAAACTCAAGAACACAATCTTCATTTTGTCGACCTTCAAAACCTTCAAGATTTTTCAATTTTCACTAATTTATTATCTGATACCAAATGTTAGTCCTAGAATCAAGTTCAAATAAATACAAACAACAACACAAGATCAAGATCAATTAAGAAAGTCATATTTCATTGAATTATGAATATATTGTATACTCTCTCAAAGTAAGCTCTCAAATATTCTTTCTCTAAGATTTGATCTTTCAAACTCAAATGATCACCTCGTCTTACAAAAAGCAAGGAACCAAACCTATTTATACTTGGTCAACACTTTGACTTATTAAAAAAAAACTATCAAGACTTTACATTTTAAGCCCCTTAAATCTTGAATACAATTATTTTGGTCCTAACAATAGATCGTGATGCTCCGGAGATTCAGATGATGATGATGATGACATCATTCATCCACATCAGTTGGTCAAACTACAATCCTCAAATTTCTCCACATATTCATTTCTCTAAATCTAAGACGTTTGACGAATGTTGAAAAATTGTAGATTCAAAAGCTTCTAACCTCTTGACACCTAGACCTAGTTTCACGGTTCGTTATGACATCATTCTTGCTAATTTCATGTTCTTAAAGGACTGTTGTATTTACTAAAAGTCAGAAGGATGAGTTGAAGCAATAAGTGTCTACATCATATCAAATGGTTGATACGAAAAGTACAAGGTACATGGATCAGTATATCAAATGAAGACATGCGTTGAAGTTGCACTGCTGCATTTAATTCATGGACTGCTATAAAAGACAGTCTCTAGATCATATGAAACTTTCCCCCTTCAAGAATTTCTAAGTGCATATTCTTGCAAATCGGCACCTTAACCTCTGAAGATGATCTCAGTTATTCAGATCTGAAAAATACTTTCATCTCTTGCCTTTTCAGTTTTTAGAAAATTTATCAACTAGTTAGATTGTTTAAGATCAAGTCTTACCTTCCTATTTTTCGCAACAAATTTGTAGTTCTTTGTTTTAATACAAAATATAGAATTTAAAAGTGAAAATTTGTTGTGTTATATTTAACTCTCCTTCTACAAACACTTGTAGTATAAGTCATTAACCAATCAGGGACCAACATGTTGCTTAAATATATTGTGTGTAAGATCTGATATGCCTCTTTATGGTGAAAATAAAGATGCAACTGTTGGATCAAATACGACCAAAATCAAGTATTAGTTTTCATGTTGGGCATCATACAATACAATAAAATTGGTTTTATCATATGTCAAATATGTCTAAATATCCTAATAGAGTGTTTTATAGGACTTCAATTTGTAGTACTAAACAATCGTGTGTCTTATGTACACTACAAAACGGAGGCTTATCACCAACGGAAAAATCCGTCGGTAATCCGTTGGTGAAAGTCAGATCATTCGGTGATCCGTCGGTAAGTGGCCCTCGAAAAATATATGGTCGACGTCCATATTTCCGATGGATCATCGACGGCTAATATTTCTGACGGATTACCGACAGCTTGGGATATTTCCGACGGATTACCGACGGTCTTCAATTTCCGACGGATTACATACATACATACACACATACATAGACATGATATAGACGTATGTTCTATATACATACAAGCAATACATATGTATACAATACATCTATAGACATACGTACGTACATACACACATACATAGACATAATATAGACATATGTGCTATGTACATATAAGCAATACATATGTATACAATACATCTATAGACATACATACATACACACATGCATAGACATGATTTATAGACATACATACATACATAGACATGATCTATAGACATATATACATACACACACATACATAGCTAGACATGCATGATATAGACATATGTGCTATATACATGCATACAAACAATACATATGTATACAATACATGATCTAGACATACACACACACTTATATACTCTGACGGATTTCCTAACGGCCGTCGGAAATTCGTCGGTAATTTGCGACGGATTACCGACAGAATGTTTATTAAAAAAATAAATAATTAAATTATTAAGTTTACCGACGGAATGTAATATTTAAAAAAAATAAAAAATAAAATAATTTTATATCGGTCGGTAATCCGTCGGAAATGTTTTTATTTACCGATGGATTGTGTATCCGTCGCAAATATCTTTTTTCTGTCGGTGTTCCGTCGAAAATTACCGACGACTTAAGTCCGTTGGTAAACTTTGGTCGGTATTAAGGATATTTCTAGTAGTGGTAAATATGTTATAATAAGTTGATAGGACATTTTTGGACGTCTTAACAATATTTAGAACAATTTTTAAAATAAATGGTCTTCTTAGTCATTTATATGAAATTATTTGAAAAAAGAAATCTTATAAAAACAAGTGCCCTAAAAAATAACGTTCATACGACATTTCACAAAAATGTATATGAAAAAGATGATATATTTATCTCTAAAGTGTCCTAAAAAGTTGTCAGGGCATCCAATAACGTTTTATCAACTTATTGTAAAACTTTTATACTAACACACACTTGTTTAGTTCTATAAACTTAAATTATGCTAAACGGTCGATTGGGACATTTTAAAAATAAATAGTTTTCTTAGGGGTTGTTTGTTTTTTTAAAAAAATCTCTTAATCTCTCTTAAGTCTAAATTATTCAGACATTTTTCCACACCACCTCTTATTAATCATAACTAAATTAAGACTTCAGACTTTAGACCTCTTAAAAAACAAACGACACCTTAGTCTTTTTGAATGAAATTATTTGAGAAAATATCTTATAAAAACAAGTGCCTTAAAAAATAATGTTCATAGGACACTTCACAAAAACGTTATATGAAAAAGCCGATATGATCATTTATCTCAAAAGTGCCCTAAAAAGTTGTCAGGATGTCCAAAAACGTTCCTTCAACTTATTGTAATCTATACTATATTATAAACACGGATAAAAAACTCTTAAATACAAATTATTAGGCACAAGGTATCATCATTTTATGCAAGATTTTAAAAATCTCTTAATTTACAAGTATCAAATCACAATATACATATTAATACTTGAGGCTTTTAACACCCACCAATTTGGTATGTGCAGGGTCTTCCTTTTATGCAGACCTTTCTATATATCACTATTAATTAATATTATATTACTATAAATTTGTTTTAATTATATTACTAAATATGTAATTGGTTATTTTTTCTAGATGTCATTAAAATATATAAGATAATTATTGAATTATAACAAAATACTTAATTTTTTATATAAAAAACATTATATTATTAAGCCTAAATTAAACAAATTTATAAAAAAAAAATTATCACTTTCTCAAAACCATCCAAAATCGTACTGTAAATCAACAAAAAAATAAAATGAAACATTAAAATCGTGATGTATTTCGCTGCATTGCGCGAGTACGTTTCTAGTACTTTTATTATATATACATTTGTTTGGTTCTATAAACTTAAGTTATGCAAAACAGTTTGGGCATTTAAACGTATTTCACGTCCTATAAAATCGATTTTATTTTAGTAATATATTGTAACATAAATTGCAATCAACTTTAAACAAATAACGTTTTTAACCAAAATGTATGCTTTATGTATCTTTCTTTTTATAGAACGATTATCTTGATTATGCTATTTCAAAAACAAATTGATAAAGATCAGTTGGTCACATGATTAAAGGTAATATTTATCGTATTTATTTCTAATTTAAGGCGAAAATGTATGCTTTATGTATCTTTTTATAGAACGATTATCTTTATTTCTAGTAAATTTGATTTTAAATGATAATAAATCATTTTAATAAATAACTATACCTTTTATTATTAAGGCAAAACTTCACAAAAATGAAGATTCCTAATAAGTGAATTAATCTCTAATTCAATTATATGGACACATCTATCGAATGAGCTACCAACTAGATTGCTTCAACTAAAGGAGAATTATTCCCAAAAAGCAAATTATATCAAATAAAATGTATTTTATTTTTGAGAATCTACTTTTAAAAGCTTAATTTTGAGATGTGTACTCCATTTTTATGCAATTAAAGAAACATACATTTATTTTTTATGCAATTAAAAAAGCATATTATAATTTGTAAAAGAGATCTTTTTAAATTTTTTTTTTATTTGAGATAGTCCTACATGTTAAAATAGAGTTGTAAAATTAAGTTTCTCAAATATGAAGCAAAATAAAACACGATGCATATTGATACAATTTCACTTAAAAAAAAGCAAATATATTAAAAGAAAACATAAATAAAGGAATCTGCAAGGGACAGATCGCTAAGCAACCATAGTTACCAGAAACCAAAGCAAACAAATAACGACCTAACAACAACGATAAAGCCCCACAAAAATTTATTATGTTTTCAATTTTGTAAATAACAACAAACGACCCCTACAAATCAAAAATGAAATTATAACTTTTTAAATATCACCCACTTTGCTTAAGAAATAAGTTTGTATAACAATTAGTAGTAAGGGTGTTCAAAAAAATCGTTGGACTGTTTAAATCGGACCGTTTTTTGTGGTTTGAGGGGTCTGATGGTCCGGTTTGAACCTCTCGATCCTGTCTGGTCTGCGGTTTGAAACGTTTTTTTGAGCAGTCTGGACCGGACTGACCACCAAAAATACGCATTTATTAATTATATTTATGTTTCATGTTGTAAGCCAATCTTTATGACCCAATTAAAATAAATTTGTCTAAAACATTATATTTTTAGTTTTCATTTCTCAAATGATCACGATCCTAAATTGACAAAATTCTGAAATCCGTAAAAAATCAAATCCAAAATGCTCAATATTTGTCCAAAAGTTAACTATTTTTGGCGGATTTGTTTAACTTTTTTCCAATATGCTCAATGTATTTTTTTAAAGTATAGAGATAGATGTTTCTTTTAAAATTTGGAATATTTTTTAATAATGTTACATCGATAAAAATTTCATTTTGGATATAGATGTTATGTTTTTTTAGTTTAAAACCTATAATAGGATCAAACTATCTAAACCGGGCAGATCAGACCGCCTTTTTGTGATTCCGTTTGACCGGTTTGATCACTTGCTACCAAAACGAACGATTTGAAAATTTCCTAAACCGTCATTTACGGTTTGGTTTATGGTTTGGGGGCATAAATTGCCCAGACCGGACCCTAAACACCCCTAACAATTAGTCAAAAACAATATATTTTTTAAACATATAAAAATCTATAACAATCACACCAGTTTGGCAATTTCATTCGAAATTTCCAATCTACTTGTTTTCAGAAACACATGAATTGGAACCAAAGTATCGTCCAACTGTTGAAGAACATGATGCGACTTCTATTTTGCAAGTGAAAGACAAATAAATAAAGTCGGAATCAAATGCATTAATTAATTAATCAATTATCATCACCTCTTTTTGTTTTAATCCACATGTGTTAAAGTGGCGAACTTTTTAAAATATTAATTATATTGCTCAACCTCCCCTCTTCGACTTGCTCCTTCCTTCACCCGATTAGTGACACATTAGCGACGAATTATCGATATATATATATATATATATATATATATATGGGTATATATATATATGGGTATATATATATATATGGGTTGGATCATCAACGGGAGATAAGCACAAGGATAAATTCCAGTGTCGGATTCGATTTTGACGACGGAATCCCGACTATGCAAGATGATGGCTTTGAAAATCATGAAGACCGAGAGCATATTGAAGAACTGAATGTATTACCTTCATCGAAACATATTACTGAAGATGTCGTATTGGCATTCGATTCTCTTCAATGCAGTACCGTAGCAATGATGGAAGAAGGATCCGAACCTGTTCAAGTATGTTAGTGCATTAATTGTATCCAAGATTTAGTGAGAAAAGTCTTGTATAAAGCCTTGTATTTGAGCTCTGATACCAATTGAAATTGTATTCCCAGATTACAATCAAGCAATTCAAACACTCTCAATCAAGATTCAATGATATAACAATGTATATTTCCAGAGAGAGAGTAGAGAGAGAAAATAATCTGATGTTATGATATTACAATGTAAAGCTCTTACAACAATTACAAGAATTAAACTTATTTATACTACATGCTAAAACTCTCAAGTAACTTGAATAAGGTATCCACATAAACTCTCAAGTACTTGAACAAACTCTCAAGTACTTCAACACCTCTAAAACTTATGTTGACTTTCTCACAATATGACTTTCATTGACTTCCATTGACTTCTCAAATACAAGGCTTTATACAAGACTTTTCTCACTAAATCTTGGATACAATTAATGCACTAACAAAGTATATCGCGTCGATGACTGTTTTGGACCAGATGAATACGTCGAACAAGAAGGTGGGGTTTTCTCAAAATGTATTTCTTGTTCCATAATGAATTGGGATTATGGTTCTGATTAAGTTTGCACAGTTTTGTAATCATTTGTCGAATATCTCTTTTCTTTGTTCTATTTTTAAATTCAATATTTTTTTACGAGCTGTAACTCTATAGAATAACTTCTCGATCAATATTGAAAAAAAAAGAATGAATTCGTCTTCATCCGACTAAATTTTGCTCACAGAATAGTTTCAAGGAATCATGAATTAAATTTAAAATTTTAATACTTAGAGATCCTAAGTTTACCCAGGAACAACAAAATTAGTGAATGAATATTTTTGCATGAAAGGTTTTGAATATTTAAATACTATTGTTGTTGCCACCATGATCTACTGACATCATCAATTGATATCAAATAGTTTTGACTTAATTATTGCACAATTCTCATATAATGTAATATTGTATTTGAACCAATTAATAGGAAACAGGAACAACTCTACGCCAATGATTAAAATCTGGGATCTTATATATAATTTCGATCCATTAGAGAAATGATTAAAATTTCTATTTGTGACTGTAGAGAAAAAAGATTTCTGTATTGAGGAAACTCCGGGTGGGACGAAGTATTATATCC
Source organism: Arctium minus (assembly GCA_954870635.1). Classification (NCBI taxonomy): domain Eukaryota; kingdom Viridiplantae; phylum Streptophyta; class Magnoliopsida; order Asterales; family Asteraceae; genus Arctium; species Arctium minus. Next base: position 54,183,763 of record OX941095.1, on the reverse strand, counting down.
CGTACGTTGACGAATCTATGACACCAAAAGTGGGCGATTCTTTTCAAACTGTTGAGTTGGCTGAAAAGTTTTATAGGAAATATGCAGAAGAGGCAGGATTTGATATTCGTCTTTCTAACAAGAAAAGGAATGCAGATGGTCAAGTTACAGCAAGGTTTTTCGTTTGTAGCAAACAAGGTATTCCTTCTGAAAAGATGTACGATTCATTGGGGGCAAAAACTGGGGAGAGGCGACAGAGGAATTCTAACCTTAAAAGGTGTGGATGTATCGCATGTTTTAAAATTCATTATGTGAAGGGCAGATCACGGTATGAGGTATATAAGTTCATTTCGAAGCATAATCATCTATTACTTGATCGTAATGAGATGTCCTTGTCTCGGGCAAAACGAGGGCTAACATTTTCGGACCAATTGAGTGTTTATAATGCAACTACCTCCAAATTGTAGGTATTGCAAAATCTCATAGGATGCGAAATGCCATGAGGGGATGTTTACAAGAGTCTGGGGTACAGTTAAGGATTTTCAAAACTTTAAACGGGACATGGTGACATTTGTGGGAAATAAAGACGCACAAATGTTGATCAACACAATGGTGGGTACGCAAAAAGCATGTCCTGAATTTTTTAGTAGTTGCAGACATTGTTTGAGTTCTGAACTGAAAGCAACTGTTTTTCAAAATGGTTGGAAGTGCTAATTATAATTATTCCTTAGAATGCAGACAAGTTTCACCTTTTTATGTATTGGATTTATTTAATATTTTTTCTGCCAGTTGTTATTCTGTTGAAGCATTATAATTCTTTTCTCAATTTTTAAAGGTTCATCTAATATTGGGAAAGAAAATATTCATTACTGAGCAGATTTGTTTAGATTTTTTTTAATTCAATGTACATAGTTCTAATGGTTATTAAGTTCTTAACTGCAATACAAAATGATTTATGAAATTCCATCTTACAATATAGATTTCTTATTATAGAACCCCTAAGAAATTTGGGGTTTTCATGACCAAAAGCATTTTTTTTTAATTTCAGGTGTAATATCAAAAACATGAATCATCATTCATGTTTCAAACATCAAATATAATGAATTTTGGATTTGGTAATCAAATAAAAATTAAACTGAACACTGAGAATATGGGAATTAGATACTAGTGTATTTGATATTAAACAAACCATATGCAGTGACACACCTAAAAATCATAATTCAAAAAGTCTTCAAAAGTCATACTAAGCTCCCATAACCAGTTATGAACGTAGATAATCCTAAAACAAAAAAAAAAGGATGCAAATCGAATACTCCGCCTAGCGCCTAACGCATGATTCGTTCCCAACGTCCGATTTTAGCGCTCTTCATTATGTCCGAACGCACATTTTGAGGAATTGAAAAAAACTTCGCTACTTCACCCTGAACCCAGTCTTTCTTTTTGTTGCATTCGCTCATAACGATCTTCGACACAAACTTTATCTTCAACTCGTTGATTTGTGTCTCTTGTTTCTTCTCCATAGTTTCAAATCCTGGACGCCATTTCTTCAAATCACCCATGAAAGTCTCCATCGAACGCATCGTAAACACACCACTATCCTCGTAGTTATGATGTGTTTGCCAATCGGTATGCACTCTTTGTTGGCCTACTCCATCAAGCTCTTCCGCTACCGGATTTCCAAGTTCGTTGAGATGCTTTATCATCAACATTTGCTGAAATATATTTTCCCACTGTTATTACGGGTTTACATTGCATGTTTTTCAACAGTTCAATGGGTGTTATTTGGGAGTTGTAATTCATACCAGAATATCCGTGGCGTATCCATAATACGTGAACAATACGTCATCATTCATCGGTTTGGCATGCATGTTATCGAGGATTAACACTTCTGGATTCTTCAAGTTGAAAACAACCACATAAAAGTGTTCGTTCTTTATCATCGGGAAGAAAGCCTGTTCACACCATATTATTGTTGAAGGTCTATAATTTGAATTGACATTAGATATGAACTCACCTAAAATTCATCTTTTGATAACTTACCAGATCAATGTCCTTTAAGCTAATAGCCTGTTTATTGTTCCTCGTCGCCGTCACTAGATTCCGTCTAAACCAACCATACATTTTGTTCAGGTTTATTCTACTGCTGCTCATTTGCAAATCTCCCTGAAATTTTTATGAAGTAAATTAATATATGTTTAGTATCAATCTAACAATAACATCATACTGTTAACTAACTGGATTCAACATTATTGAAGAACAAACACTTTTCTTACCACAACATTAGTGTTGAAAAAATATCTTCTCAGAGGGTCACGACTGCGATATCGTTCTTCATAATTCAGCACCGAGCACCATGCATCAATAACACGTTTATTTACTACTATATTTGATGCCAAGCTTTCCAATTCGACCCTGTTCATACCTGTTTCATCATTCCCCCAAAAGACGTAGTCCCTGCATGAAACGAATATTAAAGCATTTATTTTCTGTAAAATCCCAATCATATGTAGGGTGTAAGTTTATAAATATATAACGGATTAGGGATGGTTTGTCACATCGGGTCTCCAATAGCTGATAATGCCCACTCATGCCCACGTCTTTCTTCCATTGTCACGTTAAAATCAACACATCTCTGCACATACGGTGAACGCAAATGCTCTCCTGGCTTTGTCACACGTCTGTTCTCCCTAAAAGCAACTTGTATTGGTGCGGCATTGTTGACTGTGCCTTCCGTGTTATCAAAGTACGATGTCATCGGCACAGGGGAGAATGTGACTGCCTTTTTCCCTTTATCCTTTGATCGCTGGCTACTGCTAGATCTTAACACAGACCCGACTGATTGGGATTGATGTTTTTCAGTTGGTGTTGCATATTTGGGATTTTCGGGACTTATCCCCAAGTCAAATGCAGGAGGATCCACAACAAAGTCTTGGAATATTGACTTCGAGCAAGACTTTTTTTCCTCCGATTTTTTTGCCTCGATATCAACTATCTCTCCCACTTCAGCGACGAAAGTTGGGGATTCCCAGCATGCGTCAATAGGAGTCGTTGCGTCCACGTCTTCAAACACAACCATTTCCAGGCAATCGTTTACTGCTTTTTCATGGAATGATGATGAGTTTCCTGGCATATTTGTTTGCCATCTGTCAGTCTTGAATAGATTATCCAGTTGAGCCTTGTAAATATCAAATGAATCATCATTTGGAAACTTGGATGTTGCACTTTCCAGCCACTTTTCTGCTTCCTCTTTGGCACTCAGCAACTTCTTCATCACTATGTCCAGGAATCTTATATATTCCTGTAAATTCAAAACAAATTAAGCTATAATTTGTTGTATATATTTTGATTCGATTATTGAATAGTTTTCTTACTGGATTTCCCATGTCTTGAGGAGGAGTATGGGGAATCTTGCTGCATTCTCCTTTGACAAATGGTCTTCTTACTTTGTACTTGTCCTTTATAGGGAGTAAACCAAATCCTCCGTTCTCGAGCTCTTTGGTCTCTCTTTTGCGCAGATGCCCTATATTCGAAACTGTTAGGGCCGGTTTTGTTGATTCCATTTTGAGCTTGTTGCTGATGGTTGCTTCGACATATAGTAGCTGCATTATCGTTAGGTTGTTAAGCCAATCCCAAATAATTTCTCACTTGCTCGTGGGCATAACATGCCCTTGTGCACTTGTGCATAACATGCACTTGTGCATAACTTCCAATGCAATTGAAAAATAACATAATCCAACAGACAATAAGGTATTAGGATATACTTACAGTTGTTAAGCCAATCCCAAATAATTTCTCAATTGCTCGTGGGCATAACATACTGTTGTGCATGACATTCCCATGTGCAAAACATGCCCTTGAGCATAACATGAACTTGTGCATAACATGCACTTGTGCATAACATCCAATGCAATGGAAAAATATCATAATCCAACAAACAATAAGGTATTAGAATATACTTACAGTTAGGTATGTGAGTGGACCGGAATAGTAGCACATGTCATTATCCCGTCTCCATTTCTCCTTGCTTGTCTTTACTTTGTCGAAGATATATTTACTCCAGTTAATTTTGGTCACCATAGATTCGTTCTTCAACTTTGCAATGAAACTCAGGCTACAACTCCCCATACTGTTACAGTATGCCATTAGGTTTACAAACAGAACAAGGAAGTTCATCTTGAACATGAAGTCCGTATTGTCTGACTGGAGTATGAGGTTCATGATATCGGTTGGCCTTATGTTCATTTTTTGAAACTGACGTCTCCACTCCTTTGTCAATTTCAGACCGAAGCTCCTATCATCTGAGTCTAGAAGGTCTATTCCCCCTATTGGTAGGCCTAAGATGCCATGTACAGACTCCACTGTTATTGCTATACTCCCACTTCGCAAATCTAGTTGCATTTTCCTAGTATCTAGCATGTCCACAACGTAGAATCCTAATTTAGACGGTACTCCAACGATTGTCATGTCTACCAAAGCTCCTAAACCCATATCCTTAACAGCTGTCTTCTGCTCTGGTGTCAGGCCCTTGATTGTGTCATGCAAAGTTTTGGGGGAAGTACGAGTCCTCAAACTTGCAAATCTTGGCCTCTTACGAATCAAATCATGAGAATATGTTGTACTTTGTTTCCTCTTTTTATCCGAGTCGTCCGATCCGTTATCTGTTTCATGCACCTCATCCGATTTGGATACTGATGAACACAAGCTCGTCATTTTCATTTGTAATTACCATAATAAAATGTACAATGCTAAATGAATTTTATATGTTCTGGGATACATACCTTCTCTTTTTACCGCTGACTTTCTGGATGGAACTTTGGTTTGATCATCCACCCGGTCATTATTTTCCAGGAAATTGTTCAAATCTGTTACTTTATGTTCGTTTGCTCTTGTGGTGCTTCTCGTGCATCTCGATGAACTCCCAATTTCTATTATTGGGTTGGCTATGAAGTCACTGTCTTCTTGAGTTTTCACTATTCATTAAAAATCAGGAAATCTATTAGAAAGTGTTGCTTTATGAAACAATTATGTGAATACAATGTTGAAAATAATGGTACCTGGCCTCCTCCTATTTCTCCTGTAATATGATTTAAGTGGCTTTTCATTTCGCTTATTATCTTCTGCAGCTTCTTCTACATAATATTTGAGAATAATTTTCAGTTCCATTCTTGTCATAAACATTTGGCTTTTATTAGATATTATTAAAATATCATTTTACCATTCTTTTCTGGGGCTTGAACATCTTTGTCCTCCATAGTCAAGTCCTTAAGAAGGTTCTCCACCCCTGTGGTTTTAAGATAAGAATGTTCAAATATAAACTCAGAATGACTAAATTTTCGTGAATGAAATTATAATTACATGAAAATTGTTTAGCCAATGTTTTCATATTGTGGTTCATTAGGATTGCATATTAAAGAAGGGTAACCTTGTTCCTATTAACTTTGGGTTCAAAAACAGTTCTTCAACTGCGATTCATGTATTTATCCGCTTGAATCTCAATTGTTCAAGAGTGGGCAACAATGCATAGATTTTTTTTTCCTTCTGGGATTTGACTTTCATGAACCAGAGTTCATCAAATAGTTTCCTCCAAAACATGATTATTTATACATGAAATTGAGTAGAATATAAGAAACAATCTTAAAAAGTTTTATTGTTGTTCAATTCTTTGATCATATCCATCCTGTTTTTATAATTATTCCAACAGAATCGTTTATTCCCCCGTGATTTAGACGAACATTTTTTAAAGAATAATATTAAAAACTTTTGCTCATATTTGATGAACATTTTGGTATTTGAAAGTTAAATTTGAGTTAAAATACCTTCATTAGATTGCTGTTGACAATCATTTGATCTATCATTGCTACTTATTTCCTGCACTTGGATCACTGGTTGATTACTGTTTCGGTCTCCTCCTTCTTCTTCTCAATCGCCTTCTTCCTCTGATTCGAAATCTATCATGATTGGAGTAGATGCAGTGTTCTTGAATTTTGAGAATGAGTATTTGAGCATGATTTTGGCACTCTTTCGACGAACTGCAAAAACGAATTTCTGAGTTTATCGTTCTGCAAACCTCAAAATCAAAAAAAATTAGGGTTTCGTCTTACCTCGAATTTGTTCTGCCATGGATGAGATTTGATTCCATAAATCAGTTTTCAATCGCTATGCTAATTTTTCGGATGAATCAACTGGTCTCTTGATTCACGAGGATAGATATTCAGTAGCCCACGATTCAAATTTGAATATATGAAAGGAATCCTCTTTTTTTTTTTTTTGACAATTATACCCTTGACGGGATTAAAGTAAGGCCCAAAAAAAAATTAAAAATTAAATTGAAAATTTTGGAAGTTATCCAATGATCTTGATCGTCCATTCTTTAATCAATGGTTTTAAAGTGGGTTGCAAGGGTTTCAAGAAAAAGTGAATGTTTCATAATAAACCTCCCCTATATATATATATATATATATATATATATATATATATATATAACAATAAAACGACGTAAATCATTAATCCGTCGCTAAAATACTAAACACGCACGCAAAGAAGATTTGTGGCGGATCACCAGCGGATTAACCATGATCACTAGCGGATTAACAACGGATTTTTCAGTCCATAATTGTCAATTTATCCCTTGGTAATCATGATCACCGACCACATTTTCTCTGGCGATGAGACCCGTCAGTAAATTCGTCGATGAAGGGTTATTTCGACGGATTACTGACGAATTTTTCCGTCGATAAACCACATTCTTTTGTATTGACCTTGAATCCAATTCCAAATCTTTTTCTTTGATAAGGTTGTAATTTTGTATAAATTCAGCCATTTTGAAGCTTAATAACATCAATGTTTCCCGTCTCATAATCTTACATGGTATCATATTTTTGTTTGCTCTTTTTCATACATCATCGGCAACCTCTTGCTTCTCTTGTCCGTGCAACCCTATACTTGAACCTGGCTAGTTAAGTTTGATAGGGGGAATGCCCGAATTCACCGAGGATGGAGAATCCCTGAATTTATAAGTCGGGGATTGAGATACCCCTCATCCCCGACCCCGAGTACTAATACTAAGTTTATATATATATATATACACACTCGATCCCACGACCTCCACAAGGTAATACACGGTGCTTACCACTCCGCAAAGCTTTGCTTTTGGTTTAATTATGCACCATTTTTATTTTATCTCTTTTATCCGGTCCAGCTTTGTTCTCCCAACTTCGGCGCCTGTTTCGGCCTAGATTTACTCCAAATTTACAGAAACTCAAAACACGAATATTGTAGATCTGTGTGTTAGGTTTCCAGATCATCTTGAATCACTTGAATCCGAGCTTGGACGAGTGAGATATGCCCAAAACTCCACAGTTGCGCAAATCTGTCAAAATCATCCTTTTTATCCCTTTTTCGCTCCACACTTTTCCAAACCTATCAAACACAAAAAAACATTAATGTAGATTGATTTTACCATTTTATCACATTATATATGGGTGATTGACGAGAAAATAAAGTCGAATTAGACGACCGATCAGGAGAGAATGTCGAATCAAGTGGTAAAAGAAAACGAACAAACGAAGCTCCGAAAGGAGGGAAGGAGAGGGCCCAATGCTGGAAATAATTTGATGTTTTGTTCATTGAAGAAGAGGACAGAGTAAAATGGAAACCTGCAAAGTGCAAGTTTTGTTCCATGGTTATTACAGTCGATCCGATAAGAAACGGTACTTGTAGCCTTAAAAAGCATTATCCTAATTGTGACAAGAATCCCGAGTTTTCCTTTAAAAAACAAAGTCACTTAGTGTTTAAAAAAGAAGCTAGTGGGGAATATAGTGGGCAAACTTGGAAGCATGATTAAGTAGAATAAAAAAAGCTTTATTAAATGTGTTTGTTATTGGTGAATTGCCTTTTAAACTTGTAGAAAGTTTAAATGGAAGGTTTACTTTTCCATCACGTCACAAAGTCTCTAAGGATGTTCGAAATTATTATATAGATGAAACAAATAAGTTATCGGATTATTTAAGTAAACTAACAAACTCCGTTCACTTGACTATAGATACTTGGACATCATCGTGTCAAAGGGTGAACTACATGGTTGTTACGGCTCATTTTATAGATGACAATTGGGTAATGCATAAACGGATTATTAACTTTAGACCCATTGACAATCATAGGGGGGATGATGTGGGTCATGATTAGTTAGAGTGCATATATGGTTGGGGATAACAAATGCTATGACTATGACGGGTGATAATGCATCTAGTAATGATAAGGCGCTAGATTATTTGGTGAAAAAGTTGCTTATTATGTATGATGGTGGGAAACATTTTCATGTTAGGTGCATGACGCATATTCTGAACCTAAATGTGAAAAATGGCTTAAAAAAGAACAATTATCGAATTGAGTGTGTGCAAAAGGCAGTTGGGTATATTAAACAATCACCATAATATCCAAATTTAAAAAGTGCATGAAATATTGTAACATTAAATCAAAAAGGTTTTTGTGTGGTGATTGCTCTACTAGGTGGAATTCCACCTTTGAGATGTTGAAGATTGTCGTGGAGTTAAGGGATGTATTTTTCATGTTTGAAGTTGAAGATTGTAGTTATTTTCGTGATCTTGATAGAGTACGCGCAAACTAGTGGTCGAATTTCTAGAGAAATTCAAGATTAAAACGGAAATTGTATCAACCACTTCAAAGCCCTTAGCTCATATCTTTTTAGTGAAATTATAGATATAGACAAACATCTACATGTATGGGAGGAGACCTCCGATTTGTGTTTAATGGCTCCGTCAATGTGACAAAAATACGATAAATATTGGGGGAAGTTTGACGAATTGAATGACTTTATGTTGGATCCTACAATGAAATCATTTCTATTGGACTTTAATTTTAAAATGATGATTATTTATAACATAATGAAGGAAAATCTCATGTCAAAACAAGTTCTTGAGATGAAGGTAGCAGCTATGGTGCAAGAGGTTGAGAAAAGATTTGATGTTTTGTTTAAAACATACAAAGAAAAGTTTGCATCTCAAGAAGCATGTAATGAAGATCTTATATCATGTGATGGGGGTAATGACTTTTTAGGGGAATTTCTACATGTAGAATAAAATAACTCGGTTGCAATTGAAACTGAGTTAAAGATGTACCTAAATGAGCCAAAAATTCCGGTTACTATTGGGTTTGACATACTTAGGTGGTGGAAACAAAATGCTATTAGGTTTCTAATTGTATCTCGAATGGCCAAAGGTAAATTATTATACTATCCAAGCTTTGTAACATTATGTTTTACAATATTATTGTTTATGAACTTTGTATTTTTGTTAGGTATTTTGGCAATACAAATTTCCTCCGTGGCATCCGAGTCAGCGTTTAGCATGAGCGGTCGTGTACTTGACCAATACAAAACAAATGTGTCAACTTTCATAGTTGAGGCTTTGGTTTACACCTAAGATTGGGTGAGAAAGTCGAGGAAACTGATTGTAGATGACATTGATGATATATATTAAAGAACGATGACATTGCCAAAGGTAATAAAAATTATGTTAATATTAACTTTATTTTTTTCTTGATTGTTGTTAATATTAACTATCTTTGTTTCTTGTTTATATATAGAGATTGAAGATGCGATAAACAAACAAAATGGAAAAGAAAAAGGGAAAAAGAATACTGACGATTAATTTTGCGATTGATTTTGATACGCATCTGAAAGACTTTCAAACATTATGAACTTTTTATTGTTCGGTCATAAGTGGTCCTAGTACCCAATGTTCCCGTCCTGAAACCGAAACCGGTATCGAACTTGTACATACGGTACAATTTTCGGTCTTAGTTTTGAGTCCCACAGAAATTCGGTACCGGTGTTGGACCAATCTCACCCCTAGTATGCATCTTAATTAGGAGCAGAGGGTTCCATGTTGGACAAGGGCAAGAGTCTTGCTTAGAATATTCGTTTCTATCATTTAAGTAATAATTGGAAGAATGTTAAGAATTTATGGTTATATTTACTTTGTGTTATAACCCAGTTTCAGACAAGTTAGCATTGGATTGTTTAAATTGCATTTAAACTTTGAATGTCTTCCGATGTGACAGGTGCTACTATACACACTAAATACATAAATTATATATAGATACATACATCCACTATATATAGTTTCTTGTGGTGGTACGCTTTCTTGCTGGTTGGATGGCAAATCCTTTCCATGTGTCTCATTCGTCGGCTTCTGTTGGCCATCATAGTTACTCGTGATGCTACGCCTTCTTAATCATATTCTAGAGCTTTATTTGGGACTTTCTAGCATAACCATATTCATTTGTTAATATGTTTCTTTCTATTGCATATTAGACTAAGATTTTTTATGTGTGGCAGTCCTTTAGCTATAAACATGCTAATGCTCAATTGCAGAATGAGTGTTTCATCACTATGTTCATGCCATGCAAAAAAGTAGCAACATTTGAACGCTACCTAATAACTAAAATGCTTAAATGGCCAAGTTAGTTTTATGCAATAGTGATTTGGACTTGTAATCTTTTAGTAGTTTGTTATCTAAATCGATACATATTATTGAAGGTTTCTTAAGTTATTTAAACAATTTAAATGATACTCTCCTAATTGTTCACAGTGTAGATCAAACAATTGTTAAAGTGAGAACATTGCACCTGTGTTGTTATATTGAAAATTCTGATCGTTACCATAGCTGCAAATCACATTTTATAACCTCTCTTGCCTATTCTTTTTTCCGAATTAATTGGTACTTTTTGCAAGATTTAGAAGATATGAGCACTACTGAGATTATGATAAATACTCTTTATAAGGCATATCTTAAGGAAGGTTTGGTGGTTTTGTGAATCTGCAAACATCTTTACTCTATTTGGTGGTATGATTGCTGAAAATTGTATTGTTTTGATTTGTATCCGTACCAAGTGATTTGATTTGTTCATGAGTTTGCTTAAATTAGATATCTATTTCAAATTACTTAAACAAACTTTTGTTTTCCAAGTTGTTTAACCAACTTCAAGGTCAATTTCTATTGTTTGTTCTTTTACTATGACATGATTTTGGAGTCACTTTAAAGCCGAAGGTGATGTTGAGTTCAAGGCTATTTTGCTTGTGCCAACCATAGTGTTCCAACTTTCTAATTGCTTAATTGAAGCCTTATAATACTCAACGCAAATATTAGTTCTCTTTATATTTTTTAATTAGATTCTGCAGATGTAAATAAAGTTACTTTTTTAAAGTATATAATATATAAACTGCAAATCACCACTCTGTTCATCTTATGGTGAAAGGCCCTTTTGATGCTTTTTCTAATTGATTTATATTTTTTACATGGGTTTGACGATTCATGATATTGATGCATGGAATGAAGCAATATATATAATATGCTTTATATAAATAGGAAAGCGACTAAAATAAATTATTAATTAAAAAAACAGTACCAACGGATTTAATCACCGTTTTGGTAATTAAAATTTTATTGTTTTTATTTCTTTTGACCGTCGGTAATCCATCGGTATTACTAGCCATCAGTAATATTCGTTGTCGATGACCTGTCGGTAATACCCATCGTCGTCGGTGATTGGATCCGTCAGTAAATGTGTCCATCGGTGATCCTTCGCTAATATCTGTAGGTGATTCTTCAATAATGGTTTTTCCCATGACATTTCTACCGAGTGACTTTTACCGACCGATTTTTGATGGATTTATCCGTTGATAAAAGTCAGTTGTTTTGTAGTGAGGGTTAATTAGCCATTATATATTGGAACTATTATGGTTATTTTATGAGTTAAGAGTTAGAAAATTGGAGGAAAAGATTATGCATCATCTAATAATATTGTTATAGTTTGGCGTAATCAACATTTAAGTTTGAATTGTGCCGAAATATGAGAGATTCCTCTTTATGGTTTTGTAGGAACATGATATCATTGAAAGGCATACAAAATGTACATGCTTACTTACAATTCCTAATGGGGTTTTATATCCCTACCCCACCCCCACCCCCTCACATTTCTCTACCCCCTCCCCTCACAATCAAATTTTTTTTAATTTATAATTACATTTTACATCCTTATACTTTTTTCATAATTTATTTTATACCTTTTAGTTTGACCCTTTTCATTTTACACTTTCATTATATTAACACATATAATCGTATATTAACTAAAATGAGCCTAATATTAATCGTCTCGTCGATACTTTCGAAATTAGCCCAATATTAAATATATTTTGATTTAATTATATTATTATATGTCATATACTGTGCCCTGGTTAATTGATTATTTTTTTAAAAGAGAAAATGCATCACATCTAACGTAAGTTTTTAACATAAAAATTAGGGTTGTAAACGAACCGAACATTCAGCGAACCGTTTGTGAACCGTTCGACAGAAAGTTCGTTTATGTTCGTTTATTTAATAAATGAACGAACATGAACACATTTTTTTGTTCGTTTAGTTAAATGAATGAACATGAACAATGGTCTCGTTTGTTCATTTACGTTCGTGAAGCACTACAAAACAGAGGCTTATCACCGACGGATGAATCCGTCGGTGATCCGTCGGTAAAATAGAAATCCGTCGGTGATCCATCGGTAAATGGCCGTCGGTAAAAAGGTGGTCGGCGTTCAAATTACCGACGGATCATCGACGGATATTACCGACGGATGATCGACGGTTATATTTTCCGACGAATCTTCGACGGTTACCGACGGCGAGGTTATTTCCGACGGATCACCGACGGTCTTCTTTTAGCGACGGATTACCGACGGATTATTTCCGACGGATTATTTCCGACGGATTTAGCAACGGATTTCCGACGGCTATTTATTAAATAAAAATTAAATTAAAAATAACTTTCTGACGGATAATCCGTCGGTAATTTAAATTTATTTTAAAAAAATAATTAAAAATTAAAATTTTCCAGTTTTTTATCCCATACAAAACCTGCCAATTTTTAAACATTACTAATTTTAAAAGTGTGCAAAAAATCTACAAATACATAAACGTAATCCTACGGAGGGGGAAAGGGTTGATGACTGTTAAACTTGATCATGAACGCGTCAAACTGAGTCATTCGTTCCCGCATCTGTCTCTTCTCTACTTCATCTCTATCCATTCGCTTCTGAATTCGAATCCTCTCTGCTTCTTCTCTCTGTAGTCGCTCCTGCAACTGGATCCTCTCTGCTTCCTCTCTCTCTAACCTCTGCCTCAGCTCCTCCAACTTAAATTCAACATTTGACAAATATATATAGAACAATGTCAGACAACATTTAACAAACATATGATTAACAATGTTAAACAACATTTGACAAACATACCTCCTCATCGCGACGGTCGCGCGTGCTCCCGCTCGAACTGGCACCTGAATCACCGGTCATAGCATAATAGGGACCCTGACTGGTCCCCCATCCAAAAAGACGACCCTTACGCCGTCCTCCGACACTACGCTCCCACAACTCAGCGTCATTGGGATGTACAGTGCCGGGAGGTAAGTCCGGGTACTCCTTCCTATTCCGTTGGTAGGCATCCTACAGTTTACCAAATTAGTCAACTAACCTATAGAAAATTCGGCAGCATTTCAACTGTGATTTGAACATATATCCATGACCTGTTTTTATCAAAACAATCCTATCGTCTGCCCAACAATTGGCAGCCCAAACTAAGTTTGCTATAATTTCTATCTATCTTATAAAACAAACAAATATCTAGTCATGCATAATTGAACTTACAATCATATGAGCCGCCTTTGGATAAACGTAGATCGGAGGATCCGTGGTCGGACCAGTCGCACCTGGAACAAGCTTCTTGTTGGTGCAGTGTGTAGCCTCCCAAACCTCGTCGCTAGTAGGCTCACGACCCCATGCATCTCTCTACAATACACAAATTAAATTGTTAGTAGGTAATAAAATCATGTATATAGTACATATATTCATCAATTATATACATTTAGTCTAGTGTATGATAAATTACCAAGCGGTCCCGATGCATAGGGATACTAATAGCTCCAGCACGGTGTCTGGATGTCATCCCCTCATAGTCGGTGGCCCGATTGGCCGTATTGGCCGAAACTACACGCCGGAACGCGTCGGTGTTCCATACCTGTTAAAAAGAAGACATAAATCAATATAAATCCTAGTACAACCAGATACAAGTATTCAAAACAAAACAAACCTGCTCAATCATTTGGACCCAAAACTCACTCCGGATCCACTCTGGAGGGTGTGGCGCAAGAATCCTGTAGTCACGTCCGTCGAACTGGACACCATCAATGGCTAAAGCCCTTTCCTCGGCGAAGACACGTGCATATCTCATCATGTCGGCGTACCTATTATTTAGGTGACGCCGATATGCAGCTAATACATCGGCGTCCATCTCAGGAGGCCAACTATAATACAACTGCAAACACATTGTTTGGATTAAGTACAAATAAATCCACTCAATAAGTTAAATAGAGTAAAATACCTACCCGAAATCGATCCAGCAACCGTAGATAGTGCTCATTAGGGACATCCCTAAAATGAGCCCAAGGACCATCAAACATGGACTTAAAGACGGCAATGGCCCTCCGGACTGCCAACTTGTCCTTAAACCTTCACAATTGTAAAATATACAACATAAAAAACATTAGGATCGGTTTATTATGTACTAGAATAAATAATATATCACATCTACTTACCCGCCCGCTTCAGACAACAAAAGTGGCGGTCGCTGACTCGGCTGGGGCATCTGTGATGCCACATTTGGGCCTCTAACCCTCGAGCCCGCTGCTCTGTCATTGGACTGGATCTGATTTAGTCCGTCATCGGTGAACTCATCGGCGTGGGGGTCACCACGCCCGGCGGAGCTGCTACTGCCCCTACCCCTATTACCCCTACTACCTCTACTACCCCTAGAAGGGTGTCCCGACATCTAGATCATAGAGATTGGTTAACACAAAATGATATAAGTGTACATAAATCATAAGACCCAAAAATGTCTACATAAGAACAGCAAATAGAGAATGTTTAACACGAAAAATGTCTACATAAGAACGGCAAAATAGAGAATGTTTAACACGGAAATGTCTACATAAGAAAGACTCACTAGTTATCAGACGAGTGGTCAGATAACATAAGTTCGTCTTCATTATCTTCATCATCATCCATATCTTTAAATTCTTCTTCCTCGTCGCTAGCTTCGTGATCTGATGCATCTTCCTCGCTAGCTTCGTCATTTGTGGCGACTACGTTGAGCTCCCTAGTGACAAGAGGGACGGAATCGAGGTCCTCATTTACCCAGTTATTTGTATTATGAGTTACCCGTTCGTTGGTTTAGATGAGCTTTGGATGACTTTAAAACCCTACGTGTAATGGTTTGACTATTTAAAAGTCAAACTGTAGGTGTCAATGAAGTTAGAAGTCTATTGAACACTACATGTAATGGTTTGCCTTCTTGAAAGTCAAACCATTGGTTTAGAGGAGTTTTGGATGACTCTAAAACTCTAAGTGTAATGGTTTGACTATTGGAAAGTCAAAACGTAGGTTACAATCAAAGAAAGGTGTTTTGGAAAGTTTAAAAACCCTACGTGTAATGGTTTGACTATTTAAAAGTCAAACCGTAGGTGTTAACGAAGTTAGAAGTCTATTGAACACTACATGTAATGGTTTGCCTTCTTGAAAGTCAAACCATTGGTTTAGAGGAGTTTTGGATGACTCTAAAACTCTAAGTGTAATGGTTTGACTATTGGAAAGTCAAACCGTAGGTTACAATCAAAGAAAGGTGTTTTAGAAAGTTTAAAAACCCTACGTGTAATGGTTTGACTATTTAAAAGTCAAACCGTAGGTGTCAACGAAGTTAGAAGTCTATTAAACACTACATGTAATGGTTTGCCTTCTTGAAAGTCAAACCATAGGTTTAGAGGAGTTTTGGATGACTCAAAAACTCTAAGTGTAATGGTTTGACTATTGGAAAGTCAAACATATGTTTTTTAAAATTTTGGCGGCATAACGGCTATAAAATGAATATTTCCATATATCAACCTAATGTTTGCCCAACAATTGGCAACCCAACTAAAATAAATAAATAAAATCAAGTATAATCAAAATCCTAAATCATACCAAATGTCTCCATTTATCAACCTAATGTTTGTCCAATAAATGACAACCCAACTAATTAATATCACAAGTTTATCAAACCAAATCATACCAAAACATTTGATATATTCGTGCTCATAACAATGGTTTTCATAAGCTAAAAGAACTCATATCAATTTCAATCTACAATATTTACCTATATCAATTTCAATCTACAATATACTCATATCAATTTCAATTTACAATAAACGGTCATAATTATAATTATCCATAGTTGTCATATATCCCAAAAACAAACATAACGAAAAGGTTTGGGTTTACAAACATAACAAATATCAAATAATTCCATTACTACTATACTCAAATTTTCCTATTAAATGACAACATAAATTAATTAAGGAATAACGTCTAAAATTATTTTGGTACCTTAAATCACGTCAAGAAGTCGGGAGTCGATCATGTGTATGTGTATGTCTCTGAAGCGGCACCAAATTTCACTCAATTTCAATCTACACACACAAAAACACAGATTCATTAACAAAAAACACAACAGATTCATACAAACACACACACACAAATTCATACAAACACACACACACACACACACACAGATTCATACATACACACACACAAAAATAAAGATATAAAGATATGGGTTTAAATAGAAATTGATATATAAGTTGTTGAAACACATAGATTCATACACAAACAAACACACACACAGAGATTCATACATACACACACAGAGAAATAAAGATATAAAGATATGGGTTTAAATAGAAATTGATATATAAGTTGTTGAAACACATAGATTCATACACAAACAAACATACACACACAGATTCATACCCAAATCAGGAGGTCGCCGGCGACAGGGGCCGTCGCCGAAGGGGATGGAGGTCTCCGAAGACAGGGGTCGTCGCCGGAGGGGATGGAGGTCGCCGGCGTTCGAGTGAGAGGTCGTCGAGAGAGAGAGGGAGAGATTGATATCGAGAGACGAGAGGAAGAGACGAGAGACTGAGAGAGGGAGACGAGAGACGAGAGTGAGAGCGACAGTGAGATGAAGGTCGAAAGAGGGAGAAATCGACAGATTAGGGCTTTAAAGCCCGCTATTTTTTCTAGAATTTTCGGACATTCACCGACGGATTTCCGACGGAAATTCCGTCGGTATTTACCGACGGATATAATCCGTCGGTGATTACCGACGGATTTCCGACGGACAATTGTTTTTTATTAAATAAATTACTTTTAAATTAAAATTATATTTAAAACTATAATTATTAAATAAATTATTAATTAATATATTATTTAATATTAATATTAAAATTAATAAATAAATTATTAATTAATTAATTTATCAAATTATATTTAAAATTATTAATTAATTTATCAAATTGTATTTAAATTGACTAAAATACCCCTGAAGTAACTGGGTTTTAAACGAATCCGGTTAGATCAGGGACCAAATGTGGTCAATTACGCTTTAACGTACCCAGTTGGGCTTTAAACGAATCCGGATGGGCTTTAATGGATCTGGTTGGGCTTTAATGGATTTAGTTGGGCTTTAACGTTACCAGTTGGGCTTTAATGGATTCAGTGGGGCTTTAACGTTCCCAGTTGGGCTTTAACTTATCCAATTGGGCTTTAACGTACACAGTTGGGCTTTAATAAATCCAGTTGGGCTTGAATATACCAGTTGCTTTTAATGGATCCAGTTAGACTTTAACGTACCCGGTTGGGCTTTAATGGATCTGGTTGGACTTTAATGGATTTAGTTGGGCTTTAACGTTACCAGTTGGCCTTTAATGGATTCAATGGGGCTTTAACGTTCCCAGTTGGGCTTTAACGTATCCAATTAGGCTTTAACGTACACAGTTGGGCTTTAATGAATCCAGTTGGGTTTTAATATACCCAGTTGCTTTTAATGGATCCAGTTAGGCTTTAACGTACCCAGTTGGGATTTAAACGAATCTGGTTGGTCTTTAATGGATTTAGTTGAGCTTTAAACGAATCCGGTTGGGCTTTAATCCGGTTGATCACATATGTACATACATACATATTACATACATGATCACATACATACTATACATGGTGTATATCACATATGTACTATACATGTACATGATGTACATACATACTATACATGGTGTACATACATTCATGATCACATACATACATGTGTATATACATACAAGAACACATATGTACATGTACATACATACATGATCACATATGTACTATACATGTACATGATGTACTATACATGTACATGATGTACATACATACTATACATGGTGTACATACATTCATGATCACATACATACATGTGTATATACATACATGATCACATACATACATGTGTATATACATACATGAACACATATGTACATGTAAATACATTCATGATCACATGCATACTATACATGATCATATACGTACTTGTATATACATACATGATCACATATGTACTATACATGTACATGATGTACATACATACTATACATGGTGCATGTACATACATTCATGATCACATACGTACATGTGTATATACATACATGATCACATACATACATGTGTATATACATACATGAACACATATGTACATGTACATACATACTATACATGATCACATACATACATATATACATATATATACACACATACATGATCAACGAAAAAATAAATATTTATTAAATTATTAAATTTACCGACGGATTACCGACGGACGTCAGAAAAAAATAAATATTTATTAAATTATATAAATTAACGACGGATTACCGACGGATTTAAAAATAAAAATAAAATAAAATAAAATAATTTAATATCCGTCTGTAAATGTAGACATTTACCGACGGATTACCGACGGATAGTGTATCCGTCGCAAAGTTTTCATTTCCGTCGGTGATTCGTCGGTAATCTTGGTCGGAAATAAGCAATTATCCAGTAGTGAACATTCGTTCATTTATGTTCGCTAATGTTCGTTCGTTTACGTTTGCTTATGTGCGTTTATGTTCATTTATATTCGTTTATGTTTGTTTATATATAAAAATAGAGAGCTTCTTTTGTAAACCGGTTTAATCTTGTGAACTATGTAAATCAATCTAGGCCATCCATTGTTTTGATCGACGGTTGAGAAATTTACGGATTTAAATTTATTAAAAAAATAGGGAAAGGGAGGGAAAGGGTAGTTTGGGAATAGGTTTTAAATAAATTTTAAATTAATAACTAATTTGAATTTATCTAATTTTGGTTATATTATCTCCTTCCCTCTCTCTCCCTCTCTCTCATAAAATTCAGGCGACCTCCTAACCCCGAATTCCAACGATTTCCTCTCACGGTCCATCATCTTCATTCAATTCCGGCGTCCTCCTCCTACTCCGGCTACCTCCTCCTACTGGCGGCGACCTCCTCCCACTCCGCCAACCTCCCCGTATAGAAATATACATATATGCAACTAGTTTATACATATCGTATAGAAGTCATGATAAAATTAAGGTGAATTAAATAATATTATATTATATTGAAAAATAAAAGTTATTATATATCTATATTTAAACAGTTTCACCCATTTAAATTTAACAAAATTTTTTAACCTATGTTAAAAATAAATACAACTTAAGTTAACTATATTTTTTTTACCCACCACTAGGTATTGTTGGGGAACTAAGAATGGATTCCTCTCCTCATGGAAGTGACAACCTTGGGGGGCAAAGCAACTAGCTTTTTCTTCACAAATTTTCTGGAGGAAACCGGTGAGGAGATGTGGAGGCTATTCAAGACGCATGGTGAGATTGTGGATGTTTATGTGGCAAGAAAGCGAAATGCATGCATATGGGAAGAAATTTGAGTTTTCTAGATTCATGAGAGTCAAGGAGTTAAGGAGGCTCGAATATAATCTTAACGACATTTGGATAGGCATTCACAAGATGAGGGCCAACATAGCATAATATGGTAGAAAAAAGAGGTTCAAGAGAGAGGAGTTTATAGCTAGGCCCCGAGAAGGTAGCGGAAAAGGAAGAGAGGGGAAGGCCAGGCTGAAAATTTTGGTGATGCATCGGAGTCGGTAAGGGATGAAGAAAGATCGTATGTGGAGGCGGTAAAGGGATATCGTAAACACACCAATGATAGAAAAGAAAAGGAAAGAAAGGAGGTCAAGGAGCAAGAAAGCTTTCGTTTAACCATTCACCCCTTGATGATATGATGGCGAGGATGGAAAAGGTTCTAATCGGGGAATAAAAATCATTTGCCTCTTTGAGTCTGCTAGGGTCCTTCAACGAGGTTGAAGCTTGGTCACGGATTACATTATGTTACTTAGGGGGTCTCACAGTCCAGCTTGAATTCAATACCAATAAAGATACCACTGATTTCATGAACAATGCAAAATCATCTTGGAAGGTTTGGTTCTCTTCTATGTCAAGGTGGAATCAGGAAGTAGCGATCAATAAAAGGTTGGCTCTGCTGGACATTCATGGCCTCCCTATACATACGTGGTATCCGGAAGTTTTCTCTGAAATCAGTCAAATTTGGGGTGAGGTGGTCATGATGAGGATTAATGGGATCAATACGGAATTTGGTTGTCTGGGGATTATCACTAATAAAGAAGTGTGGATCATGGAAACCATAAGTATCAAGGTGGAAGATCAAATTTTCAAAGTCAGAGTTATGGAAAAAGTTGTGGAGCACTTAGATCTAGGGGAAGAAATTGGAACAATTGGGAGGAGATGAGGGCAGAGGTGGTAGGAGATCGGCAGTATTTGACAGAAAAAAACAAGGAGGTAGACGATAATGACTTAAAACTGTTAGAATCTTCATCGGAGGATAAGTAAGGTAACCCACAAGTTGTTGAAGAGTCACCGGAGGTATCTCCGGTGGATGTCTTGCCATCGGAGGTCTCTCTAATTGATGTTCTAATCGCCGAAGAAGAGGAAGGATTCATACTTGGGCTCCAAAGCTACATGTGATTAAAGCCAAGCTTGGCCTCCAAGCTTGCCAACTTCGTCATCACTCATAGTTGGTCACCACTCAAGATACTTGGTCCCTACTCCTCTTATGGTTATAAATAACCCTCTTCCCCAACCATTTTTCATTATCCCTTCCAAGCTTCCTCTAGTTGCTAAACACCACATACTCTCCCTAGTATATCCTTTCGATATACTTAGTTTATGTGAGGTCGAGAGTGTTCTTAATATTCGGTGGTTTCGTGAAGTTTTTGTTAGGCGATCGTGGATCTCAAGATCCTTGTACAAGAACTTTGTAATCTCCTTGTTTGGTAATAATATTCTTGCTGTCTCTCTTTGGTGGATGTACACTATCACACCGATAATGGAACCACGTTAAATCTCGGTGTTATTTATTCTGATCTTTCCATATTTATAGATAATAACGTATTTATTGTTGTCTATATTTCGTGGGTTTATAATTCTACGTTAGAGAATTATTGTGCAACATCTAGATTATTGTAATCCGCATTCGTTGTTAGGTTAATTGTGCACTTGGATTTCTACCCGTTTGGAACCTTAGAAATCACTCGCTAGCATTTGCATTTGTGAGCCACATTTTTCCTAACAATTGGTATTAGAGCTTTGGATATAGATTTGGGTTTGTGTAGAAAATATACATAAACCAGTTTGTACTTTTTTTTCTCTATGTCAGACGTAGAAAACCCTTTTGGTGTCGGTTCCTTAACCCAGACCCAAAAGTCGTACCAAGAAGGTACATTTAATTTGTCCGGGGTTGGGATTCATTTACATACATTGAATGGGGACGGTGACTTTGGTAAATGGCAGTTCACAACATCTGTTGCACTTAGGAAAAATGGAGTCCATCCCGTAGTATTTGCTAAAGACGAGTTAGACCCTAACATGTCTGAACTTAAGGCTAAAGAAATGGAAGCATGGGCATTTACTACTTTGCAGATGGCTATGGGAGAAAATGTTATATCTGAGATTGTGTCTGAAAAGACAGCTGCAGGTATTTGGAGCAAGCTTGAGAATTTATATCTCAAGAAAACTTCGACCAACAGATTGTTACTGATGTGGTCATGTCTCTTCTTCAAAATGAATGAAGGCACAACCATTAAAGCTCACATGACCGAATTTGAAGATATTATTATGAAGTTGAAGGCAATGGATGCGTTTCTTGCTAAAGATGAAGAAGCACTTGTTATGATCCCGTTGTATTCACTTCCCAAGAAATATTCCCAATTCACTAACAGTTTTATATATGGAAGATAAACTCTTTCTTTGTCTGATGTGAAAACATGAATGATTTCTGAAGATCAAAGAATTCAAATGAGGATCGGTAACAATCCCAGGGAGAACAATTGTAGTCAAGGC
Source organism: Arctium minus (assembly GCA_954870635.1). Taxonomy (NCBI): domain Eukaryota; kingdom Viridiplantae; phylum Streptophyta; class Magnoliopsida; order Asterales; family Asteraceae; genus Arctium; species Arctium minus. The sequence continues at coordinate 54,161,392 of OX941095.1, read as the reverse complement.
CTATTTGCTGACAGAGGCCAAGACGATCAGTAGTCTTCAAGAGGAAGAAACCATGGGCACTCTCATTCTCGTCGGCTTGGCTCTCGTGGGAAATCAAAGACACGTGGAAATTGTAACTATTGTCACAAGCCAGGTCATTGGGTGAAAGATTGTCTGAGTCTTAAAAACAAAGACAAAGACAATGTCGAATCATTAGCTGTTGCAGCCGAAGAGGAGCAAGATGGCTTCTCTGCCACAGTTACACCACCGCAAGCTGACAAGCGATACCAGTGCATCTTGCCACATGACACCATTCCGGGACTGTTTCTCTACCTTCGAAAAAGTTGAAGGTAACAGTATTTATATGGGAAACTGTACTTCGTGTGTTACTAGGGCTATTGGTACTGTGCAGATCAAGATATATGATGGGTGTATTCGGACATTGAAAAATGTCAAGTTTGTTCCATCCATGACTATTTCCTTGATCCCTGTTGGACAACTGCCCCAATTGGGTTGCAAGATTCGGATTGAAGATGGGAGTTTGCCAATCTCCTGAGGGAGTATTATCGTAATGAAAGGTGAACAGGCGGAAAATAATCTTTTCCACTTCATTGGCGAAACTATTTCTTCTGAATTGTGTGTGGTCGAAATCTCAAAGAATCTCGATGTTGCTCGCTTATGGCATCTTCGTTTGGGCCACACATCCGAGAAGAACTTGGAGATTTTGCGGAAGCGAAAACTCATTAAAGTCGTCGTACCTGCTAGCCTGGAGTTTTGTTCAGGATGTGTCAAAGAAAAGCAGACACGTGTTTCTTTTGGTGTTGGAAAACACAACACTAAAGGAATCATCGATTATGTTCATACAGACGTCTGGGGACCATCCAGTACTACATCCCTCAGTGGAGGTAAATACTTCGTTTCGTTTATTGATGATTTCCCACATAAGCTTTGGGTGTATGTGTTGAAGTTAAAGTCAGATGTCTTCAATACGTTCAAGACTTAGTTGGCACGAGTAGAGCTCGAGACTGGCAAGAAGTTGAAACTGATGAGATTTAACAATGGTGGAGAATTTACTAGTGGTAACTTCAAAGACATTTGTTCGCGTAAAGGAATCCACTGTCACTACACCAGACCAGGCGACCCTCAATCTAATGGGGTTGCCGAGCGGATGAATAGGACTTTGCTTGAAAAGGTCCAATGTATGTTGTCGACATCGAGCTTCCCCAAATCTTTTTGGGCTGAAGCACTTCACACCGTGGTGCACATTATTAATAAGTTACTTTGTTCGGCCATCGGGGGAAAGATTCCGGAAGAGGTTTGGAGAGGTAAAAAAAACATCTATCTGAAATACATATGTGTATTTGTTTGTCCTGTTTATTTTCATGTTTCAGGCCAGAACAAGTTGAATCCTAATGCCACCAAAGGATTCTTGCTCGGCTATACAGATGGTATCAAGAGTTACCGAATCTGGAACCCCTTAACTCGTAAAGTGATTCATTCTCGACATGTCACGTTTGATGGATCAGTCTTATTGAAGTCACAACGTCCTCAGTCCTCTCAAGATCTGGAAGTCGTTACTACTGTTGCTCCTACTGCCGATGATATGGAGACAGTAGGCAGTCCTTATATTCCCAGTCTATCCACTCTTGATATTAGCTCAGAATCACCCGTTAATGTTGAAGAAGTCATTATTCCCAATTTCAAGTTCTAATCATAACAACAATCAATAACAATCAAGATGATCAATTTGTAATCACATGCCATTGATTGAAATCACATATTACAATCTCACTCTCTCTCTACAACTTTCTCTCGCTAGAATGATATTCAATCACCTCTTCTCTGATTAGCTCCATGTAGTTCATACCACAGGCTTACAATGAATGACTTACCACCTGTTTACTTACAAAGACAACAAAGGCAAAGGCTATTTATACTAACAACATTACACTAAACACAATACTTTGACTTTGACAATTATTACAAATACTTTGACATTCTTGCTTGAGAGTTGACTATGAGGCTTTGACTTGCTTTACTTTTATCTTCAAACTTTATGATCTTGCATCCAACAAATCTGTGCTCTAACATTCTCCCCCTTTGGATCAAGAACATCTCTAAAAAGATTTTGCAATTCAATCTTCTCGCTTTAAGCTCAATTTGAATCTTCTCCCCCTTTCTGTACAAACATTACAATCTCCCTCTTTTGTAGAATAAAATCAGATTAAATCTTCTCTTTTATGCTCAAAACATTCCCCCCTTTCTTTGATAAACTCTGTCTTTAAAACTTTCATCAATCTTTCCAAAGTCTGTTCTTTAAAAATAATAGCATTCTCCCCCAAGGTTGGTATAAATCTCTTTCAGACACAACTCTGATTGCTTCAACAAGTTATCTCCAAATAAAATTTCAGTAAAATCCTCATCAAATCAAAAATTCTTGATCTTTTCTTCCATCAGTAACACTTCTTGAATATCTCTCCCCCATATCTGAAACAAACATTTCTTTCCAGACATTTCTTTGAACATAACTTCTCCCCCTTTTTGATGATTAGAGCACTTAAATCAGCAAAACTTTCACCAAGAAATGTCTTTGATAATATGAACTGACCATTGATCTTTGAACACAAGAGCCTCTGATTCTCTGTCGATCCAAAAGATATTCATCTGAATCTTTTCAAATTCAGAAAAATTAGAATGTAACACCTGAATCAACAAATGAATCAGTTAGAAGTGCCTGTCAGTAACACAAAGTCACTGTATGTAACGAATACACATTGAAAAGGAGCTGTTGTGATGTTCACTCCCCCAGGGCTTCCATTCAATAGTCGAAACACCACAAAGGAATTTCTATGAACGTTATGACAAGAAAACAAATTCCTTGTGTGCTCGTGCAAGTGTTAGAAAGAATTAAGCACATGATGATTGCTTATATAAGGCTCAAAATTGTGTAAACCATTGAGACAACAATAGTATAACACAGACTCAATTGTGCATGATCGAAGTGCGAAGGTGGGGAAGACTTCCTTCTTTTTCAATATCCAGATTTTCCAAATGAAAATCAGTTAGCATATATGCTGCATCCCCTTAAAATATTGAAACATTTTCTTGTTGAGAAGAAAATGAGTAGCTGATAGGGTTTTTATCTAGAGTTGGCATGGGCTAGTTGCCTGTTTCAATAATGTTCACGAAGAATTGTGAACTACTAGTAATGCGGCTGCCCGATTCAGAAAGTAGTTGGTGCAGAGTTTAATAATCTTTTACTCTTATCTCTCACCCTCTTTCTTTAAATCATTGAGCTCACTTCTAATCCAACTCTCTTTTACATTTTACCTCTTCACTCAACCCACACTCAGTATTTGACTCCTCACACTCGATCACTCAAGGATTAACTTCTTGGGTAGGAAAACACTGATTAACGTGAATCCATAGAAGTTTCATTGAAGCTCACACAATGAACCCATGTTGTCCTATAAGAACATGTTACTCAACTGGTTTAATTAAATCAGTTAAAGCACAAAATATACAAGTCAGATGTCGATATACTCACATAGATAATCATGAAGATTTGAGCATTTTACATGGAAGACTTTTCAAACAAGTATAATGAATGAATTAACATGAATACAAGAAACCTGTTTGAAAATCTGACATTGTATGAAATAGATGACAATCTGAATGATTTATCAATTAAAGCTTTAGGTCAGCAAAAATTGGAACTTGTCTATACGAACCAAAATATAGACATTCTTGAAAGAAATGTTTCAAAATGAAATCACGCTCAAAATTCATTGAAATGCAATCGGGGTGTCTTACCATCGAAAAATGGTTTCAATTTAGAGACATGGTAAGAACATATTCAACAAAAATTAAACCGGTGCATATGAATACTTTAAAGTATATAGAAAAGATAATACACAAGTATTAATCTTTGGAAACACACGGTTTATAAACATATAAGCACAAGTAATCATGAAAACATTTAAAATCACACTTCTATCTTCATGAAATCATTTAAGAATCAGAAGTGGTTTGAACATTTAACAACATGTTTTCATACCTGAAAGTTGTCCTTCTTTCAGATACATATGAGATTAAGTTTTAGAAATAAACCTTTTTGTTCAGTCTTAAATCTCATCAAGTCAGCTCTAAGTCATAACAAATATGATCGTTTAAGCTTCCTCTCAAATCTGTAAAAAAAAAGTCACAAGTCGTCAAAGGGCAAAATTTTATTCACAACATTTATTGAAAAATAAAATGACATAAAGCAGTAAAACATTGAATGTACGAGGTTTGATCAAATGTAATAAGAAATCATAATCTTTTACTCCCCCTAAAAATATGCATCTAAAATATGTCAATGAAAAACATGAAAGAGATCAGATACAACTCCTTCTGAAATGTAGATCATCATATCTTCCGAATGCATATGGTCAGAAAACTATGTACTCCCCCTTGAAGGTTGATTTCCTCATTTGAAATATCAGAGTATATTCCCTTATCAGCTCGGGAGCATCATTTCTTTTGTTTATTAAAGTACGAGTCCTAAACTGTTGTGTTTAGAAGTCAAACTCCGTTGAAGTACGGGTCCTGAACTGATTTGTTCAGAAGCCTTGGTTCTCTTACTCCCCCTTGACTTGAGGTGCCTGCAACACAAAATCAGTCTTTGGCTTTGGTACCCAGTGATATTTGGGTCCATGTTTGTGAGTTGTAGTTCTAATAGGAGTAATAGAGTAAGAACCATACGAGTAATGATCACTAGTTTTATGAACAAAATCATAAGTACAAAAGTAAGAACAATACCTTTTCCTTGTAGACAACCTGATTAATTGATCTCTCGAATAAGTAAGATCAGGTTTACCGTTCCGCACTTTGTTCTTCTTTGCATTTGATGCATGTACACATGACTTGTTTCCTTTCTTCTCAACATTATTTTCATCCTCAAGTGGTTTCACCTTCCAAACCAGCTTTTCTTCTTCATATCTCCTTCTTCGCCTTCGTTGTGTACCTGAACCATCTACATTTCTATCATAGAAGATGTTAGTAGTACGAATCTGATCATACGTGTTAACTGACCTTTTTGTAGAAACAGTTTTCTTATGTGAGCTTGCATCTGTCTTGAATGAACATTCAGAATTAGCTGAATCATTTCTAGGTGTGTGGATTTGTGACTCTGGAGTCGTTTGCTCAGTCACCACCACCTTTAAAACAATTTCTTCAAGCTCTTTTATCTTTGAAGAATAATTATCTCTTTCTTTGACAAGCAGGTCAATCCTTTCTTGAAATTCAGACTTCGCTTTCTGTTCTTTTAGTGCACATTCTGATAGTTCAGATAACTTCTCTGTCAGATTCTTTATTTCTGCTTCAAAAACTTGTCTTTCTTCTTCAAAACCATTCTCAACACTCTTTCTTCCATTAGATATCTCTTTAAATATTCCAACATTCTTTTGTTTTATAGCCTTTCTTTCCTTTGCAAACTTTTCCCTTTCTAGAATGATCACTTTCTCAAAATCAGTTATTTGATGAGAAAGTTTTATACATTTAAACTCAACGGCTTTCTTCTCTTCAACACTCTTCCTGGAAAAGTCTGAGAACTTCTATGCAAATGCCTTCTTTTCAATCTCAAAATGATCTCTGACTTTGACTATCTTTTGTTCCAAATCAGATATTTTCTTTTGAAGCTCAGCATTAGCATCTTCCAAATTCTTAATGTTCTTCTCAAAACTTTCAATAGAAGCTACTTGCTGGATTTAAACAATCTGATTTTCCAAGTCAAAGATTTTTCTTTTCAGCTCAGTGTTCTTAGTTTCCATATTTTTTACTCTTTCTCTTGAAGACATCTTTGATCCTCCCCTCATCTTTTCAAGCTGATCCCACAACTGTTTTCCTGTAGCCTTTTTACTATCTAAGTTGATAGAAATCTCATCTGAAATTCCTTGCAAGATAAAAGCTTTGGCCAATCTGTCAGCTTTATGTCTCCATCTTTGCTTATTAGTGTATTTCTCAAGTGGTATTGGAAACTCTCCTCTTTCCATTAATCCATTTTCTCCTGGATAAGAATAAGTCCTTGTTGGAGTTTTCATCTTTCTTTCCTTCAAAGATATTCTGATATATTCTCCCAAAACATTGCCATCAATGAAATCCAGAAATTTATTCTTCCACTGCTCGTACTCTCCTTTGAGTAAAACAGGAGGTTTCTCATCAGTTTCAATTGCGAAAGCTTCTCTGGAAGTCATCATGATTTAATAAGAACTTGACAAAATGATCGTTATTCCAATTTGAAATCACAAAAATACAGAAAACTTGAAAGAAAACCAGAAATGATTTTTTTTTAAATTTCTCTATGTTTGGAATTCGCAGGTTGCACAGAAGTACAAGGAATTCCCACAACACTGTGATACACACACAATTCGCACACATAATTTGTATAAAACCAAACTTCAGAATTCGTAAGTGAAAGAAATCAAGAATTCGCAAGCAATATCAAATCAGAATTCGCAAGATAGAAACTCACGAATTCAACACTTAGAAAAATTTAATCACTTTTCGTAAGAACCACAAGAATTCGTAAGATACTCTTCTGCGAATTCTAAGGAATTCGCATGTGAGCCTTATACGAGTTATATCCTTGATAAAATTTCAGAAAACTTCTCGCAAAATAAAGGTCTGCGAATTCTATCCTTCAAGATTTTCACACAACTTTTTGTAAACCAAACTTATGCGAATTCTCAGAACTTTTCTCAAACAAGACTTATGCGAATTCTTGGCAATTCGCAGATAAGCCAATGCGAATTCTAGAGAATTCTTAACACAGTGAAATGCGAATTCTATGAGATTCGCAAGAGACACACTTGCGAATTCCTCACGTATGAAATTTTCAGAATTCAAAACTATGCAAAAACTAATATAAATATGTGAAATCCATCAATATTTCTGCGAGTTCTTCAAGATTTCTGCGAGTTCTACATATAAACTTGCGAATTCTTGGGAATATCTGCGAGTTCTTCAACTCTTCGAAGAAAAACACCTCTGGATTCCTCAAAAACCTATCTATACCTCGAATTTCGATCTAAGACTTTGACACAATGTTCTCTAACACAACTAGAAACAAATCCTAACACTGAATTACAAGAAAATTCATTCCAGATTACAAGATGATCCAATTACTGTGCAATAAAACTCGTGAATGCAAACACGTACAAAACCCAAATTTGATCTCAATTACAGTGCAAAATTCAAATTAACCTATAAAAACTCAATCTAATACTCAATTCGAACATAGAACAATCAAATACAACTCGAATTACCAACACAAACTCAAAATTGAATCTGAACTCGATGAAACAGTGTCGAACTCAAATTTTTTTTGTTTTCGATCTGGATCTACTCTGATACCAATTATTATTCCCAGTTTCAAGATCTAATGATAACAACAATCAATAACAATCAAGATGATCAATTTGTAATCACATGTCATCGATTGAAATCACATACTATAATCTCACTCTCTCTCTACAACTTTCTCTCACTAGAATGATATTCAATCACCTTTTCTCTGATTAGCTCCGTGTAGTTCATACCACACGCTTACAATGAATGACTTACCACCTTCTTACTTACAAAGAAAACAAAGGCAAAGGCTATTTATACTAACAACATTACACTAAACACAATACTTTGACTTTGACAATTATTACAAAGACTTTGACATTCTTGCTTGAGAGTTGACTTTGAGGCTTTGACTTGCTTTACTTTTATCTTCAAACTTTATGATCTTGCATCCAACAAATCTGTGCTCTAACAAAGTCATTCCGCTAGTGACTTCTACTAGTGATTCTGAAGAAGAGATTCTGAATGATGGTGGAGACGATGGCGATACAATCCCAATTATTACGCCTACCAAGCATAGTCAAAGAACTATTCGTCCGCCTAACAGGTATGGAGATTGGGATTTTGCTAACATGAGTTTTACAGATCAACTGGAGTTTGCTTTGCATGTAGGGCAAGATGAGCCGCTTGATATAAAGGAGGCGTTGGCCTTGACCCACAGTTCAAAATGGCTTGGAGCCATGCAAGAAGAGATGGAAGCTCTCTCGAAGAACAACACTTGGGACTTATGTCCATTGCCGAATGGCAGCCGTGCTATTGGTTGCAAGTGAGTTTTCAAATTCAAAGATGACAATCGGTACAAGGTTCGTCTCGTTGCTTAAGGCTTTGCACAACGGAAAGGTATCGAGTATGTCGATATTTTTGCTCTTGTTGTACGTCATACATCTATTCGCTTTCTTTTAGTGATTGTGGCTATTCATGATTTGGAGTTAGAACAACTAGATGTGAAGACCGCCTTCCTATACGGAGACGTGAAGGAAACTATCTATATGAAGCAACCTGATGGTTTTGTTTCCGAAAGCAAACCAGATTACGTATGTAAGCTCAAAAAGTCCCTCTACGGACTTAAACAATCGCCTCGTTAGTGGTATAAGAAATTTGACTTGTTTATGCTCAATCTGGGATTTGAGCGAAGTGAAAGGGACGCTTGTGTCTATCATAGACAAAGTCGTGGCATTTTCACTTACTTACTTCTTTATGTAGATGACATGGTTATAGCCTGCATGGACTGGTCAGAGATCGAACTTCTGAAAGATAAGTTGAAGTCAAAATTTGAAATGAAGGATCTTGGCGCGACGCATAAGATTTTGGGCATGGAAATCGTACGGGACAGAAAGTCCCGAACACTTAGATTAACACAACGGGCGTAAATCCAAAAGATATTGAAGCGGTTCAATCTTGATGGTGCCAAGACGTCTAGAACTCCATTACCGAAGCACATCAAGATTACAAGTGAAGATTGTCCGAAGGATGACAAGAAAAAGGCTGAAGTATGCTAGTGCGGTCGGGAGTCTCATATACTCCATGGTATATACTCGTCCCGATCTCGCACATTGTGTCGGAGTGGTGAGTCGATTTCTCGCGAATCTGGGTCGATCACATTGGGCAGCCGTTAAAACGGCATTTCGATATTTGAAGGGAACCGAGACACATGGTCTTATATTTTGTTTGCACAATGACTGTGAAACTGTTGGATTTTGTGATTCTGACTATGCAGGTGATCGAATTGGTTGAAGATCCACATCCGGTTATGTATTTACATTGGGTGGAACAATCGTTAGTTTTAGATCACGTTTACAGTCCATTGTTGCATTGTCAACCACAAAAGCTGAATTTGTTGCGACGGTTGAGTCTGCAAATGAAGCGGTCCATTTAAAATAATTAATGAATGGCTTAGGCTTCGAGCAACCTTCCGTGCGCATTTTCTGCGATAATAAGAGTGACATCCATTTGGCAACTAATTTGGCTTTTAGCTCCCGGACAAAGCACATAAATGTGCGCGATGCATATCTTGTGAAATTATACGAAACGAAGATTGTTTATTTGAAGAAAGTCCTGACAGACGACAATGCCGTTGATATGTTCACTAAATCGCTACCGCCATCTAAGTTTGAGCGTTCCAACTCCATTTGTGTTAGTTTCGTTGGGCACTTTGTTCGAGAGAGAGAAGATATTACCACATGTGACAAAATGACATCTTTGAAGAATTACTTTGTTAAGTGCTTAGAGCTTTTCTTATGCTCTACCTTGTTTAAGTGGATTGTGCATTTGAGGTTTTTTGTTTGCTTGTAACTTTGACAAGTGATGTCCATGTCGAACCTCGTCACAGTTGGAATGCATTTTGCTACCTCGTGCCAATTTACTTTGCTATCTACTTGTGATGATCAACCGTTGGGAGAACTCGTATTCGTTGGATTGGGATTCGTTTCGCTATCGAGGATCACATGCATCATGGTGGAGTGTTATAATATTTAATCCTATTATATATTTTGGATACTACATGTGATTAAAGCCAAGCTTGGCCTCCAAGCTTGCCAACTTGGTCATAACTCATACTTGGTCACCACTCAAGATATTTTGTCCCTACTCCTCTTATGGTTATAAATAACCCTCTTCCCCAACCATTTTTCATTATCCCTTACAAGTTTCCTCTAGTTGCTAACCAACAAATATTCTCCCTAGTATATCCTTTCGATATACTTAGTTTATGTGAGGTCGAGAGTGTTCTTAATATTCGATGGTGTTCGTGAAATTTTTGTTAGGCGATCGTGGATCTCAAGATCCTTGTACAAGAACTTTGTAATCTCCTTTGTTGGTAATAATATTCTTGCTGTCTCTCTTTGGTGGATGTACACTATCACATCGATAGTGGAACCACGTTAAATCTCGGTGTTATTTGTTTTGATCTTGCCATATTTATAGATAATAACGTGTTTATTATTGTCTATATTTCGTGGGTTTATAGTTCTACGTTAGAGAATTATTGTGCAACATCTAGATTATTGTTATCCGCATTCGTTGTTAGGTTAATTGTGCACTTGGATTTCTACCCGTTTGGGACCTTAGAAATCACTCGCTAGCATTTGCATTTGTGAGACACATTTTTTCTAATAGTCTTGCCATCGGAGGTCTCTCTAATTAATGTTCTAGTCGCCGAAGAAGAGGGAAGGATTCTCGAGGAGATGCAATAATGATCGAGGAAGTTGCAGAGTCCCATGCGGGTGATATTGGTAATAACACAGTCGGGCCAGCATCGAGGCTTCTAAGCCCAATTCAAAGGACTTGAATAAGCCCATCGTGGAGGCTTCTCTTGGCCTGATTTATTATCCATTTGGAGGAGAGTCTTTTAAGAGATTTTAACGGAACTCAGGCGGGACCTAGCTTGACTTTTCTGCAGAATAAGAGCAGTCTTTATCTGAAAAAGCACCGCAAGATGGAAGAAGTTTGACCTTAAAGATCCCGATCTAGAGGATAACTCTGAGGACTTTAATTCCTGTGCATCCAGGAAACGAAATCAGTTATTACTGATAGATGGTAGGTTAATGCGATCTAGGGTGGCAGAAACTCGAAGTTTTTTTCTTTTGATTCTAATGGTTACTGGGCTGGAACCCTTACGGTCTAGAATTCGGTTTTCTTTGAACTTTCTAGTGTGGTTAAAGACCTAGGTTTTGTTGCAGTATTTAGTGTGTGGAGATTGAATAAATCTAAATGTGGGGTGATCAATTTGTTTGATCCTCGGGGTGGGAGCTGCAAGAAGCAATTATGGGAGAACATTTCGAATGTGGTACGGGGGGACAGGGACACCGCGTGGGTGATCTTTAGCAATTTTAATGAGGTCCGATATGCAAATGGGAGAAAAGGCTCTATATTTGATCCCGCAAGTGCACATTTGTTTAATATTTTTTATTAATTAATTAGGCCTGACTGATATTAATCTTGGGGGAAGGAAGTTTACCCTGATGAAAATGGATGGCTCCAAGCTTAGCAAGTTGGACCATTTTTTAGTAAACGAAGATTTTCTTGAGCTTTGAACAAATGTTAGTTCGATCACATTTCTGGGAATCCATTCGGATCACGGTCCGAGACCCGGAGCTGGAGAATGTGGTCAATGACGGGTGGGTTAGTTATAGGAGGGATATGCAGGTTTTTTTGAAGATTGAGATGTTATCAAGATTGTTCAAAAATCTCAATGTTGGGATTGAAGTATGGAGATACAATTTTAAAAAAAGAAGATAATGATAAAGAGATAGATCATCTTAAGCAAAAAATCGCTGCAACTCACACTATGGCAGATGTTTTGGATCTAGATGAGGCAATGATAGGAAAAATACTGGATTTATTGATAAAACTTAGCGAGTTAGAGGCTGCCAAAATCTTTTTTTTTGGAGAGGGTATCCCAGACCACATTGGGCCCAGACTAATCCCTGGCAATATGGGCCGAAACCCGACTGCTAAAGCATGCAGCCCGGGGTCGAAGCCCCCGTACCTCCAGGATGCGTCCCCCAGGGTTCGAACATGAGACCGCTACTAGCTAGTCCACATGCCTTACCACTAGGCTAACACCCTTTTTGGTGCTGCCAAAATCTTTGATTTGTAGCAAAAAGCAAAGTGTAAATGGACTTTAGAGGGCGAAGAGGATTTTAGATTTTTTCATGGGATCATCAATCAGAAATTCAAGAACTCAAGAATTTACAGCCTCAACATGAAAGGGATATGGGTTTCGGATCCATAAAAAATTAAAGATGAACTTCATACTTTCTTTAAAAAGAAAGTTCGAAAATGATAATCCAATTAGACCGAAACTGCGTAGTGGTCTGATCAAAAGGCTTTGGGTTGATCAAAGTGAGCCCCTTGAGGATCCTTTTGAGATTGGAGAAGTTAAGGTGGCGGTTTGTAGTTGTGGTAATAATAAAGCTCCAGGCCCAGATGGTCTCTCCTTCGAATTTATTAAGAAGTTTTGTGATAAGATTGATGGAGACATCTTCGAAGCAGGTCAAACTTTTTGAGATCAACCCTGGTAGCAACACCTTTTTCATATCCCTTATTCCCAAAGTGAATGACCCTCTTGCTCTTTCGGACTACCATCTAATAAATCTTGCGGGTGGGCTCAAAGGTGTTATGGGGACGGTGGTGAGCAATGTACAAATGGCATTCATCAAAGGTAGAAGTATTTTATATGGTCCCTTGATTGTTAGTGAGATTATAAAATGTGCCAAAAGGAAAACAAAAAAAAAAACTCTAATTTTTAAAGTGGATTTCGAAAAAGTCTTCGACTCGCTCAATTAGAGCTACCTCGATGATATTCTTAATCAAATGGACTTCGAAGAGAAAAGGAGAGTTTAGATTAGGGGGTGTATCTCAACGACTAGAGTCTCATTCCTAGTCAATAGTTCCCCCTCGAAAGAATTTTGCATGGAGAAAGGGTTGAGACAAAGGAACCCTTTAGCTCCTTTTCTCTTTGTTCTTGTTGCGGAAGGGCTCGATGTGGCTATGAAGGAAGCTCAAAATAAAGGGCTATTTAATTAAAGGGATCAAATTTGATAATATTTGAGAGGATATTTATATCCTACAATACATACATGGATAACACCATTTTCATGGGGGAATGGTCTCGTAGTGTAATGCTCCCAATTTAGTACAAATTCCTTAAATGCTTTCAAATATGTTCGGGCCTTAAAGTAAATAAGGATAAAAGCAAAGTTATGGGAGTGAAAGTTAGTAGTGAAGAGGTTAAAATGATGTCTAGATGGTTGTATTGTAAGGAGGCTTCAATCCCTTTCACCTACTTGGGTATGCCGGCGGGGGAGAAGATGTCTAGAGTGTCTAGTTGGAAGCCGATTATTGATAAGTTTCAATCCCGACTTCCGGATTGGAAGGCTAGAAGTTTGTCTATTGAGGGTAGGCTTTGTCTTTGTAAGTCGGTGTTAGGAAGTTTGGGGTCTTATTTCTTCTCGCTCTTCAAGGCCCCTAGTAAAGTAATTAGCATTCTTGAGAGTATTCGGTGCCACTTCTTCCGGGGGATAACAGTGACAAGAGAAAATTCTGTTATGTTGATTGGGATGAAGTTTTAAATAACAAGGAAAAGGGTTGACTTTCTATTGGCAGCTTGAAAGCTTATAACCTAGCTATGTTGGGGAACTGGTGGTGGCTGTATAATTTGTGAGAATCACCCTTAATGGTGAGAGATGTATTTCATCACAATATATAGTACAAGAGTTTACAAAGAATGAAAAAGATATACACAAATAATGGAAAAGATATACATAAATAATTATGTTTCCTATTTTACAGGATCACCACAATCTGGTGATGATCTTGTATCTTTATTGCTAATACCCCCCCTCAAGCGAAGTGGTGGTGGGCCAACATGAAGCTTGGCACGGAAGTGTTCGAAAAGAGGGCGTGGAATACTCTTGGTGAAGATATCCGCCAATTTGAGATTTGTTGGAACAGACCGAGTATATAAACGACCGGAAAAACGAATTCACGAATGAAATGATAATCAATGTCAATGTGTTTTGCCCGCTTGTGAGAGACCGGATTTTGACTTAAGAACTTCGTACTCCGGTTGTCAAAAAGAAGAGTCGGTCGATCAGGAGGTAATGCATGTAGCTCTCGAAGAAGATGTGTGACCCAAACGATCTCGGCAGCCGTGTTAGCCATAGCTCGATATTCGGACTCACAACTCGAGCAGGACACCGTAGGTTGCTTTTTGTCACTCCAAGAAATCAGATTTCCACCGAGGAAGATTGAGTATCCATAGGTGGATCGACGAGTTTCAATGCAGCGTGCCCAATCCGCATCCGAGTATCCAAGAAGAGAGGACCTAGAAGGATGATGAAACGAGAGCCCATACGAAAGAGTTCCTTTAACATATCGAAGTATACGCTTCACCGCGTTGAAGTGATTGTGAGTCGGAGCATGAAGAAACTGACTAACTTGGTTAACTGCATAAGAGAGGTTTGGGCGAGTGATCGTGATATACTGAAGTGCCTCAACGAAGGACCTATATAGATTAGGATCTAAGAATGAAGAGCCAAGGCTAGAGAGTTGCTCGGACGTAGCTAGAGGAGTAGGCATAGGTTTGGCTTCGAGTAATTTTACCCGGGAAAGAATGTCGTGAGCATACTTGGCTTGGGTTAGAAAGAGTCCATTATCGGTGTAAGAGACTTCTAGTCCCAAGAAATAACTAAGTTGGCCAAGATCCTTGAGGGCAAACTCACGATGAAGTTGTGAGACAAAGTGGCGGATCATTGGTTCACTATTCCCGGTCAGAATGATGTCATCAACATAGACCAGTAAGTATAAGATGCAAGAGTCGCGTTTGAAAATGAACAAAGATGTGTGAGCATAGCTGCACGAGAACCCAAGACGGGTAAGAAAGTCACTAAGTCGCAGGAACCAAGCACGTGGAGCTTGTTTGAGACCGTATAGTGCCTTTTTGAGTTGGCAAACATGATTTGGAATTCGGGAATCAATAAAACCTGGAGGTTGTTCCATGAACATTGTTTCAGTAAGATGTCCATTTAAGAATGCATTTTTGACATCTAGTTGATGGAGATGCCAATTATGCATGACAGTAAGTGAAAGTACAATGCGAACCGTAGAGGCTTTGAAAACCGGGCTAAACGTGTGGAAATAATCCAAATCGGGAATTTGAGTGAAACCTTGGGCAACTAATCGTGCTTTGAGCCGTTCAACTGACCCATCCGAGCGATATTTAGTACTAAACACCCATTTGGAGCCAACAACGTTTGAAGAGTGTGGGCGTGGGACGAGAGTCCATGTGTTGTTAACACGCAATGCTTTCATCTCTTCTTCCATGGCCGAGAGCCAACAAGGAATTTTCGCAGCTGTTTTGAAACCTTTAGGGTCCGTTGTAGCAAAAAGAGCAATATGTAGACTATTGCGTCCAAGTTGGGCAAGATCAACAAAATGCCTTGGTTTGAAGATACCTGCTCGTGCTCTTGTAATCATAGGATGAGCCGATGAAGTCCTAGTCTCGGAGCTTGTGACCTGCGTAGAGGTCGTAGAGTCCAGCGAAGGGGCTGCAGGTGTCGACAAAGGTGGCTGGACAACAGTTGTAGGTGTCGACAACGGTGGCTCGACAACAGTAGAGGGGTTAATTGTGCTTGCTGAAGACAACCGATCAGTGTTGGACGGGGCTAGAGTAGGTCCATGACACAGCGAGCAGGGGCCGAGAGGCGGCTGAAGATTGACTTTGGACTCAGAAGAGCAGTCACTGGGTTTTATTGGGCCGACTGTGGAGCTGACTGGTTAACTTCCTCAAAGTTGGAGAAAACTATTTTAGCAAGATCTACAACAGGTAGATTTCCAGAAAACGGAAAGGTAGCCTCATCAAATTGAGTGTGGCGGGTAGTGTAAATGCGTGAAGTAGAGGGATCCAAACAACGATATCCCTTGTATTGACTGCTATAGCTAATAAAAATGCATGAGATGCTCCGGGGAGCAAGCTTGTGTGACGAGTAGTCACGTAAGTATGGAAACACTCGACACCCAAAAGTGTGAAGGTTGGCATAATTTGGTGTGCTACCAAAAAGTAATTCAAAAGGGGTCTTGTTGGTTAAGACTCTAGACGGCAAACGGTTGATAATGTAGGTGGCGGAAGCAAAGGCATCGACCCATAATGACGTGGGGCAATGAGCATTAAACAACATGGCAAACCCTGTTTCGATGATATGTCGGTGTTTGCGTTCGGCACGGCCATTTTGTTGAGGCGTGTGCGGGCAGGAAATGCGATGAAGAGTACCGTTTTTCGTAAGTAAGGTAGTGACATGATTATTGCGAAACTCGGAACCTCCATTGCTTTGGAAGGTTTTGACCTTGCACGAGAAATGTGTTTGCACAAAACTCAAGAAGGTATACAGTACATTATAAAAATCAGATTTCGCCCTTAAGGGGTAAAACCAAGTAAACCTTGAGAAGTTGTCAACGAAAATAACATAGTGACGATAACCATCTGTAGACACAATGGGTGCCGGTCCCCACAAATCACAATGTATCAAATCCAACACATGTAATGAGCGTTTTGGATTAAGGTCAAATGGTAAACGCTTACTTTTAGAAAGTTGACAGGACGAACAAATACTTGGTTTCGATAAAAGAAATGTAACAGATAAATGCCCTAATTTATCTAATAATGTCAAACGAAACATGGCCCAATCTGTTGTGCCAGAGCTCGTAGGATGCACGAAGCCGTTTGGATTGCAAGGCCGCCATGAAAGCCTTTTGACCTTGCTCTAACACATAAAGTCCATGCTTAATTCTACCCCGAGCTAGAACCACCCCTGTGAGTCGATTATGAATAACAAAGTCATGATCAGAGAACAAAACGTTAACCGGATAATCTGAAGTCAATTTGCTAATAGAAAGCAAATTCTTCGTGAGATGAGGAACAACCAGAACATCTAATAACTCAATATTGTGAGAAATAGATGATCAACCAATATGGGAAATATGTAAAGTGTTACCATTGCCGAAGGTGACTTGGTCTTTTCCCGAGTATGGTGTGGAAGAGTCGAGAGATGTAGAAGAAGGTGTCATGTGAGAGGTTGCCCCAGAGTCCATAAACCAATCTGGTGAAGAATCATTGACATGGCATTGAGCATGAAAAGCATGAGCCAAGTTGGCGGCAGCAGAGGTCCCGCGAGTAGCAAAATTGCCGAGATCCGGACACATGTTGGCATAGTGACCATCTTTACGGTAGAGTTGACAATGAGGGGAGCGACGACCACGTCCCCGACCACCGGAAGAACCACCATGAAACGAATTACTGCGTCCACGACCATGAGAGCCACGATAAGAGTAAGAGCGGTGGTGTTGCACGTTGAAAGTCGCGGTTGGAACAGTCGGGCCATGGACAGATTTAAGGAAAAGTTCATGACCTTCAGCTTGAGAAAAAAGATAACGGAATGTAGGACAGGGCTTGACAGCCCGATGAGCATTAGAAAAGTCTCAAACGAGGATCCGAGACCACAAAGAAACCAGTGGGATTTTTCCATGTAGTCAACAGGTTGGCCAATGGCGGACAATTGATCATAAATAGATTTAAATTTGCGACCATAGTCAGAGATGGAAGAAGTACCTTTCTGAAGTTGTCGGAGAGAATCACGAAGGGTGTGCATTCGTTCTACGGAGTCATGACTATAAGCCGACTCAAGGGCACACCAAACAGCACGAGCAGTGTTAAGGCCGATGGCTTCGGCCATTGCTTCTTCGGTGAGGGAGGATTGGATCAAAATTAAAACTCGTTGGTCAGCCTTGTGTCAAGTAGTGAAGTCTGGATTTGGCGAGTCGTTTCCATTGGATTTGATAGTTGTTGGAGGTTGCGTAATGGTGCCATCAATATAACCAAGAAGTTTCTGATATGAAAGGAGGGGGAGAATTTGATTTCTCCATAAGAGGTAATTGGAGGAGGATAATTTAATAGTTATCATATGAAGTAACGTGGTAAGAGGAAGGGAAGAATATGAGGTTTGAGAGGAAAAGGTGTTGTTGGGAGCCATGAGAGGATGAGAAGAAGGTGGAGAGGATCGATAGTTAGGCTGATACCATGTATAATTTGTGAGAATCACCCTTAATGGTGAGAGATGTATTTCATCACAATATATAGTAGGGGTGTACGCGGGTTGGGTTGGGCGGGTTAGGACGTTTTTACAACCCAACCCAATTATGGCGGTTTGGAAAATCTCAACCCATCCCAACCCATTCAAAAATATAACTCAACCCAACCCTTGCGGGTAATGGCGGGTTGGGTTGGGTTGGCGGGTTAGTAATATACATAAATTTGCCGATTGAAATACGATAAATAATACTAAAATTATTCTCAACAAAGTTATTAGTTATTACAATTAGGGCTTGTTCGTGTTCGTTCGTTTAACTTAACCGAACAAACGAACGAACACGAACGGTAAACGAGTGAAACTTTTTTAGACCAAAGGGCCTTTGGCCTAGCGATAAAAGAGCCTTTGACTTCCTAGGAGGTCAGAGGTTCGAACCTCACCTTTTGTGTGAGTTTATTTGTTGCATTTTGCCGTATATAAATATTATATACTTTAAAAAAATGAAATTTTTTGTGTTCATGTTCATTTGTTAAAAAATGTGTTTGTTCGTGTTCGTTTATGTTCGTTCGTTAAGATGCTAAACGAACATAAACGAACGAACATAAATGGACTTAAACAGACACAAACAAACGAACACAAATATACTTAAACAAACATAAACGAACGAACATAAATAAATTTAAATGAACATAAACGAACGAACATAAATGAAAAAAAAAACCCACCATTATTCATCATTCCGTTCCTAAAAACTAACATAACAAAATGAAAAACTGTGTAAACTTATGAGCGATAAAAAAAGAATTCTAAAAATTCAATTTACTTAATGATTTTACATATTAATGTCACAATATATAAATATATTTATATAATAAACAAACGTAAACGAACATAAACAAACGTAAACAAATGTAAACAAACATAAACGAATGCAAACGAACGAACATTAACGAACATAAATGAACGAACGTTCATGAACATAAATGAACGAGCGAGACTATTGTTCATGTTCGTTCATTTAACTAAATGAACAAAAAATGGAAAAAATATATACACAAAGAATGGAAAAGATATACATAAATAATTATGTTTCTTATTTTACAGGATCACCACAATCTGGTGATGATCTTGTATCTTTATTGCTAATAGTAGTTTTATCCAACTGATACGGAAACTGTGTGGAAGGAGATTGTGGTCAAATTTTATGGTAGTTTGGGTGTGCTTTCGGTTGGGAATAGAAATTAAAGAGATAAAAGGGGTGTTTGGGGTTCAATTATGGGGTTGCACAAAGATTTGGAGGAGCTGGGAATTAATTTTGGCAGTCTGTTCTAGTGTGATTCGAGCAACTCTTGCTGCAAGAGGAATTTGGAAAAGCACGAGTGTTACTCGGTTGCCTCCCTTCAATGATGTTGGACAGTACGACCCTTTTGGGGGCTGATTTTTTAACTTGCTGGAACAATTGAGTCTCTGGTAAAATTATTGTGCATTTATGGAGGGTGCTGCGAGGGAGAATGGCTACAAAAGACAATTTGATCAAAAGGGGCATTCACATCAATTCTGATGTTTGCTCGTGCTGTGTGTCACAACTTGAAAACTCAATCATTTATTTGTGCAATGCTCTACATCTAGGGAGGTGGGAGATCATCTTCATCAAGGATGGAGCATTGGCCTACTACCGCTAATTCAATGCTTGATCTGTGGGCAGCAACACAACAGTTGGGTCCCTAGAAACGCATTAAGGAGTTGCGGAAGTGGTCTTCATGTCTTACTTTTGGTTCGTATGGAACCAAAGGAATGAGAAGCTTTACAAGGGGAAGATGAAGAACACTAAGGAGATTACCAATTTAATCCGGTATTTTGCCTTTTATAGGATTAAAGTTAGATCAAAGATAGATAGATCCTTACGTTGGATGATTCAGGTCTTTGGCCTGGTGGCCAGCGCCCATCCGTAAACGCTTCTTCCGGGGTGTGCCCATCAAGGGTTCGATTCCTGGGGACAGGGTGTCTTTTCCGGTGCAGCCTTATGGTGCTACGGCTGTAGGGTCTCCAAAAGGGGACCACGGGGCCATAGGTCTCCGCCAATCAACCTTTTTTTTTTTTTACGTTGGATGATTGGATAAGCTCCCTTTTGAATTTCTATAAGCAATCTATCTCCAGCTTCTAGCTAGTTTCTGATTTTTTTATAAAAGAGTCTTTTTGCTGTCAAGGAAAAAAAAGGTAACTATATTTTAAGTTCGGTTTTGGTGAAATTCGCATGAACATCAACATCGCAAAAGATTAAGAATTACAACGTAAACCCACACAAATTCATAAAACTTAATAAGAAAGATAGACAGTGAATTGAAGCAAAGTCTCTAGACCATCATTGTTCTGCTGGTTCGTCCCCTCGAATGTCTTCACTGTAGCATGCCCTTTTGCATTCAAAAACTTCCCCGTTCCACCCATGACGGCAAGCTGAGATTCCGCCACCGCACTCCGGTGAACCCCCATGAAGCTAAGACTATCAATATAACTCCCATGCACAAACATAACCGTAAACGCCATTGTCTGGCTGTTCCCATCAATCGAGCTCGACACATAGTACCCTTGTGCCTTCCCAATCAATCCGGACCCGAGCTCATGCCCTTCGGTTAACTCATCGTCTATCACCGTCAAAGTCCCGAACATCAGCTGTCTTAGGGCGTTGCCTTGAGGTAACTGGCCGCCATTAATGGAAGGGAATGCATTGTTGTTGCTGTTTCCGTTGTTTTGGAAGACACTGGAAGTGGTTCCTCCTAGGCCCGTGAGGAATGGGATATTATTGTTGTTGATGATTCCATTGTTTCCATCATCTTGAGGAACGCCATTATTGACAGGAAGGTTAGCTCCATTGGGCTTGGCAAAGGGAACTTGACCATTTACGGTAGGGTTAGTTACGATACCAGTGACAGCTTTAGCTGAGGGGTTAGATCCACCGAGAATGTCGTGCATGAAGAAAGTGAGCGTGTGGTCAGCACCATCCACCTTACCGGCTCCACCAGTAGAAGGTGGGAAGATGGCCCCTAAAGGAGTTCCAACATTAGGGTTAGGGTTTTCGATAGAATCGGAATCCTCCGGTGAGATTGCAGCTGGAGCCACTGGTGGTGATGCTTCATCGAGTAGCATTCGAGAGGAGGTGGTGAAAGAGATGGTGAGGGCTAGAAGAACGAAAGAGATTGTTGTAAAATAACGAGAGCTTGAGGTTGCCATAAGAGTATTTCGTGTTGTACGTATACTTACGGTTTTCAAGAAGTGGTGAGTAAATATGGAAGGATGATCAGATGTATAAATATACGGAAAACGAAAGGATTCACAAGAGAAAGAGATCAATGGTGTAGTTGCTAAATGGAGCAGGTGCTCCTTTTCAATATCTGGCATGTTTATGAGAGTTGGTAAACTAAACTGGTGTCTTCAAAAATATCAACCCAAGATTTCTTGCTACCTAATACGGTAATACACATTTTGGAAGTCATATTTATGGTCATGGAGTTCTTTGTAGTATGTTATTTATTAGTTACTAGATTAAAGATAAATTTTTTAAGTTAACAATATATGTGAATGGATAAAATAATTATAAACAAGATTTAAATAAATAGCAAACTCACCGTTAAACTACTACTGCTCCTATATCTTTTATGATCAATTCTTTGACAAAAAAAAGAAACATTAATAAGAATATTTAATAATAATAGTAACCATATAATATATATAATATAAAATATATAACAGAAAAGTATAATACCTTTGAAATTTATAATAATCTCATATTACGATACAATGCCATTTTTCACTAATAAATCTCTTCATTTAATCTCAAGTTTATATTAATTTATAGGATCATAGATTTTTTTCATCACATTCAAATTGGTTGTGGTTTATAAGACAGGACAGGCACGTTAGATTATTTTTCCGAATGTTCTACTATGATTTCTTCATTTTCTTGGACATGTATACCTACTCTTTATGGAGTTTTTTTTTTTAAAATATAGGGGTCTTAGAAAAAAAAATTGGTAGAAATCGAGGTATTTTTTAAGTGTTTGTCGAAATAACGTTACCATTTTTATATACTGATTATATATAGAGTAAATTACGTTTTTCGTCCCTGTGGTTTGTTAAAAATTATAGATTCGTCCCTGTGGTTTTCAAATATCTATTTTCGTCGCTATGGATTGTAACTCATTTCTATTTACGTCTCTGAGGCTAATTATTATTTTTAAGTATAAACGACTAAAATAGGAATGGATTGTAAATCATAGGGACGAAGAGAGGAATCAAGTTTTAACTATAATTAAGTAGGGTTGTAAACGAACCGAACGAACACGAACGGAGGCTTGTTCGTTTAATTTAACCGAACAAACACGAACGGTAAACAAACGAAATTTTTGTGTTAATGTTCGTTCGTTAAGAAAATATATTTGTTCGTATTCGTTTATGTTTCGTTCATTAAGAGCTAAACAAACATAAACGAACGAACATAAATGAATAAAAATCAACCACCGTTACTCATCATTTCGTTGGTAAAAAAATAACATAACAAAATGAAAAATCGGGTAAACTTAGGAGGTATAAAAAATGAATTTTAAAAAATTAATTTAATTAATGCTTTTACACAAGCGGTCAACGGTCATAACCAACCATACCCGCTTTACCAAAACAGAGAGACTTACGTGTCTTAGATCCAATACAACACTGTCTAAACATTACATGACTCCAATTGAATGATCAAAACACCCAAAACATGTAACTCTCAAATGACACGGAATAAACGCCATCATAATCAAAACTCCACAACTGTTTTTAAACCGGATAAATGTCCTCAAGACAACATTTAGTCAAAACTGAACCAAAGGCCCAACAATGTATGTAAACCCTAAATGAAAGCCAGTAATAAACATTGAAACACGTTTGATCTACTATCATGCAAACACAACGACCAAAAGTATGATTAACTCAAATCTTATCATTGGTTGAGGCAAACCATTTTCCAAATGAACTCATACCCTTATATTACCAAAATGCCTCATAACACAATAATGTGCATTTTCTAAAAGTTTATAAGATTAAATACACAAAATAACACTTACATCAAATGAACTTCAAGTATATATGTAAAATCATCAATGAAACATATTACATGATTTATTTACCAAAATTCCAAAATGGGTGTTTTACCATGTTTATAAAACAAAATATTTCAAAATAACCAAAACTTATCAGGTGATCAGCAGTTAACAATTTCATATAAAACACAAAACACTTTAAAATGAACATTTTGGCATGTACACCGTTTTCACAAATCAACTTGAACTCATCTCGCTAGATTTAGGCTAAATCTAGATTTTTCCCCAACTTGTGCTCCTTTGAAGAAACTTGAATCCATGAGCAAAATCCTTCCAAAACCTAGATCCACAAATTTCAACCATAATTATGCTTATTCAACTCTTTAGAATAGTTCCTTAAACATTTTACATCAAAATCTCCATTTTGGCCAAAACCCTAATTTTGACCTAAATCCTCCAAAATCTTCCAAAACAAAATTAGAGGAATCAAGCACTAGGAAATCATCAATGAATCATTTATATCACCTAATAAGGTTTAGAAGTGGAGAGGATAAACTTACCACTTAGCTTTTGATGAAACCTAGAAAACCTAAAAATGGAGTTTGAGGTTGAAGATGAAGATGAAGATGAAGGTTCTTGGTGTTTAGCTTCTACCCTTTGATGAAACATTAATACTTGAGGATGGAGGCATTTGATGGATCAAAATCACCATGGATGGGTTTGGGATGTCTTGGGAGAGTTTAGAGGGAGTTGGGAGTGAAAAGTGAGGTGAGATTGAAGAAGAAAGCCAAAAACCCACATTTAACAACCCACCAGACCATAGGTGCGACATTGCCATGCGACATTGCCCATGGCAATGTCGCTGGTCATTGTCTCCAGCTTCCTCTCCCCTTCTATTTTATGTTGCTACTTTGTCAGGTGCGACTATAACACTGTCATAGTCACCGAGCATTGTAGTCGTACCCGTACTAAGCTTCGAAACTCGACTTTTTCAACACCAAGACCCTCGACACTCTTAGGGACTTTAAATAATGCTTTCCCAACGTAAATCCCACCGTTTACAAGTTACAGAAAAATCCGGATGACCTTTACTTACCAAAAATTACGGGTGTTACAATCCTCCCAACCTTAAAAGAGATTTCGTCCTCGAAATCTAGTTCGTCATTTACCGCTGCCCACATAATAGGTTATCTCTAATCCATTTGCCAAAACCACCACCATAACCCTTATGCTGATACTCACAACAGCCGTCCCCTTGGGCACATTACACTTATATCCGAGTGAACAATTATCTTACTAATCTTAACCTTTAACCCTGAGACTGCGTAACAGCCGTCCCCTTGGGTGACACGACTACCTCACGGGCAGTTGTGATGTCAAATTCTCACCAGCCAAATCACCTCAGATCCACCTGTTCCTGAACCCAAAACCAACGGTCGACATTAAATCCCAAGGAATTCTCAGTATTCTTAATGCTTCATTCTTGATTTTGATAAGGCCGTCCTTCCAAGGGCGTACCAATACGTTCATCGGGTAGCTAGTTCATGCCAATACGGCTACCACTCAACTCTGACCTACTCTCAACCTCAAACCATTCTCTCAATGAGATCTTTACCACCTCATAAAACTCATACACGTCAATACTTACTTACCAACCTCAAATCTTCCTTTAAATTCCACCACCGGGGGGGTCAACATTTCTCATGATCTAACGGGGAAACTTCAAAACATTCCAACATTCATTGATTTCAAGAGAACAAGTCGACGCCTAAAGCCAAAATGGCGATATCGAACACGTGAACATCCCACCCAAGATTTCATTCCAGACGTATTGTCATGGTAAAAATAACACTTAACAAGGGACTAAGATTCCAAATCTTACATTTCTAACAAACTGGCCACCCATCCAACGAGTAAAATCTAACCAGGCGTAAATAACCACACAAGATCTTATCTGCAGGTTTACCGAAACATAAAGATCATATCTTAATCAACTGGGGAACAAAGTCTAATGCCTCCACTATTCATGCATGACCCGATTCAAAAACTGAAACCCGAATTCAATGTTGACCACAAGTTGGATCGTCCGACGCTTCAAATCCCAAGAACTCCTCTAGTCCCTTAATTGCAACTCCTTTCATGATAAGGGTGTCGGTCCACAATACTATCAAGTTCTTATCAAAACAATAACACATAAGATTACCAACCTTTTTAGATTAATAACAAAGGATTACAGGATTGATGTTTGCGGTTTTAGCTCTCGATGTATTCTCTGTGTTTACACCGTGAGTGTGTGTGTTGTGTGTTTTCTGTCTGATCTCATTATTCAACTTGTTAGACACACTTCACATACATAATATCTACTTAAACTAATATCCTAAATAATATCTAAACATAATATCTAGATATTTAGGATTAAAACTAAAATACTAAAAACAATACTTTGACATTTTATTACAAACAAACATTAAACTTTTATCGAGAGTCGACTTTCCGGCTTTAGCTTCAGATTGGATCTTCAGATTGGATGATCTTGAATCCAATAGATCTGTGCGCTAACAATCTCCCCCTTTGGATCAAGATCATTACTAAAAAGATTTAGCAATTTAGTCTTCTTTTTCAGCTCAGAAGATGCAATCTCCTTCTCTGTCTTCCATATGTAATAATCTCCAGGTTTTAGCTCAGAATGCTTTAGCAAAGTATCTTCAAAGAAAATTTCTCTAAAATCAGCATGTCTTCAGAATACTTTGATCTCTCGCATTTCTTGGTTAGCTTTCTCTTCTTCCATCTAGTAATGTAATGGACTAGACATTTCTTCAAGCTTTAGGTTCTCCCCCTTTTTGATGAATAGAGAAACGATTTCATCAAAACTCTGAGTAAGAAATGTCGTTCATTTGGAGCCTCTGATCCGTTAATTCAAAAGATATTCATCCAGATCTTTGCAAATCCAGACAAAATAGTCGTGTAACACCTGAATCAACTAATGAATCAGTTAAAATGTCTGTCAGTAACACTAAGTCACTGTGTGTAACAAATACACATTGGAAAGGAGCTTTGTGATGTTAACTCCCCCAGGGCTTCCATTCAATCATCAAAACACCACAAAGGTAACTTCTATGAACGTTATGACAAAGAAACAAATTCCTTGTGTGTTCGTGCTTGTGATAGAAAGAATTTAGCACTTGATGATTGCTTATTGACTCAAAATTGTGTAAACCACTGAGACAATAGTAAGTTAAACACAAACTTAATGTGCATGATTGAAGTGTGAAGGTGGGGCAGACTTCCTTCTTTTCAATATCTAGATTTTCCAAATGAAAATTAGATAGCAAATGTGTTGCTTCCCCTTTGAAAATGTGAAACACTTTCTATTTGAGTAGAAAATGAGTTGCTGGTGGGGTTAATCAAGAGTTGGCATGGGCTAGTTGCTTGTTTCAATAATGTTCACCAAAGAAATGTGAAACACTAGAAATGTGGCTGCCCGGCTCAGAAAAAGTTGGTGCAGAGTTCTGATATTCTTTTAACCCTGTTCTCACACCCTCTTTCTTTTTAAACATTTAACTCACTCTAACCACACTCATTTCTTTTCACTTCTTACACTCAATCACTTAAGGATTAACTTCGTGGGTAGAAATCACTGGTTAACGTGATTCCATTGAAGTTGTGTTAAGTCCTAGCACAATGAAATTATGTTTTCCTAGAAAGCATGTGATGTTCAGATTTGGTTTAACTATTTAAGTGAAAGCACAAATAGATCTTGAAAACATTTAAAGTCACACTTCCAAATCATGAAATCATAATAAGATTCGGGAAGTGGTTTGAACATTTAATAACAATGTTTTCAATGAATGAAAGTTATCCTTCTTTCATCCATATATGAGATTAAGATAAAGGATTATACCTTTACGTGCGATCTTACATCTCATGAAGCTAAGCTTAAAGTCATAAAGATATGAACATGTAAGCATCTCTCAAAAAACTGCAAAAGTCTTATGTCATAGTCAAAGCAAATTTATTCACTTAAATTAAAATGACAAAAAGCAAAAAAACAATGAAAGTACGAGTTCTGATCAGAAATAATCAGAAGTCATATCCTAACTCCTTTGGTTTGAAAAACTCCCCCTAAAATTATGCATTACAAAAATTTGACATAAAAGGTGAATGCAAAAATTTTATGAGCTCCCCCTCAAAATAACAATGATTATCTTTGGAGTTCTTCTCACACTCCCCCTTTGATCATGAACGGATTTTTAATGTGCAGATATCTTGTGGAAATGAAGAAAAATGATGAAAATTTTACAATAAGAAACTTTAATAGGTAACCACAGATTATGTCTTAAGATTTAGCATACCAAGCTTAGAGACAAGAAAATTGAATCTCTTTTCGTCTAATGGTTTGGTAAACAGATTTGCAAGCTGATAATCAGTTTTTACAAAGTAAAGTTCAATTGTTCCTTTTTCGACATGATCTTTTATAAAGTGATACCTGACATCGATGTGTTTGGTCTTTGTATGCTGAACAGGATTAGCTGTTATCGCGATTGCGCTCTTCGAGTCACAGTATATCGGGATATGGTTGAAGTGAAAACCGTAGTCACGCAGTTGAGTTCTCATCCATAAGACCTGAGAACAGCAGCTAGCAGCAGCTACATATTCTGCTTCGACCATTGAAGTTGAAACACAAAGTTGTTTCTTCGATGCCCAACTTACGAGTTTATCATCGATGAAATGTATATGACCTGATGTCCTCTTCCTGTCTAACATACAACCAGCATGATCTGCATCTGTATATGCTGTTAGTTCAAAGCTAGTATCTTTAGGATACTACAGACCAAGATCTGCAGTGCCCTTCAGATACCTAAAAATACGCTTAACTGCAGACACATGGGATTCTTTGGGATTAGCCTGATATCTTGCACATAAGCATGTTGAAAACATTATATCTGGCCTACTAGAAGTAAGTTACATCAAAGAACCTATTATTCCTCTGTAATTCCTAACATCAACAGCCTTTCCAGAAGGATTAGTGCCAATCTTAGTACCTGGTGCCATTTGGGTACCAATCGGTTTTCAATTTTCCATTTTGAACTTTCGAAGAATATCAAGAATGTATTTTGATTGATTGATAAAAATCCCCGATGAAAATTGTTTGACTTGTAAACCGAGAAAGAAATTCATCTCTCCCATCATATTCATCTGAAATCTTGACACCATAAGGTTTGAAAAATTCTTACAGTACATAGGATTTGTAGAGCCAAAAATAATATCATCCACATAGATTTGAATAAGAATGATATCGGCTTTTTCCTTTTTAATAAACAAAGTGGTATCTACCGTACCTTTTGTAAAACCTGACTTGACTAAAAATTGAGATAGGACATCATACCAGGCGCGAGGAGCTTGTTTCAGTCCATAGAGTGCTTTGTCGAGAATGTAGACATGATTCGGTTTCTCTTGATTGACAAAGCCTTCTGGCTGTGAGACGTAGACTTCTTTCTTTAGAATGCCATTCATAAAGGCGGTCTTCACGTTCATTTGAAAGACAGTGAAGTTCTTGTGAGCAGCGTAGGCTAGAAACATTCGAATTGCCTCTAAACGCGCCACAGGAGCATAAGTCTCATCGTAGTCTATTCCTTCCTCTTGTCTGTATCCTTTGGCTACAAGTCTTGTTTTGTTTCTGATAACGGTACCATCTTCATCTTTCTTGATCTTGAAAACCCATTTCGTACCTATAATGGTCTTACCTTGAGGTTTGGGTACGAGTCTTCAGACTTTAAGTGTGTCGAACTGATTCAAATCTTCTCGCATTGCAGTTACCCATTCTGAATCGACAAGAGCCTCTGATACGCG
This sequence comes from Arctium minus, assembly GCA_954870635.1. NCBI lineage: Eukaryota > Viridiplantae > Streptophyta > Magnoliopsida > Asterales > Asteraceae > Arctium > Arctium minus. Next base: position 54,132,516 of record OX941095.1, on the reverse strand, counting down.
AGAAGGCTTGATCTTGCTTAGAAAGGATTCATGCATACACAAATTCATTGACGCTGACCTAGTTTGCACCGGTTTTGTTGGATCGCCAATGATCTGGCTTATCGGGTGCTCTTTGGTCCATTTATGTTCATGAGGTAGTGGATTATATGAATATATATATCAATAGTATCATCTATGAATCAACTGGTACCTTCTTCTGGTAGTTCAGGAGGAATTATGGTTGCAGTTGAAGTAGTAGGTGCAGAAGTCTTAGCAGGTACAACTTGGTCCGGCTGTAGATTAGTCTGTACAGAACATCCTGCTGATACAGTAACTTCTGTCTCTTCATTATTTGTCACAACTTCAACTGTTGGAGTCAGCATTTGAACTGGAATTTCTTGTTGAATCTGAGAGATAGATTCAATAGGGATATCTGATATGGTTGGATGAGTAGTCGTTGAGTCTTCATTCCTGTCAACCACAATAGATTTCTTGACATTAGATCCAAGAAATTCATCATAAAACAATTCAAATAATAAATCTAAATCAGATAAATGATTAGAAGACGTTGATGCTTCATCTGATTTGTTCGCTTGAGATGCAGGTTCTGGACTGATTTGCCCAGAAGCTAGTACTCCGGTTATCACGGGTTCTGAACTATGTTGTTCAGAAGCCATTTCTTCATCAAACGTAATGTTGACGCTTTCAATAACTGTCTTTGACTTCTTCAGATATACACGGTATGCAGTTGATGTAGATGAATAACCAATGAAGATGCCTTCGTCCGCCTTGGCACTGAACTTGTTCAGACTCTCTCTATCGTTTAGAACAAAACACTTACACCTAAATATATGAAAATATTTGATTGTTGGTGTTCGGTTGTTGATCAACGCATAAGGAGTCTTCTTGAATCTGCGGTGTATCATGGATCGATTATGAGTGTAGCACGCAGTCGATACAGCTTCTGCACACAAGAATAGAGGTAAGTCAGATTGACTTAGCATAGTACGAGAAGCCTCGACTAGCGTACGATTTCTTCTTTCGACCACTCCATTCTGTTGAGGCGTACGAGCAGCAGAGTATTGATGTGATATCCCGACTGATTCGAGATATTCTTGAACTGTTTTGTTCTTGAACTCTGTGTCATTGTCTGTTCTTAGAAGCTTGACTGGTTTCTGCAGATTTACCTGGGTCATCTTTAGGAATGAAATGAGAACATCTGGTGTCTCATCTTTTGAACGTAGAAATTTGACCCAAGTGTATCGCGAATAGTCGTCCACGATTACTAGAATGTACTTCTTTCCGCCTAAGCTTTGCGTTCGCATCGGACCGCATAAGTCCATATGCAACAACTCTAACGGAGCGCTGGTGCTCGGTTCAGGATTTGGTTTATGTGGAGCTCTCTTCATATTTCCTTTTTCACACGCTACACATAAGTGTTCTTTTTCGTACTTGAGCTCTGGAAGTCCTTTCACTAACTTCCCACTGACCAGTTTGTTGATGTACCTAAAGTTGAGGTGAGAGAGCCGTCGATGCCATAGCCAGCTTTGCTGCAGCGAGGCTTTAGAGAGAAGACAAACTTGCTTGTCAGTCTGGACGTTTGACAAATTGATTGTGTAGAGGTCGGACTTTCGAGTGCCGACCAAGAGTTCCTCGCCTTCTTCAGTGCGAACAGAACACCTCTTGGCTTTGAAATTGACCTCTAAGCCTTTGTCACAGAACTGGCCTATACTGAACAGGTTGTGTCCTAAGCCTTCAACATAGCTCACCTTCTTGATCGTGACTTTGTCATGTACCATATCACCATAACCCAGTATTGGTGAAAACTGATCGTTGCCAAATCTAACTGTTCCGCAATACTTCTCTGTAAAGTTGGTCAACATACCTTTTTGTCCAGTCATATGCTTGGAACATCCGCTATCCAAGTACTACATATGACGGATCTACACAAGAGAAATTATGAAACAAGAGATTTATATCCATAAAACAAAATTTGAAGTAAAGACTTTTGAGCATTGAAGAGCTGGTCTTGAACTGTTGTATTCAAGAGCCATTGTTCTTTGAGGTACGAGTCCTAGACTGTTTTGTCTAGAAGTCATACTTCGTTGAAGTACGGGTTCTAAGCTGAAATACTTAGAAGCCTCCATCTTGACATTTAAGTCCGGGTTTTGAACTGATTTGTTCAAAAACCTAGTTTTATGCTCCCTCTTAAACTTTGAGTTCCTGCAACACAGATTTAGCTTTTGGTACCCATTGGAATTTGGGTCCAACTGTGTTAGCACAAGATTTTGGTACCCATTGAAATTTGGGTCCGTTTTTCATTTGAAATTCATTGGAAGCTTTAGAATGATAAGAATGCACATTAAAAGTGCCATACCAAACATCAGAATCTTTACGAGAAGCATAAACATGTTTATCATAGTATGAAGACTTTCTAGCAGATAAAGATAACTCGAATAATTGCTTCATAGAATATTTCTTGCGATAAACGACAAGTTTTGGTTTCAAAATAGTAGCAACATTCGCTTTCAAAACATCTTTACTAGACATAGTCTTATTACAATTAACACTTGAAAAAGTTTTGGCATTCTCGTCTATCTTCTGTTTTAGTTTCCATTCAGGCTTAACTCCCTGCCTTTTCTGGCTCAGATCTGAAACATTTGAAACTTGTGAGTTAAACTTTTGAGCAACAACATAATGCATCTTCTTTGGGTTACCAGTAGTGATCGGTTTCTGTGAATGCTGAGATTTCTTCTTACCTTTTGCATTCTTAGCTTTCACAGAAGCTGATTTATCAACTTTCGTTGATGATTTACCTTTTTCAGACATACCGGTTGATCCAAAGGAATTTACAATAAAATACGAATGGTTAGGAAGTTTGGCATGAAAATCAAATTGATCAATACACTCATCTAAATGACCATCAGAGTTTAGAAAATCAAACCCTCCATTAGCTAAACCAAACAGATCATCAGATTTTGAAGCCTTTAATGATTTAGAAAGAACAGTACACTTAAGCACAGTTGAAAAAACTTGTTGTTCAATATCAATCAAAAGTCTTTCATTTGTTAAAGAAGTCTCAAGTTCAAAAATTTTACTTTCCAAAACAAGAGCAGGGACATATAGTTTACCTTTAATAGGCTTCGCCTCCATTTCTTTGACAGAATAACTCTGAAAGTAGTCATTTGAAAGAGATTTCTTTTGATATTTTGGATCATCATTATAACTATTATTCAGCTTCGCATAATAAAATGGAAGGTGAACCTTAGATGATTTCTTACGTTTTTCAATTTCCTTGGCTTCATCCTCTTTAGATAGTCCAGTATTGAAAACTTTAAGATTAGGGAATCGGTGAGAAAGTTTCATAAAAGTAATATCATAAAGTGTTGGCACTTCAGATATACCCTTTTTAAGGTAATGAGGGTTCTCATAACCAAGTTCCCAGCTCTCTTTATTCTCTTTGGGTTTGTTTAGATGAATGGTTTGTTCAGTTTGACCCAATGACTATAACTTCTTTTCCAAACCATTTAATTTTTCAAGTAAAGATTTGTTTTCTTCGGTTCGCGAAGAATACAATTTCGTAAGCTCGTTGAAATCAAACTCACTCTTTCTCAATTTAGACTTTGTTTCAGTATTCTCTTTAAGAATTATGGTCTGTTCTTTTGCGCTGGTGTCATTGTTTTTATGTAAAACCTAAATTAATACTTTCTTCTCAGCAATATCCTTGCTAAGTTTTTGTATTGATTGGTTTTTGTCATTAATAACACCCTTTTCACATTTAAGTTTAGACTCTAATTCTTGGAGTTTTATCATCATGGCATGCATTTGATTTAAGAAATTAGATTCAGTTAAATCACATACCTCTTCGTTTTCATGTTCATCGGAATCTTCTTCAGCTTCAATTTCCATCTTACCCATGAAGCATAGATGCGTTGTCTCATCCTTTTCTTCATTCTCATCTTCTTCATCTGATTGATCCAGCCAGAACTCATCTTCTACCATCAATGCTTTTCCAGCTTCCTGTTGCTTGGCTAGAAGCATTTTGTTCTTGTAGTAGTCAGAGTTCCTGACTTTGGGTCTTCGGCAGTCTCTGGCAAAGTGACCTATTTTGCCACAGTTGTAGCACGTTGGAGGTTCTGACTTACTGGATCCTTCAGCTTGATACCGTCTCTCTTCCGGCTTCCTCTCCTCTGTTCTCTTTCCTTCAAATCTCTTTCCTTCAACCCTCTCCTTGTGAACATAGTTGCTCGGACCAGAAGAATACCTCTGACTGTTTCAACTTGGCTTCTTGTAGAACTTCTTCTGAAAAGCCTTTGTCAGCATAAGCATAGCCTGCTTCAGTTGTTCACAGTCATCCGAGTCAGAGTTCGTTTCATTTTCAACCTCATCTGATTCAGACATAAGCATCTTCTTTTTCTTTCTTTTCACAACAAGAGCAACTGAGTCAGCAACTGTCTTCTCACCCTGTCTCTTTTCATCCAGTATTTGATCCACCTCTTCTTCATTTTGTTTGAGGGTTTCATACACCTCATGAAGTGGAATTTCGTTTAGATCTTTGATTTGCTTCATTTGCCTTGTAAATCTTTTCCATTCAGGCTGAAGGATGCTCAGGAATTTGACATTCAGCTCTATCTGTGATTTATTGACCTTGTTCTTGTTTAACTCGTTCAGCAAGGTCACAAATCTGTCGTAGGTTTCTTCAAGAGATTCTCCAACTCTGCCTTTGAATTCTTCATAGTTGTTTAGACAGTTGGATATCTTGAGTTGGTTCCCAACCTTTGATCCTAGCATCATCTTCTCTAGCTGATCCCACATCTGTTTGCCAGAGGCTTTATAGCTGTCTATCTTCACATATATTTCATTTGGAATGCCTTGAAGAATATAAGACTTTACTAATCTATCAGCTTTTGCTCTGTTTAGGTTTTCACCATCTAGATCTTCAAACTTAAGTTGATATGGTTGCTCATCAGTTCCCTCTGGAGGAGTCCTCCAAACAGGTGTCATAACTCCTTCTTCTAAGGATTTCCTGATTAAAACACCCAAATCATGTCTTTCAATGAAGTCCATGAACCGATATTTCCACTGTTCATACTCTCCCCTGAAGAGTACTGGTGGCTTTGAGTCAGTTCCGATCTCTAGAGCTTCTCTTGAAGTCATTCTGATTGAAAAGACTAAGTCTGGAGCTGGAGTAAAAGGCAAACTTTGCGTTTAATAGTGGCTGGCGCAAAAGAGTTTTGCGCGAGATGTCTGTGGTGCGAAGTAACACTTTGCGCTAGAAGAAGGTAGCGCAAACTTTAGATAGTCTGGAAGATGGAATTTTGCGCTAGACGTTAGTGGCGCAAATGACAACTTGCGCGATGAGAGGCTGGCGCACAACAGGTTTGCGCGAGGTTTGAGTGGCGCGAAGTAATACTTTGCGCGAGAAGACACTGGTGCAAAAGTTAACTTGCGTTGTAGGAACTCGCTTTCTTGAGATTTGCGCGAACTGAGGTTGGCGCAAGTAGAGGTTTGCGCGAAATGTTGATGGCGAGAAATGAACTTTGCGCGAGTAACGGATAGCGCAAAAGTAATTTTGCGCGATCAACGGTTAGCGCAAAAGTAACTTTGCGCGAATAACTTTCTTTTGTATCTGGCACAAACTTGCTATGAACTGGCGCAAACTTGAACTTTGCGCGATTTCGTCCTTGCAACTACGAAAATCGAATAAAAACCTATCTAGACTCCGAATTAGTAGACCCAAATTTGACAGATTGACCACTAACACTTCTAGAACAGATTTCAAGCTCTTGATTTCAAAAATAAGCACTTTATGAAAATCCAATCGATGGAACAGTAAGTTTTCAGACGTGAACTGTTTTGCAAAAAAAAATTGAATCGATTGCAGTTCTATACTAAAATCAAACAACACCAACTCGATCTAGCACCTTATTCGATCACAACCTGATCGATTTCAACCCCAAAAACACACTAAAACTCGAAAATGATTTTGAAATGAAGAACACAGAGTCGAGTTTATTAAAACTTGATTTGAATCTATTTTCAAGCTCTGATACCAATTGGCGGTCCACAATATTATCAAGTTCTTATCAAAACAATAACACATAAGATTACCATCCTGTTTAGATTAATAACAAAGGATTACAGGATTGATGTTTGCGGTTTTAGCTCTCGATGTATTCTCTGTGTTTACACCGTGAGTGTGTGTGTTGTGTGTTTTCTGTCTGATCTCATTATTCAACTTGCTAGACACACTTCACATACATAATATCTACTTAAACTAATATCCTAAATAATATCTAGATATTTAGGATTAAAACTAAAATACTAAAAACAATACTTTGACATTTTATTACAAACAAACATTAAACTTTTATCGAGAGTCGACTTTCCGGCTTTAGCTTCAGATTGGATCTTCAGATTGGATGATCTTGAATCCAATAGATTTGTGCGCTAACAAAGGGTTTTAAATTTATAGCCCTAATGAGTTCAAGGTTTTTCAACCAGTATGCCACTTTGAAATTTATAAAGCTTTCAAATACACTAGTTTTATAACAATTAATCGTGCGGTAAAAATACATTACCGTTCATTCGATAGGTTTCAAAATTGATCACCAACTCTATGCATATAAAACCTTTTCCAAAACTCATTTGATCAGTACTTACGTTAATAAGGATAATAATACAAGATACGCAGCAAAATTTTAAATGGACTACCAGAGTCCTAACATACCTCAAATCATACCATATATGTCGAAATAATTTTCCGCACCAAAACACGTACAATAAACGTTTGTATGACTCTAAAAAGGGAACTTCACAATTTTGACTTTAAATTCTTTCTTTTTAAATGCAAGACGTCGTGGCTTAAAATTTTCAACAAGTCCCATATGCATCAGTAAAACGATAGGGACATACATAAATATCAAATCGAGTTTAAGCTTTGAGCTGCACAAATAAGACACACTTGACCAAAATAGCAACTACAATGACATGAACATCGATAGCTCACTTAATGCATTGCGGAAAATTTCTAACGGTAAAATCAGCAACTGAAACGTGTTCTGAGCAACAGTTCTATCTGGAACAACATAAATCTTTTATACTTTTACACACACCAACAATATCATTTAATTCAAATACGAATTAGCATACAACGAGTAACAATTATGTAAAACCCGAAAGAGAAAAACACAAGATTCTGAAACCTCCCAAAAATAGCACATGGGATGACATTTATTAGCAAAACTCATAAATTAACGCACGCAATAATGCATGTACACACATTCCAAAATTTATCTACGCGACGCAAAAGTCGTATGATAAGACACCATAAAACCCAACTGAATTTTCATAAAACTCATTAACGCTAAAATCAAGCGGTGTCAAAATTTTCATTTCCCAACATAAAAATATAAAACGACAACAAGTCTAAAAGGGTTAAAATTCTAAAACCACCACGTACGATAAAGTGACCCTTTTCAACAAAACTAACATGAGACACGACGCCCAATAAACCCGTAAATTTACACGCAATAAAATTAAAACTCGCGCATCTCAAAGTACACTCACGTGCCCAAAACGTACAAAACAAAAATCCATAAAATTCAACACGACTCGTACATACTAAAATTCCCAAGAAAATTCCGACTCAAGAATATAGGAATAACTCTTCCTTCAAAACCTTAACATACGTGGAGGAGATCCAATGTCAAGGTTAAAAATTCTACAGTTACTTGTCCCATACCCCGCATGGCATTAAAACATGGATCTTGTAATACCCTCAAATTTTGGAAAGAGCGACTAATTAAAAACTTTCAAAAATACCTTAAAGGGTAATAAAATCTCTTACTAATAATCCATAATTGAAATACAATTTCTAGATTGAACCAGCAACAAAATTAAAGTCTTACATAAAGACTAACTAAAGTCGAGGGTTACTATAATCCAATAACAATCGCTATCTCCAAATATAAATGCGGAAGACTTCATCGAGCTAATCACCTCATCGAGCACACAACTAGCACTCATCGCTTCACGGTGTCACTAGCACTATTCCCAACCGGAACCTGTTGCACATGCCGACAAATAAAAAGGGTTAGGCTAACGCCTAGTGAGTTCAAGAGTTTTCATCATGATTATAAAAACCATTAAACGGAAATAATGCAACTTAAATCATGATCCTTTAAAAATGAATTACTTTAAATATGAGAACGACCCGTTTCCAATACAATGCAATTTATAAATGGACGCCTCAACGCCAAATGTTATTTCATGAAGTAATGCAATCCAACACTTACTCAAAACGTGAATAGAAATCGAACTCTCCATTTATGAAAATGCGGTTAAAACTTTGTATCTCGAAACACCCAAAACACGGGTGGGGCATAATACTCAACCCACAAATCAAGGATAAAATCCATTTACACAAGATGCCATCGAAAACTTGGATAATAAAACTCAATACCCAAAAACAACACCTTTCGGTGACGGGGGATACCCGAATTCCATCGAAAGTGGCGGGCACACAAAGTTAAGCCACTTCTCAATGTTCTCGAGCTTCACATAGAGCCATGGATCCCCGTAAACGACTCCCAACCGAGCTACCACCGTAAGATACCCAAATGACCCTAGTGTCTACTCGACCTCTAATGAGTGTCACAACCAAAAACACAAGTCCCCGTATCCGGCTCACAATGGGCACCACCGCAAGACTTAGCTCCGTATACGGCTCTGCAGAGCACCACCGCAAGCTTACATAACAACAACATGACTTGGGGACCACTCACTAGAATTCAAACGCGGACACTAAATTCCACGATGAGTAACTAGACTGGACGACAAACGGGCATCGATTTCAACCCCCCACGATCTCTACCTCGAGCCCTTCAATAAAGGTTACACGGTAATCGAGTTCAACCACCCACGATCTGTACCTCGAGCTCCCGCTAGCCATAAATAATGTCCAGTCCCAAAACGGGGATAAAGTCCCCATTAAACCAACCGACTGACTCATATGCCCATGGATCCAATGCATTACAGTCTAAAACGTTACATGACTCAAAAGAATGAACTAACGCATTCAAAACATGAAACTCTCAAATAAGATGCAACTAAGTACACCATACGTCCAAGGCTCCTTAATGAGCTACCAAAAAGGAACAAATGTTCCAAAGACTCAATAGAATACAAATCAAGCCCCAAAAGGCTTAACAAACGATTGGCTAAACCACGAGAGCCAATATGGTTACATAAACCAAATTATATCTTTCCCCAAAATCTTTGTTTCTCAAAATCATCATTGGCCTTCGGCCCAAACCCAAAAGATTTTCCATTTCTGAAATGTTCCCAAAGTCGGAAATGACCCAAAACGAAAGGACTCACGCCTTCGTACTTTTCAAAATATCTTATTTCATGAATGATGCATAAAACCCGGCAAACACTTAAAAGTGCATTTTTGACCAAATACCTATTTATGCAATAAATCACTAAAACATGTTCCTTTGTGACACATTTATCAAAATATCCCAAAATACCAAATGTGGTGTTTTACAAGGTTTAATAAGCTAAACACTTCAAATAATCAAAAGTTACCAAATAACTCAATAGTTGATAATTTCATGTAAAACACATAAATGTTTTAAAATAAACATTTTGGCATGTACAACGTTATCACAAATCAACTTGAACTCACCTTGCTAGATTTAGGCTAAATCTAGATTTTACCCCACTTAGAGCTTTCTAGAAGAAACTTGAATCCACAAGCACGATCCTTCCAAAACCTAGATCCACACATTTCCGACCATAAATAATCATATTCAACCCTTTTAGAATTGCTCCCCAAACATTTACATGAACTTTTCATCTTATACTAAAACCCTAATTTTCCATACTTGAAGAAGGAGAAGATTACCTCAACCAATAGCTTGAATCCACCAACCAAACACTTGTATGTCACCAAAACGAACCATAAGCTTCCCATCTTCAAATGGTGAAAAGGGTTAAATGAAATCCCTATGAACTTGGTGAAGAAGATGAAGATGAAGGTGGTTCACGATCTCAACTAGATAGATGATGAAGAATCATGTGGTTTAAGGAGGAAAAACCCTCAAAATGGGTTAGGGTTCGTTTTAGAGGTTGGGGGTCGGTTTGGGAGAGAAAAGGGGAATAGATTTAGGGTTTTGTTGTGAGAAATGACGTTTGATGGCTGAAAATCGAGTTTTAAGCTCGACAGTGCATTTCGCGGGTTATGTCGCGACCTTAAGTCGCGACATAAGTCGCGCGGTTGACTCTAAGCCGCGGCACATGTCGCGTAATGCACTGTCCGCCCGGTTTTCCACCCGTTCACTGTTTTGGCCGTAACTTTCTCGTTATAGCTCCGATTTTGCTCCGGAAAGAACCGTTGGACTCGTAATTGAATCCTTAATCCATCAAGACTATAAAATCTAGGATTCAAGTCCAAAATATTATATCTTATTTTTCCCTTAAAATTACCGATTTCTGTATTAACTTGAAACGATATCTTTTGAAATCGGGGTTGTTACAATCCTCCCAACCTTAAAAGAGATTTCGTCCTCGAAATCTAACACTAACCAAGAACCCAACATCGCACTTGGAGAGATCAATTGATTCCCTATCCAAAAAGGAATTCCTTTACGAACCTTACCTCACATACGACCCCGATTACATTCCGGTTAAAGTTGTCGCCGCGTTTCTCATAACGAGCCATCGCAAACTCAACCTCAACGTTCGATATAACTCACTCATGTTAAGATGAACGTTGAGTCTTTGCAAAATCACTTTCTTAACATTAAATCTCGGTTGCCTCCCAACCTTATGTTGCTCATAATGCCTCAAGAGTAACTTACGATCTTGTTCAGTCCTTTTCACCAAGAATACCCCAAAGCAACCTTTCTCTTAGATACCTCTAAATACGATGCATTAAGGTCTCCTCATTAATTCATTCGTACTTAAAGTCTACCTCGACATTCTCACCGAATGTCTCCAATAATCATTACCACCAAGGAGTTATCGTCCTTTGACGAAACTTCCTAACGACTAGTTTGGTCTGATCCAACACAACTTTAAATTCGTTACTCAAAGTTAGCACAGACACGATGTCTGCAAGGGCTCCCAAACTTCCATAGATCCCAGCATTGGCCTGATGTTTCCCCCAGAAACGTACCAAAACACTCTACAGATATTCGCTTATCCCAAACTCCAAGGTTGCATAACTCCCGCCATGCACTCAAGCATCGATGGCTAAATCGGCGAAAGTCATGACAATTATCGAAACACCAACGATTGATTCTTAATTATCAACATCTAATTTCCTTAAAGTTACTGCGTGTCCTGCAGACACACCAGATCTGACGGAAGTACACTGAGGCACACGAACAGTTATTGTCCTCAAAATAGAGTGTCGATACCTATGCTCGTAATGGCCATTTGCAAGCGGGGGTATACCACCAAACATTTCGCTCCCGAATTGCAATGTCGAATAAAGTTGGCACTTACTCATGAAATCTAAACCCCAAATCACACCACTTCATTAGCCAACCATAATATCATCATTATTCACCAATACCTCATAAGGTGGCACACCACCGACACATACTATGTCTCCATACCATTGGTCCACAAATTCAAAACCACCCATACCCAAACAGTCACCCACGGTTTTATCCCGAAGGTTTGTCTAAGCATAAAGATCGTCACTTAATTAACTAGGAAGAGTACAGGTCTAACGCCTCAAATTCTTCTGCGTGAACTAGATCACAAAGTTGAGATTCATAGTTCAAAACTGACTATAAGTCAGGTCCTCCAACACTTCAAACTCTGAGGACTCCTTCAGTCCTTAAGCACGACCTCTAACAAGGGGCTTGCATCTATAGCTCTAATGAGTTCAAGGTTTTCAAACTACTATGCCAATTTAACTTTTATAGAACCTCTAAATGTAAAAGCTTTATAATGATTAATCGTACGAACAAAATATACTACCTTTTACTCGGTAGGTGTACAAAGTGGTCACAACAGCCACACGCATAAAACTATTTCAGAAAATATTTGATCAATAATCAAGGTGATACTGACACCAACGAAGGATATTTTAACAACCTTTTTCAAAGGAACCGTTGCGTTCCCAACATGTATAAATTTGGGTCACGTATGAAAAGTAGTTTTATGTACTGAAACAGTGTATAAGAAAACATTTGTACAAAACTACAGAAGGGGATATTTATTAAATCAAATCCCAAGAGTTCACATTTAACCATGTAATGTCATGAAATAAAATTCCCCAAAGCTTAGTAAAGACATATGCATGCAATTTGATCAAACGTAAGAGTAATTTAGCTTGATTCCAAACTTTAGGTCGTACAAATAAAATGCTTGCAAACCCAAAACAACATTTCATGATATCAAACTCTCAAAGATTCCGCAACAAAACTTGCGTGCGACAGTTATTTCTTAAAACGAGTAGGGTGATGTGTGCATGCACTTTGGTTAGAACGTAAAATAATTTGTGTCGGTTTCAAGTTCAAAGACAAATAATAATATGATCTCATCGTTCTAAAATGTTAGTTAAAACACTATGACGGAAGTTCCAAATAGACATGTATGTATACTATATGCAACCAAACAACTCACACAAAGCTCAAGGAAAACGACACCACTTGACACCATTAAAGTCACCCATTAAATCCCCAAAATCTCATGAATTAAAATTCTCAATAAAAACGCAAACACCGAGATAAAGGGAGATAATTTTTCTTCCAAAACCTTAACATACGTGGAGGAGATCCAATGTTAAAGTCGTAAACCGCAGTTATTTATCCAAGACCCTAAACAACATCAAAATACGCACACCTCCGAAATAACGTTAGACAACAATATGAATAAAGAAAATCTTCAACAAAGTTTGCAACCTCATGCCATAAAACAATTTTGTGCATGCTCGAAATCATGGTTCAAAACCTTGTGTGTGCCAAAACATTGCTCCAGGATTTGTAATATAATCCACATGACGATTTGGAAACATGAGAAATACTTGATGCCATTTACTTTAAAATATGTAATGTGCATGCAGTTGATCGGCACCCAACACCTCGAAGCCACGCTCCTTAATTTCTTAGTCACGCTATTGTCATCTAGATGTTTAAACATCACCAGCAAATAATCGAATATTTCATCGGTCCACCTTATCATTTCTCCTCAAATAAAGTCAATTACATAAGGTTAATGTTCTACCATGACCATCAATTACGACCCGAAACGGTCCACTTAATGCAATCACCATGCTTATTGTCACTTCAAATGACGAATGCTAAAATCATCAACTTCTTCTAATGGCTGCCCATAAAGAAACTGCTCCACTACCCCAACGGTTATCATACCAATGCATTCCAAGCATACACATGTGACTCGTAGGTTCACCATAACACTGGCCAGGTGCTATTATGAACGTACGGTACATGATCGTCCTTGCCATTTTCGGCATGATTCCCGTTTCTAGTGACTCCACTCACTTCGAATCATCAAATCTTAAAGTGCCTAATTGTGCAATCTCACATTCAATCACTTAAAATTACGCTAGTTTGAGTCTAGGCATCCAAAAATCAACACCTAATTCTCTCAAACTTAAGCTCTGATACCAACTTGTAACACCCTCAAATTTTGGAAAGAGCGACTAATTAAAAACTTTCAAAAATGCCTTAAAGGGTAATAAAATCTCTTACTAATAGTCCATAATTGAAATACAATTTCTAGATTGAACCAGCAACAAAATTAAAGTCTTACATAAAGACTAACTAAAGTCGAGGGTTACTATAATCCAATAACAATCGCTATCTCCAAATATAAATGCGGAAGACTTTATCGAGCTAATCACCTCATCGAGCACACAACTAGCACTCATCGCTTCACGGTGTCACTAGCACTATTCCCAACCGGAACCTGTTGCACATGCCGACAAATAAAAAGGGTTAGGCTAACGCCTAGTGAGTTCAAGAGTTTTCATCATGATTATAAAAACCATTAAACGGAAATAATGCAACTTAAATCATGATCCTTTAAAAATGAATTACTTTAAATATGAGAACGACCCGTTTCCAATACTATGCAATTTATAAATGGACGCCTCAACGCCAAACGTTATTTCATGAAGTAATGCAATCCAACACTTACTCAAAACTTGAATAGAAATTGAACTCTCCATTTATGAAAATGCGGTTAAAACTTTGTATCCCGAAACACCCAAAACACGGGTGGGGCATAACAGACGATTGGCTAAACCACGAGAGCCAATAGAGTACAAATCAAGTCCCAAAAGGCTTAACAGACGATTGGCTAAACCACGAGAGCCAATATGGTTACATAAACCGAATTATATCTTTCCCCAAAATCTTTGTTTCTCAAAATCACCATTGGCCTTCGGCCCAAACCCAAAAGATTTTCCATTTCTGAAATGTTCCCCAAAGTCGGAAATGACCCAAAACGAAAGGACTCACGCCTTCGTACTTTTCAAAATATCTCATTTCATGAATGATGCATAAAACCCGGCAAACACTTAAAAGTGCATTTTTGACCAAATACCTATTTATGAAATAAATCAATAAAACATGTTCCTTTGTGACACATTTATCAAAATATCCCAAAATCCCAAATGTGGTGTTTTACAAGGTTTAATAAGCTAAACACTTCAAATAATCAAAAGTTACCAAATAACTCAATAGTTGATAATTTCATGTAAAACACATAAATGTTTTAAAATAAACTTGAATCCACAAGCACGATCCTTCCAAAACCTAGATCCACACATTTTCGACCATAAATAATCATATTCAACCCTTTTAGAATTGCTCCCCAAACATTTACATGAACTTTTCATCTTATACTAAAACCCTAATTTTCCATACTTGAAGAAGGAGAAGATTACCTCAACCAATAGATTGAATCCACCAACCAAACACTTGTATGTCACCAAAATGAACCATAAGCTTCCAATCTTCAAATGGTGAAAAGGGTTAGATGAAATCCCCATGAACTTGGTGAAGAAGATGAAGATGAAGGTGGTTCACGATCTCAACTAACTAGATGATGAAGAATCATGTGGTTTAAGGAGGAAAAACCCTCAAAATGGGTTAGGGTTCGTTTTAGAGGTTGGGGGTCGGTTTGGGAGAGAAAAAGGGAAGAGATTTAGGGTTTTGTTGTGAGAAATGAGGTTTGATGGCTGAAAATCGAGTTTTAAGCTCGACAGTACATTTCGCAGGTTATGCCGCGACCTTAAGTCGCGGCATAAGTCGTCCGCTTCCCTTAAGTCGCGCGGTTGACTCGAAGCCGCGGCACAAGTCGTGTAATGCACTGTCCGCCCAGTTTTCCACCCGTTCACTATTTTGGTCGTAACTTCCTCGTTATAGCTCCGATTTTGCTCCGGAAAGAACCGTTGGACTCGTAATTGAATCCTTCATCCATCAAGACTATAAAATCTTGGATTCAAGTCCAAAATCTTATATATTATTTTTCCCTTAAAATTACCGATTTTTGTATTAACTTGAAACGATATCTTTCGAAATCGGGGGTGTTACAATCCTCCCAACCTTAAAAGAGATTTTGTCCTCGAAATCTAACACTAACCAAGAACCCAACATCGCACTTGGCGAGATCAATTGATTCCCTATCCAAAAAGGAATTCCTTTACGAACCTTACCTCACATACGACCCCGATTACATTCCAGTTCAGGTTGTCGTCGCGTTTCTCATAATGAGCCATCGCAAACTCAACCTCAACGTTCGATATAACTCACTCATGTCAGGATGAACGTTGAGTCTTTGCTAAATCAATTTCTTAACATTAAATCTCGGTTGCCTCTCAACTTTATGTTGCTCATAATGCCTCAAGAGTTTTGCCAAGACTTTATAATGTAACTCACTTTATGTTTTGAGAACATGAGGATCAATTTATGCAAACTTATTTCAGAAATAAATTTAGCGCATGAATTTGGTCAGCACACAACATGTTAGGACTACACTTCTCAATTTCCTGTCATACTATTGTCATCCGGATGCATCAAACATCTTAGAGCAACAATTCTACTAGTTTGGTTGACTTACAAATTCTCCTCGAAATAGAATCGGTCTAACAAACCTATAGTTCTAATCCAACCAATAATGTTGACTCCAGATGGTCAACCTAATGTATTCATCGCACTTAACTATCACTCCCAAGTGACATTGCTATAAACATCAACCCTTCTTTAGATCACTCGCTTAGAAACTTTCTCACTACCCCAACGGTCATCATACCAAGTAGTTCAAGTATACATATGTAGCATGTAGGTTCACCATAACACTGGCCAGGTGCCATTATGAACGTACTGTACATAATCATCCTTGCGACCCTCGCCAAGTTTCCCGTTTCTAGCGACTCGATCAACCCCAAAATATTTTATCTTAAAGTACCTAATGTGCAACTTCACTTACAATCACTCAAAAGAACGCTAGTTTGAGTCTAGGCATCCAAAAGTCAATACCTAATTCTCTCAAACTTAAGCTCTGATACCAACTTGTAACACCCTCAATTCTGGAAATAGCAACTAATTTAAAATTTTCTAAATACGTTGATAGTTGATTCATCTACAATCACAAAATAAGTTTTAACCTCAACACACATAATTTATTCTCTACATACAGTCTATAACAAGGACGGGTGCTACTAAAACCAAATAATAGTCACTATCTCCAAACTGCGGAAGACTTCACCAACTACTTACTCTTGCACAAAGCTAAGGTTCAACTCTTCATCGTTGCTAGAACAAAACCCCAAATGGAACCTGATGCACATGCCGACAAAAAAAAAGGTTAGGTTAACGCCTAGTGAGCTCAAGAGTTTTCAACATATAAAAATTAATCGTTTTAAAAGAAAGAATACAGTTAAAATCATAATCTTTCAAAACGATATACTTCACTTATGAAAATGACTCGTTTACCAATAAATATGTATTTTAAACGCAAGAGACACCGAGTTAATCGTTAACCAAACCAAACTGTTTTAAAGACTAAGATCCCAATATAAAACGTTCTTTCGTAAACTTAGATTTAACCTAAAACTTGCTCAAAATGTGAATAGAGAGAGAACTCCCAATTTTATAAAACGCGGGTAAAAATGTTATATCTCGAGATACCCAACACGGTGGAACATGATACACAACTCAAATACCATAGATGAAAATCTATATAAATAAATATTGTCGTGAACACGGACATTAGACCCAAAACTCACACGACCATAAAATATACGAAATCAAATACTGAAACGTGGAAATGACGCATTCCATTCAAACCTTAATATACGTGGGAAAAACCAAATATTAAGGCCATCATTTATCGTCGACCATACAACCAAAGTTGATAAAATATGACATTAACATTTAAAAATACCACGGATCTACGACGGAGAGACCCGTATACATTGAGAATAGAGGAACACGCAAGTAGGCTGCCCATACAACTTCCTCGCATGTCATCTAAACGTTTCCATCTTGGGTGGCGAGAACACATGAATGGGGTCACCCGTGATGTTATTGGATTTCACCACATATCCCGGACCTAGTTCCCATGCCACCACAGACATCACAATCCTCGGACCGTTATGCCTCTGGCCATACTCCGGCGAGTTCCACCTCAAGGACTTACAGACATGGGTGCCTATCCAATCTAGACGAGTTACAACTCGGAGGCTCGAGCCACCTATTGCCTACTCGCTAGCAAACTCAAGCGGTCAACGGTCATAACCAACCATACCTGCTTTACCAAAACAGACAGACTTACGTACCTATGGATACAATACAACACTGTCTAAACATTACATGACTCCAATTGAATGATCAAAACACCCAAAACATGTAACTCTCAAATGACACGGAATAAACGCCATCATAATCAAAACTCCACAACTGTTTTTAAATCGGACAAATGTTCTCAAGACTCCGTTTAGTCAAAACCGAACCAAAGGCCCAACAATGTACGTAAACCCCAAATGAAAGCCAGTAATAAACATTGAAACACGTTTGACCAACTATCATGCAAACACAACGACCAAAAGTATGATTAACTCAAATATCATCATTGGTTGAGGCAAACCATTTTCCAAATGAACTCATACCCTTATATTACCAAAACCTCATAACACAATAATGTGCATTTTCTAAAAGTTTATAAAATCAAATACACAAAATGACACTTACATTAAATGAACTCCTATTATATATGTAAAATCATCAATGAAACATATTACATGATTTATTTACCAAAATTCCCAAAATGGGTGTTTCACCATGTTTATAAAACTAAACATTTCAAAATAACCAAAACTTATCAGGTGATCAGCAATTAACAATTTCATGTAAAACATAAAACACTTTAAAATGAACATTTTGGCATGTACACCGTTTTCACAAATCAACTTGAACTCACCTCGCTAGATTTAGGCTAAATCTAGATTTTTCCCCAACTTGTGCTCCTTTGAAGAAACTTGAATCCATGAGCAAAATCCTTCCAAAACCTAGATCCACAAATTTCAACCATAATTATGCTTATTCAACTCTTTAGAATAGTTCCCCAAACATTTTACATCAAAATCTCCATTTTGGCCAAAACCCTAATTTTGACCTAAATCCTCCAAAATCTTCCAAAACGAAATTAGAGAAATCAAACATTAGGAAATCATCAATGAATCATTTATATCACCTAATAAGGTTTAGAAGTGGAGAGGATAAACTTACCACTTAGGTTTTGATGAAAACCTAGAAAACCCAAAAATGGAGTTTGAGGTTGAAAATGAAGATGAAGGTTCTTGGTGTCTAGCTTCTACCCTTTGATGACACTTCAATACTTGAGGATGGAGGCATTGATGGATCAAAATCACCATGGATGGGTTTGGGAGGTCTTGGGAGAGTTTAGAGGGAGTTGGGAGTGAAAAGTGAGGTGAGAATGAAGAAGAAAGCCAAAAACCCGCATTTAACAGCCCACCAGACCTTAGGTGCGACATTGCCATGCGACATTGACATTGTCATAGTCGTCGGGCATTGTAGTCGTACCCGTACCAAGCTCCGAAACTCAGCTTTTTCAACACCAAGACCCTCGACACTCTTAGGGACTTTAAATAATGCTTTCCCAGCGTAAATCCCACTGTTTATAAGTTACAGAAAAATCCGGGTGACCTTTACTTACCGAAAATTATGGGTGTTACACATGGAGATGATGGAGAAAGCTCTAGTACTATGCACTATACACCACATTGTGCATGTTATGTTCGTGCAATTAAGAAGAAAAATAATCACATGTAGAAGATTACACGTTGGGTGGATACACATAATTTTTTTGGATCCTGCATTGGAAATAATAATATAAATTTGAATTGTGCAACTATTGCCTCATATATCCTCCATTCTATTCAGAAGGATGTTGAATATCTGATGAAACAAATACAAGCAGATATTAAAAATAGTCTGAATGTAGATATTTCTTACTATAAGGCATGGCATGGTAGGAGAAAATCGATAAAGACTATTTATGGAACTTGGGAAAGTAATTTTGTTGAGTTGCCTAAGTACATTGCAGATTTGCGGTCTTCGAATCCTAATACGGTTGTGAATTGATTTCATTATCTGATAGGATCATCACATGTGGTGGCAAGTATGTTTTTTGGGCTTTTGGATCTGCTACTAATGCATTTCATCTATGTTGACCTGTGATTTATGTTGATGGTTGTCATTTGAAAGGTTCATACGGGGGAAAAATGCCTGTTGCAGTCACAAAAATGCTAACAATAATATATTGTCTGTAGCTTATGCCATTGTTGATGAAGAATATACACACAATAGGTGTTGGTTCTTTTATCAGTTTAGACATTTTGTTGCTCAAGACAGACAATTATGTGTTATTTCAAAAAGGCATTAAGGAATAATTCATGCAATGACAAATATCCAGGAATGGAAAGAACCATTAACATTCCAACACTTTTGTGTTCGACACATTAGAAGCAATCTCATGAAAAGGTACAAGAACTTGAGCCTTAAAACATTTTGTTAGGCTATAGGCAACACTAGACAGAAAAGGAAGTTTGTTAAATGTTATAAGAGATAAAAAATCAATCTTGAAGTCTGACAGTATTTAAAACAAATTAATAAAAATAAGTGGTGTCTTTTATATGATGAAATCGTCGATGGGTTTCTTGACAACAAATATCTTTGAGAGTATAATCGACGTGCTGCGAGGAGCAAGACAATTACCGATTAGGGCGTATATTGATCTTACATTCAATAGAACTATGCAACGTTTTAGAAAGTATAGTGATATTGCAATGAACTACAATACACCTTTACCATAATGCATGTGACATCTATTTGTTAAACAAGAAACTCATGCACAAAGCCATAATTTAACCAAGTTTGACTATAAGGAAGGTGTCTACAAAATCTCACAAAGTTACGGATAAATGATATCGGAGAAAATACACATATTGTCCATTATTTTCAACATACTTGCACATGTGGTAAGTGACAAATGGAAAGTTTCCATGTTCACATGCTCTTGTAGCTTGTCGGCACAGAGGGGATGACCCTCTTTCCATTGTGAGTATTGTGTATACTACTATGACGTATAAAGAATAATATGATTATGATTTTATGCCACTTTCTCACGCTTATTATTGGTTGGAGTCGAATTGGAAAATTAAAGCAAATTACTCAAAACTTTCCGTGCATCAAGGTTGAAGGCGTGGATACTAATTTCGTAACGAGATGGAGATTCGTCATCATGACGAACCTCACAGATGTGGACTATGCCACCAACCTGGGCATAATAGGAGAAATTGTCCAAATTCTCAACCAAGATTTAGTGAGATGTCAACTATGTAATTTTTATAATTGATGTTGTAATTTAGCGTTTAATTAATTCGTATTGTAATTTAGCGTTTAATTTTTATCGTAATGTTGAATGTACTTGATCTTGTAATTTCGAAACATGATTATATATTTGTATTCTAATTTACTGTTTAATTCGTATCGTAATTTCCAAACATTGTAATATATTAAATATTGCTATCAATTTGAATGTATTGATGAGATCTATGACTTGCTAAAAGTAATACCTAAATTTTAATTATATATTTTTAATAAATTAATTACAACAAAATAGACAATAAGGGTTAAAAATAAGAGAGACAACTAAAAAGAAAGATGTAAGTTAGAGGGTTAAATCTGTAGATATATAAGAGTTTAAAATGAAAATATATAAAAACAGTTGATAGAAGTGATCAAATAATAGTCTCTCTCAACCAAGGTTCTAAATGGCGCGCGGCGCGGCGTGGCGGCGAGGTCAAGCCTCAAGCATTACGAGTTACGGCGAGGCCATGGCGTTTTTCATGGCGGCGCCAAGGCGGCAAATATATATATATATATAATATTATATATATGTATAATTATATAATAATGGGAGTTTTATATCATATAAAAAAACAAAAAAAGAACCATGAATTGATTTGAAATAAAAGAGTTTAAGATCTAAGTCATTTAACATATGTAAACAAGAAATGAATGTATGGTGCATGTACTCAAGAAGCTTTTTAACACACTCAACTGCAAATACATCACAAGACACACAATCAAAATCAAACGCAGGAATGGATGCTTCTTCATACAACCAAGAACACCAAATACCATTACGCAAAAGACTTCATATTTCTAATAAATTTGTTCCCAATTCCTGAACGCAAATGAGATGGATCAGGGGTGACGAGAAACAAACTGTATTTTAGGCTTTTAGCATCAAATCTAATAGATTGAAGAACTTCGATTTTGAAGTCAAAATCGTATGTAGTTCGTGTCTTCGTGAGTCATGAACTCGTGATCGTGATTGAGAATTGAGAAACTGAGAGAGAAAGGGAGAAAGAGAAGTGAAATTCTAGGGTTTAAAATATTTAATTTTGACGTTTTAGATTTTTACTTTTTTATCGTGTAAATTTAAAAGTTTTAAAAAAGTACAATTTTCCCCCTAAAACCTTATAACGCCATAACGTAACGTAACGTCATAACGCGCCATGGCGCGCCTTATGAAGCTTAACGCCATACATCGACGCCAAGGGTAAAAACGTGGCGGCAAGGTGGCGCCGTTTTTTAGAACCTTGCTTTCAACACCCCTATTTTTACAAATACTTTCAAAACACCCCTATTACCACCAACCTTTTCCAAACACCCCTGTATTTGTTAAAAATAAAAAATAATAATAATAATAATAAAATAAACTCCTCTATATTCCTTTTTGCATATAGCATTGTTAAATATTATTTTTGAAATGTTTTGTTCTACTTAAATTGATTATCCATTACCTTCAGCTTAACATTTAAGTACCTTTTTAATAAATAATAATAGATGGATTGATAGCTAATATTTTGCATTGAACAACTTGTTTAGTTTTTGTTTGTCACTTTTACAACAATCCGATTCAAAATTTCTAAATAGAAGGTATTTTATTTTAACATTAAACATTTAAAAGGTTTATAATAACATTAAAAATTAAAAAGTTTTAAAATACATAGGAAAATAAATAATAATCATTAAATATTAAAATATACCTTCATAATTTATTCCAAATAATAATCAGTAAATATTAAAATACACCTTTATGGGCTTTAGTAGTTCTTTAATGAACTTGATTGGGTTTTGATGGACTTTAAAGATTCTTATTTCTTAATGAACTCTAATGGACTTTGATGGGTCGTATTGGAATTAGTGACTGTTAATTAACCTTATTGGGTCTTCGTGTGCTTTAGAGACTCTAAATTAACTATATTAGGCGTTCATGGGTTTCAGTGGCTCTTAACGAACTTGATTGGGCCTTCATGGGATTAAGTGATACTTAATGAAATGTATTGGGCTTTCATAGGTTCTGGTGGCTTTTAATGAAATGTATTGAAAGTTATGAGTTATAATGACTTTTAATGAACTATTGGGCTTCATGGGTTTTAGTGGTTCTTAATGAACTTGATTAAGCCTTGATGGACTTTAACGACTCTTAAGGAACTTTAATGAGCCTTGTTGGGTTGTATTGAACTCAGTGACTATTAATTAACCTCATTGGGTCTTGGTGTGTTTCAATGACTCTTAGGGGCTGTGCGTTTGTGGCTTTATGAGTTGTATGGTGGATATGGTTGTGCGTTCGACAGTGGCTGAATTGTTCAACCCATGGTTGATTCACTAAGCTGAGAAAACCATGCCCTTTACATTCACCTATTAATTTTCCTTATCTACCCTCCTAAGTCCCACCTACCAGCATTAAAAGAAATTAAAAACAAATTCTCCCAACTACTCACATTGAATAACCTACCTTTTCCCCATACGACCTCCCCCTTTTATTTCAATAGTATTCTTCCATCAACATCAACAGAAATTAGAGGTTCTCTCCTCCATTGAAGGTTGCATCGAATTAAGAGACATCACTATTTCTCAAAGGTAAACCTTTATCTCCATCGATTTAAACCTTGCCTCTCACGGTATGTACCGATTTCCTTGCTGTTTTGGAATCTGATTGATATATACCTGATATGTATGTATCGTTTTCTTCCTACATGGTTCTGATTTTCTTGTGAACTGTATGTATCGATCGTTTTTTTTTTCGGTTGCTGTTTTTTTTTAATTATGATATTCAAATCTGACAAATAAGGGATCTGATTATTTTGTCATTTTGGTTCTAATATTTTGAATTTGATGAAGAAGGAATCTGATTATTTTGGTTATTTTGGTTATAATATTTCTAATCTGAAGAAGGAATCTGATTATTTTCATTATTTTGATTATTTTGGTTATTTTCCAATATTGTTAAGTTCTGATATGTTTCGAATCATCTAGGGGTAAAATGGTCATTTCTGACATTCAGACGGTTTATTCAGCATAATAACCGAACAACAACTTATTTGTTAACATACAGACAATTATATCCATACAGACAACTATATTCATTCAGGTCTTAACAGAAAACGAACCGAACAACACCTTAATTAATTATATTGGTTGTTCATGGCTTTAGTGGTTCTTAACGAACTTGATTAGGCCTTGGTGGACTTTAGTGACTCTTAGCGTGCATTTGGTATGCAAATATGACAGAACATGACAGGGTAGGATAGAATAGGACAGAACAGTTGTTCAACGTTTGGTAAAACATGACAGAACTAGACTGGACAGGACATGACCGATTCAATGACCAATTTACCCTTAATGAATCGTTTAGTGTTTTTCTTACCAAAAAAAAGTTAGATGAAAATTAACAAATAAAAATGGCTAATGATCCATGTCCAAAAAAACAAAACAACAATCACAAGTTCACAACCACCAGGATGGAGCTTTGTGGATATACTTGGATTCACTCATAGGTAATTCATATTAATAAAGTTAACCCAAATGAAATAACTAACAGAAAACAGAACAAAAATAAGGGAAACAAATCACAAAAACAAAAATCAGATACAAAAATCAGTTGTAGACAGGACAAAAAATCAGAGAGAAAATGGAAATCAGAGAGAAATAAAAAGTCAGATACAAAAATCAGATCACAGAAATCGATCGATGTAGACAAAATCACATATCATAGAAATCGATCGATCTAGGGTTTAAAGAGAAAACAACGATTCCAAAGGAAGAATCGATTACCTGAGAGGAGGCTATTTCGATGAGAGGAGGTGATTTCGATTTCAGAACAGAAGCGTGAATAGATTTCAGACTTCGATTTCAGTATGAAGAAGGCGATTTCGATGAAAGGAATGAAAGAGAAGAGTGACGTTAATTAGGTTGAGGGGTATAATGGTACATCTAGTCTTGTTCTACTTAGTTCCAAGGGGTAGGAGAGAACACACGTGTTTCACATTTGTCCAAGTTAGTTTCTATTTGTTCCACATATAGACACATCGAACATGGGACAATTTGTTTTGTTCTGTTATGTCATGTCCACCGTACCAAATGCACCCTTAATGATTTGTATTGGGCCTTGGTGTCCTGGGCAGTTCTTAGTGAACTGTAATTGGCCTTGATGGGTCGGTAAAGACCCAATTTCTAACAATGGTATGTATATATGTAGTATATATGTATGTATGTATGTAGTGGATATATGTATTCATGTAGTATATATGTATATATATAGTGAAAAATTGTTAATTTATTTAGAACTCCCAAATTAAAAAAAAAAGTTAATATTAAAAAGAACTTCCACAATATAAATGTATACATTTATACATCAAAAGAATTCCCACAAAAAAAAAAATTTAATATCCATCAGTAATATCGACGGATTACCGACAGATATTTTAATTTTAATTTATTATTTTTTAATTAGTCATTCCGTTGGTAATCCATCGGACAGATATTTTAATTTTTAACTTTTTAATTACTCATTGCATCGAAAATTACCGACGGATTTCAAATCGTTCGGTAATTACCAACGGATTTGAAATCGTTTGGTAATTACCGGTAGATAATTTATTATCAATTTTTAATTAATAAATTTATAATGCGTCGATGATCCGTCGGAAATTACCTAGGATTATGGCCGTCGAATATTCGTCGGTGAAAGTCTGTTTTCTAGTAGTGGTATATAGTATGAATGTGTATGTGTATACACTTGATATGTAGT
This sequence comes from Arctium minus, assembly GCA_954870635.1. Lineage (NCBI taxonomy): Eukaryota > Viridiplantae > Streptophyta > Magnoliopsida > Asterales > Asteraceae > Arctium > Arctium minus. Next base: position 54,106,863 of record OX941095.1, on the reverse strand, counting down.
TGTGTAGTGTTTGTATGTATGTATGTGTGCGTGAAAGTGTACCCATTTTCATTTTGTACGTATACGATTATAGAGTATATATCGAGGTACGAGTTATCCTTTATTCCTTTTTGCGTCGCGATCAGTTTGGGATAGATTTGACATTTTTGGCTCACAGTACAGCTTTCGCAGAAGTGCCCGCGATAGTGCCATATGGGCATTCTCGCGGCCATAGAACGCCCCTCGGTACATATCAGGAGATAATGCCAACAATTAATTGTGACATTTTGTCACTTTTGCTGATCATTGTCGCGGGGAGCCTCGTAGGCGCGGTACAACCTCGGCAATAGTGGCTGGCCATACTTGCGGGCGAGGTCTGGGGTATAAATATGAGAACCCCGATTTTTAGTCATTTGGGATCAGATTTTGGCTTTTGGAACTCGTTTTTCTCTCATCAATTTTGTAGGTTTCCATCTCCAGTCTTCTCCCCTCGTTAACTCTTTCTAGCTACCATCCTATTGACCATTTTTTGCTTCTTATAGGTTTATATAAACCTTAAGTGTGAAAGTTTCAAGCATTCTCAAGTTCAAGACTCTCATCTACTCCTTATAGGGTTTTCTAGGTTTTTGACAAACCTAACTTATGAGTTCATTCACCCTTTAAAACCTATATACATGACAACGCAATCATTTTAGACCTATAAACATCTTCATATGTACATTTCTACTTTTAAAGAGTTTTGACCTAAAATGGATTTTTGGAGGTTTTAGGGTTTTAACCTTATTTCGGGATTTATTGTTGGAAATCTTGTTAGTGTGGTAAAGTACTTGTTATGTACATATCTATGGTTAAATATTAGAAGGACTTGCCCAAAACTACTTCCCGGGGTTTAAGATATTATTATTATATCATTTCATGCATTGGTTCAATAGAGCTTTCAAAATGAGTAGACATGGCTATATGAATGTTGGTAATAACTTTATTCATGTTCGTGAAATTTGGGAAAGACCTTGGTTAAACTAAGGTTTGGGGTCTTTTGAGTATTTGTTGGAACAAAGGTAAATGGTGACTTTATGTTTGCATAATCATAATTCTCAAGTGTTTTTGAGTTTTGGAAACAAATGAGTATTTTCCATGTTCAAAATGTTTGTTATGATTTAATGATTGGGGTGTGGTTTTCATGGCACCCATTTGCTAGTACAATTGGTAATTGAAGATGCATATTTGGAAAGTATTTGGTATTTAGACTTATGATATGAATCCATAGGCATAAAGGTCGAATTCTATTTATTATATACAAGTGGATAGTTGTTTCCACTCATTAGCTAGATATAGGTAATGAATCACCGGAGGACTCAAACCATATACCGTGAGTGGTTGATCTTGATGACTGTGTGGCCCATAATGGTTTGATTCTAGCCAAGGAGTATATCTTAGTGTATTGGTGGACTCGTACTATAGACGGTGGGTGGTTGAACTCGATGACTAATGCACTATAATGAAAGCTTTAAAGCATGGACTTGTGACCTACTTTTGTGTTCCGCCACGTCCAATGGAAATCGGGTCTCCCCCGTCATCGTAAGTGGTACCTTGGACCATCGGTCCTTTTTGGTGTAAAAGAGATTTGGGTCTTTACCAAGCTTACGAAATATCACTGTTATTCATTTCTCATTTTACTTTATAAACTGATTGTTCTCACTAGGCTTTAACCTAACACTTTTTCTTAAATGACATGTATAGCAGGTCATTATAGTGGTGGGGCTCCTAGGGCTTTAGTGGAGAGTCTTGTGGCCAAATATAGCATTTTTGTGATGTATAACGTTGACGTTCTTTCGTTTCGACAGGAATTCTTATGAAGAGAGATAATGACACATGTCTATAATCTACACTAGACTAGTTTAGATTAGTAGGTTGTTTATTATCTCTTTTGTTATGGTTGTAAACGTCTTACTATTTTCCCCATTTTGCGTGATTCATTTATATTAGAATGCCATTTTCCGTATTTCTTCAGATTTAAAATTTACCCCTATTTTTAGGGTGTTACATGTGGGTGTGTATATATATGTAGGTGTGTTTCATTTGCAAACCATCTTAATTTGTGTAAACCGTGTCATTGATCTAATTGATATACGATGAAAATTAGATTTACTTATTTATGTTCTTAAAAACAAATTAATTAATTTCATTAATTAAAATTTTTGTTGAAGGGCAGAATAGTCAAAACCTAAAGAAGTTAATTTCATTAATTAGATTTACTTATTTATGTTAACAAAAACAACAGGATAACTAAAAAAATTAATTAATTTCATTGATCTAATTGATATATGATTTCTTGATAAAATAAATGAAATTCTTGGTTTCATAACAAGATGAAATTCGGTTTCATGATAAAAAAAATAAATTTTTCGGTGATCATAACTCATGTTTTCCGGTATCCAGTTTCATGATGAAACAAATGAAATTTTCGGTTTCATAACAAGATGAAATCCAATGGATTAAACAATTGAAATTTTAGGTGATCATAACCCATGTTTTCTGGGTCATAACAAGATGAAATTCGGTTTCATGCTAAAACAAATGAAATATTCGGTGATCATAACCAATGTTTGAGTCATAGATGAAACTAGTTCATGTGCCTAATGAAAATGTATTAGAAAATCACTCAATTGAGAAGAAACTCAGTTTTTAACAACGACTTTTGTTGTCGGTAAAAGTCCATTGACCATAAAAATGGTTTATAGAGACGACATGTCGTTTTCATTTAGTTTAATAAGCTTAACTAAAGTAAACAAACTAAACTAAAACATAAAAGAAAAGAAAAAAGGGAGAAAAATACAATACAACGAGTGAGAATCCGTAATACTTGAACTTCATCGTCGATTCCTCATAATACATCTTCATATGCTCAAGGAATAAGGGAAATATAAACTAAAATCTAAATCTAAACTAAAATGATTTAAAAAGAAAATTCAATAGGAATGATAAATGAAAAACTAAAGAAATCAAAATGAAAAAAGGAAGAAAAATGAAAAACGACTTAGCGTTATGAAGATGAGGAAGAATAGAGAAACAACCCTAAAAAGCATATTTAAAAAAGTAAAGCTTCAAAAAACGCAGTTTCAAAAGTCACCCTCTTTATTTCTTTTCTTTTAAAATCTCCTTTATTGAATTTCTTATTTCCAAAACTCGTTGATCAATTTTTGGCTTATCATTGAAGGTTTATTGGATTCTAAGAATGATAAGTTCTATGAATTCTTTCTAAACTAGCTTATCACAAACTATTTAAACCAAGGGTGTTACAATTCAACACCACAAGGCACACACACAAAATTACACTATTACCCTTAAATCTTGAATACAATATTTTGTACGTAACACGTATGTTAAACTTATGTTGGTCATTCCCGTAAGAAAGAGCCCCATTAAGAATTTGAATGTGTTTTTTAGACAGCTAATAGACGATATGTGTAAGTCCAAGATTCAAGAAATTACAATCAAGATCTCACAATTAAGCACGAATTCTAGAGAGAGAATGTAGAGAGAGAAAATGTCTTAGTCGTATATATCACAAACTATTACACCAATGACTCTCTTCCAAGCTTACTTCTCTCACATGCCTTACCTCTCTAATGTACTCACCTCACAAACACTCACACTACTAAAGGTATATATACACGATTTACTTACAAGACTTTGACTTTACAACCTTTGACTTTGACACTTTAAATCTTGGATACAACAATACACTAACAATATGAAGATGTTGTATGAGGAGTATGTTCTCACATACTGTGCTTATCATAAGAATAATTTCACGATGAGAGCTATATTATTGTGGACCGTCAACGACTTTCCTATCTATGCAATGTTTTCTTGTTGGAGCATACCTATGGATCCTCCGATCTATATTTACCCCACAACGGTTAGAGTGGCGATAAGTTTTCAAAAAAATTACTTTGTCTTATAAGATTGGTTAATTGAGAGTACATTTCAATAAATGTAGTGATACTATTAGTTTGGGATGTCGCTAAGACATAGGTTACACTAATTAGATAGGTTGATTGACATTGTGACTCATATTGGTATTAGAAAACTACAACTGTTAAAAACACGTAACGGATATGTTCGAGTTACAATCGATATGTTGCCAAAATTTCCAAAATTGGCTTACCCATTTTGTTTTGGTAAACTCTAGAAGAGCAATTTATATCTTAGGATGAGATGCATGTTGCTGCAGATCCCATCACTATACCTCCTGATGTCGTATGTGCAGAGTGTCGGATGTCGTATGAGGGGTCGTCTTTTTGGATTATGCAATGATCGATGATCCCAACACCGGTAGTAGCACCATGAGATCGTACATTGTTGGTCTTTCAAAGAGGAGTGTTTCTTATATGTATAATGTCATTACTTTTGATCGCCAACAAATTATCGATTTTTCTCAAATGTTGGATATTTGCAGATATTTGAGTTGCAAGAAAAGCTTGTGAAGTTAGATGAGCCGCAACAATGGTTGAAACAAGAGTGTTGCACTGATATAGAGCCGAACGAAAATTAAGGATAAACATTGAGGCCGACAAGATGCGCACAAAAATGGAGGATAGACTTATTTGAAAATATTTGGTATTTTTTATAATTAGAGATGTTTCTTTTTATACAAGAAATGCCCTTTTTATAAATTTTTTTAAAAAAATAAATCATAATTACCGATGGACCACAGACGAATCATGTTAGTGATGAAGGATATACCCGTGTGTAATCCGTCGGTAAAAGTCCCATGGAAATCCGTTGATGATTATTCTTGTCAGAAGTCCATTGGTAATTAGATTCCTCGGTAATCCATCAGTAATTAGATCCCTTGGTAATCTGTTGATGATACTCGTCGTCGGTGATCTTTGTCGTCGGTGATCCATCGGTGATCTTTGTCGTCGTTGATCCGTTGGTAATGGTGGTTGTTGGTGATCTGTTGATGATAGATGCCGGTGACCCTTCCATGATACATTTACTCACGAAAATATCCAATGGAATTTCATCGGAGGATCGCCAATAGAATTCCCTTTACCGATGAATCAACTACAGATCTGTCGTCGACAAACCCTTTAGATTTGTAGTGACCCCTAGTCCCTCCCTGTATAAAAATTCCTTTTATAATATTTGTTAGACTACTTATTATAAGTAACTTTCCATTCGTAATTTTGTAGATACCTGATCCCCACTGGCAAAATACCATTTGCAACTTCTCCCCCTCTCGTCCTTCTGCAAATCCTCCAATCATATTCTGCACGTGGGTTTTACAGAGAAATAGTTGAATGTGTTTTATTTGTTTTGTGTATGTATAGTGTTGGAAAAGTTGTGGAGGTTGGAGGTTTTCTTCCATCCCACATAGATGAAAATAAAAACTCAAGAGGACTTTATAAGTCCATACCCACCATTGGGCCTTGAATAAGTTGATGGGCTTATGGTGGGGGTTGAATAAGATGCTGAAAACTCAAAAAGATCATTGGCTCCAAATCTTTCTAGTACATATCGTGATAGTTTGAAAACCTCAAACAAGGTTCACGAACCACGTAGAAGTATTAGAGCAAGAAAAGAGAAAAGTCTAGGAGATGATTTCTTCTCATATTTGGTAGAAGGGACACAAAAGAAGGTGACGAGAGAGGTCATTTTTTCTATTAACATCGAAGATGATCCTAAGACTTATAAAGAGGCCATGTCTTCAAAGGATGCTCCATTATGGAAATAAGCAATAAATGATGAAATGGACTCTATTATGGAAAATGGAAGTTGGGAATTAGCCGATTTACCCAAGGGAGCTAAGCCCAAAGGTTCTAAGTGGGTATTCAAAAGAAAGTTGCACCCGGATGTAACACCCGTAATTTTCGGTAAGTAAATGTCACCCAGACATTTCTATGACTTGTTAATAGTTGGGTTTTGTTGGGAAATGTATTGTTTAAAGTCCCTTGGACTATCGGGAGTATGGGCAGTGAAAAAGTCGAGTTTCGGGGCTCCGAAAAGGTCCCGCAAGAATGTGCGGCGACTATGACGAGTCATAGCCGCACTGTCACAGTCGCATGGGGTGTACCGTGAGCTGGTACATTCCCTGGGCAATGTCACATGGTCAATGTCGCACAAATGGTGCAAGTTGCTGTTAAGTGCGGGATTTCAGCCTTCTTTTTCATCTTCCTTCTCCAAACTCTCCCCTTTCTCTCCCAACACGTTTTCCTTCTTCTACCTTCAACCCCTAACTCTTATTTGGCTCAAACCCTTGTATTTTATAAAGATGAAACTCCATCAAGTGGTAAAATGGAAAGCTTTGGTCAAAGATTCACCATCTCCATCTTCTTCTTCAACCTCAAACTCATTGTTGGGTTTTCTAGGTTTTCGTCAAACCTAAGTGGTAAATGTATCCCTTTCATTTCTAAACCTTAAAATAAGTTATAAATGTTCCATTGATGATTTCCTAAGTATTATGTTTCTCCATTTTCGGTTTGGAAGATTTTGGAGGAGTTAGGTCAAAATTAGGGTTTTGGGTATAAGTTGAGGTTTTGATGTAAAATGTTTGGGGAATGTTTCTATATGGTTGAATATGGTTATTTACGGTTGAAAAAGTTTGGATCTAGGTTTTGGAGGTTTTGGCTTGGAGGATTCAAGTTTCGTCAAGGAAGCTCAAAGTGGGGTAAAATCTAGATTTAGCCTAAATCTAGCGAGGTGAGTTCAAGTTGATTTGTGAAAACGGTGTACATGCCAAAATGTTTATGTTAAAGTGTTTTGCGTCTTGCATGAAATTGCTAACTGCTGATAAGTTTGGTTATTTTGAAAGTGTTTTAACTTTATAAACTTATATAGCACCTATCTTTGGGATTTTTGAGCATTTTGTTAAATGTGTCATAAATGAATGGGTTTTGATGAATTATTGCATAAATAGGAATTTGGTCAAAATACACTTTTAAGTGTTTTGTCGGGTTCATGAAACGGCATGTTTTGAAAGGTACTAATGTATGGGTTCTTTGGTTTTGGGTCATTCCCGACTTTGGGGAACATTTTTAGAAATGGAAAACCTTTTAGGTTTTGGGCCGAAGGCCAATGGTAATTTGAGAATCAAAGATTTTGGGAAAATGTGTATTTTGGTTTATGTAACCATATTGGCTCTCGTGTTTTAGCCAAACGTTTATTAAGCCTCTTGGGGCTTGATTTGTACTCGATGGAGTCTTTGGAACATTTGTTCGATTTTGGTAGCTCGTTGAGGAGCCTTGGATGTATGGTGTACTTAGTTGCATCTTATTTGAGAGTTACATGTTTTGAATGTGTTAGTTCATTCTGTTGAGTCATGTAACGTTTTAGACTGTAATGCATTGGATCCATAGGCATATGAGTCATTCGGTTGGTTAGTGGAGACTTTATCCCCGTTTTGGGACTGGATATTATTTATGGCTAGCAGGAGCTCGAGGTATAGATCGTGGGTGGTTGAACTCGATAACCGCGTAACCTCTATTGAGGGGCTCGAGGTAGAGATCGTGGGTGGTTGAACTCGATGCCCATTTGTAATCCAGTCTAGTTACTCATCGTGGAATTTAGTGTCCACGTTTGAAGTCTAATGAGTGGTCCCCAATTCATGTTTTTATGTAAGCTTGCGGTAGTGCGCTGCAGAGCCGTATACGGAGCTAAGTCTTGCGGTGGTGCCCATTATGATCCGGATACGGGGACTTGTGGCTTTGGTAGTAACACTCATTAGAGGTTGAGTAGACACTAGGGTCATTTGGGTATCTTGCGGTGGTATCTCGGTTGGGAGCCGTATACAGGGATCCATGGCTTATGTGAAGCTCGAGAACATTGATAAGTGGCTTAACTTTGTGTGCCCGTCATTTTCGATGGAATTCGGGTATCCCCCATCACCGAAAGGTGTTATTTTTGGGTATTGAGTTTTATTATCCAAGTTTTCGGTGGCGTTTTGTATAATTGGGTTTTATCCTTGATTTATGGGTTGAGTATTATGCCCCACCCGTGTCTTGGGTGTTTCGGGACGTAAAGTTTTAACCGTATTTTCATAAATGGAGAGTTCAATTTCTATTCACGTTTTGAGTGAGTTTTGGGTTAAATTTAATTTATGAATGAGCGATTTATATTGGTATCATCATCCTTGAAGTAGTTTGGATTGGAAAATGTTTAAATTGGTGTTCTTTGCCTAAAATGCATATTCTTGGAAATGGGTCGTTTTCATATGTAAGACATATTAAATTGAAAGATTATGACTTTAACCGCATTCTTTCTTTTTAAACGATTAATTTATTCATGTTGAAAACTCTTGAGCTCACTAGGCCTTAAGTCTAACCTTTTTATTTGTCGGCATGTGCATCAAGTCCAGGTGGGGGTTTGGTTCTAGCAGTACTATGAAGAGACGTGCTTAGTTCTTTCACAAGTGTAAGTTTTTGGTGAAGTCTTCCGCAGTTTGGAGATAGTGACCATTATTGGGTTTTTGTAGCACCTGTCCTTATTATAGACTGTATGTATAGAATGAATGTGTGTATTGAGGTTAAATCTTAAATTGTGTTTGTAGATGATTCATTTTTTGGTGTATTTAGAAAATTTTAAATTAGTTGTTAATTCCAGATTTGAGGGTGTTACACCGGATGGTTCAATCTCAACATTTAAAGCTAGATTGGTAGCCAAAGGATAGAGACAGAAATAGGGTGTCGGTTATTTCGACACTTATGCTCCGGTTGTTAGAATTAGTTCTATCCGAACTCTTATAACAATCTCAGCCATAAAAGGACTGTAAATTCATCAAATGGATGTGAAAACAACCTTTTTGAATGGTTATTTGAATGAGGAGGTTTATATGGAGCAACTTGAAGGGTTTGTGGTACCCGGACAAGAGAATAAAGGGTGTAGACTTATCAAGTCTCTGTACGGTTTAAAACAAGCCCCCAAACAGTGGCATGAGAGATTTGATACTACTATCACCTCATTCGGGTTCCGACATAATGGGGTCGATCAGTGCATTTACTCAAAATGTACAAAAGAATCCACTGTAATAATATGTCTTTATGTGGATGATATGTTGATCATCAGAACCAATCTAGAAGGCATCTGTGAAACGAAAAACTACTTATCCTCAAACTTTAAGATGAAAGATCTTGGAGAAGTAGATACAATTCTTGGGATTAAAATCAAAAAGGTCAGAATCTCAAATCTCTCTTAGTCAATCCCACTACATAGAGAAGATATTGACTAAGTTTCAACATTTGAACATAAAGGAGCTCAATACTCCATTTGATTCAAGTCTGAAACTTGATAAAAGCTCTGGTAGAGCGTGGCTCAACTAGAGTATGATAGTGCAAGAGGATGCTTGATGTATGTTATGCATTGCACTAGACCAGATATTACTTTTGCTGTGAGTAGACTAAGTCAATATACAAGCAATCTGGGTCCAGATCACTGGAAGGCAATCAGTAGAGTATTGGGATATTTGAAAAGAACCAGTGATCAAGAGTTGACATACACGACGCATCCAGGAATCTTGGAAGGATATTCTGATACCACTTGGATAGATCATTCAAGTGATTCTAAATCCATAAGTGGATGGATTTATACACTTGGTGGTGGAGCGATTTCTTGAGCAAGCAAGAAACAAACATATATAGCTTATTCGACTATGGAAGCTTGAATTTATTGGCCTAGTTGCCGTGGCAAAGAAGCTGAATGAATTAGAGATTTGTTATCATATATCCATTTATGGCGTCTTCCAACTCCTTCGATTCCCATGTATTGTGACAGTGAGGTCACACTGTCAAAAGTTTACAACGTCGTGTATAATGGGAAGTTGCGACATATAGGTCTTCGACATAATTATGTGAGATAACTAATCGAAAATGGTACCATCAGTATTGTGTATGTCAATTCGTGTGGAAACTTCGCAGATACATTGACTAAGGCTCTGACGAGAGACTTAGTAGGATCAACTACTAGAGACATGGGTCTGAAACCACGCAAAATCGGTTAATGATGGGAACCCAACTTGGATTAAGTGCTCCTATCTCCCAAGTTTAATGGGTAATAACAAGTCACTTAACCGATAAAATATACTATCAAATGATAGACCCGTGTAAGGTATAAGATAGTATGTCGTTGCCGAGAACGAGAATGATATTGATCTCTTAACAAAGTTTAGAGTCATTTTAGCAACGAAGATGTAATATAACTTTGCCTATGTGACTAAGAGGTGATGCCACCTCAAATAAAGAGTTGAGGTTTTTCTTCTAGAAAGTCATGAAACAGGGTTTAGCGCATGGCCATATCCGCGTTCAGTGAGAAAGCAAAGGTGTAGGATGATGTGTATAAGTAAGTTTAAGCGGTCTTAAGACTCAAGGTTAAATCCTAAGGGTATTATTGAATTGATCTCTTCTTGCATACCTATATAAAACACGGTTTAATCTCCGTGATACTACCGTGACATCGTCTACTATGAATGTCAGAAAACTTTCCAACCTAGTCGGGGATTGTTGGAAAAGTTGTGGAGGTTGGAAGTTTTCCTCCATCCCACATAGATGAAAATAAAAAATCAAGAGGACTTTATAAGTCCATACCCACCATTAGGCCTTGAACAAGCTGGTGGGCTCATGGTTGGAGTTGTGAGTGGAATTCAAGAACGTGTGTGCGTTGCCATGGTCGAGGCCGAGGACACGGGCGCGAGATTCGCGGATGGCGCGTGGAGGCACGCAAAGAAAATAGAAAATAAAGATGGATTTAATTAAGATAATTATCAGAAGATAATGATAATTATCAAAAGATAAATATGTTTTCAGTTTAATTTTTGAATTTAAATATTTTTAAATTAAAAACGTATTATTAAAAATCAATTGGAGACTTAGTCTCCAACTTCAAAAAATGTGGCTCCTAAACTTGGGGATTAAGTTTCGATTTTTTGGGTAATTATCCGGTATAAATATTGGGTTAACCCTCTTCCATAAACATATCTGGAAATTATAACTCTTCTGCTTCTTTTCTCTCTAAAATTCTTTTTTGCGATTTCATCTATTCCCTCCACGATATTTTGCATCAAGCTTTGGTTAAAGTTTCGTTATGCTGTTGGTAACCGAAACACATTTTGTATCAAATCCTGGGCTTTGTGACCTATGACTCACAACCAATGAGTGGTCGTATAAAACCTTAAAGGGCAAGGTTTACCGTGCAGTACATCTTCGTTCACGATCATCTAAAAAAGGTTGGTTTTATTTTAGTGCATTGTATTTTTAATTTCGTTCACTAGAGTGAACAGTCTGATTCTACCATTTTCTTTTAACGACTCTATCGTGAAGGATAGAATCGATTTTAGGTTCGGTAATCTAATAATAAATTGTTCTAAAACAATTTTCAATCATAAAGTTTTTATTTTTATAAATAAGTTGCAATCTTTATTAATGAGGTTGTGGTTTTATTAATAAAGTTTCTTAATTTATTTTATTGAATTTTTACTGATATGAAAATTCAGTATATAGTACTATTTGTGTGAGGTGTGTATATATATGTTTCGTATATGTGTGAATATATGTGGTGTATGTGTTATGTGTTTATAAGATGTGTGTCTCCAAGAATGTGTATGTTTGTGTATATGGTTGCAGATGTGGGAAGGGAATAGGTTGTGGTAGGTTGCACGTCAAAGGGGGAGGACATGAGTCGACGGAAAGCTAATTTCAATGGTGGTATTTCACCGGTGGGGGTAATTATGAGTAAAATTTTCACCGAAACGGCGGGTAGTTATGGGTAAAATTTGTGTGTGATGAGAACATGGATGAAAATGGTGGGGCACTACAACAAATTGACTCTATTGCGACAACAAAAGTCGTCGCTATTGGTGTATTGCGACGATCGTCGTCGCTGTAGCATTTGTCACTGTATGCTCGTAGCTGTAGCTCCCTGTAGCGTCGACATGTCGTCGCAATAGGTAAAAAATAAAAAGCTCGATTTTTTACCTACTGTGACGATATGTCATCGCTATAGGTCAAAAATGATATCTTAATTATATACCTATAGCGACGACATGTCGTCGCAGTAGGTTAAAAATTAAAAAATCAATTTTTTACCTAATGCGACGATATGTCGTCGAGGTAAAAAATGGAAATTTTAATTATATACCTATAGCGACGGCATGTCGTCGCAATAGGTGAAAAAATAAAAAATCAAATAGATCAAATGGTTGATTTTGTCTCCACTTCTACATCATGAAATCATAAGCAAATAATCAATTTAGATTGAATTACAATCAAGACTTGAACATAGATATTCATAACTGATGATGGACATGAGCTCTCCCCAAACCGAACATAATGACACGTTCCAGGAACTACAATGTTACAGTAAAGCTATGGATCTTGAATTTTAGATAATAATCAGTTCAGATTCGAATTTTACAGGAACTCGATGAGAATTCAACATGATCTATCAGAAAGATAAATTAAAACAACCAAATCATAATTTCTAGCTACATAATAGAATATCAACTCATCCACCGATCGATTGTCTTCGTACTAACGCACTATTGGCAATGCTATCACTTCGGGATTCTCTGTGCAACAAACTCCATAATCATTAACTAAATTAACATGTTTCAGAAAATCAAAATTAAGACTCGTAAGAAGTTACAGTAACTGACTTACTCATATTCATGATTTGTCTTCACAAGCTCAGTTACAGCATTCAAAAGAGATTCTTTGGGTTTGATTATGAGATGTTCCTCTGAATTGGTTTGTATCTGCACATAAATTCGGAATATACGATTATATTCTCAGTATAATTGTCTGTTAATGAAGAATTGGCTTTGTAGTAGTATGATGGTTCTATGTTACATTGCATGCACAAACAGCCAGCGAGGTCGTCCACACACACACATACACACATATATATATATATATTTAACGTACCCGTAGAGAATAATGACACAAATAGCTAGTGAGGTCGTCCACATATATAAATTGCTCTCTTAGACGAAGGGAACCCATGAATAACAAGCTTGTAAAGAGTTGAAGATAGCCATATGACAAGCATTTCCACGTATACATTAGATAAGAAAATTGAGTAGGTAAGGAAGCTCATTTAGTGGAAGTCTCATTTTTGCTGGTAAGTGTGGAGAAACCCGCCTCACGATTCTCGTTACCTTTTCGCAAAATGTGCTTGCAAAGCTGTAAACCAATCATCAGAATAGTTGACGATAGTAAGTCAAGAAGCTTAAAAAACAATTAGACATTACAAAGTGAAACGACTTTAGGACCACATAACTTAGGGGCTGTTTGGTTGGTTTTCCATTAAGTTCTGTATGGATAAAGTTGTCTGTGTGGATTAATCTGTCTGTACAGATTTAAAAGGTTTTTATTTTAGAGAGTTTTTTCATAGATGGAATGAACGTGTTTTTTAATGGGAGAGACTGGTTTGGAAAAAACTTGGCTTTCTGTATAAAGTTCCCTCTTAAAATCTTACTGAATAAGCCACTTTCTATATCATTAAGTCACTACCAAACAGTAATATATAGCTGATTGAATAAGCTGTGAGTCTCATTAAGCTCATTAAGCTGCTAACAAACATGCCATTAATTGTACAAGAGGGAACAAGGAAGATGCACTAAATGGTTCATTTTAATATTGAGGAGCATCAACATTTTTAGATTATTTGAACATATGATAGGCTTATTTCTTTAGATTATTTTTTAAACTACGTAGACACAAATGAAATTATCTAGAATACCACCATCAGAAAAGGGGGCAAGATTTATATATATATATATGCGTACCTCCTTGGCGATAGCATTGGAACTAACAACCACCATGGAAGTGGCTCCAGTTCTAATCGAATAAATAGGACCATAAGTTTCTGCCCATTTTGTAAAAGTCATGTATGGTTTTTTCTCCATCAATTGTAGTAAATTCCCCAGCACCGGTACCCCTGGCACCTTTGAAATTTTCAAATTACACATCATGTAACACCCCAAAAATTGGGATAAATAAAAACTTTCCAAAATGAATGTAGTACATAAAATATGCCAAGGCATCGAGCCTCCCAAAAATGGGGAATGAATATTTGCCTTTTCAATACAAGTTATAATCTAAAGTAATGGGCTAACAACCTAATAATCTATATTCGCATGAAAACAAGATTACAATTCGGGTGTCACCCAACCACTTGCAAAATAAAGGTCTTCTATGAAATGGTGTCCCAAAAATCCCTTTTCCCCAAGCTCGCTCTAAACCCAGCTAAACCTTCTTATGACCGGCACCGCTAGAACTTGAGATACACATCAACCACACAAGTGTTAGGCCAAAAAGCCTAGTGAGCTTGAACAGTTATTCATGAATATCATTACAATAGAGTTAATATAAAATCAAGGGGTACAATAATAATTGGAGTCAATGGGGGACCCACAACATCAATCAAGTTCCATCCAAAGAGACGAGATACCTTAGTGTCGACTTACCAATGTTGACATCCAAAAGGCCTGGCACACTCGGGGGTTACAATGCAGGCATTGCCCCGAATGGCGGGGGTCTAGGTGCATACCCACTCGGTGGCACCCAATGTCCTCCTAGTGTCTACTTGCCTTGGTTCGTCCAACATTTCCATCATGCTCAAAAGTGCAAATTACTCAAATAAGAGTAAAACATACACCACTATGGTATTAGTGGTCCAAAGCCCCACACGTAGGATTAAAACCCACTTACCAATCCATTGCACCCCTAACGGCATATTTACCATAAGGTAACACAAAGATGCATCCCAACCACAACTTATTAGAATCATTTAACACATTTATAGACCACTTTGCATAATAAGAAATAAATACACATTAGGTCAAATTCCAACTATAAAGGAGGTCTAGTGACCAACCACATCCCTCATCTCTAAGGAGATCATCAATAGCATTTCATTCATCAACAAGGTTGGTCTCATACTCAATACCCACCAAATTTTCCACACATAGGTTCATAAGAGTGACCATCTATAATAAGAGAGATATTCTTAACAACAAATAATGATGTATATCTAGTTTTAGAAAAGGTTAGAAACTCACAATCTAGGTTTTTGTAGAAAACCTAGAAACTTGAACAAACCTTAGAAATGTAGGAGGGATGAGTTCTTGAGAATGATGGCTTGACTATCTTTGCTTGAAATCTCTCCAATAAATGCACCCAAATCACTCTTGATAACCACAAATGATGAAACCTAAACCCTAGACTTGCATTAATGAAGAGGAAGGTTTGGAGGGTTAAAAATCGCCTTCACTGAGCTCAAAATCGGGTAGGTTTGAGAAATTATGAGACAAAACCCGAAAATGAACTTTTTATACTCAAACAGTACCCAGGCGATTGTGCCCGGCGACTGTGCCCAAGGGCACTATCGCCGACACTGTCGCGACCCTTCACCCACTCTCGGTACGAGTGGGGTGATTGTGACACACGAGAGTGCCCAAGGGCACAATTGCTGTCACTCTTGCCGGAGATGTACCGTGGGCTTCCCCCGCTCCCCAAGTGGCACAGTCGCTGTCACTGTCACCTGGGGTGCTAGTGGGTCGTTTTTCGGGCGTTTCCTCCGATGCTTGTAAGGTTTACTTATGCCAATGAGGTTTGTAAGAAGACGTGATTTAAACCACATAGAATTATATCATATACGAGGTAGAAGCTTATTAACGAAACGAGGGTGTTACAATCCTCCCCTCCTAAAAGGAGATTTCGTCCGCGAAATCGTGCTCTAGCCAAACAAATGAGGATATCTTTTCTTCATGTCCTCTTCCGACTCCCATACACATTAGCACCGCGATGGTGCTTCCATTGAACCTTAACCATGGTTACCTCTTTATGGTGTAGCTTCTTAGTCTTTGAATCTAGAATAGCTTCCGACTCTTCCACACATTGGTTCCCGTTGTCCACCCGAATTTCCGACAATGGAATAACGCTTTCCTCCTTGGCTAGACACTTACGAAGGTAACATACATGGAAAGTGGTGTGAATTCCATTCATCTCCGGAGGTAAGTCCAACTTATACGCTTGGAGCCCAATTTTCTCCAATATCGTGAAGGGTCCAAGAAAACGGGGGCTAAGCTTCCCACGCTTCCCGAAACAGATGATTCCCTTCCAAAGAGATAACTTCAACATAACCAGATCTCCTACATGAAAATCGACCAGTCTCTGCTTCTTGTCCGTGTAGCTCTTCTGTCGATCTTGGGCCGCCTTTAAACATTCCCGAATTGATTTCTCTCCCGCTTCAAGCTAACACACGGGAGTTCGAAATTTCCGGCCATAAAGGGCTTCATACGGTGCCATCCGGATGCTCGAATGGTAGTTGTTGTAGGCAAACTCTATCAACAGTAGGTGCGAGTCCCAATTTCCGCCAAAATCTATAACGCATGATCTCAGCATGTCTTCGAGAGTTTGAATAGTCCTTTTGCTCTGCTCGTCCGTCTGAGGGTGATAGGTTGTGCTCAGTTTCACCCTTGTACCCAACTCCTTTTGCAATCCATCCCAAAAGTTAAAAGTAACGACTATCCCGGTCCGAGACGATGGATAGTCGGACACCATGTCTCAACACCGCCTCGTCTATGTAAAGTTATGTCAATTTGTCCATTGGTAGCATCTCTCGCATCGCCAAGAAGTGTGCGCTCTTAGTGAGTCGGTCTACCATGACCCAAATCGTATTGTTTCCTTTCAAGGTCTTTGGTAGCTTCGTGAAAAAATCCATTGTGATGTACTCTCATTTCCATTGCGGTATCGAAAAGGATTGCAAACTCCCGTAGGGCCTTTGATGTTCCACCTTGACTTGAAGACACGTGACACATCTTTCCACATAGTTGGCCACGTCAAGTTTCATTATTGGCCACCAATAATGTAATTTTAGATCTTTATACATCTTCATGCTACTGGGGTGAATGGAATATTTAGACTTGTATGCTTCCTATAAGAGTAGTTCAGGTTTCCCTTCTAACTTTGGCATCTAGACTCGACCTTGGAAGAGCTTGAGACCTCGATTATCTTTCGTTAGCAACTCTTGTTGCTTCACAATGACTTCGACCTTGAGATTTCCTTCTTGAAGTGCTTCCAATTGACTTGCCTTGATGCTCGCCATCAAACCCGACACCACATCGATTCTATTAAGGGTTAGTTTAACTCCACTCCCATGACTCTTTCGGCTTAAGGCGTCCGCCACAACATTGGCCTTCCCGGGGTGGTAGAGTAGATCACAATCATAGTCCTTCAAAAGTTCAAGCTATCTCATTTGGTTCATATTAAGTTCTTTTTGATTGAAGATATACTTGAGGCTTTTGTGGTCGGTGTAGAGGGTGCACTTTCTCCCGTACAGGTAATGACACCACAACTTCAAGGAAAAGACCACTGCTGCCAATTCCAATTCGTGGGTCGGATAATTTCTCATGGTCTTTAAGTTGTCGTGATGCGTAGGCAATCACCTTGCCCCGTTGAATCAAAACGCACCCAAGGCCCATTTTGGAGGCGTCGCTATACATGACAAAGTCATCTGAGCCTTCAGGAAAGGACAAGACCGGTGCCTCACACAACTTCTTCTTGAGGGTCTTGAAAGATTGATCTTGTACATCGGTCCAAACGAATTTGACATTCTTCCTCGTCAAAGAGGTGACTGGCGATGCTATCTTGGAGAAATCTTGGATGAATCGCCTATAGTACCTGGCTAGACCTAAGAAGCTTCTTATTTCCATCGGACTCGTGGGTGGTTTCCAACTCATCATTACCTCAACCTTTGTCGGATACACCTTGACTCCCTCTCTACATACCACGTGGCTTAAGAATTGAACTTCTTGTAACCAGAATTCTCACTTTGAGAATTTAGCGAACAATTTCTCCTTTTGAAGGACCTCCAACACTTACCATGTTCTGCCTTGTCCTATGAGTAGATGAGTATATCATCAATGAAGACTATTACTGATTTGTCCAAGAATGGGCGACACACCCGGTTCATCAGATCCATGAACACATCTGGGGCGTTCGTCAAGACGAAGGGCATCACCAAGAACTCGTAATGCCCGTATCTCGTTTGGAAAGCTGTCTTTTGAATGTCGTCCTCCTTTACCCTCACCTGGTGGTACCCAGACCATAAGTCAATCTTAGAGAAATAACTCGCGCCTTGTAATTGATCGAAGAGGTCATCGATTCGAGGAAGTGGGTACTTGTTTTTCATCGTAACCTTGTTCAACTCACGGTAATCTATACACATCCGCATAGATCCATCCTTCTTCTTCACGAACAAAACTGGAGCGTCCCACGGTGACGAGCTTGGTCGGATAAATCCCTTCTCTAGAAGTTCTTGCAACTGCGTCATCATCTCTTGCATCTCCGTTGGGGCTAAGCGATAGGAAGCGCGGGCGATCGGTGTCATTCCCGGTGTGAGGTCAATGTGAAACTCCACTTGTCGTTCCGGTGGTAAACCGGGTAGATCTTCTGGGAAGACGTCGGAGTATGTCAAGATCGAAAAATTCTAATTAAGAATTTAATTAACACACTTAGAAACAATGTTAAAGAAGTTGCGGAAAAACACTTTAACACTCAATCAATGAAACAGTACTTGAATGCAAATCACAAGTTATATTGATTAACTTAATGATTACAAACAAAACCTCAATCTGTTGAACAGGCTCAACAGACGTTCAATACTTCTCTATTGAAAGGACTTCTAAGAACCTTGAGGTTAATTCTCTCTAAAACAAACGTATATGAAAAACTATCAATGTGTATCCTAAACTATGCCTTCTATACAGTATATATACAAGACAGATTACAAGATAATTATCAAAACAAAATTGATCTTCATAATCCATTCCATAATTATCTTCATCTCTATCTCCAGCTCCTATTCTTTCTCTTCAAGCATTATCTTCATAAGCAGTATTAACTTCATCCTTATCCAGCAGCATTAACATCCTCAGCAGTATTATCATCCTCAGCAGTATAAACATGCTAGCAGTATTAACCCTTCACTTGCAGTAGTAATCTTCAAGCAGTACTAACTACTAGCATTACTAACTCTCCAAGCAATACTAACTATGCTTCTAGTAGTACTAACTTTTCAAGCAGTAGTAATACTACTAGCAGTAGTAAAAATCTTCAACTAGCAGTATTATTCTTTAATTGCAGCAGTAGTATCCATCCTTAGCACATTTCAGACCCAACAATCTCCCCCTAACTTAACTTTTCATATTGAGAAGTTAAGTTCTTCAGCATAAGGTCTTCATGATGCTTTCAAAACTGCAACTTTAATTCCCAAGATTTGGATCCAGTCCCAAACTTTGATTAATTGTTCTTCTTATTACTATTCTGGCCATTTCTGGTCCTTTAGCACATACCAGCTTAGCTTTTAACATCCCTTCCAACTTAGCTTTGTTGTGGTCATAGATCTTGTCAACCAAGTAGTACTCATGATAGCTTTTGTCAATTGTAATCATGTAGACACCATAGTTTTCAAACAGCATCCAATGATCAATCTTTTTAAAACCATATTCATGATGCAAATCTTTGATCCTGTACTGCACTCTTTCAGGCTCAAACATCATGCATAAGTACTCCATGGCAATCTTGATTAAGCTCATTTCAGTCCCTTGCAACACAGATTCATACAGCTTTATTCCAACTTTGTACATTTCCTCCAAGTCAGCTCTGGAACAACTTCTGATCACTTTGCCCCAAGTTGCATAAACCTCAAACTGATCACCCATTCTTTTGAATCTGAAATATTCTTTTCTGTTGTCCTTCAGAATATCCCAAAAGATAATCTCTGGTGCTTTGATAGGGTCAGCTTGCATAGGTTCTTCATTAGTCACTGTCATGTACAAATTCACTTGCTCATCTGATTGTCTATGATGATCTGAATATTGTTGGCTTATTTGTTCTGGTCTTTGCTCTTGAGATTGAACATCTGCTTCTGTTTGTTCCTTCTGCTCTACAGAAGGTTCATCTTGCATTGGTTCACTTCCCAGCTCTTTCTTTCCTTCTTCAGTCCTAGTCCTTTTTGCCTTTGGTTTTGTGGCAATGGACTTCTTTCTTTTGATGGCTCCAATCTTTTGAGCTAGGGTCTCTTCTTTCTTCACTTCTACCTTGTCTTTGATAGGAGTGCCTTCTTCACTGTCAGGGAAAGGTTGTGGTATGTTGAGATCATGTCTTTCTTTCAACTTTCTTTCAACCTCTACCCTTTGAGTGAAATCCCCTTGTAGTTTGGCCATCTCCTTCTTATACAGTTCTTCTATTCTACCATAAGATATGTTGGTAAACATCCCTTCTTTGACTCCAACTGACCCTTTCAGAAAGTTGATCATATTTCTTCTTTCTTGATTGGCCAGGAATGTCTTTGAAGGTTGTCTTTGTCTTGTATTTAATGTCAGCCTTTGCCTTGATGCCTTCTTTGTAACTTTCTTAGCAGCAGCAACACTCTTTAAACTCCTTTGAAATTCCTCATTAAGCTTTGTAGATAACTCCAAAGCAATCTCTCTGTCTTTTGCAGATTGGATTTCTTCTTCCATTTCCATCTCTTCTTGCAGTTTCTTTGCTAACTCTTCATCCAAATCAATCTGTTTCAGCTTCTTCATTGGTTTCTCAGACTCAACCACTTTCTCTTTCCCTTTCTTTTTGATCTCTTCCTCACTAATCTTTTTCTTTATCTGTTCTGATTCTCCTTCTTTAATGACCACTCCCTTAGCCTTTTGAGTGGCCTTGGGAGTGTCATTCTTTGCCTTTACTAGAGTCTCTGCAATTGCTATTTCCTCTGCAGACATACCTGTTTCAGCTGCAACTTTCTCTGTTTCTACTGCTGTTGTTACTACTTCTGGTGTAGTTATTGCTGCTGATGTAGTTTCTACTTATTTTGCTGTTTCTGCTTCTGCACCAATCTCCCCCTCAAAATGAGATTCCATTCTAACAGGGCTTTTCTTTTCAACTTCATCTTGACTCTCCCCATTTTTGGAAGCATCATGAGGAATGCTCCTTTTCTTCAATACAAACTTTGGTCTTTTCTTTTTGTGTACCAGCTTAAGAACCATCTTTTTGAGTTTAGCAATCTGCCCTTGTTGGGCAGTTATGACCTGTTGCATTTCCTCTATTTTATGCCCTTGATAAATGACATCCATATTGATATTTGCTATGGTTTCCATCAATTCATCGTATGTATATATCTATCCTCACCACCTTTAGGTGTGTTGACCACCCTTGGAAGATCATTAGAAGGTTTAGTAGAGGTCTCCTGCCTAGCAGAAGCATCCTCTACCCCCTTGGTTTCTTGGCACCTGGGACCTTCGGATGATTGCTCATCCAAAGTTGTCGTGGGGAAGGTCTTAAAGATGTTCACACTGTCCTGCCCTGCACTTTGTGCAAAGTCAGTAGTGTGAGCCTCACTGCCCACATGCTTTTCCTCCTCCTCATTGAGCACCTTCTTGGGGTTGGGAGACACCCCTGTGGTTTCCCTTTGGATATTCTTTGATGGAAAATGCTCCATCAGAGGGCTTTTAGGCTTTGGGGGTGAAGATACTAGAAGGGAAGGAACCTTCTGTACCTTTTTCCTTGTGTATGTATGAGTAATGGAGGATGTTGGCTTCTTTAGAAGGGACTGAGGGATATGCTTTGTAGTGGAAGGTGTGGGTAGGTCATCAATGGGTTGGTCTAATGTGGGCTTTGACCCTGATGCCTCACCTTGAGAGTGGGACACAACCATCATTGTAGAGAACAATGGTGTGTCTATACCAGAGAAGTCCTTACTGGGCCTCTTCATATTAGAGAACACCTTCCCCTTTGGGGGGTTTGGTACATATACCTCATTGAAATGAGGTAAATCCGTCAAATCTTGATTTAGTACTTCTTGCACAAACCTTGGATACATATAAAAGCTTTTGGTTTTGGTATCCAGGTTTGACAGCAAATCGTTTAAAATCATTTGAGAAAAGTTAAACTTTCTAGAGGTCGCTAAGCAGACCAAAGCATAGGCTATGGTGTTGCTGAACTCACTCCAGCCATTTGTTTTTGTTGACATGCAGTGTTGTAGGGTATGAACAAAGAATCACCACTGAGGTGAAAATCTGTTTTTGTAAAACTTATATACATCAGTGGGACCTTCATACCCCATACGACTAAGAACTTGGAAGAGATCTTCCTTAGGAAGAGAGGTAATACCTGAGGCATCATCTAATTGAAGATGAATGCGTATGTTGTCCTCTGATATGGTAATGGGTTTATCACAAACCCTTGATTGGATGACCTGACTTCCTTCCACAGTCTGGATTGAGGCATTTGCCCAGAACTGTCGTAGATGTTCCACATAGATTGTGGGATTGACAGTGAGGGCATAGGCAATGTGCGACGAGTTGAGGAAATCCATAATCTGATGAAACCCCGACGCTTGCTTGGGTTTCTGTAGCATTGCTAACTCGTTGTGATCATCCACAAACACGATACCTACCATTAGTTCTTAAGTCGATTGAACACTAGGGTGTAATCACTGGAAAGCAAGAGTTAGGACGAGAGAAGATGAATAAAGCAAAAGAAATTCAAAGAGCCGTTTTGATATATTGGCGGGCATGAAAGGTATTTATAAGGTACTGGTTTCAGTAAAGAGCAGTAGTAAATACCCTAGCAGCATTAACACAAACCCGCAGTATTAACTTACAGTAGCAGTAGTAACACTTACCAGCAGCATTAACACAAACTAGCAGTAGTAACACATACCAGCAGTATTAACACATGCTAGCAGTAGTAACACATACCAGCAGTATTAACACAGGCTAGCAGTAGTAACACATACCAGCAGTATTAACACAGGCTAGCAGTATTAACTCTTTTGGCAGTAGAAACAAGACAAGCAGTAGTAACATTGCACTAGCAGTATAAACCGCCTAGCAGTAGTAACCATACTTAATCCTATTTGTCCTGTCAGCATTTGTGCGAGCAGTATTAAATGAACCAGAAGTACTAACTTCCTTTATTTCAAAGCAACCTGAAACACTTAAAGGCAGAGGATTAAAAGCACCATATTCCATACATTATGAGAAAGTACACAGGGAAGAATCTATACAGGTACATGAGACACAAGATAATAGGCTTATTAAGAGTTTATCATGTCCACACTTGTGACCGAAAATGTGAATCTACCCACATCAAAAGATTTAGTGAATAGATCAGCAAATTGGTTACTTGTATGGACTTTCACAACATTAATTATCTTCTTTTCATTACAGTCTCTGATAAAATGGTACCTGATTTCTATATGCTTTGTTTTGGAGTGCTTGACTGGATTATTAACAATGCTAATAGCACTTTTATTGTCTATGAAGATTGGAGTGTGAAGAAAAATCATACCATAGTCCAGCATTTGATTCTGAATCCAGAGTACTTGTGAACAGCAGCTTGCAGCAGCTATATACTCTGCTTCTGTTGTAGAGGTGGACATTGTGGTTTGTTTCTTACACTGCCATGACACTAGTCTTGCACCCAAAAACTAACATCCCCTTGAAGTTGACTTTCTATCCCAATTTGCACCACCCAGGTCACTATCAGAATATGAAAGTAGATCAAATGGGGAGTCATGAGGATACCAAAGACCTAATCTAGGTTGGACTTTAAGATATCTGAATATCCTCTTGACTGCTTGAAAGTGTGACTGCTTAGGCCTGACTTGAAATCTTGCACACACACAAACAGCAAACATGATATCTGGTCTTGAAGCAGTGAGATACATGAGGGAGCCAATCATGGATCTATAGTGATGAACATCCACATCCTCCCCCTCAAGATCTGCAGTGATCTGTTTGTGTGTTTCCATGGGTGTGCTTGCAGGCTTTGAATCTGAAAATCCAAATTTGGTGAGTATATCCTGCACATACTTGGATTGGCTGATGAAGATACCATCTGTCTTTTGTTTAACCTGTAGCCCAAGGAAGAATGTAAGTTCACCCATAGAGCTCATCTTGAATCTTTTGTGCATTAGCTCCTCAAACTCCTTGCACATAAAATCTTTAGTGGATCCAAAGATGATGTCATCCACATAGATCTGCACAAGTAGGATGTCCTTCTTCTTCCTTTTGATGAACAGAGTCTTGTCTATTATTCCCCTTTCAAAACCATTTTCCAAGAGATAGGTAGACAGAGTGTCATACCATGCTCTTGGTGTTTGATGTAGCCCATAGAGTGCCTTCTTCAATTTGTATACTCTGTCAGGATAATTTGGATTCTCAAACCCTGGAGGCTGACAGACATACACTTCTTCTTCAATTCTCCCATACAGGAAAGCACTCTTTACATCCATCTGGTAGACCCTGAACTTCATGAAAGAAGCATAGGCTAAAAATAGCCTGATTGCCTCAATCCTGGCCACTAGGGCAAATACCTCTTCATAATCAATTCCCTCTTCTTGAGTATACCCTTGTGCCACTAATCTGGCCTTGTTCTTTATTACTATTCCTCTCTTATCTTTCTTATTCCTGAATATCCATTTAGTGCCTATAGCTCTGTGTCCTTTTGGAAGGTCAACCAAATCCCATACATCCTGCAGCATAAACTGCAGTAGCTCCTCTTGCATTGCTTCTATCCAGCTTGGATCCTTCATTGCATCTTTTGCCTTTTTGGGTTCAACCTGTGATAGAAAGCAAGATAGTAATCCTGATTGTATGTCCTTCAATCCTCTCAACTTGCTTTGATTCCTTGTGATTATAGGAGAATTGATGTCACCAATCACCAATTGAGGAGGATGATTTTTCTGAACTCTTGTTTCATGAACAGCCTCTTCATTAATATCTGCTTCCAGATTAGAGTCATTCTTTTCAGGAGTGCTGCCACCAAAAACTAAAGAGTTATCATCATCTGTGTCATCTTCTTCCAAACATGGCATCTCAGGACCTTTGATTCCTGAATCTGAGGGTTGATCTTCCTTTTCACCTCTGTCCTCTTCATTCTGAGTTGGTTCAGTGTCCTTTGAATCTGAAGTATCTTTCTTATCTTGGTCACAGAATTCAACAGGATCAGCAGTAGGTGTTGGGAACAACACAAACTCTTGTCTTTGTACTTGTACCTTTTCTGTCCCTGTTCCTGCATTATGCTCATTACTGAAACCCAAAGAATTAGACAGTGAATCAAAGTCAAATAGCCAATCAGGACCTGAACCAAGTTGATTTGGTGTGTTCTCATTGCATTTGACATTGTCACTTTCTTCAATAATCCTAGAAGAGGTGTTGAAAACTCTGTAGGCCTTACTTTGAGATGAATATCCAACAAGAAACCCATCCTCAGCTTTGCTATCAAACTTGCCTAGGTGAGTTTTGGTATTGAGAATTGTGCAAGGACACCCAAATGGTTTGAAAAATCCAATAAAAGGTTTCTTCTTTTTAAAAATCTCATAAGGTGTCTTGTCTTGAGATTTCACTACTAGAACTCTGTTTTGAACATAGCAGGCAGTATTAACTGCTTCTGCCCAAAAAGTAATTGGAAGTTTTGAATCTGCCAACAGAGATCTAGCAGCTTCTATCAGAGTCCTATTTCTCCTTTCAGCAACACCATTTTGTTGAGGAGTCCTAGGAGCACTGTATTGTCTCTCAATGTCTTTTTCCTCACAGAAGCTGTTTAGGTCATTGTTTTTAAATTCAGTTCCATTATCAGACCTGATGACTTTAACTCTTAGATTTGTTTGGTTTTCAACTCTAAGAACAAAGGATTTGATCAGTCCACTTGTCTCATCCTTAGTCCTCAGAAAATAGACCCAAGTGAATCTAGAGAAATCATCAACAATAACCAAGCAGTAGGATTTCTTACCAATACTCATCACATTTGTAGGACCAAACAGATCCATATGCAGTAAATTAAGAGGTGAAGAGATTGTATTTATCTCTTTGGACTTATGAGAAGTTTTGTGTTGTTTGCCTTTAAGACATGCAACACAATGATCATCACATGAAAATACCTTTTGTGGCAAACCTCTTACAAGGTTGTTTTTCACAAGTTTGTTCATTGTTTTAAAGTTCATGTGACACATCCTTCTGTGCCAAAGAGATGACTCATCCAATGAAGCTTTTGAAAATAAACAATTTAAAGATGAATCAGAAACTACACTCTCCAAGTCTAAGCAATAAACATTGTCCTTTCTAGGAGTTCTAAGTAGTATCATACTTTCATCAACTACCTTGAACCCTGGAGCAAGGATAATACATTCAGTATCATTGAATAATATTCTATGTTTCTTGTCACAGACCTGTGATACACTTAACAGGTTGTATCTCAATTGCTCAACATAGTATACATCCTCAAAGGTCACCTTACCTTTTGACACATTACCTTTTCCACTTATCTTTCCACCTGCTGGATTATCACCAAAAGCAACATGTCCTCCATCAATTATTTTGAAGTTTTGAAGGCAGGCCATGTGACCTGTCATGTGCCTGGAACAACCACTATCAACATGCCAAATGCTCCTTCCCTTGAGTTGTTGGTTGCCCTGCACATATAATAAAGCAGTTAGTTTTTAATAGGAACCCAAGCCAAAGTGGTCTTGGGTTTCCCATTATCATCAACATATTCATATTCAGACTTGATGAGATTATCAAACTGAGGAATCTTATTACTTGAATACTTTGTCAGAAGAATGGGCCTGTCACTGGAAGCAGTACTAACTTGATTGGCAGTACTAACATCATTAGCAGCACTAATTGGGTTAGCAGTACTAACTGGGTTAGCAGTAGTATTGCTTGCAGCAGCACTATTTCTGTCAGCAGTACTATTTGTAGTAGCAGTACTAACAGATTTCTTTACTTTTGGAACCCAAACCTGGCAAAGTTGTTTGCTTTCTTTTTCTTTAAGTTACTCCTTGGCTTATTTGGAGTATTTTTCTTTGAAATAGCAAACTTATTCTAAGCATGAGATTTTATAGGTGCCCTTCTCACATTCTCAGCCATATGATTCCTTATTTGCTTCCTATAACCAACAGGATTTTGTATATTTCTTTGAAAAGTGATCCTTTGGTTAATAGGATTGAAATAACAGTGTTTGGCTAGATGATTTAACTTGCCACAGATAAAACAAGGCTTTGGTCTGTTAATTTTTCTCAGATCAATTCCTTGTTTTAAAGCCCACTGATTACTTTTGTTTCTTTGATTTCCCCTTGTTTTATCATGTTGTTGGGGCTGATTCTGTTTACAAGTACAGAGATTTGACAACAGTGGTTTGCATGTAATGGACTCCCTGTACCTTTCCCTTCCCTCTCTTAGAACTTTCAGCCTTCTCACTCTTTACAAAAGGTTTACCCCCCCCCCCCCTTCATTAGTAAGGATATGATTTTCTAAAGGGATTTCTTTAAGGTCATCCTTATTCTTACCCTTAGTGGTCTCTTCTTCAGCCTCTTCCTCAATCACTACACTGTTAAGAGGATCTACATCTGTGGCTCCTGTAGGTAAGTCTATTTTCTCTTGTCTTTCTAATAGGTCTGAAATGGGAGGGATATAGTTATTGTTATAGGGTGGAGGGGTACTGTTGTATCCTAAACCTCTTTTCAGGTTGTCATGGACTTGAGATTTTAGAAGTGAGTCCATTGCTTTAGAGGCATTGGAAAACTTCTCAATGTCCAGCTTGGCTTTCTCAAAATCACTTCTTATCTTCTCACATTCCTCTTCAGACTTTTTAAGCTTAAACTCTAACTGATTCTTTTCCCACTTCCAGTAGTTAGTATCATATGTGTGTTGAAGTTCATTGGCTTTGTATGCCTTAATCTGTTCTTCCAAATTCTCAACAATCACAACATACTCTCTTCTATCTTTCTCTAACCTTTTTAGGTCATCACATATGCTTTGATTGTGATTCCTGTACTTTTTAACAGTTTCTATGCAAGATTTTGAGCAAAGGTTAGATTTTACCTCTGTGGGAATATCAGTGCTTGCTGACTCTGAAACTTTAGCCATTAAAGCTTGATTCTGAACTGGTTCTTCTGCTTGGTCACTCCAATCAAATCCCATTCCTTCTTGGGAAACAAGAGCTTGAGAAGAGTTCCTGTTGTTGAAGCTAGTGGACTGTGATGGTTGATGGTTTCTAGTATGTTATTGAGGCATTCCACTTCTGCATTCTCTTGCAAAGTGCCCCAGCTTGTGACACTTGTAACATTCAACCTTGGATTTATCAAATCCAACCCCATCTTCTCTTTTCTGAGCAAAGTTGTTCCTTCCAGTCCTTTTGATGAATCTTTTTACCCTCATTGTGAGCATAGCCATCTGCCACTTGATATCCATCTCTTCCAGATCATCAGCATTTATCTGTTCTAAGTCATCATTAATTAGAGTGGAATTAGCATGAGTGGCTAGAAAAGCTTCTAGAACTGAGTCATTAGATCCATCTTGCTTTGATCCGTAGGCAGCACTAACTAATTATGTATTAGCAGTAGAATCAGTAGAAGATGATAAAAGAGTAGCATTGTATTAGTATCCAGAGGGCCTCTTCTTAGCTTCTACCTCTGCTTCAAACACCCTAAGGTCATTATAGAGGTCATCCAGTTCCTTGTCCTCCAGTTGGTCATTCTGTCTGAAGGAGACAGTGTACATAGTCCATTCATCACCAAGAGATCTTAGAAATTTTCTGTTGACATCATCTTGATCTATCTGGACACCGACAGTAGCCAATTCACCAATTAACTTATTAAATCTATCAAAAGTTTGAGTCATGGACTCATTCTTTGTAGATATGAAGTTTTCATATTGCTGCTTCAGGATGGCCTTCTGATTTCTCTTGGTACTTTTGGTACCAGAAAATCTTTTCTCCAGTGCATTCCATAGAATTTGTGCATCCGTGCAGTTGCAGAACTGGTGTTGGTACTCATTAGGTATAGCCAAGAGCAGAGTGCTCAACGCTTTCATCTCTGTCTGCCTCATCTTCCTCTCTCCATCAGACTTTGGTAGAGGTCTTTTGCCATCTGGTCCTATCTTTCCTCCATCTGAGGGACCATTCTCAATGATATCCCAGATTGAGAAGTCTGTGAGAAGAATATATTGCTTGATTCTGATCTTCCACATGTCAAACTCATTGGGTTTGAGCATGGGAACCTTTGATACCAAAACGTTGTCGCTTGAACTGTCCATGATTATAGGTTTCTGAGTTTCCTTGCTCTGATACCACTTGTCAAGATCGAAAAATTCTAATTAAGAATTTAATTAACACACTCAGAAACAATGTTAAAGAAGTTGCGGAAAAACACTTTAACACTCAATCAATGAAACAGTACTTGAATGCAAATCACAAGTTATATTGATTAACTTAATGATTACAAACAAAACCTCAATCTGTTGAACAGGCTCAACAGACGTTCAATACTTCTCTATTGAAAGGACTTCTAAGAACCTTGAGGTTAATTCTCTCTAAAACAAACGTATATGAAAAACTATCAATGTGTATCCTAAACTATGTCTTCTATACAATATATATACAAGACAGATTACAAGATAATTATCAAAACAAAATTGATCTTCATAATCCATTCCATAATTATCTTTATCTCTATCTCCAGCTCCTATTCTTTCTCTTCAAGCATTATCTTCATAAGCAGTATTAACTTCATCCTTATCCAGCAGCATTAACATCCTCAGCAGTATTATCATCCTCGGCAGTATAAACATGCTAGCAGTATTAACCCTTCACTTGCAGTACTAACTACTAGCAGTACTAACTCTCCAATCAGTACTAACTATGCTTCTAGCAATACTAACTTTTCAAGCAGTAGTAATACTACTAGCAGTAGTAAAAATCTTCAACTAGCAGTATTAATCTTTAAGTCCAGCAGTAGTATCCATCCTTAGCACATTTCAGACCGAACAAAGTAGTCGTGCACCACTTCTACGTCTTCAATCCCTTTCTTCTCCACCTTTTCGTCCACCACATAAGCCAAATACGACGAATACCCCTTGGCCAAGAATTTACGAGCCTTCAAGGAAGAAATAATTGAAACGGTTCTCCTTCCTTTCTCCCCATAAATGGTGACCACCTTTGCATCGGACAACGGTAAACAGAACATCTTCTTGGAATAAAGAATATCGGCCCCATTCCCAAACAACCAGTCCATGCCTATAACAACATCAAAACCCCCTATCGCCATAGGTAATAGAATTATCTTAAAGGAATTCCCATCTATCTCCAAAATGCAGTCATAAAAACATTCCCAGATCAAGACTTGTCCCCCATTAGCTACCTCAACTATTAGGGCATCCGCAAAAGTACTAAGGGGGGTGGTAAACTGTTTGCAAAAATAACTTGACATGAAAGAACAATTCGCACCTAAATCAAACAGTACACGTGCTGGCAAGGAGTTTAAAAGGAACGTACCCGTCAACATGTCGGCAGTCTCTCTTCCTTCCTCCACAGTCATCTGGAAAGCTCAACTTTGTGCTTTCGGTGGGTTCTCCTTCTTTCCCGCCAATACGCTTGGTGTCGAATGATTTCCTCCCGTTAGCTTTGGGCATTCCCTCCACATGTGTTCCGGTTGGCGACACTCAAAGTAGACCGGCCCCCGAAAGGGGCAGTCTCGAGCCGAATGATCTCTTCTTCAACATTTACTGCACTCGGAGGAATTCGTGGGCGGCCTAGAGTTACATGGACCGCTATGCTTGCTTTTACACTAATGATACCACCTTACTTCCCATCGGGGATCACTGTTCCTTCCCCCAGAAAACGGCCTAAACTGTCGAGCAGGTCCGTTCGACCCCTCCCATCTTCTTTTCTGCCCAATCACCACCTTTTCTTCCTTCCCTCTTGCATACATTGTCTCCATAATCTTGGCCTCCTCTATAGTCTCCCTCAAGGTGATGGCCTTGGAGTTCCGAACCATGGACATCATGTCCGCCGGCAAGCCCTTAAAGTATGCTTTAACCTTTTCTTTTTCTGTTGGAGCCACATGCCCCACCAAATTGAGCTTTTCAATGAAAAGTCGAGTGTATTCCCTGACAATTGAGTTACCCTTCTTAAGTATGTGTAACTCCTCTTCAATACGGTCCATTTCCTGTTCATTGCAGTACTCCTCTAAAATCTTCTTCTTGAATGCAGTCTAGTCCATTTTTGCCAAAACTGGGGCCTCTAGAGTCGAGGTAAAGATGTTCCACCAAGTGAGAGTCAATCCCCGCAACATCTGAGAACCAAACTTGACCTTCTGCTTTTCGCCACAATCACAATCTCTAAAAGCCTGCTCAATTTCCTGGATCCAGTTCATGCATGCCACTGGATCATCAGAACTGGCAAACTCGGGGGGTTTAAAACAAATAAATGATTTATAGGAGCAAGCACTTCCCACATTCCTGATGTATAGAGTCACTAGCCCGTCAATTGGAACTTCACCTCCGGTACCCCCGGACCCCGCTACTATCACATTCTAAGCAACCGTCTTGTGCCGGCGGTGGCTAGCGTCCCGATCTTCGAGTAACTTCATAAACAATTCTTGTTGTTTGACCATCATTGCGTTCATGGTTCGCATCATGTCCAACATCATGGTTTGAGGCGTCACCTCCTCTATAACCGAGTTTGCGGAGGCTAGATAAATTATGGGTATGTGCTCGGGCCCTCCACCAAAGATGGGTGGTCTCTGGGGATTCATGGCGATAGCGGTCCCTTCTGGTTGATCGGTCGTGGATTCTGTCACGGCATGACCTTCCGGTGAAGATGGATGTCGACTCTGATTATTTACCATTTTCGGTCTATCACACATGACAACATCATACCGATTAATTCTTTCAAAGATTAACGATTAGAACGTACTAATACAATTATCAATCTTTAAAACAACAAATTCAAGTACGCTTATGTATTAATATATTCACCATCGCACGGGCCCTAAGAAATTAAAAATATACCATACACAAGAATCCATTGCATCATTACTATAATTCTCAAATTTCGTGGGTCCTAAAGCTCTCCCCACCTACGATTCTACCCAAGTTCGAAAGGTCGCACACTAGCGCTCGCAGTCTAAGTCTAGGCATCCTAAGGTTGGCACCTAGTTCGCTTAAACTAAAGCTCTAATACCAACTTGTAACACCCCAAAAATTGGGATAAACAAAAACTTTCCAAAAGGAATGTGGTACATAAAATATGCCAAGGCATCGAGCCTCCCAAAAATGGGGAATGAATATTTGCCTTTTCAATACAAGTTATAATCTAAAGTAATGGGCTAACAACCTAATAATCTAATTTCGCATGAAAACAAGATTACAATTCGGGTGTCACCCAACCACTTGCAAAATAAAGGTCTTCTATGAAATGGTGTCCCAAAAATCCCTTTTCCCTAAACTCACTCTAAACCCGGTTAAACCTTCTTATGACTTGCACCGCTAGAACCTGAGATACACATCAACCACACAAGTGTTAGGCCAAAAAGCCTAGTGAGCTTGAACAGTTATTCATGAATATCATTACAATAGAGTTAATATAAAATCAAGGGGTACAATAATAATTGGAGTCAATGGGGGAGACCCACAACACCAATCAAGTTCCACCCAAAGAGACGAGATACCTTAGTGTCGAATTACCAATGTCGATACCCAAAGGCCCGTCACACTCGGGGGTTACAACGCAGGCATTGCCCCGAATGGCGGGGGTCTAGGTGCATACCCACTCGGTGGCACCCAATGTCATCCTAGTGTCTACTTGCCTTGGTTCGTCCAACATTTCCATCATGCTCAAAAGTGCAAATTACTCAAATAAGAGTACAACATATACCACTATGGTATTAGTGGTCCAAAGCCCCATACGTAGGAATAAAACCCACTTACCATTCCATTGCACCACTAACGGCATATTTACCATAAGGTAACACAAGGATGCATCCCAACCACAACTTATTAGAATCATTTAGCATATTTATGGACCACTTTGCATAATAAGAAATAAATACACATTAGGTCAAATTCCAACTATAAAGGAGGTCTAGTGACCAACCACATCCCTCATCTCTAAGGAGACCATCAATAGAATTTCATTCATCAACAAAGTTGGTCTCATACTCAAGACCCACTAAATTTTCCACACATAGGTTCATAAGAGTGACCATCTATAATAAGATAGATATTCTTAACAAGTAGGTAGTAATAACAAATAATAATGCAAATAATGATGTGTATCTAGTTTTAGAAAAGGTTAGAAACTCACAATCTAGGTTTTTGTAGAAAACATAAAAACTTGATAAAACCCTACAAAATGTAGAAGGGATGAGTGCTTGAGAATGATGGCTTGACTGTATTTGTTTGAAACCTCTCCAATAAATGCACCCAAATCACTCTTGATAACCACCAAATGATGAAACCCAAACCCTACACTTGCATTAATGAAGAGGGAGGTTTGGAGAGTGAAAAATCGCCTTCAATGAGCTCAAAATCGGGTAGGTTTGAGAAATTATGAGACAAATCCCGAAAATTAACTTTTTATACTCAAACAGTACCCAGGCGATTGTGCCCGGCGACTGTGCCCAAGGGCACTATCGTCAGCACTGTCACGGCCCTTCACCCACTCTCAGTACGAGTGGGACGATTGTGACATGCGAGAGTGCCCAAGGGTACAATCATTGTCACTCTCGCCGGAGATGTACCGCGGGCTATGTAATGACTCGGTTTCCAAAAATAACAACTTAAAACCACAAATACAATAAACCATCTAATATGCGATCCATAAAGGGTCGACTAAAATAATCTTCCCATAATCACCTCAAATACAACGACGGTAAGAAATAATTCTAACCATAATAATAAATTATAACCAGAGATTTAGATCCTTACCGATCTATGATCACCCAACTGATAACAGAAAATAAATAACCTAATCAATATTAGTGAACCGGTAAATGGAGACAGACTACACCACAATAATTACTGCTTACCCTTTTCCCAGGCTAGCAATCCCAATATAAATTTCACCTAAAATGCATATTTTTGAAAACAAAATGAGGGTTAGACCATACGGTCTAGTGAGTAAATCTCTGTCATATAAATAATCCAATAAAATCACTTTGACATAATGTCATAAATCATTTAGTCATAAAGTAAGCTCTCATGCACTACAAATCAGTTTTAAATAGTTTGGCACTCAGGCATAATATCTCACCCAGGTAACTAACCACAACAGTCGCCACAATTTAACCGCACACACCCCGATAAGATCGCAATCAATACCGGTTGTGGCCCACCACACGAAACAAATTCGCGGGCACTATATATATATATATAACCCTTGCTCGGACCATCACAGTCCTAACACACCCGACTTCTGTTGTGAAAGTCGCTTTATCCCAAAAATTTATAATCAAGTCACATGTGTTAATAATAAACATGTAATAATAACCATTTTATCGCAGTTAACGGTAATAATTCAAACATACCAATCTGGTATAACATCGAAATAATAATCATTTAATAACATATGCATTTCAGTTCGAAAATGGTTAAACAAAAACTCACCTTAGATTCAATTATTTCACCCCGAGTTAACGGTTAAAAATACTCGAACATAACTCCTTGATAGCTAAGAGTTTCATCCAAATTAAACCCACATATTCTTTCACCATGGATGTCTTTCATCATTTTTTCTTAAAAAAAACCACATAAATGGAGGTGAGAAAGAAGGGAGATGCAATTAGAAATGAGGCGGCAGAAGCAATAGTATGGATATGACAATCCTATCTTTTATACTTCTAGTTTTACAAAAAGGACCCTCAAGAAATAATCTTTTTACAAAACAACCTTTGTACTTACATTATTAACAAATGGGGTTATTACAAACTCTCCTCCTTAACAGAATTCTGTCCCGGAATTCATTAGGCAACAAATGAGATTGACCGATTACCAAATCGATTTCAAACTCTAACAAACATTAATACCTTTAGGAGACTACCAAAGGACTTTTCATTAGAGCAACCGCCTTGCTGCTCTAAATATAACCTTTTTCTCACTCGCAACACATTTTTTTTAAATCTCAACACGAATACTAACATATTGCCACGCTTTCGTTGCGCAACTCTGACTAAAATCCCAAATCACACTATATCCGTCATAATTTCAAAACCTGAATAATCCACCAATTGGTTCAAATCCTAAAACAAACATAATTAGGATTTTCCACCGAATAAACCATTAATCACACTTTTTCAAAATCACCCGAAATTTACTTACTCCACAAAAAGAAGCAACCTATGCTCACCCGACACTAATTCGAATAATATAACATTGAGCACTATAATCATCCAAAACATTCGCCACACTAAAATTAATTTAAATCTAACGGTCTTTCACGCTAACCGCCACATACAACCATTTTACAAACCCTTTGGAAAACTTAAAACATATACTATCAATAGAAAACTTGCTAACAAATTGCAAGTTTTGAATCAATACCCGGATTAATCTACCAAATACTTTAGCTAGATAAATCACCATAGCTCCTTATCATGTTCTCCCACGGAGCTATATAATCAATAAGATATACTGTAAATGTAATTCAACATTTTTATATCTTAACATATCATCCAAAAATTTCATACTTTTATCAAAACCAATTATTTTCAAAACACCACTTTCATTTCTCCACACTAACATAATATACCAATGATCATTTGTCATTACTTAAACAAACTTAAAATAAGATCAAACACCAAATCCACATATCCACTGGCTAGATTAAATTTACCCAAATGGTTCCTCCAAAATCCATAATTAAGACACTCAACAATTTTTGCACACCCGATCATCACAAATAATACCAAATGCTCCAAAATACAACGTACTTATCGATTTTCAAACGGAATCAACTTAACCAATTGCATTCCTTTACACTTAAGGAATATATTTCAATTCAAAATCCTTAATCAAATACTGAAACACTATCAACCAACCGAATCTTACATTTTCATCAAAGTCCAAACGGAATAAAATAAACACATCCGTAATTATAATCCAATCAAACAAAAACATAACTTCTTTGTTTAGAAAGTCACTCGTTACCACCAAAGCCTTCAAATCTCAAAATAACAATAGTGTAACACCGTCTAAAAATCCATACATTTTTAACCGATCAATCTTACCACTTTTTAAATAACTCCCAAATGAGATTCACATAATCGTCTTTCCATCGAATCATACGCACATATCGATACGATAAATCTTAGATATTCACTAGCCAAAACTTTCTTCCCACCAACCAATAAACCAATAATAAAATAAAATTAAGCCATAATGCAACTTAATTCTCTCAAATTTAGACGAACCACGAATCACAAATACTTTCATTCCCTTAAACCAATTTTCTATATTAAGAAAATGTCACAACCATCAAATTCTTATAATCGTTACTGATAAACTCAATAAATATTGTCTCAGCTTAAGTCTAGGTTATCAACAATCTAGTTCATTTAAACTAAGACTCTGATACCATCTGTAATGACCAAGTTTCAAAAAATAACCACTTAAAACCACAAATACAATAAACCATCTAATATGCGATCCATAAAGGGTCGACTAAAATAATCTTCCCAGAATCACCTCAAATACAACGACGGTAAGAAATAACTCTAATCGTAATAATAAATTATAACCGAATATTTTGATCCTTACCGATCTATGATCACCCAACTGATAATAGAAAATAAACAACCCGATCAGTATTAGTGAACCAGTAAATGGAGACAGACTACACCACAATAATTACCGCTTACCCTTTTCCCATGCTAGCAATCCCAATATAAATTTCACCTGAAAGACATATTTTTGAAAATAAAATGATGGTTAGACCATACGGTCTAGTGAGTAAATCCCTGTCATATAAATAATCCAATAAAATCACTTTGACATAATGCCATAAATCATTTAGTCATAAAGTAAGCTCTCAGGCACTACAAATCAGTTTTAAATAATTTGGTACTCAGCCATAATATCTCACCCAGGTAACTAACCACAACATTCGCCACAATTTAACCGCACACACCCCGATAAGATCGCAATCAATACTGGTTGTGACCCACCACACGAAATAAATTTGCAGGCACTATATATATATATATATATAACCTTTGCTCGGACCATCACAGTCCTAACACACCCGGATTCTGTTGTGAAAGTCGCTTTATCCCAAAAATTCATAATCCAACCACATGTGTTAATAATAAACAATATGTAATTAATAAAAATTGTATCACAGTTAACGGTAATAATTCAAACATACCAATATGATATAACATCGAAATAATAACCATTTGATAACATATGCATTTCAGTTCGAAAATGGTTAAACGAAAACTCACCTTAGATTCAATTATTTCACCCAAGTTAACGGTTAAAAATACTCGAACTTAACTCCTTGATAGCTAAGAATTTCATCCAAATTAAACCCACATATTCTTTCACCATGGATGTCTTCCATCATTTTTTCTTAAAAAACCCACATAAATGGAGGTGAGAAAGAAGGGAGATGCAATTACAAATGAGGCGGCAGAAGCAATAGTATGGATAGGACAATCCTATCTTTTATACTTCTAATTTTACAAAAAGGCCCCTCAAGAAATAATCTTTTTACAAAACAACCTTTGTACTTACATTATTAACAAATGGGGTTATTACAAGCTACCCTCTCCCCGCGACTATGACCTGGGACAGTGCCCAAGTGGCACAGTCGCTGTCACTGTCGCCTGGGGTGCCAGTGGGTTGTTTTTCGGGTGTTTCCTCTAATGCCTGCAAGGTCTAATTATGCCAATGAGGTAACAATTAACTTGTAAGAAGACGAGAATTAAACCACATAGAATTATATCATATACGAGGTAGAAGCTTACTAATGAAACGAGGGTGTTACACATCATCATCATCAATCATTGAAATCGGTATACATCCATCGAGATCAAATTGATTAACTAAAAAATTTAAAACAAAACAAAACCTGCTATGATATGAACGTATGGATAAGATCATCATATAAAATAACAACCCATGACAAAATTTTGCAGACCATAGGCTTCCTTGCAGAAAGTGAAGCCAAAGTTTGTGCAATTTCCTTAAGGAAGCTTGGTGACAATCATTGAACAAAATATACACCAATCTGAATCACAATAAAATTAGCAATTTAACAAACACAACAATATATGTGCAGAGCAGCATACCTATCATTTAAGAAAGCTACTGTTATAGCAGTTAACATGGCAGCAAAGATAGCAAGTGGCCTTTAGAGAAATCCCAATCCTGCACTTGACAAACTTCAATAGATGACTGCTTTAATCATACTAGTAACAATTGTACTTTTAAGAACTCTCTACCCTTACACAGAAAAGAAAATAATGTTCTTTGTTCTTTCTAACCTTCAAATCACACCAAATTGATGAAAAAAAACTCTTAGCATACATGTATACATTTAAACATAACACTCTTTAATTAGCTAACTGATTCCTCTTGTCAATTTCTAACGCAGTTTAGACATAATCAGTGGCAATTATTCATATCAAATAGCTCATTAAAACTCAGAGCCATTACATGATTGAATCCATCTTCGAATAAAAAAGTGAAAAGTTGTTGATCTCAACATTACACTGAAAAATCCATCCGAAAAACTCACGGCACACATCTAAAACTCCAAGATATCCAATATGTAACTTTAAGCTTAGAAAGCTTTGATTACAATACCAAATCGATTCCAAATATTCATCCTCCCTCCTGCTAATACCCTAGAAAAATGATGCATCGTAACGTAATAACAAAAGTAGATCCAACAACATCGAGGCATAAACACAAAAAACACATAATGAGATACGTAAAATTGTTATCCTACAAATTCAAAGAAGTAATCTGGTGGAAGAAGCGATGCATACCTTTTTCAAGGGCGAGGGGAAATCAATGGTTGACTCTTTATAAAAAAAGTGTAGGTGTTGCCAACTATAAAACAAGGATGAAGGAACAAATTACAAATCAATGGTCGACTGCTTCAAGTTCCAAATTACAAATCAATAGATGAAACTTGCAGCAAAATCACACAAAATCGAAGAATGTACCTTTTAGAGAAAAAAATTGTGCAAAATCGCACAACGAGGACAAGATGGATGATTACTCTGAACTTTGTCGACGATTACGACGTGGAGCCTTGGACGATCATAGAGCCTAGATGAAATCGTTCGTTCACGAAACTTGGAGAAAGGATTTGAGATTTTCTAGAGCTTCCATTTCTGGAAGTACCACTCTCAGTACATATGGCGCGATTGTGCCCCGCGATAGTGACATTGTCACTATCTCATGGCACTATCGCGAGCGGGACTGAGGGTTTAATAGGACCAGCTTCGAAAATATTTCATTTTATCTAATTTCTTGAAAGAGCAAGGTCGTTTTCTCTGTTGTCTTTGGTAAGTTTCAAAACCCTAAGTCTCCCTCCTCATTTATTACTCCATCAACCTTCCTCTTCCTCATTAATGGTGATCGTCTAGGTGAATCTAAGGTACCTTTGGTGAAGATCATCCTTTCTCAAGAGCTAGCACCATTCTCTTCAACTAGAAATTTCTAGGGTTTAGAATAAACCCATTGTGAGTACATTCTTACTTTCTAAAACTTTATGCACATCAAAATGCATATGTCTTTGTTAAAATGGTTTTGACCTAACTTGGTATTTTGGAGATTTTAGAGTTCTTTACCATTTTGTAAGATGATGAAACAATCCATGTCTTAACCTATAACTATGGGTGTTTTCACATGTTATGAGTCAATGTTCAACTTGTGGCATTTTAGCCAAGTTCATGTTTCAAATGATGGTATGGGTATTTTGGTTGAAAGTGGTATTTCGGGAAAAGGAAATAAATGGTTTAATGTGAGGAAGCCCATGTTTACATTCAAAGGGTTTTACATATATTTGGGAGTGAGAAAATAGCTTTATATTTCATATTTGAGCTTTGTATTTTCTTATCAGTAGTTAACCATAAAATTGTGATTTGGGAACTAAATTGTATTATGAACTATATGTTTGATTATAGTTGGTCACAAGTGTTATTGTAACAAGTCTAGACTATTACTGGTGGATCCATATTATAATTGGTCACAAGTGTTATTGTGACAAGTCTAGACTATTATTGGTTGATCCATAGGTATAGAGTCGACTTATTATTTGGGGATAACTCCCGTATGTAGCTAGTTGAGACATTGGGCCCTAGAGGGCAACTTGGTACGGTTATGTGGGACCGGATACTAGTCGTGGGTCGTAAATGTAAATCTTAGTGAATGAGCATGACTAGGGATCATTGGGTGCATTCCCCCACATCTTAGTACGAGTCGGCGTGTTCGTGGCCTTGATCCTAGTATGGTGAGCTCAATAACATGGAAAGTGGCTTACTTTGTGTTTCGCCACAATCCTTAGAAATCGGGTTTTCCCGTCATCGCAAGATGTAGTTTGGGCCGTAAGGTCACTATGTGCTCATCAAACCATTTACAAAGTCGGTTGGCGAAAACGGTTTACTTGTGTTGTATTTAATCCTTCTAACTTTCATATAAACTGTATGTTCTCACTAGGCTTTAAGCCTAACATTTTTTCTCAAATTATGTGTATAACAGATTCCCTTAGCAGCGGGTCGTCGAGGGGTTGAGAGAAGAGCGTGGACTCTTGAGGGCATTTTTGGTTGATTAGATATTTTGGGAGCATTGACGTTGAAAAACAATTAATTCATTTTGGATTTGGGTCGACAACCTATGTAATCTAGATAGAAGTAGTTTAGATTAGTTTGTTGCCGATTTCCCATGCATCTTTACAGGTTTTGTAAATGTTTACGCTTTTACCCTTTTTGGGTGGTTTGCTCCAATTACAAACGTTATATTGCCGAATTTTCAATTTTCAAAATTACCCGAATTCTTAGGGTGTTACATTATATTACTATAAATTTCTTTTAATTATATTATTAAATATGTAATTGGTTATTTTTTCTAGACGTCATTAAAATATATAAAATAATCATTGAATTCTAACAAAATATTTAATTTTTTTTATATAAAAAGCATTATATTATTAAGCCTAAATTAAACAAATTTATAAAAACATTATCACTTTCTCAAAATCATCTAAAATCGTACTGTAAATCGAGAAAAAAAAAACAAAAAAAAAAACATTAAAATCGTGATGTATCTCGCTGCATTGCGCGAGTACGCTTCTAGTATATATATATACACTATACACTGATATACACATGTATATATGTATCACAGGTCAGACACACACACACACACACACACACACATATATATATATATATATATATATATATATCACAAAAGTCCTCCATGAACCCACACCACCGTGAAACCACCACCACCGTGAATCCACCGCCACCACCTTGAACCCATAACCATCGTGAACCCACCACCACCTTGAACCCACCACCACCACAACCTTGAACCCACAACCACCGTGAACCCACCACCACCACCTTGAACCCACAACCATCATGAACGCACCACCACCACCACCACCGTGAACCCACACTGTGAACCCACACCGTGAACCCATACCGTGAACCCACCACCACCACCTTGAACCCACAACCATCATGAACCCACCACCACCACCACCACTGTGAACCCACACCACCGTGAACCCACCATCACCACCTTGAACCCACAACCATCGTGAACCCACCACCATCACTGTGAACCCACACCACCGTGACACGACCATTCATCGATGCACCCCACCATCGTAACCCACACACCACCACGACTGTTTTGAGGGAATGAGAGGGGGAGAGGGTGTGTAATGAGTTGAACCTCGT
This sequence comes from Arctium minus, assembly GCA_954870635.1. NCBI lineage: Eukaryota > Viridiplantae > Streptophyta > Magnoliopsida > Asterales > Asteraceae > Arctium > Arctium minus. Next base: position 54,065,133 of record OX941095.1, on the reverse strand, counting down.
CACCAAATATGTAAAAGGAACACAAGGGGATGGGTTTGAAGGAGGGACGAAGGTCGGAGGAGGAGAAAAGGAAGAGGGTGACATGGGGGGGGGGGGGACGTCGGGGGGAGTATTGTGGTCGGAGGTGGTGTTGATGGAGGGTGTTCTTACAATTGTATCAGTGTATATATATAATTATTAAATATAATTTAATATTACAATTTAAATATAATATAATACATATAGAAAATGACAAAACACAGAAAGACAAAAAAAAGTTATTAAAAGATAATGTTAAAATGGTTAAAAAGTTAAAAGACATAAATACCCTCGACTTTAACGGACCTGTTAGACGGTCGTTAGGTCGAAGGACCAAATCCAACAGAAATTACATACCACTGGCACCAAATCTAGTGGTGTGTAGAAATTCAACCGATCCAATAGGAACCGACCGGTCCAATTAGAACCGACCGACCATAATTGGATATCCAATTGTAATTGGATCGGATCGGATTGAAAATCTCAACATCCAATTTGGATCGGTCGGTTCTTGGATGGCAGTCCAGAACCAACCAAAACCGACCGAACCGAACCGACCAACATCCAATTTCCCATCCAATTAACCATCCGATTACCATCCAGTTTTCCATCCAACTATCATCCAATTATTTTTTTTGCAATTTGCTTAAATCTAAATTTGTTTTGTGTTGGTTTTTGAATTCTTAGTCTCATTTATGTTGGTTTTAACACAAACTAAAATTATTAGTTAGAACACTGTATTAAATTAACACGTTGGATGGATCCGATCTGATCATCCATTGGATGTCGGATGGATCCAATTTGATCCAATGGATATACAATAAGAATATCCAATGAATATTCAGTCTGATCCAATAGATATCTAATAAGAACATCCAATGGATGGAACCGAACCGATCCAATCATCCATTGGATTGGAAAAATCCAACATCCAATGGTTGATTGGATCGGTTCGGTTGGGAAAATCCAACATCCAATGGATGATTGGATCGGTTCGGTTCCCCTCACATCCATTGGATGTCAACCGATGAACACCGTTGACCAAATCCATAATAAATGAAGTCTAGGGACGAAACTCGTAAAAATAGATAAACCATGGGAACCAAGTCCGTAATTTACTCTAAAAATATTTAAACTTTTCAGATATATTGGAGGATAAAAAATTGGAGTGTCGCTGTAGGGATCTAGTTTAAAAAAAATAATCTAAACTTTTCAAAAATAGGTTAGAAAACACATTTTTAAGTAGAAAATTATGATAAAAAAATTGGGCACCTACAGCGAAGATATGTCGTCGCTAAAAATCAATTTGAACTTTTCAAAAATAGGTTAGAAAACACATTTTTAAGTAGAAAATTATGATAAAAAAATTGGGCACCTACAACGAAGATATGTCGTCGCTAAAAATCAATTTGAACTTTTCAAAAATAGGTTAGAAAACACATTTTTTTAAGTAGGAAAATATGAAAAAAAAATGGACACCAGTAGGGTTCTGCTTTTAAAAAAATAATTTGAACTTTTCAAAAATAGGTTAGCAAACACATTTTTTAAAGTTGGAAAATATGAAGAAAATTTTGGATACCTGCTGCAACGACATGTCGTCGCTGTAGGGTTCTGTTTTTTTAGAAAATAATTTGAACTCTTCAAGTATATGTTAATAAACAATTTTAATACCTACAGCGACGTTTCTTTAGCCGTCGCTATAGAGTATATTTCTTGTAGTGGGGGGAGAGAAGGCTATGAGTAAAGAAGGGAGGGTAGAAGATGATGAAGGGAGGGAAGGGATGGGAGCGGTGATAGTTCAACTTGGTTTGGGACATATGGAGGGATGCAAGTGGAGGTTGAGAGTTTTTTCTTGAAGAAAAAAAAATAAGGGGTTAATTGATCAAGTTGTCCCTAAGTTAACATAATGGACTTAACTCTGTTGGGGACAGGGAACCGAGCTCACAACAAAATGAAGACCATAGGGACGTTCATTGTAATTATTTTGAACGAGAGACCGTATCCAGATTATGAGTAAAACCATAGGAACCAACAATGTAATTTACTCAATATTTTATTAAGAACTTATTACAAAACCAAAAAATCAAATTGAAGAAAGAAACCTTATCGATGGACCGAGGTAAATAATAAATATCATCACTTTAATTCGTAAGACTAATTATTAACTGATGCTACCTTATCACTTGCACACCTGAAATTAAAGATGATAAAATGGACTAAATTGAATAATTTGATAAAATGGACTAAATTGAATAATTGAAATAACCAGTTGTTTAAAATGAGTTAAATGGATTAGTTAGATTGGATCGGGTTGACTAGTTAGGGTTAATTTTACTCCGCCCAATCTAGCCCTCTTACAACATAAAATGTCAAATATGTATCCAAAGAATATTATATGACCGTCAGAAATGATATAAACCAATAACCATGCAAACAATGATCCTTAATGCGGACTTGTGCATCACCCAATAACAGTAAGGAATATACAAATACAGATAGATACTATATTGGTCAATTATGTCACTATAATAAACTTAGATTTTATAGGACATGAAATATGTAAAGGTTCTAATAGCAAGAATATCCATACTAACCAATTATGCCTCACATGTAAATGATATAATAAGTTATTGAACAATTTCAACATTCTAACAAGTTTTTTTGACCAATAGCTAGCTTACAACTATTTGCCAGACATAGTCGTAAATATATTAAAGTTTAAATGATCTTGGTTTACAATGTGTTGTTGATTGGACCAATACACATAAAACATAGAGTAAACTACGATTTTCGTCCCCATGGTTTGTTGTTTCTTGCTATTTTCGTCCCTGGTCTTTAAATTTTGCTTTTTTGGTCACCGTGGTTTTCAATCCATTTCTCTTTTCGTCCCTCTAACTAGTTTTGTTAAAAGAGGTCCGTTAAGTCAAGGACTTTTTGGTCATTCTACTTTTATTTGTTCTTTCTAAAGTAAACTCCAATTTTGGTCCTGACGTTTAGTGATTTCTTTGAAAGAGGTCTCTATGGTTTCATAATTCAAGTTTACGTCCCCAGGGTATGGATTTTGCTTTGAAAGAGGTCCCTGGACACTAACACCGTTAAAAAGCTCTGTTAGTGTCAGGGGTATTTTTGTCCAACCATGTATTTGTCCTATTTTTGCACTTTGTTTTGTTTCTTCTTATCTTTGTAAGGACCATCAAATTATAGGGATCAAGTCTATAAATTTTACCATCGTCGGTTATCTTCTCCGGTCAAGAGTCCTGTCATCTTCTCCGACCAAATCGCCTGTCATCTTCTCCGGTCTTAATCCAAACACCAACATCAATTAAACCTAAGACCAAATTGAATCTATATATATATATGTGTGTGTGTGTGTATATATATATATACGGAGAGAGAGAGAGAGGGAGAGAGAGAAATTGATGCTCTTCATCGGAGAACCTCCCCCTACATATGTGTGGTCATTGTCGGAGAACCTCACCATCGTAGCCTCTCCCCTGGTATTGTTTTTGGGATCTGAAACCTCACCAAAACAGGTACGGTGCTTGTTGGTTTTTGATCTGGAACCACATGGACGATCGAAGGGAATATGGAGGAAGATGATATTTCGTTTTGATTTTTGGGAGGAAGGCGATGTTTGGTTTTGATTTTGGTCTACGTTTAGACTTAGTTTTTAGATTTAAGGTTTAAATTCAGATTTTGGATTTGTACCTCCAGTCTCTCTTTTTCTCTTTCCGGTCATTAGTCTAGAACCAAAACCAAAAAAATACCATGGATCAAAAACAAACTCTGATTATCGTTTCCAGAATTTTGTTCGATTCAATTCTGAATTTTTGTGAACGACTCATTGCAATTTCTGAGCCTTAGCGATAATTTTTCATCAACCAATGATTATAAATTTTTCAACGGAGCACTTTAGTTCTCTAAATAATCGATATGATTGTGCTTTTGTGTTAATTTTCAAAAATCGTGAAATCATCGACATAAATTTCTATTTTATTTCACGATCTCTTTCCTCTTCGCTAATTTTTAGAGATCACGACATATTTGATGCTAATCAGCTATGCTAATTTGTTGCCTTGTGGAATCAGGATGATGTCGATACATACATACATATCACACACATATTTATATATATAGAGGAAGGATCATGCGAGAAGTTAAACACTTTGTGAGAAGGTGAGAAGTGTTTAATCATATATGATATCGCTGCCTGTAGGTGTGCTTAATCATATATGATTAAGGTGCTTAATCATATATGATTAAGCTTGTGTATCATATATGATTAAACACTTCTCGCCTTCTCGCAAAATGTTTAGCTTCTCGTTTGAACCTGCCCCTTTATATATATATATATATATATATAAATTAGAGTTATTAACATATGGTCCCTAAGCTTTATGATTTTATATAAGAATAAGAAGAAACAAAAAAAATGCAAAAAAGGATAAAAAAGATGGTTGGACGAAAATGCCCCTGCCTCTAACGGAGTTTTTAACGGTGTTAGTGTCCAGGGACCTCTTTTAGAGCAAAATCCATACCCTGGGGACGTAAACTTGAATTATGAAACCATAGGGACCTCTTTCAAAGAAATCACTAAATGTTGAGGACCAAAATTGGAGTTTACTCTTCTTTCTATTATTTTTAGTGAAGAAATTTATTCTATACGTATACATCCACCCACCTTCTTCTTCACCAAGATATTTCATGTACAAGAGTTTCCTCCTTCCAACTTGTTCTTTTAACACCTCTTCACACCTTCGATGGAGCCAAAAATTAAAAAAAGAACCACAAAAACCATTCACTATCAATAATAGATCTCTCTCTTTCATAAAACTAGAAGAAAACCCACAAACCAGAAAAGAGAGGCGTGCTCTCTCTCCCACTCTCTCTCTCTCTCTCTCTCTCTCTCTCTCATACACATAATACCATAAACGAAAAACTTTTCTTTGTCTCTCTATCTCTCTCACAAAACCATAACAAAACCCACAAAACCAGGAGTAGATTTGTTCCACTTGTGGTTGCATGAGTACCCTCCTTTGAAGTTCCCTTTCACAGAAAATTGACTATTTTGTTTTCTTCCAGTAACTTATTGTCACCATCTGTTGAGTGTTGAATTCCATGCATTTTAGGGTTAAATTTTGTCAAGGTAACGATGAAATACGGTGAATGGAGGAGGTTAGTCGTTTGGGAAGAGAAAATATGAAGAGAAGGTTTAGGAAAGAGAGGCTTCCCCTATGTTTCCATCTACGGCGATGTATGACTACATCAAGAGAAAAAACATCTCCGGTGGCTGATGTCTCTGTTTCGTAACCACCAATTTTTTTGCCCCCAGGTGTAATGGTTTTGGTTTAAAATTTCAAAAAAATGGTCCAAGGTTTTCATTTTTGGGTTTAATTCACTTCAAACGGGTTATGACATTTGAGTTTTGATGGTAAACATGAATAAGTTGTAGACATTGATTATGGGTGAGAAAGGAGTTGCACGAATTAATTATTGGGTGGAAAGGAAGAAGATGGACGGGTGGGTGGGGATAGGGTAATCAAGTGGGTTGGGTTGATTTAGTTTTAGTTTTTATTTTTAATTTTATATTTATAAATGTTTTACTATATTAACCTTTAATAATAAAAAATATGAAAATGATAAAAATATCAAAAGACCAAATTATCCTTCATTTAAGACTTTTTTTTTAAAAGAATTATTATCAGGGACGAAAAACGAAATAAGTTAAAAACCATAGGGATGAAATAAGCAAAATTTAAAGACCAGGGACGATCGAAATAAGCAAAATTTAAAGACCAGGGACGAAAATAGCAAGAAACAACAAACCACAGGGACGAAAATCGTAGTTTACTTTAAAACATAACTGACTTTTCGATGAAAGAACAAAATATAAATTACTTATTCACAAGGTCTTCTATAATCGCAGAAATGCAACAGCCACCATCAAAACGATCAACAATTCCGGCATCAACGATCTGCCTCGGGCCGTTACCGTTGCCACCTTCTTTCTTTAATTTGTGGCACTGCCATTGGTACCCACACGACACATTCGATTTGTTAGGCACCATTAACAACACCAAAACCAACCGTCGTGCTATCATCAAACATACAACGAACAATATAATAAATCATGATTACTAAGAACACGAGTTGCTTCCCATACGATAAACTCATTAATTATACCGTTACTAAAGGAAACAAGATCCAACAGACTTAGGTTGAAGTAAAAATCTTTGGGGAGTTTTCTCGTACCGATGGAACACACACAAAATCCGCTGCTCTTGGAGCGGTCAATCCAGCTCGTTCATCCATATCAAATGTTTGTTTTCCATTAACATTCCATTCGAAGCATTGTATGAGGCCCGCAATCACCACGGGGAGTTCTCTCATTGCCAAATTAATACCAGGGCACCCTCTCCTTCCCGTTCCAAAAGGCAAAAGTTGAAAACTTTGGCCCTTAATATCTAAGGAGCTTTTAAGGTCATCGTTTTCGAGAAAACGATGAGGCTTGAACTCTAATGGGGATTCCCAGTATTTAGGGTTTCTCCCGATTGACCAAATGTTGACGAATAACATCGTGCCAGCGGGGATATCGTATCCTTGAACGTTGACATTTTCGATTGACTTACGAATCAACATCGGGATTGGGGGATGAAGTCGTAAGGTTTCTTTTATGATTGCTTGGATGTAAGGGAGGTTAGGTGCATCTGATTCTTGAACTAGTCTCTCATTTCCAACGACATAATCAATCTCTTCTCTGGCGATTTCGAGCACCTTAGGGTTACTGATAAGTTCGACCAACATCCATTCTAAGGCTATTGCAGTTGTATCCGTTGCAGCCGTAAAGAAGTCCTGTACAAAAACGATATATAAAAATTACATAATTTTGTTCGAGTAAGGCGACCTTTAACCCAAACACTAAAAAGACACTAAAAACGCTAAAAATGATGGATTTATTGAAGACCAAAAAAATTCATCTCAAACTACACACTAAAAAAACACTAAAACATCTTCTAATAATACATAAACATATTTATTTGTGGAAGAATGGTTATTTAAGTGATTAACAACTTTAACAAGTATTTAATAAGATAAAACAACCGGTATCAACGAGTTAGCGATTGGCCGATTACGTGGTTACTTTTTTTAAAATTTATTTTCTTATTCCACTCGATGCTCCCTCTCAGATCAAATTCTGGTTGTGCAACTATCCGAGGTAACCTGACACATAGTTGAAACATAATTAGGCCAAGTTGCATCTATTGGGTTAGGGTAATTTGAACCTAACTCAACCCGATAAACCCGATGGCTTTCTATATTATAGATTTAATATAATTGTTAAGTCATTGATTAATATATATACATTAGACGTACATTAGACCAATCCGTGACTAACTATATTCAAAATTTCATATTTTCAACATTTCAACCCTAATTTTACTTTCCTAATAGTATGTGCATGAACTTTCAAATTTCTTTTTAGTTTGTTAGTCTTTTTTGTATGTTCTCATTTTGATTTTACTTCGTTTAAACACAAGCTCGTAGTTAGATTGTAAAATGATGTACCAAAGCAACCTAACCCGCACGGCTTGGTTGGGCTGGATTATAGTTTTTTGTTTGGCCTGGGTTGGTTTGAGATTTTTCAAACCACAAATATTGAGTTGAGTTGTTTAAATGTCTTCAACCCAGCCAACTTAACGCACAACCCTACTATAAAGTAGTCTATTATGACACTTTTAAAATTTTGGTGTCTTATAAACCCAATTTTGTTATAGTATTTTATTATTTCTTTTAGTGTAGACCCCCGCCTATATGTCAAATGCACTCCTCTCTACCTATTAATCATTATATCTCATTAATTACATCATCATATAATTTTATATATTAATTCTTTTTTATTATTACATTGCTATCATTTATTTAATATCATTATTATTAATATTATTATTATTGTTGTTGTAAAAATTCATGATTATTATTTTAAATATTTTTTATTTTCATTTGTAATTAAACTTTTTATTTTTGTCTATATGTATTAACATTTAAGATAATTTAAGATAATATGTTCGTTTATAAGAAAAAATAAATTATGTATTTTAAATTTTTAAGTATTTTTATAAATATATTTTTTCAATATTAACATCATTTTATATATTATTATTATTGTATAATAACATATTTTATACATGCTAACAATATCTTTTTTATATATTTTTATTATAAGAATATTTTTTATCATAGAAAAATAATACAACATAACTAATTCATATTCAAAGTTTTATTAAAAATTGATGAGTTATTATCTGAATTTTTAAAAGTTGCTTAAGAATTGATGGATTATTTTTTAGATTTTTAAATGCTTAAATAAGAATTGATTGGTTATTTTCGAAATTTTAAAGTTGGAAAAAATTATCAATTATTTTATAAAATCTAGGTGAAATGTATACAAATGTAAACTAAAATCTGGAAAAAAATATCAATTATTTTATAAAATCTAGGTGAAATGTATACAAATGTAAACTAAAATCTGGAAAAAATTATCAATTGTTTATAAGTAAAAAGGAATTTGTCTTTTTAATCTATTTATTTAAAGAGAGAGAAAAAAAATAACTCTTCAAATTCCAAGGTAATTTTTCAGAAATTTTTACATCTTTAATTACACCTAAGATATAAGGTAGGGATATTTGCATCCCTCCCTATGTGTAAAGACATCCTTCCTAGCTATTATTCATCATAATTCAATCATTGTGTCATAATATTTAAATTTATTTGTGTTTTAACTATTTTTTATATTTTATTATTATTACTTTTTTTTCATTTAATCAAGCTCTTTATTTTTATTATTATTGTGAAACTATAATTAATATTATGTTAGATATTTTTTTAATTTATATTGAGTTTTATTATTTATTTATTTTGTAGTTTTATTTCTTTGTATTAATATTTAAGATAAAAAAATAATATGTTTTAAAAAAAATACAAATATAAAATATGACTAAAAGAAAATTATTTTAAATTATTATTATCATTATTATATAACAATACCTTTTTTATATTTCTTATTATAAGTATATTTTTTCTATAAATAAAAGATGTTACAACATAAACTAATTTTTATTCGAAATTTTGGTAAAAAAATTGATGAATTATTATCTGATTTTTTAAAAGTTCATAAAACAATGATAGATTATTTTTTAATATTCAAAAACTTAAAATAATAATTTATTGGTTAATCTTGAAGTTTTAAAGTTGAAAAAGATGATAAGTTTTTTTTTATTGATTTATCAAGTTGCAAAAAAATCAATGATATGTTATATAAGAATATAGATAAAATGAAAATTTTTGGTTACTATTTTAATTTTTAAAGTTTTTATTTAATTCATGAAATTTGTAAAGCTATAAAATAAATGATATAGTAAAGGAAGTTGGGCTATATAGCTTCCTAATTAAATATTGGAGTTGATTACATTGGGTGAGCTTTTTAAATGTTGACAACTTCGAAGTGTAGAAGACTAGAAGCTGTGTTCTCGTTATTTTTCTCTTTCGCCCTTTTTTTTTTCTTTTATTGATCGCAATAATTTGGAAACATAATTTCGCCCGTCATAATTTGCCAATGGGTTTAGTCTAGGTATAGCCTAGGACACCTTTCCCAAAAAAAATCTCAATAACATATTTAGACAAGTTCATTGAAAAGTCAAAACCTAAAATCAAATCCCCAAGTTCAAAATCGTATGACTCAAATCTCTAAAAACAATCTATAAAACTCAAATCAATATCTATGTTTTTCCCTAGAATCACCTTAACACTAAACCTAAACCCATAACCCCATGAGCGAACCTAGTAACCAAATAACTATCTTTGTTTCCCCCCCCCCCCCTAAAGTCATCTTCTTGTTTACATAAATCACATTCCTTCTCTTATTTACAAACATCCCTCACCGAACTCTACACTTTCATGGAAGAAATTTACCAAATCATCCCTCTCATTTTAAAAAATGGTCTCAATGAAGAAGGAACCTCGTGGTAGAGTGTAGAAAAAAAAGGAATCTATGCGGTTGTTGTGCAACAGGTGGTGGGCATGAAATGTTGACGTTGTATGTGGGTAGTAACGCTCATGAATTCGCCAAAAGAGAGGATCTGTCTTCTTGATTTTTGGAGAGGGAAAGAGGGAGATAAAAGGGGGTGTAATAAAAGGGGATGTGGGGGGCGAGGTTCCTTAGATTGGGATGTGATAAAAGGGGGCGGTGGGTTGTTATGCTTTTTTTTTCTAGTTTTTACAATTTATATTAGATTAAAGTTTACTTTTGGTCCCAAACGTTTGTCACATTTAACGGTTCTCATCCCTCAACTTCATTTTAATTGATTTGGTCCCTCACGTTTGTCACTTTGCAAGGATTTTGGTCCCTTATCCCAATGGACGTTAACTTTTTTCCGTTAAGTCCAATTTAATGAGGGGTATTTTAGTCATTTTATCGGTTTTCTTAATTTTGTATTAAAAAATTATCTTTTGTAATCGACAGGACCAAGAAGTGAACTCCCCCGTTGGCACCCACTTTTTCGATGAACTTCCTCCCTCTCTTACCGTCAACGAAACCTCAGGTAGGCCTTCTCCGATGAAACCTCCCTCGGTGAACACCGATGAACCCCCAACACCCTCTCCCCGATGAACGAACCTGCTTGATAACTCTGTAAATCGATGACCTGCCCCTCAATCTCTTTCTCTTTCTCTAAGTCGATTTTTAGATTTATTTCTCGTAATGCAGATATGGGGTTTGTTTGCGGAGATGGAGTTCAGGTTTTGATTTTGATTTAAGGTTTGGATTTTGGTTTGGGTTTGGGTTTGGGTTTAGCTTTGATCTTGAGGTTTGTATTTGGGTTTGGTTTTGATTTTGATACCGAGGTTTGTATTTGGGTTTGATTTTGATTTTTATATTGAGGTTTGTATTTGGGTTGATTTTGATTTTGAGGTTTGGATTTTGTTTTGTTTTTGATTTTTTGGTGTATATGTGTTATGTTGTATGGTGGCCCGAGATATGGTAATGACCAGAGAAGATGAAATTGGGCAGCGATGGTTTTAGGTGAGGTTGTTTTCTATTTTTTGTTTTACAATTTATAATAATATAATACACACACCCCCACACCTCCCCATACACACACACACACACATATATAAATATGTCAATGCGTCGAGACATGGCTTTGCCGCCACGTTTACCCTCTTGGCATGGATACAAAGCATCGAGCTCGTTATAGACTGCCATGACGCGTTATGGCGTTACAAATTTGTACCTTCGATTCTTCGAATATATGCAATTCAAAATTTGATTAGAATTTGCCAATTAGTATCAATTAGAATTTAGAAATTCTTTTTTAACCGTTTTATATGAAGTTAAATTGTTAATAAGTTAATCATTATTGTTCAAGACACTGACATATACACACACACATATACGTACATATACGTTATATACAAATCTTCCGCCTTAAGCCACACATTGGAAAACGCCATGGCCTCGTCGTAACTCGTAAGGCTTGAGAGAGAGAGAGGAAGGTTTAAATGAGAACGCTAACTATTTAAGAAAACAAGAAAACAACAAAAAAATAGCAGATCATGTACAAAATCATATGTGACTTTACACTAACTCGAAAAAATTGGACGTGGGCGATGTCCAGCATGACGCGCATAGTCACGTGAATCATATAAGATTTTGTATGTACTCGATTGTTCTCGTGTTTTCTTAAATAAATTTTGTTCTTGTATGAATCCACATCTCTCTCTCTCTCTCTGTGTGTATATATATATATATATATATATATATTAAAGTTAATAAAAAAATAAAAACGGGTAATTGATTAAAATACCCCTCTAAATAAGAATTAACGAAAAAGTTGACGGTCATTAGGATGAGGGACCAAAATCGTTGTGAAGTGACAAACGTGAGGGGCCAAATCCGTTAAAAAGAAGTTGAGGGACGAGAACCGTTAAAAGTGACAAACGTCAGGGACCAAAAGTGAACTTTACTCTTTAAATTATCATAATACATGATATAACAAGTTTTTTTAATATTAATAGAAAATAGAGTAAATTACATGTTTGGTCTTTGTGGTTTATGTATTTTAACAGTCTGGATCCCTACTTTGAAATATCTATGGATTGCATCATCATGGTTTGCATTTTATAACGCCTTGGGTCCCTAAAACTAACTCCGTTTAAAAAATTATGTTAAACAAGTTAAGTAAAGGGATATTTTAGTCTTTCCATTCTTTCTTTATTTTCTATTAAAATAACAAGGATCAAATATGTAATTTACTCTTTCATGTCATCTCCCCCACCCCCATAAGTTCATCTTCCCTCACCCCAAGGCATGATCGTCCCCACTTCTTCATTTACGTCTCCAGCCTGTCTCAAACTTACCGTTGCCGGTGAAACCCTCCTCCAAATCCAATCATAGTCTTCCTCCTCCAACGACCCAGATCCATACCTCCCCTAAATCTAGATCGAGAAGACTTCAAAGAATGAGGTGATGGAGATGGTGGTTTATCCTATTTCTAGACTTCGAAGATGGTGGCCATGGTTGTCTTCTTCCTCATCTACCCCAATAAGATACTCATTGTCCGACCCTCCCTCTGGAGACTTCGTCTTCCACATCCCACCCCTCCCTCCGGCGACTTCGTCTTCCACATCCCATCCGTCCGTCCGGCGACTTCCTCTTCCATGCCCCTTTCCTCCGTCGACTTCATCTTCCAGAGATCCAAACTGACTAGATCCACGGTTGTTGCACATCGCCACCCATTTCCACCTCCTCCTCACGACCGCTTCTCCTCCACCCTACCACCTGTCTCTTCGTCTTCATCACCATATAAGCTTGGATCCCCTCAACAAACCTTTAATCGACATACCTTTTATTCCATTGAAGCTTGGATTTCTCTGGTGGGGTTACAAAAGGAATCAACAGGTTGTCAATATCTCTGGTGGATTTCTCTAGTAGGGTTACTAATGGGATCAAGATGCCAAAACACTGAAAACTCAGATTGATATTGGGTTTCAATAAGGTATGTTCTCATTGAGTTCATCAATAGGTTTTAAAGTTTATTTAGTCTCCAAAAAATGAGTTTGTATTTGATTTTGTCGCATTTGATCTGTTTCTTCTTCAAAAAGGAATGTTCTTATTGGGTTCTTGAATTTGATCTATTCTTGAATAGGAGTCATTTGAGTTTGAATTTAATTTTGATTTTCATGTGTGGGTCTTTGATTTTGATTTTCAATTTTAGTTATTAGGATCCGGCTTTGGATTGATTTGTTGTGTTCGATTATGTTTGGCTTGTGCTTAGAATACGGTGGTCGGAGATGTGATAGTGTCCGAAGAAGATGACCAGAGAAAGAAAAGGGGTAGGTGTCTTACCGTATAAGATTAAAGAAGATAGAGAAAGAGTAAACTTCAATTTTGGTCCCTATGGTTTAAATAAAAAATAGAATAAATTACATGTTTGCTCCCTGTGTTTTTTAATAGAAAATAAAAAATAAATTAGATGACTAAAGTACCCTTCTAAACTAAGTGAGTTAATAGAACTTTTTGGACGGAGTTAGTTTTAGGGACCCAAGGCGTTATAAAATGCAAACCACGGGGATACAATCCATAGATATTTCAAAGTAGGGACCCAGATTGTTAAAACATATAAACCATAGGGACCAAACATGTAGTTTACTCTTGAAAATAAAAAAAATGTTTAAAATGACTGAAATACCCCTTTTTTAATTGGACATAACAGAAATAGTTAATGGCTATGAGACATAAGAACAAAATCCGTTGAAAATAGACAAATATAAAAGATCAAAACCGAGTTAATGAAGTTTAGGAACAAGATTCGTTGAAAAGTACAAATGTTAAGAACCAAAACTAAACTTTACTCTCTCTCTCTCTATATAATATATACGGTGGGTTCATAAAAACTACAATTTTTTAGGAACCTAAGAACCAATTGTAGCTCTTCATCAATTTTCACCAATGGTTGAAATAGGTAGACTCATTTTTGTGAATAAATTGAATATTTGATTAAAGGGCAATGTTCAATTAAATAAAGTTGGGGTAAAAGTGGAATTAGAGGAAAGCTTCATTTTTAGGCGCTCTTACCAACCTTATTTTATATTTATTTTTGTAACTAATAAATGTCTAATGCGCTCTTGTTAAAACTAAATTATCTTACACATCGATTAATATTTAATTAAAATAATTATATAAAACCAAGCATTTTATTTTATTTGATTTGAATTCCATCTTAATATAGGTTTTTTTGTTTTTAACTGTTTTTACATGAAAATGGTGTGCCTGTGTATTTTTCATTATGAATATTTATATACATTCACGTATATATAACAACTCTTTACTATTCATATATTAGTCTCATGTTCATCATTAATTTACATTTTCGTTACAAATATTCATCATGAATAATTATGTATGTTCACTTGTATACAACAACTCTTCAAAAAACATAACCATAAGGGTTGTGGCGTACTGGTTAAGGCCCTGAGGGGATGTGGTGAAATATCCCATCTGCACGGGATTCGAATACATGCGTACACAACAATTGTGACCACTGAGGTTTAATCAGGGCTGATATCTTACGGTCATAATTTGCCAATAGATTAGTCTAGGCATAGCCTAGGACACCCTTCCCAAAAAAAAACTCTCCAAAAATATGGTATTCATCATAATGATACATTTTCACGATAATATTCATCATGAGTCTACATATTATTATCATGAATATATTATAATTTCAACCATACATGCTATAATGTTTTTTAATAGAATCGAGTAGTATATCGAGACTCCAATGACGATTCAATGAGTTTTTGATTAGTCTAGATGGAAGATGACTCCAATGACGAGCTCGATGGATTCTCGATAGAAGATTACTCCGACAACAGTCTCGATGGGTTATCGATTGATCTTGATGGGTTGTCGATTGAAGATTACTCCAATAATGGTCTCGATAGGTTCTCGATGGAAGATAACTCCAATCGTCTCAATGGAAGAGGACTTCAATGTTGTTAAGTTTCGGTATCATGGGTTTCTTAACAAATCAACCTTTTAAAGAAAGAGAAGTTTGATGAATCAATGCTACAACCTCATAGCACAGATAGCATTTCGGAGTCTCTGTTAAGTCCAAATATTGTATCCAAGATTTAATTAGGAAGTCAAAGTTGGAAGTCAACAATGTCAAAGTCTTGTAAATGTCAAAGCTAGTTTTGTTTCCTTTGTAGTTAAGTTTTAGTTTAAGCTTTAGGTATAAATAGAGTTTGCTTTGTATTCTTTAGGTAAGGAACTAAATTGTAAATCAGATTAGTGAGATATATGACAAGAGCTTTCAAGATTAACTCTCTCTCTCTAGCTTTCTCTCTCTAGAATCTTAAGATCTTGAGTTCACAATTGGTTTCAGAGCAGGTTAGATTTTGAGAGATTTGAGAGTAGAGTACTAAATTTCGTGTTAATCAGATCAATCAATTTTCTAATTCGTCAGAATTTTTTTTTTAAGAAAATAGTTTTCTGGACATTTTTTTTAGATCTATGTTGATTTTCTGAACGTTTTCAGTGAATTTGGATTCAATTGCTTCGGAATTCAGTGTAGAACATGTTTTGTTCTTGATTCGTGCAAAGATTTGATCATTTTGTAATCGAATTTGTCAATTTTGAATTTTCCAGAAATGTTCTCGAGTTCTCTGTTCTTCTCGAATTCTTGCTGAATTTGTATGTTTGATCTATATTTGGATTAGTTTTGGTTTTTGAACCTGTTTCTAAGTGAATTCCGTGAGAGTGTTTTGAGGAATTTTGGTCTTATGTGATTTTCTTCGTTCGTAAACCGGACAGAATCGATTTTCGGTTCATTCTTAACAGTTTTCGATTCATTCATCAAGGTTTTCGGTTCATTCTTCAGGATTTTCGGTTCATTCATCTGTTTTTTTGTTCTTTTCGGCTAAGGCTTTCGAATAAGGTTTTCAGCTAAGGTTTTCGGCTAAGGGTTTTCGTTCTTTTCAGTATCATCTTCAACCGAGAAGCTAAGTTTTCGGTCTCTTTTATAACCGAAAAGTTTGTTTTTCGGTTTCCTCAACAACCGAAAAGCGTGGTTTTCGGTTCTTATTTTCTTTAGCCGAAAAGCTCTCTGCTACTATTCAGCATGTCTCTTCAATCACTAGTTTATAAGAATGAGTTGATGATGTCTCTCGGGACAGATACTCGTCTCCCTGTGTTTATCAATGAGAATGAGTATTCTCAATGGAGAGATCGATTTATTAATTTTCTTGAGAGAAAACAAAATGGGGATTACATGGTTCGAGCTTTAACGAATCCTCCTTTTGAGAGACCTGTCAAGATCATTCCAGCCACTGCTAATACTGAACAATCCACAATACTAAAGCCAGTTGATGAGTACAATGAAGAAGAATCTTTAAAGTACAACGGAGAAAGAATTGCTAAGTCTAATCTCATTCTTGCATTGCCAAATCACATATACAATCGTGTAGATTGTTACAAGAACAATCTAATGCTCATGTGGACTCATTTGGAGAAAATCATGCTTGGCTCAGTGGTTAAGAAAACTATAATTCAGCAGACAGTCTCTGTTGAGAGCAATGAGCAGAAAGTTAAGAAATTGGAATCTGAGAACTTTGAGCTTAAAAAGAATTTATCTGATTTGGAAAAACAGCTTGTTGCAAACAAAGCTGAGTTTGAAAGTGAAAAGAAAATATTTTCCAAAAAGTTCTCAGATTTTTCCAAGAAATGCTATGAAGAGAAGAAGTCGTTTGAGCTTAAATGCATAAAACTTTCTCAACAAATCTCTGATTTTGAGAAAGTACTGATTTTAGAAAGAGAGAAGTTTGAAAAAGAGAAAAAGGCCATAGAACAAAAGAATGTAGGATTTTTTAAAGAATTATCTGGCCAGAGAACAGATTCAGAAAAAGAGTTTGAAGAAGAACGTTTAATCTTTGAGAATGAAATTAAGAAACTGACTTCAAAATTGTCTGAACTGTCTGCTACAGGGCTGAAAGAGCAAAAGATGAAGTCTGAATTCAAGACAAAGATTGATCTGCTTGAGAAAGAAAGAGACATCTTTGCGTCAAAGATCAAAGAGCTTGAAAAATCTGTTTCAAGTTCAAATCATAAATATGTCTCTTCAAAAAGGTCAATCAATTCATTCAATCAGATTCGTCGCACTAACTTGTTCTTTGATGAATATTTAGATGGTTCAGATTATTATCCAAGGAGAAAAAGTTTTAAGAACGAGAAACTGGTCTGGATGAAGAAATCAGTCAAAGATGACAAGACTGATGAGCTGAAAGAGAAGAATTCATGTGTACATGTACACAAAGCAAAGAAGAACAAAACACCCAATGGTAAGAAATATTATTGTTCTATTTGTTGTACACATGATCATTTTCATAAAACAAATGATCATTTCTGGTATGGTTCTTACTTTGTGTCCCCCACACGCACTGCAACTAACATTTCTGGACCCAAATATCAGTGGGTACCAAAACCGAAACTTGAATCTGTGTTGCAGGCACCTCAATCCAAGGGGGAGTAAGAAAGAAAATGGTTCTTGAGTAAATCAGCTCAAGACCCGGACTTCAATTACATAATGGCTTCTAAGCACAACAGCTTAGGACCCGTATTTCAACGATCAAAAAGACCTTACTCCTGTATGCTTGCATCCGATGGATATTGATGGTCTCCGTCCCAAGTGAATTGATCTGATCTCTATCCTAAATTTTTTCTTTGCTAAATTTTTCTGATATTGATGGTCTAACAATTCTAAGGGAGTGTTTGATCTCTATCCTGTGTTAACTGACATATTTCAGATGCTTAATTTAAGGGGGAGTAAAGGTGATGACTTCTGATTACTTCAGATCAGAACTCATTCTATAATCGTTTTACTGCTTTTTGTCCTTTTATTTTTGAATAAATAATATGAATAAAGTGGCTTCTGATCACATGACAGATTAGGACCCGTTCATCAATGATCAAAGAAGGATATTATGCTAATATCCAGGGGGAGCTAAAAAAAAAAAAAAAAAAAGACATAAATCATATTATCATGATTTGAGGGGGAACTGAAAAGGTAAAAATCTTCTGATCCTAGATCTCTGATTGTTTGAAAGAAGGACAACTTTCAAACATGAAAAACAATTTCTGAAATGTTCAAACCACTTCTTATTCTCAAAACGATTTCATGAATTTAGAAGTGTGATTTTTAAATGCTTTTTCAATTTTTGCGCTTTATTGTTTAACTGACCTAAGTTATTGTTTTAAATGAATTTAGAATTGTGTGAAACACACAAGTGAAAGAAGGACAACTTTATTGTTTAAATTTTAAATGAATTTAGAAGTTTTGAGAATTTCAATTTGCTTCCGCTGTTGTTTTCAAAGTTCAAGTCTGATAAAGAATGTTCAAAGTCAAATCAAGATGATTCGTGAAAGTTTGTTTCTTCCGAAGTCGATTCAGTGATCAAAGTGATGAAGATACAATTTTGATTGAAGACGAAAGATTTTTCAGAAATGAAGATTCATGTTTCAAAGATGTTTTAAGTTTTCAATGTTTCATGTTCAAGGCATGTTGACTTTCCAAAGCTTCAAAGTTTAAAAAGACTTTCCAAGTTTCTTCAAAAGCTGCAAAAGAGCAAAGTTTTTGAAAGCTTCAAGAGACAAAAGATGAAGAATCAAGAGTTGAAGATCTGCATCAAATTTTTTATTAAATCTTGAATACAAAGGGGGAGATTGTTAAATCCAAATATTGTATCCAAGATTTAATTAGGAAGTCAAAGTTGGAAGTCAACAATGTCAAAGTCTTGTAAATGTCAAAGCTAGTTTTGTTTCCTTTGTAGTTAAGTTTTAGTTTAAGCTTTAGGTATAAATAGAGTTTGCTTTGTATTCTTTAGGTAAGGAACTAAATTGTAAATCAGATTAGTGAGATATATGACAAGAGCTTTCAAGATTAACTCTCTCTCTCTAGCTTTCTCTCTCTAGAATCTTAAGATCTTGAGTTCACAGTCTCCACACTACAAGACATACCATTTTTTCCGGCGGATTTGACTGTCGGAATAAAACTAGCCGGAAACTGACTTTTTCGGCAGATTCGATATTTTGGCGGATAATTCTGTCGGAAATCCACCAAAAAGTTTTTCCTAATTAATAGACCACTTGATCAAATAAGTAATTAAGATTTCCAGCCCGACTGACTTCTGGTGAAAATATCAGCCGAAAACAATTTAATTATTTAATTTATGAATAAAAAAGTAAGTAAATAAATAAACTTTCAGACGGATTTTCGTCTGCCGAAAATATTATTTATTTATTTAATTTCCGGTGGATTAATCAGCCGAAAATCCACCGGAACTTTGGTCAGTCCAGAAAAGGAAAAACTTGTTTTTTCATTTAAAAACCTGCTAAAAGCTGTAAAAAACTGCTAAAAGCATAAAATACTACTAAATTAACATAAATTAATATTCTAATGCCTAATACATTGTTTCGGACGGAAATACCAAACAATTGTTCCAAACATTGTTCCAACAACACAATTCAATAAGTTTCAAAGCTACAAAACACTCATCACATGTCTGACGGTGAGCGGCAGATACTGCTGGGAGTGACTAAGACGTCTGACCAATTCACACATCTCATCATATTGTTTATTACGTTTCTCTTCTTCCGCTCCACGTGCCCACTCGACGACTCTCATCTCGCTCTCTCAACTTTTGAACTTGGGACCTTAACTCCCTAAGTTACTATAAAATAAAGAAAACGTTAGAATATTTAATATGAATTATAAATGAAATTGATAAACATCATTTAATGAAAAGTAGTACACACCTGCCGGGAAGAAGAAGATGCACCACCCTGTGAGGGTGTTCCACACAAGATCGAATTGGGATCTGGGTGGTACCCGAACCCAAATAGACGACATTTCTTCGGTCCCCAACAACATTATGCCACAACTGGGTATCAACTAGCGGATAATTGATAGGGTCCTCGCTGTAACTGTAGGTGAGGCCTGCCACATACTAATCATATCCTGTGGTTTTTACAAAATACTACAAGTCAATTTCGACAGCATAACGACTGTAAATGAGACCTTTCCAACTAAGTTAACAATCCTAATGTTTGTCCAACAAATGGCAATCCAAACTATTTTATATATATATATACACACACACAGTAAGATAGATGGTTACCTAATTATAAAGTTTAAAGTTAAACACAAACTATCTAGAAAGAAACCTTATCAAATTGAAGAAAGAAACCTTATCGATGGACCGAGGTAAATAATAAATATCATCACTTTAATTCGTAAGACTAATTATTAACTGATGCTACCTTATCACTTGCACACCTGAAATTAAAGATGATAAAATGGACTAAATTGAATAATTTGATAAAATGGACTAAATTGAATAATTGAAATAACCAGTTGTTTAAAATGAGTTAAATGGATTAGTTAGATTGGATCGGGTTGACTAGTTAGGGTTAATTTTACTCCGCCCAATCTAGCCCTCTTACAACATAAAATGTCAAATATGTATCCAAAGAATATTATATGACCGTCAGAAATGATATAAACCAATAACCATGCAAACAATGATCCTTAATGCAGACTTGTGCATCACCCAATAACAGTAAGGAATATACAAATACAGATAGATACTATATTGGTCAATTATGTCACTATAATAAACTTAGATTTTATAGGACATGAAATATGTAAAGGTTCTAATAGCAAGAATATCCATACTAACCAATTATGCCTCACATGTAAATGATATAATAAGTTATTGAACAATTTCAACATTCTAACAAGTTTTTTTGACCAATAGCTAGCTTACAACTATTTGCCAGACATAGTCGTAAATATATTAAAGTTTAAATGATCTTGGTTTACAATGTGTTGTTGATTGGACCAATACACATAAAACATAGAGTAAACTACGATTTTCGTCCCCATGGTTTGTTGTTTCTTGCTATTTTCGTCCCTGGTCTTTAAATTTTGCTTTTTTGGTCACCGTGGTTTTCAATCCATTTCTCTTTTCGTCCCTCTAACTAGTTTTGTTAAAAGAGGTCCATTAAGTCAAGGACTTTTTGGTCATTCTACTTTTATTTGTTCTTTCTAAAGTAAACTCCAATTTTGGTCCTGACGTTTAGTGATTTCTTTGAAAGAGGTCTCTATGGTTTCATAATTCAAGTTTACGTCCCCAGGGTATGGATTTTGCTTTGAAAGAGGTCCCTGGACACTAACACCGTTAAAAAGCTCTGTTAGTGCCAGGGGTATTTTTGTCCAACCATGTATTTGTCCTATTTTTGCACTTTGTTTTGTTTCTTCTTATCTTTGTAAGGACCATCAAATTATAGGGATCAAGTCTATAAATTTTACCATCGTCGGTTATCTTCTCCGGTCAAGAGTCCTGTCATCTTCTCCGACCAAATCGCCCGTCATCTTCTCCGGTCTTAATCCAAACACCAACATCAATTAAACCTAAGACCAAATTGAATCTATATATATATATATATGTGTGTGTGTGTGTGTGTATATATATATACGGAGAGAGAGAGAGAGAGGGAGAGAGAAATTGATGCTCTTCATCGGAGAACCTCCCCCTACATATGTGTGGTCATTGTCGGAGAACCTCACCATCGTAGCCTCTCCCCTGGTATTGTTTTTGGGATCTGAAACCTCACCAAAACAGGTACGGTGCTTGTTGGTTTTTGATCTGGAACCACATGGACGATCGAAGGGAATATGGAGGAAGATGATATTTCGTTTTGATTTTTGGGAGGAAGGCGATGTTTGGTTTTGATTTTGGTCTACGTTTAGACTTAGTTTTTAGATTTAAGGTTTAAATTCAGATTTTGGATTTGTACCTCCAGTCTCTCTTTTTCTCTTTCCGGTCATTAGTCTAGAACCAGAACCAAAAAAATACCATGGATCAAAAACAAACTCTGATTATCGTTTCCAGAATTTTGTTCGATTCAATTCTGAATTTTTGTGAACGACTCATTGCAATTTATGA
The DNA here is from genome assembly GCA_954870635.1 of Arctium minus. NCBI lineage: Eukaryota > Viridiplantae > Streptophyta > Magnoliopsida > Asterales > Asteraceae > Arctium > Arctium minus. The sequence continues at coordinate 54,043,056 of OX941095.1, read as the reverse complement.
GCCTTAGCGATAATTTTTCATCAACCAATGATTATAAATTTTTCAACGGAGCACTTTAGTTCTCTAAATGATCGATATGATTGTGCTTTTGTGTTAATTTTCACAAATCGTGAAATCATCGACATAAATTTCTATTTTATTTCACGATCTATTTCCTCCTCGCTAATTTTTAGAGATCACGACATATTTGATGCTAATCAGCTATGCTAATTTGTTGCCTTGTGGAATCAGGATGATGTCGATACATACATACATATCACACACATATTTATATATATAGAGGAAGGATCATGCGAGAAGTTAAACACTTTGTGAGAAGGTGAGAAGTGTTTAATCATATATGATATCGCTGCCTGTAGGTGTGCTTAATCATATATGATTAAGGTGCTTAATCATATATGATTAAACACTTCTCGTCTTCTCGCAAAATGTTTAGCTTCTCGTTTGAACCTGCCCCTTTATATATATATATATATATATATATATATATATATATATATATATATAAATTAGAGTTATTAACATATGGTCCCTAAGCTTTATGATTTTATATAAGAATAAGAAGAAACAAAAAAAATGCAAAAAAGGATAAAAAAGATGGTTGGACGAAAATGCCCCTGCCTCTAACGGAGTTTTTAACGGTGTTAGTGTCCAGGGACCTCTTTTAGAGCAAAATCCATACCCTGGGGGCGTAAACTTGAATTATGAAACCATAGGGACCTCTTTCAAAGAAATCACTAAATGTTGAGGACCAAAATTGGAGTTTACTCTTCTTTCTATTATTTTTAGTGAAGAAATTTATTCTATACGTATACATCCACCCACCTTCTTCTTCACCAAGATATTTCATGTACAAGAGTTTCCTCCTTCCAACTTGTTCTTTTAACACCTCTTCACACCTTCGATGGAGCCAAAAATTAAAAAAAGAACCACAAAAACCATTCACTATCAATAATAGATCTCTCTCTTTCATAAAACTAGAAGAAAACCCACAAACCAGAAAAGAGAGGCGTGCTCTCTCTCCCACTCACTCTCTCTCTCTCTCTCTCTCTCTCATACACATAATACCATAAACGAAAAACTTTTCTTTGTCTCTCTATCTCTCTCACAAAACCATAACAAAACCCACAAAACCAGGAGTAGATTTGTTCAACTTGTGGTTGCATGAGTACCCTCCTTTGAAGTTCCCTTTCACAGAAAATTGACTATTTTGTTTTCTTCCAGTAACTTATTGTCACCATCTGTTGAGTGTTGAATTCCATGCATTTTAGGGTTAAATTTTGTCAAGGTAACGATGAAATACGGTGAATGGAGGAGGTTAGTCGTTTGGGAAGAGAAAATATGAAGAGAAGGTTTAGAAAAGAGAGGCTTCCCCTATGTTTCCATCTCCGGCGATGTATGACTACATCAAGAGAAAAAACATCTCCGGTGGCTGATGTCTCTGTTTCGTAACCACCAATTTTTTTGCCCCCAGGTGTAATGGTTTTGGTTTAAAATTTCAAAAAAATGGTCCAAGGTTTTCATTTTTGGGTTTAATTCACTTCAAACGGGTTATGACATTTGAGTTTTGATGGTAAACATGAATAAGTTGTAGACATTGATTATGGGTGAGAAAGGAGTTGCACGAATTAATTATTGGGTGGAAAGGAAGAAGATGGACGGGTGGGTGGGGATAGGGTAATCAAGTGGGTTGGGTTGATTTAGTTTTAGTTTTTATTTTTAATTTTATATTTATAAATGTTTTACTATATTAACCTTTAATAATAAAAAATATGAAAATGATAAAAATATCAAAAGACCAAATTATCCTTCATTTAAAACTTTTTTTTTTAAAGAATTATTATCAGGGACGAAAAACGAAATAAGTTAAAAACCACAGGGATGAAATAAGCAAAATTTAAAGACCAGGCACGATCGAAATAAGCAAAATTTAAAGACCAGGGACGAAAATAGCAAGAAACAACGAACCACAGGGACGAAAATCGTAGTTTACTTTAAAACATAACTGACTTTTCGATGAAAGAACAAAATATAAATTACTTATTCACAAGGTCTTCTATAATCGCATAAATGCAACAGCCACCATCAAAACGATCAACAATTCCGGCATCAACGATCTGCCTCGGGCCGTTACCGTTGCCACCTTCTTTCTTTAATTTGTGGCACTGCCATTGGTACCCACACGACACATTCGATTTGTTAGGCACCATTAACAACACCAAAACCAACCGTCGTGCTATCATCAAACATACAACGAACAATATAATAAATCATGATTACTAAGAACACGAGTTGCTTCCCATACGATAAACTCATTAATTATACCGTTACTAAAGGAAACAAGATCCAACAGACTTAGGTTGAAGTAAAAATCTTTGGGGAGTTTTCTCGTACCGATGGAACACACACAAAATCCGCTGTTCTTGGAGCGGTCAATCCAGCTCGTTCATCCATATCAAATGTTTGTTTTCCATTAACATTCCATTCGAAGCATTGTATGAGGCCCGCAATCACCACGGGGAGTTCTCTCATTGCCAAATTAATACCAGGGCACCCTCTCCTTCCCGTTCCAAAAGGCAAAAGTTGAAAACTTTGGCCCTTAATATCTAAGGAGCTTTTAAGGTCATCGTTTTCGAGAAAACGATGAGGCTTGAACTCTAATGGGGATTCCCAGTATTTAGGGTTTCTCCCGATTGACCAAATGTTGACGAATAACATCGTGCCAGCGGGGATATCGTATCCTTGAACGTTGACATTTTCGATTGACTTACGAATCAACATCGGGATTGGGGGATGAAGTCGTAAGGTTTCTTTTATGATTGCTTGGATGTAAGGGAGGTTAGGTGCATCTGATTCTTGAACTAGTCTCTCATTTCCAACGACATGATCAATCTCTTCTCTGGCGATTTCGAGCACCTTAGGGTTACTGATAAGTTCGACCAACATCCATTCTAAGGCTATTGCAGTTGTATCCGTTGCAGCCGTAAAGAAGTCCTGTACAAAAACGATATATAAAAATTACATAATTTTGTTCGAGTAAGGCGACCTTTAACCCAAACACTAAAAAGACACTAAAAACGCTAAAAATGATGGATTTATTGAAGACTAAAAAAATTCATCTCAAACTACACACTAAAAAAACACTAAAACATCTTCTAATAATACATAAACATATTTATTTGTGGAAGAATGGTTATTTAAGTGATTAACAACTTTAACAAGTATTTAATAAGATAAAACAACCGGTATCAACGAGTTAGCGATTGGCCGATTACGTGGTTACTTTTTTTAAAATTTATTTTCTTATTCCACTCGATGCTCCCTCTCAGATCAAATTCTGGTTGTGCAACTATCCGAGGTAACCTGACACATAGTTGAAACATAATTAGGCCAAGTTGCATCTATTGGGTTAGGGTAATTTGAACCTAACTCAACCCGATAAACCCGATGGCTTTCTATATTATAGATTTAATATAATTGTTAAGTCCTTGATTAATATATATACATTAGACGTACATTAGACCAATCCGTGACTAACTATATTCAAAATTTCATATTTTCAACATTTCAACCCTAATTTTACTTTCCTAATAGTATGTGCATGAACTTTCAAATTTCTTTTTAGTTTGTTAGTCTTTTTTGTATGTTCTCATTTTGATTTTACTTCGTTTAAACACAAGCTCGTAGTTAGATTGTAAAATGATGTACCAAAGCAACCTAACCCGCACGGCTTGGTTGGGCTGGATTATAGTTTTTTGTTTGGCCTGGGTTGGTTTGAGATTTTTCAAACCACAAATATTGAGTTGAGTTGTTTAAATGTCTTCAACCCAGCCAACTTAACGCACAACCCTACTATAAAGTAGTCTATTATGACACTTTTAAAATTTTGGTGTCTTATAAACCCAATTTTGTTATAGTATTTTATTATTTCTTTTAGTGTAGACCCCCACCTATATGTCAAATGCACTCCTCTCTACCTATTAATCATTATATCTCATTAATTACATCATCATATAATTTTATATATTAATTCTTTTTTATTATTACATTGCTATCATTTATTTAATATCATTATTATTAATATTATTATTATTGTTGTTGTAAAAATTCATGATTATTATTTTAAATATTTTTTATTTTCATTTGTAATTAAACTTTTTATTTTTGTTTATATGTATTAACATTTAAGATAATTTAAGATAATATGTTCGTTTATAAGAAAAAATAAATTATGTATTCTAAATTTTTAAGTATTTTTATAAATATATTTTTTCAATATTAACATCATTTTATATATTATTATTATTGTATAATAACATATTTTATACATGCTAACAATATCTTTTTTATATATTTTTATTATAAGAATATTTTTTATCATAGAAAAATAATACAACATAACTAATTCATATTCAAAGTTTTATTAAAAATTGATGAGTTATTATCTGAATTTTTAAAAGTTGCTTAAGAATTGATGGATTATTTTTTAGATTTTTAAATGCTTAAATAAGAATTGATTGTTTATTTTCGAAATTTTAAAGTTGGAAAAAATTATCAATTATTTTATAAAATCTAGGTGAAATGTATACAAATATAAACTAAAATCTGGAAAAAATTATCAATTGTTTATAAGTAAAAAGGAATTTGTCTTTTTAATCTATTTATTTAAAAAACGAAAAACAATGAGAGAGAGACAAGAAAGAGTAACTAAGAGAGAGAAAAAAAATAACTCTTCATAAAACAATGATAGATTATTTTTTAATATTCAAAAACTTAAAATAATAATTTATTGGTTAATCTTGAAGTTTTAAAGTTGAAAAAGATGATAAGTTTTTTTTTATTGATTTATCAAGTTGCAAAAAAATCAATAATATGTTATATAAGAATATAGATAAAATGAAAATTTTTGGTTACTATTTTAATTTTTAAAGTTTTTATTTAATTCATGAAATTTGTAAAGCTATAAAATAAATGATATAGTAAAGGAAGTTGGGCTATATAGCTTCCTAATTAAATATTGGAGTTGATTACATTGGGTGAGCTTTTTAAATGTTGACAACTTCGAAGTGTAGAAGACTAGAAGCTGTGTTCTCGTTATTTTTCTCTTTCACCCTTTTTTTTTCTTTTATTGATCGCATATCGTGCTACATATCTTGTTTTTTTTTTCTCTCTTTTTGTTTTAATTTAATATTTCTTAGAATCATTTTAGTAACATACTAAAACATAAATTTAAATAAAAATAATAGAAATGCAAAAAAAATGTATATATAAATATTAAATTTTGAATAATACAAAAAAAATTCTAGTTATATAGATAAAAACATACTTAATTTTCAGTTTTGTTTTTTGGGTTAAGTCATTCATTAATTTGCTGAAATAAATTTCGTCAAAATAAATATTCAATTGTTTGCTATATTAATAAAAATTAATTTTGTAAAAATTAATTTATTATACATACATATATAGACCTGACAAACGTGTCGTGTCGGATCGGGTTCAAAGTTAAACGGGTTGAAAATGCTTAACCCTAACCCGGCCTGTTTAATAAACGAGTCAGAAAATCTCAACCCTAACCCGACCCGCCTAACCCGTTTAACACTTATAAAACTAAAAATTAATCAAAAATTCACAAAAAAAGTACAAATCCAAAATTCAAATGAAAGCATTAGAAATCCAAATTTTATAGTTCTAACTTATAAGTTCTAACCAAATCTAAAACATTAAAAACCCAAAGCATTAAAAAGAAAACTTATAAAACTTATATATATATATATAAACGGGTTATTCGGGTCATTTTCGAGTTGAAATTTTTGACCCTAACCTTACCCGTTTAATTTTCGTGTCGTGTCATGTCAACCTGTTTACTTAAACGGGTTGAAAAGTATTACCCAAACCCGTTTATTTCGTGTCGAGTTCGTGTCGGGTTAACGTATCGTGTCAGTTTTTGTCAGGTCTATACATATATCAAGATGGATGTTCAACGGAGAACAAATCCAATATATCTAATATAATAAGAAATATAATTAATCCCAACATTATTTCAAAAACAAAATTAATTGTTACATTATTTAAAAAAGATTGTAACATAAATATATGATTAAACTAGTAATATTTTATAATAAAGATAAATATGTATGTATATTAATTTAGTTTTAAATGTATTAAATTATATAAAAAAATATAAATTAGGGGTTGTTTGACGGTTGCTGAATGATTTGGTGCAGAATGATTAAGAGGCTCTTATGATATAGTGCGAAATGAAATATGGTTGTTTACTAATTGTTCATAATGAAATTAGGGCTATGAATGGTTAAGACAGGGTCAAGATACAAAATCATTCAGAGGGTTTAATTTGAAACCATTAAGAGGCAGACATTTTTTTACCAAAAAAGATTTATCTCTTAACGATCCCCTTAGAAGTGGTGGTGTTCTTAAATAAGTATTTGTGTTACAAGTAACTTTTCTAGATCAATGAAAGTATATAAAATGATTTTTTTTTCACTTTTGAATCCCAAATTATTCGATTAGGGGACAGTACACAAAGATTTAAGGTCATTTATTTAAATTGCTCTCCATTTTTAAGTTCATAGCCTTCGTCGTAGCTTCGTCGATGTTACCTACCAAATAAGGAAGACCATCTAATTCTCCGGAAATGAGTAATTGAAAGCCTCTAATTGTTTAGGTTTAAAAACATAAATTTAAACGTTACTTATTTGAAAATACCATTCTACCTTTACAAAGGAATAAAACTTACCAAAATCAAGGCTTTGATGTGGTCTCGAGTGATCTTAATCTCAGCTTTACCATCCTCCAAAACATCAAGCAACATATCAAGAAAATCTTTCCCTTCACCATCTTCTCTCTTCCCTTCCTTAATTCTCCTCTTTTCTTCCCTCTCAAATATAATCTTTTCCAACAAAGCATCATACCTTCTATGTGTGTCTTCATACCTCTTCTTAAACCCTTGCAAATCTATATTCTTGCAAAACCATATAAAATCCGAAACATTAAACTCCCCGAATATCTTCGTCACCTCTCGAACAAGATTCTTCGCTTCATCGGCCTCACTATTCGTCCCCGAACATCGAATACTCATCATCATTTGACATATCACATTGTTCGTTAGCTTCAGTAATTCTTCTGTCAAATTAACACTTTCCCTTCTCTGCGCTTTCTCCATCAACGTTTGAATAAGCTCCTGAATCTCTCGTGTTCGAATGGGCAGGAAATGACCCAGATTCTGGTTTCCCAAAAGCTCAACCGTGGACATTTTCTTGATGAATTTCCAGTACGGACCGTAAGGTGCGAATGCAAAGGCGACACCATAAGTGATATGGTCAATGGCTAATGAGTGTTTTCGTGACGAGAAGGCGAGTTCGTTGGTTTTGAGGAAGTCTCGTGCGAGGTCGGGAGTGGAGGCGACGACGCAAGGGACGGAGCCGAGACGGAGGTGGATTAGAGGGCCGTAGCGGGTGGAGAGGTGGTGGAAGGATTGGTGGATGAGTGGACCGAGGTGGTGAAGGTGGCCGATGATTGGTAAGGATGGTGGGCTCGGTGGAAGACGGTGGTTTTGGGTATTTTTGAAGAGTATGTAGAGGAAGAGTGATGAGAAGAGGACGGCGACGATGACCGCCGGAGTAAGGGTTTCGAGTACTTGGTGTACTTGCATGGTGACAGGTAGGGATCGGCTCACCGAACATGTGATCTGACATCTTTTGTCATCTATTTATAGACTAGAGAAGTTAAGAGTAAATTATCGTTTGGTCCATGAACCCCTTAATATTGTTAAATTTGCCCCTTACTGTTTTTCTTTTTAAACAAATCAATATCTGAACTCACTTTTTACATTTTTAATACAGAAGTTAACCTGATTTTCACACACACATACACACACACACACACATATATATATATATATATATATATATATGGTCAGGTTCACGGGAAAATCTCAAAAAACGGAAAACTGAAAAACGTCCTGGTAGCCATTCATCTGAACGATATACACTTGTGCATACAAGTAATTTGTAACATGCACACGTACATTTGTACAAGTGCATAATGCACTTGTGTATAAAAACCAAAAAAACAACATAATTTTTCTGTATGCACAAGTGCATATCGTCCAGATGAGGGGTTACCAAAGTGTTCTTCAGTTTTCCATTTTTTTGAGGTTTTCCATTGAACTTTCCTCTCTCTCTCTCTATATATATATATATATATAGAGAGAGAGAGAGAGAGATAAAAAAAAGTTCAAATGAAAACTCATTTTTCATTGTGCACGTGATAACAAATATCAGTCACTCGATCTCTTTTGATCCAACAACTCATATTAAATAGAGTTTTTAATTTTAAAATACTTAGGGGTAAAAATGGAAGAAAATTTAAACACACGCCTACCATATTTGACTTTTTATATTTTTTAATTAAAAACTTTTTATCCAATTAAATTTTAAAATAAATTATCTTAAAAATTACTAATATTTTAATCAAACAAATTACATAAAAAAAACGAGAATTTCGTGCTCTTCGATATGACATCCATCTCGATATAGTTTTTTTTTGTCGTTTTTTTACGTGAAATGCTATATATGTGTTATATTCATTATGAATATTTATGTACGTTCAAGTTTGTACAACGCCTCGACACCGTAAGTATTTAACTCGACAACACTTTCTTCAACATCGTAAGACATCACGTTTCTTCAGCACTGTAACCCAACACCCATCAAGACGAATCGAGAACCTATCGAGTAATTCTGTTGTGAATCGGGGAACAAAAGAGAGCGCATCACGTCTCCACATCTTCACATGTCATTCATGTGTTATTCATCATGAATAATGTATAATTTAGGATGAATAATACAACATTCAGGGTGAATAATTCACGATTCATGAATTCGTGTATTATTCGTCCTGAATGTTGTGTAATTAATCCTGAATACTATATTATTCATCATGAATAATGAATGAACGTTCACATTTGTTATTCATACTGAATGTGGGACATCCGGGGATGCGCATACATATTCATAATTAATTAAACCAAATTTCGATTATGAATTGGGAAACAAAAGAAAGTGCGTCATATGTCTACATCTTCACAGGTCATTCATATATTATTCATCATGAATAATGCATCATTCAAGATTAATAATAGAAAATTCAGGGTGAATAATACACGATTCATGATAAATAATACATGAATCATTGATTCGTGTATTATTCATCCTGAATATTGTATTATTAATCCTGAATACTGTATTATTCATCATGAATAATGAATTAACGTTCACCTTTGTTATTCATACTGAATGTGGACACCCGAGGACGTACATGCATATTCATAATGAATATAACACATATATAGAATTTCACGTAAAAAATGGTTAAAACGAAAAAATATTGAATATTGTACTATTCATCCTGCATACGGTATTATTCATCAGGAATAGTGAATGAACGTTCACCTTTGTTATTCATACTGAATGTGGACATCCGAAGACGTGCATGCATATTCATAATGAATATAACACGTATATAGAATTTCACGTAAAAAACGGTTAAAATGAAAAAAAAAATAAACTATATCGAGATGGATGTCATATCGAAGAGCACGAAATTATCGTTTTTTTAATGTAATTTGTTTGATTAAAATATTAGTAATTTTTATGATAAATTATTTTAAAGTTTAAGGGGTAATTTTTTTAAATTAAAAATAAAAATAAAAAGTCAAAGAAGGTAGTCGTTGATTCAAAATTACAATTTTGTATTTAATCACTTTCCAATTAACCTTATTATGTATTAACCATTGATTAGTTTTCTAAGTTTTGATCAATGGTTAAGATTTGTCCTCATGTACACAATAAAAGATGAGTTTTCTTTTGAACTCCCCCTTTATATATATATATATATATAGTGGAAGGATATTTTGCAATCCTGAAAAAGGTTGCAACTCTTGCAACCCACATCTTAACCGTTGGATTCATGATCGACGGTTATTTTATTTTTATTTTTCTGTTTTTTTAATTAAAAATATTGGGCCCCATATCTATTGTAACCGCCGATCATGAATCCGACGGTTAAGATGTGGGTTGCAAGGTTTGCAACCTTTTTAAGGGTTGCAAATAAAACAACCCCTATATATATATATAGTGTGTGTGTGTGAGATGCATATAGCAACCCTTCTAGTAATGCCGCTAAAATTAGATAGTTATTGAAAATTGTTAAAGGAAAAACGAAACAGAATAACAACAGAATAGAGAGACAATGAAATCTATATTCTCATTAATCATAAGTCTTTTAAATAGGGTGAAGTTTACAAAGAAAATGAAACATTCATTATGGTAAATTCTAATACTAGAAAAATATTATATCAATCACTTCCTTTTGATGATGACACATATTCCTACAACACTCTCCCTTGTGCCGAGTCAAATGAGTGATGGTGCACAATTGTTGCCTCGTTAAAACCTTACACCAAAATAAAAACTCAGTGGGATAAAAAAAATAGGACGAAGGAAAGAGTACAACGCACCAGTTTCTTTGCAATATATAGACTTTTCCTTCAGTCTAGTTTTCTCTTAGATTCGTACATTAATCATGAGAGTTAGAAAAAAATGATGGTATATAAACAGTTGCCTCACTAAAACTTTACACCAAGGAACAAAACCCAATGGGAAAAATAAAACCTTGGTTGAAGGAAAGAGCACAACATACCAATATCACAAATATAGTAGACTCCCCTTTTGTCTATTACTCCCCCTGATTTATGCATTAAATTAAATAATAAAAAATAAAAAAAGATCATTTCCATTTTAAAACCGTCTCATCTCCATGAATATGAATCTCCCATGAATTTCTCCACAAATCTCTCCTTAAAACTCTCCCTTTACCCCCTTAATTTGGATAATTTACCTACAATTTAGTTTATTCAGAACAAAAAAAACGTCTTCAAATCATTTTATTCGGGTTTTTTTTGCTGGGTTTAATGTTTACAAGTTTTTGAATGGTGGTGCTGGAGGTTTGTTTCTGCGGTTAACGATGGTAGATAGGGGTTTTGAAAAAAACATTTGGAAACCCAGATCTTGATTGTTTACAGGTTCTCGATGATGTGGTGCAGACCCAGATCCGTTCCCTTTCCTTCTCGATGATATGATGCAGATATGTCCCTCTTTTCTTGAAGATAAAGCATTTGGAAACCCATATGTTGAAGATGAAACCTGGTAAAGGTTATGTTCTTTTTTTTTTGGATCGATTGTGGTTTTGTTCCTACCGAAATTCAGATTCGTCTTTAAATTCTTGTGGTTATGTTCTTCACGAGGAACCCTATCAGATTCGTTTAGGTTTTTGGTTTGAATTCGCTTAGGGTTTTGTTCTACACGAGGTACCCATCTAGATTTTTTAGAAATCTGTTTTGGGCTTTTGTTATAATGTAAAGATTTGTATAAGTTTGTTTAGAGTTTTGATTTCATGAATGGATCTGTATGAGTTTATTTATATTTATTACCTTTTTTATTTGAAATTCTACATAATTTTGATTTCTTAAGATTATGTTCTTGAGTTACATATGAATGTTTTTGGGGATGATGATGTTCTTGACTTGATTATGAATGTTCTTGGGATAGACGTGAGGTTTTGAATATAAATTGTGTTTGTTGGTGGACATTGGTGGTGGATAGTGGTGGACAGTGGTGGAATTGGGTGGTGGTGGGTTGTTGAATTTTTAATTAAATATGGGTTTGGTCAAATTAGGGTTCTTGAGTTAAAAAGAAAGGAGATTGAGGAAGAAGATGCTAAGAAAGACCAAAATGGCCCTCACGTGAGAGGCATGTGATGGGTTAGCGGAGCATGCCTTAACGGTGGTAGCGTCAGGGACGAGTTTGGGCCACCATATCTCGCTTTTAGGGACCACCAATGTACTTTTAGAACTGGAGGGACGATTAGTGAAATCTAGGCATTCACGAGGGACCATTTATGTAATTCACTCTTAGTTTAATGAAAATATTACTATAACTTTTATTTTATTTTTCTAAATTAATTATAATCGGTTGAGAAGACCAAAATGCCCCTCACGTGAAGGGCATGTGATGGGGTTAATGGAACATGCCTTAACGACGTTAGCGTCAGGGATGAGTTTGGGCACCATATCTTGCTTTTAGAGACCACCAATGTACTTTCAGAACTGGAGGGACGATTAGTGAAATCCAGGCATTCACGAGGGACCATTTATGTAATTCACTCTTAAATTTATATAAAACATAAACATTTTAGTCATTTTATTCATTCTCATTTTTATTAAAAAACAAAGTATATTATAATTATATAAATACACACATACATACATCAATCAACGGTAGGGTGAAACTACACCCCCACCCCCCAATCGCTCAAATCCAAAATGGTGTACATAAAGTCTCTTTTCTACGTGCAATAGATGTTCCTCTCATATATGAAATGTTGCCTAAAGAGCAAGGTAGTGCACCAAAAGCATCAGTTATATATATTTTTATGTTCCCTCATTCTTTCGATCCTTGGACATCATAAGCAACAGAAGCATGTCGTCTCAAAACCCTAGATCTCTCATTCCTCGTTCTTTTGATCGATCTTGGAAAATCGGAAGCTATACAAAAGCATCGATTTACAGTTTTTATTTGTGTGAAATTGATTTATGATTTTGTTTATTGATTTAGATTTAGTGTTTTTAAATTTGGGGTTTTCTTGTTCATTAACTTCACATTTAGGGTTTTTTTTGTTCATTAACTTTAGATTTACAGTTTTTTTATTCTTAAGATTCAGATTTAGAGTTTTGATGAGAAACTTGATTTAGGTTTTTGATTTTACATGTTTTGTATAACAAATTTGTTATTCGTACAAATTTATTTATTACCTTAATTTGTTCTTGATGTTCTTATGATATTATGTTTATGTATGGGTTGAATATTTTCTTGATATTTATGTTCTCATTTGATGATATTAGTTGACTTCGTTGTTGATATTCTTGTTATTGAATATTTGCCAGAGATCATTGTTTTATTAACTCAATCATTTCTCCATCACTCTGGTGAGGATGACGGTTCCCTCTGAGAAGATTAATTACATGGTGAGGATGGTTTCAATGCAGATGATGAATACAATCTCTTTATTTATTTTCATTTTGGTTATTCTTTTTCATTGAGAAAGACAAAACGAAATAATCAATTAATTAAAAAGTTACTTAAAGTTAACTCGCTTAACGGAATCTTTTTTAATAGAGTTAGAGACATAAACTGTAGGGCCTTATAGATCTAAACCACATGCACCTTTCCATAATCACTTCATTTTTAAGGACTAAATGAGGTTCACTCCAAAGTAAATACTCGCGTAGTACTCTTTCTTAAAAGAATACACTACAATTTTGGACCTTACGATTTAGTGAAATCTCTTAAAGTGGTACCTAACTTTTAGTAAGTTCAAAAATCATCCTTGTGATTTGCAATTTGCTCTTAAAAAATGGTCCCTAACTCTTAAAAATTCCCATTAGAGTATATTATATTTATTATATTAGATGACTTGGGATCACAGAGACCAACCTGTTTTTGTAAGATCCGTAAGCCCATATTTTTACATTTGAAGGTAACCTTGACAATGTTTTTTGTTGTGAATGTTCAGATTTTTTTTACCTTCACAGTGTTTTGTTGTGAAATTTCAAATGTAAAAATGTGGTCTCACAGGTCTCACGAAAACAGATTGTTCTCACGTGAACCAAACCCTATATTATATTATTGTATGTAATTATATATATATATAGAGAGAGAGAGAGAGAGAGAAAAAAAAGTTCAAATGAAAACTCATTTTTCATTGTGCACGTGACAACAAATCTCAGCCACTCGATCTCTTTTGATCAACAACTCATATTAAATAAAGTTTTTAATTTTAAAATGCTTACGGGTAAAATTAGAAGAAAATTTAAACACACGACTACCATATTTTACTTTTTATTTTCTTTTTTAATTTAAAACTTTTTACCCAATTAAAGTTTAAAATAAATTATCTTAAAAATTACTAATATTTTAATCAAACAAATTACATCAAAAAAACGAGAATTTCGTGCTCTTCGATATGACATCCATCTCGATATATTTTTCTGTCGTTTTAACCATTTTTTTACGTGAAATGTTATATATGTGTTATATTTATTATGAATATTTATGTACGTTCAAGTTTGTACAACGCCTCGACACCGTAAGTATGTAACTCGACATCACATTCTTCAACGTCGTAAGACATTACGTTTCTTCAGCACCGTAACCCAACACCCATCAAGACGAATCGGGAACCTATCGAGTAATTTTGTTGTGAATCGGGGAACAAAAGAGAGTGTGTCACGTCTCCACATCTTCACAGATCATTCATGTGTTATTCATCATGAATAATGTATCATTCAGGATAAATAATACAACATCCAGGGTGAATAATTCACGATTCATGAATTCGTGTATTATTCGTAATGAATGTTGTGTAATTCATCCCGAATACTATATTATTCATCATTAATAATGAATGAACGCTCACATTTGTTATTAATACTGAACGTGGGACATTCGAGGATACACATACATATTCATAATGAATTAAACCAATTTTCGGTTGTGAATTAGGAAACAAAAGAGAGTGCGCCATTTGTCTACACTTTCACGGGTCATTCATATATTATTCATCATGAATAATGTATCATTCATGATGAATAATAGAACATTCAGGGTGAATAATAAACGATTCATGATAAATAATAAATGAATCATGGATTCGTGTATTATTCATCCTGAATATTGTATTATTCATCCTGAATACTGTATTATTCATCATGAATAGTGAATGAACGTTCACCTTTTTTATTCATACTGAATATGGACACCCGAGGACGTGCATGCATATTCATAATGAATATAACACATATATAGAATTTCACGTAAAAAACGGTTAAAACGAAAAAATCTTGAATATTGTATTATTTATCAGGAATAGTGAATGAACGTTCATCTTTGTTATTCATACTGAATGTAGACACCCGAAGACGTGCATGCATATTATAATAAATATAACACGTATATAGAATTTCACGTAAAGAACGGTTAAAAAGAAGAAAAAAAACTATATCGAGATGGATGTCATATTGAAGAGCACGAAATTCTCGATTTTTTGATGTAATTTGTTTGATTAAAATATTAGTTATTTTTAAGATAAATTATTTTAAAGTTTAAGGGGGTAAATTTTATTTAATTAAAAATAAAAATAAAAAGTCAAAGAAGGTAGGCGTTGATTCAAAATTACAATTTTGTCCCTAATCACTTCCCAATTAACCTTATTATGTATTAACCATTTATTAGTTTTCTAATTTTTGATCAATGGTTAAGATTTGTCCTCATGTGCACAATGAAAAATGTGTTTTCATTTGAAACCACCCCTATATATATATATATATATATATATAAGAGAGAGAGAGAGTAAAGTTCGGTTTTGGTCCCCTAATGTTTGTACTTTTCGAACGATCTCGTCCCTAAACTTTATTAACTCAGTTTCGATCCCTCACTTTGTCCAATTACAAAGGATTTCGTCCCTCCGCATAACAAGCTTAACTTTTTTCATTAACTCTTTAAAGAAGGGGTCATTTTGGTCGTTATCCTATTTTTCTTCAATTTTCTATTAAAAAATATAAAATTATAAGATAATATATACAAACAGAAAAAGGAGCCCTCGACGCCCCCTCATTCCGATCATCTTCACCGACGGTCCATCCTTATTCTGTTCATCTTCTCCGGCAGTACACCCTCATTCTGATCATCTTCTCCAACCACTTCCACATCCCCGAGAGTATTGGTTAAGGCTCTGGGGGATGTGGTGAAATATCCTATCTGCCTAGGGTATCGAATCCAAGCATACGCAACAATTGTGGCCACTGAGGTTTAGTCAGGGTTGATGTCTTACCGTCATAATTTGCCAATGGGTTTAGTCTAGGTATAGCCTAGGACACCTTTCCCAAAAAAAATCTCAATAACATATTTAGACAAGTTCATTGAAAAGTCAAAACCTAAAATCAAATCCCCAAGTTCAAAATCGTATGACTCAAATCTCTAAAAACAATCTATAAAACTCAAATCAATATCTATGTTTTTCCCTAGAATCACCTTAACACTAAACCTAAACCCATAACCCCATGAGCGAACCTAGTAACCAAATAACTATCTTTGTTTCCCCCCCCCCCCTAAAGTCATCTTCTTGTTTACATAAATCACATTCCTTCTCTTATTTACAAACATCCCTCACCGAACTCTACACTTTCATGGAAGAAATTTACCAAATCATCCCTCTCATTTTAAAAAATGGTCTCAATGAAGAAGGAACCTCGTGGTAGAGTGTAGAAAAAAAAGGAATCTATGCGGTTGTTGTGCAACAGGTGGTGGGCATGAAATGTTGACGTTGTATGTGGGTAGTAACGCTCATGAATTCGCCAAAAGAGAGGATCTGTCTTCTTGATTTTTGGAGAGGGAAAGAGGGAGATAAAAGGGGGTGTAATAAAAGGGGATGTGGGGGGCGAGGTTCCTTAGATTGGGGTGTGATAAAAGGGGGCGGTGGGTTGTTATGCTTTTTTTTTCTAGTTTTTACAATTTATATTAGATTAAAGTTTACTTTTGGTCCCAAACGTTTGTCACATTTAACGGTTCTCATCCCTCAACTTCATTTTAATTGATTTGGTCCCTCACGTTTGTCACTTTGCAAGGATTTTGGTCCCTTATCCCAATGGACGTTAACTTTTTTCCGTTAAGTCCAATTTAATGAGGGGTATTTTAGTCATTTTATCGGTTTTCTTAATTTTGTATTAAAAAATTATCTTTTGTAATCGACAGGACCAAGAAGTGAACTCCCCCGTTGGCACCCACTTTTTCGATGAACTTCCTCCCTCTCTTACCGTCAACGAAACCTCAGGTAGGCCTTCTCCGATGAAACCTCCCTCGGTGAACACCGATGAACCCCCAACACCCTCTCCCCGATGAACGAACCTGCTTGATAACTCTGTAAATCGATGACCTGCCCCTCAATCTCTTTCTCTTTCTCTAAGTCGATTTTTAGATTTATTTCTCGTAATGCAGATATGGGGTTTGTTTGCGGAGATGGAGTTCAGGTTTTGATTTTGATTTAAGGTTTGGATTTTGGTTTGGGTTTGGGTTTGGGTTTAGCTTTGATCTTGAGGTTTGTATTTGGGTTTGGTTTTGATTTTGATACCGAGGTTTGTATTTGGGTTTGATTTTGATTTTTATATTGAGGTTTGTATTTGGGTTGATTTTGATTTTGAGGTTTGGATTTTGTTTTGTTTTTGATTTTTTGGTGTATATGTGTTATGTTGTATGGTGGCCCGAGATATGGTAGTGACCAGAGAAGATGAAATTGGGCAGCGATGGTTTTAGGTGAGGTTGTTTTCTATTTTTTGTTTTACAATTTATAATAATATAATACACACACCCCCACACCTCCCCATACACACACACACACACATA
This sequence comes from Arctium minus, assembly GCA_954870635.1. Classification (NCBI taxonomy): domain Eukaryota; kingdom Viridiplantae; phylum Streptophyta; class Magnoliopsida; order Asterales; family Asteraceae; genus Arctium; species Arctium minus. The sequence goes on along the minus strand of OX941095.1, from coordinate 54,025,522 downwards.
TATAAATATGTCAATGCGTCGAGACATGGCTTTGCCGCCACGTTTACCCTCTTGGCATGGATACAAAGCATCGAGCTCGTTATAGACTGCCATGACGCGTTATGGCGTTACAAATTTGTACCTTCGATTCTTCGAATATATGCAATTCAAAATTTGATTAGAATTTGCCAATTAGTATCAATTAGAATTTAGAAATTCTTTTTTAACCGTTTTATATGAAGTTAAATTGTTAATAAGTTAATCATTATTGTTCAAGACACTGACATATACACACACACATATACGTACATATACGTTATATACAAATCTTCCGCCTTAAGCCACACATTGGAAAACGCCATGGCCTCGTCGTAACTCGTAAGGCTTGAGAGAGAGAGAGGAAGGTTTAAATGAGAACGCTAACTATTTAAGAAAACAAGAAAACAACAAAAAAATAGCAGATCATGTACAAAATCATATGTGACTTTACACTAACTCGAAAAAATTGGACGTGGGCGATGTCCAGCATGACGCGCATAGTCACGTGAATCATATAAGATTTTGTATGTACTCGATTGTTCTCGTGTTTTCTTAAATAAATTTTGTTCTTGTATGAATCCACATCTCTCTCTCTCTCTGTGTGTGTATATATATATATATATATATATTAAAGTTAATAAAAAAATAAAAAACGGGTAATTGATTAAAATACCCCTCTAAATAAGAATTAACGAAAAAGTTGACGGTCATTAGGATGAGGGACCAAAATCGTTGTGAAGTGACAAACGTGAGGGGCCAAATCCGTTAAAAAGAAGTTGAGGGACGAGAACCGTTAAAAGTGACAAACGTCAGGGACCAAAAGTGAACTTTACTCTTTAAATTATCATAATACATGATATAACAAGTTTTTTTAATATTAATAGAAAATAGAGTAAATTACATGTTTGGTCTTTGTGGTTTATGTATTTTAACAGTCTGGATCCCTACTTTGAAATATCTATGGATTGCATCATCATGGTTTGCATTTTATAACGCCTTGGGTCCCTAAAACTAACTCCGTTTAAAAAATTATGTTAAACAAGTTAAGTAAAGGGATATTTTAGTCTTTCCATTCTTTCTTTATTTTCTATTAAATTAACAAGGATCAAATATGTAATTTACTCTTTCATGTCATCTCCCCCACCCCCATAAGTTCATCTTCCCTCACCCCAAGGCATGATCGTCCCCACTTCTTCATTTACGTCTCCAGCCTGTCTCAACCTTACCGTTGCCGGTGAAACCCTCCTCCAAATCCAATCATTGTCTTCCTCCTCCAACGACCCAGATCCATACCTCCCCTAAATCTAGATCGAGAAGACTTCAAAGAATGAGGTGATGGAGATGGTGGTTTATCCTATTTCTAGACTTCGAAGATGGTGGCCATGGTTGTCTTCTTCCTCATCTACCCCAATAAGATACTCATTGTCCGACCCTCCCTCTGGAGACTTCGTCTTCCACATCCCACCCCTCCCTCCGGCGACTTCGTCTTCCACATCCCATCCGTCCGTCCGGCGACTTCCTCTTCCATGCCCCTTTCCTCCGTCGACTTCATCTTCCAGAGATCCAAACTGACTAGATCCACGGTTGTTGCACATCGCCACCCATTTCCACCTCCTCCTCACGACCGCTTCTCCTCCACCCTACCACCTGTCTCTTCGTCTTCATCACCATATAAGCTTGGATCCCCTCAACAAACCTTTAATCGACATACCTTTTATTCCATTGAAGCTTGGATTTCTCTGGTGGGGTTACAAAAGGAATCAACAGGTTGTCAATATCTCTGGTGGATTTCTCTAGTAGGGTTACTAATGGGATCAAGATGCCAAAACACTGAAAACTCAGATTGATATTGGGTTTCAATAAGGTATGTTCTCATTGAGTTCATCAATAGGTTTTAAAGTTTATTTAGTCTCCAAAAAATGAGTTTGTATTTGATTTTGTCGCATTTGATCTGTTTCTTCTTCAAAAAGGAATGTTCTTATTGGGTTCTTGAATTTGATCTATTCTTGAATAGGAGTCATTTGAGTTTGAATTTAATTTTGATTTTCATGTGTGGGTCTTTGATTTTGATTTTCAATTTTAGTTATTAGGATCCGGCTTTGGATTGATTTGTTGTGTTCGATTATGTTTGGCTTGTGCTTAGAATACGGTGGTCGGAGATGTGATAGTGTCCGAAGAAGATGACCAGAGAAAGAAAAGGGGTAGGTGTCTTACCGTATAAGATTAAAGAAGATAGAGAAAGAGTAAACTTCAATTTTGGTCCCTATGGTTTAAATAAAAAATAGAATAAATTACATGTTTGCTCCCTGTGTTTTTTAATAGAAAATAAAAAATAAATTAGATGACTAAAGTACCCTTCTAAACTAAGTGAGTTAATAGAACTTTTTGGACGGAGTTAGTTTTAGGGACCCAAGGCGTTATAAAATGCAAACCACGGGGATACAATCCATAGATATTTCAAAGTAGGGACCCAGATTGTTAAAACATATAAACCATAGGGACCAAACATGTAGTTTACTCTTGAAAATAAAAAAAATGTTTAAAATGACTGAAATACCCCTTTTTTAATTGGACATAACAGAAATAGTTAATGGCTATGAGACATAAGAACAAAATCCGTTGAAAATAGACAAATATAAAAGATCAAAACCGAGTTAATGAAGTTTAGGAACAAGATTCGTTGAAAAGTACAAATGTTAAGAACCAAAACTAAACTTTACTCTCTCTCTCTATATATAATATATACGGTGGGTTCATAAAAACTACAATTTTTTAGGAACCTAAGAACCAATTGTAGCTCTTCATCAATTTTCACCAATGGTTGAAATAGGTAGACTCATTTTTGTGAATAAATTGAATATTTGATTAAAGGGCAATGTTCAATTAAATAAAGTTGGGGTAAAAGTGGAATTAGAGGAAAGCTTCATTTTTAGGCGCTCTTACCAACCTTATTTTATATTTATTTTTGTAACTAATAAATGTCTAATGCGCTCTTGTTAAAACTAAATTATCTTACACATCGATTAATATTTAATTAAAATAATTATATAAAACCAAGCATTTTATTTTATTTGATTTGAATTCCATCTTAATATAGGTTTTTTTGTTTTTAACTGTTTTTACATGAAAATGGTGTGCCTGTGTATTTTTCATTATGAATATTTATATACATTCACGTATATATAACAACTCTTTACTATTCATATATTAGTCTCATGTTCATCATTAATTTACATTTTCGTTACAAATATTCATCATGAATAATTATGTATGTTCACTTGTATACAACAACTCTTCAAAAAACATAACCATAAGGGTTGTGGCGTACTGGTTAAGGCCCTGAGGGGATGTGGTGAAATATCCCATCTGCACGGGATTCGAATACATGCGTACACAACAATTGTGACCACTGAGGTTTAATCAGGGCTGATATCTTACGGTCATAATTTGCCAATAGATTAGTCTAGGCATAGCCTAGGACACCCTTCCCAAAAAAAAAACTCTCCAAAAATATGGTATTCATCATAATGATACATTTTCACGATAATATTCATCATGAGTCTACATATTATTATCATGAATATATTATAATTTCAACCATACATGCTATAATGTTTTTTAATAGAATCGAGTAGTATATCGAGACTCCAATGACGATTCAATGAGTTTTTGATTAGTCTAGATGGAAGATGACTCCAATGACGAGCTCGATGGATTCTCGATAGAAGATTACTCCGACAACAGTCTCGATGGGTTATCGATTGATCTTGATGGGTTGTCGATTGAAGATTACTCCAATAATGGTCTCGATAGGTTCTCGATGGAAGATAACTCCAATCGTCTCAATGGAAGAGGACTTCAATGTTGTTAAGTTTCGGTATCATGGGTTTCTTAACAAATCAACCTTTTAAAGAAAGAGAAGTTTGATGAATCAATGCTACAACCTCATAGCACAGATAGCATTTCGGAGTCTCTGTTAAGTCCAAATATTGTATCCAAGATTTAATTAGGAAGTCAAAGTTGGAAGTCAACAATGTCAAAGTCTTGTAAATGTCAAAGCTAGTTTTGTTTCCTTTGTAGTTAAGTTTTAGTTTAAGCTTTAGGTATAAATAGAGTTTGCTTTGTATTCTTTAGGTAAGGAACTAAATTGTAAATCAGATTAGTGAGATATATGACAAGAGCTTTCAAGATTAACTCTCTCTCTCTAGCTTTCTCTCTCTAGAATCTTAAGATCTTGAGTTCACAATTGGTTTCAGAGCAGGTTAGATTTTGAGAGATTTGAGAGTAGAGTACTAAATTTCGTGTTAATCAGATCAATCAATTTTCTAATTCGTCAGAATTTTTTTTTTAAGAAAATAGTTTTCTGGACATTTTTTTTAGATCTATGTTGATTTTCTGAACGTTTTCAGTGAATTTGGATTCAATTGCTTCGGAATTCAGTGTAGAACATGTTTTGTTCTTGATTCGTGCAAAGATTTGATCATTTTGTAATCGAATTTGTCAATTTTGAATTTTCCAGAAATGTTCTCGAGTTCTCTGTTCTTCTCGAATTCTTGCTGAATTTGTATGTTTGATCTATATTTGGATTAGTTTTGGTTTTTGAACCTGTTTCTAAGTGAATTCCGTGAGAGTGTTTTGAGGAATTTTGGTCTTATGTGATTTTCTTCGTTCGTAAACCGGACAGAATCGATTTTCGGTTCATTCTTAACAGTTTTCGATTCATTCATCAAGGTTTTCGGTTCATTCTTCAGGATTTTCGGTTCATTCATCTGTTTTTTTGTTCTTTTCGGCTAAGGCTTTCGAATAAGGTTTTCAGCTAAGGTTTTCGGCTAAGGGTTTTCGTTCTTTTCAGTATCATCTTCAACCGAGAAGCTAAGTTTTCGGTCTCTTTTATAACCGAAAAGTTTGTTTTTCGGTTTCCTCAACAACCGAAAAGCGTGGTTTTCGGTTCTTATTTTCTTTAGCCGAAAAGCTCTCTGCTACTATTCAGCATGTCTCTTCAATCACTAGTTTATAAGAATGAGTTGATGATGTCTCTCGGGACAGATACTCGTCTCCCTGTGTTTATCAATGAGAATGAGTATTCTCAATGGAGAGATCGATTTATTAATTTTCTTGAGAGAAAACAAAATGGGGATTACATGGTTCGAGCTTTAACGAATCCTCCTTTTGAGAGACCTGTCAAGATCATTCCAGCCACTGCTAATACTGAACAATCCACAATACTAAAGCCAGTTGATGAGTACAATGAAGAAGAATCTTTAAAGTACAACGGAGAAAGAATTGCTAAGTCTAATCTCATTCTTGCATTGCCAAATCACATATACAATCGTGTAGATTGTTACAAGAACAATCTAATGCTCATGTGGACTCATTTGGAGAAAATCATGCTTGGCTCAGTGGTTAAGAAAACTATAATTCAGCAGACAGTCTCTGTTGAGAGCAATGAGCAGAAAGTTAAGAAATTGGAATCTGAGAACTTTGAGCTTAAAAAGAATTTATCTGATTTGGAAAAACAGCTTGTTGCAAACAAAGCTGAGTTTGAAAGTGAAAAGAAAATATTTTCCAAAAAGTTCTCAGATTTTTCCAAGAAATGCTATGAAGAGAAGAAGTCGTTTGAGCTTAAATGCATAAAACTTTCTCAACAAATCTCTGATTTTGAGAAAGTACTGATTTTAGAAAGAGAGAAGTTTGAAAAAGAGAAAAAGGCCATAGAACAAAAGAATGTAGGATTTTTTAAAGAATTATCTGGCCAGAGAACAGATTCAGAAAAAGAGTTTGAAGAAGAACGTTTAATCTTTGAGAATGAAATTAAGAAACTGACTTCAAAATTGTCTGAACTGTCTGCTACAGGGCTGAAAGAGCAAAAGATGAAGTCTGAATTCAAGACAAAGATTGATCTGCTTGAGAAAGAAAGAGACATCTTTGCGTCAAAGATCAAAGAGCTTGAAAAATCTGTTTCAAGTTCAAATCATAAATATGTCTCTTCAAAAAGGTCAATCAATTCATTCAATCAGATTCGTCGCACTAACTTGTTCTTTGATGAATATTTAGATGGTTCAGATTATTATCCAAGGAGAAAAAGTTTTAAGAACGAGAAACTGGTCTGGATGAAGAAATCAGTCAAAGATGACAAGACTGATGAGCTGAAAGAGAAGAATTCATGTGTACATGTACACAAAGCAAAGAAGAACAAAACACCCAATGGTAAGAAATATTATTGTTCTATTTGTTGTACACATGATCATTTTCATAAAACAAATGATCATTTCTGGTATGGTTCTTACTTTGTGTCCCCCACACGCACTGCAACTAACATTTCTGGACCCAAATATCAGTGGGTACCAAAACCGAAACTTGAATCTGTGTTGCAGGCACCTCAATCCAAGGGGGAGTAAGAAAGAAAATGGTTCTTGAGTAAATCAGCTCAAGACCCGGACTTCAATTACATAATGGCTTCTAAGCACAACAGCTTAGGACCCGTATTTCAACGATCAAAAAGACCTTACTCCTGTATGCTTGCATCCGATGGATATTGATGGTCTCCGTCCCAAGTGAATTGATCTGATCTCTATCCTAAATTTTTTCTTTGCTAATTTTTTCTGATATTGATGGTCTAACAATTCTAAGGGAGTGTTTGATCTCTATCCTGTGTTAACTGACATATTTCAGATGCTTAATTTAAGGGGGAGTAAAGGTGATGACTTCTGATTACTTCAGATCAGAACTCATTCTATAATCGTTTTACTGCTTTTTGTCCTTTTATTTTTGAATAAATAATATGAATAAAGTGGCTTCTGATCACATGACAGATTAGGACCCGTTCATCAATGATCAAAGAAGAATATTATGCTAATATCCAGGGGGAGCTAAAAAAAAAAAAAAAAAAGACATAAATCATATTATCATGATTTGAGGGGGAACTGAAAAGGTAAAAATCTTCTGATCCTAGATCTCTGATTGTTTGAAAGAAGGACAACTTTCAAACATGAAAAACAATTTCTGAAATGTTCAAACCACTTCTTATTCTCAAAACGATTTCATGAATTTAGAAGTGTGATTTTTAAATGCTTTTTCAATTTTTGCGCTTTATTGTTTAACTGACCTAAGTTATTGTTTTAAATGAATTTAGAATTGTGTGAAACACACAAGTGAAAGAAGGACAACTTTATTGTTTAAATTTTAAATGAATTTAGAAGTTTTGAGAATTTCAATTTGCTTCCGCTGTTGTTTTCAAAGTTCAAGTCTGATAAAGAATGTTCAAAGTCAAATCAAGATGATTCGTGAAAGTTTGTTTCTTCCGAAGTCGATTCAGTGATCAAAGTGATGAAGATACAATTTTGATTGAAGACGAAAGATTTTTCAGAAATGAAGATTCATGTTTCAAAGATGTTTTAAGTTTTCAATGTTTCATGTTCAAGGCATGTTGACTTTCCAAAGCTTCAAAGTTTAAAAAGACTTTCCAAGTTTCTTCAAAAGCTGCAAAAGAGCAAAGTTTTTGAAAGCTTCAAGAGACAAAAGATGAAGAATCAAGAGTTGAAGATCTGCATCAAATTTTTTATTAAATCTTGAATACAAAGGGGGAGATTGTTAAATCCAAATATTGTATCCAAGATTTAATTAGGAAGTCAAAGTTGGAAGTCAACAATGTCAAAGTCTTGTAAATGTCAAAGCTAGTTTTGTTTCCTTTGTAGTTAAGTTTTAGTTTAAGCTTTAGGTATAAATAGAGTTTGCTTTGTATTCTTTAGGTAAGGAACTAAATTGTAAATCAGATTAGTGAGATATATGACAAGAGCTTTCAAGATTAACTCTCTCTCTCTCTAGCTTTCTCTCTCTAGAATCTTAAGATCTTGAGTTCACAGTCTCCACACTACAAGACATACCATTTTTTCCGGCGGATTTGACTGCCGGAATAAAACTAGCCGGAAACTGACTTTTTCGGCAGATTCGATATTTTGGCGGATAATTCTGTCGGAAATCCACCAAAAAGTTTTTCCTAATTAATAGACCACTTGATCAAATAAGTAATTAAGATTTCCAGCCCGACTGACTTCTGGTGAAAATATCAGCCGAAAACAATTTAATTATTTAATTTATGAATAAAAAAGTAAGTAAATAAATAAACTTTCAGACGGATTTTCGTCTGCCGAAAATATTATTTATTTATTTAATTTCCGGTGGATTAATCAGCCGAAAATCCACCGGAACTTTGGTCAGTCCAGAAAAGGAAAAACTTGTTTTTTCATTTAAAAACCTGCTAAAAGCTGTAAAAAACTGCTAAAAGCATAAAATACTACTAAATTAACATAAATTAATATTCTAATGCCTAATACATTGTTTCGGACGGAAATACCAAACAATTGTTCCAAACATTGTTCCAACAACACAATTCAATAAGTTTCAAAGCTACAAAACACTCATCACATGTCTGACGGTGAGCGGCAGATACTGCTGGGAGTGACTAAGACGTCTGACCAATTCACACATCTCATCATATTGTTTATTACGTTTCTCTTCTACCGCTCCACGTGCCCACTCGACGACTCTCATCTCGCTCTCTCAACTTTTGAACTTGGGACCTTAACTCCCTAAGTTACTATAAAATAAAGAAAACGTTAGAATATTTAATATGAATTATAAATGAAATTGATAAACATCATTTAATGAAAAGTAGTACACACCTGCCAGGAAGAAGAAGATGCACCACCCTGTGAGGGTGTTCCACACAAGATCGAATTGGGATCTGGGTGGTACCCGAACCCAAATAGACGACATTTCTTCGGTCCCCAACAACATTATGCCACAACTGGGTATCAACTAGCGGATAATTGATAGGGTCCTCGCTGTAACTGTAGGTGAGGCCTGCCACATACTAATCATATCCTGTGGTTTTTACAAAATACTACAAGTCAATTTCGACAGCATAACGACTGTAAATGAGACCTTTCCAACTAAGTTAACAATCCTAATGTTTGTCCAACAAATGGCAATCCAAACTATTTTATATATATATATACACACACACAGTAAGATAGATGGTTACCTAATTATAAAGTTTAAAGTTAAACACAAACTATCTAGAAAGAAACCTTATCAAATTGAAGAAAGAAACCTTATCGATGGACTGAGCTAAATAATAAATATCATCACTTTAATTCGTAAGACTAATTATTAACTGATGCTACCTTATCACTTGCACACCTGAAATTAAAGATGATAAAATGGACTAAATTGAATAATTTGATAAAATGGACTAAATTGAATAATTGAAATAACCAGTTGTTTAAAATGAGTTAAATGGATTAGTTAGATTAGATCGGGTTGACTAGTTAGGGTTAATTTTACTCCGCCCAATCTATCCCTCTTACAACATAAAATGTCAAATATGTATCCAAAGAATATTATATGACCGTCAGAAATGATATAAACCAATAACCATGCAAACAATGATCCTTAATGCAGACTTGTGCATCACCCAATAACAGTAAGGAATATACAAATACAGATAGATACTATATTGGTCAATTATGTCACTATAATAAACTTAGATTTTATAGGACATGAAATATGTAAAGGTTCTAATAGCAAGAATATCCATACTAACCAATTATGCCTCACATGTAAATGATATAATAAGTTATTGAACAATTTCAACATTCTAACAAGTTTTTTTGACCAATATCTAGCTTACAACTATTTGCCAGACATAGTCGTAAATATATTAAAGTTTAAATGATCTTGGTTTACAATGTGTTGTTGATTGGACCAATACACATAAAACATAGAGTAAACTACGATTTTCGTCCCCATGGTTTGTTGTTTCTTGCTATTTTCGTCCCTGGTCTTTAAATTTTGCTTTTTTGGTCACCGTGGTTTTCAATCCATTTCTCTTTTCGTCCCTCTAACTAGTTTTGTTAAAAGAGGTCCGTTAAGTCAAGGACTTTTTGGTCATTCTACTTTTATTTGTTCTTTCTAAAGTAAACTCCAATTTTGGTCCTGACGTTTAGTGATTTCTTTGAAAGAGGTCTCTATGGTTTCATAATTCAAGTTTACGTCCCCAGGGTATGGATTTTGCTTTGAAAGAGGTCCCTGGACACTAACACCGTTAAAAAGCTCTGTTAGTGCCAGGGGTATTTTTGTCCAACCATGTATTTGTCCTATTTTTGCACTTTGTTTTGTTTCTTCTTATCTTTGTAAGGACCATCAAATTATAGGGATCAAGTCTATAAATTTTACCATCGTCGGTTATCTTCTCCGGTCAAGAGTCCTGTCATCTTCTCCGACCAAATCGCCCGTCATCTTCTCCGGTCTTAATCCAAACACCAACATCAATTAAACCTAAGACCAAATTGAATCTATATATATATATATGTGTGTGTGTGTGTGTGTATATATATATATACGGAGAGAGAGAGAGAGAGGGAGAGAGAAATTGATGCTCTTCATCGGAGAACCTCCCCCTACATATGTGTGGTCATTGTCGGAGAACCTCACCATCGTAGCCTCTCCCCTGGTATTGTTTTTGGGATCTGAAACCTCACCAAAACAGGTACGGTGCTTGTTGGTTTTTGATCTGGAACCACATGGACGATCGAAGGGAATATGGAGGAAGATGATATTTCGTTTTGATTTTTGGGAGGAAGGCGATGTTTGGTTTTGATTTTGGTCTACGTTTAGACTTAGTTTTTAGATTTAAGGTTTAAATTCAGATTTTGGATTTGTACCTCCAGTCTCTCTTTTTCTCTTTCCGGTCATTAGTCTAGAACCAGAACCAAAAAAATACCATGGATCAAAAACAAACTCTGATTATCGTTTCCAGAATTTTGTTCGATTCAATTCTGAATTTTTGTGAACGACTCATTGCAATTTATGAGCCTTAGCGATAATTTTTCATCAACCAATGATTATAAATTTTTCAACGGAGCACTTTAGTTCTCTAAATGATCGATATGATTGTGCTTTTGTGTTAATTTTCACAAATCGTGAAATCATCGACATAAATTTCTATTTTATTTCACGATCTATTTCCTCTTCGCTAATTTTTAGAGATCACGACATATTTGATGCTAATCAGCTATGCTAATTTGTTGCCTTGTGGAATCAGGATGATGTCGATACATACATACATATCACACACATATTTATATATATAGAGGAAGGATCATGCGAGAAGTTAAACACTTTGTGAGAAGGTGAGAAGTGTTTAATCATATATGATATCGCTGCCTGTAGGTGTGCTTAATCATATATGATTAAACACTTCTCGCCTTCTCGCAAAATGTTTAGCTTCTCGTTTGAACCTGCCCCTTTATATATATATATATATATATATATATAAATTAGAGTTATTAACATATGGTCCCTAAGCTTTATGATTTTATATAAGAATAAGAAGAAACAAAAAAAATGCAAAAAAGGATAAAAAAGATGGTTGGACGAAAATGCCCCTGCCTCTAACGGAGTTTTTAACGGTGTTAGTGTCCAGGGACCTCTTTTAGAGCAAAATCCATACCCTGGGGGCGTAAACTTGAATTATGAAACCATAGGGACCTCTTTCAAAGAAATCACTAAATGTTGAGGACCAAAATTGGAGTTTACTCTTCTTTCTATTATTTTTAGTGAAGAAATTTATTCTATACGTATACATCCACCCACCTTCTTCTTCACCAAGATATTTCATGTACAAGAGTTTCCTCCTTCCAACTTGTTCTTTTAACACCTCTTCACACCTTCGATGGAGCCAAAAATTAAAAAAAGAACCACAAAAACCATTCACTATCAATAATAGATCTCTCTCTTTCATAAAACTAGAAGAAAACCCACAAACCAAAAAAGAGAGGCGTGCTCTCTCTCCCACTCACTCTCTCTCTCTCTCTCTCTCTCTCATACACATAATACCATAAACGAAAAACTTTTCTTTGTCTCTCTATCTCTCTCACAAAACCATAACAAAACCCACAAAACCAGGAGTAGATTTGTTCAACTTGTGGTTGCATGAGTACCCTCCTTTGAAGTTCCCTTTCACAGAAAATTGACTATTTTGTTTTCTTCCAGTAACTTATTGTCACCATCTGTTGAGTGTTGAATTCCATGCATTTTAGGGTTAAATTTTGTCAAGGTAACGATGAAATACGGTGAATGGAGGAGGTTAGTCGTTTGGGAAGAGAAAATATGAAGAGAAGGTTTAGGAAAGAGAGGCTTCCCCTATGTTTCCATCTCCGGCGATGTATGACTACATCAAGAGAAAAAACATCTCCGGTGGCTGATGTCTCTGTTTCGTAACCACCAATTTTTTTGCCCCCAGGTGTAATGGTTTTGGTTTAAAATTTCAAAAAAATGGTCCAAGGTTTTCATTTTTGGGTTTAATTCACTTCAAACGGGTTATGACATTTGAGTTTTGATGGTAAACATGAATAAGTTGTAGACATTGATTATGGGTGAGAAAGGAGTTGCACGAATTAATTATTGGGTGGAAAGGAAGAAGATGGACGGGTGGGTGGGGATAGGGTAATCAAGTGGGTTGGGTTGATTTAGTTTTAGTTTTTATTTTTAATTTTATATTTATAAATGTTTTACTATATTAACCTTTAATAATAAAAAATATGAAAATGATAAAAATATCAAAAGACCAAATTATCCTTCATTTAAAACTTTTTTTTTAAAAGAATTATTATCAGGGACGAAAAACGAAATAAGTTAAAAACCACAGGGATGAAATAAGCAAAATTTAAAGACCAGGCACGATCGAAATAAGCAAAATTTAAAGATCAGGGACGAAAATAGCAAGAAACAACGAACCACAGGGACGAAAATCGTAGTTTACTTTAAAACATAACTGACTTTTCGATGAAAGAACAAAATATAAATTACTTATTCACAAGGTCTTCTATAATCGCAGAAATGCAACAGCCACCATCAAAACGATCAACAATTCCGGCATCAACGATCTGCCTCGGGCCGTTACCGTTGCCACCTTCTTTCTTTAATTTGTGGCACTGCCATTGGTACCCACACGACACATTCGATTAGTTAGGCACCATTAACAACACCAAAACCAACCGTCGTGCTATCATCAAACATACAACGAACAATATAATAAATCATGATTACTAAGAACACGAGTTGCTTCCCATACGATAAACTCATTAATTATACCGTTACTAAAGGAAACAAGATCCAACAGACTTAGGTTGAAGTAAAAATCTTTGGGGAGTTTTCTCGTACCGATGGAACACACACAAAATCCGCTGCTCTTGGAGCGGTCAATCCAGCTCGTTCATCCATATCAAATGTTTGTTTTCCATTAACATTCCATTCGAAGCATTGTATGAGGCCCGCAATCACCACGGGGAGTTCTCTCATTGCCAAATTAATACCAGGGCACCCTCTCCTTCCCGTTCCAAAAGGCAAAAGTTGAAAACTTTGGCCCTTAATATCTAAGGAGCTTTTAAGGTCATCGTTTTCGAGAAAACGATGAGGCTTGAACTCTAATGGGGATTCCCAGTATTTAGGGTTTCTCCCGATTGACCAAATGTTGACGAATAACATCGTGCCAGCGGGGATATCGTATCCTTGAACGTTGACATTTTCGATTGACTTACGAATCAACATCGGGATTGGGGGATGAAGTCGTAAGGTTTCTTTTATGATTGCTTGGATGTAAGGGAGGTTAGGTGCATCTGATTCTTGAACTAGTCTCTCATTTCCAACGACATGATCAATCTCTTCTCTGGCGATTTCGAGCACCTTAGGGTTACTGATAAGTTCGACCAACATCCATTCTAAGGCTATTGCAGTTGTATCCGTTGCAGCCGTAAAGAAGTCCTGTACAAAAACGATATATAAAAATTACATAATTTTGTTCGAGTAAGGCGACCTTTAACCCAAACACTAAAAAGACACTAAAAACGCTAAAAATGATGGATTTATTGAAGACTAAAAAAATTCATCTCAAACTACACACTAAAAAAACACTAAAACATCTTCTAATAATACATAAACATATTTATTTGTGGAAGAATGGTTATTTAAGTGATTAACAACTTTAACAAGTATTTAATAAGATAAAACAACCGGTATCAACGAGTTAGCGATTGGCCGATTACGTGGTTACTTTTTTTAAAATTTATTTTCTTATTCCACTCGATGCTCCCTCTCAGATCAAATTCTGGTTGTGCAACTATCCGAGGTAACCTGACACATAGTTGAAACATAATTAGGCCAAGTTGCATCTATTGGGTTAGGGTAATTTGAACCTAACTCAACCCGATAAACCCGATGGCTTTCTATATTATAGATTTAATATAATTGTTAAGTCCTTGATTAATATATATACATTAGACGTACATTAGACCAATCCGTGACTAACTATATTCAAAATTTCATATTTTCAACATTTCAACCCTAATTTTACTTTCCTAATAGTATGTGCATGAACTTTCAAATTTCTTTTTAGTTTGTTAGTCTTTTTTGTATGTTCTCATTTTGATTTTACTTCGTTTAAACACAAGCTCGTAGTTAGATTGTAAAATGATGTACCAAAGCAACCTAACCCGCACGGCTTGGTTGGGCTGGATTATAGTTTTTTGTTTGGCCTGGGTTGGTTTGAGATTTTTCAAACCACAAATATTGAGTTGAGTTGTTTAAATGTCTTCAACCCAGCCAACTTAACGCACAACCCTACTATAAAGTAGTCTATTATGACACTTTTAAAATTTTGGTGTCTTATAAACCCAATTTTGTTATAGTATTTTATTATTTCTTTTAGTGTAGACCCCCACCTATATGTCAAATGCACTCCTCTCTACCTATTAATCATTATATCTCATTAATTACATCATCATATAATTTTATATATTAATTCTTTTTTATTATTACATTGCTATCATTTATTTAATATCATTATTATTAATATTATTATTATTGTTGTTGTAAAAATTCATGATTATTATTTTAAATATTTTTTATTTTCATTTGTAATTAAACTTTTTATTTTTGTTTATATGTATTAACATTTAAGATAATTTAAGATAATATGTTCGTTTATAAGAAAAAATAAATTATGTATTTTAAATTTTTAAGTATTTTTATAAATATATTTTTTCAATATTAACATCATTTTATATATTATTATTATTGTATAATAACATATTTTATACATGCTAACAATATCTTTTTTATATATTTTTATTATAAGAATATTTTTTATCATAGAAAAATAATACAACATAACTAATTCATATTCAAAGTTTTATTAAAAATTGATGAGTTATTATCTGAATTTTTAAAAGTTGCTTAAGAATTGATGGATTATTTTTTAGATTTTTAAATGCTTAAATAAGAATTGATTGGTTATTTTCGAAATTTTAAAGTTGGAAAAAATTATCAATTATTTTATAAAATCTAGGTGAAATGTATACAAATGTAAACTAAAATCTGGAAAAAAATATCAATTATTTTATAAAATCTAGGTGAAATGTATACAAATGTAAACTAAAATCTGGAAAAAATTATCAATTGTTTATAAGTAAAAAGGAATTTGTCTTTTTAATCTATTTATTTAAAGAGAGAGAAAAAAAATAACTCTTCAAATTCCAAGGTAATTTTTCAGAAATTTTTACATCTTTAATTACACCTAAGATATAAGGTAGGGATATTTGCATCCCTCCCTATGTGTAAAGACATCCTTCCTAGCTATTATTCATCATAATTCAATCATTGTGTCATAATATTTAAATTTATTTGTGTTTTAACTATTTTTTATATTTTATTATTATTACTTTTTTTTCATTTAATCAAGCTCTTTATTTTTATTATTATTGTGAAACTATAATTAATATTATGTTAGATATTTTTTTAATTTATATTGAGTTTTATTATTTATTTATTTTGTAGTTTTATTTCTTTGTATTAATATTTAAGATAAAAAAATAATATGTTTTAAAAAAAATACAAATATAAAATATGACTAAAAGAAAATTATTTTAAATTATTATTATCATTATTATATAACAATACCTTTTTTATATTTCTTATTATAAGTATATTTTTTCTATAAATAAAAGATGTTACAACATAAACTAATTTTTATTCGAAATTTTGGTAAAAAAATTGATGAATTATTATCTGATTTTTTAAAAGTTCATAAAACAATGATAGATTATTTTTTAACATTCAAAAACTTAAAATAATAATTTATTGGTTAATCTTGAAGTTTTAAAGTTGAAAAAGATGATAAGTTTTTTTTTATTGATTTATCAAGTTGCAAAAAAATCAATGATATGTTATATAAGAATATAGATAAAATGAAAATTTTTGGTTACTATTTTAATTTTTAAAGTTTTTATTTAATTCATGAAATTTGTAAAGCTATAAAATAAATGATATAGTAAAGGAAGTTGGGCTATATAGCTTCCTAATTAAATATTGGAGTTGATTACATTGGGTGAGCTTTTTAAATGTTGACAACTTCGAAGTGTAGAAGACTAGAAGCTGTGTTCTCGTTATTTTTCTCTTTCGCCCTTTTTTTTTTCTTTTATTGATCGCAGATCGTGCTACAAAAAAAATAATAGAAATGCAAAAAAAATGTATATATAAATATTAAATTTTGAATAATACAAAAAAAATTCTAGTTATATAGATAAAAACATACTTAATTTTCAGTTTTGTTTTTTGGGTTAAGTCATTCATTAATTTGCTGAAATAAATTTCGTCAAATTAAATATTCAATTGTTTGCTATATTAATAAAAATTAATTTTGTAAAAATTAATTTATTATACATACATATATAGACCTGGCAAACGTGTCGTGTCGTGTCGGATTCAAAGTTAAACGGGTTGAAAATGCTTAACCCTAACCCGGCCCGTTTAATAAACGAGTTAGAAATTCTCAACCCTAACCCGACCCGCCTAACCCGTTTAACACTTATAAAACTAAAAATTAATCAAAAATTCACAAAAAAAGTACAAATCCAAAAGTCAAATGAAAGCATTAGAAATCCAAATTTTATAGTTCTAACTTATAAGTTCTAACCAAATCTAAAACATTAAAAACCCAAAGCATTAAAAATAAAACTTATAAAACTTATATATATATATATATATATATATATATATATATATATATATAAAAACGGGTTATTCGGGTCATTTTCGAGTTGAAATTTTTGACCCTAACCTTACCCGTTTAATTTTTGTGTCGTGTCGTGTCAACCCGTTTACTTAAACGGGTTGAAAAGTATTACCCAAACCCGTTTATTTCGTGTCGAGTTCGTGTTGGGTTAACGTGTCGTGTCAGTTTTTGTCAGGTCTATACATATATCAAGATGGATGTTCAACGGAGAACAAATCCAATATATCTAATATAATAAGAAATATAATTAATCCCAACATTATTTCAAAAACAAAATTAATTGTTACATTATTTAAAAAAGATTGTAACATAAATATATGATTAAACTAGTAATATTTTATAATAAAGATAAATACGTATGTATATTAATTTAGTTTTAAATGTATTAAATTATATAAAAAAATATAAATTAGGGGTTGTTTGACGGTTGCTGAATGGTTTGGTGCAGAATGATTAAGAGACTCTTATGATATAGTGTGAAATGAAATATGGTTGTTTACTAATTGTTCATAATGAAATTAGGGCTATGAATGGTTAAGACAGGGTCAAGATACAAAATCATTCAGAGGGTTTAATTTGAAACCATTAAGAGGCAGACATTTTTTTACCAAACAAGATTTATCTCTTAACGATCCCCTTAGAAGTGGTGGTGTTCTTAAATAAGTATTTGTGTTACAAGTAACTTTTCTAGATCAATGAAAGTATATAAAATGATTTTTTTTTCACTTTTGAATCCCAAATTATTCGATTAGGGGACAGTACACAAAGATTTAAGGTCATTTATTTAAATTGCTCTCCATTTTTAAGTTCATAGCCTTCGTCGTAGCTTCGTCGATGTTACCTACCAAATAAGGAAGACCATCTAATTCTCCGGAAATGAGTAATTGAAAGCGTCTAATTGTTTAGGTTTAAAAACATAAATTTAAACGTTACTTATTTGAAAATACCATTCTACCTTTACAAAGGAATAAAACTTACCAAAATCAAGGCTTTGATGTGGTCTCGAGTGATCTTAATCTCAGCTTTACCATCCTCCAAAACATCAAGCAACATATCAAGAAAATCTTTCCCTTCACCATCTTCTCTCTTCCCTTCCTTAATTCTCCTCTTTTCTTCCCTCTCAAATATAATCTTTTCCAACAAAGCATCATACCTTCTATGTGTGTCTTCATACCTCTTCTTAAACCCTTGCAAATCTATATTCTTGCAAAACCATATAAAATCCGAAACATTAAACTCCCCGAATATCTTCGTCACCTCTCGAACAAGATTCTTCGCTTCATCGGCCTCACTATTCGTCCCCGAACATCGAATACTCATCATCATTTGACATATCACATTGTTCGTTAGCTTCAGTAATTCTTCTGTCAAATTAACACTTTCCCTTCTCTGCGCTTTCTCCATCAACGTTTGAATAAGCTCCTGAATCTCTCGTGTTCGAATGGGCAGGAAATGACCCAGATTCTGGTTTCCCAAAAGCTCAACCGTGGACATTTTCTTGATGAATTTCCAGTACGGACCGTAAGGTGCGAATGCAAAGGCGACACCATAAGTGATATGGTCAATGGCTAATGAGTGTTTTCGTGACGAGAAGGCGAGTTCGTTGGTTTTGAGGAAGTCTCGTGCGAGGTCGGGAGTGGAGGCGACGACGCAAGGGACGGAGCCGAGACGGAGGTGGATTAGAGGGCCGTAGCGGGTGGAGAGGTGGTGGAAGGATTGGTGGATGAGTGGACCGAGGTGGTGAAGGTGGCCGATGATTGGTAAGGATGGTGGGCTCGGTGGAAGACGGTGGTTTTGGGTATTTTTGAAGAGTATGTAGAGGAAGAGTGATGAGAAGAGGACGGCGACGATGACCGCCGGAGTAAGGGTTTCGAGTACTTGGTGTACTTGCATGGTGACAGGTAGGGATCGGCTCACCGAACATGTGATCTGACATCTTTTGTCATCTATTTATAGACTAGAGAAGTTAAGAGTAAATTATCGTTTGGTCCATGAACCCCTTAATATTGTTAAATTTGCCCCTTACTGTTTTTCTTTTTAAACAAATCAATATCTGAACTCACTTTTTACATTTTTAATACAGAAGTTAACCTGATTTTCACACACACATACACACACACACACACATATATATATATATATATATATATATATATATATATGGTCAGGTTCACGGGAAAATCTCAAAAAACGGAAAACTGAAAAACGTCCTGGTAGCCATTCATCTGAACGATATACACTTGTGCATACAAGTAATTTGTAACATGCACACGTACATTTGTACAAGTGCATAATGCACTTGTGTATAAAAACCAAAAAAACAACATAATTTTTCTGTATGCACAAGTGCATATCGTCCAGATGAGGGGTTACCAAAGTGTTCTTCAGTTTTCCATTTTTTTGAGGTTTTCCATTGAACTTTCCTCTCTCTCTCTCTCTATATATATATATATAGAGAGAGAGAGAGAGAGAGATAAAAAAAAGTTCAAATGAAAACTCATTTTTCATTGTGCACGTGATAACAAATATCAGCCACTCGATCTCTTTTGATCCAACAACTCATATTAAATAGAGTTTTTAATTTTAAAATACTTAGGGGTAAAAATGGAAGAAAATTTAAACACACGCCTACCATATTTGACTATTTATTTTTTTAATTAAAAACTTTTTATCCAATTAAATTTTAAAATAAATTATCTTAAAAATTACTAATATTTTAATCAAACAAATTACATAAAAAAACGAAAATTTCGTGCTCTTCGATATGACATCCATCTCGATATAGTTTTTTTTTGTCGTTTTTTTACGTGAAATGCTATATATGTGTTATATTCATTTTGAATATTTATGTACGTTCAAGTTTGTACAACGTCTCGACACCGTAAGTATTTAACTCGACAACACTTTCTTCAACATCGTAAGACATCACATTTTTTCAGCACTGTAACCCAACACCCATCAAGACGAATCGAGAACCTATCGAGTAATTCTGTTGTGAATCGGGGAACAAAAGAGAGTGCATCACGTCTCCACATCTTCACATGTCATTCATGTGTTATTCATCATGAATAATGTATCATTTAGGATGAATAATACAACATTCAGGGTGAATAATTCACGATTCATGAATTCGTGTATTATTCGTCATGAATATTGTGTAATTAATCCTGAATACTATATTATTCATCATGAATAATGAATGAACGTTCACATTTGTTATTCATACTGAATGTGGGACATCCGGGGATGCGCATACATATTCATAATTAATTAAACCAAATTTCGATTATTAATTGGGAAACAAAAGAAAGTGCGTCATGTGTCTACATCTTCACAGGTCATTCATATATTATTCATCATGAATAATGCATCATTCAAGATTAATAATAGAAAATTCAGGGTGAATAATACACGATTCATGATAAATAATACATGAATCATTGATTCGTGTATTATTCATCCTGAATATTGTATTATTCATCCTGAATACTGTATTATTCATCATGAATAATGAATTAACGTTCACCTTTGTTATTCATACTGAATGTGGACACCCGAGGACGTACATGCATATTCATAATGAATATAACACATATATAGAATTTCACGTAAAAAATGGTTAAAACGAAAAAATATTGAATATTGTATTATTCATCCTGCATACAGTATTATTCATCAGGAATAGTGAATGAACGTTCACCTTTGTTATTCATACTGAATGTGGACATCCGAAGACATGCATGCATATTCATAATGAATATAACACGTATATAGAATTTCACGTAAAAAACGGTTAAAATGAAAAAAAAATAAACTATATCGAGATGAATGTCATATCGAAGAGCACGAAGTTATCGTTTTTTTGATGTAATTTGTTTGATTAAAATATTAGTAATTTTTATGATAAATTATTTTAAAGTTTAAGGGGGTAATTTTTTTAAATTAAAAATAAAAATAAAAAGTCAAAGAAGGTAGTCGTTGATTCAAAATTACAATTTTGTCTTTAATCACTTTCCAATTAACCTTATTATGTATTAACCATTGATTAGTTTTCTAAGCTTTGATCAATGGTTAAGATTTGTCCTCATGTACACAATAAAATATGAGTTTTCTTTTGAACTCCCCCTTTATATATATATATATATATATATATATACATATATAGTGGAAGGATATTTTGCAATCCTGAAAAAGGTTGCAACCCTTGCAACCCACATCTTAACCGTTGGATTCATGATCGACGGTTATTTTATTTTTATTTTTTTAATTAAAAATATTGGGCCCCATATCTATTGTAACCGCCGATCATGAATCCGACGGTTAAGATGTGGGTTGCAAGGTTTGCAACCTTTTTAAGGGTTGCAAATAAAACAACCCCTATATATATATAGTGTGTGTGTGTGTGAGATGCATATAGCAACCCTTCTAGTAGTGCCGCTAAAATTAGATAGTTATTGAAAATTGTTAAAGGAAAAACGAAACAGAATAACAACAGAATAGAGAGACAATGAAATCTATATTCTCATTAATCATAAGTCCTTTAAATAGGGTGAAGTTTACAAAGAAAATGAAACATTCATTATGGTAAATTCTAATACTAGAAAAATATTATATCAATCACTTCCTTTTGATGATGACACATAATCCTACAACACTCCCCCTTGTGCCGAGTCAAATGAGTGATGGTGCACAATTGTTGCCTCGTTAAAACCTTACACCAAAATAAAAACCCAGTGGGATAAAAAAAATAGGACGAAGGAAAGAGTACAACGCATCAGTTTCTTTGCAATATATAGACTTTTCCTTCAGTCTAGTTTTCTCTTAGATTCGTACATTAATCATGAGAGTTAGAAAAAAATGATGGTATATAAACAGTTGCCTCACTAAAACCTTACACCAAGGAACAAAACCCAATGGGAAAAATAAAACCTTGGTTGAAGGAAAGAGCACAACATACCAATATCACAAATATAGTAGACTCCCCTTTTGTCTATTACTCCCCCTGATTTATGCATTAAATTAAATAATAAAAAATAAAAAAAGATCATTTCCATTTTAAAACCGTCTCATCTCCATGAATATGAATTTCTCCACAAATCTCTCCTTAAAACTCTCCCTTTACCCCCTTAATTTGGATAATTTACTTACAATTTAGTTTATTCAGAACAAAAAAAACGTCTTCAAATCATTTTATTCGGGTTTTTTTTGCTGGGTTTAATGTTTACAGGTTTTTGAATGGTGGTGCTGGAGGTTTGTTTCTGCGGTTAACGATGGTAGATGGGGGTTTTGAAAAAAACATTTGGAAACCCAGATCTTGATTGTTTACAGGTTCTCGATGATGTGGTGCAGACCCAGATCCGTTCCCTTTCCTTCTCGATGATATGATGCAAACATGTCCCTCTTTTCTTGAAGATAAAGCATTTGGAAACCCATATGTTGAAGATGAAACCTGGTAAAGGTTATGTTCTTTTTTTGGATCGATTGTGGTTTTGTTCCTACCGAAATTCAGATTCGTCTTTAAATTCTTGTGGTTATGTTCTTCACGAGGAACCCTATCAGATTCGTTTAGGTTTTTGGTTTGAATTCGCTTAGGGTTTTGTTCTACACGAGGTACCCATCCAGATTTTTTAGAAATCTGTTTTGGGCTTTTGTTATAATGTAAAGATTTGTATAAGTTTGTTTAGAGTTTTGATTTCATGAATGGATCTGTATGAGTTTATTTATTTTTATTACCTTTTTTATTTGAAATTCTACATAATTTTGATTTCTTAAGATTATGTTCTTGAGTTACATATGAATGTTTTTGGGGATGATGATGTTCTTGACTTGATTATGAATGTTCTTGGGATAGACGTGAGGTTATGAATATAAATTGTGTTTGTTGGTGGACATTGGTGGTGGATAGTGGTGGACAGTGGTGGAATTGGGTGGTGGTGGGTTGTTGAATTTTTAATTAAATATGGGTTTGGTCAAATTAGGGTTCTTGAGTTAAAGAGAAAGGAGATTGAGGAAGAAGATGCTAAGAAAGACCAAAATGCCCCTCACGTGAGGGGCATGTGATGGGGTTAGCGGAGCATGCCTTAACGGTGGTAGCGTCAGGGACGAGTTTGGGCCACCATATCTCGCTTTTAGGGACCACCAATGTACTTTTAGAACTGGATGGACGATTAGTGAAATCCAGGCAATCACGAGGGACCATTTATGTAATTCACTCTTAATTTAATGAAAATATTACTATAACTTTTATTTTATTTTTCTAAATTAATTAGAATCGGTTGAGAAGACCAAAATGCCCCTCACGTGAAGGGCATGTGATGGGGTTAACGGAACATGCCTTAACGACGTTAGCGTCAGGGATGAGTTTGGGCACCATATCTCGCTTTTAGAGACCACCAATGTACTTTCAGAACTGGAGGGACGATTAGTGAAATCCAGGCATTCACGAGGGACCATTTATGTAATTCACTCTTAAATTTATATAAAACATAAACATTTTAGTCATTTTATTCGTTCTCATTTTTATTAAAAAACAAAGTATATTATAATTATATAAATACACACATACATACATCAATCAACGGTAGGGTGAAACTACACCCCCACCCCCCAATCGCTCAAATCCAAAATGGTGTACATAAAGTCTCTTTTCTACGTGCAATAGATGTTCCTCTCATGTATGAAATGTTGCCTAAAGAGCAAGGTAGTGCACCAAAAGCATCAATTATATATATTTTTATGTTCCCTCATTCTTTCGATCCTTGGACATCATAAGCAACAAAAGCATGTCGTCTCAAAACCCTAGATCTCTCATTCCTCGTTCTTTTGATCGATCTTGGAAAATCGGAAGCTATACAAAAGCATCGATTTACAGTTTTTATTTGTGTGAAATTGATTTATGATTTTGTTTATTGATTTAGATTTAGTGTTTTTAAATTTGGGGTTTTCTTGTTCATTAACTTCACATTTAGGGTTTTTTTTGTTCATTAACTTTAGATTTACAGTTTTTTTATTCTTTAAGATTCAGATTTAGAGTTTTGATGAGAAACTTGATTTAGGCTTTTGATTTTACATGTTTTGTATAACAAATTTGTTATTCGTACAAATTTATTTATTACCTTAATTTGTTCTTGATGTTCTTATGATATTATGTTTATGTATGGGTTGAATATTTTCTTGATATTTATGTTCTCATTTGATGATATGAGTTGACTTCGTTGTTGATATTCCTGTTATTGAATATTTGCCAGAGATCATTGTTTTATTAACTCAATCATTTCTCCATCACTCTGGTGAGGATGACGGTTCCCTCTGAGAAGATTAATTACATGGTGAGGATGGTTTCAATGCAGATGATGAATACAATCTCTTTATTTATTTTCATTTTGGTTATTCTTTTTCATTGAGAAAGACAAAACGAAATAATCAATTAATTAAAAAGTTACGTAAAGTTAACTCGCTTACGGAATCTTTTTTAATAGAGTTAGAGACATAAACTGTAGGGCCTTATAGATCTAAACCACATGCACCTTTCCATAATCACTTCATTTTTAAGGACTAAATGAGGTTCACTCCAAAGTAAATACTCGCGTAGTACTCTTTCTTAAAAGAATACACTACAATTTTGGACCTTACGATTTAGTGAAATATCTTAAAGTGGTACCTAACTTTTAGTAAGTTCAAAAATCATCCTTGTGATTTGCAATTTGCTCTTAAAAAATGGTCCCTAACTCTTAAAAATTCCCATTAGAGTATATTATATTTATTATATTAGATGACTTGGGATCACGGAGACCAGCCTGTTTTTGTAAGATCCGTAAGCCCATATTTTTACATTTGAAGGTAACCTTGACAATGTTTTTTGTTGTGAATGTTCATATTTTTTTTACCTTCACAGTGTTTTGTTGTGAAATTTCAAATGTAAAAATGTGGTCTCACAGGTCTCACGAAAACAGATTGTTCTCACGTGAACCAAACCCTATATTATATTATTGTATGTAATTATATATATATATATATATATATATATATAGAGAGAGAGAGAGAGAGAGAGGAAAGTTCAAATGAAAACTCATTTTTCATTGTGCACGTGACAACAAATCTCAGCCACTCGATCTCTTTTGATCAACAACTCATATTAAATAAAGTTTTTAATTTTAAAATGCTTACGGGTAAAATTAGAAGAAAATTTAAACACACGACTACCATATTTGACTTTTTATTCTCTTTTTTAATTTAAAACTTTTTACCCAATTAAAGTTTAAAATAAATTATCTTAAAAATTACTAATATTTTAATCAAACAAATTACATCAAAAAAATGAGAATTTCGTGCTCTTCGATATGACATCCATCTCGATATATTTTTTTGTCGTTTTAACCGTTTTTTTACGTGAAATGTTATATATGTGTTATATTCATTATGAATATTTATGTACGTTCAAGTTTGTACAACGCCTCGACACCGTAAGTATGTAACTCGACATCACATTCTTCAACGTCGTAAGACATCACGTTTCTTTAGCACCGTAACCCAACACCCATCAAGACGAATCGGGAACCTATCGAGTAATTTTGTTGTAAATCGGGGAACAAAAGAGAGTGTGTCACGTCTCCACATCTTCACAGATCATTCATGTGTTATTCATCATGAATAATGTATCATTCAGGATAAATAATACAACATCCAGGGTGAATAATTCACGATTCATGAATTCGTGTATTATTCGTCATGAATGTTGTGTAATTCATCCTGAATACTATATTATTCATCATTAATAATGAATGAACGCTCACATTTGTTATTAATACTGAACGTGGGACATTCGAGGATGCACATACATATTCATAATGAATTAAACCAATTTTCGGTTGTGAATTAGGAAACAAAAGAGAGTGCGCCATGTGTCTACACTTTCACGGGTCATTCATATATTATTCATCATGAATAATGTATCATTCATGATGAATAATAGAACATTCAGGGTGAATAATAAACGATTCATGATAAATAATAAATGAATCATGGATTCGTGTATTATTCATCCTGAATACTGTATTATTCATCATGAATAGTGAATGAACGTTCACCTTTTTTATTCATACTGAATATGGACACCCGAGGACGTGCATGCATATTCATAATGAATATAACACATATATAGAATTTCACGTAAAAAACGGTTAAAACGAAAAAATCTTGAATATTGTATTATTCATCCTGCATACGGTATTATTCATCATGAATAGTGAATGAACGTTCATCTTTGTTATTCATACTGAATGTGGACACCCGAAGACGTGCATGCATATTATAATGAATATAACACGTATATAGAATTTCACGTAAAAAACGGTTAAAAAGAAGAAAAAAAAACTATATCGAGATGGATGTCATATTGAAGAGCACGAAATTCTCGATTTTTTGATGTAATTTGTTTGATTAAAATATTAGTTATTTTTAAGATAAATTATTTTAAAGTTTAAGGGGGTAAATTTTATTTAATTAAAAATAAAAATAAAAAGTCAAAGAAGGTAGGCGTTGATTCAAAATTACAATTTTGTCCCTAATCACTTCCCAATTAACCTTATTATGTATTAACCATTGATTAGTTTTCTAATTTTTGATCAATGGTTAAGATTTGTCCTCATGTGCACAATGAAAAATGTGTTTTCATTTGAACCCACCCCTATATATATATATATATATATATATATAAGAGAGAGAGAGAGTAAAGTTCGGTTTTGGTCCCCTAATGTTTGTACTTTTCGAACGATCTCGTCCCTAAACTTTATTAACTCAGTTTCGGTCCCTCACTTTGTCCAATTACAAAGGATTTCGTCCCTCCGCATAACAAGCTTAACTTTTTTCATTAACTCTTTAAAGAAGGGGTCATTTTGGTCGTTATCCTATTTTTCTACAATTTTCTATTAAAAAATATAAAATTATATGATAATATATACAAACAGAAAAAGGAGCCCTCGACACCCCCTCATTCCGATCATCTTCACCGACGGTCCATCCTTATTCTGTTCATCTTCTCCGGCAGTACACCCTCATTCTGATCATCTTCTCCAACCACTTCCACATCCCCGAGAGTATTGGTTAAGGCTCTGGGGGATGTGGTGAAATATCCTATCTGCCTAGGGTATCGAATCCAAGCATACGCAACAATTGTGGCCACTAAGGTTTAGTCAGGGTTGATGTCTTACCGTCATAATTTGCCAATGGGTTTAGTCTAGGTATAGCCTAGGACACCTTTCCCAAAAAAAATCTCAATAACATATTTAGACAAGTTCATTGAAAAGTCAAAACCTAAAATCAAATCCCTAAGTTCAAAATCGTATGACTCAAATCTCTAAAAACAATCTATAAAACTCAAATCAATATGTATGTTTTCCCCTAGAATCACCTTAACACTAAACCTAAACCCATAATCCTATGAGCGAACCTAGTAACCAAATAACTATCTTTGTTTTCCCCCCCTAAAGTCATCTTCTTGTTTACATAAATCACATTCCTTCTCTTATTTACAAACATCCCTCACCGAACTCTACACTTTCATGGAAGAAATTTACCAAATCATCCCTCTCATTTTAAAAAATGGTCTCAATGAAGAAGGAACCTCATGGTAGAGTGTAGAAAAAAAGGAATCTATGTGATTGTTGTGCAACAGGTGGTGGGCATGAAATGTTGACGTTGTATGTGGGTAGTAACGCTCATGAATTCGCCAGAAGAGAGGATCTGTCTTCTTGATTTTTGGAAAGGGAAAGAGGGAGATAAAAGGGGGTGTAATAAAAGGGGATGTGGGGGGCGAGGTTCCTTAGATTGGGGTGTGATAAAAGGGGGCGGTGGGTTGTTATGCTTTTTTTTTCTAGTTTTTACAATTTATATTAGATTAAAGTTCACTTTTGGGTTGTATAAAAGGGGGGCCGAGGTTTGTATTTGGGTTTGATTTTGATTTTTATATTGAGGTTTGTATTTGGGTTGATTTTGATTTTGAGGTTTGGATTTTGTTTTGTTTTTGATTTTTTGGTGTATATGTGTTATGTTGTATGGTGGCCCGAGATATGGTAGTGACCAGAGAAGATGAAATTGGGCAGCGATGGTTTTAGGTGAGGTTGTTTTCTATTTTTTGTTTTACAATTTATAATAATATAATACACACACCCCCACACCTCCCCATACACACACACACACATATATAAATATGTCAATGCGTCGAGACATGGCTTTGCCGCCACGTTTACCCTCTTGGCATGGATACAAAGCATCGAGCTCGTTATAGACTGCCATGACGCGTTATGGCGTTACAAATTTGTACCTTCGATTCTTCGAATATATGCAATTCAAAATTTGATTAGAATTTGCCAATTAGTATCAATTAGAATTTAGAAATTCTTTTTTAACCGTTTTATATGAAGTTAAATTGTTAATAAGTTAATCATTATTGTTCAAGACACTGACATATACACACACACACATATACGTACATATACGTTATATACAAATCTTCCGCCTTAAGCCACACATTGGAAAACGCCATGGCCTCGTCGTAACTCGTAAGGCTTGAGAGAGAGAGAGAGAGAGGAAGGTTTAAATGAGAACGCTAACTATTTAAGAAAACAAGAAAACAACAAAAAAATAGCAGATCATGTACAAAATCATATGTGACTTTACACTAACTCGAAAAAATTGGACGTGGGCGATGTCCAGCATGACGCACATAGTCACGTGAATCATATAAGATTTTGTATGTACTCGGTTGTTCCCGTGTTTTCTTAAATAGATTTTGTTCTTGTATGAATCCACATCTCTCTCTCTCTCTCTGTGTGTGTGTATATATATATATATATTAAAGTTAATAAAAAAATAAAAAAACGGGTAATTGATTAAAATACCCCTCTAAATAAGAATTAACGAAAAAGTTGACGGTCATTAGGATGAGGGACCAAAATCGTTGTGAAGTGACAAACGTGAGGGGCCAAATCCGTTAAAAAGAAGTTGAGGGACGAGAACCGTTAAAAGTGACAAACGTCAGGGACCAAAAGTGAACTTTACTCTTTAAATTATCATAATACATGATATAAAAAGTTTTTTTTAATATTAATATAAAATAGAGTAAATTACATGTTTGGTCCTTGTGGTTTATGTATTTTAACAGTCTGGATCCCTACTTTGAAATATCTATGGATTGCATCATCATGGTTTGCATTTTATAACGCCTTGGGTCCCTAAAACTAACTCCATTTGAAAAATTATGTTAAATAAGTTAAGTAAAGGGATATTTTAGTCTTTCCATTCTTTCTTTATTTTCTATTAAAATAACAAGGATCAAATATGTAATTTACTCTTTCATGTCATCTCCCCCACCCCCATAAGTTCATCTTCCCTCACCCCAAGGCATGATCGTCCCCACTTCTTCATTTACGTCTCCAGCCTGTCTCAACCTTACCCTTGCCGGTGAAACCCTCCTCCAAATCCAATCATTGTCTTCCTCCTCCAACGACCCAGATCCAGACCTTCCCTAAATCTAGATCGAGAAGACTTCAAAGAATGAGGTGATGGAGATGGTGGTTTATCCTATTTCTAGACTTCGAAGATGGTGGCCATGGTTGTCTTCTTCCTCATCTACCCCAATAAGATACTCATTGTCCGACCCTCCCTCTGGAGACTTCGTCTTCCACATCCCACCCCTCCCTCCGGCGACTTCGTCTTCCACATCCCATCCGTCCGTCCGGCGACTTCCTCTTCCATGCCTCTTTCCTCCGTCGACTTCATCTTCCAGAGATCCAAACTGACCAGATCCACGGATGCTGCACATCGCCACCCATTTCCACCTCCTCCTCACGACCGCTTCTCCTCCACCCTACCACCTGTCTCTTCGTCTTCATCACCATATAAGCTTGGATCCCCTCAACAAACCTTTAATCGACATACCTTTTATTCCATTGAAGCTTGGATTTCTCTGGTGGGGTTACAAAAGGAATCAACAGGTTGTCAATATCTCTGGTGGATTTCTCTAGTAGGGTTACTAATGGGATCAAGATGCCAAAACACTGAAAACTCAGATTGATATTGGGTTTCAATAAGGTATGTTCTCATTGAGTTCATCAATTGGTTTTAAAGTTTATTTAGTCTCCAAAAAATGAGTTTGTATTTGATTTTGTCGCATTTGATCTGTTTCTTCTTCAAAAAGGAATGTTCTTATTGGGTTCTTGAATTTGATCTATTCTTGAATAGGAGTTATTTGAGTTTGAATTTAATTTTGATTTTCATGTGTGGGTCTTTGATTTTGATTTTCAATTTTAGTTATTAGGATCCGGCTTTGGATTGATTTGTTGTGTTTGATTATGTTTGGCTTGTGCTTAGAATACGGTGGTCGGAGATGTGATAGTGTCCGAAGAAGATGACCAGAGAAAGAAAAGGGGTAGGTGTCTTACCGTATAAGATTAAAGAAGATAGAGAAAGAGTAAACTTCAATTTTGGTCCCTATGGTTTAAATAAAAATTAGAATAAATTACATGTTTGCTCCCTGTGTTTTTTAATAGAAAATAAAAAATAAATTAGATGACTAAAGTACCCTTCTAAACTAAGTGAGTTAATAGAACTTTTTGGACGGAGTTAGTTTTAGGGACCCAAGGCGTTATAAAATGCAAACCACGGGGATACAATCCATAGATATTTCAAAGTAGGGACCCAGATTGTTAAAACATATAAACCATAGGGACCAAACATGTAGTTTACTCTTGAAAATAAAAAAAATGTTTAAAATGACTGAAATACCCCTTTTTTAATTGGACATAACAGAAATAGTTAATGGCTATGAGACATAAGAACAAAATCCGTTGAAAATAGACAAATATAAAAGATCAAAACCGAGTTAATGAAGTTTAGGAACAAGATTCGTTGAAAAGTACAAATGTTAAGAACCAAAACTAAACTTTACTCTCTCTCTCTCTCTATATAATATATACGGTGGGTTCATAAAAACTACAATTTTTTAGGAACCTAAGAACCAATTGTAGCTCTTCATCAATTTTCACCAATGGTTGAAATAGGTAGACTCATTTTTGTGAATAAATTGAATATTTGATTAAAGGGCAATGTTCAATTAAATAAAGTTGGGGTAAAAGTGGAATTAGAGGAAAGCTTCATTTTTAGGCGCTCTTACCAACCTTATTTTATATTTATTTTTGTAACTAATAAATGTCTAATGCGCTCTTGTTAAAACTAAATTATCTTACACATCGATTAATATTTAATTAAAATAATTATATAAAACCAAGCATTTTATTTTATTTGATTTGAATTCCATCTTAATATAGGTTTTTTTGTTTTTAACTGTTTTTACATGAAAATGGTGTGCCTGTGTATTTTTCATTATGAATATTTATATACATTCACGTATATATAACAACTCTTTACTATTCATATATTAGTCTCATGTTCATCATTAATTTACATTTTCGTTACAAATATTCATCATGAATAATTATGTATGTTCACTTGTATACAACAACTCTTCAAAAAACATAACCATAAGGGTTGTGGCGTACTAGTTAAGGCCCTGAGGGGATGTGGTGAAATATCCCATCTGCACGGGATTCGAATACATGCGTACACAACAATTGTGACCACTGAGGTTTAATCAGGGTTGATATCTTACGGTCATAATTTGCCAATAGATTAGTCTAGGCATAGCCTAGGACACCCTTCCCAAAAAAAAACTCTCCAAAAATATGGTATTCATCATAATGATACATTTTCACGATAATATTCATCATGAGTCTACATATTATTATCATGAATATATTATAATTTCAACCATACATGCTATAATGTTTTTTAATAGAATCGAGTAGTATATCGAGACTCCAATGACGATTCAATGAGTTTTTGATTAGTCTAGATGGAAGATGACTCCAATGACGAGCTCGATGGATTCTCGATAGAAGATTACTCCGACAACAGTCTCGATGGGTTATCGATTGATCTTGATGGGTTGTCGATTGAAGATTACTCCAATAATGGTCTCGATAGGTTCTCGATGGAAGATAACTCCAATCGTCTCAATGGAAGAGGACTTCAATGTTGTTAAGTTTCGGTATCATGGGTTTCTTAACAAATCAACCTTTTAAAGAAAGAGAAGTTTGATGAATCAATGCTACAACCTCATAGCACAGATAGCATTTCGGAGTCTCCACACTACAAGACATACCATTTTTTCCGGCGGATTTGACTGCCGGAATAAAACTAGCCGGAAACTGACTTTTTCGGCAGATTCGATATTTTGGCGGATAATTCTGTCGGAAATCCACCAAAAAGTTTTTCCTAATTAATAGACCACTTGATTAAATAAGTAATTAAGATTTCCAGCCCGACTGACTTCTGGTGAAAATATCAGCCGAAAACAATTTAATTATTTAATTTATGAATAAAAAAGTAAGTAAATAAATAAACTTTCAGACGGATTTTCGTCTGCCGAAAATATTATTTATTTATTTAATTTCCGGTGGATTAATCAGCCGAAAATCCACCGGAACTTTGGTCAGTCCAGAAAAGGAAAAACTTGTTTTTTCATTTAAAAACCTGCTAAAAGCTGTAAAAAACTGCTAAAAGCATAAAATACTACTAAATTAACATAAATTAATATTCTAATGCCTAATACATTGTTTCGGACGGAAATACCAAACAATTGTTCCAACAACACAATTCAATAAGTTTCAAAGCTACAAAACACTCATCACATGTCTGACGGTGAGCGGCAGATACTGCTGGGAGTGACTAAGACGTCTGACCAATTCACACATCTCATCATATTGTTTATTACGTTTCTCTTCTTCCGCTCCACGTGCCCACTCGACGACTCTCATCTCGCTCTCTCAACTTTTGAACTTGGGACCTTAACTCCCTAAGTTACTATAAAATAAAGAAAACGTTAGAATATTTAATATGAATTATAAATGAAATTGATAAACATCATTTAATGAAAAGTAGTACACACCTGCCGGGAAGAAGAAGATGCACCACCCTGTGAGGGTGTTCCACACAAGATCGAATTGGGATCTGGGTGGTACCCGAACCCAAATAGACGACATTTCTTCGGTCCCCAACAACATTATGCCACAACTGGGTATCAACTAGCGGATAATTGATAGGGTCCTCGCTGTAACTGTAGGTGAGGCCTGCCACATACTAATCATATCCTGTGGTTTTTACAAAATACTACAAGTCAATTTCGACAGCATAACGACTATAAATGAGACCTTTCCAACTAAGTTAACAATCCTAATGTTTGTCCAACAAATGGCAATCCAAACTATTTTATATATATATATACACACACACAGTAAGATAGATGGTTACCTAATTATAAAGTTTAAAGTTAAACACAAACTATCTAGATAAAATAAAGTCTTATGGTATAACAGTCCTTATGTTTTTCCAACAAATGACAATCCAAACTAGATATATAAGATAGCTAGTTACCTAATTATAAGGTTTAAAGTTAAACACGAAGTATATAAAGGGTCCTTATGGCTTGTTTAGCACTAGTAAGCTAGGCTAGGTAGAAGTATGTTGCGTTATAATAGCCCAAAAGGAAAGGAACGAGGGGTATTACCGGAGGAAGATTGCTTATTTTGTGGGGTTTGTTTAGCACTAGTAAGCTAGGCTAAGTAGAAGTATGTTGCTTTCAAGAACATAGTGGCCCATCCTAACGAAGGAAAGGAAAGTTTTACCAGGAAAGGGAGGCATGTTACTTGTTTTATGGGGTTTTAAACCGGAGGTTTTTGAAGATGGAATATGATAGGGGCAAATTATTCTATATATAACATAAAAATTTGCCGTCTTATGTCAAGCCTTGAAAAACGTCGCGTCCTCGCCTTAGCGTGTAAGACTTAAGGCTTGGCCTCACCGCCATGCCACGCCTCACACCATTTCGAACCTTGATATGTACTAGTTATTAATCATGAATCATACATTCATGATTAATATGTTACAACCATTATAATGAATAACACGTCCATATTCCCGATGAATATGCGATGTTTTTCATTGTGGACGGTTCCAGGCTCCTAATCAATTAACGGAACCTCCCCCTCCATATATATATATATATATACAATGTAATATTTTTTTTAAATAAAATTAAGTAAATCAATACAAAGACCAAAATGCCCCTCATTTATGTAACACTTTGAATTTTATGAATCAGAATAATACGTGGTTAGGGCTGGCAACATGCAGGGTAAGGGTTATTTCGTTATCCTATCCATTTACGAAGTGGGTAATGAAACGTGTTATTATCCATCTAAAAAACTCTTATTCATATCCTATCCTACCCATTAAAAATCGTGGGTAACAAAACGGGTAATGGATAATCGTACAAAAAACATTCATTTTAAATTATAAATAATATTGAAAAACATCCGAACCAATTCTACAATATAATCCATTGCACGAACATTAACATAAGGTTCTTTCAAAAACTTCTTACTCAACATAATAAAAAGAGGAAATATAAATGGGATTTTCTTCTTTTCATCTCTCACTTGTCATTTAAGTACATCACAATCTTCTTTCTCTATATAGATCTAGAAGGAAAAAAAAGATGTTTTAGTCATACATGATATCGATCAAAAAATAATAAAAGGAAACACAAAACCTTGCATGACAAACCTTTGGCAAACTTTGTCTCCTACAAATCAAAATCTTCTTTCAAAACAAGCTTCTCTCCTCCAAACTAAATATAATGTCAGTGTATGTAACTAGAATCTAACACCCAAGTTTTTTTACATGAAGTCCTATGTCAAACTAGTAATAAAAGCAAGCATGGTTATAAAGTACAAACAACTCACCGAACTTAAATTTCTCTTATTAACACTTCTTTAATTTCGTCGTTTTTATCTTTAACTTTTCATCTTTGTCTTCTTCATCTTGGAGAATATTATTGAAAGTGATGCATGTAACACCCGTAATTTTCGGTAAGTCAAAGTTATCCCGTGCGTTTTTGTCATTTCTAAGTTGTGGTTTTGAGTTAGAAATTTATTACTTTTAGTTCCCAAGAGTATCGGTAGTATTCCGTGCCAGAAAAGTCGAATTTTGGGATTCGGTACAGACACGATGATAATGCCCTGCGACTATGACAGTGGCATATTCACATGGCAAAGTTGCATAGAAGGGAAAACCCTCTGTACACGTCTGGTGACAATGCCCTGCGACATTGCCATGGCATAGTCGCCTGACAATGTCGCCTAAGGGTGTCAGCCTGTTAAAAATGTGATTTTTCGGCATTGTTCTCCTTCCTCACTTCTCAAACTCTTTACTTTCTCTCCCAAATCGATTCTCTACCTTTTCATATGAACCCTAACTCATTTTAGGGCTATTTTATTGGAAATTAAAGTGTTCCTTCATCATCAAAGCTTGTGATTACAACCTCAAGTGCTAGCATTGTTCATCCTCATTTCTTGAGATTTCCAAGTTTTTGAGGTTTTGCTCAAAATCTAAGTGGTGAGTTCATCTTACTCTTTTCTAAATTCTTATTCAAAGTATAAATGCTCCATTTATGACTTTTAATTGTTTTTATTTCTCAAATTTCGATTTGGTTGATTTTGGTGAAAGTTAGGTCAAAATTAGGGTTTTGGTCAAAATGGAGACTTTGATAAAAGATATTTGGAGAATGATTCTAAGCAAAGGTGTTTGTTTGTTTATCTTTTGGGAGCTTGTGGATCTAGGATTTGGAAGGATTGCTTGAAGATTCATGTTTCTTCAAGGATGCTCAAGATTGATGTGAAAATCTAAATTTAGCCTAAATCTAGCAAGGTGAATTCATGTTTCTTTGTGAAAACTTTGTACATGCCCAAAATGTCATCTTTGAAGTATTTATGTGTTTTACTTGAAAATTATCAAAGAATGGAATATTTGATGAGTTTTGATCATTAAGAGTATTTGAACTTATAAATCTTGTGAGACACCCATGTTTGGGATTTTTGGGAATTTCGATTAATAAATCATAAGTGTGTGTATTTCAATGATTTATTTGGTAAATGGAGATTATTTGGTGACAATGCATTGTTAGAGTGTGTGTGTCTTGGAAAAATGCATACTATTGCTTTATGGGATGTTTGGATATATAATTGATATGGTTTCATTTGGAAAATGATTTGTCCCAACTAAAGCTGGGTTTTTAGAGATTAATCATGTTGTGGAGCTTGTGGTTGCATAAACATGGGTCAATACGTTTTATCACATATCATGATTTTTATTGACTAGTCAATTGATTTGTTGAGCTTTTAGTGCGGTTTTGACTCCGAAGAGTCTTGGGGACATTCGTCTGGTTTTAATAGCTCGATGCAGAGCTTTGGATATGGTTTCCATTTATTGCATTTTATTGGAAAATATTTTGAGTGTATGTGTCATTCAATTGGATCATGTATTTTAGACTGTAATGCATTGGATCCATAGGCATACGAGTCAGTCATATTTGAATAGTGAGGAGTCTTCATGTTCTCACTTTGGGGAAAAATGCCCGAGTAGGCATTGTTGTCGTCCCGTTGTCGTGGAGATGAACCTTTATGGGTTGGACTCTAGGATCATGGGTTTTGTGGTTTTTATTCTCTAACTCTTATGCATGAGGGTTAACACATCTTGGGTTATGAAGTAGGGAGTTGAGACTCCTATCTTGAATGCTAGGGAGTATACACTAAAGGTCAATGAGCACCTTGAGGTTGGAACTCTACTAGAGAACGAACAGGCAATTTAAGTTCGGGTATCCTTAAGGCGGAGCCTAATGAGGCGTGTACACTAAATGTACCGTGTTCTTAAGGTGATACCCATATTGAGTGGGTGCACTAAAGGAATCAGAGACTTGAGTGTAGCTTAATAAAACATGCAATAAAGTCATGATCTGGGGTGTAGTTCGATAACATAGATATATGGGTTTTCACGCCGGTTGTATAACCAAGTGGGGTATCAGTAGTACTGCACGAGTTTACACATGAGTTGCATACCCAAGTGGGTTTACGCGCGAGTTGTATGCCCACGTGTAAGCCTTTGTTTGGACGCGGACAACTTATCACATGATGTAGGTTGCAGCAAAAGTCGCTAGAGTTGGACGTCTTTTAAGGCAATTGTCAAGGGGTTTCTCCTCATTTTGCCCACCTTCTTCACTCCTCCTCTGATTTAGGCGATTTTGGAGCCCTGAAGTTCGATTTTTGGAGGATTGTAGAGCAAATGGAAGGTTATCGTGGATATTGAATATTCTTGGTGGTTGATTTCAAGATCTTTAAGAGGTAAGATATTTAGGTATTTTGAGATCTAGTTTGGATTTTTTTTCTTGTGGATCTGATC
Source organism: Arctium minus (assembly GCA_954870635.1). Classification (NCBI taxonomy): domain Eukaryota; kingdom Viridiplantae; phylum Streptophyta; class Magnoliopsida; order Asterales; family Asteraceae; genus Arctium; species Arctium minus. Next base: position 53,988,024 of record OX941095.1, on the reverse strand, counting down.
TTATGGTAGGTTTTGGTGCTTTGCTGGGTTTAGATGGTTGTTACAAGAAGTTTCTTGGAGGTTTCTACCTACGGATCTCAAGCGTTCATCAATAGGATCTAGAGTTTGGATTTTGGGAACTAGGTTTTACTTGCCAAAAGTATTATTTTGGAGTGTTAAAGTGTTTTTCTTAAGATTTATCAAATGTTGTTGGTTACTTGTTGATATTGCATCTTTTCCTCATTTGACTTTACAAAATCTTGAGAATTACATATATTTGTGGTTTTTGGATATTTTGATGATAAATCATAGATTAGTGTGTATTTTGAGGATTTTTTTTCTATATGGGGATTATTTGATGTCAATGCAGTTTTGATGTATTGATTTTACATAAATCATAAATTATGTGTATTTTGAGGATTTATTTCTTATATGTGGATTATTTGATGTTAATGCATTTTTTGTGTATTGATTTTACAAGTCATGATTGAGTTGTTCAGTGCATTTGTGGGTGTCATCACTTGTTAATAAATGCTATGGTGTATTTTGAGAGTTATTTCATAAGGGTTCACTCTTAGTGATATTTGTTGCATTAACTAAAGAAATTTCTTTAGTAGCGAGAACCCTTCCTAGTCGAGAATAAGGTAAAGAAGAGTTTTGGTGGATTTTGTGGTACTTTGGGTTAAGAGATTTATTAAACTCTTTAAATGCATTTTAGGGATTTTGCCCAACCTTTGAGTCGAAAATTAAGATATATTCAAACCTTTTGGGGCATAATATGTATATACGTCAAGTATCGGTCTTCTATTGGTTTATATTAACTTTATTTGAATAGTCAAGTGAGTTGTGGAGTTTATAAGTTTGATTTAACTCGAATGAGTTTTGAGAACATTTGTCCGATTTAAATTGTTCAATGTCAAGCTTTGGACGTTGTTTGCATTTATTGCAAATTTATTCGGAAGTTACATTCTCATTCCATTGGAGTCATGTAACATAGACTATAATGCATTGGATCTATATGCATATGATTCATTTTGTTGGTTTAAAATGGGATAGTTATTCATATATTGTAGCTAGAATAGGCATCGAGTCATCAGGGCATTATGATGCAAGCTCTTGGAGTCAACCATCGCTCATTGACTTTATGGTGTAATTTGTAGTGAACGAGCATATCTAGGATCATTAGAGATCTCAAACTATAGACCATGGATGATTGAACTTGGTGACTAGCCATATGTAGTGGGGCTCATCACCATAGATATGCGGTTTACTTATGTGTTCCCACCATATTCAATGGAATCGAGTTTCTCTTGTCACCGAAATGCGTGTTTTGGATATGATATTTTATCTAGGTGTGTTTGCGGTCCGATTTGGGCAGTTTAACCCCCAAACCACAAACCAAACCATAATGACGGTTTAAAAACCGAGCGATTTAACAGCAAGGGACCAAATCGATCAAACCGAACTATAAAAAGGCGGTCTGGTCTAATTGGTAAAGGCTGTTTAGACCTACTATGTGCTTTAAACTGAAAAGAAAAACATAACATCTATCTCCAACCTGAAATTTTTACCGGCATAACATTATTTAAAAAAAATACTATATTGACTTAAAATGTAATCCAAAATAAAATAAAATAAAAACATTGAGCAAGTTGAACAAGTCTACCAACAATAGTTAAAATTTTGGACGACATTGAGCAAGTCGTTGGAACGACGATTTGGAATTTTGAATTTTATCTTTTTGACGGATTTTAGAAGTTTGACGATTTAAGGAATGCAGAGAATTGAGAAGTGAAAACTAAAAACTTAATGTCTTTGATGGATATTTTTTTAATTAGTCGTAAAAAGTGAGACTACAATATATAAACTATTTATAATTAATACATATGTTTTTTGGCGAGCTGTTTGGTCTAAACCGCTCAAAAAAACGTTCAAATCGCAGACCGGACCAGACCAAACGGTTTGACTATTTTTCAGACCAAACCAGACCACTAGACCGCTCAAACCGCCAAAAAAAAACGGTCCAGTTTGACTTGGTTCAACCAGTTTGAGTGGTCCAACGGTTTTTATGAACACCCCTAATTTTATCCATGTTTTCGGTGTTGTCTTTGGGTTGGAATGTATACACGGTCTGATGTTTCCAATATCGTATATTATTTATATTTTTTTCGCTTTGGATACTTGAGTTTTTTCCATGCTTTCGATATTTGAAGACCATGCTTTCTAGGTATATGTTTGGATGGTCATAAGCTAACTTTTTGATAAGGTATGAGGACTTTTTGTGATTATTCCAATTATGCCCCTCATTAATATTCATAATTATATATTAACTTTTAATTATAAATAAATAATTAATGTTTTTTTTGGTAATTAAAATGCTTATAAGCTAGTTTTTGTCAAACGTGACTTTTTCATCAGCCACCAGCTAGCTTATCAGCTAGTTTACCAAACATAGCCTTTGTCCCTAACATTTTTTTGGATCGGGTCCTATGGTTTTTTTATTATTATTAATTGAGTCCTTAAGACTAACTCCGCTAAAACAATTTTGTTAAATGAGGAGTATGTGGTTATTTTGTCAATTTCTTTAATTTTCATTTTTTTTGTACAACTTCGAATGCAATTTGTAGAAGTATATAAAATATTTGATGATTAAAATAAAACAAAAACAAAAAGACATTCTACATCTCCGGCCACTTTCTCTATTCCAATCATCTTCGCTGACTATTATACTATTTCCGACAACACACAAAAACACATACATACGAAAATAACCCAAATCCTAATTACGATATACCAATCTAAATCCAAACCATAAATCACCAAAAATCAACCCAAATCCAAACTCTAAAAATCAAAATCCAACCAACTCTAAACTCTAAACATCAAAACAAAAAAATATATCATGGAAAACCTAACATATCTTCAAATTTTGGGTTGGGTTGCTGGTGGTGAATTGGCACGCTGGGAAAACGAACAATAGATGTGTGGTTACACCGAAAATAGATCATGATTCCTCGGCATTTTCAAGAGGTCAGTTATGATACTTGGAAACAGACGAGATCGATTAAATTCTGAACCTATTGCTGGGCCATTCATGGGAGTTTTTTAGGAGGTGGGGATGGAGTTGATTGGGTTGTTATTTAAATATTTAATAATATAATATAATATATATTAAATATAATATATACAAATCTAAGAAAAATAAAAAATTACCCCTGACTTAAAGAAACTTTTTTAACCGAAAGAAAATAAAGGGGTTGAATTTGTACTTTTTATATAACCACACGAACGAGATATGTAATTTATTCTAGAATATATTAATTAATATTTAATACAAGACTAAAAAGAAGAAAAAAACACCTTTGATCATATTTAATTAAATAGCCGTCGCACATAGTAGTGATAGAACATAATGGTCCTAAAAGATAAGTACTTTATAACTTTCATATTGATTAGGTTGTTGTCATTATGTTCAAGAAGTAGATGTATGAAAAGAGAAAGACTTTGACTCAAGTAGAATATCAACATTTGTTAGGTGCTTTATCTTTGCTTTCATCTGTTTATGTTTTTTTTTCATGTGCGTGTGTGTAAAATAATCATCCTAACGAGTCTTTAATCCCATGTTTCTGAGTTTCTTTTTGGTGATAATCCATTTCTCCAAATGTTGATGACTTATGCTTTTGAGACTAAAGCAACATGTATATTTGCAAAATTAGTACTATTAGTTTTCAATGCAAATCCATTTCTCATAAAGATTGAAATTGATAACTGCCTTAGTACTTAAATGACTTGTACATCTTTGTTGCTTCTTTTTCGACTATCATGAGCCATAGTCAACACCCATATGTTTATGATTCTAAATTTCACACGCTTCAATTTAACATCCATGCATTTACCTATAACATTAATTGTTAGTCATTAGTTATTGTCGGGTTTTATTGCAACTTTGTAACGTAAAACAAAGTGGAAAGTAACTTTTGGTTACAAAATAAATAGAAACTTTTATGATTCAAAACCCGATTCGGATCAAATGAGGTGTTTAATTAAATCTTAAACAAAGTGTGTAGAATTGTTAATTTCAGATATGTAGTCGATTTAGATGGAACTCTTAGAAGCCAAACAAGCTTCCTCTATCGGTAGTGCACACACTAACACTTTTGGCGCCTCCATTCGGTGTTAGCCCAAAACCATGGATCTAATATGTGTATTACAGAAAATAAAACGTCTTTTTTCTGTAATCTTATCTATGGCTAAATCTTTAAGATTCAATCACTCGTGAATGATTAGTCTATCACCTATATATGGATTGTGTTACAGTTGGTCCATAACTCAAATAAGGTTTTAGTGATTTTCTATAATAAATTAAATAATTATCTTAAAACATTTATTGTAATTATATATATTTATAGATAACACCATGTAATTATCATAATTACATTACAACACATATTTTCGTAATTATCCTTCAAGAATAGTTCTTTCCATAATCAACTTGATTTAATCCGGGTTTCTAAAATATTCTTTTTGTATGGTCCTATAGGTTTACATACTCTTAAGCAGTATTCATGTGTGACACATGTCGTGGGCATATAGAAACTTACATTCTGTCACTAGCACTCGATACACAGTAACACACACAGTGTTAGCATCTAGCAATACTCCACCGCCCCCAAGGCTATGTGAATATGCTTTTCTTTAAGCAATCTTATTGATCCAATCAATCATATGATATATCAATTCTTATCCTTTTACTTCACGATGTTTTGTTTGAACCTAAAGCATAGATCTATCTCATCATTTATAGTTCAAATATTTTGTTTTTCAATCCCAACATATTTGATTAGACAAGTGTTATTAGTTCAACTAATCCACTTTGTCCATAGCCATGTTTAACCAAATTATATCATCGAGGGCCCCAATAAATATATCTCTCATCTTGAGAGGAACAAATCTCATATTACATGTACACGACTAATACACAATTTATATTGTACCTAATATTGCCCTTATCATTACCCGATTAAGGGTCACGTTAGACTATATCAAAGTATAACATTCCTTATGCATTAGGTCCCAATGTACATCTCAGGCCTAGGATAAGAGTGTTCACCATTTCATAACTTACCTTATGACACAGATCTATATGGATATCGTGACTATAGGTCTAATCCAACACTTGTGCCCCGATAAGCGCATGTGACTTTGGTTGCACCCAGTTTACATCCAACTTGGATTATGACCAGACTTCACAATAATCTGTATTTATTACCGTCTCCTGGTAATAACCGATCAATCACGGTTTTAAATAATATGACCAACATATTTGTTTGAGGATGTTTAAACATCCTAATAATTAATACAAAAATGTTTAATGTAAATACTCATATCTAATATACTAAAATAGATAGAAACATGACTATTTTATTGTTCAAATAAATTACAGATCATATCAATCTTTTACAAAAAACCTCAAGCCTATTGTACTAGAGTGAGCATCATATTTGATCTAACTCATAGGCTTTGTCAATTATGTAGTCGAATCTGGTATAGTTCTTGTAGTTCTTCAAATTCACAGCACCACCATTTTACACAAACATGTATCCTGACTACGATTTTAAAGTCATCACCGTCGATTTGGAAACTAGCAGTTGTATATATCCTTGAATATTTAATTCTTCTCAGATACTTCAAGATATTCTTTACTGCTACCCAGTGAACATCACCTGGTTTTGACTGATATATATTCATCATGCTTATGGCATACGAGATGTCTAGTCTAGTACATAACATAACGTACATGATTGAACCGTTGGGCGAAGCGTAGGGAACACCCTTCATACATTTACGTCATCTTTAGTACTAGGACACTGAGTCTAGCTCTGTTGTATGTCATGTACCATTGGCAAGTCTCCTCTTTTAGAACCTTCCATCTTGAAACGTTTCAAGATCTTGTCAATGTGTGTACTCTGACTTAATCCAATTAAGCACCTAGATCTAACTCGATAAGTGTTGGTCCCGAAGGTGCTTAACAAGTTTGTAGAAGGGGGGGTTGAATACAAACACATAATTTTAACGTTTAATAAATTGTTTATTGATAAATCAAAATACAATTTACAAGTTTGTTGCGGAATAAAATTAAGTAAAACTTAATCTAAATAAACTTAAGAATCACTAAGTAGGTTGCACTAGAAATAGAGAATAGGGGATTGAGAGAATATAGAAAACAAGGGTTTCTATGTTTTTTAGAAAGATGAAGGCAACTCTCAGATGGAGTGATGATCTTTCTATTTATACTCTATGCATTAAATGCATGACAAAGTACTTTACACGTGTCCTTCATCGATTGGTTGCAAGAGTCTGACTTTAGGAGACATACTTTTGGCCGCATGATGAACTGTGTAGTTGACAGAGTTGTTGTATGAACTTCTGCAGAGGTATGTCTATTCTGACAATCGTACGATGTGTGCAAGGATAAGAAAAAAGAGACTTGAGGCATAAGCTAAGTGATCATCGATCGCTGAATATCTCTTCCTTCAGAGATACAAAGAAGTTCAGTTATCGCTGAAGCTTTTCCTCAGGTTTCTTTGCGTGTGTAGATTTGTCTTGGCTTCACTGATATCCGCATCAGGTCATGAGTAGACTTTTCTTTGTTCAGCAACTTTGTCTTCGATTCAGAAGTGAACATCTTTTGTCGCGAAACTTGTCTTCAAGGATTACGTCTAACTGTTTTCATGAGAAATTATCAGCGATACTGAACATACTTAGTATTTAATCGTTGATAGTGAAACGCTTATACATATGAATGTTTACAAGAGAGATCATCAGTGATAACTGAACAGACTCAGTATGATCACTGATGATGAAACAATAATACATAATGTTAAACGTAATTTTCACTAAGTATAGAAAAGGGTCATTTTCAAATCACTGAGAGAGTATGGATCAACAATATCCCCCTTATTTGATAATGACAAAGTAACTATAAAGAAAATTACTTTTAAATCAAAATGAGGAATAATTAGGACTCATAACATACATGTCCCAATTTCTATTTTGAGGGATCTTTTACAGTAGTGATAGAGTTAAGTACTTCACTGAAAATTTTCATTAATTCAAAGAAGGAATTACAAGAGAGATGAAAATTCTAAGTACAAATGAAGAACTAACTACTGTATGTCTAGTTAATAAATTACAAGAAGTAAGAAAAAAAATCTATCAACTATCTAGATGGGATTGCAGGACCTTGATCATGTAATCAGGTACTTCTTCTCCTTTTTGCCTTCGATCAGTAGATTACTGTCTAATGATAGTTTTGATCGGTTCAGCTAGAGGAGAGTAGGTACACCATAAGCACAGGAGATCCTTTAAATGATTCAGAGGACATATAGGGATCTTAGAGACTCTTTGGAATCTAAGCTGACCTTTATCACCATTAAAGAAGATTCTAGAAGGATTTTTCAGCACTTGTCCCAGGAGGAATGGTTCACCAGGAGGTAGGGATAGATCCAGAACCGAGAGATCAGGAGGAGTCCCGAACAATGCTTCTTTCGAGAACTTGATGGAGGTGTTGTTCTTGATTGCAGCGATATTATCAGAGGAGGAGGAGACATGCTTTATTTTGGATTGCCTTGTCTTTGGAGGAAGAGCACAAAGCACATTTAATACAACAGTGACTCTGTTGATGAGAGATCTAACGATTCCTTCAACATAGACCCTGTAGGTTGACTTTGATTTCTTCAGTGCTTCCTTGAACTCTAATCATTCCATGTAGCCAAAATTTTCAAGTATTGAAACGAACATTGCCTTTAGGCTTCCATCCTCTCTGGTTATCTCCATTGTCACTGATGTTCGGTCCTTCGTCTTTCTCCCAGAGATGACAACGGCTATGATCTTCATTGGGTCAGAGCGATAATCGATCTTTTATTTGCACCATTCAAGTGTTTTATCGCTGACCTCTTTTTCTTTCAAGCGCTCTTCTTCAATCTCTTTGAGCATTGCAGCTTGAACCTTCACTGGATTTTTCTTTAATTTCTTGTCTTTGAACTGAGAAGACTGGACCTTGAGAGCTAGATTCGTGTCTTGTTGGCATTCGACAATCAGCTTCTCAGCTATGACAGATTCTTTGATCTCAGCTTGAGTCAGGAAGTCAAACTCTTTTGATGAGGATTGAAGAGGGATCATTAGCCACTGACTCTCTAGGTGAGAGATCATCTCTGTTCTTTTATTCAGTTCCTTCCCTGACCATTGAGCTGGTCTAGAGGGCCTTCCTGGATGGATCAGGGCTTCATCTTCTTCTTCTTCTTCTTCTTCTTCATCAATCTCATTGAATGAGGTTGGGATTATTTGATCTTCAGTTGTTGGAGCTGGGATTATTTGGAGTTCATTTCCCTTAAGCAGGGGAGAGAACTGACTGATCAAAAAAGAAGAAAGGAGTTAGTGTTTATTTATATGGAAGAAGAAAGATAAAGTCTAGAATGAGAGAGGGGTTTGGTAGGTATAGACGGAAAAAAGGGACAATGGATAGGCATACCTGAGAAGGATTCTCCCCCTCAGATGGTGAAACAAGTTTCAGGTTTCCCTCAGTAGCTATTCCCTTCTGCTTTCCTTGGGATGGAGCACCTGAAGCTGCTTCCCTTCTCCCCCCTGCTTCAGAAATGACAACGACTTTGGCAACTTGCGTTAACGAGACGTTTGTAGCTGAGAACCAAAGAGATTGACCCTCTTCATCATTATCTTCGTCATCATCAACAACATTGTCTTTCTCTTGATCAGAGAGGTCAAGGTCTTCTTCATCATCCTCTTCCTCCTCCTCATCTTCTTCTTCATCAACGAGAGATAAGGAAGAAGAAGGATGGACATGATCATCAACTGCTGAAATTTCAGCAATCTTCTCCCCCTCAACTTGAGAGGGAGTTTCCTCCGTTTCCTGTTCATCAGCTGTGATTTCTTCAAGTGATCTCTCCCCATCTTTGTCATTATCAGCTTGGGGGAGCTCATCGTTAGTAGCGACAACATCAGCGGCAGGAGTTGGTAATTAGGGATCAATTAATGGTATTCTTGTAATTGACAAGGCTTTCGCTGATTTGACAATCGATGCTTGAATGCACATTGGGAGTTGTGTAACCATAGATTTTGAGGTAATCCGCTATCTATAGGTGTTGTGCTTGTGTCAGCTTGAGGAACGGATCTAATGTTGGGTTGGATCGGACCAAACTTGTTGTTAGGAATTTTGTCAAGGAAAGGACGATAAATCTTTTTGGTATTGTTTGGAGAAATTTAATGAGAATATCGATGTGGACCTTAAGTAGGAATCAATTATGGAAGGATACTTGATTTCTCGAGGTTATAAATATTGTTTCTGTAACAACAAGTGGATGATTGGCTCAACAATTTTTTACAGATTCCTTATCACTCGGATAAAGTCAACATGGTTGTAGATACTAGGAATCGCAAGGAGTATAGTCAACTGTATTTAATTCGTTGCTAAAAAGGTTTTTATAATTTTGATGGAAAGAAAAGGATGTAGCACGATTCGATGAGGGTGTTGCAAATCAGATAGATGAGGATGGATTAGAAGTATTTAAAGGTAAAGTTCGCTTTGGGCACCCTTGGTGGGAATGGTTAGTTAAGGTCGCAAGTTACTCTGGAGGTGATATGTACAACCTAAGGCTGTGAGGCAACCGATATCTTAATGGTAGGAAAATGATTTGTTAAGGACTCGATGTTCATTCCATCATTAGTAAGGTATAATGAACTTTGAAATCGAGTTTCTGACAACTCGTTGTGAGAAGTCCAGTGACAACCTTAACTAGGTTGTAATAAGTTTCGTATAGGAGCCAAATGTGGAGGCATCCCTTTAGAATAGAGAACCTATTAGTCTCACTAAACACACATTTGGGTGTTTGGTCGGTGCCATATTTCGAGGACGAAATCTCTTTTAAGGTTGGGAAGATTGTAGCACCCGTGATTTGGAGGGTTCTTGATTCACGCTATTGTGACCGTTTGGCCTTATAATGGAAGTTTAATAAAGTTTTAAATCCTTATTATAGTGGAAATCTCGAGGATCAAGTAGGACACGAAGAACCGGGTAAAACAGGGTTGTACAGCGAGTTGGGCGACTTGGCGCGCGACTCAGGGCCGCAGCATAGGCCGCGTCAGGCTCTGTTGTTTTGGGGTTTCCAGCGACACGTGCGTTTTTACCCGTGACCTTAGGTCGCGGGCAAGGCTGCGGGATCCTGCAGATCGAGTTTAAAACTCGTTTTCTTTAGGGTTTCTCTCATTTCCACTTCTCCTCTCCATTTCTCTTCTTCTTGGAACGATTTTAGGAGCTGCAATACCAGTCTTGGAGTATCTTGGAGGGGATCTAGCCTAAATAGTTCAAAGATTTTGTGTTTAGAAGCTTGAGTTTGGAAGGTAGGAAGATCCCATGGAAGAGAGTTGGTTGAGAAGTTGAAGACTTGGATTTGGTAAGTTTCTTGTATATTTCAAGCTCTTGTATGCGGATCTTTGTAGAACTAAAGAGTTATACTTGTTGGTGGTTCATTTCTTTTAGATTTGGAGAAATGGGTTATTTGGAAACCTTAACTCATTGTTGAAGATGATGTGTTGATGGTGAAAGCTTCATTCTTAGAGGCTAAGGATTTGGGCTTGAAATCTAGGTTTAACTTAACCTAGCGAGGTGAGCTCAAGCTGATTTGTGAAAACGTTGTACACGCCAAAATATCCATTTTAAAGTATTTATGTGGTTTACATGAAATTATCAACTGTTGGGTTATTTGGTGGATTTTTTTGATTATTTGAGGTGTTTGACTTTATAAACTCTGTAAAACACCCACTTCTGGGCATTTTGACAAATAAGTTATGCATGAAAGTGTTTCGATGATTTATTGCATAAATTAATATTATTTGGGTCAAACTACATTTTTGGTGTTTGTTAGAAATATGCATCGTTTATGAAATGGGACATTTGAAGGTACATATGTGTTAGTACTTTGATTTTTGGTCATTCCCGGCCTTCTGAACATTTTGGAAATTGTAAAACCTTTTTGGTTTGGGTCGAAGGCCAATTATGATTTGAGAAACAAAGATTTGGGAAAAGATGTATTTTGGCATATTGGCTCGCGTATTTTAGCCAAACGTTTGTTATGCCTTTTGGGGCTTGAATTATACTCAGGTGAGTCTTGGAACATTTGTTCAATTTTGGTAGCTGGATAAGGAGCCTTTGACGTATGGTGTACTTAGTTACATCTTATTTGAGAGTTACATGTTTTGAATGTGTTAGTTCATTTGTCAGAGTCATGAAACGTTTTAGACTGAAATGCATTGGATCCATATGCTTATGAGTCAGTCGGTTGGTTTAATTCTGAACTCTGTCCTCGTTTTAGGATTGGAAGTTGTTTATGGCTAGCGGGAACTCGAGGTATAGATCGTGGATGGTTGAACTCGATAACCGTGTAACCTTTAGTGAAGGGCTCGAAGTATAGATCATGGGTGGTTGAACTCGATGCCCGTGTAATCTAGTCTGGTTACTCATCATGGAATTTAGTGTCTGCGTTTGAAGTGTATTGAGTGGTCCCCAAGTCATGTTTTAATGGAAGCTTGTGGTGGTGCTCTGCAGAGCCGTATACGGAGCTAAGTCTTGCGGTGTTGCCGATGGTGAGCCGGATACGGGGACTTGTGGCTTTTGTGGTGACACTCATCTAGAGGCCGAGTAGACACTAGGTTCAATTGGGTATCTTGCGGTGGTTGCTCGGTAGGGAGCCGTATACGGGGATCCATGACTCTATGTGAAGCTCGGGAACATCAATAAGTGGCTTAACTTTGTTTGACCGCCGCATTCGATGTAATTCAGGTCTCCCCCATCACCGAAAGTTGTTATTTTGGGTAATTCAGGTCTCCCCATCACCGAAAGTGTTTTCCTTAAGATTTATCAAATGTTGTTGGTTACTTGATGATATTGCATCTTTTCCTCATTTGACTTTACAAAATCTTGAGAAGTACATATATTTGTGGTTTTTGGATATTTTGATGATAAATCATATATTAGTGTGTATTTTGAGGATTTATTTCTTATATGGGGATTATTTGATGTTAATGCATTTTTGTTGTATTGATTTTACATAAATCATAAATTATGTGTATTTTGAGGATTTATTTCTTATATTGGGATTATTTGATGTTAATGCATTTTTTGTGTATTGATTTTACAAGTCATTAGAAAAACACATATGATTGAGTTGTTCAGCGCATTTGTGGGTGTCATCACTTGTTAAGAAATTCTATGGTGTATTTTGAAAGTTATTTCATAAGGGTTCACTCTTAGTGATATTTGTTGCATTAACTAAAGAAATTTCTTTAGTAGCGAGAACCCTTCCTAGTCGAGAATAAGGTAAAGAAGAGTTTTGGTGGATTTTGTGGTACTTTGGGTTATGAGATTTATTAAACTCTTTAAATGCATTTTAGGGATTTTGCCCAACCTTTGAGTCGGAAATAAAGATATATTCAAACCTTTTGGGGCATAAACGTCGAGTATCAGTCTTCTTCTATTGGTTTATATTGACTTTATTTGAATAGTCATGTGAGTTGTGGAGTTTATAAGTTTGATTTAACTCAAATAAGTTTTGGGAACATTTGTCCGATTTAAATTGTTCAATGTCAAGCTTTGGACATTGTTTGCATTTATTGCAAATTTATTCTGAAGTTACATTCTCATTCCATTGGAGTCATGTAACTTAGACTATAATGCATTGGATCTATATGCATATGATTCATTTTGTTGGTTTAAAATGGGATAGTTATTCATATATTGTAGCTAGAATGGGCACCGGGTCATCAGGGCATTATGATGCGAGCTCTTGGAGTCAACCATCGGTCATTGACTTTATGGTGTAATTTGTAGTGAACGAGCATATCTAGGATCATTGGAGATCTCAAACTATAGACCATGGATGATTGAACTTAGTGACTAGCCATCTGTAGTGGGGCTCATCACCATAGATATGCGGTTTACTTGTGTGTTCGCACCATATTCAAAGGAATCGGGTTTCCCTCGTCACCGAAATGCGTGTTTTGGATATGATATTTTATCTAGGTGTGTTTGCGGTCCGATTTGGGCAGTTTAACCCCCAAACCACAAACCAAACCACAATGACGGTTTAAAAAGTTTTCCAAACCGAGCGATTTAACAGCAAGGGACCAAATCGATCAAACCGAATTATAAAAAGGCGGTCTGGTCTAACTGGTAAAGGCGGTTTAGACCTACTATGGGCTTTAAACTGAAAAGAAAAACATAGCATCTATCTCCAACATGAAATTTTTACCGGCATAACATTATTTAAAAAAAATACTATATTGACTTAAAATGTAAAACATCTATCTCCAAAATAAAATAAAATAAAAACATTGAGCAAGTTGAACAAGTCTACCAACAATAGTTAAAATTTTGAACAACATTGAGCAAGTCGTTCGAACGACGATTTGGAATTTTGAATTTTATCTTTTTAACGGATTTTAGAAGTTTGAAGATTTAACTAAAAACTTAATGTCTTTGATGGATATTTTTTTAATTAGCCGTAAAAAGTGAGACTACAATATGTAAACTATTTATAATTAATACATATGTTTTTTGGCGAGCTGTTTGGTCTAAACCGCTCAAAAAAACGTCCAAACCGCAGACCGGACCGGACCAAACAGTTTGACTATTTTCAGACCAAACAGTTTGACTATTTTCAGACCAAACCAGACCACTAGACCGCTCAAACCGCCAAAAAACGGTCCAGTTTGACTTGGTTCGACCAATTTGAGTGGTCCAACGGTTTTTTTGAACACCCCTAATTTTATCCATGTTTTCGGTGTTGTCTTTGGGTTGGAATGTATCCACGGTCTGATGTTTCCGATATCGTATATTATTCATATTTTTTCGCTTTGGATACTTGAGTTTTATCCATGCTTTCGATATTTAAATACCAAGCATTATTCATGTTTTGCTTAAGTATTGAATATTCGTTTCATATTAAAAATGGGTGCTTGGATTATTGAGTTTTCATTACGAATATGTTGGGTTTTGGAAAGATGTTGCTTTTATGGTAAAGACGTTTCATTTGATAAATGGTGATTCGAATAAGCATTCTTTCAATTTTACTGTTTTACAATTATGATGAAAACTGTTTGAACTCATTAGGATTTAAGTCTAATACTTTTTCTTATCGGCATGTGCATCAAGTCCTCGTGGAGAACGACACTTGAGCAAAATTGAATGCTAGTTAGAGACTCATGAAGTACTTAAATCTTTCGGATGCTTTCATATCGTTGGAGATAGCAGCTTTCAATGAGAATTGTAGTAACACCGGTCATAATTATCGTTGTATGTGAGTATAAAAAAGTTTCGGGAGAAGTTGTATTGAATTTAATGTCTTATTGAAAATTTTAATTTAGTCGCCCTTTTCAGATTTTAGGTTCTCATAATTTAACGAACAACTTATAGCGAGGTTAGCATCGAGGATCATTTTAAAAGGGAAATGCAAATCACGTAGATGATTTTAGATCTTTTAAAAATTAGGTGTCATTTTTAAAGATTTCACTAAATCTCAAGGACCAAAATTGTAGTTTACTCTTCTTAAAAATAAAAGTCTAAGTAACTTCCTAAAATATTTAATTATTAAAAAAATATAGAGTAAATTTCCATGTAGTTATATTAAAGGCATTGTTTGGCAGGTATATTTTTGGATGGTCATAAGTTAGTTTTTTGATAAGGTATAAGATTTTTTTTGTGATTATTTCAATTATATCCCTCATTAATATTCATAATTATATATTAACTTTTAATTATAAATAAATAATTAATGTCCTTTTTGATAATTTAAATGCTTATAAGCAAGTTTTTGCCAAACGTGATTTTTTCATCAACCATCCAGCTAGTTTGCCAAACATAACCTTTGTCCCTTACATTTTTCTGATCGGGTCCTGTGTTTTTTTTTATTATTAATTGGGTCCTTAAGACTAACTCCCATAAAACAATTTTGTTAAATGAGGAGTATGTGGTTATTTTGTCAATTTCTTTAATTTTCATTTTTTTTTGTACAACTTCTAATGCAATTTGTAGAAGTATATAAAATATTTGATGATTAAAATAAAACAAAAACAAAAAGACATTCTACATCTCCGACCACTTTCTCTATTCCAATCATCTTCTCTGACTATTATACCATTTTCGACCACACACAAAAACACATACATACGAAATTAACCCAAATCCAAATCCTAATTACCATATACCAATCCAAAAATCAACCCATAAATCACCAAAAATCAATCCAAATCCAAACTCTAAAAATCAAAATCCAACCCAACTCTAAACTCTAAACATCAAAACAAAAAAACATATCATGGAAAACCTAACATATCTTCAAATTTGGGGTTGGGTTGCTGGTGGTGAATTGGCACGCTGGGAAAACGGACAATAGATGTGTGGTTACACCAGAAAATAGATCATGATGCTGAAAAACAGATGAGATCGATTAAATTCTGAACCTATTGCAGGGCCATTCATGGGAATTTTTTAGGAGGTGGGGATGGAGTTGATGGGGTTGTTATTTAAATATTTAATAATATACTATAATACATATTAAATATAATATATACAAATCTAAGAAAAATAAAAAATACCCCTGACTTAAAGAAACTTTTTTAACCGAGTTAATGTTAAAGACCCAATCTATAACAATGAAACCACAAGTATCCAATCCATAAGAAAATTAAGGGGTTGAATTTGTACTTTTTATATAACCACATGAACGAGATATGTAATTTATTCTATAATATATAAATTAATATTTAATACAAGACTAAAAAGAAGAAAAAAACACCTTTGATCATATTTAATTAAATTGCCGTCGCACATAGAAGTGATAGAACATAATGGTCCTAAAAGATAAGTACTTTATAGCTTTCATATTGATTAGGTTGTTGTCATTATGTTCAAGAAGTAGATGTATGAAAAGAGAAAGACTTTGACTCAAGTAGAATATCAACATTTGTTAGGTGCTTTATCTTTGCTTTCATCTGTTTATGTTTTTTTTTCATGTGCGTGTGTGTAAAATAATCATCCTAACGAGTCTTTAATCCCATGTTTCTGAGTTTCTTTTTGGTGATAATCCATTTCTCCAAATGTTGATGACTTATGCTTTTGAGACTGAAGCAACATGTTTATTTGCAAAATTAGTACTATTAGTTTTCGATGCAAATCCATTTCTCACAAAGATTGAAATTGGTAATTGCCTTAGTTCTTAAGTGACTTGTACATCTTTGTTGCTTCTTTTTCGGCTATCTTGAGCCAGAGTCAACAACCATATGTTTATGATTCTAAATTTCACACGCTTCAATTTAACATCCATGCATTTACCTATAACATCAATTGTTAGTCATTAGTTATTGTCGGGTTTTATTGTAACTTTGTAACGTAAAACACAGTGGAAAATAACTTTTGGTTACAAAATAAATAGAAACTTTTCTGATTCAAAACCCGATTCGGATCAAATGAGGTGTTTAATTAAATCTTAAACAAAATATGTAGAATTGTTAATTTCAGATATGTAGTCGATTTAGATGGAACACTTAGAAGCCAAACAGACTTCCTCTATCGGTAGTGCACACACGAACACTTTTGGCGCCTCCCATTCGATGTTAGCCCAAAACCCTAGATCTAATATGTGTATTACAGAAAATAAAAGGTCTTTTTCTGTAATCTGATGGCTAAATCTCTAAGATTCAATCACTCGTAAATGATTAGTCTATCACCTATATGGACTATGTTACAGTTGGTCCAAAACTCAAATAAGGTTTTAGTGATTTTCTGTAATAATTAAATAATTATCTTAAAACATTTAATATAATTATACATATTTATAGATAACATCATGTAATTATCATAATTACATTATGACACATATTTTCGTAATTATCCTTCAAGAATAATAATTATTTCCACAATCAACTTGATTTAATCCGAGTTCCTACAATATTCTTTTTGTGCGGCCCTATAGCTTTACATAGTCTTAAGAAGTATTTATGTGTGACACATGTCGTGTGCATATAAAAACTTATATTTTGCATACGATACAAGGTAACACAGACGGTGTTAACGTCTAGCAATACTCCACCGCCCTAAGGCTATGTGAATATGCATTTCCTTAATCAATCCGATTGATCCAATCAATCATATGGTATATCAATTCTTATCCTTTTTGCTTCACAATATTTTGTTTGAACCTAAGACATAGATCTATCTCATCATTTATAGTTCAAAGATTATGTTTCTCGATCCTAACATATTTGATTAGACAAGTGTTATCAATTCAACTAATCCACTTTGTCCATAGCCATGTTTAATCAAATTATGTCATTGAGGGGACTAATAAATATCTCTCTCATCTTAAGAAGAGCAAATCCCATATTACATGTACACGACTAATACACAATTTATATTATACCCAATATAGCCCTTATCATTACCCGGTTAAGGGTCACGTTAAACTATACCAAAGTATAACACTCCTTATGCATTAGGTCCCAATGTACATCTCAGGTCTTGGATAAGAGTGTTCACCATTTCATAACTCACCTTATGACGCAGATCTACGTGGTTATCGTGACTATGGGTCTAGTACAACACTTATGCCCCGACAAACGCATGTGACTCTGGTTGCATCCAGTTTACTTCTAACTTGGAGTATGACCAGACTTCATAATGATCTTTATTTATTATCAGTCTCCTGGTATAACCTATCAATCACAGTTTTAAATAATATGACCAGCATATTTGTTTAAGGATGTTTAAACATGTTAATAATGAACACAGAAATGATTAATGTAACTAATCATTCCAATATACTAAATAGATAGAAACATGACTATTTTATTGTTCAAATAAATTACAGATTAGATCAATGTTTTACAAAAAAACCTCAAGCCTATTGTACTAGAGTGAGCATCATATTTGCTCTAACTCATAGGCTTTGTCAATTCTATAGTCGAATATGATATAGTTCTTGTAGATCTTTCAATTCACAGCACCACCATTTAACACAAACATGTATCCTGACTTCAATTTTAAAGTCATCATTGTCGATTTGGAAACTAGCATATGTATATATCTTTGAATATACAGGTCTCTTTCTTGATCGTCGTACAATAAGAACATATCCTTAGTGTTTCTCAGATACTTCAGGATATTCTTTACGGCTATCCAGTGAACATCACCAGGTTTGACTGATATCTATTCGTCATGCTTATGGTATACGAGATGTCTAGTCTACTACATAACATGACGTACATGATTGAACCGATGGGTGAAGCATAGGGAACACCCTTCATACATTCACATCCTCTTTAGTACTAGGATACTAACTCTAGCTTAGTTGTATGTCATGTACCATTGGTAAGTTTCCTCTTTTAGAACCCTCCATCTTGAAACGTTCCAAGATCTTGTCAATGTGTGTACTCTGGCTTAATCTAATTAAGAACCTAGATCTAACTCGATATATCTTTATGCCAAGGATATATGCTGAATCTCCTAGATCCTTTATCGTGAAACACTTCCCTAGCCAAACATTTACATCTTTAGGGGTTGGGATGCCATTTCCGATGATTAATATGTCAACATATAGGATTCGGAATGCTACTATGCTGCCACTTTTTTGTATATACAAAATCCATCTTCATTCATTATGAAATCAAATTCCTCCATTTTCTCATCAAAACAAAGATTCCAACTACGAGATGTTTTCTTTTAGTCCATAAATGGACCTTTACAATATGCATACCTTTTCAGGATACTTTGTTGTACTATGTGTATGTCCTCGCTTAAAGTTCCATTAAGGAATGTGGTTTTAATATCCATTTTCCATATCTCATAGTTGATATGCAGTTATGGCAAAAGTTTCATCATAATCTACTCACTGAATTTGAGTGAAACTTTTAGATACCAACCTAACCTTATAGGTATGCACAATCCCATCCATGTCGGTTTTCTTTCTTAAAATCCACTTGCACCCAATAACTTTGTATTCAATTGGTGCATCTACCAAGTTCCAAACTTGGTTATCTAACATGGATTGTTTTTCAGCCTTCATGGCATCTTGACATTTATCAGATTCCAAACCTGATACGGCCTCCTGGTAGGTTAAAAGTTCATCATGAACTATATTATCACTGCCAATGAGATAACCATACCTCTCAGACTCTGGATGATTCCTACCCAATCTTCTGTTGCTTTTATCTTGTCATTACCTTCAACAACTTGTTGAGGCTCAACATCTTATTGATTGTTTTTGTCAACCATTATCTCATCCTGTGGTTCTTGAATTTCTTCAAGATCTAATGTGGACCTCATTGTGGTTCTTGTTAGAAAATCATTTTTTAAGAGCTCACCTTGACGTGCAACAAAGACTTTGTTCTCCTTTAATCTATAGAAATAATATCCAATCGTCTTTTTTGGATATCCCACAAAGATGCACTTTTCAGACCTTGAATCAAGTTTCTCCAAAACTTCTCTCTTAACATAAGCGTCACAACCCCATACTATCAAACAATATACTTTTGGGATCTTCCCTGTCCATAATTCGAAAGGTTTTTTTTGTCATTTTGGTTGGTACATTATTTAGTATTTGGGCAGTAGTTTCTATGGCATATCTCCATAAACTTTTAGGCAGAGTGGTACAACTCATCATAGAGCAAACTATGTCCAACAATGTTCTATTTCTCCTTCCGGACATGCTGTTACGCTAAGGTGTTATTGGAGGAGTTACTGGGGATACAATTTCATGATCTAAAAGATTATAACACCCGAAAATATCGGTAAGTTTTAGATACCTTTTTTCTCTCTCCATTTAAGCTATGGTTATATATTAACGTTGCTATAATAAGTTGTTTAGATGCCAAGCTAATCGAGAACGTTTCGTATCGGAAAAAGTCAAATTTTGGGTTTGGGATGTTTGGGCGAAAGTAACAACGAGAGTGCCATATGGCACAATCGCATGTCACATCTTCAGCGAAAGTGCCATATGGAACAATCACTTGGCCCTCTTGCATTCGGGTGCCAGGGTCCATAAAACCCGATTTTCATCTTTTATCTCCTCATTTTTTCACTAAACTTTCTTCCCAAACCCTTTTCTCTCATCTTGGAACATTTTGAGGGATTGTAGTATGATTTTGAGGTCTTGGAGAAGTAACCTTAATGGTTCCAAGAGTTTTTCAAAATGTAAACTTCTCTTCCATCAACTCTAAAGATTAGGGTTTTGTGTTTGTTCTTCACCCCCACCCTCTTCCTCTCATCCTTGTCTTAGGTGTTGGGTTTCTAGAAGGGAGGAAATAATTTGGAAGTGTGGGATCTAAGATTTAGAAGAATTACTTGTAAGTGTTCACCCAAAGGAAACTCAAATTGTGGAGCAAATCTAGATTTAGCCTAAATCTAGCAAGGTGAGTTCAACTTACTTTGTGAAAACTATGTACATGCCAAAAATGTGTAGTTTGATGCTTTGAAATGTTTTTCTTACTATTTAGCAAATGTGTTAAATATTTGATGAAGTTTACATACTTGGTGTTTTTGGGTTAATATATCTTGAAAATGCATATATTGAGATCTTTGAGTATTTTGCTAAATAAATCATAAATGTGGGTTCTTTTGATGATTTATTTTATAAATAGAGATTATTTGGTGACAATACATTTCTAGTGTTTTGTTTTGGGAAAAATGTATATTGTTATACCATGAAATATTTTGGAAATATAATGGGAGGGTTTTAATCGGAAAATGATTTGTCCCAACCCATTATGTGTTTTTATGTTAATCATGCTTTTGGAGCATGTATTTACATAAACGACGATTAAATGTGTTTCATTGTTTTAATGACCTATATTTAATAGTCAATTCAGTTTTTGAGCTTTTGGCTCGATTTCAACTTAAAAGAGTCCGGTTTATTTTTCTCTATGTTGGGCTTTGGTGTTATATGCATTTAAGGCATATTTGTTTGTAAATTACATGCTTTAGGAGTGTTGGACATTCTTTTGGAGTCATGTAATTTTAGATTTTGTTGCATTGGATCCATAGGCACGTAAGTCAATCTTTATTTGATGGTCGAATGAGTATTGCGGGGTTGGATCCCGGGACCCATGTTTTGTGACCTTAAACTTTTCAAGCAGGCACTAGGAGGGTTGAGTCTAGAGGTGCTACCTTGGAGGTAGGTAATAGGACCTCCGCCGATTGAAGATAATGCCTTGAAGGTAGTTCTTAAATGTGTTGGGCCTTGAGGTGGAATTCGTGGGAGTAGACACTAAGGTCAACTGACTCTTGAGGTGAAACTTGTTAAGGAGTCATAGGAACATTTGGACGTCTAGTCGTGAAGTGTTGTACGATTAACGTTGTACGAGTGACATACTCATATGTTCCCTTCACTCTCAGCGGATACGGGTATCCCCCGTTGTTGTCAAACATTGTTTTCGGATGTTGTAATATACATGTTTCAATATTGTTTGGGTTTTGGCGAGTAACCGCATTTTATGACTTTGACTTATTGGATCCCCTCCATATATCAAAGTTTTGAAATAAAGGAATTATTCTCATGTTTTGGTAGTTGAATTCTAATCTTATTGTACTTTATGTGAGTATTCGATTTGGTTCCATGTTTATGGAGCGGTTCTATTCAAGCATTTTAACATGTAAACGGGTTTTTGGGACGGATATCACTTTCTATTCTAATCGCATTGCATATTGGGAGTTGATATTTTAAATAATATTATTTCTGTTTTTCCGTCTTATATAATTGATAAAACTCTTGAACTCACTAGGCGTTAAGCCTAACTCTTTTTATTTGTCGGCATGTGCATCATGTCCTTGTTGGGGGAAAGTTACTAGCGGCACTGTAAAGAGTGGAGTGCTAGTTAGACGTGCATGAAGGATCTAGATGTTTGAAGAGATCTTCCGCTTTCGGAGATAACTACTATTATGGGGTTTTAGTAACACTCGACCTTGACTTAGTCTTGATGTAAGACTTGGTTACCTATTGTTAATGTTAAATCCGGTTTTGTTGTTCGAAGTTACCTTAAGTGTTGAATTATAGAAAGGGAATTACCCTTCATTTGATGTATTATCGAAAGTTTTAATTTAGCCGCTCTTTCCAGATTTGAGGATGTTACAAAGATGGTCAATGAACTATTGGCTTAGATATTCACGACATCGATCCGACCAAAATGCTTTTAACTTTTTGTCAAGTTGATCTTCTACTTCATTTTGAAATTCTTTGTGTGTGACCCTATAGGTTCGCATACTCCTAATCCTATGTGACACGTGTAATGGACATATAAGACTTACAGTTATGATTAAAATGATTGTATTATAAATGATTTTGATGACAAATAATTTTGATTTTCATGATAGAACCAACATTTACTGAAGTGCATATTTGACTCCTCTCCTTTCAAGCATTTCATCAAGTTGCATACTAAAGAAGTATATAGAAGCACAATCAGGATTTATCGTGTGAGATAAAAACTAGAAGAAATTCAATTGGACTAACATCTTGATGTCAAGAAAGCAAGTACCTTTTATGCCTGAGCCACCGTCATTGGGAATCCATCAAGAATTTGAAACCTTTTTTAGCATGAAGGCTTTTTAAGTGCTTCATCAATTTCCCCACAACTCAATTGGTCTATAACGTTTGTGTAATTGTTTCGATATTCGAACAATTTATTTTGCAAAAAATTTATAGTTTGTGTATTTTTTAAATGAGAAGCACATTGAAATTTGTAGCTATTTTTTAGTAAAGGGGAGTAAATGGTTTAATGAATGAATTTTATATCAATTTGGTTGCCTATTATGCTTTGAGTCGGTTATTGTATGTGTGATTAATGCTTCTATTGTGATTTTTAGAATGCCATGTCAAATTTATATTTCTTGTATTTGTTTGTGCTTTTAGAACATAATCTTTCAAGTAGCAATTGAAGCATTAACTTCATTGACAAGGAGAGAATGGCAAGGAAAGACTTGGGTGTGGAAATGGGGATGGAGGAGGGAGCCTAAAGGTAGGGAGATTGGAGAACTAGAAGAACTGCAAAGAGTGATTCGATATTGGCGACCAAGCTTGGTTAAAGGTAAATGGTGGCTAGTTGCAGATGTTGTGTTTTCGGTATAGAATCTTCGTAACTTAACAGAGGTAAATCAGGGTGCTGGGAGGGGAAATAATGAGGATACCAAATGGAACAATTTAGTGCCTATGAAAATTTGTATTTTCATGTGGATAGCTAGCCTTGGAAGATTACCGTGCCAATCAGTGTTGAATAAGATGGGAATAGATCTTAATTCTAATTTATGTCCTAGATGTGAAAATCCGATAGAAATGGTGGACCACGCGTTAGTAAGCTGCCAGGAAGTACGTCAAATTTGGCAAGAGGCGTTCAAGTGGTGGAATGTCAATGGAGGAGAGAGATCAAACTTAAGTGATCTGTTAAACATCGAAGGTGATTTGGGTGGAAATTCAGAACGATAGAGAATCTGGACAACAGTAGTAGTCTGGTCGTTCCTTTACATTGGTCTCGTCGAAATAAGATAGTGTTCAAGGAGGATAAAATAAAACTGTCGGATTTGTTGTTCGAGTTCCAATTGAGAAGCTTCGAATGGATTGCGAGAAGGACTCAAAATAGTATATTAGATTGGGTATCTTGGTTGTCTGCTCCAACTGCTCCGTAGCTCGTCTCTGCGTTCTACGGTGTCTTCATGGGCGTGCTTGATAGAAGGCTTGCTCTTTAGGATCTGTAGTTGGTTCTACTATCGTTGGGTTACTGTTACGTGCTAGCTGCAGGTTTGCTCCTTGCAAACTCTACATGTTTTTGTTTTGTTTTGTAATCTCAGTGTCCCGAACCTGGTTGTTTTTGTGGTTTTGTCGGTAATGTGATGGTTTGATTTGTTGTTTTTCATAAAAACATTTTTAACTTCATTGACATTTATTAATGCGTAGTTGAAGAATTTTTTTGTAGGAAGACACTGATTGGTAATGGTGCTAAAAAACCCTACCAACCCGATCAACACAACCCAACTCAATCCAACCCAACGCATAATTTCTCAACTCGAAGTAATCCGATGTCTAATCGAGTTATAAAATCTTCAAAACGTAGGTATTGGGTTGATATTGGGTTACTTTTATTTGAACCCAACTCAACCCGATGAACCCGATATCCTTTTATTTTCTTGGATTTAATATGATTGTTGAGGTCTCTCTTAATATATACATTAGACAATTACACCATCACATACTTTCTTCATATATGTATATTTTCAATCTATTATCCATCTCTATATAACTCCTTTGATATATGTTCAATAACTGTGAACATATACACACACACACATATATATGTGTGTGTGTGTGTGTGAAATTGAGAAAATTAACTGAATATGATATAATGAAGATTTAAGAAGTATGAATAGTTGTACCAAATAGTCGATAATTGAAAAAAAATTATGAGTAGGCTAGAGAAAATAAGTTAGGAGAATATTTGGCTATACCAAAGTATCAACCTGACCAACCCGTATGGTTTGGGTTAGGTTAGGTTGCACTTTGATTTGGGATAGGTTGAAAATTTTCAAACCACAAGCATTAAGTTGGGTTGTTTAAATGTCTTCAACCGATCAACCCAACCCATGAACACCCTACTGACTGGGAGTTGGTCGCAAGTTGAAGTCTCGCTGCATGAGGCAAACATGGTCTAAAAAAACATGCAAGACGTCTCACCTTTATATTGAATATTGTTTGGTGGTTCTTCTCATGCTATGTATATTATTGTCCTTGAGAAAATGTAAAACCCTTTCTTCACTTCCAATTTTAGTAAGTGAGGTTGCTTTTTTATTTTCCTTTTGACAAGCTACTTAGAGTGCTTCACGGGATATGGTCCTCAGATGCTCAACTTATTTATTTGTTGATAAGTTGTTGTTGTAATATCTGGGTCCGAAATTTTTATTAATTTTGGAAGTTGGGTGAAAAGTTAAGCGAAACCCAAAGTTCAAGGGGGTTAATTGAAACTTTAGTTATATATATAACCTTAGCCCTTGAAATTGATTTTCATAACTCAAAGTCTGAGAAATTTGAAACCGACTATAGAGAAAGAGTTCAGAGCGAAGGCAGGGAGAAAGAACAAGGTTTTCAAATGATCGATCAGTTTTGTCAAATAGAGGTATGATTCTAGCTTAATACTTCTATCTACATGTTATAGTCGGTAAATAGCCTTGTTATTCAAGCTTTTAACCGTATAATTGATCGATTTAAAGATCTGAAGTTTTATGGGTTAAGAGTCGCCGACTCTGTATGAATGTCGACCGGATAGGACCGGACCGAAGGTACCGACCGGTATCGACCGGACTAGGGTGATCGGTCTCGTCGACCGGTATGTTGTAGTCGACCGGTATGTTGTCGTCGACCGGTATGTTATCGTCGACCGGTATTAGTCTTTGTGATCGGTATCGACCGACCGGTGTAGTGACCCGACCGGTGTCGACCGGTGTATGTATTCGACCGGTATAATGTTAACCGATCCTAAGAGGTGTTGACTGGAGTGGTCTCGACCGGGGTAGTAGCAGTATATTGTATTTGATCTGTTAAGAGAAGGAAAGAATGTTAGTCGAGAGTTAGCTTACCTTTATATTTCGATATCATCGTAGGTGGTGTTAATCGTTAGAAGACAGAGGTTAAGCAATAAGAATCTGAGGTGAGTCTTTCAAACTAAATATTTTACGATTTTGACAGTTATTTGATAAATGTGGGTTTTATAAATTGCACGTTTATAGTATTGAAAGTTATGAAGATTCATTGAAAAAGGTTGATTTAATTATGTTGGCATGTTTATGCTAAGTTTATATAAACTTGTTTTATATCGTAAGGACTAAGTGTATGCATACATTTGAGTCAGAAGTCTGACCTAAGTCGGGAAATGTGACCCGCCTGCTCGTATCGGGAGTGTAGCCCGTTTATGCCATTAGGGTGTGTCCCTAAAAGAAGGCAGTACGAGACAGACATACCGTCTTTGACGGTAGTGTTGGTCAGTAGCTTAAGGTACGCTTGCGAAGCGTAAAGAGTGGTCAGTGATGACCAGTAGATTGAGTTATGCTTGCGAAGCGTAAAGTATGTTTAAAGTTTGATTAAAAGCGCAAGTTATGTTTTTTTTAGATATAAAGATTTGTTTAAATGTTTTAAATAATATTTGAACTGTTGCAGTAGTGCTTGGAGGGGATTCACTAGACCATTGGTCTAACCCTCGCTCTTTCAAAATATAATCCTGTTTCAGGTTATCGAAAGGTAGCAGGTACAGATAAGGGTAAGGAGAAGATGTAAGCTATTTCCAGGAGCTAGAAGACTTCCTATAATAGTTTACTTTTTGACTCAGTTGTGTAATAGGTGATAGTTGTAAACCTTATACTCTGAAATGTAAGCCTGGGCTGTTTTTAGACAGAAATGTTATTTTAATGTATGTATAAAGATGCAGGTTGTTACAATTGGTATCAGAGCATTAGTTTAAGGGATCTAGGTGACCAGATGGGCCTAGACTTAAACTGAGAAAGTAGAAACACAACTGAGAAGTAGGAAGACCGTAGGAAGTTAACATTAAGGTAGTAAGGACTAGCATGTAAGGTAAATTTGGAATTTCATCTGGCCAGTGTAATTGTGAATTTACAAGTACATGCTTGTGCTTAACTTACCGTAATGTGTAGCATGTTAGATTGAATGTCTTATGTTTCTTCTTATTAGAATTATGTCTGAGCGAGTAACAAGGAGTAGGTCTATGCCGAATCCTGAAATTGAGCCAGTTAATGAAGTTTTTGCCGAAGAGCAAACGATTGCTGTCAACCCGACTGCTAATCGAGGAAAGAGTCGCGGTCGACCTAGAGGTAAGACGGTTCAGAAGGTGACTACTCAGGCAAGGGTTTCCACTGTGGGAACTCGAGGCGGGAAAACGACTAGTGGTATTCATCGAGCTAGAAGTGTTGAAGTAAGATTCGAACAAGAAACTTCTCATCAGGAAAGTTCAGTTTCTGTGAGGGGTCGAAAGCAGACAGGAAATCGTGGTGGAGGTAGAACTCAGGGTTTTGTTACCCAAGAAACCTTTGCTACATAAATGGGAAAATTACAAGAAACGTTGAACGCTTTATTGGATCAGCGCACTAATGAGGTCTCGTCAAGCAAAGAAAAGAGTGAAGAAATAGTAGGGACCGAGGTAGCGGAATCACCAGTAACTATAGGGGGTAGCCACCCTCAGTCAAACCCCATTGTGTCAACTAAAGCAGTAGTTGGGAGAGGATGTAGTTTTAAGGAGTTTGTTGCCTGCAAGCCTCCTACTTACAAAGGGGAATGTGATCCAGTTATAGCGCTAAGATGGGTAAAGGGGATGGAGCTAGAATTTGATACTAGTAAGTGTGTTGAGGAAGATAAAGTAGTTTATGCATTGTCAATGTTGAAAGATGAAGCTGTAATGTGGTGGGATGTTGAAGCCGGAGGACAAAGTTCGACGGTAGCCAAATAAATGTTTTGGGGTGAGTTTGTGAAGAGATTTAAAGCACAGTTTTGCCCTCTGGCGGCAGTTAAAAAGTTGGAAGAAGAGTTTCTGAGTTTGGAGCAAAAGGGGATGTCAGTTCGTGAATACACTACAAAGTTTATAGAAAAGTCTCGATTTGCAGAAATTTACGTACCTAATGAAGGAAGACGAGTAGAACGTTTCGTCTTCGGATTGAGAAGTGATATTCGAGAATTTGTCTCAAACAAGGAACCGTCTACTTTTCAAGTGGCAGTAAATGCAGCTGAAATGAGAGAGAAGGAAAAGAATCGGCAAGTTACTGAAAGAAGTGGAGATAAAAGAAAGTGGGAAGGAACGGTCCGTGACTCCAAAACGTTTAAATCTGCCAAATCTGATCAACGGTTTGTTAATAAGTTTGAAAGTAAGCCATGTAGCAAGTGTAACTGAAGACATAAAGGAGAATGTAAGATTGATCAAGAGGGCTGTTATAAATGTGGAAAGATTGGGCATATAGCTCGGAATTGCCAGGGTTCAAGGTCTTGTTATCAGTGTGGATCTCCTGATCATATCAGGACTAATTGTCCACAATTGAAAAAGGGATCGGTCGGAGGGTATATAGATAAGGGAGGTGAGAAAAAGTTGGAGCCAGCTAAGGCGAGGGCTAGAGTTTTTAATTTGACTGCAGAAGAAGCGGCAGAGATACCGGATGTAGTGACAGGTACTTTCTCTATAGATTCGAATTTTGCTAAAGTATTGTTTGATTCAGGCGCAAACCGTTCGTTTGTGTCTCCAAATTTTGTGAATAAATTGCATGTGAAACCCAAGAAGCTTAGGCATGAATTGGAAGTAGAATTGGCCGATAATAGTCAAATCTTAGTGGAGGAGGTGTATGATGGGTGTAGTATTGTTATCGATGGGCAGTCATTTCCACTTCGACTGTACCCGATGGGTATGGGATAATTTGATGTCATTATGGGAATGGATTGGTTGGCGTCTAATGATGCTCATATAGTATGCAATAAGAAATTAATTCGTATAGCGCAGCCAGGTAAAGAAGATATAGTAGTGTTTGGAGATCGGAGGGATAGAAAGTCGTGTTTGATTTCAATGATTAAGGCTAAGCGATGTCTAGTAAAAGGGTGTGTGGGGTTCTTAGCTTATGTAATAGATGCTAAGAAGGAGAAAAAGGGATTAGAGTCAGTTCCGGTAGTAAGTGAATATCCAGAAGTATTTCCGGAAGATTTAACCACTTTGCCTCCTGATCGGCAAGTGGAATTTCGTATTGATTTAGTACCTGGAGCGGCGCCGATAGCAAGAGCACCTTATAGATTGGCACCGGCAGAAATGAAAGAAATGACGACTCAACTGTAGGAGTTACTAGACAAAGGGTTTATTCGTCCTAGTACCTCACCATGGGGAGCGCCGGTGTTGTTTGTTAAGAAGAAAGACGGGTCTATGAGAATGTGCATAGACTATCGTGAGCTCAATAAGGTGACTGTCAAAAATAAGTATTCGCTTCCCAGAATTGACGATCTTTTTGATCAACTTCAAGGAGCGAGCTACTTTTCTAAAATAGATCTACGATCTGGTTATCACCAATTGAAGGTGAGGGAGGAGGATGTACCTAAGACTGCATTTCGTACGAGATACGGACACTATGAGTTTCTAGTTATGCCATTTGGTCTGACAAATGCTCCAGCAGCTTTCATGGATCTGATGAATAGAGCGTGTAGTCCGTTTTTAGACAAGTATGTCATAGTCTTTATAGATGATATACTGATTTATTCACGGTCCAAAGAAGATCATGAAACTCATTTGCGAGCGATTTTAGAATTGCTTAACGCGAGAAATTGTATGCCAAGTTCTCAAAATGTGAATTTTGGCTGAAAGAAGTTCAGTTTCTAGGTTACGTGGTGTCGAAAGAAGGGATTAAGGTTGATCCGGCTAAGATTGAAGCCATTAAAGGGTGGGAAGCGCCGAAAACACCATCAGAAGTAAGGAGTTTTCTAGGATTGACGGGTTATTATAGAAAGTTTATCCAGGACTTTTCAAGGATAGCCACGCCACTAACAGCGTTAACCAGAAAGAATGTCAAGTTTGTATGGGCGGAAGCTCAGAAAGAAGCGTTCAGTAAATTGAAAGAGAGTCTAAGTAGTGCGCCTGTATTGTCCCTACCCAACGGAGCGGAAGGATTCGTAATTTATAGCGATGCTTCAAATTTGGGTTTGGGATGTGTGTTAATGCAAGAAGGTAAGGTGATTGCTTATGCATCTCGTCAGTTGAAAGAACATGAAAAGAATTACCCAACGCATGATTTAGAGTTTGCAGCGGTAGTCTTTGCTTTGAAAATTTGGAGGCATTATCTGTACGGGATCAAGTGTCAGATTTACACGGATCACAAGAGCCTTCAATATCTTTTCAATCAGAAGGAGCTTAATATGAGGCAGTGTAGATGGATGGAGTTGTTAAACGATTATGACTATGATATTCTGTACCATCCAGGCAAGGCCAATGTGGTAGCGGATGCTCTAAGTCGTAAAGATCATGGAGAAATAACAAAAGTGGTGGCATATCGAGTTGATGTTGTTTCTAATTTCTTAGAAGAAGTTATAAAGTATCAAGAAGAAGCAGCGTCAAAGGAAAACTGGAAAAGTGAAAGAATAGTTGGAATTGTTAACTCGTTAGTTGTTGACAATCGCGGTGTGAAGTGCTTTAATAAGAGAGTGTGGATTCCAAAAGCAGGAGAACTGCGGAAGAGAGTATTGGAAGAAGCGCATAAATCACGTTACTCAGTACATCCGGGAACCAACAAGATGTATAGAGATCTGAAACAAAGCTATTGGTGGCCAGGTTTAAAGAAAGATATTGCTTACTTCGTTGAGCGATGCTTGACATGTTTGAAAGTTAAAGTTGAGCATCAAAGACCTTACGGGGAGCTCCAATCATTAGAAATTCCAGTTTGGAAGTGGGACAAGATTACGATGGATCTTGTTACCGGGTTACCACGATCACCTAAGGGGAATGATGCCATTTGGGTGATAGTGGATAGACTCACAAAGTCAGCTCACTTTCTACCAATTACGGAAACGTACTCACTAGAGAAGTTGGTTCGATTGTATATAGACGAGATAGTTACCAGACATGGAGTACCATCGTCAATTGTGTTAGACAGGGATGCTCGTTTTACGTCAGCTTTCTGGAGAAGTTTGCAAAGGGAGTTAGGCTCTCAACTTAAGCTGAGTACGACCTATCATCCACAAACTGATGGCCAGAGTGAGAGAACCATACAGACATTGGAAGATATGCTTCGTGCATGTGTTATTGATTTCAAAGGTTCGTGGGAAATTCATTTTCCGTTAATTGAATTTTCTTACAACAATAGTTATCATGCTAGCATTCAAGCGGCCCCGTTCGAAGCATTGTATGGACGTAAATGTAGAACACCTTTATGTTGGAATGAGGTGGGTGAAAGACAGCTAGCGGGACCAGAAATAGTACAGGTGACAGCTGATAAAGTCAACCAGATTCGTGAAAGATTAAAGATAGCTCAAGAACGTCAGAAAATGTATGCAGATAAGTGGAGGAAACCGATAGAGTTTCAGGTAGGAGACAAAGTAATGTTGAAAGTCTCGCCCTGGAAAGGGGTAGTCCGATTCGGAAAGAAAGGAAAATTGAGACCAAGGTTTGTTGGACCATTTATCATCACGGGACGTGTTGGTGAAGTGGCCTACGAACTTGATCTACCAGAAAGTTTGCGTGGGATTCATCCCACATTTCATGTGTCAAACTTGAAAAAGTGTTTGGCAGAAGCAGATGTAGTAGTTCCCTTAGAAGACATTCGGGTAGATGAAAAATTAAGTTATATTGAGGAGCCCGTAGCAATTTCGGACCTCAAAATAAAGAAGTTGAGAAACAAGGAGATCCGATTAGTGAAGGTCCAGTGGAAATTTCACAAAGGACAATAGTCAAAATAGGAAGTAGAGGATGACATGAGATCTCAGTATCCCCATTTGTTTAGCGATGGAATTCCGGCGACGGAATTCTTTTAAGGGGGGGAGATTATAATATCCGGGTCCGAAATTTTTATTAATTTTGGAAGTTGGGTGAAAAGTTAAGCGAAACCCAAAGTTCAAGGGGTTAATTGAAACTTTAGTTATATATATAACCTTAGCCCTTGAAAGTGATTTTCATAACTCAAAGTCTGAGAAATTTGAAACCGACTATAGAGAAAGAGTTCAGAGCGAAGGTAGGGAGAAAGAACAGGTTTTTCAAAGGATCGATCAGTTTTGTCAAATAGAGGTATGATTCTAGCTTAATACTTATATCTGCATGTTATAGTCGGTAAATAGCCTTGTTATTCAAGCTTTTAACCGTATAATTGATCGATTTAAAGATCTAAAGTTTTCTGGGTTAAGAGTCATCGACTCTGTATGAATGTCGACCGGATAGGACCGGACCGGAGGTACCGACCGGTATCGACCAGACTAGGGTGACCGGTCTCGTCGACCGGTATGTTGTCGTCGACCGATATTAGTCTTTGTGACCGGTATCGACCGACCGGTGTAGTGACCCGACCGGTGTATGTATTTGACCGGTATAATGTTAACCGGTCCTAAGAGGTGTTGACCGGAGTGGTCTCGACCGGGGTAGTAGCAGTATATTGTATTTGATCTGTTAAGAGAAGGAAAGAATGTTAGTCGAGAGTTAGCTTACCTTTATATTTCGATACCATCGTAGGTGGTGTTAATCGTTAGAAGACAGAGGTTAAGCAATAAGAATCTGAGGTGAGTCTTTCAAACTAAATCTTTTATGATTTTGACAGTTATTTGATAAATGTGGGTTTTATAAACTGCACGTTTATAGTATTGAAAGTTATGAAGATTCATTGAAAAGGGTTGATTTAATTATGTTGGCATGTTTATGCTAAGTTTATATAAACTTGTTTTATATAGTACGGAGTAAGTGTATGCATACATTTGAGTCAGAAGTTTGACCTAAGTCGGGAAGTGTGACCCGCCTGCTCGTATCGGGGAGTGTAGCCCGTTTATGCCATTAGGGTGTGTCCCTAAAAGAAGGCAGTACGAGACAGACATACCGTCTTTGACGGCAGTGTTGGTCAGTAGCTTAAGGTACGCTTGCGAAGCATAAAGAGTGGTCAGTGATGGCCAGTAGATTGAGTTATGCTTGCGAAGCTTAAAGTATGTTTAAAGTTTGATTAAAAGCGCAAGTTACGTTTTTTTTAGATATAAAGCTTTGTTTAAATGTTTTAAATAATATTTGAACTGTTGCAGTAGTGCTTGGAGGGGATTCACTAGACCATTGGTCTAACCCTCGCTCTTTCAAAATATAATCCTGTTTCAGGTTATCGAAAGGTAGCAGGTACAGATAAGGGTAAGGAGAAGATGTGAGTTATTTCCAGGAGCTAGAAGACTTCCTGCAATAGTTTACTTTTTGACTCAGTTGTGTAATAGGTGATAGTTGTAAACCTTATACTCTGAAATGTAAGCCTGGGGCTGTTTTTAGACATAAATGTTATTTTAATGTATGTATAAAGATGCAGGTTGTTACAGTTGTAGTAGATTGGGAAATTGTTGCCATATTGGGTTAACTTTAGTAGATGATTGGACCCTTTTGTTTTGTGGATACGGGGTATGTAGAATTTTTTTTACATATGGTAGATGAGATAGTCGTTTTGCGAGACATTTTTTGATTTTCTTGGGAATGCGAACATTCCCTTGTGATTTTTTTTTTCATTTGAAAAAGAAGTTTTCCAAAGGTTCCCCTTTATAAAACAAAGAGTAAATTACATTTTTGGTCCTTGTGGTTGCCACTCACTATCAACTCTAGTCCATCTTTTAAACTAATTACAGTTTTGGTCATTGTGGTTGCCAATCTATATCACTTTTGGTCCCTTTGACTAACTCTGTTAAAAAGTCCGTTTAACCTCAAAGGCATTTTGGTCTTTTTAGTATTTTTTTTTATTTTAATGAAAATTAAAAAGATGTGTATAACAGAAACCTTAGAATCAACCCCCATCCGTCAAGAAGCAAAGCGCCAATTCCGGCCACCAAGCCCAGAAAACCCGTTTCTTCGGCGATCTCCTTGATCTCTCTCTGTTATCTACTTTATCCCCTCTTCTCTCTTATATATCTCCGTCCTCGAGCCCTCCTTCCCGTCATATCACATATGTGTCATTGTTGACCATCTTGTTCTACATAAAAAAAGCTCACCCACCTCCCTTTCTTCCCCCTTTACACCACCCTGACCACTCATCGTCCTCTTCCTAACTTTTATTGTAAGCACCATCACCTGCACCACACACCCATGGATATGGATACCCAACATTTGCCAACATTTATCACTTGATAAAGATAAGTTATTCAATGAGATTTCATATTTCTTACAATCTGGAATAAATGGGTTGGTTGTTTCATTGGAAGGACTGAAATTTGAACAAAAACATCTAATAAAAGAACAAAAACTTTATGTGATTATTTAGAGTTGGAGATGAAAAATGTTTTCCAGGTGGGTTTTCCATGGCGATGGCAATCGATAGCCGTGGTGCCTCTTCGGATTTCAACTGCATCCCAACAATCACAGACTTGAGGTTAGGGTTCTTCTCTGGCCTTCACCTTCATCAATGATTGTCCAAGAAAAAAAAATTGCCCGATAAAGACCACCGCCCCTTGATTGGAACCTAGTTACCCAAATGAAACCTGTCGGAGGTTTTGAAGGTGGCGACTTTCTTAGATTGAGGGTTTACGGTGGTAGTAGGTGGGGGTTTACGAGCCTTTACAATGGTGGCAAGTGGCTATTTACCGGGGGAGCCGAAGGAGGTTTTAGATTTATTAGACGGAGAAGATTGACCGGAGAAGGAGGAAGAACCGATGGGGAAAGGGGAGTCGTTGTGCAAGGTGGGAGTCATGGGTGGTCCGATGTGTATAATAATATATGTATATGTATATATTAATATTAAATAATAAAAATTAGAATTATTTAATTCTATTTGAAAATTAAATAAATGCTAAAAAGACTAAAATGCCCTTGAACTAACAGACTTTTTTAACAAGAGTTAGCCAAAGGGACCAAAAGTGAAATAGATTGGCAACCATAATGACCAAAACTGTAATTAGTTTAAAAGAGGGACTAGAGTTGATAGTGAGTAGCAACCACAAGGACCAAAAATATAATTTACTCTAAAACAAAATATGCAACGCTCAATTATTTATCCACCTCCATTTTCCCCATAATCTTTCCTATAACTTATGTGGTGATTCAGTTTTGACATATAACGAACCATGTGCAATAAGTTATAAATTTTCTCCTTCAATATAAATTTCACCCTCATTGTATAAACACATAACTAGTTAAATATAATATTTACAAACCTAAAGATAAAACAAAGAAAAAAGAAAAAAAAAGGACAAAAACAATTCTGACTTAACGGAACCTTTTTAATAAAGTTAATATTAAGGACTAAATCTATAACAACAATGAAACCACACGTACCCAATCTATAAAAAAAATTGAGGGACCTAATCCATAATCTATATATAACTATAACTCCATAAGGACAATATATGTCATTTACTCTAGGGATGCTCAAAAACCCAATCAATCCGGGAAAAAAAATCAATCCAGGGTAACCCGACATATATTCGATACAAAATTAGGACAACCCGAAGCTATTGGGTTAGACTCAAAGTAACCCGATAACCCGATAAACGTTTTAACGACTTCTCTAAAATTATTTATATTTCTCTTTAATATGTATAAGTTACCAAAAACAAATTGGCAATAACGAGAAATGTAACTCATAAGAGGACATTATTGGAAAAGTTATAGATAATATCTAAATATTTGACGAACTCGTATATTTTTTTGAATGATGATCGTATTTTAAAGAAAAAATTCCTTATTTTTATCTTTTCAATATTGTTTTTACTTTGTTTAAACGCAACCCGATCAACCCGAACGGGTTGGGTTGCGCTTTTGTTTGGGTTGGGTTGAGTTGAAAATTCTCAAGCCGCCAACATTGGGTTGGATTGTTGAAACGCCTTCAACCCATTAACTCGATCTATGAGCACCCCTAATTTACTCTAGAATATATAAAATACTATTTAATAATTAGTACAAGATTAAAAAGAAGACAAAAAACGCCTTCGATCATAATTAAATAACCATCGCTCTCATAGAATGGAAATGGTCCAAAGAAAATAAGTCTTAGAGCATCCACAATCATGAACCTCCTTAGAGGTCCATGACATTGCCACGTCAGTTTTCTATCACCATCACATCAGTTTTCTCTATCATACACATTTTATAAACCTTTTACTCTCAATCATGAACCCGTCCATATAATAAATAAAAAACTATAATAATAAAAATAATAATTATTATTTTTATAGTTAAAAATTACTTATTGTAATTATAAGATAATAATTAAAAACTATAATAATTTAAACAGTATTTAATAATGACTATAAAATTTAAACCAAGTTAATATAAAATGACACATATTTTAAAATAATTGTTGAGGTTTTTTTGAAAGGAAAATAGTTGTTGACGCTAGTGAAAGAAAATTTAGTTTTTTTATAATTTATGATTTTATTTATAAAAACTAATTAATTTGGTGTGATAAAGTAAAGAAAACTAAAATAAAAACTTAAATTATAAATTTATTATTATTATTTTAATAGTGGTCCCACCATTTGTGGAGGAAAAACCGGTCCTCACAGATGAACCTTTTGATCTGAGGTGGCATTATACCGGTTCCTCCCAATGGTAGTAAAAAGTTTAGAACCGGTCCTTCCACTTTGATAAACCTTGCGATGTAGATGCTCTTATATAGCTTTTCGTACTAATTACCAAAATCATGTAACTCGTGTACCCTGTACTTACCTCGTTCCCTTAATAATCTACTCCAAACTGGTAACATTGAATACGCGATAGGACAGGTACAACTTTTTATAACTTTTTATTAAAAAAATGATAAATGAAAGGGAAATTGGCTCAAATAGGCTAATCACATTTGTAATTTCGCCTCCTAGTCATTCTTCCTTGATTTTTGCAAAAATAGCTCCAGGTCCACATCCGCTAAATTCCATATTAATTTGGTCATTGTGGCTTACAAACTTTTACAAATACATTCTTAAATTTCATTTATTATATGAGTAAATTATCGTAACACTTACATACATAGTTTACTTTTTTTACTTTTTCGTTCTATATTGTATTTTAATACTATATATATAATTCAAATATTAAACAAATTTGTTTAATTAATAAAAAATAAAGTTTAAATGAAAATATATATGAATGAAATAGTGGAAATAAAGTGCAGTTAATAAAAACAACAAACGGCTGGTAGAAAAAAACTATTTTTTTTCTCGAAGCCTATTAAACTTTTTCAAATGTTAAGGTTTTGATAAATTGAAAACTTCTTATGATGTAATTAATTATGATAAGTATATGATTTTGTTGTGATAATAATGTGATAACGTTATGATGATAATGTAATAATGTTGTAATGAATCGAAACCAATGATGATCACGCCCACACATTACAAAATAACGTGTTGTAACGCGTTATAACACGTCGTAACATGTCATAACGCATTACAACGGAGCCAAGCCATAGAATGGAACCACAAGGGTTAACGTGGTGGCAACCCAAACCTTGACGTTATAACGCACCATAAAGAGGTCATAACGAGTTATTTAGAACTATGGTTGTTTTCATTTTAAACCAACTGGTTTTTAAAACGAATTTAATAAAAAATACAACCGGTTTTTAAAATAAAATAAATAAAAACTTTGATAAAATAATAAATAAAAATTTATTAATTAAAGTATCAAGATATTTAACTTTCTATTAATTATACTATATGTTTTCAAAATTATTATAATATTAATAATAATAAAATCAAATATTCTCATTAAAATTATTGATAAGCAAATGATATATTTTTTTTTGTTGAAGTTTTAGGTTAGAAATCATCTAAAATGAATATTTATTTATTTATTTATTTTAAATTATCATGTGAAGAAGTTTAATATGATTTGAGAAAAAATAGCCTTGTTTTATGTCAACCGATTGTTGTTTCTATTAAATGTATTTTACTCCAACTATTTTATATTTTCATTAAAATTTATTTTTTATCAATTAATCAATTTTTTTGATATTTAAATTATATATATATATATATATATGTAGTACTAAAATATAATATAGAAAGAAAAAAATAAAAAGAGTAAACTATATATGTATATATATATATAGTGGAAGAATATTTTGCAACCCTGAAAAAGGTTTCAACCCTTGCAACCCACATCTTAACCGTTGGATTCATGATCGACGGTTATTTTATTTTCATTTTTCTGTTTTTTTTAATTAAAAATATTGGGCTCCATATCTATTGTAACCGCCGATCATGAATCCGACGGTTAAGATGTGGGTTGCAAGGTTTGCAATCTTTTTAAGGGTTGCAAATAAAACAACCCCTATATATATAAGTGTAATTTTCGATAAACTACGATGACCAAGTTTTAAGGATATATCTGTAAAAAAATTGTATACCACAAGGACCAAATATGTAATTTAAGCACATGGGTTAACGCCTATTTTTAACGGAGTTAGATGTAGGGACGAAAACGGAAGCGAAATGAAATCACATGAATGAAAAAAAGCAATTTTTAACAACCAAACTACATATGTTGAATTTAAATTCTTCTATAATTCATCCATCAGTCTAAACTCACTCTCGCCAGTCTAGTTCCGTCCAAGCTTCTAAAAAACGCGTTATGGCGCGTCATAATGTAGAGGCGTCGCCTTGCCGCAACGTTAAAGTCTGAGTCGTGGCTTGCAGTATGGTGCGTTATGATGGGTTATGACGTGTTATGGCGCGTTACGACGGATTATAAGGCGTGTTTGAGCCGTGAATGGGTTTTTTTACTTATATATATATATATATATATATATATAATCTATGGCTTATTAAATTAAATATTAATGATTCTAATTATTCATTAAAAGTGGGGAATTCATTAAGCACAAGTTGAAGGTGAGGAAGATTTGCAAGTAACTCTAAACCATGGAATGCGTTTATAATTAAACTAAAACGCTCACTCTATGGATTAAAACAATCAGGACAAATGTGGTATACTCGTCTGATTGAATAGTTGTTCCGGAAGGGATATAAGAACGATGAACTGTGCCCTTCCATTTTTATAAAGAAGACAAGGTCTGGATTTTCGATCATAGTTGTGTACGTCGATGATATGAACATACTACGTACCATTGATGAAGTAAGAGATACTACGAGCTTTTTGAAATCTGAATTTGAGATGAACGATCTTGGAAAAACTCACTTTTGTCTGGGTATAGAACTAGAACATCGAGCATAAGGACTCCTTATCCACCAGTCTACTTATGTCCAGAAAATGCTCAGGCGATTTAATATGGATAAAGCGCATATGCCTGGCACTTCCATAATCGGTCCAAGTTTGGATAAGATGAAATGTCCATTTCGTAAAAATGATGACAACGAAGAGATGTTAGGACCTGAAATTTTCTATTTGAGTGCAATAGGCACATTATTGTACTTAGGACAATGTACTCGACTGGATATTGCATTCTAGTGAACTTGTTAGCTAGATTTAGCTCGACACCAACACAACATTATTGGAATGGTATCAAGAATTTCTTTTGATTCCTAAAAGGAACCATAAACATGGGCTTATTCTTCCCCTATAGAGAGAAAAATGAGGTTACAATACTTGCTGAGGGTATTAACAGTGAAAGTGTTATCCCCTACAACGAACCCCCAAACGAAACCACAAGGGTTGTGGCGTCCTGGTTAAGGTCATGAGGATGTGGTGGAATATCTCATCTGCCCAGGGTTCGAATCCAGGTGTATAGAACAACTGTGGCCACTGAGGTTTAATCATCATTGATGTTTTACAGTCATAATTTGCCAAGGGATTAGTTTAGGCATAGTCTAGGACACCCTTCCAAAAAAAAACCCAAACGATGTATTTATAAGTTTTGCTGATGTTGGGCATATCTCTGATCCACACAAAGGTCGTTCCCAAACTGGATATGTATTTACAATTGAGAACACTGCGATTTCTTGGAAATCAACCAAACAAACCCTTCTAGCTACCTCATCGAATCATTCAAAGAATATTGCTCTACATGAAGTAGTTCGAGAGTATATATGGCTAAGGTATGTCATTACACATATTAGAGGGGCTAGTGCTTTAAGCTCTACTACTAAAAATCCTACATGCATTTATGAAGATTGTGCAGTTTATATCAAACATATGAAAATGGGATATATCAAGGGAGATAATACAAAATATATTTTGACAAAGTTATTCTATAATTAACAACGACTCTCCTCAAGATTGAAGTAAATCAAGGTTTTACTGATACAACAGTTTATATACCATCTCGTTTTCCAAACCTTTGTGATTGATGTATGAACCAAGGAGGATATTAAACTAAAAGAATTGTTTATTCGTGTCTTGTACTATTTACTTCGTCTAAAGTTTTTTATTTTACCCACATTTCACATCTTGAAGGTATGGAGCTTTTAGGTGCGAGGCATATTATTTGGTATATTGGTGAATATGGGTTTTTACATCCAAAAATATATTTGAGAGTCTTTTGGTGCCACCTTGGAGGTATGCACTAGGACTTCCGCCATTTGATGTAATGCCTTAGAGGTTGCCCTAAATGTGTCAGGCCTTGTGGTGATACTCATGAGAGTAGTCACTAAGGTGAATCGACTCTTGAGGTGAAACTTGATTGGTGCTATATTGGGTCTCCCCCATTGATTCATATGATAAGCTATCTAATTGTTACAGATGAATTCTAATGACATTTATTTCAGTACATTTATATACTCGTTCAAACTCACTAGGCTTTTTTTTTGGCCTAAGACTTGTTGGTGTCGACATGTATATCAGGATCTAGTGGCACGGTATCTAAGAAGGTTTAGTCGGGGTAGATGCGAGCTTTGGGGAGGTTAACTTTTGAGACACCATTTCCATAGAAGAACAATATTTTGGTTAATTGGGTGACACCTGATTTGTAATCGTGTTTCTTCAAGAAATTAGATTAATAGGTTGTCATTTCCATTTCTTCGATTACAATTGTAACGAACATGTGTTTATTAATTCCCCTTTTGGGAGGCTCATGCTTTGGCACTTTTCCGTTTTACGGAATTTTTTATGTATCGGGGTGCTACACAAGGGTTCTAAATAGCAGATAATTGTTAGGGATTCATATCTAACATATATATGCTTAATCACCTTTGAGGACTCATTTTGGTGCATTGTGGGCGTATAAATGGCATATATACCGTGCAACCAAATATGTGTAACTGTGAAATATCAGGATCATACGCGTTTATTAACTGGTACATAGAAAATGGTTGGCTAGTAGTGGGTCTAAAACTAATAAGTAAAGTTGCATGTAATATTGCATAACCCTAAACAGAAGTGGGTAAATTGGTGCGCGTAACTAATGACCTAGCTATCATTTGTATCTTTTTTATGGTAGCTTCTACGAGACCATTTTGTATGCACATGGGTACAAGATGCTCTACATCGATCCCAATAGACATGTAATAATCATCAAATGTTTGTGATGTAAGTTCTCCAACATTATCAAGTCGTATATACTTGATAGGATAATCAGGGTGGTGAGCCCTCAAGCGTATACTTTGTCTAGGAGTTTTGCAAATGCAATGTTTTATGTGAAAAATAGTGCAACTATGTCTATCGTGTTGCAGCACCAATGAGAACCATAAAATACTTGAATGACCCGACATTCAGGATGTTTAGGCCCACAAATATCACCATGTAGATGTTGTAAGGATGGAATGTTTTGTTTTATGTTATTAGCGTAGGATGGTCTTGATATTGTCTTAGCTAAGGAGCAAACTTTTCAAAAATTTGCAGTATTCAAAGAGGCATTTTGTGATGATGGTGTTGCTTCTTTTGCTTTAGAAGTCAACGGTTGCAATTTGGTAGTTTTAGGTAATTGTCACATCTTACCTTTCAATAGATGAAGAGGGTGTGTGATGGTGTAATTGTCTAATGTACATATTAATATGAATTAACAATCATATTAAATCCAAAAAATAAAATAATATCATCGGATTGGGTTGGGTTCAAATGACTGTAACCCAATTCTAACCCTATACCTATGGTTTGATCGGATTACTTTGGGTTGAGTTATTTCGCTTTGATTTGGTTGGGTTGGTCGGTTTGATCGGATTTTTATGCACCCCTATTTATAACCTCTCTTCACTCACATACCACCTATTTCTTATATCTCACCTTCCTCACATACCCCTTCTAACCTTATTCAATTCTATTCCATAATTCCTTACTTTGTTCTGTTTCTTCACTAGAACAAGTAATTTTATAAAAAGAAATCCACATCTATAATTGCTATTGTTATTACTTATTTTTAATAGAATGAAATATATTTATGTTTTTTCCATTAAATCTATATAGTTATAAAACTCTCTAATATTGTTACAACTTATATTTTAATATGATAATGAGCTTGTTTTATATTAATTAAGTACATTAGAATTATATAATATTTTACATTGTCTTGTTAGATAGTTTTACATTTGTAAACTAACTTATTATTTTTGTTAAATATAATTAATTTATCAGCTAATATTTTAAATAGTAACCAAATTTTAACTAACAACTAGTATAACAACCAACATCTAATTTATCAGGCAATTTGTCAAACTTAGCCTTACTATATAAAGAATCGGGTTACCGAAATACCATAAATGATCACTAAGGGGTTGTTTGTTTTAAAAAATAAAACTCTTAATGACACTTAAGTTTAAATCGTTCAGACTTTTTTACACACACCTCTTATTAATCATAACTAAAATAAGACTTCAGACTTTATACCTCTTAAAAAACAAACGACCTAAATAAGAATTTATTAACATTGGATCAATTAGTGTTTTCAAGACGCACATTTTGACTAATTTGCATATGAAGTTAGAAATCCTTGAAGACCATACATAATCGAATAATGCGGTTTAGATGCACATCTTGACTATGAGAGCCATTTATTTTTGAAGTGACATAAATAAATATGTTAGGTATAATTAGCACTTCAATCACAAGTATGGTTGAGAAGACTAAGGTGCCGTTTATTTTTTAAGAGGTCTAAAGTCTGAAGTCTTATTTTAGTTTTGATTAATAAGAGGTGATGTGTAAAAAGGTCTGAACGATTCAGACTTAAGAGTCATTAAGAGGTTTTTTTAAAAAAACAAACAACCCCTAATAGTTTATTCAAATAACTGAGCTAGTTTGACATACAATAAAAAAAGTTAGTATTTTTTTTTTAATTTTGATTGTATAATCGTTGTAAATTGAACATTTTTCATCATGTTGATAAACCGTCTGTAGATGTAGATATTACCGATGGATTATCGATGAATATTTCAATAAAATACAAATTTGCCCCCTTTTTGTTCTAATATATTAAGGTGATGTTTGGTTTACAAATCATGTAGGAATCTAATAGAATTGGAATGTTGAATTTCTTTGATCAAATTTTCATTCCCTCGTCTGATTCATTTTTTTTTTTATTTATGAAAGGAATCTTCAAAATCCTATGAATTATACCAAATATGGGATTTGAACATTCTTTGGCAATAAAGTCGTATTTTGATGGATTGAAATGTTCATTTCTACTTTCTGCTCTGTTTCTATTCTCTCGATTTAAAATTCAAATAACTTTTTAGGAAAAAAATATACAATTAAGTCATTTCGATATTATTTTTTTGCATATTTATGTCAATTTTAAGCATTTCCATCTTTTTAAATGTAAAAAAATAATCATATTAAAATTAAAGAAACTGATTTAGTTATTATAATTATTAAAACATATACATAAGTAATAATTAAATATTATCGTTATCAAATTTAATTTTGGAAAAAGAAAATATATGTTTGTTGTGATCTGAAAAATCCATCCGAATCATTTGCGTTAATTTAATAAAGTATTTCCAGTTTAAGAAAAAAATTAAAATTTTCCAAAAGGGTATTTTGGTCCCTTACCAACATTTCGTTCAAATTCCGAAGCTACATTCTATAAACCAAACAGATAGATTACAATTTCTTTAGCAGATTACATTCCGATGTCTGCCAACCAAACAAGTGGTCAAAACCTGATAACATTTCAATCCAATTCATTCAAGGCCAAATTTCTTTGACATATTACATTTCATTTAAAAACATTCTGTAAACCAAACGACACCTAAGAATACATATACGCATTAGATATGCATGTCTATATGAATTTATTTATACATGTGTACATACATTATAGATACACATGTGTGTATATATGTACATATCTACTTTTATTAGTTTGTATATGTATGTATATGTATATAGTGTTCATGCATGTATGATGTATGTGTATTTATAGAATGAATATACTTATACTTTGTAAGCATGTTTGTAGATGCGTATATGTTTGTATATGCACTTTAAGTATGAATGCATGATCCACTAAAACAACTAAGGGGTGTTTGTTTTCAACTTAATGAGCTTAATGTGTGGGTAGCTTAATTGGTTAAGTTATATTGAGATGTTTGATTTTAACTTAATACTAAGAGATTTAGTTAACATGTTAAGTTAACTCATCCTATCTTAATGCATTAAGTTAGAATTTTTCCAAAATTACCCTTGTCCTGTAATTTTTCATCACACATCTCATTAAAAAA
The DNA here is from genome assembly GCA_954870635.1 of Arctium minus. Lineage (NCBI taxonomy): Eukaryota > Viridiplantae > Streptophyta > Magnoliopsida > Asterales > Asteraceae > Arctium > Arctium minus. The sequence continues at coordinate 53,943,715 of OX941095.1, read as the reverse complement.
TAAATAGTTCACCAACATGCATAAATTAAAAAACTTGTAATCAAACACTAATACTTTATTGTTTTAAATATATTTTAAGTTACAAGTATTGTTTTGAACTAATTGAATACATATTATTTATGTTATTTTAAATAATTTATATTATTTTAATTTTTTTGTCATTTTAAGTATTTATCAAACAATTTTTTTTATTCCAGCACTTATGTAGACATTAGGTTAAAATGGTAATTTTTTATGTTCAGACTATTTATTCAGGACAAAAATCAAACAACAACTTATCTTTATTTATCGGGATAAATTAATGCTTATAAATAACTTAATAGATTCAGAGCTTAATAGATAAAAATTCAAACAACCCCTAAGATTGATGTTGACATACTTGGATCAAATTTGGCCGACGAAGGCCTATCATGACCAATTTACAATAAATATGACCCAGTGTAATGACCAATATTAAAACCCAAAAAAACGCTCAAACTCAAAATAAATTATTACGACCCACTTAGACCAAATATGAAACACTATGGCCCATTAGGAGCAATTATGATCCAGGTTGAATATACCCATCAAGACCAGTTAATACATACTACAATGTTTCAAGAATTAGGGGATGTTTGACAGTTGCTGAATGGTTAGATACAGAATGATTAAAAAGCTCTTATGATATAATGTGAAATGAAATATGGTTGTTTACTAATTGTTCAAGATGAAATCAGGGCTCTGAATGGTTAAGACATGGTCAAGACACTAAATCATTCAGAGGGCTTTGGAACCATTAAGAGTCATAATTTTTTTTTTACCAAACAAGATTTGCCTCTTAACAATTCAGAAGTTGTCTTTTAATGGAACCATTAAGAGGTAAACAAACAACCCTTTAGAATGAAATAAAAAAAATTATCCTTAAGTAACACACACACAAAAAAAAAAACGATGGTTTTCATGATAAGAACAAAAGTTTAAAAAAGTTAGATTAAATTAAATGATGGTCGATAAAATGTCGATTAATGTTCTTAATTTTCAAAGAATTATTGAGGATTTTCCTTCTTAAAAGAATATAAAAAATTATAATTTGGGAAAAAGTTTTGTCAAGAAACCATCTATAAATTATAAACTGTTTTGACGTTCATCGATGATTGTCTAAAAAGTAAATTAAAAATTAAATGATGTTTGACGAAACTTCTGTAATTGTTCTTATTTTTGACGGATTATCGACAGTTTTTTGTTTAAAAAATTTAATTTAAAATAAAGCGTTTTCAGTAAACGCTGTTGGTAATGTGTGAGATTGTTTATCGATGGCATGCATTTTTAAAAATAAATGAAAAATGAAATTATTTACCATTTATCGATGGTTTACTGACAAGATACATACTCTATGGTCGGTGAATCGTTGGTATACACCTATGATTAATCAACGGTTTCCATGTCCACGTCCATCCGTCAATAATCTATCGATAAACCGTTTTATTAAAATGTTTACTTTACGTGATAGTCCACACACCACGATAAACCGTTGGGTAATTACCCGATGGCAGTAGCCATCAATAATGAACGTTGATAATGCTCAATATTTTGCAGTGATGAGTAACATTGTTATTCCTACATATATGAGTATAGAGGGAGGTTCACTCACTCATTATTTTACAAACACAAAGATTAATAATTTAATATATATAGGGCTCACATTTTAAAATCCAACAGTTGTGATTACTTAGGTTTTTGTTTAAATTTAGATGAGAAGAGGGTAGTTTTGTACATTTGGAAAATAGATAATTAAGAATTAATTAGTCAATAATCTCCTTAAAATTCGGGATTGACGCCAAAATCATATCGTGCATGATTTTGTCCCGTCCACGATTTCCCATCAACGATTTTTTCTAATATTCTACATTCATTTTCTTCCAATATAGATTATCAATACGAAGAGCATTCAATTACAATGTACAACGTAACGTAGAAGATGCAATGTTGAACCCTTCTTGTGACATGGCAGACGTTGGCATGGACAACGACGAGGAAGATTATGCAGTCGATAAGTTGTTTGTAGCATAATTTATTTTTTTAAGGATGAAATCTCTATGGATATTGTAAAAACATGAAGCAGATTCGGTATTCAACGTAGTAAATTCATTCTTGCCCTAATCATGATATTCCAGACGTTGATGCAATCGATGAGTGTTTATAATATATGAATTCTTGATGATTTTGGTATATGTATATTTGGGTTTTCCCTATCTCTGTCTTCATACGTAATCATAATTACGATTCATCAATTCATCATGAATGGATAACATTCATCACGAATCAAGAATTTATAATACCAACAAACTTAGGGGTTTTTATATAGGAGCTTAATGGGTTGTATAATAGATTTGGCTATTACCACATCCATATGTGGCTGTTATATATAGCCTTATTCACTCAGCCCACGGCTAAATCGCTCAGCTATAAAACCTCAACATTAAAATCCCTTAAACCCTATTGTTAAAAAGGAGATGTTCCTCCTCATTTTCTTTCCACCGCCACTCCTCAACAAAAAATACAACGTTGCGGGTTAGAGCTTCTCTATTGATTCATGTCTGCATCTTCACACAGGTATGTCGATTTCAATTTCTCCATCGATTTCTCTCTATTGTTTTCTCTGTCCATCATAGATATACATATCACAATGTCTTCAACCTCTGCATCTCCTTGAGAATTTTGGAATCCTTGGAGATATCCATGGCTGAAAACAGAGAGAAAAATGATGTCTTCAACCTCTAATCTGTTGCACAACTACACTCTCGCTCTAAAAACAGAGAGAGAAACAACAAATACACATGGGTTGGAAGAAATTCATCTCTGGACTGGATTGGAAGTATAAAAACAGAAAGCGATGTGATTTTTGGAAGAAAGAAGGTGAGGTTTTTGGAATTGGATGTAAATTTGTTTCTGGAAATATGTTTGTGAAAGCTGAACTGATGGAGAATGGAGATACAATCAAGGGAGATATTTTATAATAAAAAATATATATTCAAAATATTCAAGCTTTTTTATTTGAAAAAACATTTAAATTAATTTTTTTTATAATTAAAAGTCATTTATTCAACATTTTTATCACAGAGTTGTTTTACTCAAACAAAAATATAGAAAGAGGTAAAATAGTCATTTCTGACATTCAAACTGTATATTTAGCACTCCAACTTAACAACAACTTATCTATTATCATACAGACAACTTTTTAATACAGATAACTTTATCCATACAGGACTTAATAAAAAGCGAACCGAACAACCCCTTATTAATTATGAATCAACATGTTATTATACGAGCACATTATAGTCAATTCATAATGCATGGATAAGCATCATTTAATTTCAGAACAACACATTCATCATGAAGAATCAAATTTATCGTTTAGCACGTCACATTCATCATGAATTAGCAACACTTAGGTGTCGTTTGTTTTTTAAGAGGTCTAAAGTCTGAAGTCTTATTTTAGTTATGATTAATAAGAGGTGGTGTGTAAAAAGGCCTAAATGATTCAGACTTAAGAGCCATTAAGAGGTTTTTAGAAAAAATCAAACGACCCCTTACTTTCACCATAACACATTTATCATGAATTTGTAATTCATCATAATGCAAGATGTAATTCAGTGATCATAAATGGGAAAAAAAAAACTTTTCTATTAAACATGGGAGAACATAGTGAAACCTCTTTCCCACTTCTCCAAGCAAGAGGTTACATTATCATGGTTATTTTCTATTCTCCAAAACATTATTTTTTAGAGATTTTTGTACCTTGGGTTGCCAAAATATTTATATTAAAAATTCTTTGCTTTTTTATAGGAAAGAAATTCTAAACTTTTGAATCTGCATCGTGGACATCCGCTTGATGTCCCATGCGGACTTCCACCTAAGGTCCGGAAATTATTTTTTGGGCTATCAATATCCACCCTTTGGGGACTTCAAACATATCCCATCTACAACATTTTTGAGTAATTTTAAGTGTTTTCTCTCATTTCTAGCATACTCTTCAAGAGTAAAAGTTCATTATTATCTCCCTATGTTCATACTTTGATTTGAATATCTTTATAAGATATTATAAAGAGAAATTTGTGATACCACCCAGAGCTTCACTTGTTGTTCATCATATTGTAAGTGGTGTGATTTAAACACTTCCTAATTCCTAATCCTTAGATTTAGGTTGTTCATCCTTTTCTAAATTTCTTAAACATTGTGTGAGGTTTGGGTGTTAGCTCCCTACAAAATCATAAGTATGTACATATTGTGAGCTTTATCTCCCTACAATATATTTGCGTGATCCTCCTTTTTGTGAAAGATTTGAGTGTTCTCCGATCTGCAAAATGTTGAGTGTTTCATATATTCATTGTAAGATTGATTTGTACAGTTTGTTCTACCATAAAGAATAACAATAGTGAAGTGCCTCAAGAAATTTCTCGGTGTAGACTAGCCCCTAAGTTTGGGGGTGGACCATGTAAATCTTGTGTTACGTATTTTTTCCTTATCTTTTTACATTTTTGTCATATTTGTGGTGCTTTGTTTTTTTTGAAGCAGATTTGTGGTGCTTTGTTTATAGATCTTATAATGAGGGATTTGGTATTTTAATCTTTATATTCTTACAATCTCTTCTACTTTATGATTGTCTGAACCTGTTATGATTTTGAAAAACCTTAATTTTTTTATCCTTGCAACCCCCCCCCCCCTCTAGGTTGCCCTAACATGTAGTTCATAACTCTTGTCCCACAATTGATTGAGGTTCCTTCTTAGATACTCCTGCTAATTTTGAGACTATCAATGATACTACCTCTTGTGGTCATAAACACTTGGTTTTGATCTTGATGAGAATCCTTCTATGTCTTTAGTTTCAAAAGATTATGGGGTTGACGATGATGCTGAAATGGGTGTTGTTAAAAAGATGGTTGAAAAAATTGAAGGAGATATAATTGGTGTGAAAGGGGGACTTTTTGAGGAGTATAAAACTAGTGTAACTCTGTTTGGACCGATTTTGGTTGACAAATTATCTGATTTGAGATCTGATATTAATGTGACATTCCTTCAAATTCTAAAGTAAATATTCCTTCTATGGAGAGTTTTGGGTGGGAGATTTCTAATTGGTATCAAAGCCAAACCTCTATCCTGTCCCTCCGTAACTTATCTTTACTATTTATCTAAAGAATTGGATTAGTATGCTCTGTGACTGCCGCCTTGCGGATCGTTCACATCAGAAAACCATTCTACAGATAAAAGGTTAAAGAAAAACCAGATAATTTGTCTTAGGCATTCCTTAAGTTTTATCTTGTTAAATAGAGCCAGTAAGATGACGTTGAGTGAAGTCGCAACCAACCTCTGTAAAACAAGATCAAAAGTTGTGTAGTGCCTTTAGATTAAATATCCGTCTCGACCCCATCATGAACCCAGAATCCAGTCTGTCACGATCTTCCTCTAGTTTTAGACAATCCTCTGCCTCAAAAATAGATCAGTTATATGAGATTTCTTATGTACCTGATGACTCCAAAATCCCTATTACTAGTATGCCCTTAGTTAACCCTTATTCTGTATTCTCTAAACCTAATACTTCATTTTCGAGAAAAGTCAAAAAATTAATAGGATCTACTTCCAATCAACACATTAAAGAGTTTGTCCAAGCCTCTAAATTTGACTCTCACCAACTCCCAGCTACCAGTTCAGAACATATGGTCACTCTATCCCTTCCACCAGATCTTGCTAGACACTGTATAGCCCAAGGGTATACTCATATCCACTTCGGTGCTATCAGATTAGCCCTTACCTTCCATGGTAGAAAAGGTCTCCCTGCCTTTTCCCGAATAGCCCTTGTAGACACAAGGTTTGTAGAGTATCAACATGCTTGCATAGGAACAATACAAACCACCTTAAACGCCGGAACCATTTTTGTTACCTTTTACCCCAACTTCAATATGCCTCTTAATGACCCCTCACTCTACACAGCGCTCAAGGCCCAGATTCAAATTGGGGGTACTCCCCAAGTAAACACTTTTCAGGCAACATTCCACTACCAAATGGCGTATAGAGTTCAAAATCACTCTCTCGACATCATGGTACCGGATCAAGAGCACGCTGGGGATGCACTTCTCATTAATGTTGACTCATGTGCAACACCAACATGTACATATGTTCCCAGACAGTTGTCCAGAGAAGAGTTACTAAAACTCCTCCCTGAAAAGTGGGTAACGAATTATGAGCAGATCCACCAAACCCCTGTCCAGACAACTACCGCACCAGACTTCGTCCGCCATGAAAACGGACTTGTCGAAGTCAATTTCTCCTCCCAACAGAAGACGAACGTCTTTCCAACCATCCATATGGTTCAGCCTGTTCAGGCTCCAGCCCCAGTCAAACAAGTTGAGCATTGCTGGTATGATGTCTGTGATTGCCAGGACTGTCTTGATGAAGCATACCGGATTGAATACAATGACAACAGCCAAGAGAAAAGGAAGAACAGATCACAACAAAAGCTGAAGGAAAGATATGAATCAGGAGATCCTGCTGTAGGACTCCTTGGTGAACCATCGGGCAAGTTTGACTACTATGTTCTTTACAAAGATTCACCAATATCAACCCTTAAGTCATGTCATGATCTACCTCCTCCAAATCCTCCAAGCCGAGCCCAAGAATGCTGTGTTATTACCCCTGCAGCCACATCGTCTGAATACAAGGCTGAGTTCCCACCTTTAAGCTCGTTTGAAGACACAACCCAAAGAACCAAGCATGAGTGGAAGATCAAAAACCCCACAACCATAGGTCCCACGGGAATAGCTACTCAGATCAGTCCTGCTGAAGCTACTCTTAATTGGCAAAGTGAGAATGCTGTTGCTCAGAATAAGGTGCTCCAAACTCTCCTTACGCAACAAACACGATCCTTGCAGACACAAGAAAATCTTGTTACGAAGGTACGGTCCCTTGAAAACATGATCCAAGAAATCAAGATGAAGATGCAAGGACTTCACAAAGAACTTCTTGAGATAGTTTGTACAATTCCTCACTCTCAAGCCTCTAGTGATCTTACAAAGAAAGAAGCTGAGATGAAGTTCTTAAAATCACAACTCATTGACTTGGAGAGGCAACATAAGCAGCAAAGAGTAGTAACTCAAATTGATGATCCGTGGACATTGTCTTCTACCCCTTTTGTTGGAACATCCTTTGATCCACAGCCACTCCCACTCACACCCTTCCCACAAAAATCTCCATCACTCTCTTTATGGTCCAAAGAGCAAGAAAAGAGAAGAGCTAAAGCTTTACGAATCTCCCTGAAATCTGAAAAAGCCCCAATGGTGTCCTCAAGTGAAACACAAGTCTTTGTTGATGACACCTCTGCCACAGCCTCCTCAAGACCACCAAACGTCCTCCCAATTGAAGACGTGAACCCGATCTCATCTTTCCTACAAAACCTAACCCAAAAAGAGACATCCTCTAGTTCACCCTTTGTTGCACCCGTAGTTACAACACCTCCAGATCATGCAGACGGTGACCTCTCTGAAGCCTTTGAACATTTGTTCATGGCAGATCCAGAATCATCTACAGCTCGTAACTACTTTGATGACGAGTATGTAGTAGAAGACGACGAAACCTTCCAACCTGCACCACAAAGAAGAACCAAAGTTTCAAAGTCAGATTCTGGCCAAAAGTTTACTTTTGATGATATTCCCCCTTCACAATGGAGAGATAGAAGTATAGAGATGTTGACATGGTGCTCAGCTGAACTCCAGTACTATGACATGGACATGGTGATTAAAAGGTTTTTAACCAGAACTCAAGGTCGTCTCAGAGATTGGTACATGAGTCTTGGAGAGTATCGACAATTGCAAATCCAGCAAGCACAATCTCCTGAAGATTTCATGCATATGATTTATGCTGAGTTCATTGGCAACCCAGTTGAACACATCGCTCAAGCAAGGAAGGAATTCTTAAAAATGAGATGTTGTTCATTTCAAAAGAAGGACCTTGAAGAACATTACAATCGCATGTCAAAAAGGTTTTATTGCCTGCAAGGTATTGATGATGTCAACCTCAAGCAAGTTTTTCTAAATTCTTTCCCAGAATCTCTTGCCAGTGAGGTATTCAGATCATTAGAGTCAAAAAACATCTTGATTTCTAATGTCACACTTGGTGCCCTGTATCAAATGGTGCTCAATGCACTTGCCAAGTTTTGCAATTCAAGAAAGTTCATGGACGAACTTGAAAAAACTGGCAAACATTTTGGTTCAGCCTGTGATGAAAAATACCTCCAGATCAAATGCAAAGATAAATCTTCCTGTGATTGCTCTCGTACAAAGAAGAAGTCCCATTTCAAGAAGTTCTTTAACTCTTCCAGAAAAACCACCAAGGGTTTCCCACGGAAGAAATGGAAGTTCATCAGGAAGAAAATACATCGAGGACGCACTTCTGACAGATGCTACATTTGCAATAAGAAAGGACACTTTGCAAAAGATTGCAAAGACAAAAGAAAGTCTCAAGCTTTGATTCAGAGTCTTAATCAAGTCGAACCAGTGGACATTTCTGATTTGGAGTCCCTGTACTCCCTTGACGATGAACCAGATGATCACACAATATGCACCATAGCATATTACGATTCATCATCAGATGAAGAGTCCGAACCAGACCATTCGAATGGACACTCTGATATCGAAGTATTCATGGCAAGCTCCCTTCCTATTCACTCCTCTCTCCCGCAAGTTCTACCCTTACAAAAACCACAACCTGCGCCCTTAGCTAAAGTCCACCTGCTCACATCAACATATGCTAAACCCATTTCGGTCATAGCCTTCTTTGACACAGGATCATCGGTCTCAATACTAAACCCGAAAATTCTCCCTAGCAGTTACTGGAAACCACATTATCAGCAGTTCCTAGCAGCTAGTGGTGATACATTTGTTATTGACAAGATCAGTGTCCCAATCCATATCCGGTTATTTCCAAAATGTGTGGTAAGACACCGGTTCTTAGGATCAAGCTCCCACGGTAAAGATCTCCTTATCGGATTCGATATTCTTCATACCTTGCCAAACATAAGGTTTGCTGAGCAAGGTCTCCGATACAAAAGTTACCTAAACCCCTGGAGTTCCGTGCCCAAACTCTATATGGCATCCACACTCACTATAGAAGCCCTTAAACAACAAATCATCCATACATCAAGTGCTTCTAGTCATACAGAGTTTCTCACAAAAAGCAAAAACCCTTTATGGTTAAATCCTTCGTTTTTTGTTACCTTACCGTTCAAACAAAACGAGGACGTCAACCCGACAAAGGCAAGCCATCCAGGAATGAACCCTGATCATTACCAGCTAGCAGTCCAAGAATGTTCAGAATTTGTTCAACAAGGCATCATTGAACCCACGGTTTCACCATGGGCATGTGAAGCGTTTTATGTCAATAAGAGAAGCGAACAAGTCAGAGGCAAGCTAAGGCTAGTCATAAATTATCAGCCACTTAATCATTTCTTGGCTGATGATAAGTTCCCCCTGCCACAGAAAAGGTCATTATTCCAGTCTCTAGCAAATGCAAAGGTCTTATCAAAATTCGATCTTAAAGCTGGATTCTGGCAATTGGGCATTCATCCTGACGATTGGCCGAAGACTGCTTTTTGCATACCAGATCATCATTACCAGTGGAACGTTATGCCATTTGGATTAAAAAATGCCCCTTCGGCATTCCAAAAGGCAATGGTCAAAATCTTTGAGCCTATTCTCCAAAACGCCCTGGTCTACATTGATGATATTCTTCTGTTTTCTCCAGACGAAGATTCCCATATCAGCTTACTCTCGAAGTTTCATTCCATAATTCAACAGTATGGCATTATGCTATCTGAAAAGAAGATGGAAATAGGAGTTAACTCCATTAACTTTCTTGGAATGAAGATCTTTGATGGGAAATATCAACCACAACCCCATATCGCTCAAGAGCTCCACAAGTTTCCAGATGTGCTTTCGTCACAAAAAGAAGTCCAACAGTTCCTTGGTCTTGTCAACTACATGGCCGATTTCTTGCCAAAGCTGTCACACCATACTGTACACTTATTCCCCATGCTAAAAAAGGAACCACCACTTTGGACTGAACGACAAACAATAGCTGTCAGAGCTATAAAGCAACTAGCCGACAAGATGCCACCTCTAAAGATTCCCACTAATACGGACAAAAGAATTCTCCAGACAGATGCAAGTGATGAATACTGGGGAGCAGTTCTACTTGTACAAGATGACAAAGGTGTCAGAACAATTTGTGGTTACAAGAGTGGCATGTTCAAAGCCTCAGAGCAACACTACCATTCAACTTTCAAGGAGATTCTAGCAGTCAAAAGAGGAATAGAAAAATTCCAATTCCATCTTATCGGTCACTGTTTCCAGATTGAGATGGATATGTCCTCTTTCCCACGCATGCTCCAATTCAAAAGAAAGATGCTTCCAGAGGCACAACTTTTAAGGTGGGCAAATTGGTTCTCACAGTGGAAATTTACAGTAAAACACATCAAAGGGTCAGAAAATATTCTCGCAGATTTTCTGTCAAGGCCAAAGCACTATAAATATAGTGGTCCTGAAAGGATTCCCCAACACATGGTCATCCCATTGGTGTTTGCTATGGATAAGGCCAACTCCAGCTCATCTACTCCCCAAGAAGCCTCTCGCACAACCACCCAAGATCTCCCTGAAGAAGTAACCGAAGTCATTGCTGATTTGACTCTGAGCCAAAGGTCCTTATTGAATTGGAAGACATTTTATAATGTCCTTCTTTCAAAACATGGTCCGTTCATGAAAAATTACATGTTTCATCCCGAACACCCTTTCCTCAACATTTTCCATATCCATGAACTATTCAGGCTTCCTAAAGAAGCACTCTGCTTCTTCTGGTATCTCTTTGAAACCCATACCGTCGCCATCTCCTTCAACGCATGCAAACTGTTCACATACATGTTCCAGTGTCAGTTTGAACACGTTCCCCCTGAACAGAAGAACCTATTCACTGTTCTTCAATGGTTCCTTCCGGTCCATCAATGGATCCAGCGATTACATGTAAGTCATAAAACTTATGTGCTAATCTGCTTCAAAAGACCGTGCTCCTTTCTACCTGGAAATTCTCTCACAAACAAACAACCGTTGATTTACCATTTCCCCACAACCTTCATCCATTCTTGGCATGATGTCAACCCAGCCAGCCGATCCTTCCAGGTTAATCATACCCGGAAACTTTTGGAAATACGTAACGATTTGGCGTCCGCAAATAATGTGGCTCTTCACAACATCCCGACACAGGTAATGGAAGGTGCAGAGATATGGCCAGATAGACACCCTGAAGTGGCATTATGGAAAGAGACTCTCAATCAATGGTTCAGCACCCACCTTGCTAAATCCATTGATTCTTCTGAAGATGACTTTGACATTTCCGACAACGAAGATGACTATGTCTTCCTCAATGATGAACCTTACGATCCGTATGAAGATGACCCGTCACACCCAGATTCGCGTTGGAAATAAAAGCATCAGTTTAAAATAAAATTAATGTGTGCTTGTATTTTTCTTTATTATTAAAGTTTGATTAGTTTAAAATAATGATGTAAAAATGATGGAAGCATGAAATCACTTTTCTAGTGATGTAAGCGCTTACATCATTTGTAGAATTATTGGTTGATTATGTAATGCTTACGTCATGCTTATGTAAGAGGACCTTTTCCTTGCCTATAAAAGGAAGGCCTCCCCCTCATTTGTAAATCATCCCTTGAAAGAAATAAATTCTTCTTTCATAACTCTCTCTCTCTCTACAATTCTCTCTCTATAATTTCTCTCTTTATAAATCTTTGAGTCTTTTACTAAGTCCGCCAGTCCTCCGCTAGTCCTCCACCCTAATTGTCCCTAAGTCCGCCAGTCCTCCGCCAGTCCTCCACCCTAATTGGTATAAGCCAATTCTGATTTTTCTAAAGTCCATCCTGATTGTTCTTGGGGTGGAATTCCTTCCTCTTCTGGCTTAAAATTTGATGAGGTTGTTCGAAATGAGAATATTTTGAGTGTAAATGTTGTTGGTTTTAGAAAAATTAGTGAGTTGGTTTTTGAAAATGGTAGTACTTATGGGGCCGTCAAAAATGTGATTTTTTTGGGCCAAGAAGGTGTCTGTTGTTCTTATAATATGGATGTTGATGAATCTCTTTCCAAGCCTAGTGATGTGAGTTCAAAAATGAAGAAATCTGGTATGAAATTAAGCCCGAAAGATTTGAAGGTGCTTAATTTAAAAAAAAATCCAATTGCTAAGATGAAAAATGAAGAAAGGTCAGTTTTTAAAATCTACTCCAAGTGTGTCTAGCAATAAAGTTTTGTTTGATAATGGAAAAATTGGGGATTTTGTAAATGTTAATCGTGAGTCTCTGTGTTTGACAAAACTGAAATGGTTGAAAAAATAGAAAATGCTCTTTCTAATGAGTTGCTCAAGATTTCTCAAGCTAAGAATGCGACTCCTATGGATGTGGATGCTACTACTTTAATTCATTTTGGGGTGGAGGTTGCCAATATGGTTCCTGCCTCTATTCCCATTTATATGGATTATGTGGTTGATAAAAAATGAACAAGTTAAAATGGTGAATACTTGGAGTAAAGACAATGGAAATATTGTTGATAAAATTAAGAAGCAAAATTTGGAAGAGGATGTTTCTGTGAAGTTCTTGCCTCCCTCTCTCTTGCTTGACGGGAGTATCCTAGTTGATATTGTTGATGAGGTTGTAAAGAAAGGATGTTCAGGACATGTTCTTCATTCGTATGGTTACTTTGTGGGTATTAATTTACCATTCACGGAGTATAATCTTCGGAGAATGTGGAGAAAGTTTGATTTGGATGACAATATTTCTTTAGGTGAAAATGGTATTTGGCTCTTCAAATTCAAAATGAGGAGGGTATGAGGAAGGTTCTTGAAAATTGCATTTTGCTTGTTAATGGGGTGCCTTTGTTTGTTAGGGAGTGGTCTCCACGTTCTTTTCAATCAAAGCCTAAACCTAGCAAAGTTCCACTTTGGATTAGCCAACATGGGATTACTTTTGAACTAGAAGTGTATTAGCTATTTGGCCAGTGGAGTGGGTAAACCTATGATACTTGATAAAGTGACTAGGGAAAGGTGTTTGAATAAGTCTGGAAGAATTTCATATGCCAGGGTCTTAATTGAAGTGGATGCTAGTACGGATGTGCCGAATGGTGTAAAAGCAAAATGGAGAGGCTTCCCAATCACTATTATTCCCGTTTCTTACCAATGGAAGCCTCTATGTTGTGGACATTGCAACGTGTTTGATCACCATTTTAAAGGCTGTAGGTTAAAGCCAAAATTGGACATGGAGCTATCTGTTTAAAAAGTTGAAGAAAATCTTAAAAAAGGAGTACAAAAAGGTGAATGAAAAGGAAATTTCTAATGGATTTTAGCAAGTTGTTAGAAGAATGAATGTCCAATTCAAGACTAGGGGGTCTTAAGGGAATCAGAATGTTGTACAACAAAGTGGTGGTCAAGTTGAACCGTTCTAGTGGAATGGATGGTCAAAATCAATCTAATAGGAGATAAGATTCGAGAAACAAGAATAGGATGTAAATCAAAATGTGACATCTCAAAGTAAGTCATCTAATTCTAACAGTGGGGTTACATTGAATTCTGATTCTTAAGTTATAGATGGGCAACACCAAAGTAAGCAAAAAGTTTTGGATAAAGGTAAGGGTGTGCAAAGTGAAGTTCCAGTTGTGAAAATGGAATTAGACCTGTTGTGGGTAAGAATAAAAATGAACCTGTAAAAAGGAATGAGATGAAACGGAGTTCTAGTGGGGTTTAGGCATGCAATATATTTGAGGTTTTGAGTGAGAATTTGGAGGGTTGTGATTTAAATTACTGAGAGGCTCAGAAAAGTGGTTGATACATGGTTTTCTCTTAAGTATCATCCTGCTGATGTTAAAGCAAATTGGCATGTTAAATAAATAAACTATTATTTGGAACTTTGTGCTAGTCAACCATATGAGATTTTAGATGTGCTTTCGGATTTAGATAAGGCTCCTGAGTTCATGAAAGTTGATGATTTTTTGTTTGAAAAGTTGAATAGTAAGAGGCTCCTGTCATCCAACAAATTTTCTCATGATCTGTGAGTTTTGTGGGTTGGCTCAATTGTTTAGAGTTGGTGGATTATGTTTTTTTGGGTGGTTTGGTCTTTACGTTCTTTCCATTTCTTTCTGTATATTCAAGTTGTCTATAGTTTATTTCATTAAAATGGTTCCATTTATTTGTTCATTTGAAATCTTTGGGTTTTTTTTATTGATATAGTGGAGAGGGTACTGTTGGAACTTAGTTAAGACTAGGAGGAACTTGTCCCACATAGGAGCCAAGCCAAACTTTACATCACTTAATAAATCAAAACCATTGAGCATTAAATGAATTACTGGAATGCTTGGCTTGAATTGTGGTGTGATTGAAGGGCTTTCCTTGACATTAATATATATATATATATATATATATATATATATATATATATATATATATATATATATATTAAATGTCAAAGATGGGCCTTGGGCCTTGGGGCTCTTGAGGTCGAGATAGATTGACGGTGGAGACTGTGTTGTTGGTTGACAGAGGCTCTTCATTCATCTCCAAACATACATGGTTCGATAGATTCAAGTACCATACTTGAATACGATTGTTGTATTCTCTAGACGGGTGCTATACGGGCGAATTTCTGTCTTAGGACACTGCTTAACGTGCAGGCCTCAATCGATTTCAATTCTTACACGAATTTTCTATTCAAGTAAGGATTGTATTTTGTGTTTTATGATTGATTGTTGTTATACTATGTTAATTACATAGTTTTTATATTTAAGAATTTCAATTTCTATTCTAATTTTGTCCATATATATACAATTGTTATTCAAGTGATTGATTACTCCTAACAGGTACCTTTTCTCTTGGGTGGAACTTAGGAGGTTGGGCTCCAATTTTGGGTTCCTTTGAGTTTTTTATGGGGACCCGGGGTAAATACTTTTTTATACAAATCCTTTTTTGTGTCGACACATTATTTCTCTGGGTTGGGTTTTATTAGGGTATGGGTCTGGTTTCTGGATGGAGTAATAAGGGGGTGTAGGGTAAAGGTGATACATTGGTTTTTGAATTTGAATTGGATTCATAAGGATGTCTTTTTGGAGGGTTGGATGGCTGTTTGAGACTTTATTCTTCTAGTGTGCATGGTTTTCTTTTTTGATTTGTGTATTTTAAGGTTGGAGGGGGATAAATATTTGTTTTTTGGTGTCACCGAAATTAAAGGAAAATGATTTTTTTTGGTTCTCCTTAGATGATGGTTTCATTTCCTTGGGTCTGGTGGCTTAGAAGCTATGGATTATTGCTTAATCATGACATCAATAAAAGACTTGAATTTTTGTGGCTTGTTTCCTCTTTTTTGTACATATTTGGAGGTTATATCATGGTAGCAGACTTTGAGAGGTGTATAGACAGAATGGTTTATTTCTGTGTCGAACCAATATACACCGGCAACATCAATTCAATATAGTTCATGTTTTGCCTTTGGTTATAAGATGGGTTAAGTTTTTTTATCATAAAATTATAATTAGTATACAGCTAGCCCGTTTTTTGGTTTGGTGGTTTAACATTTTTTATCTGTTGATTCTTTGGATTGGGATTTAGGAGGAATGATACTGTTGGATTAGACCACAACAGTTTTTTGTTGTGTTTGCCGGTATGGGGAATTGAAGTCTTATATTTTGAGTATCTTCAAATCAACTTTCATGTTGGCTTCTTTCACTTATGTGCTGCTTTTTGGTTAATTTCTAATCAGATTCTGGATTTTGGAAAGCTATTTACTAAAGTTTTTGAAGTCTGGATGGTGCTTGTTCCCAAGTCAGAGATCTGGATGGATACTTGGCTAGTCTTTTACTGTGGATGGTGCTTGTTTCCAAATTAAGAGTTCTTGACTGCAATGGCCAAAGGCCAAATTGCTCATAATTGATGGTTTCAATTTGGTTCTCAAATCAAATTGGTTGGAGGAAGGGGTTATTTGATCTATGGGATGGTTTATTTGGTAAATCCATGGCTTTTGGTGCTTGAATTTGTGAGTTTTATGATGAAGATGAAGTGGGTTGACTTCGATCTGATGATGTTTCTCAATACCGTAAGTTTCTTTGCTTATGCGTTGATTATGTCTTTGATTCTGAATCTGATTTCGATTCCAATATTGTGTTTTGATTTAAGGTTGTTAAATTTGATGGTCTTGATTGATTTCCAAGGGTTCTTCTTGACAATTTTCTCTGGAATTGGTACTTCCTGGCCCTGCCAAAATTCCAGATATGTTTTTGGATCTTGGACATAATTGATGGTTTCAATTTGGTTCTCAAATCAAATTGGTTGGAGGAAGGGGTTATTTGATCTATGGGATGGTTTATTTGGTAAATCCATGGCTTTTGGTGCTAGAATTTGTGAGTTTTATGATGAAGATGAAGTGGGTTGACTTCGATCTGATGATGTTTCTCAACACCGTAAGTTTCTTTGCTTATGCGTTGATTATGTCTTTGATTCTGAATTTGATTTCGATTCCAATATTGTGGTTTGATTTAAGGTTGTTAAATTTGATGGTCTTGATTGATTTCCAAGGGTTCTTCTTGACAATTTTCTCTGGAATTGGTACTTCCTGCCCCTGCCAAAATTCCAGATCTGTTTTTGGATCTTGGACTAAATTAGTTATGGGTTTTAGATGCTGTTAGTTGGGATGGATTAAATATTGGATGGAGTATGGGAAACTGGAACTTATTGAATCCTGATGAACTTAGGCCTAAGTTGATTACCAAAGGAATTCGGGCTCCTGTTTTGGGCCTTCTTAATTTCTGTTGGGTAATTGATTTGGTCCATCCTGATTTTAATATATGGACCACCTTTTATATGGATTTATGGGATGCTATTATTAATATTAAGATTGGGTTAACTATCTTGAGCTATGGTTTTTATCTGATGGGCTTGGCAATCGGCATTAGGCTCGTATGATTAGGGTTCTTTACTGTGAGTTTTTTGATATGGGCTT
Organism: Arctium minus; assembly: GCA_954870635.1. NCBI lineage: Eukaryota > Viridiplantae > Streptophyta > Magnoliopsida > Asterales > Asteraceae > Arctium > Arctium minus. Next base: position 53,926,653 of record OX941095.1, on the reverse strand, counting down.
TATTTGTAGTTGGATTTTTAGAATTATAAGTGGCTTTGATTTTATGCCTCTTTTATGTTTCTTACCCAAGCACTTTTTTAGTCAGAGTTTTCCTTGTAAAAATGGGTATGCCTATTTAGCTTTGTAATTTTTCTTTTTTAGTAAAGTTTTTTCGGGGGTTCTGTCCTCTTTTCTTAGAAAAAAAAAGCTTGTCCCAATCCCACATTCTCTTCTCTTCAATAGTAATGTTTTTGTTGGTCAGTATTTTGTCATTGGATCATATACCATATAACCTTTCAACTCATCGCTTATCCTAAAGAAAACACCGTCGAAACTCTTATTCTCCAATTTTGTTATTTTCGCATCTGGTACATGTACGTGTCACACACATCTTAAAGACTCTAAGATACTCAATTGATGACTTTACCCCCACTGCAAACATCTATCTTTTGGTGTTGTATCTTTCAAAGCCATGGTAATACATTGCTTTAGCACATAGACAATCCATTTTCCTGCTTTACGCCAGAAAAACTTTGGAATCTCCTTTTCTGATAGCATACATCTTATCGAATTCATAACTGTTGTTTCTTTTTTCAATTCCATTATGCTGAGGTGTGTATGCAATTGTTAGTTGTCTTCTGACTTATTTTCTTTGCAAATATTGTTGAACTTGGTTGATGACATTTGACAGCTAGATTAGTTTCTTTCTCAACAAGTATCTTAAAAAACTTGAAAACTACAAATGAAGTTGACTTCTAATTTAGAAAATAGGTCTAGGCTTTTCAACTATAATCATGAATCAAGCATAACAAATAGTTTTTTCCACTACTAAAATCGGAGAAATTGCACCATATAAAGTGCTTGCTTTTCAAGTAGTTAACATAATGGGTGTGCAAAACCCGACTGTACCCAAAAACCCCGCAAAACAGACCCAAAATCCCCCCGAACATCCTGATCCAAACCACCCAATCACACCCGAAGTTCGAAGTCCGAATTTTATGCCAGATATATAGGTTCGGGTAGGGCCTCACTGTCCGTCACCCAATCCAACCTGAACCCCGAAATTTATTTACTAACTATGAATACTAATTCCTTTTTTTACTTTCCTAAAACCTAGAAAAAGAGAAAAAAATGGTTTCATTTTGTTGCTAGCTGCATTTGAAAAGCTGGAAAAGTGATTTAGCTGTTGCATTTGGAAAAAATTGGCTGTTGCATTTGAAAAGTGATTTGATAAAAAAATGGTTTGCATTTTACTTCTGGGCACTGCCCACCCGAAACCCGACCCAAAACCCACCTGAAACTTGACATACCCAAAACCTGCGGGTTTCCTGCACCTGAACCCCGATCGAGTTTCTATTATGGCCACCCGACCCGACCCATGCTCAACCCTAATCAACACAAACAACATAAGCCATTAACAATCTTTCTCGTTGCTCAACTAGTTCAACATAATTTGCTTGTTCATCCAGGTGGGACATCCATAGTGAAAATGACCAAGTTTGTGACAATAATAACACTCACAAAAGACGTGGTAAACCCTTACTCTACCTCTTCCTCTACCCCTAAAATTGAATCCCCTTCGACCTGAAGGGTTTCAACGGGATCGCAGCAGAAACAAACATACACATAAAATAACAAAATAAACCACGAAATTCCACAGCTTGGATCCGTTACTAATGCAAATAGGGACAAAAACCAAACCATAGGGGTTTATAAATACTCCCTCGAGTGATGGAATGGGAAAGCTCATAAACATGAAAGATTAAAATAGACCTCCTCTAGTGGTATCCACACGTGAGCATGAGTTGTCCCCGAATGGTTGATAGCCCTTGTAAAACAGAACCCGACACATAAAATTCGGTTTGTGTGCATGTGTGTGTGTGACCATGACGGCGCACCAAGGAGAGGGGAGGGAGGAGAGCCTTTTGTGTTTTGTTTGCTTGAATGAATGCTTGACCTAAAACTAAACTAATTAAGTTTAAATACCCCACTTTCCTTATTATGGACCGGGCCCTTTTTAGTTTAGCTTAAACTAATATGGGCCTTAAGCCTTTGATCAATTATTAGCTAATAATTAATACTTATGCCTTTTAAAAGTAAACATTACTTTTAGATATTGGGCTTTACGCTTTAATTAATTATTAGCATAATAATTAATTATTAGGCCCAATATTTATATAATTAGCATAAGTATATTATCATAAACTTTATAATTATTATCCTACTAGAATAAAATTATCACTTTAATTACAACTTGTAATTAAACATGGTTTACGACCATCATGGTCAATTCGAGAACTACGTACTCTAATATGTATGACCCTCATAGTTCACTTTGACGTCAGCAGTGATTTCATGTGACGTGGGCAGAGAGAAACCTACAGTCTCTCTCTTGCCCACAACACAAAAAAAACACAGACAATGGTTGTGTGTCTAGCAATGCGCCACTGCCCCCAAAGTCAAATGAATATGTGCTTCCTTAACTTTTATTGATGTAATCAATAATGAGAATAGAATATTTCTTATCCGCTTGCTACACAATATCTCATATTGAACTCAAGGCATATATCAGGCTCATCCTTGGTTGTTCGATAATTGTATTTCTCGATCCCGATATTTTATGAGTAAGCAAGTCTTATTGGTTCAACCAATTCACTTGTGTGTGGCCACACAATTCTCAATTTATATCATCGAGGGCCCCATAGATTTCTATCTCATCATGAAAGGAGCAAATTCCATATTGCATGTATACGACTCTTACACAATTCACATTGTACCTAACATAGCCCTTATATTCACCCGGTGAAAGGTAACGTTAGACATATATCAAGGCACAACACTCCTTGTGCTTGAGATCCCAATATACATCTCAGGTTAAAGGATAAATGAATAACTTATGATTTCAAGACTCACTTTATGACGCCGGTCTATGAAGTGATCTTGAAGGTGGGTCTGTCCAACACTTGTATCTACAAGTGTAAGTGACTCTGGTTGCACCCCGTGCTGGCCCAACTTGACCATAACCAGACTTCACAATGATCATAGTTTGTTACCAGTCCCCCCGTAACAATCGATCATGGATAGTTTTAAATAATATCATATTATCCATGGATTTAAACATGTTAATATAGAACACAACGGAATTAATATAATGACTCATACCTAGTATGCATAAAACAGATAGAATTTCATTGCTTAATGTTCCAAAAGTATACTAAAATCTAGATCAATTCAAACATTTAGGAATTTTAAACCTAAGAGCTAGTGTGAATATCATGCTTGCCCTGACTCATAGGTTTAGTGAATGGATCTACCGAATTATCTTCCAATCGAACTTTGCAAATCTTCACATCCTCTCGATTGATCATATCCCGAATGGTGTGATATTTCCTCAGAGTATGCTTGGACCGCTAGTGGGACCTTGGTTCCTTTGCTTGAGCTATAGCTCCCTCATTGTCGCAGTAGATCTCGATAGGGATATGAATTTCTTAAAGCATCAGATGTATACATTAGGTCTATTACATATCATGGCATACATTATAGACCAAATCGTCGAATCATAGGGAACACCCTTCATGTGATCCATATCTTCCTTTGTGGAAGGGTATTGAGATTCACTCAATTGTATAACATGTACCATTGGCAAGTTTCCTCTCTTGGAACTCTCCATCTTGAAGCGTTTCAAGACCTTGTCAATATATGTACTTTGGCTTAATCCAATTAAGTACTTATGTCTATCACGATAGATCTTTATGCCAAGGATATAGGCGGCGTCTCCCAAGTCCTTCATCGTCAAACATTTCCCTAGCCAGGATTTTACTCCTTCTAGCAATGGGATATCGTTTTTGATTATTAGAATGTCACCGACATATAGAACTAGGAAGACAACAATGCTCCCACTGGCTATCTTGTATACACAATGCTCATCTTCGTTTTTGATAAATCCAAATTCTCTAAATTTTCTCATCAAATCAAAGATTCCAACTTCGAGACGCTTGCTTTAGTCTATAAATGGGCCTTAGCAATTTGTAAACTTTACTAGGGTGCTTGGGATGATCAAAACCTTCTGGTTGTACCATGTACACGTCTTCCGCGGTTTTGACATCCATCTGCCATACCTCATAATCGTGGTATGCAACAATGGCAAGAAATATCCTAATGGACTTGATCATGGCTATTGGAGAGAAGGTTTCATCATAGTGAACACCCTGTGTTTGAGTACAACCTATTGCTACCAACCTAGCCTTGAAAGTGTGCACTATCCCATCCATGTCGGCTTTCTTCTTCAAACTCCATTTGCTCCCAATGACTTTACAGCCTTCAGGTGCATCTATCAGATCAGACCTGGTTATCCGACATGGATTGTATCTCGACTTTCATGGCATCATTCCATTTGTCAGATTCTACACCTGACATAGCATGTCGGTAGGTCAATGGTTCATTCATCAACCATGTCGTCACAGCCAATCAGGAACCACTGGTATCTATCTGGCTCTTGACGAATCCTCCCCAGGCTTCGGACCGTTTGCCTCGCATTGGTATCCTCAACATCTTGTTGAGTGCCAGTGCCAACATATGTATCTAGAGGTGTTTCTGTGGCCCAAGATTTACTAGCTTTAAACACATACAGATTATCACAAACACTTTGTTTATTAATCACAAGAATTACATCAAGCCATAGATCTAAAAGTGATTAACCTTTCAAGATAGAATGTGTTTGTGTGTGTATTCAATGTGTGAAACTATGTGTTTCTCTCAACTACCACCAATATTACACCTTCACTTTCACACACTAACTCTCTTGCTTCTCTACAAGTCTCTCAGAAATAATACAAGGACTTGCTTATATATAGGTCAACATGACCAAGCAAGGTCAAACCTTCTAAGCTCATTACAACTCACACACAAACACTAATTACAACAATGACCCTCATTTAATCTTGAATACAATTACAGTCTAACAATCTCCCCCTTTGGATTCAAGATTAAAAAAAATTGGCAATAATCTTCAGGTCTTCGTATCTTCAGAATTAACTTCAACTTCAAATCTTTTCTGGCTTTGACATCTCGAAAACTTTGACAAATTTTCAAACTTGTCTCTCCCTTTGAATTAGCTTTTACATATTCTGAATAAACAACCTTTCTTTCAAACTCTGACTTTCTTCAACTTTTTCTTTGATAAGCTTTCTTTAAACTTTGACTTTGATCATCTGAAAAATATTTATCTCCTCTGAAATCTTTAACCTTCAATCTGATCTTGAACTTTGATTATTCTCCCCCTTTTTAATGATTTGTAAGAATCAATCATCATTAAAACACTTCAAGGTCAGATCCGTCATTGAATAAACTTCCCACCATCTGATAAGCACATTCTTCATGAACTTTCATCTCCTCCTTTTAATAATAGACAATCTCCCCCATATAGGAAAATTATGAATCTCTCCAATACATGATGTGATAAAATCTGTCATCCGATCTGAAAGAACCGTTGAACCATGAATGTATTCATCTGAATCTTTTCAAATTCAAACGAAATAAGAGTTGTAACCCTGAATCAACATATGAAACAGTTAGAAATGCCTGTCAGTAACACGAAGTTACTGTGTACAACGAATGTACAATATAAGGAGCTTGTTTGATGTTGACTCCCCAGGACTTCCATTCAATCATTGAAAAACACAAGGTAATTCTATGAATGTTCTGACAGAAAAACAAAGTCTCTGTGTGTACGTGCTTGTATTTTGAAAGAATTAGCACAATGATTGTGTTTCATAAGGCTCAACATATGTAAATCACTGAGACATCAATGATTATACATGGACTCAACGTGCATGAGAAAGGGTCGAAGGTGGGGCAACTTTCCTTCTTTTTCAATATCAGTATCTTCCAAGTGAAGATCCGATAGATTATGTGTTGCTTCCCCAGAAAATATGAAACATTCTCTTTTTAAGAAAAGAATGAGTAGATAGTGAGGTTGTATGCAAGAGATGGCATGAGTTATTTGCCTATTTCAATGATGGTCACCAAAGAAATGTGAACCAATCAGTAATGTGGCTACCCGGCTCAGAAAGATGTTTGGTGCAGAGTTCTGATATTCTTTTAACTCTGTTCTCTCACCCTCTTTCTTTTAATCATATAAGCTCACATCTAACCAATCTCTCATTTCCATTTTACCTCAGCTCACTCCTACACTCAATTCTTTTAGACCCCTCTCCTCTCAATCACTCAAAGGATTACTTCCGGGGTAGGAAACACTGGTTATCGTGAATCCATGGAAGATCTATTAAGCACTCACACTGAATCCCATGTTCCTAAAAGTACATGTTGTTCAATGATTTTCTTGACATGTAAAACACAAGAAATCATATGTCAGTGTATATATGCTCATCAAAGATCAGAAATAAAAATTGAGCATTTTAAACATTTAAGATATCTCAAAACTTTATATAAATGAATAATCAAGAAAGAATAGAAATGTTTTGAGAATCTGACAATGATTAGGATCAGATCAAATTATGATGAAGAAAAATATTTGGGAATTCAAAGACGTATGTTGTTTATATGAACAATATATAAACATATTATCAATGAAAGCACATTTAAAAATGAAATGACGTTTGATTCAAACAACTGTGAATACCAAACGGCGGGAGTATTACCATAGAAAGATATATCATTTGATACATGGTAATAACAACATCAATTTGAAAATACTGAACCAGTGTGTGTATGAATACTTGACAAAGTATATAGAAAAGAAAATACACAAGTATTATTCTTTAAAGAACACACGGCCAGATAAACAATAAAATTCACAAGTAACCAAAAATCATTTAAAATTCACACTTCTCTAATCAGAAAAACATTTTAAGATCGTGAAGTGGTTTGAACATTTTTTTAAAAAATAAATGTCACAAGTGAAAGTTGTTCTTCTTTCACAAGCGTTAGAGTATAAGGATTAGAATGATATACCTGTAAATCAGAATCCTTAACTCCCCCTGGAATGAATATAGCAATTAAAATATCCTTGACTAGATATCCTCCCCCTTGATATATGTAAAACGTCAATCTTTTTAGAAAAATTAATATAAAAGATATAGCAATATAATATCTAAACTCCCTTTCAAACAAAAACTTCTTGAAAAGATGTAATCTTGAAAGCATCCTTCAGAAGAAAACATTTGAATACGGGTTTTGAACTGAATTGTCCAAAAGCCAATGTCACATAAAATATCCTGCAAGAAAAAGATTTTGGTAATCATTATAAAAATGATTCCGCTTTAGTCAGATAGCATATGATGAAATATCTAAAATATATGCAAATAAAGTACAAGATTAGAAAACTCCCCCTAGAATCATGAATTGGCGTTTAACATACCAAGTTTACTAACTAAAAAGGTAAACCTCTTTTCATCCAACGGCTTGGTGAAAAGGTCAGCCAACTGGTAGTCTGTAGTCACGAAGTGCATCTCGATATCGCCCTTCTCAACATGATCGTTTATAAAATGATAACGCACGTCGATATGTTTCGTCTTGGAATGCTGTACTGGATTAGCTGTTATCGCAATCGCACTCTTAGAATCACAGTAGATAGGGACTCGTTGATAAGTATATCCGAAATCTTTTAACTGTGTTCGCATCTAGAGGACTTGTGAACAGCAACTTGCGGCAGCTACATATTCAGCCTCAGCAGTGGATGTAGAAACACAATTTTGTTTCTTAGAAGTCCAACTAACCAACTTATCACCTAAAAACTAAAAAGAACCAGAGGTGCTTTTTCTATCCAGTTTGCATCCTGCATGATCAGCATCAGTATAGGCAGTTAAATCAAAAGACGAACCCTTAGGATACCAAAGGCCTAACTCAGTAGAACCTTTAAGATACCTAAAAATCCGTTTTACAGTGACCAGGTGTGATTCCTTTGGATTAGCTTGATATCTCGCACAGAAACATGTAGCAAACATAATATCCGGTCTACTGGCAGTTAAGTACAGCAGTGACCCAATCATGCTACGATACACTTTTTGATCTGCATCTAAAAGTGTACCCGTTGCCATCGGTGTTTTCATCACTGAACTGTCAGTCATGTTAAATTTCCTTAAAATATCTCGAATATATTTTGACTGATTAATGAAAATGCCTTCGGGTAACTGTTTTACTTGAAGACCAAGGAAAAAATTCAGTTCGCCCATCATTGACATTTCAAAACGAGATTCCATGATTTTTGAAATTTTTTTACAAAACTTTGGATTTGTAGAATCGAAAATTATGTCATCTACATAAATCTGAATCAGAATCATATCATCACCTTGCTTTTTCAGAAAGAGAGTAGTATCAATTGTACCTTTCTTGAATCCTGAAGCGAGTAAAAATTGAGTTAGAGTTTCGTACCAAGCTCTTGGTGCCTGTTTGAGTCCATACAAGGCTTTGCCTATGACATAGACATGATCAGGGTTCTTTGGATCAACGAATCCTTCTAGTTGAGCAACATATACTTCTTCATGCAATATCCCATTTAAGAATGCTGATTTTACGTCCATTTGGAAGACTGTAAAATTTTTATGCGCTGCATAGGATAAGAAGATTCGTATCGCTTCCAGTCGTGCCACAAGAGCAAATGTTTCTTCATAATCAATCCCCTCCTGTTGACAATAACCCTTTGCAACAAGGCGAGCTTTGTTTCGAACTACAACTCCAGATTCATCTCTCTTATTTCTGAAAACCCACTTTGTTCCAATAACAGATTTTCCTTTTGGAAGTGGTATAAGTCGCCAAACTTTGTTCCTCTCAAATTGTAGAAGTTCATCTTGCATTGCCAGTATCCAATCTGGATCGCGCAAGGCTTCTGAAGCTTTCTTCGGCTCGAGAGAACTTAAAAAACTTGAATATAGACAAAAATTAGCCGATGCTGCACGCGTTTGTACACCAGACTGTGCATCACCAATGATATTATGAAGTGGGTGATTTCTTGTCCATTTCATTGTACTTGGAATTAGATGAATTTCAGCTTGAGTATTATCTTCCTCATATTCATCATATACTGCAGGTAAGTCTTTATCAACCCCAGATGTGCTCGGGACATCTTGTACAGCCTCTTCTGAAGTAAATATTTCCGGAGCAATAGAAGAATCACTCGGAACTTCTGTTGCAGAATTTGGATCTGCATGCACAGAATCAACATTAGTATCTTCAGAATGTATATGTGTAGATGTATCTGATGTGATTGATATTGTGACATTTTCAGAAGGTCTTGAAATATCTGCGACTATAATTGGAACCTCTGAAGTTGATGTGGATATGTTTGATTTTTCAAAATCTGCACATATATCCAGAAAAGCATCAAAAAATAATAAGTCTAATTCAGCTGTAACTTTATTTGAATTAGAAGACTTATTCTGTTTGACTTCAGGTTCTATTCCATCTTGAATAGAAACTTTCTGTTTAAGCTTGAGTTCTAAACTGTTGTGTTTAGAAGTCAACGTTGATGATTCTTCGAATGACACATTAATGCTCTCCATGATCGTCTTGGTTCGTCTATTGTAGATCCGATAGGATTTAAACGTTAACGAATAACCAATGAAATAGCCTTCGTCAGCCTTCTTGTCAAATTTACCAAGATTGTCTCGATCATTGAGAATATAACACCTGCAACCAAAAGTACGAAAAAATTTAATATTCGGTTTTCGACTATTAATAAGTTCATACGCTGTCTTTTTATGTCTTTTGATGACAATCGTGCGGTTTTGTGTGAAACACGCAGTGGCTACGGCTTCAGCCCACAGAAACATTGGCAATTCGGAATAGGCTAACATTGTCCTTGCAGCTTCCACCAGTGTTCGATTCTTCCTTTCAACTACTCCGTTTTGTTGAGGAGTGTAGGCAACAGAAAAGTTGTGAGAGATCCCAACAGATATGAGATAACTCTGAAGCTTTTCATTATTGAATTCCGTGCCATTGTCACTTCTCAAAGATATAACCGGCAATTGTAGTCGAACCTGGATCTTCTTTAAAAACTCAATGATCAGCTCTGCTGCATCTGATTTGTTCCTTAAAAATTCCAGCCAAATATATCTGGAGTACTCATCTATCATGACCAAAATATATTTCTTACCATTGATAAACTGAGTCCTCATCGGGCCGCAAAGGTCCATATGTATCAATTCAAGAGGTGTTGAAGATGAGAATTCTGTCTTTGCTTTATGAGATGTTCGCTTCATCTTTCCCATTTCACAAGCGAAACAAAGAGAATTCTTCTCAAACCTTAGTTCTGGTAGACCTTTCTCAATGCCTTGTCTCGCCAACTGATTAATTGCATTAAAGTTTTAATGAGACAGACGCCGATGCCATATCCAACTTTCAGCTCGTGAAGCTTTTGCAATCAGACAAACAGGTCTTGATGCAGAAAGTGTTGGAAAATTCACAGAATAAAGATTTGCATTCCGCTTGGCTTTAAAAACTGCACGACCATCTTTATCTTCAATATAACAGCATTTATTAGTAAACCGAACTTGAAATTGACTATCGCAGAATTGACTTGTACTGAAAAGATTATGATCAAGTCCTTCCACGTATAGTACTCTTTTGATTATCACGGTGCCATTTGTTAACGATCCGTGTCCTCGAATGTATCCTGTAACCTCAGAATTAGCATAATTTACAGTACCGGAAGATTCCTCAACATAATTGTGAAGTAGATGCTTAAATCCTGTCATATGGCGCGAGCATCCTGAATCTATATACCATGTATGTGAGGCCTGCAAAAAGAACAACTCATTTCTGTTTAGGTACCCATATCCAGATGGGTCCTTCCTTGTTAGCTTTTAGCAACTTATCAACATCATCTACCTTAGCCTTAATTCGCCACTCATAGTGAGGCTTAGGTACCCATTTCCATACCATTTTAACATTAAGCTCATGAAATGTTTTCTTTTTCGAAAAATTATCAATCTTAGCATGAAAAATTTTAGCCTGATGAGTTAAGGAATTTAAAGCTGATTTGACATGAGATGTTTTTTTGGCAACTTTAGATTTAGGATGAATGGAAGGAATGATAAAAGCATTATCATGACAGTGTTTGCAGATAAAATTCTTACGTGCAAATGTCAAAAGCTTTGATTTATCCAATGAAGTACAATCATTCATACAACTTTGACATTTGGAAACGTTTGAATTTTTACACATCAAAATACCACTATCACTGATATTACATTTATTTTTAGCAACTTTATTTTCCTTCACATTCTTCATCCATTCTCCTTTACCATTTTGCCTTTTTACATCTGAAACAGGAAACATAATCTTGTTAGTTTTCTTTGAAGAAAATGATTTTGGCTTTGAAGTACAAGAAGCTTCTCCTTTCTAAAAAATACTCGGAGGATATTCAGGAGTAGTAGTATAAACAACTGAAGTTTTAGAATTAACAGTATCAAACTCTGGATTAGAATGAACATTCCAGTTTTTAGAGTCAAACATCTTTTTCTCCTTTAAATTTTGTTGAAACAAATCATTTTTTAAAAAATTTAAATCTCTAGAGAGTTCTTTGTTTTCTTCAAAAGACTTGTCAAATTTGAATTTGAGATCAACATTCTCATCTTCTAACTCTTCAATTGTCTTTTGAAGATTTGTGATTTGTTTCTCAAAATTAGATGCTTGATTCACCTCAGAGTTTGATTCCATCTTTTCTATAATAGGAACAGGATCTGAAGCATTCATCATTTCTGTAAAGATCTCCTCAGTCATAATTTTTGAAAAATCAGAATTAAGGTTTTGATTCATGATATTTTCATCTTTTGATCCATTTGAAGAATTAGACGTGAATAAATCAGATAATAACACTTGATTCTCAACATTAGTTTCTAAATCAGATTCATCAAACTGACACTGAGATTCAGTATTAATTTCATCAATCTTGGTTGATTCTGTTGGAGAAAATAGAGACGTAAAATCACTAAATTCTATCTTTCTTGTTTTGTAACTTTCATTTAAATCTTTATAAGCAAAACCAACAGATTTTAAACTTGAAATGGAATTAGCGCAAGATAAAGTGTCATCATCATTCACAACTTTACTTTTTACAAAAGTATCATGAATATCAGGTTTTGTAGAAGTAGAGCCCATTTTATCAAAATTATACAAATTTTCTGGTGCTCTTTTCAAAACAGTATTTGGTTCAAAACCTAAACCTTTTTTAACATTATAAAATCTAACATCTTGGAGTTTGTTTGTTAAAAGATTTAATGTTTGCTCAGTCTGTCCTCTTTTCAGATTTAAATCCTCCAGTTGCTTAATTTTACAATATGTCTCGTTTCTTTCTTGGAAACATGCTTCAAATTTTAGTTGAAAATCACCTTTTTCAGCATTTAAGTTTACAAGATCTCTTTCAAGCTCAGATATTTTTGAATTTAACACATCTTTGTCCTTTTTAAAACAATCTTTCTCAGATTCTTTTTCCTTAACAACATCTTTCAACATTGAATTTTCATCACGAAAATTCAACATTGTTTGTCTTTCATGACTAAGTTTGCCTTTTAAAGTTTTAAACTCTTCTTTCATGAATTTAACTTGAGCCTTTAAGGATTGAATACGTACCTCGGAACCACAGTCGGAATGATCAGAAGATGATCCAATGTCCTCATCTACTTTGGCCATCATACACACCTGAGTAAAGTGTGCAGATTCATCATCAGAACTCTTGTAGAGCCAATTCTCTTCTTCCGCCATTAAGTTCTGACCATCTTTGTCAGGATCGAATTCTCAACAAGAATTATGAATACTCAGAAACAATATCAAAGAAGTTGCGGAATAACACTTTGATATTCAATGTAACAGTAAACAAACAGTGTATATGATTAACAACTTGTAAACTTGTATTGAATGATTAAAATCACAAGATTACACACTCAACCTCAATCTTGAAGAACAGACTCTTTCAAGACGAATTCTACTTCTCTAGAATTAGGAACTATGCCTTGAGGTTGATTTTTCTCTCTAAAACAAAAACTTAGAATGAATAATAATATCAAAAGTTATCTCACTATTCTAAACTATACAATATATATACTGAAGATAAAAGCTAATTACAATTAATAAAATATCTTCAGAATATCTTCCATCATTATCTCCAAGCTTTCCATAATCTTCAGTCCATCCAGCTGTCATCCTCTCCATACAGATCTCCATCTTATAAGCAGTATTAATCATAAGCAACATTAATACTCTGAGCAGTATTAATCTCTTAGCAGTAGTAAGTCCAGCAGTACTAATCTTGAAGAGCAACATTAACTTTGTTCCAGCAGCATTAACTACAACTGGCAGCATTAACCTCAGAAGTATTAACCTCAGAAGTATTAACTTCAGAAGTATTAACCTCAGAAGTATTAACCTCAGAAGTATTAACTTCAGAAGTATTAACCTCAGAAGTATTAACCTCAGAAGTATTAACCTCAGAAGTATTAACCAAGTTCTTCTAGCAGCATTAACTTCAGAAGTAGTAACCATGTTGAACTAGCAATATTAACACATTCAACAGTAGTATCCATCCTTGACATCTTTCAGACCCAACAATCTCCCCCTAACTTAACTTTTCAAAACTGAGAAGTTAAGTTCTTCAGCATAAGGTCTTTATGATAATTTCAAAACTTTCTGTAATTTCTAGTTCTTCTTGATTCAGTTTCTGCTGTTATCTTCTTTTCTGTTTCTGTTTCTGATGTATTTACTGCTTTGTTTCAGCTTCTTTACTTATCTCCCCCTCAAAATAAGATTTCATACAAACTTTAATGTTCTTCTTTTTCAGTACCAGCTTCTTGAAATGATATATCTGCTAGTGATAAGAAGTGATCACCTTTTCATCTCTTTTATCTCCATAATTTGATTATGAACTTTCAGACTAATTGTACCAAGTGTATCCATCAATTCTTTGTAGTTAAACTGTCCTCACCTTCTTTAGGTGTTTTACCCACCCTTGAAGGATCATTGGAATCATTTTCCATCAATTCATTGTATTTATATTTGTCCTCACCTTCTCCAGAAGTGTTACCCTCTATTGAAGGATCATAGGATCTTTTAGTAGTGGAAGTCTTCTGCCTAGCAGAAGCACTATCCACCCCCTTGGTTTCTTGGCACCTGGGACCTTTGGTTGATTTCTCAGCCAAAGTTGCCATGGGGAAGGTCTTAGAGATGTTACCACTGTCCTTCTCTGTGCTAGCAGAAGTAGTGGCAGGCTTCTCACCCATATGCTCTTCCATCTCATTAGAGAGCACCTCCTGAGGGTTGAGAGACACCCTATTGTTTTCCCTTTGGATATTCTCTATTGGAGAATGCTCCAATAGAGGGCTTAAAGGCTTAGTGGGTGAAGGTACAAGAAGGGAAGGAGCCTTCTTTACCTGTTTCCTTTTGTAAGTTTGGGAAATAGGAGAAGTGGGCTTGTGAAGTAGGGACTGTGGGATAGATATAGAGTGGGAAGGTTGGGTTTGGCAAGCAGTGGGAATGTCTAATGAGGGCCTTGACCCTGCTGCCATACCTTCTTGTGGTTGGGATACCACCATCATTGTTGAGAACAATAGGGTGTCAACTCCTTCCGAGTCCCTAGCAGATCTTCTCATGTTTGATAAAACCTTGCCTTTAGGGGGTTTAGGTACATATACCCCATCAAAATGAGGTATGTCCGTCAATTCATTAGTAATAACTGCATGAACAAACCTGAAACACTTACATACACAAGGTTAGTAGTACCATATACCATAAAATTTTCAAAAGTTACTTTGTCTTTTGAAACTATACCTTTTTCACTTTTCTTACCTTCTGCTGGATCAAAAGTAACATGTCCTCCATCAAATCTTTTAAAGAATTTGAAGGCAGTCCATGTTCCTTGTTATGTGCCAAGAGCAACCATTATCTTCATTCCAAATGCTCTTCCTCTTGAGCTTTTGGTTGCCCTGCACACTTGATAAATCAGTTAGTCTTTGATGGAACCCAAGCCAAAGTGGTCTTGGGTTGACCTTTCTCATTAATATAATCTGTCAGTTTGGTCTGAATGAGTTGTTTAGGAATCTCATGACTGGAGTACTTTGTCAAGATTATAGGCTTGGCTGCATTGCTACTAGAAGCAGCACTAGCCTTGTTAGCAGTACTAACTTGGTTAGCAGTACTAATCAAGTTAGCAACACTATTCTTGTTAGCAGTACTATCTGGGATAGCAGTACTAACAGGTTTCTTTGCAATTGGAACCCAAACTTAAGCAAAGTTGTTTGCTTTCTTTGTCTTTAAGTTACTCCTTTGTTTATTTGAAGTATTTTTCTTAGTTTTAGCAAACTTGTTTTCAACATGAGACTTTTTAGGTGCTCTGTTCTCAGCCATTTGATTCCTTCCTTGCTTCCTATAACCAAAGGAGTTTTGAGTTTGTCTTTGAAAATTAACTCTTTGGTTGATAGGATTGAAATAACAGTATTTGGCAATATGATTAAGCTTTCCACAGATAAAACAAGGTTTTGGTCTATTGATTTTACTCAGATCAACCCCTTGTTTTTGTACCCACTGATTATTCTAATTTCTCTAATTTCCCCTTGGTTTATCATGTTTTTGGGGCTCAGAGTTATTGCAAGCACACTGTTGACAAGGAGCAGGTTTCACAACTGTGGTCTGTTTGTAGTGGACTTTGTTAGACTTTCCCTTAGTCTTCTCAATGTTCTTAGATTTGACCCAAGTCTTTCCACATCCCTCATTGGTGATAATGTGATTTTCTAGAGGAATCTCACCACTCACAGTGTTCTCCTTATTTTTTTCACTAGAGTTCTCTTCTTCAGAGTTTGTTTCAACCACCACTTTTTCTAATGGATCTACCTTAGTGGCTCCATTAGATAATTCCTTCCTATCCTTGGTCTCTAGCAAGTCTGATATAGGAGGGATGTAGTTGTTGTTGTATGGTGGTGGGGTGGTGTTATAGCCTATTCCTCTTCTAAGTTTGTCATGGATTTGAGTTTGGAGCAAAGAGTCCATTGCTTTTGAAGCATTGGAAAATTTCTCAATATCCAGCTTGGCTTTCTCAAACTCACTCTTTATCTTCTCATTCTCCTCTTTAGTCTTTTTCAGCTGAAGTTCTAGGTCTTTCTTTTCTCACTTCCAGTAATTTGTATCATAAGAATGTTGAAGTTCATTGGCTTGGAAAACTTTAATCTGTTCCTCAAAGCTCTCAACGATTCTTACATAGTCTTTTATATCTCTCTCTAATCTTTTAAGATCATCACACATACCCTGATTGTGATCCCTGTATCTTTGAACAATTTCAATACAGGATTTAGGGCAAAGATTAGATGTTACCTCAGTGGGAATGGCAGTGCTTGTCGATTCTGATTCTTTAGCCATGATGATTGATGTTAAATGAATGTTTCTGAGAATACTAGCTGTGATACCACTTGTCAGGATCGAATTCTCAACAAGAATTATGAATACTCAGAAACAATATCAAAGAAGTTGCGGAATAACACTTTGATATTCAATGTTACAGTAAACAAACAGTGTATATGATTAACAACTTGTAAACTTGTATTGAATGATTAAAATCACAAGATTACACACTCAACCTCAATCTTGAAGAACAGACTCTTTCAAGACGAATTCTACTTCTCTAGAATTAGGAACTATGCCTTGAGGTTGATTTTTCTCTCTAAAACAAAAACTTAGAATGAATAATAATATCAAAAGTTATCTCACTATTCTAAACTATACAATATATATACTGAAGATAAAAGCTAATTACAATTAATAAAATATCTTCAGAATATCTTCCATCATTATCTCCAAGCTTTCCAAAATCTTCAGTCCATCCAGCTGTCATCCTCTCCATACAGATCTCCATCTTATAAGCAGTATTAATCATAAGCAACATTAATACTCTGAGCAGTATTAATCTCTTAGCAGTAGTAACTCCAGCAGTACTAATCTTGAAGAGCAGCATTAGCTTTGTTCCAGCAGCATTAACTACAACTGACAGCATTAACCTCAGAAGTATTAACCTCAGAAGTATTAACTTCAGAAGTATTAACCTCAGAAGTATTAACCTCAGAAGTATTAACCTCAGAAGTATTAACCTCAGAAGTATTAACCTCAGAAGTATTAACCAAGTTCTTCTAGCAGCATTAACTTCAGAAGTAGTAACCATGTTGAACTAGCAATATTAACACATTCAACAGTAGTATCCATCCTTGACATCTTTCAGACCCAACAATCTTCCACCTTCTTTGCTAACAAAGTTTTCTGTGCATAATATTCCGAATTCTTTGTTCGCTTGAACTTGCAATCCTTGGAAAAATGACCTGGTTTTCCACAGTTATAGCATCTTCCATATTTCGGCTCAGTCTCTTCTTTCTTTCCTTCTCTCATCTCTTCTCGTTTCTCTTCTCGCTTTTCATCTCTTTTCTCTCCTCTTTTCTCATACTTCTTTTCAGATCTCAGTTTGAACTTGTCTTTCTTGTAACTCTCATATTTCGGCTTGCACTTGTTCTTTCCAAAGCTTTTAAACTGCTTTGTGAGAAGAGCCAGATTTTCAGCGAATCGTTGCATATCCTCATCTGAATTTTCTTCACTTTCAGTAGAAGACTTATCAGTGCTTGAATCAGTAACCTCAGTGAGAAGAGCTCTGGATTTCCTTGACTTTGTCTTGTAAGAAGAACTGGACTTGAAACTTGACCCTTTCTTACGTTCAGACATTAAGGCTAGAGAATCTTTGACCATCTTCTTTTCAGCACCAAGCTGCTTTACTTCATCCTCATGCTGAGATAAAGTTGTGAAGATATCATTGACGTCTTCTTGTGCCATGTCCTTAGTCATCTGAATGTTGATAGCATAGCTTTTCCATTCTAGGTTCAAGTTCTTGATGAACTTATAATTGATCTCTGATTCTGACTTGTTCATTCCATTTCTCCTTAGATCATTCAATATCACATTGAAGCGATTGTATGTTTCCAACAAAGTCTCTCCTTCTTTCGCATGAAAGCCTTCATATGCATTTATACTCTGATTCAACTTTGTCTGAACTGACTTCTTTGATCCTTGAAACTGTTTCTCTAATTCATCCCATAACTCTTTTGCAGATTCCCTACTATCTACTCTATTGTAGATATCATTAGGGATTGCCATAGTGAGATAGATAAGTGCCTCATCATCTAGCTTGTATCTTGCCTTTTCCACATCAGTAAAGAATTGATATGGTTTTGACACATATCGATCTGGGATTGCTGGAGATGTAGCTGTGGCTGCTTGTCCAGGTACAAACGATTGTGGATTTCCAGGACCATCTATGATAGATGTCATATAATCTCTGTTCTTTAGATTTAAGAACTGAATCATTCTTTTCTTCCATTGTGAATAATCTCCGACAGACAAGACCGGAGGCTTCAGATGAGATCCCATAGAAAGAAATTCATTTGCCATGATTGAAGAATGTATGTACCTACACAAGATGAAAAATATTAGCTAGTAAATATATTTAAATCCAATCAAATCAAGAAAACTTAAAAAAAATTCAGAGATTTTGATTACTCAAAGAACTTTTGTCCCCCTGCGCAGACTTAGCACGGGGGTCCCGCTACCCGGTTAGCGGGTGGGATCAAGGGGCAACACCCTTGCGGGGTCGAGGGGCGGCGCCCCTAGAGAAAAAATTTTCACTATTAAAGGCCATATTACAGTTTTGAAAAATTCTCAGAAAAAAATTTTCTAAGTAAATCAAGCTTTGCGTGTCAAGTGAGATGCGCAAACCACGCTTTGCGTTTGTAGTGTGGAACGCAAACCTGAACTTTGCGTTTGTACTGAGACACGCAAAAGATACTTTGCGTTTGTACTGAGACACGCAAAAGATACTTTGCGTTTGTTAGAAAATCATTTTCTAGAAACTCAGCCTTGCGAGCGACAAACACCTTTTTTCGCTAGAGTTGTAGAAATAATACCGAATAGTCTATTTCGGATATCCTACTAAGATACACCTTTCAGATCTAGGCTCTAGCTTCCTAAAAGCTTACGCTTAACATAAGCATCACAACTCTAGACCTTTATATAAGATAAGTTTGGAACCTTCCAAAACCACATCTCATATGGAGTCATGTCGACCTTCTTGGTTGGTACATTGTTTAGTATTCTAGAGGCAACTTCCAAAGCATACCCCCATAAACTCTTAGGCAACTTGGTATGACTCATCATAGAGCTAACCATATCTAACAAGGTACGGTTTCTCCTTTCAGAAACACCATTATGTTGCGGTGTTCTTGGAGGAGTGAGTTGTGAGATTATCCCACACTCTCTAAGATGATTGGTGAATTCTTGACTCATATATTCACCACCTCGGTCAGACCGAAGGGCTTTTATCTTTTTGCCAAGTTGGTTCTCTTCTTCATTTTGAAACTATTTGAAAATCTCAAAGCTTTCAGATTTGTGTTTCATTAGATAAACATATCTATATCTAATGAAGTCATCAATAAATGTAATGAAGTAGTAGCAACCATTTCTTGAGGCTGAGTTGAAGGGCCCACATACATCAGTTTGTATCACTCCCAATCATTCATTTGCCCTTTCGGGCTTTCCTCTAAAAGGTGCTTTAGTCATCTTTCCTAATAAACAATATTCACATTTATCAAATGAATCATCAGTTGATTCCAACATCCCATCCACTTGGAGCTTGGCAATGTGTTTCTTATTTATATTACCAAGACGACAATGCTACAAGTATGTTTGGCTTAAGTCATGCTTAAGCCTTTTAGCATTCACATTATACATTAAGACTATTACGAAAATCTATTTCATAATACCAATAACTGTCTTAGCAATAAAATATGAAATGTCGTGCAAACATGCAGAAATAGAATTATCGTCAAGAAATTTAAACATAAATCTATCTTGTCTCAAAAGTGCAACTGACACAATGTTTCTTACAATACTAGGAGTGTAAAGACAATCTAAAGTTTTAAAACCAGACCATTGGAAAGTATCATATCATAATCACCCTGAGACACAACATCTACTATTGTCCCATTGCCCATCTTGAGCTCCAACTGCCCGGCCTCAGCTGCCTCTCACTTCTTAGTCCCTGCAAAGAGGAACAAATATGAGTCCAACATCCGGTATCTAATACCCAGGAATATTAATCAGAAGTGAATAAATTGATGGTATACATACCTGTATGTTAATTGTGCAATCTAATCAAGATGAACAACAAATTTCCATTTTAATAGCCTTATGTTATTGAATCAATCTCACATATTACAATCCGTATGAAACACTCTCTCACTTACAAATATTCTCTCTCTACAAGTATGTTCTCTCAAAGTGTTACAAGATTCTACTAATAAAAACCTATTTATACTTCTAAGAAAACGAGGAACAAAAATAACTAATACTAACTAACAAAGACTAACACTTTGACTTGCTTTGACTTTTTGACTTTCCTCTTTAAGAACCTTTGATTTTGACTTTGCATTTGAAGGTTTTGACTTGGGATTTGATTTATCAATCTCAATGATCTTGGATCCAACAAATATGCACTAACTGTTGGGTTACGGGATCTCAAGCACATCGGAAAATAAAACCATAACCCTCCAAGGACCAATATGAATCGGAATAAATCGGATGTTTCGAAATTATACCTCACAGTTAACGAGACTTTGAATCACAACAAAAAACAAAAGTTGATGCCTCCACGGTGTCCATGCGAACAATCCGAATCCTTTGCCTTCTCATGATGCTAGTCACGGTTTCAAAGACTTAGAAAGAAAAGGGAGCAATAGTTGTAGGTGATTTTGAGAGAAAATTGCAAGACCAAACTCTTGTAAAATGTCATACATTTTATATGGTGATGGAAGTATGGCCTAAAAATCACCATCATCTGCACACCTTACTTGAGTGTAAGAGTGACCATGCACCATCACTTTCTTACACAACCCATACCTAGTCAACTTATTTAATGTCCAACAAAAAATAACATCTGATTTTTATTTAATCAGATTAAATCAATACAAATAAGATATAATAATTAAACATTTTAATTATTGAAACTCCTTATTCGGATGTGTTCAAAGCGTGTGACCCAATGGGTTCTTGACATGTTGGTAATAAATATAAATCTCGTATTTATAGTTATAAACGATGAGCGACATCTAGCAATACATCATCGTCACCCAAATGACGAGAATTGGTGATACAACAATTTATCGTTTTGTAGTCAATTTTAGTTTACACATTTAATTATTTTGTCCTTGATGTCCAGATTGAACACGAGACATTAAATGTGTCATTCTCGTTATGTCCAATCTATAGTTTCTTGATTCCCTAATATACTAATAAAACAGATCATGATATCTCATATCATTTATCCGAGTATGCATGCATTTTCTTAGTATATATTTATCAAGGGGCCAGAAGACATCACTCTTGTCATAAAGGAGGGACAAATCATATCTCGATACATGCTAGTTCTACCATGTGATTTATAACATATCCAACAATTATTCTGTCAGACAGTTACGGAATGATTAGAACCAATGTCAAAATATATTACTCCCACATAACAATCTCCATATTTCTCAAGTCAAAGAATTACATGTACATTGACCACATGAGAAACACTTATGACACTCAGATGACATCCAATGAAGTATTCTCATAGCTAGTCACGTCTGATACACAAAATCTCCATTTTGTACCCATATGCAGATTCAATATCTCTATATGAATCCCTACATATGCTAGTCATTATCATATTACTTCAACCTTAAAACCCAAAATAATATTTACCTAGGGACATTTAGAATACATTATTATAAGGTTATTTATTATGAATAATTAAAACACATACTATAACATAGACATAATAAATTGGGCAATGCCTTTTATTTATGTATTAATTTCATGAAACAAAACTCAAAATTACAATCATCGTATGATTAGCTTTTGGGCATTCACTAACACTAACAATACCTGAAGGCCCGACTCCCTAAGCCTTCTCCTTCTTTGCCTTTACAATCAGAACTGGACAGTTCTTTTCCAATGTCCTTTATCAGAGCATTCAAAGCAAACAACATCCAGGGGAATCTTTCTCTCATTCTTCTTGACCTTGATGGAACTTCCAACTTTCTCCTTTCCATTCCCAGTCACACTCTTCACACTCTTCTTCTTGGTCACTCCTCCTTTGGCCTTGATCATTAGGAAAGGCTTGGATTTCTCCAGCTTGGAGGTAATCCCTCTTTCAACAGTCTTAAGCATTCCATGCAACTCAGTGAGGGATTTATCTAAGTCGTTCATATGATAATTTAGAACAAAGTTATCATATAACTTAGACAGGGAGTTGAGGATCAAGTCGGCACCGAACTCTTGTCTAAGAGGGTAACCCAATCGAGCTAGACGATCAATGTACCATTTCATCCTAAGGACGTGGGCACTGACCGTTGTCCCCTCCTGCATCATACAAGCATGTAGTGGTTGCACGGTATCAAACCTTTCCTACTTTGCCTGTTGAAAAACATGGTCCCCAGGGAGGTAATCATTTCCCAAGCTAACAGCTCCTCATGTTCCTTCAAAGTTCAGGAGTCATTGATGCCAACATCAAGCATGAAACGCTTAAAGAGTCACGACGATACTTATCATAAGTAGTTCGAACACTCTTAGAAGCGTTCCTAGAGTACGTAGAACTTTTCCTCATGCCTGCGGACAACCCTTGGGAATCGGAACCATTCTAGGAAGCTTTGACCATTTATTTTTTCTTTCTCAAAATTGGATTGGAGTGTGAACTAGATGAGGTTTGAGTTTGTGTTATCTTGATTAGTAGACATCTACAACAAATAAAGTTCATTTTTATTAATTAGTTCTCAAAATACCTCTAAAATTAAAAAACGAGCTAAGATCCATATTTCACTATGTCTCACGATTGGTCAATTCGCAAACCATGAAAAATAGCTATGTAGGTAGAAAACTTCCAATTATGATAATCACAAGTCTTAGACCTTCGTGAGATTCCTTATATATATAAAGACATGTTTAATCTCACTTCTTCACTTGAATGCTATTTATTGCAGGGGCAATACACAATGTATAAATACCTTAAATGAGTTCAACCATACTAAAACATGTCTTAAGGTATTTATACATTGTAATGTACATCACAATTTCTTATTCGAGTAACAACTCAGAAATTGGTCGTCTGGGTCACGACTATCACAATAAACGGGCAATACACAACCTATCGTAATCTCATGATTCGACCCCTTATCTTACACTACATTTATCCAACCCGCCTTGGCCAATACTCATACCGAAATCGGACAGTTGTATGTTCGATAAGTGTTTTAAATGGGTGGTGAAAAACTCACATTTTAGTTCATAAGGGTTTTACCGAGCTCTTTTAAAATTAACCTTTTAAAATCGTTTTAAAACAATTTTGAGTCGGTATATTAATATATATATATATAATTCTCTCAATTTTAAAATTTGAATAATCGGGTTGAGTTTGATAACTTATCAATATATTGTAAAACTTTTACAAATTACCGATTAAAAAGTACGATTGTATTTTTAATTTTCTTTTTATAAAACGATGCACTAATTATAACTTATAATTATAAAGAAAATAAATAAAGCGGGAAAAAATAAACTGTAAACACAATCAACCACATAACAAGCAAACGGATTCGATACGACCCACTAATGGGTTTCCATGAGCCCACACGGAAAACTCCGGTCAAACCCTAAGGACACCACCATAGCTCCCACTAGCTCCGCCAACCGAGGTGGATTCCAGGACGCAGTCTTCGATTCATTCGGTCTTCCAAAAATAAAATAAAATCTAATCTAATGTTGTACTATGCTAAAACATTTAACCAAACTATTACATTATAATTGAAATTAAAACGATACCTAGATCGTATAAAAATACAAAACCCACATAAATTATACATTTTAATTTCCGAAAAATTAAAACAACACACAACATGGGTCAAGCGGGCCCATATAGAATCCAACAAGCAAACAAACGGGCTTGGGCCCAATAAGCATAAAGATAACAAGCCTAAAGAAAAGAAAATTGGGCCAAAGCCCGGTCAATGCCACGAGGCCTATCAGCCCACAATCCACGATAAACCCTAAAGCACATAACTAAAAAATTAGGGCCGACTACAAACCGACACCGAAAAAGAATTGGGGTCGGCTAGTCGCCACGGCGCCGTCGCATCGCCTAAGGCGCACGGCGGCGGCCAACAGTGCTAGGCGGTGGTTTCCCGTTTTGATCGTTTGTTCCAATATCATGCCCTATCACATTGTAAACGGGCACTGATACCACTTAAGGGTTTCGACAGGATCGCAACGCAAACAAACATACACATAAAATAACAAAATAAACTACGAAACCCCACAAGCCTAGATCTGTTACTAATGTAAATAGGGACAAAAACCAAAC
Source organism: Arctium minus (assembly GCA_954870635.1). Classification (NCBI taxonomy): domain Eukaryota; kingdom Viridiplantae; phylum Streptophyta; class Magnoliopsida; order Asterales; family Asteraceae; genus Arctium; species Arctium minus. The sequence goes on along the minus strand of OX941095.1, from coordinate 53,902,247 downwards.
CATAGGGGCTCATAAATATTACATCGAGTGATGGAATTGGCAAGCTCGGAAACACGAGAGGTCAAAGTAGACCTCTTCTAGTGGTATCCACATGCGAGCACGAGTCATCCCCAAACGGTTGCTAGCCCTTGTAAACCAAAACCCGACACACAAAATTTGGTGTGTGTGTGTGTGACCACAAAGGCGCACCAAGGAGAGGGGAGGGAGGAGAGTCTTTTGTGTTTTGTTTACTTGAATGAATGCTTACCCTAAACCTAAACTAATTAGGTTTAAATACCCCGCTTTCCTTATTATGGATCAGAACCCTTTTAGTTTAGCTTAAACTAATATGGGCCTTAAGCCTTTGATTAATTATTAGCTAATAACTAATACTTAGGCCTTTTAAAAGTAAACATTACTTTTAGATATTGGGCTTTAGGCTTTAATTAATTATTAGCATAATAATTAATTATTAGGCCCAATATTTATATAATTAACTAGCATAATTATATTATCACACACTTTATAATTATTATCCCACTAGAATAATAAATCTCTTTAATTACAACTTGTAATTACACTTGGTTTTCGTACGACCATCATGGTCAATTCGAGAACTATGTACTCTAATGCTTGCGACCCTCATAGGTTCACTTTGACGTCAGTTGTGATTTCATGTGATGTGGGCATAGAGAAACCTACACGACCCTTTTTTTCATCGATAGTCACCTTTAGAACATGCCCTGTAGAGTGTACCGCGGATGGATGGAGATGGACGACAATGCCCGCGAGAATGACATTGTGTCACTCTCGCAGGGCAAAGTCGTCGCCGAGAGTGTACAAAGAGGTGCTGAACTCGGGCGACAATGCCAAGCGAGAATGACCATGTCATTGTCGCGACTTACCAACCCGATTTTAGTTCATTTTGGCATTTTAGGAGCTTCTTGAATGCGATTTTTGAAGAGCAAAAAGGTAGGGTTTCATCTCTCCTCTTTCAATACTTCTAGAAGAGATCCTCACTTGTAATTAATGGGTTTGATTTAGGGTTGTTGGCTATCGACTTAGTACTCTAAAGATTGAGGATTCAAGTCTCCTACCTTATCCTTCTCTTAAGCTCTCTCAACTAGGGTTTGTTCATATTGTTCCACCAAGGTGAGTACATTCATATATTTAAACTCTATACATGTTGATTTTCTTGCATTTAAGTTATTACAAACTTCAAAATCATGAGATTGTGGATTTGGTAATTTTTTGACCTAAAATCTATTTTGGAAATTTTAGGGTTTTAGGTATGGATGGAATGGTATGGTAACTTATATTGATTATGAAAAAGGGATGATTATGGTTTCTACATGTCCTATTGTCATCATCTTTGTTCTTTTGAATTTGGAGGAGTCCAAGTAAAATTAGGGTTTTGGGAAAGTTTGGAATTTGTTCAAAGACATATATTGTGACTTTAATTTTGGGACAAACTCGTTGTTAGCCTATGGTGTTTTAATTTATATATGATATTACCCCATTATCTTGGGGAGATGTCTAAGGATGTTTATTGGTATGAAATTGTTAGTCATGAGCATATATTGTGATAATTGAATGTGCTTTGATTGTTGGTTTAGTGCAATGGATCTATAGGCACGGTGTCCTTAATGTCCCATTTTGGACATTAAGTTCAACACTTTGGCACGGAATTGGAATCGGGTCACCATGTTAAGTAAGATGTGGGCCTATATGGTCGGGCAGCGTCCCATGTAGGGGTGTTCAAAAAAACCGTTGAATTGCTCAAACCGGTCAAATCAAGTCAAACCAGACCGTTTTTTGCGGTTTAGGTGGTTTGACGGTCTGGTCTGGTTTGAAAAATACCAAACCGGGCGGTTCGGTCTGATCTGCGGTTTGAAGGTTTTTTTTGGCGGTTTGGACCAAACCGACCGCCAAATATATCTATATATGTATATATATATATATATATATATATATATATATATATATATATTTTATGTACATCTTTATATAATGTTTGTTTAGCCAAAATATTTAATTTATCTTTAGACTTAAATATATACAAAAAGCCCCAAAGATAATTATAAATCGTTGTAGATTTTATTTGCACTTTGCATATTACTTTTTTTTTAGTGTTTTGTCTTGGGATATTTTGTTAACTTTTGTGGACTTTGTTAACATTGTTGTGGACATTCTTTATTTCAAATGAACTCAAGCTAATGAACCTTTAAAATTCAAAATTTTATATGTTTTTTATGTTTAAACTTTAAAGCCCACTAAAAGGCCTAAACCGCCTAAACCGGTCGACCAAACCGCCTAAACCGCGGTCCGAATTGACCGGTTTGGGCACTTGATGTCAAACCGCTCGGTTTGAAAAATCAATAAACCGCCACTAGCGGTTTGGTTTGTGGTTTAAGTGGTTAAACCGCCCAAACCGGACCGTGAACACCCCTAGTCCCATGGGCAGTAATATGTAATTCCATTGTGCATGAGTTCCCATTTTGGAACTCTCAAGAATAAACCTAGAGGGGTTGACTTGATGTTTTCGATCAATAAACTTAGAGGAGTTGAGCTCACTAAGTGATTGATGTTTGTTTGTATCATGTTGTGATCACTAATGGCTTACTTGTTTGTTTTGATTTAGCTCATGGCTATATCCGACCGTACAACTACAAATGGGTTTATAATTTCCATTTCTATTTTATTTGTTCTCACTAGGCGTTGGCCTAACGCTTGTTCTTTAGTTGTCATGTATAACGCTCGTCTGGATTGAGTGGACGACCTTGGGGTCGAGAGTAGTCTTTTTGGAGAATTGTTGACCAACATATTTGATTTTGAGGATACACATTTTGGGAATGATGGCGACACCCGATTTTAATCTATTTTGATAAATTTAGATTATTAGGTTGTTGAAGTGCAGCCAGGGTCCCGGCGCCCAGCTCCGCTGGAGAGGCCTCGCTTGAGCAAGGATAACTTTACAGGAATGGCTATAATGGCCATCCTTTCTAGTAAGGGGCTACTAGTTGTAGCACGCATTGTACTAGTGGATAGGAAAAGCGAATTGAGATTGTATCGAGCTACAGGCCCTTCTCATAAGATGTTGTAAGCTACATGCCTTATTCGACGAAGCTTAAAGAAGACATCAAGAGCTAAGAAGGGGGCCAACAAGCTCCTTTGAAGCTAATGCCTTAAACGCTACAGGACATAGAAGCAGGCCAACAAGTTGATAGAATCTTTTCCAGTCTAGAGACTGGAGAATTACCTTCGAAACAAAGGATTGCAAATTTCCTTCATTCTATTTGCGATGTAAATGTCATTTTTTATTTCCCCGTTTTGGGATGGCACACTTTGGTTTTGAAATATCATTACCGTATTATCCAGGTTTTAATTAACCCCTATTTTAGGGTGAACAGGTTTTCTCCATTTATAGATGTCATGTTGCCGAATTTTCGAATTTTAAGTTTACTCTCAATTTTAGGATGTTACAGGGGAGAGGTCGTAAAACTCATGGACGCAGAGGACGCAACTACCGTAGACAATGTTTTGATCGCAATTTCTAGCCTCGTCAACCATGGTCTTTCTCGCCGCAACAACCGTCGTGGAAGCAAGGTCACTGGTCCGTGCCACCATGTCCGTATCCGACGACTTCTGCACCCATTTGGAACTCTCGACCACAGCCCCGTCTTTCACCGGATCAAGGTATTTTAGGCCTACGACCACAACACGCTTATTACTCCGACACTCAGTCCCATTATGCTCCTACCGATATTGAATCCACCTTACACACAATGTCACTTAATCCACCAAGAGATGAATGATACATGGACACGAAAGCCACATCTCACATAACCTCTGACCTAGGTACGATGACTCACTTTTTTAATAGGCCTTTAACTAATCGAATTATTGTTGGTAATGGCAATTTGCTTCTAATTACGGGTACGGGTATGACATCTTTTTCAGCCCCTTATCCTCCATTTCAACTTAATAATGTTTTGGTTGTCCCAAACTTGATTAAAAACCTTGTGTCGGTAAGACAATTTACCAAAGACAATTTCGTTTCTATCGAGTTTGACCCGTATGGTTTTTCTGTGAAGGATCTCATGCAGGGAACCAAACAACTACACAGTAATAGTCAAGGCACTCTTTACCCACTCCGGTCACGTTCATCTCCACCACTTTCCACGTTTGCAGTCGTCTTGTCTTCCCTTTGGCATGACCGCTTAGGACATCCGGGTGATCAAATTTTGTGCAATCTTATTTCTAGTCGTGCAATTTCTAGTCTAAATCATTTCGTTTATTGTATTTGTTATTCCTGTCAATTGGGAAAACATAATCAATTGCCTTTTGTCCCCTCTACTTCTTTATCTAGTGCACCTTTTGAAATAGTTCACAGTGATATTTGAACATCACTTGTTTTAAGCACAAGTGGACATAAGTACTATTTACTTTTTCTTGATGACTATACCAACTTTGTGTGGACGTTTCCTCTAGCTCAAAAATCACAAACGTTTTCAATATTTAACCGATTTCGTGCTTACATACATACTCAATTCGAAAGAGACATTAAACAATTTCAATGTGAAAATGGGAAGGAATACAACAATACCCAGTTTCATCAACTGTCTTCCGATAATGGTATTCATATTCGTTTTTCCTGTCCATATACCTCGTCTCAAAATGGCAAAGCCGAGCGCAAACTACAAACCTTAAATGAAATCACTCGAACTTTGTTTCTCCATTCAAACACGCCATCATCGTTTTGGTCCTATGCCCTCTAAACCTCCACCTATATCCATAACATTCTTCCGAATAAAACACTTTCGTTCAAATCTCCTATTGAATGCCTTTACAACAAACTTCCATCTTACTCTTATCTTCGGGTTTTCGGTTGCTTATGCTTTCTATACGCTCTTTCCACTATCCACAAGTTTCAACCTTGATCTACTTCGTGCGTCTTCTTGGGGTTTCCGTAAAATCATCGGGGGTATCATTGTTTTGACATGTCTTCAAAGAGATTTATTATCTCGAGACGTGTAACGAAACTAAATTTCCCTTCTCTCAAAAATCTAACCCACCAGACTCTTACACCTTTTTGGAGACTCCCGTGCATACCATATTTCGTACTCCACCCTCCAATCCATCACACTTACCAACCACTCACATACATGGGTCAATACCCTCTAAGTCTAGCCTTCTGTCTCACCTCAACCCTCTGGATCGACCCCCGTCATACCATATTTCTCGCATTCTCTTGCATCTAATACACCATCCCATTCGTCTAGTATACCGTCCCCCCAAACTGACCCCTCCCCCATTACTACCGATGCTCGCCCTACACCCCAACATCCGATGACGACTCATAGTCGAGCAGGCATTACAAAAGCCAATCCCAAGTATGCACTTCACACTGTTAGTCAACCGATTTCTACTCTTCCATCCTCTTATATGATCGAAATTGGTCCAATGCTATGCATGATGAGTTTAAGGCACTTATTAAAAATGATACATGGGAACTTGTGCCTAGGCCTCTTGGGGTTAATGTTATTCGTTACATGTGGGTGTTTACACATAAATTTCATGCTAACGGTTGTTAATGGTGGGTCACAACAAGTGGGCATGGATTGTCATGAGACATTTAGTCCGCAAACCGGCTACAATACGCACCGTTCTCAGTCTGGCCCTCTCTAAAAAGTGGGGTATTCACCAACTTGATGTGAAAAACGCGTTTCTCCAGGGTACTTTAAATAAAACGGTGTTCATGCATCAACCTACCGGTTTCAAAGATGCTTGTTTTCCAAATCATGTATGTCGTCTCAAAAAGTCTCTCTATGGATTGAAACAAGTTCCCCACACGTGGTATACTCGTTTTGCTTCATTTGTTTAGACTCTCGGTTTTACTCATAGTTGCTCGGACAATTCTTTGTTTATTTATCGACACCGAAAACATACGACTTACTTGTTATTATATGTAGATGACATCATCTTAACTGCCTCGTCTGATGCTAGCTTTCCGAAAGTCTATTATAACAAAGCTAAGTTCCGAGTTTGCGATGAAGGATCTTGGCAACTTACATTACTTTTTGGGGATCTCTGTTTCTCAACATGCCAAAGGCCTGTTTTTATCACAATCCAAGTATGCTTCTAATATATTATCTTGTGCAAACATGTCTTCTTGCAATGCTACAACCACTCCGGTTGATACCCACACCAAAATCAGCGCCTCTTCGGGTCCTCCAGTCAAGGATCCAACTTTATACTGGAGTTTAGCGGGGGCTCTGCAATATTTGACATTCACACGCCCTGACATGTCTTATGTCGTGCAACATGTTTGCCTGTTCATGCACGATCCACGGGAACCCATTTTCGGGCTCTACATCGTATCTTAAGCTACATCCGCGAAACTCTCCATCTCGATTTACATTTGATGGCTTCGTCCGCAACGAATTTGATAGCATATACCGATGCCGATTGGGGTGGTTGTCCGGATACTCGTCGGTCAACCTCCGGCTATTGTGTTTTTCTGGGTGACTCTCTCATCTCCTGGTCATCTAAACGACAATCAATTATTTCCTGTTCGAGTGCTGAAGCAGAATATCGGGTTGTCGCGAATGTAGTTTATGAGACGTGTTGGCTATGCAATCTTCTTCTCGAACTTCACTGTCCAATCACCAAAGAAACATTGGTCTACTGCGATGATGTAAGTGCACTTTGTCTTTCGGGTAATCTGGTTCAACATCAGTGCACCAAGCACGTGGAGATCTCCATTCACTTTGTTCGTGAACAAGTTGCTCGAGGTCAGGTTTGTGTTCTTCATGTTTCGTTCCGCTACCGGTTTGAAGATGTGTTCACCAAAGGTCTTCCACGTGTCATGTTTGAAGACATTCGTTCCAGTCTCAACGTTTGTGTAACACCCAGAATTTGGAGACTTCCTTTAGTGATAGTTCGGGAGTCTTTTGGCTTTTGGAACATAAAGGTGATGGGAAATTAGATGAGTTTTGCTATGGAATCATCAAGGATCGAATCAGATGAGAAGACGCGAGAAAACCGAGAATTGGGTTGCCGTGAGTTGTGGTGCGACTTGGGGTCATGGCACAAGTCGCGTAACTCACTGGAAGTGAGTTATGGGGAAACGGGCGACTTATGCCGCGACTTAAGGTCGCGACATAACCCGCGTGACACACTGTGGAGCTAAAAGCCGATTTTCAGCCATTAGCCTCATTTCTCTCAATCCCAAACCCTAAAAATTCTTCCATTTTCTCTCCCAAACCTCAAATGTCGAACCCTTACCTATTTTGAGGGTTTTCTCTCCTCAAACCACATAAACCTTCTTCATCTAGCTAGTTGGGATGATAACCCACAAAACCTCCATCTTCATTTTCTTCGTCAAGTTCAAAGTGTGGGAGCTCGGGTTGAAGAGTTGGATTGGGTGTCTTAGGAAAGTCTCGTCATCTTTAATGGTAAGCTTCTTTGATTTAAGGTTATAAATATTCTTCGGATGTTTCTCTAGTGTTTGGTTTATCAGATCTCGGATTTGTTAGTCTTGGAGAAACTAGGGTTTTGATCTCGTTTAGGGATTTTGGTATATAATGTTGGAGAATGTTTCTATGTGGTTGATTATGGATATTTATGGTTTGGAGTGTTTGGATCTAGGTTTTGGAAGTTTTCGGCTAGAGGATTCAAACGCCCTTCAAAAGAGCTCGTTGGGTAAAACCTAGATTTAGCCTAAATCTAGCAAGGTGAGTTCAAGTTGATTTGTGAAAACGGTGTACATGCCAAAATGTTTATTTTAAAGTGTTTTACATGAAATGGTTAACTGTTGATAAGTTTTGGGTATTTTGAAGTAAAATATGTTTTACTTGGTTATTCGTCAAAGTGTGAGTATTTTGATAAGTTTTCATATTTGGTAAACTTGGGTTGTGTTTACCTCTTAAAATGCTTATATTGGGTTTGAACATTTTAGCAACTAAATAACATGATTTACGTATTCTTGGTGACTTTGTATAAGTAAGATCTATTTCATGATTCATGCATCTTTGATGATTTTGTACAAATGAAGTCTATTTCATGTTATATGCATTTTGGTGTATTTGCATTCATAAACCCTTTGGAAAATCTTTAGTCCCATCTCGTGTGGAGTTTTGGGTTAATCTCGTCTTTGAGACATGTGTCTACATAAACTTTGTTTAAAGACATTTCATTATTTGGGGGATTAATAATTATTGGCCAAATGGATTTTCAACATTTTAGCTCGGTGTTGGCTTAAAGAGTCTTGAGGACATTTGTCCGGTTTTAATGGCTCGATGTAGAGTCCAATTCACGATTTACATCTAAATGCATTTTATTGCATATTTATAATATTTACAGACTTGAGTGTTGTTGTCATTCATGTGTAGTCGTGTATTTTTAGACTGTGTTGTATTAGATCCATAGGCACATAAGTCAGTCTTATTTTTATGGCCAATTGGGTGGTACGAGGTTGGACTCCGGGACTCATGTTTTATGACCAATACTTGACAAGTAGGCACTAGGAGGAGGTAGTCTTGGGAGCCACTGTGTGGGTGTGTGCCAAGATCTCCGCCGTCGGGGTAATGCCATGGTTGTAGTCTTCGGGTGTGCCGGGCCTTTCAGGTGTCTTTTTGGCATCAAGGTACCTCGTCTCTTTGGGTGAAACTTGTCAAGGATTCGTAGGGACACTTTGGCTTTTATGCCGTTAGGTGTCATGCGACGAACGTTGGTTGAGTGACATACTTTTGTGTTCCTCCGCTCTCCACGGATACGGGTATCCCCCGTTGTCGGCCCGATGTATTTTAGATATTTAATCTTCCATGTTTTGATATTTGGATTTCATTCCATTTTATGGTCGCGTGAGTATTAAGTTTCAGTTCCATGTTTTAATGGCGTATCATATTTATATGGATTGTTTTCCGTTATTTAAGGGTCGAGTATTATTTTCCACCCGAGTTTTGGGTGTTTTGGGCTATGAAGTATTATTTACATTTTAGCACATTTGAGTATCGAACTATGACCCCGTTTTGAGTAAGTTACGGGTTGCATCATTTTATAAGAAATGCATGTTTGGGAAGCATTGTCTTTATAAGTGTATATTATGGGAAAATGTGTCGTTTCCATTTTGAAGTATAATATTTCGAAGGATCTGGCTTTAAAATGATTTCCTTTCTTTTAAAGATATATTCATTCATGTTAAAACTCTTGAGCTCACTAGGCGTTAAGCCTAACCTTTTTAGTTGTCGGCATGTGCATCAGGTTCCAGTTGGGGTTTCGGTTCTAGCAAGTGCAATGAGGAATTAGCCTTAGCTTTATACAAGAGTGAGTAGTTGGTGAAGTCTTACGCAGGTTGGAGTTAGTAACTGTTATTGGGTTCAGTAACACCCGTCCTTTTCATAGAGTGTATGTATATGATGAACGTGAGCGTTGAAGTTAATTCTCAATTTATGTTGTAGTTCGAGGTATTTATTGATGTATTTAGAAAAATTTTAATAAGTTGCTATCTTCAGATTTTAGGGCGTTACAAGTTGGTATCAGAGCTTAAGTTTGAGAGAATTAGGTATTGATCTTTGGATGCCTAGACTCAAACTAGAGTTCTTATAAGTGATTATAAGTGAAGCTGCACATTAGGTACCCTAAGATAAGATATTTTGAGGATTGATCGAGTCGCTAGAAACGGGAAACTTGTCGAGAGTCGCAAGGATGATCATGTTCGGTACGTTCATAATGGCACCTGGCCAGTGTTATGGTGAACCTATATGCTACATGTGTATACTTGAACTACCTTGATATGATGACCGTTAGGGTAGTGAGAAAATTTCTAAGCAAGTAAGCTAAGGGAGGATTGATGTTTATAGCAATGTCACTTGGGGTGGTAGCTAAGTGCGATGAACGTATTAAGTTGATCATCTTGAATCAGAATTATTGGTTGAATTAGGACTATAAGTTCGTTATACCGTTTTTATTTCAAAGGGAAATCGTAAGCCAACCAAAGTAATGAGATTGTTGCTCTAAGATGTTGATGCATCCGGATGACCATAGTATGTCGGGTTATTGAGAAGAGTAATCCTAAGATGTGAGTGCTGACCAAATTCATGCACTAAATTTATTTTCTAAAATGAGTTTGCATAAATTGTTTCTCAAGTTCGCTAAGCATAAAATGTTTTGCATTATGAAGTCTTGTCAACGCATCTAGCACGCATCAGATTTTAAACTGTGAGCTTAAGTATGCATGAAATTGTTTTGTTGCGCATGATTGCAAATTGTTATCAAAATTCTCTTCATTCACGTCTCGTGTTTAACGCTACTTCCGGATATTGTAATGTCCATGTTTTAATGTCTTTTGGGTGTTGGGCAAGTAACTATGAGATTTTAACCTAGACATTGGATCACCTCCACGTATGTCAATGGTTCTAAAGGAAAAGTTAATCCCATGTTTTGAGTCAGAATTTCTTGAGAATTTTAGTTTGTACGAGTTTGCTAAATTTCATGGAGTATTGTTTTGCGATGTCTTTTGATGTGTGGGTTTTACTTTTTCTTCGTCCAAATTTGCGAGTTTATTCGGCGTCATGTCCAATGTAAATTTTGTTGAAAAGTGTCACTTTACCTTTCATTGCAATAAAAAGAGGAAACTCTTAGAAGTTTAATATTTCAGACCTATTGTCGTCTTGCACACTTTGTTGAGAAATGAAAATTTTGACACCACTTGATTTTAGCATTAATAAGTTTTGGGAAAATTCAGTTGATTTTATGGTGACTCATCTTACGTCATTTGCGTCGCGTAAATAATTTTGGGATCATGTACTTGTGCATCATGGTGTGCGTTATTTTATGAATATTGTTATTCAAGGTCATCCCACATGTTGTTTTAGGAATTTCATTATCATGTGATTTATCTTGGGGCTTTATGCAAATGTCAATTGTCGCATACTATTTGCATTTGGACTTACTTATAACTTTGGTGTGAGTAATTATATAAACAATTTACGTTATTTTAAAACAGAACTTTTGTTCTGATCATATTTCGACCATCAACTTTTACTGTTAGAAATTTCCGAAATGCATTTAACGAATTAGCGGCATCCTTGTCATTGGAGTTTCTATTGGGTCAAATGTGTTTACCTATTCGACTTAAAGCTTTAAACTCGATTCGAGATTTTATTTGCATTCTCATCATTTTACCTGGCTTTGGGGAAATTAACTGGTGCGCAAGGGGTTTTTGATGATTTTTTGCCACCATGTCTTCGGGGTTAAAGAGTCAGAAATTTAAAGTTAATTTGTGAATCTCTCCTTTGGAGTTGTACAAACATTTATTGCACATGTGGTGGTGCAGGAACCTATTTTCACAATTATGGGTAAATTGTTGCGCATGTTTTGTTAATGTCCTTATTAACTTAAGTACTGAACAAATGAGTTTTGGAAATGGTTTCATATGCGCTGTGTTGATAATCAATTTTGAAACCTATCGAATGATCGGTAGTGCATTTTCACCGCACGTGTAAGTGTTAAAAAGCTTATGTATTTGAAAGTTTTATAAATTTCAAATTGGCTTACTGGTTGAAAAACCTTGAACTCATTAGGCCTATAGATTTAAACCCCTGCCATGAAAGGAGTTGTAATTAGGAACTAAGGGAGTCCTTAGGAGTTGAAACGTCGGATGATCTGACTTGCGGTCAGTCTTGAATTTTGGACTTGGGTTTTTGAATCTGTGCGCGTTTGTATTATTGGAAATAGTAGACTTAAGTCTTCCCAGTTAATTTTTTTAGGAGTGATTTTATACTCCGGTAATCATGCGGGATAAGGTCTTAGGTGGTTATCTGCGATTAGATTGGGTTCGTTTTGGTGGACTGCTCGTCGGTGTGACATCATAGTTTATGTGATGGTGTATCGTCCTTGTGGGCTTCGCGGTCAAGGAAAATTCTTGTGGTCCGTTTGTTAGAAATGTAAGACTTGGGATTTTTAGCACCCTGTTTGGTGTCATCCATAGTGCGACCATCTGTCTGGGTTGAAATTTTGGGTGGGATGCCCACGTCTTCGAGGTCACCGTTTAGTCCTAGGTGTCGACTTGTTTTCTTGAAGTCAAAAGATCTTGGAATGTTCAGAAGTATCCTGGTTGGATCATGGGAAATAATGACCTTTCGGTGATGGAAATTTGAAAGAAGATTAGGTGTTGATGAGCAAGTACCGATAGGTATAAGCATTCCTATGATGATAAAGGTTCTATTAAGGGAATGTTGTAAGGTTATGCTTGGAATCGGAGTTGAGCTATAACCAACTCTGGGGTAACCAGTTGCTTGAAGGACGCATTAGTGCGCCTTGGGAGGACAGCTTTATTAGCATTAGGATTGGACCATTTGAAAATTAAGGATTTTGAGAGTTCATTGACAATTCTTGTCTTTGGGTTCAGAATCGTGTGAATTCGAAGTGATTTGGTTGTCGAGAAGTTGGGGTTACAAACTACCCCGAAGATAGTAATGATCATTTAAGGTGGGGAGACAGCCGAGATCTTAAGGGTCGTAAGGTAGTCGATAGGGACTCGATGCTCGTCCCATCCTCGGCAAGATTTTTCTGGATTTTGAAATTGAGTTGTAATCGGGTCGTGCATGAGTCAAGGATGGTGGAAGCCCTCTGGTAATCAATCTATCTCGTTGAAGGCGGTATTGGGTGTTTAGTAGGTGTCAAATTTCGAGGACGAAATCTCTTCTAAGGTTGGGAGGAATGTAACACCCGGAATTTGGAGACTTCCTTTAGTGATAGTTCGGGAGTCTTTTGGCTTTTGGAACGTAAAGGTGTTGGGAAATCAGATGAGTTTTGCTATGGAATCATCGAGGATCGAATCAGGTGAGAAGACGCGAGAAAATCAAGAATTGGGCTGCCGCGAGTTGTGGCACGACTTGGGGTCGCGGCACAAGTCGCGTAACTCACTGGAAGTGAGTTCTGGGGAAACAGGCACTGTGGAGCTAAAAGCCGATTTTTCAGACATTAGCCTCATTTCTCTCAATCCCAAACCCTAAAACTTCTTCCCTTTTCTCTCCCAAACCTCAAATGTCGAACCCTTACCTATTTTGAGGGTTTTCCCTCCACAAACCACATAAACCTTCTTCATCTAGCTAGTTGGGATGATAACCCACAAAACCTCCATCTTCATCTTCCTCGTCAAGTTCAAAGTGTGGGAGCTCGGGTTGAAGAGTTGGATTGGGTGTCTTCGGAAAGTCTCGTCATCTTTAATGGTAAGCTTCTTTGATTTAAGGTTATAAATATTCTATGGATGTTTCTCTAGTGTTTGGTTTATTAGATCTCGGATTTATTAGTCTTGGAGAAACTAGGGTTTTGATATCGTTTAGGGATTTTGGTATATAATGTTGGAGAATGTTTCTATGTGGTTGATTATGGATATTTATGGTTTGGAGTGTTTGGATCTAGGTTTTGGAAGTTTTTGGCTTGAGGATTCAAACGCCCTTCAAAAGAGCTCGTTGGGTAAAACCTAGATTTAGCCTAAATCTAGCAAGGTGAGTTCAAGTTGATTTGTGAAAACGGTGTACATGCCAAAATGTTTATTTTAAAGTGTTTTACATGAAATGGTTAACTGCTGATAAGTTTTGGGTATTTTGAAGTAAAATATGTTTTACTTGGTTATTCGTCAAAGTGTGAGTATTATGCTTAAGTTTTATTGGGTTTGAACATTTTAGCAACTAAATAACATGATTTACGTATTCTTGGTGACTTTGTACAAGTAAGATCTATTTCATGATTCATGCATCTTTGATGATTTTGTAGAAATGAAGTCTATTCCATGTTATATACATTTTGGTGTATTTGCATGCATAAACCATTTGGAAAATCTTTAGCCCCATCTCGTGTGGAGTTTTGGGTTAATCTCGTGTGGAGTTTTGGGTTAATCTCGTCTTTGAGACATGTGTCTTCATAAACGTTGTTTAAAGACATTTCATTATTTGGGGGACCAATAATTATTGGCCAAATGGATTTTGAGCATTTTAGCTCGGTGTTGGCTTAAAGAGTGTTGAGGACATTTGTCCGGTTTTAATGGCTCGATGTAGAGTCCAGTTCACGATTTACATCTAAATGCATTTTATTGCATATTTATAATATTTACAGGCTCGAGTGCTGTTGTCATTCATGTGTAGTCGTGTATTTTTAGACTGTGTTGTATTTGATCCATAGGCACATAAGTCAGTCTTATTTTTATGGTCAATTGGGAGGTACGGGGTTGGAATCCGGGATTCATGTTTTATGACCAATACTTGACAAGTAGGAACTAGGAGGAGGTAGTCTTGGGCGCCACTGTGTGGGTGTGTGCCTAGATCTCCGTCGTCGGGGTAATGCCATGGTTGTAGTCCTCGGGTGTGTCGGATCTTTCAGGTGTCTTTTTAGCATCAAGGTACCTCGTCTCTTTGGGTGACACTTGTCAAGGATTCGTATGGACACTTTGGCTTTTATGTCGTTAGGTGTCATGCGACGAACGTTGGTTGAGTGACATACTTTTGTGTTCCGCCGCTCTCCACGGATACGGGTATCCCCCGTTGTCGGCCCGATGTATTTTGGATATTTAATTGTCCATATTTTGATACTTGGATTTCATTCCATTTTATGGTCGCGTGAGTATTAAGTTTCAGTTCCATGTTTTAATGGCGTATCATATTATATGAATTGTTTTCCGTTATTTAAGGGTCGAGTATTATGTTCCACCCGAGTTTTGGGTGTTTTGGGCCATGAAGTATTATTTACATTTTAGCACATTTGAGTATCAAACTATGACCCCGTTTTGGGTGAGTTACGGGTTGCATCGTTTTATAAGAAATGCATGTTTGGGAAACATTGTCTTTATAAGTGTATATTATGGGAAAATGTGTCGTTTCCATTTTGAAGTATAATATTTCGAAGGATCTTGCTTTAAACTGATTTCCTTTCTTTTAAAGATATATTCATTCATGTTAAAACTCTTGAGCTCACTAGTAGTTAAGCCTAACCTTTTTATTTGTCGGCATGTGCATCAGGTTCCAGTTGGGGTTTCGGTTCTAGCAAGTGCAATGAGGAATGAGCCTTAGCTTTATACAAGAGTGAGTAGTTGGTGAAGTCTTACGCAGGTTGGAGTTAGTAACTGTTATTGGGGTTCAGTAACACCCGTCCTTTTCATAGAGTATATGTATAGGATGAACGTGAGCGTTGAAGTTAATTCTCAATTTATGTTGTAGTTCGAGGTATTTATTGATGTATTTAGAAATTTTTTAATAAGTTGTTATTTTCATATTTTAGGGCGTTACAGTTTGTCACCCCCTGCTTCGACTGCGAGAGAGTAATTGCCAACGATTTTGCATGATCACACGGAAATCCCATATATTATGGGAGTATTAGTTATATATAGGACTTATCTTCCTTCCATATTTATCCATTGTATTGGTAATATATTAGAGGATAGATTACATGCTTTGAAGGCAGAGGAGAATACCAAAGGTCATTTTTTATGTGTGAATATGTAGAACCTATCATATTGTTCTATTGAAGAGCTGGTGGCGGAGGTTCATTATATATGGAGTCCAAATGTTAGATAGATTACTCTCCAAAAGGATATAGAGGAGAATACACATCTTGCTGAGACGAGTTGATAGAATGATAGAATCAGTTTTGTGTATGTGAAGTTGATAACGGGTGATAATAATCACGAATGTGTTGGTTAAAATTGAAATCATTCAAACTTTTCGTTTAGATGAAAATGGTACACAAATATGATCTAGAATCAAGAAATCTAAAGCTTTCTTCAGTATCTAATCAGTAAGTCAGTTCTCTAGTCTAGCCATGTTAGAATTTTGTAGGATATGAGAACGAAGAGCCTGATAAAAAGCCGATCTTTCTTCATCAACATCTTCTCTAATAAGATTTCCCCCAACACCCCCACACGTAGAGACCGAAACTTCAAGATCAAAGACATCCGATCTACAAAGAGGGCAACTCGAATGAGTTTGAAACCAAGTATCAATGCATGATACATGAAACACATGACAGCAATTTGGGATCGTTTTCACCCACTCATCCTCTTCATATTCACCCAAACAAATCGCACATTCAGTATTTTGATCACCCACCTTATCTGCAGATTTGCTTTTTTTCTCGAATTTTGTAACCGGAATCATTTGCACGGTGAGTGAGTCAAGCCCACGGCTCTGGAACTGTAGCGAAGGATCGTTACCATTTGGGATTGTGTCGCGTAAACGCCTTCTTTGACCGTTTCCAGAGAAAAAAACGTTGTGAAATGAACAGCGTCGAAGTATGTTAAAGTAGCTAAAGACTAGAAATAGGGTTCCCATGGTGCCAACTATAGCGATCACCATTGGACTCCATGATGAAGGCTGAAAGCTGGGAGATTGTGCAGGACTGCTTGCGGCCATGATTCTTGTAGAAAAAGATTGACCAGCAGTTGAATTCTCAGATGGGGTTCAAGAATTTATCTTTTTGTGGTATGAAAACATTGTTTTTTGAGGTGATGATGGCTGGTTAGTTTCTTGAAGATAGGATAAAATGATGAAAACGAAGTGAAAATCGATGCAAACATTGTTGTGGTGATAGTTCTTAAGGATCTTGAAGAGGTTACCCCGGATCAAATACATTACAATAAAATTGGATTTATGAGACACTAAATATATTTAAATACATATCTTAATAAACTCAATTAGGGACAGGTTCAAACGAGAACCTAACATTTTACGAGAAAGCGATAATTGAAGTGTGATATCATATATGATACACAAGTCTAATCATATATGATTAAAGACATGTTACATTGACAATACATAGATGTTTAATCATATATGATTAAACACACCCACGGACTGTATAATCATATATGATATCACAATTCTCGTTTTCTCGCAAAATGTTTAAATTCTCGCATGATCTTTCCTCTAAACAATTATATATCATATATAAATGTTATAATTATAATAAGTTAATAGAAACATTTTGAGAGCCTTAACAAATTGTTCTAACATTTTTGAATATAACGTTCTATTAATGGTCTATATGATATTAATTGGAGGAAAAAAATGTATTATGAAAACAAATATCCTATACATAAAAACATATGTTATTAAAAAACTTTAAAAAAAATAATAAACTTCATCTCAAAATTAAAATAATAATAATAAACTTGTTGGAATTTTTCTAATTACACAACATCATGTCGTAACATCTTTACATATTATATTGATCCTATAAACTAATTTTTATAAAACAGCCTATTAATATTTAGGGTTGTTTGGTAGTTGTTGAATGGTTTAGTGCAAAATGATTAAGTGGTATGAATGATTAAGAGGTTTTTATGATATAGTGTAAAAAGAAATATAGTTGTTTGCTAATTGTTCATAATGAAATCAGGGGGGCTCTTAATGGTTAAGGGAGAGTCATGATACAAAATCATTAAAAGAATTTTGGAACTATTAAGAGACAACCCTTTTTTTTGTCAAACAATATTTACTTCTTAGCGATTCAGATGTTGGCTCTTAATAGAACTATTAAAAATTAAACAAACAGCCCCTTCTAATACATCTGTTTTTGTTATAGCGACAACACCAAAGAAATCATTTTAGGCAAGAGTATTTTAAATTTTTTTAATTTTGCATTGGATCATTGTAATTTTCATACAAAAACAAATACAAACACAATACGCCAAAAAATCATCACATAAAACCACCATGTGATTCAGTTCAAAACCTAAAAATACCATAATCATCATGTACACCTATTGCATCATCTGTCAAAACCCATCAAACTCCTTTACAAAAAAGAAGAAAAGAGCAAAAAAGAAAGAAAAAACAACCATCTTTTAACGAGTTTATTGAAACCTTTGCCTCTTTTCAACCTGACCAAAGCCACTAGACCGAGGACAACCTGTTACCATCTTCCCTCTAGATTCACTAAACACATCATCAAAACTCAAAATATTTGATCCACCAGAAAAATTCCCACAAGACATCTCAACAAATGGCTGTGATTGTTTCGATATCATCATCGTCATGCGGTTCTGAGCATCGTTGGCGCCAGACACAAGCGGGATATGGAACGACGGCAATGGAGACGACAAATTCGGCCAATTTGGATCTGGGGTTGCTGCAAGCAGTGTTTCCATAAGCGGACCGGCTTCGATAACAGCTTGTAGCAGGTTCCCTTTTTGTGGCAAGGCCTTTCCGTTGATCATACTCTCCATCATCAAGGTAGCATGATCAATTATTGGGATACTTCCCGATGCATGAAATCCGTTGGATAACATAAATGATGTGTTGTTGTTGATGTTAGAGAACTCCGGGGAGGTCACAGGATCGAAAAGTGAATCCACGGGCGATGAACTGTGATTGTATGCATCGGAAAAACTGTTCGATTCTGCAATACTTGAGTTAGGTTTTGTAGGTTTCATTAAAGGGCTCTGTTGAAGTTGATGAAATTGATCGATTGCAACACAATCTGAGATCATCATAGTATTGTGCATAGAAGGCATAATCTTGATGGATAGGTTCTGAATTTGATCTCTTGCTTCATCTCTTTCATTGCAAACAAGTTTCAAGAGGTGTAACAGTTGTTTCACTGATTCATTGTTTCTATTCATCTCTTCATTTGCTCTTGCCTTTACGGCCTCCAGTTCTTGTGATGTGTAATGAATCTTGAGCTTCAGTTCATCAACGCTCTACAATTTTCAAAAATCACAAAAAAGAAGTTGATATATTAATGCAAAAACCAACTTTTTCTAAATGAATTTTCAATATCACTAACTGGGTATCAGAAATCAACAATGAGTAAAGATCATAATGGCTCTTTCATTAAGGCTATGAATGGTTAAGGGAGGGCGAGGATACAAAATGATTCAGAGGGTTTTGAAACCATTAAGAGACATGTTTTTTTTTTGTCAAACAAGATTTACCTCTTAACGATTCAAATGTTGCCTATTAATGGAATCATTAAGAGGTAAACAATACTGCTATAAAAACTTAGTTATTACATCAACTATTAACAATAAATTATTATATCAAACTTCATTACAAGAAGGTATTCTTAGAGAATTTTTTTCGAGGAAAATGAAATTACGAGCGAAATCTAGAGACCATATATACAGTTTTATATTAATCCATTGGGGATATAATATTAGAACATGCAAATCTGATTGTCTGACTTGCAAAATTAGAGACACTAAAAAAAATTCACACACAAACACCACAAAATATAAGATCTCCACATGAAGCAACTCAAAAAAGGCCAGAGAAGAAACAGAAAACAAAAAAATGTAAGACGAAATACACAACAATTTGGAAACATTAACTAACGAATTATTAACAGTTTAAAGTTTCATCTTTTTTGGTGTGGTTTTCAAGTCTTTCTAAGAAAAAAAAGGGGAAAATTAACCTGGGTAGTCAGAGATACCATCCACTGACCCCCAGGATGTTACCTTACCACGGGGTTCGAACCTGGGTAGTCAGGGACATTTTTTTTAATTGATTTGTCGAAAAAATTAATTTCTTCAGAATTCAATTCAAATGTATACGATCGACATTTTGGCAAGATTCCCAGCAAAAAAAATGATGGAATTTGAGTTAAACTTGCAATCAGAAAGCATAGATTCTTCTCTTTTCAACGAGGGAAAAGCCAGTTTTATGAACAGTAAAAATTCCACCATTCAGATGTTTTTTTTAGGGTTCTTTACGATCGAAACGAAGAGCAAAAATGAAAATAACCAACCTCTTGATAACTCCATAAAGACGTCATTTCTTCCATTCGGTCTTCTTTCTTGTGTGTCAGTGTATTGAAGAAACCTGAAAGGGAAGGGAAGATAGGTGCAATGGAGTATTTTATAGAACAAAGTTTCCAATAAAAAGACAAGTATAATAGAGAGAAGGGTTGTTTCGTAATTCAAATTCTCTACAACCAAATAGTAAAGACTTGACCTCTACTTAATTAAGATGGTCGTTTTTCTAAAGACCCCAACTTAAATTTTGTAGTCACTCGATATATCTATTGTAAACAGGAAAATATATCGTTAGTTTTTGTATAAAATAATAATTTTCCCTGTTGTATTAAATTGTGTTTTAAAATATGTTTTTAGATGTATTAATGTCTTTAATCAATATAGAAAAATAAACACCGTCATTATATGAATTTTCATGTATAATTAATATATAACACTGTACAAAATTTTCATATGACAATTAGTTTCTTTAGAATATTAAAAATTATATGCAGTAATACCGGTTAAAATTAATATATATAGTTAAGATATGAAGGAATCTTATTTTTCTATAAACAAGTGACTTTAGTTTGGAATTGTTTGACATTTCCTTGCATACCTTAATTTGCTAATTAATACGTGTTTTAATATTAGCATTTACTTCTAATATTTATGATTTATTTGTCTTCATTTATATGCATTTAATTGTTAAAAAAATTATTAAAAATAAAAAATAATATTGTAAATACCTATATATTGTCTCATTTCATGTTAAATCGTGGACTAAGTCAAAACTAGAGTCTAATATTTTTCGAAGTAATACATTGATCCCAATAATTTAAGAAACAATGTAAAATCATTTCAAAATATATATAGTTACTAGGAATTAATAATATTTTTTAAACTAAAAAGAAATCAACAGTATATACTTACAAATGTTATCATTGGCCCATGCGTGCTCAAGAGTTCACATTAAATTTATAAACATTGGAACATTGACTCTAAACTTTCAAAAAGATAATTGAGTATTTTTCCTATTAATAATTTACTTTAATAAATACCAAAACTGTATGTTGTGCTTGTAATAGTTAAGTATGAAATTGAAAATAAACATGTACATTTTTTAATTAAATAGAATAAAATATTTGTTTTTTATATAACATGTTTAATTAAAAAATCAAATATATTTAAAGTAATTTGATTTTTATTAAACTCTATAAAACATGATTCGTTAATTTAGGAAGGATTATATAGGTTTCCAAAATCTTCCAACCTTCTATTTTTATTATTTACAAAATAAAAATATTATGAAATCCGGAAAAAAAAAATGTATGTATATTATTGATTTTATATTTAATATTAATACTATATATCCTTAAAAACTAAAAATTTAAATACTTTATAATATAATATAAATATTCAAAAACAAAAACATTCATGTGAAATGACTAAAATTATTAAGTTATCTTAACTTTAAATTTTAGAATACTTATTTGATATAATATAATGTAAATTATTTCAAAATTAACAGGGAGATAGCTAATCTTAAGCCATTTAAAACTAAAATGATAGAAACACGTTTTACGTTGCCTTGATCTTTAAGTAAAAAAGAGCTTAATAATTTTCGAATTAATATAAATTCTCGTAAAAGTTATACCTTATTTATTTTTAGAAAAATATCCTTCGTCTAATAGCATCTTATCACTTACGTCTAATAGCCCAGTCTTAGACTGTGGTTGGGCTCTAGGTTCAGCGTAAGCTGGGCCGGGACAGCGGCGGATTAATGGGCTGCCCGATACCGCCGGGGAGGCGTGCGTGCATGTGTGCATGAGTTCGTGGTAGTCGTTCGTTGGTTCGATGCCGCTATGCCTTCCAAAAAAAAATCTTATCACTTATTTGTTAAGAGGTTAACTAATAGGTTGTTTGTTTTTTCTCCTTTTCAAATTGTCTTATCACTTACTTCATTTGATATTAAGAGATAAACTCACCCCTTATTTGTCTCTTATTTTCTATAGACCTAGTGACAAAGATAAACCGCATGAAACGAATCCTATAAATTGCAAAAAGAATCACGATCCCCAATTTCATCCGACCAGAGGGAAACATGCTTCGTCTCAAATCGATTAACATCTACTATCTTATTATCGATAACGAATTTATTTTAAGCTTGTTATTGATCGTTCGTCAATTCGTCAATCCGGACTATAAATCTCTAGTCTTTGGGATTCTATCTCGATATCATATTGTTAGTTTTTGTTGTTTGTAAATCTATTGAATCTTTCATTATCATTTTCACGTATATGTTTGTTTTGTATTACCTAGATTAGTTGCTGATGATTTTTACCGACTATCCGGAGGTAAAAAGGGTGTGGAATTTGACCGGAAGATGGTGGTATAAAATTAAAACTTAGACAACGTAGAAACGGTTCAAGGTATTCTCCAAGAAGGGTCACAAACGGGAAATAACGAATCAGGTACATTCTTATGGAATGTGGTGAAATGGGCGTTTCTGTACTTAATTTGGTCCCATAGGAACAAGGTGGTCTTCAATGGAGAAAAGAGCAAACTCGTAGACATTTTTTTCGAGTTTCAAAGGAAGGTTCTTGAATGGGTTAAAAGACAGTGTAAAAAGCTTTCGTTGAATTGGACGATGTGGCTCGTGGATCCGACAACTCCACAATAGGCTGCTAAGTCTCGATTGGTGTGAGTAGCGTAGTGATCGGGGCTGTTGAGGCGAGGAGAAAAGTGGAGACCGTAATGAGGTTGTGTTGTTGGTCAGTTTCGGCCGTTTGCACCTCGCAAACTGAGTTGGCCTTCTGCTGTATGACTTCCTTCGTGGGGATCCCTCTCGTGTTTAGCTGCCTTGTTTTGGTTAGTTGGTTCGTTGTGTTTTGGTTGTAGTTTTTGCATTTTTTACTGTTTCGTTGGTGACGCAGCGGGGAAAGTGTGGAACGGATCGACAAGCGTCAAATCCAAAGGATAAATGAGTCTACAAGCGTAAAACCCGGAAAATAAGAGAAAACTCTTAAACTTAGAGATGAAACTCTAAAAATAACTTTTTGGATCAATAATTAACTCTGATTAACAAAGAAAACAATAAACCCTGTTTATAGTTTGAGATAATTATGAATTAAATTCAAATCTAATCCTAATTCTAAACCAACTAGGAAACTATTTAAATAAGCAATAAAAGGAAACAAAATAATAATCCTAATAATAATTAAAGCTAACAATAATTATCCTAAGTTAAAATAATTAAAATAATAATAATAATCAATCAAGTGGTCATCGGTACTTCTATCGGGACTTAAGTCTCTGTATAACTACCGGTAGGGGCTGTTTGCTCCTTCTTTGATGCCAAATTCTAAGCCTTTTTCGAGCCCGTTTTCTTCTTTTCCAAAGATAGAAGAAACACCTTGATAGTTCTCGTATTCTCCCTACATCAGACACCCTTACTTGAAAAGAACTCGACCTCGAGTTCACTTGAAAAATAGTTTCATCGGACTCATTGGGACTTGTACGTTGGGGTTGTAGCTTTAGTAGGTTTGTACGAACCACAAAATCAATTAGTTGTCGGTTATGTTGTAGGGGTGGCGACATATTAAAAGTATCCTTTGCAAGCACCCCTTCGAACTTTTGCAAGAGTGGCTTGACTTGAATCGAGCTCTCCAATGGTGGCGTTTTGGGAGTGTCTTTGGAATCATCTTTTCAAATTCTTGCACCACTTGTTTAACTTGAATTGGAATCTCTAATGGCGGCGTTTCGGGAGTGTCTTCTATTAGCTCATTTTCGATTTCTTTGATGGTTGGTCGGAGATCTGGTTCAGACACTTTAGTCTCGATAAAGATTCCTTGTTGTGATTCCGTCATAACGAGGAAGGGCTTACCTTTGACATTGTTGGGCATGTCTTCGTCCTTTTCTTGTGGTTCCTCAGGAACAGGTAATTGTTTAACTCGAAAAATAAACGAATCCATAATATAGTTAAAGTTGTTGTCACGTGGAACTTTGACCGGTTTTTCATGTATGTCTCTTCTTCGACGGTTGTCGTTGATTTGATTGGCAAAGGTGGTTGTCAATGTGTTGAGGGTTGCGGTGAAAGCCGCTGTGACTCCATCAAGATCTGCTCGGGTGAGGGGTGGTGGTTGGCCTGCCATCTTGAAGGTGAAGAGACAGGAAAGTTTGTGCTCTGATACCAACTGACGCAGCGGGGAAAGTGCGGAACGGATCGACAAGCGTCAAATCCAAAGGATAAACGAGTCTACAAGCGTAAAACTCGGAAAATAAGATAAAACTCTTAAACTTAGAGGTGAAACTCTAAAAATAACTTTTTGGATCAATAATTAACTCTGATTAACAAAGAAAACAATAAACCCTGTTTATAGTTTAAGATAACTAAGGGATAACTATGAATTAAATTCAAATCTAATCCTAATCCTAAACTAACTAGGAAACTATTTAAATAAGCAATAAAAGGAAACTAAATAGTAATCCTAATAATAATTAAAGCTAACAATACTTAGAGGCTGTTTACCAAATTTTCCATTAAGTCCTGTATGGATAAATGTGTCTGTCTGGATAAATTTGTCCGTCCGAATAAATTGATGTTGTTGTTTACTTTTTTATCTAAATTAACAGTCTGAATAATAGAAATGACCAATTTACCCCTGAATAGGAATTTTAAGCTGTTTTATAAATCGTTGTTTATTTTTTAAGCCATATATTCATAAATTCATTGATATAATCCCAAAATCAAACAAAAATTCATTAAGTACTTAAACAAAAAGTAGCAAGTATGAAAGACGTATGAAATCGACATTGTAGAAATCATGGTTACAAAAATCTACATTGTAGAAATGTCGAGGAGCTATGGAGAAGAAACAAGTATGGAACAAAAAATCGACTGAAAAAACAAGTAAGGAACAACAATCGACTGAAGAAAACAAGTATGGAACAACAATCGACTTAAGAAATAAGTATGGAACAACAATCGACTGAAGAAACAAGTATTGAACAACAATCGAGTATGTAGAAGAAACAAGTATCGAACAATTAGTAAAATCATTACCTTTGGAGAAATCGACCAAAGGAAATTATTGTCTATGGTTGAAATCGAACCAGCAGTGAATTGAAATAGTGTAATCGAACCAGCGCTGAACTCGAAGCAGTAAAATCGAACGATCGGTGAAGGTGAAATCGAAATCGACTAAGTAGTGAAGGTGAAATCGAGCACCTAGGTTTTTATTGCGCGATTATTGAGTAGGAAGGTAGGCATGTCTTTATTTTTAAAGGGTATAAATGTCAAAGATGTGTCTTAATGGGGATGACACATCTTTCCCCTACTTAGTGATTAAGCCAGAAATGTCTGCGCGAATAAGCCGGTTTTGTCATTAAGCCCCAAGTAAGCACTCCAAACGTCTGCGCGAATAAGCCGGTTTTTTCATTAAGCTCATTAAGCCCCAAGTAAACACCCCCTTATCCTAAGTTAAAATAATAATAATAATCAATCAAGTGGTCATCGCCTCATCGATACTTCTACCAGAACTTAAGTCTCGGTGTAACTAACGGTAGGGATTGTTTGCTCCTTCTTTGTTGCCAAATTCTAAGCCTTTTTCGAGCTCGTTTTCTTCTTTTCCAAAGATAGAAGAAACACCTTGATAGTTCTCGTATTCTCCCTACATCAGACACCCTTACTTGAAAAGAACTCGACCTCGAGTTCACTTGAAAAATAGTTTCACCGGACTCATTGGGACTTGTACGTTGGGGTTGTAGCTTTAGTAGGTTTGTACGAACCACAAAATCAATTAGTTGTCGGTTATGTTGTAGGGGTGGCGACATATTAAAAGTATCCTTTGCAAGCACCCCTTCGAACTTTTGCAAGAGTGGCTTGACTTGAATCGAGCTCTCCAATGGTGGCTTTTTGGGAGTGTCTTTGGAATCATCCTTTTCAAATTCTTGCACCACTGGTTTAACTTGAATTGGACTCTCCAATGGCGGCGTTTCGGGAGTGTCTTCTATTGGCTCGTTTTCAATTTCTTTGATGGTTGGTCCGAGATCTGGTTCAGACACTTTAGTCCCGGTAAAGATTCCTTGTTGTGAAACCACAAGGTTGTGGTGTGGTGGTAAGAGCTTGGGGACTTCATAGCGGTTGCCCGGGTTCAAGCCCCATTCGCAGCATTGTGGCCACTGAGGATAAACTCAGGGTTGCACGCTTAGCAGCTGGGCCAAAGGCTCTATTTGCCAAGGGATTAGTCTGGGCCAAAAGGCCTAGGATACCCTTATAAAAAAAAAGATTCCTTCTTGTGATTATGTCATAACGAGGAAGGGCTTACCTTTGACATTGTTGGGCAAGTCTTCGTCTTTTTCTTGCGGTTCCTCAGGAACAGGTAGTTGTTTGACTCGAAAAATAAACGAATCCACAATATAGTTAAAGTTGTTGTCACGTGGAACTTTGACCGATTTTTCATGCATGTCTCTACTTCGACGGTTGTCGTTGATTTGTTGGGCGAAGTTGGTTGTCAGCGTGTTGAGGGTTGCGGTGAAAGCCGCTGTGACCCCATCAAGATCTGCTCGGGTGAGGGGTGGTGGTTGGCTTGTCATCTTGAAGGTGAAGAGACAGGAAAGTTTGTGCTCTGATACCAACTAACGCAGCGGGGAAAGTGCGAAACGGATCGACAAGCGTTAAATCCAAAGGATAAACGAGTCTGCAAGCGTAAAACCCGGAAAATAAGATAAAACTCTTAAACTTAGAGATGAAGCTCTAAAAATAACTTTTTTGATAACTCTGATTAACAAATAAAACAATAAACCCTGTTTATAGTTTAAGATAACTAAGAGATAACTATGAATTAAATTCAAATCTAATCCTAATCCTAAACCAACTAGGAAACTATTTAAATAAGCAATAAAATGACAATAAATAATAATCCTAATAATAATTAAAGCTAACAATAATTATCCTAAGTTAAAATAATTAAAATATTAATAATAATAATCAATCAAGTGGTCATCGGTACTTCTACCGAGAATTAAGTCTCGGTGTAACTACCAATAGGGGTTGTTTGCTTCTTCTTTGATGCCAAATTCTAAGCCTTTTTCGAACTCGTTTTCTTTTTTCCAAAGATAGAAGAAGCACATTGATAGTTCTCGTATTATCCCTACATTAATTGGTTTGTTGTTTATACCTTTGGTTTTGTTTGGTGTTTAATTCCTTGTTGCCTTTCCCAAAAAAAAAACAATTTCAATTATTTTTTTCCGTCCTATACTTTGCTTTCATCATCATATTTGATTTTCCGTCAATTTCAATGAGTTTTGTCGACACAATTTCAATTACTTTTGCTGATGAAAAGGTTAGTTGTCTTGAGCTCGATGCTTCCCTCTGAAAGCTAAACATATGGAAAGCTATAAGTATATATAGAAATCTCAAACAATTTTCTTTTGTTTTCAATAAGTTGCTTGAAAACAAACTTTTATACAGGATGATCAACTTTTTAATCGGTTAGAATTTAGAAGCATAAAGTCGTGGGTTTATTAACTGAAACAATTTAGAATCGGTTTCAAGAAGTTACCTGAAGAAGCTCCTACACGGATTCAGACACTTATCAATTTACAAAAATAAACAGTCTTATTGATTCTCCTTTCAGCCTTCAACACCACCTCTTATCAAGCAGAATTTAGTACATCTTAAAAAATAAACAACACCTTATATTTATAATCCACTTAAATGACTAATAAATTTCATTTTTTGTTAATGTAAATTAGTTATCACAATATATAAACAAAAAATAATGAGTTGGCCAAATAGAATCAAAATAGCTAAAAGTTCAATGAACTTGAACAACGTTCATGTAATATATGTATTTTTATATTAAAAGAATCTTGATTTTCTTGCAAAATTAAATTAGACTAAAAAAATAGTCCACATTGGGGTACCTGAACCTAATCATGAAAACCTTATTTTACAAAGAACATGGGTGAGACCACATTACCTAGATTAAAAACTATAAAAAAATTATAATGTGAAGTAAAGAAAGAAAATGAACTTATATTTGTCGATATTGAGTTTTGAGCTTATAATTGTCATGTTTAGAGACTTAATTTAGATTCCAGTTCAAATATTTAATATTACTTGTAAAACGTTATAAAATATTTTTTTTGTTTCATTGCTTTTTAAGATAAGATCACTGTTCTAAAAAACTCGTCGCACAACCGCCATGACACCAAGGCTTGTGTGTCACGCCACGTTAATCCCATGGCACGCCATGGCCTAATGCGCAGTTATCGTAATGAGATATTTGATTTTTCTTTACGTTTTTAATGTTTTATTTACAAATCTTAAATATATAACCTAATTTAACTTGGTTATTACTATTGACTTATTGAGTAACACTACAAAATATACATTTTTTATATATAATATTATATATGAATTAGAAATTTGACGCCATAAGTCACGCCTTGAAAACGTCATGGCTTAGCCGTGACTCCTATTGCTTGAGGCTTGGTCTCGCCGCTACGCCACGCCTCACGCCATTTAGAACCTTCGATAAGATGTACAATGATGTTTAATTTTATGAAGGTGAGTTCATGCATCATATAAAGAGAGGCAAAATCTTAATTAATGTAATAATGACATATTAAATACACGATGTCTAACATGAAAGACCCAAATAAAAAATTGCATCATATATAAGAGGAAAAAACGTCTCATTAGAGCCTATGTATATAGATAGAAATTTGGAGGAATGAAAATGTGTGGTCTTCAATCATATATTTCATTAAAACTTTATTTCACCGTCAAACCTTTATCTTCTTCAACGAATAAGTACCAACTTATCGAATGTGATAATTTTTTATTTTGAATAATACAAGAAAAAATCGTTATTAACATTTTTTGTATTAAAATTATTTATTATTACAAAATCTAGTGTTTTTATATATTTTTAAAACTATATTTAATTTACAATAACAAATGAAATAAATAATATGGTAAGGCGATGATTCGATTAATAATTATTGTTTATATTTTAAAATTTTAGGGTTCATCTCAAGCTCAAAAGCAGACAAAACCTCTTGACTTATTAAAAACAACATCCCTCTAAAGACAAAGCTTTTGGATTTATTTAGAAGCTCGTGATACATTGTATTGAGCAGCTCCTGACTTCATATGCAATACATTTATTAATGTATTTTTAAATTAAATTGGCGATTTAAAATAATACAATGTAAAATTAAAATTTATTAATCATCACGTCCTAGATTTTATTCAATAATTCATCCTACCCCACCATGTTGTTTCATCCAATTAAAGATCATTCCTCTGTGGCACCTGGAACGATGTATTGGTGTCACTACTACAAAAATGTAAATATAACCCGATTATAGATAAAACCATGTAGTATTTTAGTAATCGTTACATGTTTTTATAAAACTCCCTGTTGATTTACAGATAACCTGGTAGTATTTGATTAATTAGTGACATGTTTTTTATAAAACTACTTGATGCTTTACAAACAACTGAATAGTATTTAATTAATTGGTGACATGTTTTTATAAAACTACCCGGCGCTATACAAACAACCGGGTAGTATTTGATTAATTGGTGACATGTTTTTATAAAACTACCCGGTGCTTTACAAACAACCGGGTAGTATTTGATTACTTGATAGCATGTTTTTATAAACTACCCGGTGTTTTACAAAAAACCGGGTAGTATTTGATTAATTGGTGGCATGTTTTTATAAAACTACCTGGTGCTTTACAAACAACCGAATAGTATTTAATTAATTGGTGACATGTTTTTATAAAACTACCCGGTGTTTTACAAACAACCGGGTAGTATTTGATTAATTGGGGGCATGTTTTTATAAAACTACCCAGTGCTTTACAAACAACCGGGTAGTATGTGTGTGACTTGTATTCATTAAACTACCTGGTGTTATAAAAACAACCGGGTAGTATGTGTTTTTTTAGGGTTCCATGTTTTCATTATACTACCCGGTGTTGTATAAACAACCGAGTAGTATGTGACATAACATTAACTTGCTAGCCGCCAAACACTCATTTGATGAAATTCACATCTTTTTTCTCACTTTCTGCAATATATTATTCACATTATTCAAGATCTTCACATTCTTCAAGAATTTCTTAAAAAGATTCTTTTCTTTGTCAAATATAAAGATGCATATGCTATATATATATAGTGTTTGGTTCATTTGAGAAATTGTAAATATATGAGAAATAGAGAAGTAATCCTAGCCATTCATATGGTCAAGATCGGATTTGACTAGTCAAATATTGCGGCTTTGACCGGTCAAAAGTTGCGGCTATCCCAAAAATAGAAGGACAATTTCGTAAATTTTACAAAACACACGGGCTGTGTTTATATATGAACATGTATAATTCACAACTGAACTATATGTTCATATATGAACCAGTGTAATTCACAACTGAACTCTTTTAACTGATTCATATATGAACCTTTGTGATTCATATATGAATCAGTTGAACTAACTAACAGATTCATATATGAACCTTTGTGATTCATATATGAATCTGTATGAATCACAAAGATTCATATATGAACCTTTGTGAATCACAAAGATTCATATATGAACCTTTGTGAATCACAAAGATTCATATATGAACTTTTGTGAATCACAAAGATTAATATATGAATCTGTATGAATCACAAAGATTCATATATGAATCAGTTGAACTAATTAACAGATTCATATATGAATCTTTGTGATTCATACAAATTCATATATGAACTCATCTCGTGTATTTTACGAAATTACCCCTCTACCTTCTATAGACCACATAAGGAATTATCCGGTGCTTCGCGATCAAAGCCGTAAATGTTGCCCATATGAATGGCTAAGATTACTTCTCTATATCTCATATATTTACCATTTCTTAAATGAACATCTCCCTATATATATATATATATATATATATATGTTCATCATCAATTTGTTACATACGTATTTGTTATTATGCTATATATGTATATATGTGTTCATAATTAAAATTTGTGTTAGTTTTATATGTTATAGAATGGTTAGAGCAATCAGAGGTCAAGGATTACTTTGTTCATTTTATTAATCGAATCGATGATACACGGTAAATTTTTGTCATTTCAACCTTTTGTTCTTTTATTAGTAATCACACACACACACACACACACACACACACACACATATATATATATTGTTAGAATATGATGATAATTGAAAAAGACGATGATTATGCTGAAGGCTTGATGACTTCGATATATTGATTGAGAGAAAAGTACAATATGATGAAAGTAAAATAGCGGCTTAACCTAAACTAGAAGATACAAGAGAAATATATACACAGACTATATGGGCCCACGGGCTTGGGCCTAATACACATATGTACATTAACATCCCCCCTCAAACTCAATCGGGAGAAGAATGAGCCAGATGGAGTTTGGAAACTAGATCACGGAACCGTCCTGGTAGATGAGCTTTAGTGAAAATGTCGGCCGGTTGATCAATAGTTGAAATAGGAAGAAGTTGAATAGTCTGACGAGTCACGTGTTGACGAACAAAGTGACAGTCAATTTCAATATGCTTCGTTCGCTCGTGAAAAACGTCATTGTGAGCAATCTGAAGAGCACTATTGTTGTCGCACCACAAAGGGGTTGGAGAATGTTGAGGTTCCCCCATGTCAGAGAGTAGCCAGCGTAACCACACAAGTTCTTGAGTCGTGTCAGCTAGTGCTCGATACTCAGCTTCAGTACTGGATCGAGCTGTCAGAGATTGTTTCTTGCTCCTCCAAGAGATGAGAGAGTCTCCAAGAAAGAAACAGTATCCAGTAGTAGAGCGACGGTCCGTAATGTCACTGTCCCAATCAGCATCAGAAAATCCTCGCAAAGTCAATGAGGATGCAGATGAAAAATGAAGACCGTGAAACATGGTCCCCTTTAAATATCGAAGGATGCGAAGGACAACAACATAGTGATCTGAACAGGGTGCGGACATGAACTGACTGACTGTATGGACAACATAGGAAATGTCAGGTCGAGTCACTGTCAGGTAGACAAGTGACCCCACTAACTGTCGATACAGAGTAGGATCACGCAAAGGAGGTCCAGCATTCGGAGCTAGATGAAGGTTGTGCTCAAGAGGAGTGGATGCAGTTTTGTTGTCAGTAAGCCCAACTTTTGTCAAGAGATCGGAGGTGTATTTGGCTTGACAAAGATAAATTCCCAACGGATCTGAGATCACATCAAGACCAAGAAAATAGTGTAAAGAACCAAGATCCTTCATCTCAAAACAGGAGCTGAGAGATGTCTTGAGATGAGCTATGCCAGTAGAGTCACTTCCAGTAATAATCATATCATCCACATATAACAGAAGTAAGATTGTGCCAGCCTCAGTGGTTCGAGTAAACAGTCCTGAATCGTAGTTGCTGGGTGCGAAACCCAGAGAGATGACGGTGGAACTGAACTTCTCAAACCAAGCTCGCGGAGCTTGCTTGAGTCCATAAAGAGCCTTCCGAAGTCGACAAACATGACCTTGTGGAAGTCGAACGCCCGAAGGAGGTTTCATGTAGACTTCCTCAGATAAGTCACCATTCAAGAAGGCATTCTTAACATCCATCTGAAAAAGAGGTCATTGTTTGGTAGCTGCAATGGCTAGAAGACTGCGAACAGAAGTGACTCGAGCAACAGGTGCAAATGTCTCATCATAATCAATACCATACTCTTGATTGAAGCCCTTGGCCACAAGGCGAGCTTTGTACCGATCAATAGACCCATCGGATTTTGTCTTGATTTTAAACACCCATTTGGAGCCAATGGGTGACTTGCCCGGAGGAAGAGGGACATATTCCCTTGTCTGAGCTTCGTCAAGAGCCTGAAGTTCCTCATCCATAGCTTTCTGCCAATCAGGGTTAGAGGAGGCTTCCCTGTAGGAAGTAGGTTCGTGATTTGACAGCAGAGTAGCATAAACATGATAATCACGGAGATGAGAAGGAACTTGTCTTACCCGATCTGATCGTCTAACATTCTGAGATTGAGACGTTCCAGGAGCCAAAGACTCAGCAGGCACCTTAGATGTTGGTTGTGCGGATGAAGTAGATGATTGATGTTGATCAGGAAAACTAGAAGAGGCAGACTGTGTAGGGGCAGGAGACTCTGAAGGAGAGGCAGATTCAGACTGTGGTGGAACAACAGGTGGAGGCAATATGATATCAGATTGGAGTGAGTCCAATGAGACGGAAGCATCAGTGAAGAACAGAGTGGTGAAAGTGGGAGACTCACGAAACTTGGATATAGAGGAAAAAGGAACATGTTCCCAGAAGGTAACATGACGCGATATACGAAGACGCTGGGAGATAGGATCCCAGCAGCGATAGCCTTTGTGCTTAATACCATATCCAAGGAAGCAACAAAGTCTGGAGCGAGGTTCAAGTTTGGTATGTTCATGGGGTTGTAACTGAACAAAACAGGCACTACCCCAAACTTTTAGGAGTTCATAGGCAGGGAGGATGTCATAAAGAGCATCGTAAGGAGACTTGTGTTTAAGAAGAGGAGTAGGATGACGATTGATAGTATAAACTGCAATGAAAGCAACTTCCCCCCAAAACCGTTCAGGACATTTAGCAGAAATGAGAAGAGTGCGAACTGTATCAAGTATATGACGGTGTTTGCGTTCGGCACGACCATTTTGAGGAGATGTGCCGGGACAGGAGTACTGAGAGAGAGTCCCCTGAGATTGAAGAAAGGAGAGAAGAGAGGACTCTTTGTATTCCATAGCATTATCAACTCTAAGAATCTTTATAGATTTTGAAAATTGAGTGTGAATTATCTGAGCAAACATAATATAAATTTTTGGTAGCTCCGAACGATGTTTCATGAGATATATCCATGTAAAACGTGTATGGTCATCAACAAAAATAACAAAATATCGAGCACCCCCCATTGATGGATGTGGTGCTGGTCCCCATACATCAGAATGAATAAGATCAAAAGCAGAAGTAGAATTAAACTCATTTGTTTCAAAGGATAAAACATGATGTTTTCCAAGTTTGCATGATAAACAAGAAATACTGTCAGTGGACACACAATTTCCTAACACCCCTGAAGTAGCTAATGATTTTATTCTGGCTAGAGATAAGTGACCTAGCCAGGCATGCCACAACTCAAAGGAAGAAGAGCTGGAAACGGAGGCAACAAGATTTGAAGATGGTAACGGCAGACGAAGATAGACCACTTCAAACATCCGTCCAACCTTACGGCCGAGTCCAAGGATCTGCTTGGTCTTTGGATCCTGTACAATACAACCAGAAGAATGAAATAAAATGATCATGTTAGATTCTAAAAGCTGCGCAACTGAAACTAAGCTCAGAGATAGTTTCGAAACATTAAGAACACCCGGTAATTGAATATGAGGAGTGGAGACATTTCCACTAAAGGATACCGGTAGGCCAGTGTTGTCAGCAGTTCGTACTGACGTAAAATGCTGAGGTGGTTTCTTAGAAACAAAACCATTAGTGCAGGGTGTCATATGATTGCAACACCCAGAGTCAAAAAGCCATGAGTTACCTGATGCAGTTAAGTGTTGAGAATTCATACCCATAGCACCAGACATGATCTGCTCCATGAGTTCCTGATTGCGACGCATCAGTTCCATGCAATGTTCTAAAAAACTCGTCGCACAGCCACCATGGCACGCCATGACACCAAGGCTTGTGTCTCACGCCACGTTAATCCTGTGGCACGCCATGGCCTAATGCACAATTTTGTAATGCAATATTTGATTTTTCTTTACGTTTTTAATGTCTCATTTGCAATTTTTTTAATATATACCATAATTTAACTTGTTTATTACTATTGACTCATTGAGTAACACTACAAAACATATGTTTTTATATATAATGATATATGTGAATTAGAAAAATGGCGCCATAAGTCACGCCTTGAAAACGCCATGGCTTCGCCGTGGCTCTTAAGGCTTAAGGCTTGGCCTCGCCGCCATGCCACGCCTCACGTCATTTAGAACCTTGGTTCCATGAGGTCAGGTGAGGAGCCTGAAGCGGGGTTATCAGTAACAGTAGATCCAGCAACAACATGAGTCCGGTTCTGAGGACCAGTGTTCTTTGAGTTCTTAGGGCAATCAGACTCATAATGGCGAGGATGAGTGATGCCACACCGACGACACTTGCGATTAGGACAATCAAGAATAAGATGAGCAGTAGAATGGAAAAAAGCACACTCAGATGTGTTCGTCTTTCCCACAGATTTGGGATGGTTGTTGTTGGTCCATTTGCCCTTGGACTTGGGGTGGGAAGTGTAGAGGACACTATCAGTAGCGAGATTTGCAGCCATGGTGTGCGATCGGTAGGATGCGACCAGTAGTATCGACCGGTATGAACTGGTAGGGTGAGCGACCGGTATGGACCGGTGGTAGTGTGCGACCGGTATAAACCGGTAGGGTGTGATCGACCGGTATTGACCGGTATGGTGTTATCGACCGGTAGGATGCGATCGGTATGAACCGATATATGCGACCGGTATGAAGACCGGTATATGCGACCGGTATGAAGACCGGTATATGCGCCCGGTATATGGACCGACCGGTATGAACCGGTATGGGGTGCGACCGGTAGAGTGGTGTGACCGGTATGGAGTTTGCGACCGGAGTTCTTCCGGTTCTGCGGCTAGGGTTTCGAAGGCGACGAGAGACAGAGAGGGTGACCCGTGCGATTCGAAGGCCACGAGAGACAGAGAGGGCGGCGATGATTGTTGACTTATTCCTGTACTATTCGAAGGCGACGAGAGACAGAGAGGGCGGCGACGACTAGGGTTTATAGGAGGTTGTCGGCGGCTGGGTTTTCGGTTGTCGACGGTGACGGCGAGAGAATGATGGTGACGATGAGAGAGAGGAAGAAAGCAAACCTACAGCTCTGATACCATGTTAGAATATGATGATAATTGAAAAAGATGATGATTATGCTGAAGGCTTGATGACTTCGATATATTGATTGAGAGAAAAGTACAATATGATGAAATTAAATAACGGCTTAACCTAAACTAGAAGATACAAGAGAAATATATACACAGACTATATGGGCCCACAGGCTTGGGCCTAATACACATATGTACATTAACACAGACACACACACACATATATATATATATATATATTTCTTATTACCATTATAACATTCATTTACTATAAGTATATTGCATATGCCCTTAGGTTTATACCCGTCCGAAATTAATCTAATAGAGGTTAGTTTTGATAGTCCCCGTTTTGGGACTGCTTTTTGAATATTTGGTCTCATTAGGATGTGAATGCGTATTAATGGATTGAGTATTTAAGAAAAAATTGGTAGGCGTTTCCCATTGCTCCTACGAGTATGTATATCACACGCATACTTGGGGAGTCAAGGGGAAATGCTATCGAATTTTTCTTAAATACCCAATCCATTAATACACATTCACATATGAGACAAGGTATTCAACAAGTAGGTTATAGGATGACCACCAACCATTTATTCTATAAATAAATTCCATGCATTTCATTGATAATTATTTTCTACATTATAGATGGATCGTAGTACTTGGATGTACAAAATACAACATGCTACTGTTGAATATTTGGCGTATTTGGGTGAGTTTATTAAAGTTGCTGAGAATAATTGGGTGAACAAAGGAGAAAGTTATATTTGGTGTCCCCGTAAATATTGTCAAAATTTTCATAAGTTTACGGAATATCATGTAATTCAAGGGCATTTAATACGTCGTAGGTTTATGGAAGGGTATACAATTTGGTCACGACATGGTGAGAATTTTGATGATCGTAACACATTTGTTTGTGATTATGATGATGATAATGATGATTTAGATAATGATAATGGTGATTCAGACAATGATAGCCATGATAATTTAAATGACATGTTGCATGATGTGGAGGATAATGTTGCTGATAAAATTATTAAAAATTTCAGCAGTTGTTTGCCGACTCTGAAAAACCATTGTATCATGGTTGGATAAAAATTAACCAAACTATTTGGCATGTTGAAATTGTTTAACCTAAAAGCACACAATAGTTGGAGTGATACATGTTTTACTAGTTTATTAGAGATCTTGCATGAAATCAAAGATGGCTCCGACGTAGTCGAAGTGCTTGTCAACCAGCAGCGAGTAGCCCATCTAAAGTTGGACTTTGCTGGCTTGGTCCAGCGATCCAATATTTCCACTCATACTTTGAATAATGTGAGTGAAGATGTAGTTCATCTCTAAAGGCATGTTCACCTTCAAGATCTTTGTCAGCTTCTTGTTTGGAATGCTGGTGCGAGGGTTGTTATCCCACTGATACTCCATGTGATCCAGAAACTGAATCAATTCAGCGTCAGAGGGTAGAGGGTCGAAGCTTTTGGGGGTCTTGGAAGAGAATCGTAGTGTTGTACGAATAGCCAGTGCAGTTATGTTCCCTGGGCCATGTTGAATGGTGAAGGAGATGGCAAGGATGAGTTCACCTTTCTTGTTGACCACTGATCCCTTGTCAACAGTGAACCAGAATTGCTGAAGAAGAGCCTTGCTGGGCTTGGGATCCACTTGCAGTGAATAGGAGAGGCAGGATTGCTTCAGAAAGTAGGCATCTTCAACCAGATGAGGGAATTTTTCAGCATCAAAAGTCAACTTTGCCAGATGGTTGTTATTGGGAATTTCAGAGTCAATGAGGGCGAATTTGACATTCTTAGAAGCAACAAGAGTAAATTGGGCCAATTCTGGAATAGAAAAGAGTAAAATGGAATAGAAAGTTTAGAGTCTAAAAACATTATTGAGTATTTTACCAGTTTCCTTTTGAGGGAAGAAACTTGAAAATAAGTTTGTTTTTAGAGTCGAATAATGTTCTTAATGAAAAGAAAGAAGAGGAACAGTCTTAAAAACCAAAGGTCTTTGCATAGAATAGAATCATAAAGAAAATGATTTTAAGAATGAAAAACACTTTGAATCAAAAACAATAGAAGTTTTTAGAATCAAACACATGTGTTTATTAAGAAAAAGATGAAGAACAAAAACTTGCAAGTCTTGAGGAGTTGAAGATTAAGGAATTTGCTTGTTTGCTTGATTGCTTGAACGCCGAGAGTACTTTTCTTGCCTTGGAAGTTTTTGAGAAGGAAAAAGGCAAAGAAATAAATGGCATTCCTTTTATATGAGAGAGAAGGAATTTGAGGCAGGAAAAGGAGGTCATCATGACACGGACACGTCCCACGAAGTTGATTGGACATGAAGTGCAACGGACGAACGTGTCAGAAAAAAGGCGTGCCATGGATTATCGTTTAGAATGACGTCATAGAAGAGAGAAAACGTTTCGTTTTTAGAAAGTATCCCTGATAGAAATTCAGAGATAATTTTTCTTTTTAAAGAATCACTGACGAGAAATATCAGTGATAACATTTGTTTATTATAAAGCTTTTAACCACATGAAAAAATTCAGTGACTAAAGTTTTGGAGTTTTGAAGGGGTTTTACTGAATAGGATTCAGTGATAGGGAATAAGAAAACATACCTGAGAGTTAGAAACATTTAGTCAGAGATAATATGATGAAGTGGAACGTATTATCACTGACATAATGCACGAAAGCTGAAGATTTAATCTTCAAGATTCAGCATTCCAAGCTCACTGATAAGAAAGTTAAACCTTGTCTCATCAAGAGGTTTGGTAAAAAGATCAGCGACCTGATAGTCATTTGGGATAAAGTGAAGTTCAATATCACCATTCGTCACATGATCTCTGATAAAATGATAGTTGATCTCTATGTGTTTCGTCTTTGAGTATAGCACTGGATTGTTTGCTATAACGATGGCACTAGTGTTGTCGCAATATATTGGGATTTTGGATAGCTGAAGGTCATAGTATAATAGTTGATTTCTAATCCATAAGACCTGAGCACAACAACTTCCAGCTGCTACATATTCAGCTTCAGCTGTGGAAGTGGATACTGAATTTTGCTTTTTACTTGTCCAACTTACCAACTTTACTCTAAGAAGTTGACATCCTCCAGTGGTGCTTTTTCTATCAAGTTTGCAACCTGCAAAATCACTATCTGAATAACCAGTAAGATCGAACCCTGAGTCTTTAGGATACCAAAGACCTAGGTTAGGAGTTCCTTTAAGATATCTGAAGATCCGCTTTACAGTGATCAGATGGGATTCCTTGGGTTCTGATTGATAGCGTGCATAGAGACATATAGAGTAAATGATGTCAGATCGACTCGCTGTAAGATACAGCAGGGAGCCTATCATTCCTCTGTAGGCAGTGATATTTACAGGTTGTCTAGCTGGATCCTTGTTTAATGTCAGCGGAGGTGCCATAGGAGTTTTCATCGCTGAAGTTTGAGTGAGATCAAACTTCTTCAGCATATCTTTAACATACTTACCTTGATTAATAAATGTACCTTTATCAGTTTGCTTGATTTGAAGTCCAAGGAAGTAAGTTAGTTCACCCATCATACTCATTTTATATTATTTATTCATCCTTTCACGGAAGTGAGTACACAGAGATGGGTTAGTAGAACCAAATATGATGTCATCAACATATATTTGTACAAGAATAATGTGACATTTTATCTTTCAAAAAACAAGGTATTATCAATTTTACAACGCTCAAATTTTTCAGAGATAAGAAAAGAAGAGAGAGTGTCATACCAAGTGCGAGGAGCTTGTTTTAACCCATAGAATGCCTTATCCAGCTTATATACATAATGTGGATGCTTAGGGTCAGAGAACCCTGGGGATGTTCAACATAGACTTCTTCATTCAGCTTTCCATTTAGGAATGCTGATTTTACATCCATTTGATATACTTTGAAGTCTTTGAAAACTGCATAGGCTAAGAATAGTCGAATTGCTTCGAGCCTGGCCACAGGGGCAATGGTTTCATCATAGTCTATGCCTTCCTCTTGTCTGTATCCCTGAGCAACTAGTCTAGCTTTGTTGCAGGTTACAGTCCCATATTCATCTAATTTGTTTCTAAACACCCATTTAGTGCCTATAACAGATTTATCAGATGGTCGGGGAACGAGATTCCAAACTTGGTTTCTAGCAAACTCAGTCAGCTCTTCTTTCATGGCGCTGACCCAGTTTGGATCTCTGAGGTCTTCATCAGTCTTTTTTGGCTCTGTAAGAGAAATAAAGTTAACAAAGAGACAGATGTTACCTGAACTTCTTTGTGTCTGAATACCTGCATCTGGATCACCAAGAATTTGATCTATGGGGTGATCTATGGTTCATCGCTGAGCTGGGGCAATATCGCTTACCACAGGAGTTGGATCATCAATAGGAAAGTTCACTGAAGAAGAATCTTGAGGTTCTTTAGCTAAGAGATGTTGAGTGTCAGATAAACCGTTATTTACTGAGAGGTTTTCAGAAGAGGGAAGTTCAAATGGAGGAAGTGTGTTTAGAGGAACAACTGAAACCCAAGAGGTGGATTCAGCATCAGGAGGTATGATGTTTGGATCTTCATTAGAATTAGGAGAGTTGGTATGCCGATGAGTGTTGAATAGAGGTTCTGTTTCTCTATAATGAGAGAACATCCAAGCATTCAGTTCATCATTGTTAGCGATAGGTTTAGAGTTCGCTGATCTGGATTTGTCGAAGGTGACATGAATTATTTCTTCTACAGTTTGTCTTCTCTTGTTGAAGACTCTGTAGGCTTTTGAAATAGAGGAATAACCAAGAAAGATTCCATCATCAACTTTTGGGTCGAACTTTCCAAGAGCATCTTTGTTGTTTAAAATGAAACACTGACAACCAAAGATGTGAAGAAAGCTGATAGAAGGTTTGCTTCCATGAAATAGTTCGTAAGTTGTCTTGTTGAAACATTTTACTATCAGTGACATGTTTTGAGTAAAACAAGCAGTGTTGACAGCTTCTGCCAAAAACTGAGCTGGAAGATGAGAATCGTTGAACATTGATCTTGCAGCTTCAATGATCGTTCGGTTTCTTCTTTCAGCGACACCATTTTGCTGAGGAGTTCTTACATAAGAGAAACTGTGAGAGATTCCCTTACTCTCAAAGAAATTGTTCAGAGAACTATTTTTGAATTCAGTTACATGGTCACTTCTTATTGAGTGAACAGTTAGATTATTCAGCACTTCCATCTTTCTAACAAAAGATATCAGTTCTTCTGGAGTGTCACTTTTACAGCGAAGAAAAATTACCCAGGTGTAGCGAGAATATTCGTCTACAATGACAAGTGTGGATTTCTTTCCAACTATGGATTAAATATTGACAGGGCCAAATAAATCCATATGCAAGAGTTGAAGAGGACTTGTCACTGAGGAAACTTGTTTTGATTTGAAACTAGCTTTAGTCTGTTTTCCTTTTTCATATGTTGAACAAAGAGATTCTTTGGCATATGAGTGTTGAGGAAGACCGGAGACTAGTTCCTTTGAGGAGAGAGAATTCAGTGTCTTAAAGTTAAGATGAGATAGCCTTTTGTGCCATAACCAGTTGACATCTGAGGAAACTTTAGAGAGAAAATAAACGTTTTCAGTGGTAGTAGAGTCCATATCTATTACATAGACATTTTCCATACGATAACCACTAAGAGCGAGCTTACCTTTTTCATTCATCACTGAACATGCTTTCTTACAAAAGCGAACTTCGTATTCTTTGTCACATAGCTGACTGATGCTTAGAAGGTTATGCTTCAGTCCATCTACATAAGCGACTCTTCTAAAAGTAGTTGTTCCATTGCTAAGAACACCAAACCCTCTGGTATAGCCTTTTCTATTTCCACCAAAGGTCACTGAGGGTCCATTCTCTTCCTTGTATTTAGTGAGCAGGTATTTTTCTCCAGTCATGTGTCTAGAACATTGTTGGGTCTAAAATGTGTTAAGTCCAGTTAGTACTACTAAGTGTTGAAGATTACTAATGCTGAAGATTTTAGTACTGCTACTTGAATATTACTACTGCTTGAAGAGTTAGTACTGCCAACAGAGATACTACTGCTAGCATGTTAGTACTGCTGAAGATTAATGTTGCTCATGAAGATAAAGATGGATTGATTGCTTAAAGCGAAATACTAGGAGCTGAAGATAATGTTGAAGATAATTATGGACTGGATGCTGAAGATCAATATTATTTTTGTAATTATCTTGTATTCTGTTTTGTATATATAGTATAGAAGTCTTAGATCATACAGATACACAAATATACAGAGAATACGTTTTTGTTCTAGAGAGAATTAGCCTCAAGATTGTTAGTAATCCTTTCTTTAGAGAAGTATTGAACGTCTGTTGATCTTGTTCAATAGATTGAGGCTTTGGTTGTAATAATTAAGTTAATTCAATATAACTTGTGATTTGATCTTATATACTGTTCCATTGATTTACTGTTAAAGTGTTATTCCGCAAACTTCTTTAACATAGTTTCTGAGTGTTTAAGTTTAATTCTTGTTTCGAATTTCGATCCTGACAAGTGGTATCAGAGCAGACGAACTCATAAATCAATAATCATCATGGACGGATCAAGCGACAGTGTTCTGGATTCAAAGGTACCCATGCTCAAACCTAATGAGTTTGACATGTGGAAAATCAGGATCAGGCAGTACATTCTTCTTACAGACTACTAAATGTGGGATATCATTGAGAATGGTCCCTCAAGTGAAGGAGAGATCGGAGCAGATGGCAAGAGACCTCCACCAAAGACTGATGGAGAAAGAAAAGATGAGGCAGACTGAGATGAAAGCCTTGAGCACTCTGCTCTTGGCAATTCCTAATGAATACCAACATCAGTTTTGCAACTGTGTTGATGCCAGAATCCTGTGGAATGCTCTGGAAAAGAGATTTTCAGGTACCAAAAGCACTAAGAGAAATCAGAAAGCAATTCTCAAACAACAATATGAGAATTTCATGTCTACAAAGAATGAGTCTATGACTCAAACCTTTGATAGATTCAACAAGTTGATTGGAGAATTGGCCATTGTTGTTGTCAAGATGGACCAGGATGATGTCAGCAGAAAGTTTCT
Source organism: Arctium minus (assembly GCA_954870635.1). Classification (NCBI taxonomy): domain Eukaryota; kingdom Viridiplantae; phylum Streptophyta; class Magnoliopsida; order Asterales; family Asteraceae; genus Arctium; species Arctium minus. Next base: position 53,859,529 of record OX941095.1, on the reverse strand, counting down.
AAGATCTCTTGGTGAAGAATGGGTAATATATACAATATCCTTCAGGCAAAATGATAATCTGGAGGATAAGGAACTTGATGATCTCTACAATGACGTCAGGGTGTTTGAAGCAGAGGTTGAATCAAAGAAGAAGCCATATGGATACTCTCACAATGTTGCTCTCTTATCATCTACTACTGATTCTACTGCAAATACAGAATAAGTTAGTTTTGCTTATGGCTCAAAACAGGATGGTCTTAATGATTCTGTTTTGGAAGCTTTCCTTGCTAGTCATGCCAAAACTTCTCTTATTAATGATGATCTGGAGCAGATCAATGTTGATGATCTTGAAGAGATGGACATCAAGTGGCAAATGGCAATGCTTACCATGAGAATCAAAAGATTCATTAAAAGGACTGGAAGAAACAATTTTGCAATGAAAAGAGAAGATGATGCTGGATTTTACAAATCCAAGGTGGAATGCTACAAGTGTCATAAACTGGGACACTTTGCAAGAGAATGCAGAGGAGGAATCACTCAACAGCATAGGAGCAGCAATAAACAATCAAACAACAGGATCTTATCTCAAGCACTTGTTTCATAAGATGGAATGGGATTTGATTGGAGTGATCAAGAAGATGAGGTAATCCAGAATCAAGCTTTGATGGCTGAGGTTTCAGAGTCTTCAAGCACTGCAATCCCCACAGAGGTAAAATCTAAACTTTGCTCTAAAGCCTGTCCCAGCTTAAGACACATTGAGTAACTGTCCCAGCTTTCAGGAAGACATTCCAAGAATTTATTTAAGACCTCAGAGTTAGAGTAGGTCCTACCAACAGTCCTTAGATCAATGATTAGACAGTTAAATCTCTGGTGAACATCAGATAGGGATTCATTCTTACCACAGATAAAACTTTCATATTGTCTTACCAAGTTAATCTTTCTGGTTTCTTGGATTTCAGTGGTACCTTCATATTGAACACATATAGTGTCCCACATCTCTTTAGCAGTTTTTAAATGCATGATGGAATGAAAGAATTCATCAGGCAGAGCCATAGAGATAATGGTTTTTGCTTTAGTATCTAAACCGACTTTCCTTTTATCTTCATCACTCCATTGTCTTGTTTCCTTAATAGCATATCTTTCAGGGACAGCGGGAGTGGTGGTAGTAGCTGGAACTGCAACTATGATGGTGAAGGGTTCATAAGGACCATTTGCTACGTATTCACATATAGTGGGATCTACACCTTCTATAAATAGCATCATTCAATTTTTCCAGAGAGCAAAGTTATCTCTACTAAATCGAGGAGGTTTTGAGAGAGAACCATTATCATAGTAGTTAGTGTTTGTGTATAGTGCCATATTGAGAATAGCAAGGAAGAGAATAAAGCAAGATCTTGTTTATGAGATTAAACAGTATGCTCTGATACCACTTGTTGGTCCCGAATGTGCTTAACAAGTTTGCAGAAGGGGGGTTGAATACACACACAAATTTTAAGTTTAATAAATTGTTTATTGATAAATCAAAATACAATTTACAAGTCTGTTGCGGAATAAGATTAAATAAGAACCTAATCTAAACAAACTTAAGAAAATTTATTGGTCGTCGTCGTCGTCGTCGTCGTTGTTGTTGTGGTTGTTGTTGTTGTTGTGGTTGTGGTTGTGGTTGTTGTGGTGGTTGTTGTTATTGTGGTTGTTGTGGTGGTTGTTGTGGTTGTTGTGGTTGTTGTGGTGGTTGTTGTGGTTGTTGTGGTGGTTGTTGTGGTTGTTGTGGTGGTTGTTGTGGTGGTTGTCGTCGTCGTTGTGGTTGTTGTGGTCGTCGTCGTTGTGGTCGTCGTCGTTGTGGTCGTCGTCGTTGTTGTGGTTGTTGTGGTTGTTGTTGTTGTTGTGGTTGTTGTGGTGGTTGTTGTGGTTGTTGTGGTGGTTGTTGTGGTTGTTGTTGTGGTTGTTGTGGTTGTTGTTGTGGTTGTTGTTGTTGTGGTCGTCGTTGTTGTGGTCGTCGTCGTTGTGGTCGTCGTCGTTGTGGTCGTCGTTGTTGTGGTTGTTGTTGTGGTCGTCGTCGTCATTGTGGTTGTTGTTGTTGTGGTCGTCGTCGTCGTTGTCGTCGTCGTCATCGTCGTCGTCGTCGTCGTCAATTAAATTAAAATAATATTACTAATTATTATTATTATTTTGCTTATATATCGAGTATGAGGTTGCTCGACTCGAGTATGAGGTTGCTCGACTCGACTCGTTAGTATATCGAGTCGAGCTCGAGTTCGAGTCGAGACTATTCGAGTCGAGTGTTGACCGAGTCGATCTCGAGTAGCTCGCGAGTTGTCTCGTCTCATTTACACCCCTGAGGGATATATTATGGGAAAGTTACATCATATTATGTGAAAGATACATTTCTCATACTTCTCTCGGAAAATAACATTTTTCACAAGAACCCAAGACATATATACGTACATTATATGTATAGGGGCAGGTTCAAACGAAGAGCTAAACATTTTGCGAGAATGCGAAAAGTGTTTAATCATATATGATACACAAACTTAATCATATATGATTAAACACATGTTATATTGGCAATACATAGACGTTTAATCATATATGATTAAGCACACCCACCCGTGTAATCATATATGATATCACACTTCTCGTATGATCTTCCTCTATATGTATATACTTATACACACACACATATGGTTTTGTTTCGGTGAGATGAGATGAGAAAAAGAGGTATGGTGAAAACTAAACCGTCAGATGACTTGTTTTTTTATCAAAGGCTAAAAAATTTCAGACCTGCAATTACCCTCAATTCATTGTTGACCAAAAACAAGGAACTTCATATACCTTCATCAACTTTTGTTTTCATTTTTACCCATCTCCATGAACTTTTACATACCTTCAATCACTTTGACATGCATGAATCTATTAAAGTTTTAGTCATGGTAATAGAAATAGGTCACTGAAGGTTTTGTTATCACGTTCTTACCATAACTTTATTCTTACACGATCCCAAGTCTATATATGGGGTGGTTCATGTGAGAACATAAAAAATTTGAGAATCGTAAAAACCTGTACATTATTGATAACATATCATGTAAAAGTCAAAGTTTTGTAAAGTCAAAGTCTAGCTTTTATCATGTAAAAGTCAAAGTAGTTTGTTTTAAGCTTTGTGAGGTCAAAGGTTTAAATATGTTTTGTCTATATAAGTTTAGTAAGAGTTGAAAAGAGAGAAATCATTTCTAGAGGTCGTAGAGAGAGAAAGTGAGAGAGAGCAAAATGATGATTATCTAATGTAAGGATGGGTAATTGAAATTGATTTGTACATTTGATAGAAATTGTATGAAATTGTTGTAATCTGGGATCTACATTAATGAAATTTAGTGATTATTTGCATCAATACATATATACTTGCATACATAGTAGATATGTATTGATGTATATACTCATTAACGGAATACATATTTTGGTTGTATATATATGCATTAATAATGATAATCCCAAAATCAACTAAATCGTAGAGAGAGAAAGTAGAGAGAGAAAGATTGAAGCGCAAATGTGTATTTCCTATTAGATATGTGTTAGTTCCTTACAAGACATAAAGCCACAAGAGACTTAAATACGCTGGCCAATACTACACAGAATATGCACCATAAACACAGTATTAGACCAAACCTATAAATACAATTATTACTATAAAATCTGACTTAACAAATAATTATACAAGTGATCCGGTTATCAAGTATTTTGGGATTTTTAAATGAACCTAATCATATAATACACACACAAACACACACACACACACACACACACACACACACATATATATATATATATATATATATATATATATATATATATATAGGGTCAGGTTCATTTGTTAACCCGATTTTTTGTACTAACTTTGTGAACCGAATCTTAACCATTGATATTAAGATGAAGGGATGAGATTAAAACCAATTTACATTAACTCATATTTATTAGCCTTGTAATAATTAATTATATTGAACATATATGATATGTACTTTTGAGGAAATTCACAACCCTTTTTCATATTTTTAATATTAAAAATATAGCTAAAATTAGGGATCATAGTATTGTAACTCCCTCATTAAATAAATGTTACAATTAACAAAATAAAAAAAATTCAATAATGACCTCATATTTATTGTACATATATATTAAACGAAGACTAACAATGGCTTCTTATTGGTTGAATTAGATTAACAAAATTAGTATGAATGTGATGGGAAAAAAGTAAAAGAATTTGTAAGGGAACGAATATGAACATGTATATGTTAACAACCACTCCATTAGTGTTCATTCGAGAAAGTGAACGTATATGAACATGAATGGACATATATATCATGACAGAACATCTATGATCATTCATTAGAGTTCATTTGACATATTGTTGAAAGTATATGAACATGAATATACATATATATCACGACTGAACATCTGTGATCATTCATTAGAGTTCATTTGACATATTATAAGAATTGCACACTGGTTATGTTTCAATAAACGATATCATATGTTCATAATACTAATTTCTCATAATGTTACCTTAATTTACATCATATTCAAATGAAGAACTATGAACATTATTACTTTTAAATATCACCTCGAACATGTGTGTATGCACTTACATACGAACCACCTTCTCTGAACATCATATTCAAATGAAAAAAATATGAAAATTATTTCTTTTAAAAGTTGAAATTTTGACCAAAAATACGGTTCCTTATGATTTTATATTATAGTTCACATAGTTTCGTCTGAGTGGTTTAAAGGGACAATCATACCAGGATTTACAGAAATCATCATACTTAATCGGTGGACAAAAGATTTGAATTGAAACAAGTAGCTACTAGACTTCTTGTGATTTTCATACGATTTTAGCAATTGATTATAGAAAATATTTTGTTATCAAAGAATTAGCTAGAATTGTGGAATTTAAATTTTTGTAACCCCCACATAAGTATAATAAATATTGTATATATTAAGATTTACCTTTCTACCCTTTGTCATTAATGGTTAGAAAAATAAAAACAACATATCAAGATGCAATTCTATTGGTTGGCTATGGTTCACGAAGTTAACAAGAAAATGTCGGTTAACAAATGAACCTCCCTCTCTCTCTCTCTCTCTCTCTCTCTCTCTCTCTCTCTCTCTCTCTCTCTATATATATATATATATATATATATATATATATATATATATATATATATATATATATATATATATATATATATATATATATATATATATATAGAGGTGGTTTCATTTGCAAACCACTCTTATGTTGCAAACTTTGCAACCCTTCTAATTACCATTGATATCATCAATCAAGGGTTGAGATTCAATTGAGTTATTTATGTTAATAATTTAATATAATAAATTAATAAAAATAGGAGAGAAGGGCATAATAGTACATTTCAATTCCAAGTTCAAATAAGAAAATCAGATGATTCCTTTTTTATAAAAGGAAACCAAATTATTTTATTATAAATTATTTTTTAATATATTATAAAATCATCAATATATTATTTAAAAAATAATTTAACATAATAAAACCTTAATTCATCGTTGACATAGTGAAACAATAGGGAAACCATGATGAAACTTTATTAAAATCATTGTGAAACATAGTGAAACCTTATTAAAATCATATCGAAACATAATGAAACAGTTTTATCTTCAATGTAAGCTCTAAAACATATTTCATCATCTAGATGAAACCTTATTGCAACCATAGTGAATCATAATGAAACCGCGATGAAACCATTATAAAATATAATGAAACTTTATAAAAACCATCGTGAAACCATAATTATAAAAGAAAATAAAAAACAATGAAATCGGTGTTTACTTTTGAAAAAAAAATCAAAACGTCACAATTTGGTATATATCCAAAAATAATAAGAAGAAGAAAAAACCCATAATAAACAATTTATCGGTGTTAGATTATTCCATACACTTTCCCTGATTCATACTATGCATAAAGAAGAATATTCTCATTAATTAAACGAATATGTATTTCAACGGAAAAAAAAACTTAAATTCATGTAATAAAGACTTGTCATAATTGTGATTGATTATTATAATTTATAATATACACCTGCATTAAATACAGATGATAAAACGGAAGGTGACAAAAAATAATAATTTCCATTAATAAATCGTTTATATCAAATGACCAAGATACCCTTGTAGATATTAAAAATAAAAAATAAAAGAAAATTATGTGATTGGTTGATTGGGGTTTGCAAAGTTTGTAAACTAAGGACGGTTTTCATATGATCGCTCCCCTATATATATATATATATACATATTATAGGGGGGATGATCTTTTGTTAACCATATATTTAGTGTTAACTTTGTGAACTTCTTGGACCAATAAGATTCATTCTTTAGTCATGGTTATTTCAAATGTTATAGTCAATGAAGAAGGGTAAATAGGTAATTTTTCAGTGTAAGTTACTTTAAGTAATTAAATGGGATGTTATACAAAATAATTGCATGTTTTTAGGGATCATAATCATATCATCATTATCAAGATTCTAGAATGATTATGTTAAAAATTAATTTGAACAATGGTTAATCAAAGTGAACACAATACAATTCAACATATTGATTCTGATAATTCCTTCATTTTATGATGTTCTGAATGATATAAAAGGCTGTAGCACGATAGATAGTTACCCGTCATCGAAATCACCATTAATGGCTTAAGATATTGAATCCCATGACATTAACCTTGAATGTTTTTCAAATGAAAATGGAAGTAGTCGGTCGTTTGGAGTTGGTTTTCAATAATATTGTGAAAAGACATGTAATTGTAAAATGTTTGATTTTGATTTCACTTCTGTGTATTTTACTATAAACTTAGTTTCTTTCATATGTTCATTATCATGTATATGAGAACTAGTTAATTGTTGCAAGTGATGGTAACATGTTCACCTATGAAAAAAGAAGTGTTATGTTTTTACACAGAACCTTATTGTAACACCCGGAAATTTGGTATGAGTCTTGAATGTTCCCTTAATGTTCATGTCTAGATTTTTGTCACTTAGAAAAGTCTTAACTTGAACCCCTCGGTAAGCCAGGCACCTCTCGTGTGAAAAACGCCAAGTTTCGGGGTCCGGGAGGAATTGGGCGACTATGACGTGCGACTGTGACACGGTCACTGTCGCCGTGTCACAATCGCACAGAGCCAACAGAAGGTCAGCTGGTTTGTGCGACATTGACTAGCGATAATGACCATGTCATTGTCGCATGGTTATAGTCGCCGGTACCCAGCGGGTACTTATTGACTAGCCCCGTGTTCCTAAGTCATTTGGCTATTATTTTGAGAAGTTGGCACCCGTTTTCTCTGTAGATTTGGGTAAGGAAGCTCAAATCTCTCTCTCTTCTTAAATCCTCTCATCTACCTCATCTAAGTTCATTAATGGTGTTTGTTTAGGTGGTTATAAACTCTCTTTGTGAAGCTTTCTTCTCCTCAAGAGCTAGTGTCACCTCCTCTTCATCTAGAGTTTTGCTAGGTTTTGATTAAACCCCATTGTGAGTACATACTTCCTTTTTATTAAACTTTATACACATCAAAATGCATTTTTAACTTCTAAGTATCTCCTTGTTTACATTTCCATTGTTGATGAGATTTTGACCTAACTTCGTGTTTTGGGAGATTTTAGGGTTTCTTACCATTTTGTAAAATGTCGATACAACCCATGTATTTGGAACTACAAATATGATTGTTGTCACACTTGGATGAGTAAATGTTCAACTTTTGACTTTTTAGCCAAGTTTATGTTTTAAACATATTATGGGTATTTTGGTTGAAACTAGTATTTCGGGGAAAAGGAAATAAATGGGTTAAGATGAGGTAGTTCATGTTTACATTAAAATGGTTTTACATATATTTGGAAATGAGAAAATAGCCTATGATTCATGTTTGAACCTTGTATTTTCTTATCAGCAGTTAACCATAGAAATGTGATTTGGGAACTAAATGGTATCATGAACTATATGTTTGATTATAGTTGGGTCACAAGTGTCACTGTGACTAGTCTAGACTACTACTAATGGATCCATAGGTATAGAGTCGACTTATTATTTGGGGATAACTCTCGTATGTAGCTAGTTGAGACATTGGACCCTAGAGGGCAACTTGGCACGGTTATGTAGGACCGGTTACTAGCTGTGGGTCGTAAATGTAAATCCTAGTGAATGAGCATGACTAGGGATCATTAGATGCCCTCCCCCACATCTTAGTACGAGTCGGCATGTTCGTGGCCTTGATCCTAGTGTGGTGAGCTCAAAACTTGGAAAGTGGCTTACTTTGTGTTTCGCCACAATCCTTGGAATTCGGGTTCTTCCCGTCATCGCAAGATGAATCTGGGCCGGAAGGTCACTATGTGCTTATTAAACCATTTACGAAAACAGTTTATTTATGTTGCAATTAACTCTTCTTATTATCTTTCATATAAACTGTATGTTCTCACTAGGCTTTAAGCCTAACACTTTTTCTCAAATGATGTGTATAACAGGTTCCCTTAGCGGCGGGTCGTCAAGGGGTTGAGAGAAGAGCGTGGTCTCTTGAGGGCATTTTTGGATGATAGTTATTTTTGGAAGCTTTAGCATTTAAAACAGTTATTCCATTTTGGTATTGGGTTGACAACCTATGTAATCTATCTAGTTGTGGTTTAGATTAGTTTGTTGTCGTTTCCCCATACTCCCTTACAGGTTTTTGTAAATGCTTACGCTTTTACCATTTATGGGTGGTTTGCCCTATTTATAAACGTTATATTGCCGAATTTTCAAAATTACCGAAATTTTAGGGTATTATACTTATTAACTATTGCTCTATTAGTTTGGTCATGTTATCCAATATTTTTATGGTGTAATAATTCATGTCTTGTTGTTCATGAATGTACATGATACGATTTTTAAATTGGCGATGTTGATGTAGACTGTTTTTTTTGTTTTGATGCATGTGGGGTGGATAGTGTAAATAGTTTAGTTCACTTATGAACATAGTTCACTTATGAACATAGTTCACTTATGAACATAGTTCACTGATCACCAACATAGTTTACTTATGAACAAGTTTCAGTAATGAAACATTCACTGTTTCACTAATGAACTTGTTCAAGTTAAATCTCCATCATTCTCTAGGTAAACTTATTTATTGAAAAACTTGAGAAACTTAATTAGGAGATGATCATGCAACTCTTTTTTGTAACAACCCATTAAATTCATTAATTAAAAAATAACTAAAAAATCTCTTAATTTTTTTTCCAAAATTACCCTTGTTTATTGTTGTTCACACGCATCAGTTTCAATCTTATTACAAAATTATCACTAGTCAATTTCATCCGTAGATTAAATAAATGAAAGGCCATGATTGGTTCACATATTTAACACTAAATATATGATTAACAAATGAACGAATCCATATATATATATATGTGTGTGTGTGTGTCTCTTAAAAGACTCGAGTTAATAAAGATCCAAAGTGTCATGTAACTAAAATGGGGATGTGAACCTATGTAACAATCTTGGCATACCCACAAAATAAATAGTATAATTCTTTGTAGCAATATTGGCATACCCTGATACCCACAAAACAAATAGTATTGTAGTTATATATTGGCTACACAATGACTGTTTAAATTTTATATATGGATTCAAGATCATCCAATACGAAGATCGCAATCTGAAGTTAAAGCTGACAAGTCGACTCTCAACAATAGTCTAGGGTCTATTTTGTAATAAATGTCAAAGTTATAATATCTAGATATTATTTAGATATTATGTTTTAGTTTAATATTAGTTTATATTATGTTTTGATAATATCTTTATCAAGATATTATCCAACTCTCTCAACAATCAGATCAATAATATAGAGAACACACACATCACACATATTGAAGGTGTAAAAGAGAGAGAGAGCTCATAACAGTGAAGAACATTCAACCTTGTAATCCACGTTTGTAATCGAAACAGGTTGGTAATCAATATATCTTTGTTGTTTGATTTATCTGATAAACGATCGTGTTCAATCACACAGACTCACAATTGGTATCAGAGCTGATGCTAGATCAAAATCAAATTTTCAAGTCTCTGTGTTCTTCATTTTTTTCAAACCACTGTTCAATCGATCAAAAACTTCATTTTGTGGTTGTTTTCGAAATCAAGTGGTTATGTGTTGTTGTAGTTGGCAAATCGATCACATTGTCAAATTTTGGTGTGGTAAATCGATTCATAGATTGGTCGATTTGAGAGTTACAGGGCCAATTTTATCGTAGAAGAAGGTATCCGGTCGATCTATCCTAGCTCATTATCGGTCGAGAAAAGAGTGTACCGATCAATTTTTGTATCGGTCGAAATATCCTCCAAGCCTAAGTACCGGTCGAATCATTTGCTTTATACCGGTCTAACATACCAATACCGGTCGAATCATTTGCTCTATACCGGTCCAACATACATTACATTGTACCGGTCATTGCCAACATTCATTACATTGTACCGGTCGAAATCTCTTGGAAACAGTATACCGGTCGAACCCCATTACATTGTACCGGTCATTGCCATCTCCCGGTCATCGCAAGAAAATCTAAGTTCCGGTCGACCCACACCTTACCGGTCAAGTTCAAATTGTATACCGGTCGGTCGAAGTTTCAATATATCGGTCGAGGTCCACTCTATCGGTCATCCATATATCGATCTCTCCTATTGTTTCTTACCGGTCCAAGCACCATTACCGGTCCACAATTGCATACAGCATACCGGTCCTCAATTGAAAGCTCACTACCGGTCGATCTTTCAAAACAGCAGCCTACCGGTCGATTTCCATTGTACCGGTCGAACTCCATTCTTTGTATCTCAAATAATACCGATCGAGCTTCCTTGGGAAAGCAACAGTACGGTCGTAGAATTTTCCCGGTTGAACATCTCTCCGGTCCTTACATCTTACCAGTCAATCTCAACTCTTACTTTGCGCGACTAACGTCTCGCGCAAACCTCAACTCTTGCTTTGCACGAACAACTGCTCACGCAAACCTTAACTTCGTGCAACCTTCAGTTCGCGCGACCCGCTTCTCACGCAAAGTCCAATTTCGCACCAGTTCCTGACTTGGATGACTTCAAAAGACGCTCTTTCCATTGGCATGGATGTCAAACCCCCAGTTCTGTTTAAAGGGGATTACGAACAAAGGAAAGACAGATTTCTTGACTTTGTGGATTGACACTTAAACAGAGATAACATTCTCTTATCAATAAAAGAAGGTCCCATGGCACCACTTTCTGTCCAAATACCTGATGATGATGCTGAAGATGATTCTTCTGACAGTGAGGATGGTAACGTGGAAAGAGAACAGAAGATGAAAACTGTTACAGTAGAATATGCCCAATTTTCTGAAGAACAAATGAACCGTTTCAAAGCTGATAAGCAAGCAAGATCTTTACTTCTTCAAAGTATACCGAATGATATTTACATCAAAATAGACAGCTACAAAGCTACTGCTAAGAAGATGTGGGATCAACTTCAAAAGATGATGATGGGATCTAAGGTTGGGAACCAGATCAAAGTCGCAAACTGTATAAACAGTTATGAAGAATTCAAAGCCTTTGAGGATGAAAGCCTAGCGGACACTTATGAATGATATGTTCTGCTTCTGAACGAGTTGTCAAAGAATAAAGTTAAAAAGAAACAGATTGAGAATAACGTCAAGTTTCTCAGTGTCCTTCAACCAGAATGGAAAAAGCATACACGAAGAATGAAACAGATGAAAGATCTGAGTGACATTCCACTCTACGAGGTGTATGAGACACTAAGGCAGAACGAAGAAGAAGTAGAAGAGAAAAGGAGTGGAAAGAAAAAGGAAGTTGAGAAAGTTCCTGATTCTATTGTACTTGTTGTCAAAGATAAGAAGAAAAAGAAGAAAGTAATTACAAGTTCTGAATCAGAAACTGAATCTGATGGAGATGATGGAGAAGGTCTCAAGGAAGCACTGTAATTACTGACCCGTGCATTCCAAAAGAAATTCTATAAGAAACCGGGATCAAATTCACAGAGATATTGTTCATCAAGCTCCAAGAACCATGAGCATAGAGAAAGAGTAGAATGAAGTAGATTTCTTGAGAAGAAACCAAAAGAAAGGAAGCAATTTGTGAATGACTACACCAGTACAGACAAGAAAGCTAATGTCCCTAACAAATGCTACAACTGTGTCATGATTGGACACTACGCCTCAAACTGTCGAAAGCCAAAGGTTCGCAATTCGGAGTATTACCATAACAAACTAATGTTAGCCAAGCAAAAGGAAGCTAGCAAAGCGTTAATGGCTGAAGACGAATTCTGGTTAGATCATTCTGATTCGAAAGAAGAAGAGAATGAAGAAGCTGCTAATATGTGCTTGATGGGCACTCATGCAAAGTATGATGATTCAGATGATGAAGCAGCTGAAGAGGTAATGAACTTAACCGAAAATAATTTTATGATCAAAATGGATGTGATGATGGTCGAACTTCAAGACCTTCAGTCAAAACTGAAAAGGGAAAAAGTCATAGTTGCTAGGCGTAATCAAAAGATCTTTGAGCTAAATAAGTCAGTTATTGGGAACAAAGATCTCATGGATTCCCTACGCAAATCTGCTTCTGATTTTAATCTTAAAAACGATTGTTTAGAAAAGAAGATTTCTGATTTTGTTTCTCAAATTTCTAAGTCTGATTTAGAAAAGAAAGAAACTGCCTTAATTGTTTATAAGTTGCAGTTTGAGAACAAGAATCTAAATAAGAAGGTAAATGGTCTGGAAACCAAACTTTACTCAATAGGCCAAACCGATCAAACTATTTTCTTGAATACACCTAATGAAGAGGCTGATTTTAAAGCAAAATGGGGATTAGGTTGTAATAATCCTCATTACCTGAAACATGTTATCAGAAAACAACCTGGTTTATATAATGCAGATTATATGTATGCTGCTGGTAAACATTCTCATTTAAAACCCAAATTTGTTACCAAAGCATCAGAAGAAGTTGAGGCAAAAGAAGATACAAATAGAAAGAATTTGAAGAAAATGCAACTATCATTATGTTATGGAAGACTGAATGATAGTTATCTTTCGGAAAAACCAAAAGTTCTTTCAAAAGAATATTTTGCTACATATTATTCTACTGAAATGGAGGCAAAACCTGTTCGAGCTAAAACTTATCTACCTCCACTCGTATTAGAAAGCAAAATTATTGAGTTAGAAAATGTCTTATCTGACGAAAGAATTTTGGTGAATATAGAACAAGATGTGTTTTCTACTGTTTTTTTAATGATGTTTTAAAAAGAAAGTATTTAAGAGTTCTACATATTAATTCTATACGACTATATATACCATTTAATATATTGTCATGTATTTACCAATTTAAATATAGATGGAGTAGATATAATCTAGATCATGATTTCCACCTTCTACAAGTTCATCTACAGCCCAATGCCAAATGAGTCTTCTTAATTACAGAAGTAATATGTAACGTTTGATGTTATCATGACATTTGTGTAACTTATCTTACATATTTATAATTATAAATCAATGTTTTTTCTTCTATAATAAATAAACATACAGTTCAATACATAATATGTTATTACTTTCACGATATATACAACATACATGACATGCTAGTAAATATATCTATCTGAAATGGGTTTTGTGTGAGCGGTTTCATGGAACAAGTTCATACAGTCGTATTTAGGGAGGCAACATTCAAGACATAAAAGAACCTCGAACGCTTCTCTTGTCTACAACACTTTATGTCAGTTGTGTTTCATTTTTTCAAATAAATGTAAGGTTTATTTTAAAATTGTAACTTATTTTCTAAATTAAAATTGAAATTATTTTCACTTCATAAAATAATACGACTCCAACGCAAAAGTAAAAATTTGATTCATTGGATTCTTTACGGATTACACAAGAAACACAATCATTTCTAATCCCATCTCGAAGAGCTTTCACTCTCAACTAATTAAGCTTTGCCTACTTGTAAACAAAAATGATATATTTTTGGTTTATGGGCTTATAGTTTAAAAAATATATATTGATGTCTTGCCAATTGGTACTAAATAAACATTTTAAAATTTTAAATCCTCAAATGTAGTTTTTTTAAAAGACAGATATATACCAAAGCATGGAATCAGACAAAGGTAATTCCATTTCCATGTATTTTGACATCTAGTTTATCCAACCAGTTATGTAAAAATTCTTACTTTTTCATTGTTAACAGATTAAATATTAATACATGTACAAATTTAGCTAAAGAAAACGGATCAAATGATTTAGACGTCCTTTAAAACATACTCAAATTAATGTTTACAATTGGATCACTATTCTAATAATAGTTTTTATAATCATATTTGTATATTGGTAACTTATAATAATAATTTTAATAATCATATTTAAATATTGGTAACTTATAAAATTAAAAAAATTGGTTTGGATGTCAATCAAATCCGCTTAGACTCCACAAAAAATCCATCGATTAAGTCAAACCTGTTATATAGTACTTTGTTCATTAATTTTGGTTTCTTACTAGTAAATTGTATAAAAAATATGAGGTATTTGTCTAGCCGCCAAACATTTTTGGTATATCTCACCTATACGTAATGTCTGTAAATATATAATATACGTAGACCGTTCTTCTATGTTAAAAAGAAAAAAATAAAGATGTGTTTATTAATAACAAAAAGAGGTTATAAGGGTACCCTACAATTAATTTTTGTTGGATGGTCCAAGTGTCTTTTTTGTTTTCACTTTGCTAAAGACTAGTTTAGCTTAAATGGGCTACCATTTATAGAAGCAAAATGATTGTTTCTTAAAGTGTTTTCCATAGGTTAATGAACCAAAAATAACTCACCCTCTTGAGGGAACAATAGGTACAAATTAAGATGCCCCAATCTTGTTTTTTTCTTACCATTTCTAAAGATTTTGGTTACATTATTGAGTAAATTATATATTTGTGCATGTCGTTTGTAAAATATTTTGGATTTCGTTCATTCACAAATGTTTGTTATGTTTTTTTTTTAATCCGGTTGTTACAGATATTTTATGTAACAATTCATACCATATGGATAGAAAATTAGATTTGTGATCTTTTTACATGTGCAAAGTTATGAGATGTCAATAACTTCCACCATAATTTTAAGTAGATTTTGGTCCGCCTGTTGCTTTGTGCAATGGGACGTTAAAAATTGTATCAAAGTTTATCCTTGTACCATCGGGATGGTGAGATAAACCTCATCGAACATGATGAATTATTAAGCAGGGATGTTTGCAACATATTATGCAAATACCACATCGCCGATGAACGAGAAGAACATGGGGAAAGCCTGACAAGGAAGCCAAAAATTTAAGCGGGGGAGTTTGTAACAATCCATCTCACATGGATAAAAAAATTACATTTATAAGCTTTCTATAAGCTCAAAGTGAGATTATTAATAACTTTCACTAGGGTTTTAAGTTGATTTGAGGTTTTTGGGCCATTACGCTAGATTTAGGCAAAAAATTAAGTTGGGGCATTACACATTATTTTCTCTTTATTCTTATTTTGTATTAAAAACGAATTATATTATATCATACACACAACATACACAATTCACATGGACGAACTCCAATTGACACCTATTTGCGGTCAACCATGAATTTCGTTGTGACTCCCCCTACCGACTCATGATTCAAATGGTTTCGAGTGGTTTTTAGTTGCAATTGCTTCCCCCAATAGACCCATAAACAAATTCATGATAGGCAGAAAAGTGATCACCACCTGTCGTTTTGCAAAACGGATTGAGGATGCTGGATCAGGTCTTGCATCAAAGAGGTGCATAAGAACTGGTATGGATGTCTGGTTGAAGTCGAAAAAGGATAGTGGAAAGATGAACAAAAAAAGAGGAAAATGAAGAGGGCAAGGGATGGAGAAAATTGGTGGCTAATGATGGAAAAGGTTAGGGGTTGTTTGGTTGTTTTCCATTAAATCCTATATGAGTAAAGTTGTATGTGTGGATTAATCTGTTTGTATAGATTGAGAAATTTTGTTGTGGGAGAGTTTTTTCATAGATGGAATGAGTGTGTTTTTTAATTAGGAATGACAGGTTTGGAAAAAACTTAACTTATAAGCTTACTAAATAAGTACTTTCTATATTATTAAGCCACTACCAACCAACAAGGTATAGTTGCTCGAACAAGCTGAGAGTCTCATTGAGCTCATTAAGTTGCTAACAAACAGACCCTTAGTCGGAGAAGAAGTTGAAATGGCCATGGAGCAGATTGATGGTATCGCGAGATGAGGGAGGGAGGGAGGGAGGGAGAGAGAGAGAGAGAGAGCATATCGGTGGTTTGGGACAAGAAGGGTTGTTTGGAGATGGAGATGGTTCACTAGAGATGGTCATTGACGAGGTATCTCTTTGTGCATATACACATATATCTATACTACCTTAATATGCATTTAAGCAAAAAGTCTTAAAGACAAGTCTTTAAGCATTGAGTACAACAAATTATAGCACAAAATTAAAAACACTCTTAATCACAAGTGTTTATGCATAATGTATAACTTGTTAATGCACTGATGTATCACCATCACCAAAAATGAATGCTCTCCACTCCCGTTTCTTCCAAAAGTTGACATGACCATTCCATGTCTTTCCACCTACAACTCTACAAGGAACATTCCTTTTTTTTTTTTTTTTTTTTTTTTTTTTTTTTGTTGTTTTTTGTTTTTATATTTTTTGTTACTATATTAAATTTTAAGTAGAAATATTAATTAAATATATACAAATTTTTTAAATAATTTTTCTTCGTAGCCCTTTGTTTTGTTTTTTTTTTCTTTTTGTTTTTGTTAGATTTTAAATAGGAATTTTAATAAAAGACTTTTTTATTTCTTTTAAAATTTCATTCAACGTAATGTTTTTCGTTTAGATTTTTTTTTTGTTTTTTATTTTAGCTTTTGCTTTTATCTAAAAGTAAATAAATACTTAGAAATATAAATATTACTATTTTTCATTGCGATATAACATATAAATAAAACATAAAATAATATATATTAACACGTAAAATTCGTTTGTACTTCTGTATTCGATCTGAATACGGGGTAACCCATCCAGCAACACACAAATAACTGTAGTGGAAAAAAGGTGCTACAATAGTAGGGAACGAGTATCCTTCTGTCATATCTAATGTCACGTAATGGTTACCATTAGCGTACCCAATTGTAAAAACAACATGTTGATACCACGCTGGCGAAGTGGACCTAAATGACAAGTACGTCTCACTGCCTTCCATACGTATAACGTGCAATATCACATTATACTTTAAAGCAATCAAGACAAATATTTCAGGCATTGGTGCACCTTGATATGATCGAAAAAAGTTTAAAGTGTTGTAAGCAATATTCCAATGTTGACCTCTAAAAGCATTGATGTAATCTATCTTGTGTGATCTTACTCTTCCATCAAGTTAAACGGAATTGTGGGCCATGAATCTTCATGATGATCGAGAGAGACAACTATTGCTTAGAATCCACAATTTCCATCACCTCTCACATCATGTACATGCGTAATGTAAGGGTGAAACAGTTTTGGAAGAGTTCTACCTGCATTCTTCTGAAGTCGAATTTTCTGACATTGATTGTATATAGTTTTATTTGTAGACACATTATTTGGGTATTGATGCTTTATAGTTAATAAAATATCTCTAGGTTTCACATTATTTGTTGACAAATCATCCACCAATCAAGCTTCATTTTCAGACAATCATCTTGCATATGCATGTCCCTCTAGATGTAATGCAAAATCATGATAATGTGTCTTACATATCACAACTAAAGTCCAACAATCATTAGCCAAATGTTTCCCTACCAATTGAAATGGACAATTTGTTTTTCTTGTGCCAATATGTTTACTAGAGGTTTTGTTACTCTTGTGCATGCCACCACAATTACATTGAAATACTACTTTAAAATTGACCCCATGTGAATCACTTTTGCTTCTTTTAATAACAATAACGAGACCAAGTGAATATGCCATGTCGCGTACCCAATCAACTAGATCTTGACGAGAACTAAACACCTAAAATTGACTTTTTTTTAATTACAAACTACTAGTTTTACCAGATAATTTAGCAAGATAAAATGAAACATAAAGATACCATATTGGTAGAAAATGCGGATGGTTGAGGGTTTTCACAAGCTTTAGTTGATTTATTTGAATGAACATTATCATCATACACCAACACATAAAAATATCAGATGGGATAACATAATATATATATAGTAGATGAAATACCTCATCATTTAAATTATGATACCATTGAAAATCTTCTCTCCAATTCGCCATTTTTAAGTGTTCTATACCGAGACAGGGATAATGCTTACCACATTCAGCAACACTAAGAAGAAGAAGAAAAATCAGAGCACTTCATTGTATCTTGATTGTTGGAGATATAAATTGTTAAAGGAACCTCATGAATGCCTTCATTTTTTTTTAAAATAGTAATAATGAAAAGATAGAAAAGGAGAGGGTAATGGGCTAGGGAACTAGAGGTGCAGGGCTCAAAATCAAAACAAGTTTTGATTTGATGTAAAAGATGAAAGAAAGAGAGGATAATTCAATTTACTATTAGATTTAAAGTTTGTAAAATTATTCAAATTACTATCAAATTTAAATTTTGATAAAATGATTCAAAATAATATTTGATTTAAATTTGGATTTGATTTAAATTTTGATAGAGGATATAATTATTATTTTTTCTTGATCAACACTTAATGCAAAATATTAAGTAAACATCAATTGTTTGGTCATATATATATATATATATATATATATATATATATATATATATATATATATATATATATATATATATATATATACCTTTTAAAAAATAAATAAATAAATACCTTTGGATTTAAAAGACCCTAAACTTATTTCTTTTTTAAATCGTAATATAAATTATAAAATAAAACAAAATTAAAATATATATATATATATATATATATATATAAAACAAAAAAATAACAATATATATATATATATATGTGTGTGTGTCAAATTGAAGTGATGGGATAATATTGAAAATGATTGAGTTTAAAAAACAATGTATTCAATACCCCTATATGGGGTGCCATTAGAGCATCTCCAACAGCTTGTTTGGGTAAAATTTCACAAGTCACGACCGACGAAAAAAAACAAGCGTCTCCAGTCTAGCGACCATTCTTGTATAAAGATAAGGTCCTGCCGACAATGTACGACAGTAGACATCGATCGTCTTGAGTTTCCCACGTCCACGACTAACTGGAATCACTCGACAGGCTTATGTCTTGCGATCTATGTAACGTTACTAACGATCATTGATCATTCATTGCACACAACCGTTTTTCCTTTGTGGATCTTTCATTACAGGTTTAATGCACATAATAACCAACGGATATAAAGGACGACCGCCATCAAGATCAATCAGTATCAGTACCGTTGGACAATTAATGCTCATTTATGGCAACCAAATCTATATATACAACCTTGAAGATCAATACAAGGACAAGATCAACATCTGATAACAAGCAATTACGAAGATACAACTCTCACACATTCTTTCAAGCAGAATCTCTCAACAGAAGTGTTCCATTGCACGACATTTAGCATACGACGCACGATTACATTATTTTCTATTGTAACATTGTCATTTGTACTTGTAATCACTCCTTCTAAAGGACGACGTCCTTGTTTGATGTCTATAGTGCACTTGACGATCCTCACTTTCGTCCGCGGTTTTTACCCTCGACGGGGTTTTCCGCGTCACCAAATCTCTGTGTTCAATTTACTTTCTGTCATTGTTGTATGATTTGTCAAATGATTGCCTACTTTAGTTGTTAAAGCTCCACACCGACCTTACATCTTCCTTTGGATGATTTTTGGCATTAATAGTTTGGCACCCACCATAGGGCCCCAGCACATCCTCGGTAGAAAGTGCGACCTACTAACGGTTTTAGTGCAGGGTTCTTGTTTGACAGGATCATGGCAGCAGAAGGAACTCAAGCTAGTATCATTGCTCAAATGCGCATGGAACTAGACGCTGCTCGTAACCAAATTCATACTTTGAACGAGCAAAATGGCAAGGCTAACGAGGAACTCTCCGTCATGAGAAATCTAGCAATGAGAAATCCAAACATGGGTAACCAATTTGGACCTCCGTTCGGTCCAAGACCTCCCTTTAACATGTCTTTTACAGGTGTTCCACCTCCACCTCCTCCATACCCCAGGCCAACGCAAGGTATGGGAGCAACTACCGGAGTCGCTACTTTCTCCATCCCAACAATCTCTACGATGCCACCTCCTGTAACAACATTTCCATCAGTAACCATGCCTTACATGCATGCACCAATGAATGGAGATAATGGGGGCACGTCGCGGAATAATGGTTTTTTTCCCAATACAGATCCTACGTCTCAAGACTTTGGATTCATGCCCAGTAACGGTGTCAATCCAGATGATCTTGTCGCACGATGCTTAAAACAGTTGGAAGAGCAGAATGAAAAGATGCTATCACTGCTTGCAAAGCTACCTAGGGTTGTTGTGCCAGTAGACGTCAAACCAAGAACTGGATTTCAGGCGTCACCTTTTGTCGACGAGATTGCTTTGGTCGACATCCCAAAAAAGTATAACATCCCGACATTGACGCCAAAATATTCGGGAATCAGCGATCCAACAGAGCATATTGCGCAGTATAAGCAACTAATGTGGACCATGTCGATACCTCACCAGTATCAAGAAGTCTGCATGTGTAAAAGTTTCGGTACGACCCTCACTGAAGATGCCTTGCAATGGTTGATTAACTTGCGACCCAAGTCTATCGGCAGTTTCGCAGAACTGATCAACCAATTCTTCCAGCAGTTCGCAAGCAGTCGCAAGATGGAGAGGCAAACCAATGACCTTTATTACATCACTCAGAAGACAGGTGAATCAGTTCGAATCTACTTCAATCTCTTTAACTCTGAGATGATCAGCGTGCGGAAATGTGATGTTCGAACTGCAATCGAGGCATACAAGCAAGGTCTCGATGACAGTTCTGATCTATACATGGATTTGACAAAGTATCCCCCATAAAACTTTGAAGACGTACGAGCTCGCATGTTAGCTTATATGCGATTCGAGGATGATGCAGATTTCCGTTGTAAGCACTCAGGTGACAAGAAAGCGTTGAGCGTCAAGAAGCCGGACTTCAAAGCAAGGCCGACTACTCGTGTCGAGACTTCTAAAGAAGTCTCAAACGTAAGATTCAACAAAAAGAAAGCTGCTCCAGCAAATAAATTCCCCCAGCATCTTAAGATCTCTTCTTACTGGTTTAAGGGAACATCCAAAGATATCGTCGAAGCTCTTAAGAATGTTCAGACTAACGTCAAATGGCCACCAAAGAGCGAAAAAGACGATTCCAAGAAAGACAAATCCAAGTGGTGCGACTTCCACAACGATCATGCTCATGTGACGGACGACTTTATTGCTCTAAGGCGAGAAATGGCTTGGCTCGTCCCCAAAGGTCATTTGCGGGATTTATTGGGTGTAAACGCACGACCAACTTCACCTGAACATACAAAGGTTGTCAACTACATAACCAGAGGATCTGATGTTTGCGGGTTAACCTATTCGGCCGCAAAGCGCCATGCTAGCCAAGGGTCCAGAGAATCCTCTGTTCGACGGACGTCATGTCCTAAACATGATTTGGAATTAGAAACCATGCCCATTACCTTTGATCAAGAAGATCTTGGTGATCAATGGCAGAGGCATCATGACGGCTTGATAATCCAACTTACGATCGGTAATTGCTCGACGAAAAGAATCCTGGTCAACGGTAGAAGTTCTGCTAATATTATCTTCCTCGACACAAATAAAGCAATGGGAATCGATAAATCCGAGATCGTACGATGTTCGACGGTCCTTGTGGGCTTCAATGGCGACATGGCTAACACCATTGGGGAAATCATACTCCCGATATTCGCAAAAGGAGTCAACAAACAAACTAAATTCAACGTCCTCGGCTGTTCATCAGCATACAATGTTATCTTGGGGCGACCCTGGATACATGACATGAAAGTTGTGCCTTCGACATACCATCAGACGATCAAGTTTTCTACAACTTGGGTCATCCAAGAAATCAAGAGTGAGCAGAAGATCGCTCGCGAGTATTACAAAATCTCTATGAAGCCTATAAAGTAGAACATCTTGCAATTACAGAACCAGGCAGATCCTGAAACTGCCGACGACTATCAATTGGAAGAAGTTGTCCTGGATTAGGAGAAACCTGACAGAGTGGTCTACATCGGTATGCCGCTTGACCCTACCTTAAAGGGTTCACTAATTTCTTTTTTGCAAGAACATGTCGATTGTTTTGCATGGACACATGAAGACATGGTCAACATCGACCCAGAGGTCATCACACATCGACTCAATGTTGATCCTTCGTTTAAACCTATTAAACAGAAGTGTCGTAAGTTCTCCCCAGAACGCAAAAAAGTAATCAACTACGAAGTTGATAACTTGCTCAAGACAAGAAAAATTCGGGAACTCAAATATCCCGAATGGCTGGCCAACGTTGTGGTCGTGCAAAAGAAAAATGGGAAATGGAAAGTGTGTATCGATTTCACATATCTCAACAAGGCCTGTCCAAAAGGCCCATTCCCCTTACCGCACATCGACGCCATGGTCAACGCAATTGCTAGACATGAGTTACTTACATTTATGGATGTGTACTCGAGATACAACCAAATTCTGATGCATCGAGACGATCAAGAGAAGACGGCGTTCATGACATACAAATGGATCTACTGTTATAAAGTTACGCCCTTTGGTCTTAAGAATGCAGGATCAACATATCAACGATTAGTCAAAAGGATATTCAAAGAACGTCTTGGAGACACAATGGAAGTATACATCGACGACATGCTGGTCAAATCAAAGTAGGCGATCGATCATATCGATCACTTAAGACAGTCGTTCGATATCCTTAGACAATATCATATGAGGCTTAACCCTACAAAATGCTCCTTTTGAGTAAGCGCAGGAAAATTCTTAGGATATATGGTCACCCGACGAGGGATCGAGGCCAATCCTGATCAAATAAAAGCCATTTTGGATGTCAAATATCCACACAATATCAAAGAGGTCCAACGACTTATAGGCCATGTCGCAGCACTAAACAGGTTTATCTCTCGATATTCAAACAAATGTTGTTTATTATACAACGTCTTGAGAAAAAACAGGGGTTTCGAGTGGACGGACGATCACGAAAACACACTCCAATAGCTCAAAAAATACATGGCGTCCCCACCTTTACTATCGAAACCTGAGGATCACGAGATCCTCCAGCTATATTTAGCAGTCAGCCCGAACGTTGTAAGTGTCATTCTCGTTCAAGAAGATGACAAACAACAACGACTAATATATTACGTGAGTAAGTCACTTCTCGACGCGGAAACCAGTATGTCTTAAGAAAACCAGAGTTGACAGGTCGGCTGGCAAAGTGGAGTATCTACCTTAGTAGTTACGACATTGAGTATAAACCAATAGCTGCGATCAAGACGTAGGCATTAGCTGACTTCGTCGCAGATTTTAGTCTAGAACTGGAAGCATCGACATATATTGTGGCAACTCTCGATGACCCAGCATGGACTCTACATGTCGACGGATCATCCAACGTCCGGGGGGGCAGGACTTGGTGTCGTCCTCAAGTCGCCACATGGGGGAAAGATGGTGTACTCCATACGATGTGACTTCAAAGCTACCAACAATGAGGCTGAATATGAAGCTTTGATAGTAGGATTGAATATGGCCCACGACTTGGGGGCAACAAAACTTCACGTTGAAAGTGACTCACTTTTGGTCGTAAATCAAATGAATGAAGATTTTTCCGCTAAAGATTCTAGAATGACAGCTTATCTCAAGACAGTAAAAGACAAATATGAGGAATTCAAAGAATTTTCTATTTCACTGATCCCAAGAGATCAGAATACTCAAGCCGATGCATTAGCCAACCTTGGGTTGACACTTGGGTATCATCCATTCGATACCATTCCCATAATTCATCTGGTGACATCATCCATCGACAAAGGAAAAGATGTATAGATGATCGAAAAGGAAGACAATTGGTCGAGCGATATCAGAAAATTTCTAATACACGACCAACTTCCTGAAGACAAAATGGAAGCCAGAAAAAATAGATTTAAGGCATCCAAATACATTATGATAAGAGATCAACTGTACAAACGATCATTGACAGGACTAAACTTACGATGTGTTCTGCGAGAAATGCACGACGGAGAATGTGACAACCATTCAGGAGGTCGCAGCTTGGCTAATCGTGTCTCCTGACAAGGGTACTACTGGCCAACCTTGAGACAAGACGCAACAAGGTACGTCCAAAGTTGCGACGCATGTTAGTGACATTCAGGTATATCTCATAAACCTTCTGAACCCTTGCATTCGACCTTAACTCCATGACCCTTCATGTGATGGGGAATGGATATAGTCAGCAAGTTACCTCCAGCCCCCGGGAAAAAGGTATACCTTCTAGTCCTTACAGATTATTTCTCAAAATGGATAGAAGCGGCTGCTTTCTCCCAAGTTTGGAACAAGGAATTCATTTTCTTTATCCAGAGTAATATCATCTGCAGGTTTGGAATTTCATCTGAAATCGTATGTGATAACGGGTCAAAATTCATAAGCGACAGAACCCAACAGTTCTGTGAAGATCGTAACATCTATCTTACGACTTCGACACCCAGATATCCTCAATCCAATGGACTTGCCGAGTCAAGCAACAAAACGATTATCAGTTCAATTAAGAAGAGACTCAGGGCAGCAAAAGGCAGATGGGTTGAAGAATTCCGACAGTTCTTTGGGCCAATCGTACGACACCTCGTACATCTACAGGACAAACTCCATTCTCTCTTGTCTATGGTTGCGAAGTAGTCTTTCCTGTCGAGACTCAAATTCCAACCTGTTGGAAAGTTCGACCCAAAAGCTGATGATGGAATATTTCTAGGATATTCCTCCATCTCCAAAGCCTACAGAGTTTTCAACAAGCGAAGACAATCTGTGGAAGAAACAATTCATGTCACTTTTGATGAAACTCGCTCAACGAACTCTAAATCAATCGCTGACAATGAAGAGTTAAATGCTTAGATGTTCTCTCACTACAAAGAAACTGAACCCTTCTTTTCAAACCATCAGCACACAGATCCACCTACTGCTGATGATGATCCAAACATCATACATCCTAACGCTGAATCCAACTCATGGGTTTTAGCTGAACCTCTTAACACACTACTACCATCAGATCTACCTTCGTCTGAAAACCTCTCTGATAACAATAGTCTGTCCACTACTCAACAGTTAATTGCTGATGAACCTCAAACGTCCTAATCAGTAAACATCCCAATTGTTGATCTAACCTCTGAGTTAAGCGATCATGCTCTTGCTCAGCGATGGACCAGAGATCACCCAATAGATCAAATCCTTGGTGATCCCGATGCTGGTATTCAGACACGACGAAGTTCAGGTAATATCTGTCTCTTTGTCAACTTTCTCTCTTTAATAGAACCAAAGAAAGTTGATGATGCCCTTAGAGATCCACACTGGGTCAGCGCAATGCAAGAAGAGCTGACTGAGTTTACTCGTAACAAAGTTTGGAATCTCGTTCCTAGACCATCTGATAAAACTGTTATAGGCACTAAATGGGTGTTTAGAAACAAATTAGATGAACATGGAACTGTAACCTGCAACAAGGCTCGACTTGTTGCTCAGGGATACAGACAAGAGGAAGGCATAGACTATGATGAAACCTTTGCACCTGTGGCTAGGCTCGAAGCAATTCGACTATTCTTAGCCTATGCAGTCTATAAAGACTTCATTGTTTATCAAATGGATGTAAAATCAGCGTTCCTAAACGGAAAGCTAAATGAAGAAGTCTATGTAGAACAACCTCCAGGGTTCTATGACCCTAAGCATCCAAATTGTGTTTATAAATTGGATAAGGCTCTCTATGGTCTCAAACAAGCCCCTCGTGCTTGGTATGACACTCTCTCATCTTTTCTTATCTCTGAAAAATTTGAACGTGGCGAAATTGATAATACATTGATTTTCAGAAAGATAAAAGGTCATATTATTCTTGTACAAATATATGTCGATGACATCATATTTGGTTCTACTAACCCATCTCTGTGTACTCGCTTCGCTGAAAGAATGAAGAAAGAATACAAAATGAGTATGATGGGTGAGCTGACATATTTTCTTGGTCTTCAGATTAAACAATCTGACAAAGGTACTTTTATCATCCAAGGTAAGTATGTTAAAGATATGCTGAAGAAGTTTGATCTTACACAAACTTCAGCGATGAAAACTCCTATGGCACCTCCCCTGACACTTAACAAAGATCCATCTGGAAAACCTGTTAATGTCACTGCCTATAGAGGAATGATAGGCTCCCTGCTGTATCTTACAGCGAGCCGACCTGACATTATGTACTCTACTTGTTTATGTGCATGCTATCAATCTGAACCCAAGGATTCCCATTTGATCGCTGTTAAGCGAATTTTCAGATATCTGAAAGGAACTCATAATCTCGGTCTTTGGTATCCCAATGACTCAGGGTTCGATCTAACTGGTTATTCTGATAGTGATTTTGTAGGTTGTAAACTTGACAGAAAGAGTACCACTAGTGGTTGTCAACTCTTAGGAGGAAAGCTGGTAAGCTGGACAAGCAAGAAGCAAAATTCAGTGTCCACTTCCACAGCTGAAGCTGAATACGTAGCCGCTGGAAGCTGTTGTTCTCAGATCTTATGGATGAGAAATCAACTATTAGACTATGACCTTCAGCTATCAAAGATTCCAATCTATTGCGACAACACTAGTGCTATCGCTATAGCAAATAATCCAATGCTACATTCAAAGACTAAACACATAGAGATCAGATATCATTTTATCAGAGATCATGTGATGAGTGGTGATATTGAACTTCATTTCATCCCTACTGACTATCAGCTTGCTGATTTATTCACCAAACCTCTTGATGAGACAAGGTTTAACTTTCTCATCAGTGAGCTTGGAATGTTGAATCTCGAAGAATAATTCTTCAGCTTTCATACATTGTGTCAGTAATCATAAGTTCCCCTTTATCATTTCATCTCTGATAAACATTCTGACTCTCAGGTATATTATCTCCATCCCTACAACTGAATCTTCATTCAGTTAAGATGTTTTTCAAAATATAAAAACTTTAATCACTGAACTTTCTTCAAATGATTAAAAGCTTTTTGAAAAATAAATTTATCACTGATAATTCTAGTTAGTGATCCTTAAAAAGAAAAATCAATCCCTAACTTTACCATCAGG
Organism: Arctium minus; assembly: GCA_954870635.1. Taxonomy (NCBI): domain Eukaryota; kingdom Viridiplantae; phylum Streptophyta; class Magnoliopsida; order Asterales; family Asteraceae; genus Arctium; species Arctium minus. Next base: position 53,832,144 of record OX941095.1, on the reverse strand, counting down.
GATACTTTCAAAAAGAAAATCTATCGCTGACTTTTCTTCAGCGATAATTTCAAAACGGACAAATAAACAATCTTTCTCTCTCCTATGACGTCATTTGAACCGACAATCCACGACATGCCTTTTCTCTGACACGTTCGTCCGTTGCCCTTCTATCCAATCAACTTCGTGGGACGTGTCCATGTCATGATGAACATTTGTTTTCCCGCCTATCACTCTCTCTCTCCTACTCTCAAACGTATAAAAAGAATGTTTTTCCATTTTTATTGTTTTACGCTTTCTGGAAATACTTTCAAAGCAAGAAAACTTTCTCACAACATTCTAGCATTCTCAAGCATTTGCATCGTCTTCTTCAAAGATCAAACAGGTTATTCTGAATCTTCTTCTTATTCTTGTTCTAGATCTTTTTACATAATACTCCATTTATGAACTGCCATTATGGGTTTATAAGATTTTCTCACATAAAATCATTTTTGTTTTGATTTCATTCATTCAAAACCATTTTGTTTTGATTATCTTTATTCAAAATCTTTGGTTTTTCTTCTTGTTCTTATATCTTATACTAAGATAAACTTTTTAATCTTCAAATATGTTGGTTTTTCTATGTTTCTTTCCTCAAATAGAAACTGGTAAAACCTTCTTTATTTTTAGACTAAAACCTTTCTTCTACTCTTCTATCTGTTCATATTCAGAATGGCTCAATCTGCACTTGTCGCCTCTAAAAATGTCAAGTTCGCAATCACTGACACTGAGCTTCCGAAAAACAATCATCTTGCTCGACTTGATTTTGATGGTGTCAAATACCCACATCTGTTGGATGTTGTGTTGGGTCTGAATATGCTAAGTATGGTTTATGTTGCTCAGTCTTCATGATTCATGCTGCTAAGTGATTACTACTGCTAGGCCATCAAGATTACTACTGCTGAGTATTAATGCTGCTAGTAGAATTAATACTGCTTGAAGTGTTAGTGTTGCTATTTGAATAGTTAGTACTGCTTGGAGAGTTAGTACTGCTAGTAGTTAGTATTGCTTGAAGATTACTACTGCAAGTGAAGATTAATACTGCAAAGTATAGTTAGTACTGCTGAGGATGATAATACTGCTGAATGATTAATGCTGCTGGATAAGGGTGAAGTTAATACTGCTTATGAAGATAATGACTTGAAGAGAAAGACTAGGAGCTGAAGATAGTGATGAAGATAATTATGGAATGGCTTGTGAAGATCAAATTTGTTTTGATAATTATCTTGTAATTAATTTTGTATATATAGTCTAGAAGTCTTTAATAGTTGAAGATAGTTTTTGATAGTCTTATTCATACGAATATATGTTTAGAGAGAATTAACCTCAAGATTCTTAGAAATCCTTTCTTTAGAGAAGTTTAGAACGTCTGTTGAGCCTGTTCAACAGATTGAGGTTGAGTTTGTAATCATTAAGTTTTATGCAATATAAACTTATGATTTGAGTTCATATTCTGTGTTTTGATTAATTGTTAAAGTGTTATTCCACAACTTCTTTAACATTGTTTCTGAGTGTGTTAATTAAGTTCTTGTTTAGAATTTTCGATCTTGACAAGTGTTATCAGAGCTAAAAACTCAGAAACCTATAATCATGGACAATTCAAGTGATAGCGTTTTGGTATCAAAGGTTCCCATGCTCAAACCTAATGAGTTTGACATGTGGAAGATCAGAATCAGGCAGTACATTCTTCTCACAGACTTCTCAATGTGGGACATCATTGAGAATGGTCCCTCAGATGGAGGAAAGATGGATGCAGAAGGCAAGAGACCTCCACCAAAGACTGATGGAGAAAGAAAGATGAGGCAGACAGAGATGAAAGCCTTGAGCACTCTGCTCTTGGCTATTCCTAATGAGTACCAACATCAATTCTGCAACTGTTCTGATGCACAAGTTCTATGGAATGCACTGGAGAAAAGATTTTCTAGTACCAAAAGTACCAAGAGAAATCAGAAGGCCATCCTGAAGCAGCAATATGAAAACTTCATGTCTACAAAGAATGAGTCCATGACTCAAACTTTTGATAGATTTAATAAGTTAATTGGTGAATTGGCTACTGTTGGTGTCCAGATAGATCAAGATGATGTCAACAGAAAATTTCTAAGATCTCTTGGTGATGAATGGACTATGTACACTGTCTCCTTCAGACGGAATGACCAACTGGAGGACAAGGAACTGGATGACCTCTATAATGACCTTAGGGTGTTTGAAGCAAAGGTAGAAGCAAAGAAGAGACCCTTTGGATACTCATACAATGCTGCTCTTTTATCATCTTCTACTGATTCTGCTGCTAATACAGAATCAGTTAGTGCTGCCCATGGATCAAAGCAAGATGGATCTAATGACTCAGTTTTAGAAGCTTTTCTAGCCAGTCATGATAATTCCACTCTAATTAATGATGACTTAGAACAGATAAATGCTGATGATCTGGAAGAGATGGATATCAAGTGGCAGATGGCTATGCTCACAATGAGGGTAAAAAGATTCATCAAAAGGGCTGGAAGGAATAACTTTGCTCAGAAAAGAGAAGATGGGGTTAGATTTGATAAATCCAAGGTTGAATGTTACAAGTGTCACAAGCTGAGACACTTTGCAAGAGAATGCAGAAGTGGAATGCCTCAACAACATACTAGCAACCATCAACCATCACAGTCCACTAGCTTCAACAACAGGAACTCTTCTCAAGCTCTTGTTTCCCAAGAAGGAATGGGATTTGATTTGAGTGACCAAGCAGAAGAAGCAGTTCAGAATCAAGCTTTAATGGCTAAAGTTTCAGAGTCAGCAAGCACTGATATTCCCACAGAGGTAAAATCTAACCTTTGCTCAAAATCTTGCATAGAAACTGTTAAAAAGTACAGGGATCACAATCAAAGCATGTGTGATGACCTAAAAAGGTTAGAGAAATATAGAAGAGAGTATGTTGTGATTGTTGAGAATTTGGAAGAACAGATTAAGGCATACAAAGCCAATGAACTTCAACACACATATGATACTAACTACTGAAAGTGGGAAAAGAATCAGTTAGAAATTAAGCTTAAAAAGTCTGAAGAGGAATGTGAGAAGATAAGGAGTGATTTTGAGAAAGCCAAGCTAGACATTGAGAAGTTTTCCAATGCCTCTAAAGCAATGGACTCACTTCTAAAATCTCAATTCCATGACAACCTGAAAAAAGGTTTAGGATACAATAGTACCCCTCCACCCTATAACAATAACTATATCCCTCCCACTTCAGACCTCTTAGAAAGACAAGAAAAAATAGACTTATCTGTAGGAGCCACAAATGTAGATCCTCTTGACAGTGTAGTGATTGAGGAAGAGGCTGAAGAAAAGACCACTAAGGGTAAGAATAAGGATGACTTCAAAGAAATCCCTTTAGAAAATCTTATCATTACTAATGAAGGGGGGGGGGGGTAAACCTTTTGTAAAGAGTGAGAAGGATGAAAGTTCTAAGAGAGGGAAGGGAAAGGTACAGGGAGTCCATTACATGCAAACCACTGTTGTTAATCCCTGTACTTTTAAACAGAATCATTCCCAACAACATGATAAAACAAGGGGAAATCAAAGAAACATAAATAATCAGTGGGCTTTAAAACAAGGAATTGATCTGAGAAAAATTAACAGACCAAAGCCTTGTTTTATCTGTGGCAAGTTAAATCATCTAGCCAAACACTGTTATTTCAATCCTATTAACCAGAGGATCACTTTTCAAAGAAATATACAAAATTTTGTTGGTTATAGGAAACAAATAAGGAATCATATGGCTGAGAATGTAAGGAGGGCACCTATACAATCTCATGCTCAGAATAAGTTTGCTAATTCAAAGAAAAATACTCCAAATAAGCCAAGGAGTAACTTAAAGAAAAAGAAAGCAAACAACTTTGTCCAGGTTTGGGTTCCAAAAGTAAAGAAATCTGTTAGTACTGCTACTTCAAATAGTACTGCTGACAGAAATAGTGTTGATGCAAGCAATACTACTGCTAAACCAGTTAATACTGCTAACAAAGTTAGTACTGCTAATCCAATTAGTACTGATAATGATGTTAGTACTGCTAATCAAGTTAGTACTTCTTCGAGTGACAGACCCATTCTTCTGACAAAGTATTCAAGCAATAAGATTCCTCAGTTTGATAATCTCATCAAGTCTGAATATGAATATATTTAAGATAATGGGAAACCCAAGACCACTTTGGCTTGGGTTCCTATTAAAAACTAACTGCTTTATTATATGTGCAGGGCAACCAACAGCTCAAGGGAAGGAGCATTTGGCATGTTGATAGTGGTTGTTCCAGGCACATGACAGGTAACATGACCTGCCTTCAAAACTTCAAAATAATTGATGGAGGACATGTTGCTTTTGGTGATAATCCAGCAGGTGGAAAGATAAGTGGAAAAGGTAATGTGTCAAAAGGTATGATGATCTTTGAGGATGTATACTATGTTGAGCAATTGAGATACGACCTGTTAAGTGTATCACAGGTCTGTGACAAGAAACATAGCATATTATTCACTGATACTGAATGTATAATCCTTGCTCCAGGGTTCAAGGTAGTTGATGAAAGTATGATACTACTTAGAATTCCTAGAAAGGACAATGTTTACTGCTTAGACTTGGAGAGTGTAGTTTCTGATTCATCTTTAAATTGTTTATTTTCAAAAGCTTCTTTGGATGAATCATCTCTATGGCACAGAAGGATGTGTCACATGAACTTTAAAACAATGAACAAACTTGTGAAAAACAACCTTGTAAGAGGTTTGCCACAAAAGGTATTTTCATGTGATGATCATTGTGTTGCATATCTTAAAGGCAAACAGCACAAAACTTCTCATAAGTCCAAAGAGATAAATATAATCTCTTCACCTCTTAATTGACTACATATGGATCTGTTTGGTCCTACAAATGTGATGAGTATTGGCAAGAAATCTTATTGCTTGGTTATTGTTGATGATTTCTCTAGATTCACTTGGGTCTATTTTCTGAGGACTATGGATGAGACAAGTGGACTGATCAAATCCTTTGTTCTTAGAGTTGAAAACCAAACAAATCTAAGAGTTAAAGTCATCAGGTCTGATAATGGAACTGAATTTAAAAACAATGACCTAAACAACTTCTGTGAGGAAAAAGGCATTGAGAGACAATACAGTGCTACTAGGACTCCTCAACAGAATGGTGTTGCTAAAAGGAGAAATAGGACTCTGATAGAAGCTGCTAGATCTCTGTTGGCAGATTCAAAACTTCCAATCACTTTTTGGGTAGAAGCAGTTAATACTGCCTGCTATGTTCAAAACAGAGTTCTAGTAGTGAAATCTCAAGACAAGACACCTTATGAGCTTTTTAAAAAGAAGAAACCTTTTATAGGATTTTTCAAACTATTTGGGTGTCCTTGCACAATTCTCAATACCAAAACTCACCTAGGAAAGTTTGATAGCAAAGCTGAGGATGGGTTTCTTGTTGGATATTCATCTCAAAGTAAGGCCTACAGAGTTTTCAACACCTCTTCTAGGATTATTGAGGAAAGTGACAATGTCAAATGTAATGAGAACACACCAAATCAACTTGGTTCAGGTCCTGATTGGCTATTTGACATTGATTCACTGACTAATTATTTCGATTTTCGTAATGAGCATAATGCAGGAACAGGGACAGAAAATGTACAAGTATAAAGACAAGAATTTGTGCTGTTCCCAACACCTACTGCTGATCCTGTTGAATTCTGTGACCAAGATAAGAAAGATACTTCAGAATCAAAGGACACTGAACCAACTCAGAATGAAGAGGACATAGGTGAAAAGGAAGATCAACCCTCAGATTTAGGAATCAAAAGGCATGAGATGCCATGTTTGGAAGAAGATGACACAGATGATGACAACTCTTCAGTTTTTGGTGGCAACACTCCTGAAAAGAATGACTCTAATCTGGAAACAGATATTAATGAAGAGGTTGTTCATCAAACAAGAGTTCAGAAAAATCATCCTCCTCAATTGGTGATTGGTGACATCAATTCACCTATAATCACAAGGAATCAAAGTAAGTTGGGAGGATTGAAAGATATACAATCAGGTTTACTTTCTTTCTTTCTATCTCAGGTTGAACCCAAAAAGGCATATGATGCAATGAAGGATCCAAGCTGGATAGAAGCAATGCAAGAAGAGCTACTGCAGTTTGTGCTGCAGGATGTATGGGATTTGGTTGACCTTCCTAAAGGACACAGAGCTATAGGCACTAAATGGATCTTCAGGAACAAGAAAGATGAGAGAGGAATAGTAATAAAGAACAAGGCCAGATTAGTGACACAAGGGTATACTCAAGAAGAGGGAATTGATTATGAAGAGGTATTTGCACCAGTGGCCAGGATTGAGGAAATCAGGCTATTCTTAGCCTATGCTTTTTTCATGAAGTTCAGGGTCTACCAGATGGATGTAAAGAGTGCTTTCCTGTATGGGAGAATTGAAGAAGAAGTGTATGTCTGTCAGCCTCCAGGGTTTGAGAATCCAAATTATCCTGACATAGTATACAAATTCAAGAAGGCACTCTATGGGCTACATCAAGCACCAAGGGCATGGTATGACACTTTGTCTACCTATCTCTTGGAAAATGGTTTTCAAAGAGGAATCATAGACAAGACTCTGTTCATTCAGAAGAAGAAGGACATCCTTATAGTGAAAATCTATGTGTATGATATTATGTTTGGATCCACAAAAGATCAAATGTGCAGAAATTTTGAAGAATTGATGCACAAGAGATTCAAGATGAGTTCTATGGGTGAACTTACTTTCTTCCTTGGGCTACAAGTTAAGCAGAAGAAAGATGAGATATTTATCAGCCAATCCAAGTATGTGCAGAATATTCTCACCAAATTTGGATTTTCAGATTCAAAGCCTGCAAGCACACCCATGGAGACACACAAACAGATCACTGCAGATGTTGAGGGGGAGGATGTGGATGTTCATCACTATAGATCCATGATTGGCTCCCTCATGTATCTCACTGCTTCAAGACCAGATATCATGTTTCCTGTTTGTGTGTGTGAAAGATTTCAAGTAAGGCCTAAGCAGTCACATTTTCAAGCAGTCAAGAGGATATTCAGATATCTCAAAGGCCAACCTAGATTAGGTCTTTGGTATCCTCATGACTCACCATTTGACCTACTTGCTTATTCAGACAGTGACTTGGGTAGTGCAAATTTGGATAGAAAGTCAACTTCAGGGGGATGTCAGTTTTTGGGTGCAAGACTAGTGTCATGGCAGTGCAAGAAACAAACTACAGTGTCCACCTCTACAACAGAAGCAGAGTATATAGCTGCTGCAAGCTGCTGTTCACAAGTACTTTGGATTTAGAATCAAATGCTGGACTATGGTATGACTTTTCTTCACACTCCAATCTTCATAGACAATAACAGTGCTATTAGCATTGTCAATAATCCAGTCAAGCACTCCAAAACAAAGCATATAGAAATCAGGTACCACTTTATCAGAGATTGTAATGAAAAGAAGCTAATTCAGGTTGTGAAGGTCTATACAAGTAACCAATTTGCTGATCTATTCACCAAAGCTTTTGATGTCGGTAGATTCACATTCTTGGTCACAAGTGTGGGCATGATAAACACTGAATAAGCCTCCTTTGATCTGCTTTATGTACCATTTCTGCATAAATTCCTTTCTGTCTACTTTCTCATATTGTTTTGTGCATGGTGCTACTAACCTTGTGTGTTTAAGTTTTTCAGATTGCTTCAACTGAATACTTAGTACTTCTAGTTCAGTTAATATTGCTCTGTATATTACTCATGATGTCAGTTCCAATATGGTTAAGTATGGTTACTACTGCTAGGTGGTTTATACTGCCAGTGCAAAGTTACTACTGATTGCCTTATTTCTACTGCTAATCAGTGTTAATACTGCTGGTAGATTTTAATACTGCTAGTTTGTGTTAATACTGATAGTCTGTGTTAGTACTGCCAGTATGTGTTACTACTGCTAATATGAGGTAATACTGCGAGTTGGTTAATACTGCTAGGGTACTTAGTACTGCTTCTAACTGAAACCCTCCACCTATAAATACCCCTTTGTGACCGCCAAAATACAAACGACTCTTTGAACTTCCATTGCTACTCTTTCTCTCTCTCTCTCTCTCTCGCTTTCTTGCTTACCAGTTGCGATTCGAACCCTAGAATCAATCAGAACGATGGCAGGACTAGAATTCTTTGATGAACATAATGAGGTTGCTATGCTGCAAAAACCCAAACAGGCTGAAGGTTTTCATCAGATTGTGGATTTCCTCAAATCGTCTCACATTGCCTATGCCCTCACTGTCAATCCCACAATCTGTGTGGAACATCTACGACAATTTTGGGCAAATGCTACCATCTACACTAAAGATGGCACTCAAATCATCAAAACAAGGGTGTGTGATAAGCCCCTGACCATCTCAGAAGAGTGTATTCGCATCCATCTACGCTTAGATGATGCCTCAGGTATTACCTCTCTTCCTAAGGAAGATCTCTTCCATGCTCTTAGTCAAATGGGGTATGAAGGTCCCAATGATGTCTATAAGTTTTTCAAGAACAGATTTCACTTCAGTGGAGATTTTTTGTTCATACTCTACAACACTGAATTTCAAGAAAAACAACTGGCTGGAGTGAGTTCAGCAGAACCATAGCCTATGCTTTGGTCTGCTTAGCGACCTCTAGAAAGTTCAATTTCTCTCAAATGATCTTGAATGATTTACTGTCAAACCTGGATACCAAATCAAAAAGATTTTTTATGTATCCAATGTTTGTACAAGAAGTACTTAATAAGGAATTGACGGATTTACCTACCTTCAAGGAGGTATATGTACCAAAACTCCCTAAGGGGAAAGTGTTCTCAAACATGAAAAGGCCTTCCAAGGACTTTTCAGGCCAAGACACTCCATTGTTCTCTACAATGATGGGTGTGTCTCTTTACCATGGTGAGGCATCAGGGTCACAGCCCACATCTGACCACCCAACTGATGACCTACCCACACCATTTAATTCTGTTACCATTCCTCAGATCCCTATTGTCAAGGCTAAATCCCCCATCACCAAAACATATATCAGGAAAAATTAACAGAAGGTTCATTCCCTTCTTGTACCATCACCCTCAAAACCTTCAATCCCTCTAATGGAGCATTCTCCATTATAGAATATCGATAGGGAAACCACAGGGGTGTCTCCCAACCCCAAGAAGGTGCTCACTAAGGAGCAGGTTGAGCATGTGGGCAGTAAGGCTCACACTACTGACTTTGCACACGGTGTGAATCAGGACAGTGTGAACATCCCTAAGACCTTCCCCACGGCAACTTTAGATGAGCAATCATCTAAAGGTCCCAGGTGCCAAGAAACCATAGGGGTAGCAGGTGCTTCTGCTAGGCCGAAGACCTCTACTAAAAGATCTAAGGATCCTTCAAAGGTGGTAAAAACACCTAAAGGATGTGAGAACAGATATACGTACAATGAATTGATGGAAACCATTGCAAATGTCAACCTAGATGTCATCAAACAGGGCTCAGAAACAGAGGAGATGAAGAAGGTTATTATATCTCAACAAACTTAGATAGTAAAGCTCAAGAAAATGGTGTTGAAACTTGTGCACCAAAAGAGAAGGAAGCAATTCATTCTAAAGAAGAGGAGAAGTGTCCATGCTGCTTTCAAAAAGGGGGAGAGTCAGGAAAAACAGGATGAAAAGGAGAGTACAAGTGAGATGGAATTCCAGTTTGAGGGGGAGACTGGTGATGATAAACAATAGAAAGTTGGTTTAGAAGCAGAAACTTTTGAGAATGTAGCAGATATTGCAAAAGCAGCAATAACTGAGGCTACAGCAGTAACAAATGAACCGGAAGCAGAAACAGAATTGTCCATAAAGGAAATTGAAATTGCAGAAACCCTTGTGAAATCTAAGAATGACACTCCCAAAGCCACCATGATCAAAGAAGGAGGATTAGAGAAGAAAAGAAAAGAGGTCAGTGTGGAGGATGCAAAGAAGAAGGGAAAGGAGAAGATGGTTGAGTCTGAGCAACCATTGAAAAAAAAGAAATAGATTGAGTTGGATGAAGAAGTGGCCAAAACCTTCAAGAAGAGTTGGAAAAGGAGGAAGAAATTCAATCAGCCAAAGACAAAGAGCTTGTATTGGATATGGCTAAAAAGATAAATGAAGAATATCAAAGGAGTTTAAAGCCTGCTGTTGTTAAGAAAGTAACAAAGAGAGCTACTGTGCAAACGCAAAGAAAGCCCTCAAAGACATTTTTGGCTAATCAAGAGAGAAGGAAAATGATAAAGTTCCTGAAAGAAGCTCTTGGAGTTCCTGAAGGAAGGTTTACCAACATGCCTTATGGTAGGATAGAGGAGTTTTATAAGAAGGAGATGGCCAATCTGAAAGGGGACTCCACTCAAAGGGTAGAGGTTGAAAGGAAGATGAAAGAGAGGCATGACCTCAACATACAACAGCCCTTCCCTGACAGGGAAGAAGGCACTCCTAGCAAAGACAAGGAAGAGGTGAAGCAATAAGAGACATTAGCCCAAAAGATTGGTGCTATTAAAAGAAAGAAGTCCATTGCTACGAAACCAAAAGCAAAGAGGACTAGAACTGAAGAAGCAGAAAAGGAAAGTGAAAGAAGGGAAGATGAACCTCCAGCAGAACAAGAGCAGAATCAAGATCAACCTAGCCAACAAACTCAAGAGCAAACAAGTCAATCTAAGGTGCAGTTTGACTTGTACATAACAGTGATAGATGATGAACCAATGAAAGTTGACCCTATCTCAGTGAATGCTCCAGAAATCATTCATTGGGATATGATGATAGATCAGAGAAAAGAATACTTCAGGATAAAGAGAATGGGGGACAAATATGAGGTCTACTCAACCTGGGCAAAGATAATCAGAAGCTGTTCCAGATCTGATTTAGAAGAAATGTACAAGGTTGGAATGAACTTATATGGTGAAGTGCTGAAAGGAACTGAGATGAGCCTACTAAGGATAACCATGGAATACTTGTGCATGATGTTTGATCCAGAGAGAGTGAAGCAAAGGATAAAAGACTTGCATCATGAGTATGGTTTTAAAAGGATTGATTACTGGATGCTATATGAAAATTGTGGAGTGTATATGATAACTATTGACAAGAGTTATCATGAATACTATCTGGTGGATAAGATCTATGACCACAGCAAGGCTAAACTGCAAGCAATGTTGAAAGCAAAGTTGGTATGTCCAAAGAACTCAAAAATAGCAAGGATAGTAGTCAAGAGAACCATCAATCAAAGTCTAGGTCTGAATCCTGATTTGGGAATCTAAGCTGAAGTTTTGAAAGCATCATGAAAACCACATCTTGAAGAACTTAACTTCTGGTTTTCAAAAGTTAAGTTAGGGGAGATTGTTGGGTCTGAATGTGCTAAGTATGGTTTATGTTGCTCAGTCTTCATGATTCATGCTGCTAAGTGATTACTACTGCTAGGCCATCAAGATTACTACTGCTGAGTATTAATGTTGCTAGTAGAATTAATACTGCTTGAAGAGTTAGTGCTGCTATTTTAATAGTTAGTACTGCTTGGAGAGTTAGTACTGCTAGTAGTTAGTACTGCTTGAAGATTACTACTGCAAGTGAAGATTAATACTGCAAAGCATAGTTAGTACTGCTGAGGATGATAATACTGCTGAATGATTAATGCTGCTGGATAAGGGTGAAGTTAATACTGCTTATGAAGATAATGACTTGAAGAGAAAGACTAGGAGCTGAAGATAATGATGAAGATAATTATGGAATGGATTGTGAAGATAAAATTTGTTTTGATAATTATCTTGTAATTAATTTTGTATATATAGTCTAGAAGTCTTTGATAGTTGAAGATAGTTTTTGATAGTCTTATTCATACGAATATATGTTTAGAGAGAATTAACCTCAAGATTCTTAGAAATCCTTTCTTTAGAGAAGTTTAGAACGTCTGTTGAGCTTGTTCAACAGATTGAGGTTGAGTTTGTAATCATTAAGTTTTATGCAATATAAACTTATGATTTGAGTTCATATTCTGTGGTTTGATTAATTGTTAAAGTGTTATTCTGCAACTTCTTTAACATTGTTTATGAGTGTGTTAATTAAATTCTTGTTTAGAATTTTCGATCTTGACATGCTGCCAAGTTTCTAAAGCAATCCTGCATTGCCTACGCCATCACTGTGGATCCCACGCCTTCAAAAGCTCTTCTCCAACAATTCTGGTTTACCGCTGAAGAGACTTCCATCACCAACAAAAAGGGTAAGTTGGTTCTTGCTATTTCCTTCAGCACTGACCTTGGACCGGGGATGATGATTGCCTTAAGGCTAAGAAAAGCTCTGCGATTTCCTGACAAACCCAGGAATGGATTCGAGGCCTTGCCCACTGATGCTGAACTCATCCAATTCCTGGATGCTATGGAATACTGTTGGGAGCCCAAGCCGAGGACGACAATTCCCAAACAGAAGTTGACTCTCGTGAAGAAGGCGAACATGCCTTCTCAGCTTAACTACATCTTCTCTCACTTTATTCAGTGTATGAGTGGGAAGACTGGGTCATTGGACCAGGCCAACAAGATTCAGGTCCAAATGGCCTACTCCGTGATTGCTGGAAGGAATTTTGACTTCGCCACAACTATCTTTGACGATCTTCGGTCAAAGATAGAGAAGACAGAGAGTAATCCCAAGATCCCCTATGTACGCTTTATTTGTACGTACCTGAAGCTCCTCTACCCTGCTACTTACCTCACTAATTCTGATGCAACTTTTCCCAAAGTGGGCCAACGCTCCTTGGAGGTCAAGCCTCTCCCCAACGAGGTAAGTATTTCTGAACTCCGCTCCCATCTCTCTCTCCACACTTCTTTGTCTTCAGCGGCCATGCAGGGGGTTCCTTCTTCTACTATCCCTGCCGCTACCTTTTCCAAAAGACCATCAATTGGCTCCTTTGGTCCTTCGAAAAAGGCCAAGGTGACCAAGGAGAAAGGTACCTCTAGCTCAAGACCTAAGTATGTTTCTCAACAAACCTCCTTGGATGCCTTCGTGGGTCTCTCCTCCATATCCTCAGCGACAGTGACTGCGGTCGCTGTCACATCAACAGTTACACTACCCATCATCTCAGCTCCTCAACATCCTGAGGTAACCACTGAGGTAACTATCTCTATCCCTACTTCTATCCCCATTTCTCATCCTTCTATTCCTTTGGTCTCTGACCCATCATCTATTTTTTCGCAGCCACAACTTGGACCCATAAAACCTGAACATCAAACTTTTGAGGAATCTATGCAATTCTACAAATTGTTTGATAATTCAGGTACTCCTATAACCTTAAACACTTCTCCAAACTTACCATATAAGCCTGTTTCTAAAAAACTAACCTATATTTCAGGTCCTAGTTTGGCGACTGTTGACACCAATGTCAACAGTTTGAGTGCAAAGGTGGAATCTCTCACTGCCTCTCTCACCAACACCACCAGCGCTGTCCATACCGCTGGTGAAGCACTGAAGACACTGACAGCTCAATGCGCCTCCAAAGCTGACGCCTCTCAACTCTCTACTCTCCAAGAAGCGATTGTCAAAGTCAGGGAGGACTCAAATCAACAGTTTGATGCCCTGTCTACAAAGGTTGATTCCTGTGAAGTTCTTCTTCAGCAAATCCTGACTCACCTGAAGGCACCAGCTCCAATTCCTGCTCCTTCATTTACAGAGAGCGATCTCACCTCTCTGAACATAGCTGTGGAGTTTTTTCATCAAGCTACGTCAGATATCCCTGTACTTGAAGACCGTCTCACGGGACTGGAGGCTGAAGTTCAGAAGTTGGCCACTGCAAACACTTCTACTCCTTCCAAAGATCTCTCCCTCCGTGATAATGACAAAGAGGAGGAGAAAGAAGCTGAACAAAATAAGGAGACTAAAGCTGCTGTTGATGAACAACAGAAGGAAACTCCCTCTCATGTTGAGGGGGAGATAGCTGCTGAGAAAGCCCTCCTACCATCGATGAGTTAATCGATGAAGAGGAAGAGGAGGACGATGAAGATGAAGCCCTTGATCATGAAAATCAAGAGGAAGATCCTCATCAAGATGATGATGATGACGATGAAGAAGATAAATCTCTATGGTGTTCTTCAGCCGTCACGTCATCAGCGATAGCTTCGAAAGAAGTTATCAAAGCAGGGGGGAGTCATGAGACATCTTCAGGAACCCCTTCCCAAAGCAAAGGTGCAACTGTTGAGGGAAGCCTGAAGATGACCTCACTATCTGAGGAAAATCCTTCTCAGGTATGCCTTACCCTCGTTCCCTTATCCTTATATATAAATCCCACCCCTGTTTCTTTCTAGCCTTTATCTCTCTACTTCCCTGAAAATAAACCAATCTTCATTTTCATTTTCTGACCAGACAGTTCTCTCCCCTGGTTAAGGGAAAAGAGCTACAAATAATCCCAGCCTCTGAAGCTGATGACCAAATAATCCCAATCTCTAAAGAGATTGATGAAGAAGAAGAAGAAGAGTCCCTGCAACATCCACGAAGGCCCTCTAGACCACTTCATTGGTCAGAGGAAGAGATGAAGAAAAGAACGGAGATGATCTCTCATCTGGAGAGTCAATGACTGAAGATCCCCTCTCAATCAACAGATTTAGAGTTCCTGACTAAAGCTGAAATTGAAGAATCCGTCAGGGCTGAGAAGCTGATTGCTGATTGTCAAAGAGATGCCTCTCTGGGTCTCAAAATTCAGTCTTTTCAAGTCAAAGATAAGAAGCTGAAAAACAAACCAGTAGAAGTCCAGGATGCTCTTTTAAAGGAGATTGAAGAGGAGCGCTCAAAAGAAAAAGCGGTCAGCGATAGCTCAGTCGATTGGTGCAAACATAAACTCGACTATCGCTCTGACCCAATGAAGATTGTTTCAGTCGCTATCTCTGGAAGAAAGAAGAAGGATAATGTTTCTGTCACTATGGATATTACCAGAGAGGATGGAAGCTTTAAGGCTATGTTCGTTTCAAAACTGGAAAGCTTCGGCTATATGGAATGGCTTGAGTTCAAAGATGCACTGAGAAAATCAAAGTCAATCTACAGAGGCTATGTTGAAGGGATAAATGATGCTCTCATCAACAGAGTCGCTGCAATATTAAAGGTGTCGTATGCTCTTCCTTCTAAGTCAAAGCAATTCAAAAGGAAGCCTGTCTCCTCCTCCTCTGAAAATGTCACAGTGATAAGAAATGAAACCTCCATCAAATTTTCAAGAGAAGCTCTGTTCGGTCCTCCTCCTGATCTTTCAGTTCTGGATCTATCTCTGCCTCCTGGTGGACCATATGTTGCAGGACAAGTACTTGAGGAACCTTTTGGAATCTTCTTCAAAGATGACGAGGAATAACTCAGATTTCAAAGAGTTTCTGAAATACCTATCTGTCCCCTCGGTCTTCTTGAGGATCTCATGTGCTTATGGTGTGATCTCTCTCCTGCTGCTGAGCAAATCAAAGCGATAATTAGCCAAGAATCTTTAGAGCGAAGGAAAAAAGGAGAAGAAATACCTGAGTATTTGATCAATCCTCCTAAACCCTCTTTAGATAGCTGATAGATTAGCTTTCTTTCTTGTAATCTATTAGTAAATCTTACAATAGTTAGTACACCACTTGTACTTGTAATTTTCATACCTTGTAATTCTAGTCTTGGATTAATGAAAATTTTAGTGATGTACTTAACTCCATCAGTACTGTAAAATATCCCACAAAATAGTAATTGGGACGTGTATGTTATGAGTCCTGATTATTCCTTATTTTAAACTTTAAAAGTAATTTTCTTCAGTTACTTTGTCATTATCAAATAGGGGGAGATTGTTGATCGAAGCTCTCTCAGTGATTTGATAACGACCCTCTTTTATACTTAGTGAAAATTACGTTTTAATATGTATTATTGTTTCACCATCAGCGATCAAACTGAGTCTGTTTAGTTATCGCTGATAGTCTTTCTTGTAAACATTTCTATGTATGTGTTTCACTATCAGCTATCAGACTGAGTCTGTTCAGTTATCGTTGATAGTTTCTGATATAAACAGCTAACGTAATCCCTAAAGACAAGCCTCACGTCAACAGATGTTCATAGCTGAATCGAAGACAAAGCTTCTGAACAAAGACAAGTCTACTAGTGAGCTGATGCGGATATCAGTGAAGCAAAGATGAATCTACTTATACGCGAAGGAACATGAGGAAAAGCTTCAGCGATCGTTGAACTCTTGATGTCTCCGAAGAAAGAGATTCAGCGATCAAATGATCACTTAGCTTATGCCTCAAGTCTCCTTTTGTCTTACCTTGCACAAACCAGTACGATGTGTCAGAACGGACATATCTCTGCCACAAATCGTACAACAACTCTGTCAACTACAGTGTTCATGATACGGCCGAAAGCATGTCTCCCAAAAGTCAGACTACCAAAGCCAATCACTGAATGACACATGTAAAGTACCCTGCCATGCATTTAATGCATAGGGTATAAATAAAAAGATCACCTCTCCATTTGAGGGTGTGCTCAATTCTTGAACCAATATAGAAACCTTTGTTTTCTATACTTCTAAAACCCCCATTCTCTGAAATTCTTGTGCAACCATCTTAGTGTTTCTTAAGTTTGTTTAGATTGAGTCTGTCTTAATCTTTTTCCGCAACGAACTTGTAAATTGTGTTTGATTTATCAATAAACAATTTATTAAACTTTAAACTTCTGTGTTTGTATTCAACCCCCCCCCCCCCCCTTTTACAAACTTGTTAAGCACCTCCGGGACCAACAAGTGGTATCAGAGCAGACTGTTTAATCTGATAAACAAGATCTTGCTTTATTCTCTTCTTTGCTATTCTCAAATGGCACTTAACACAAACACTAACTACTATGATAATGGTTCACTTTCTAAACCTCCTCGATTTAGCAGAGATAACTTTTCTCTATGGAAAAATCGAATGATGCTATTTCTTGAAGGTGCAGATCCTACTATACCTGAGTATATAGAAAATGGACCCTATGAACCTGTTAGAATTATAGTTGCAGTTTCAGCTACTGCCACCACTAAAGCTGTCCCTGAGCGCTATGTCGTTAAGGAAATAAAACAGTGGAGTGATGAAGACAAAAAGAAAGTAGGTATAGATGCAAGAGCAAAGACCATTATCTCAATGGCTCTGCCTGATGAAGTTTTTCATTCCATCATGCATCTGAAAACTTCTAAAGAAATGTGGGAAACCATATGTGTTGAATATGAGGGCACCACTGAAATTCAAGAGACTCGAAAGATTAACTTGGTAAGACAGTATGAAAGTTTCATCGCTGGTAAGAATGAATCTCTCTCTGACGTTCATCAGCGGTTTAACTGCTTAATCATTGATCTAAGAACCGTTGGTAGGACCTATTCTAATTCTGAGGTCCTAACAAAATTCTTAGAATGTCTTCCTGAAAGTTGGGACAGTTATTCAATATGTCTTAAGCTGACAAAAGACTTAAATTCTCTTTCTCTCAGCACTTTGTATGGAATATTGCTCAACTATGAGCAATCGAATCTCTTGAAGAAGAATCTTGTAAAAGATTCTAAAGACTCCAAAATCACTCCTGTTGCTTTAGTCTCTTCAGAGATAATTCCATCTCAGCGATCTACTCTCACGATCACTGAGTTAGATTCTGAATCTGAGGATCCATAGATCCTGATCTTTCAAAGTTTGATGAGTACTTAGCACTCTTGACAAACTCTTTTAAGAGATTTGCAAGAAAGAGCAATTTTCGAAGAAATAAGCCTCTCTCTCTAAATGAAAAGCCAAAATCAACTCCTGTTGATAAGGCTACTGCCACTTGCTATAACTGTGAAAAGATTGGACACTTTGCTAGTGAGTGCAGGTCGAAAAAGGTCTTCAAACCTTCTACCTCAAGAAGATCCAGTGATGAAAAATACCTAAAGTTGAAGAACAAATATCAAAAGCTGAAAAGCTATAAGAGAAAAGGTAAAGGTCTCATCGCTGAAGAACACGACTGGGCTGAATCAGAAGAATCAAGTTCTGGTGGAGAAGAAGTCGCTAATCTCTGCATCATGGCTGAGATTAAAGAAGAAGTGGAAGAACCATCTGAACCTTCTATGAGCTACATATCATCTCAGGTATCTATCTCTACAAATCCCTCTCTGCCTGAAGCTGAGAGAAGTCGCTCTGTTGATGTGCTGACGATTGATCTTTATAATGCTCTAAACGACAAAACTCAAGCTGAGAACAAAAATGTTCATTTAACTCAAGAGCTAGAGAAATGTCATGAAAAGATCAGAGAACTAACTCTTTTAGAAGAAAAGTTGAAAGATCAAGTCATTATAAATGAAATCATCAGCATTGAACGTGAACAAGACATCGCTGCTCTAAAAGCAGAAAAGACTCATGTTGAAAAATGGGGAAAATCATCAACAAAGATCTCTGAGGTAATAAATGCTCAAACTCCTGAAAGTGATAGAACTGGTCTTGGTTTTTGGACACCACAGGATGAGCCTAAAGAAGAAAGTTCCATACTTAAGTTTGGAACGTTTGTCACTCCTATCTCTGACACTTCTTATAATCAGTTTTATCCTTCTTCTTCAAATTCTATCCCCGAGGAAAAATCCAAAGGCTTTAAGTCTGCGGATAAAGGAAAATCCATTCTTCGTCCTCAGAAGGCTGCCAAGAAAGCAAAGTTGAAAGGTCCTTCTAAACCTTCAGTTAATCAATCCTCTAGCTCCGTGATAGAAATCTTCGATCTCTGTCCTCCAAAGCTAAAGATTGACCTTAAACCCACGAGATCAGAAGAAATGAAAATTCCTCCCAGATCTCATGATGAATGCATTCTTGGAGCTGGACCTGCTCATCTTAAACTTGCAAAACCTTCTACTTCTGGTTCTAAAAACACTTTCAAATATAGAAAATGTTATCACTGTGGTTTTATTGACCATATTGCAAGCAAATGTCCAACTGCCACTAAAGCTGATAAATAAGCTAAAGTGAAGATGAATGCCTCCAAGGCTGAAAAGGTCACTAAAGCTGAAAAATCGACCAAGGTGAAGAATACCACTAAGGTTAAGAAATTAACCAAGGTGAAGGTTATCACTGAAGCTGAATCTTCATCTGCTGTGAAGATTATTGAACCTTCCATCTCCACTAATCCAAAAGGACCCATTGAAAAGTAGGTACCAAACAACGCTTAATCTTCCTTATGTATGCAGGGATCAAAGGGCATCTGGTATCTCGATAATGGATGTTCTCGTCATATGACTGGACAAAAAGACATGCTCACTGAATACAAGGAAGAGAAAGGTCCCTCTGTGACTTTTGGTGAAATGGAAAAGGCTATACCCGAGGGTTTAGTGTCCTCAGCAATGGGACAACTACCTTCAGAAGAGTCGCTTATGTAGATGGACTGAAGCATAACCTTCCGAGCATCAGTCAGCTATGTGACAAAGACTACGAATTTCGCTTTTCTAAGAAAGCATGTTCAGTGGTGAATGAGAAAGGAAAACTTGCTCTCAGTGGTTATCGCAGAGAAAATGTCTATGTAATAGATATGTACTCTACTACCACTGAAAACTTATGTTTTCTCTCTAAAGCCTCTTCTGATGTAAACTGGCTATGGCGCAAAAGGCTTTCTCATCTAAATTTCAAAACCCTGAATTCTCTCTCTTCTAAGGAAATGGTTTCTGGTCTTCCTCAACACTCATATGCTAAAGAATCTCTCTGCTCAGCATGTGAAAAAGGAAAACAAACAAAAGCAAGTTTCAAGTCAAAACAAGTCTCCTCAGTGACAAGTCCTCTTCAGCTCTTGCATATGGATCTATTTTGTAACACCCCGAATTTCGTTTGGCCGTTTTGCGAAGATGTATAGAGGAAAAAGGAGGTTTCTGCGTCTGTGTACAGGGCGCACGGGTCGTGCGCCATCCTTCAGAGAAAACGCACGGGTCATGCGTATGATCCAGCGGCGAGGCAGTGGGCTTGCGCACGGGCCGTGCGCATTTCCTTCTTTGAGGGCGCAAGGGTCGTGCGCCCTGTCAGGCTGCTTTTTGGGGTTTGCCTTAAATATCTCATTTGTGAGATATTTCTTATAATATCTCAAAATCTCAGTCTCTCTCTTCCTTTTCTCTCTTTTCTTCTTTCGATTTTCGACTCTAGTTTGGTTGCTAGTTTGCGGTGTTTCTAGCAAGGGATCGGTGTTTTAAGCTTCACCTCTACGTCGTGATCGTTATCTGGTTTTCCGAGTTTTATTCTAAAAACCTACTAGTGAGTTCCTACTACCATTTTACAAACTTTATACATGTCAAAACTCTTATTTGCGAAATCCGAAGTATTTCTACGGTATGATTTCATGTTCTCTACATTTTGATATAAATGAAGTTTTTGGCGATTTTCGGGGTTCCCGATCAGTTTTGACTAAAATGACTGTTTCCGCCTTATTGATGTAAAATGACGTTTTACTTGCACATTATGTGGATATGTGAAAAGAATGTTTAAGAACTCATTTTTTTATGATTTTCATTCTTACCAGAAGTTGAACTGGAAATGACATTTTGTTTATAAAATGTGTTTATACCATATGTTTATTTATGGTTGGTCACATATGTTGTTGTGACGAGTCTGTACCATTACTAGTGGATCCCTAGGTTTTGTAGCTATGGATGCATATGATCCTCGGGGGCAACTTGGTACGGTTCTGTGAGGCCGGATACTAGCCATGGTTCATAGTGATCCTAGTGAAGGAGTATACATTGGTTTTGCTTGGGGGCTCGATCTCACTACGTAGCACGGACCTATGTGTTCGTATCCTTGGATTCCAATTGTTTTGCTCATAACTCGGATTTTGGCCTACTTTGTGTTACGCCACGATCCTTGGTAAAAGGTTTTATCGTCGGTCCTTTGAGGACATGTTTATAACGAAAAAGCCCGGTTGTGGCAAATGTTTCAATTGTAAAATTTAACCTCTTTGGAAATATTATCTTATGATGCAAATGTTTATATCTTTTGAGCTTTATATACTGTATGTTCTCACCAGGCTTTAAGTCTGACACTTTTTCTCAAATGATATGTATAACAGGTTTCCCTTAGCGGTGGGATGCACTGGGTTTTGAGAGACGAGTTGGGTCTCGGGGCATTTTGAGATGACTAAAGTGTTGATAGTTGGGCATTGTTAAGTCCCATTCTTTTGATGAATTTTGGATTGTCAACTGATGTAATCTAGATAGTTATGTTTAGATTAGTCTGTTGATGAATTCTAAATCCGTACAGGTTTTTGTAAAGTCTTAAGGACTGATACACCTTTTGAGAAGTTTATAGCAATACAGATGTCATATTGCCTTATTTGAGAAGTTTTATTTTACTCTGATTTTTAGGGTGTTATAGGTTGGTATCAGAGCTCTAGTTTAAGTGAACTAGGCATGAATGTAAGATGTCTAGACTTAGACCGAGTATGATAAGAATTGATCCATGAGATTGGGTAGAGCATCTAAGATGGGTTTGTCTTAGAGTCGACGGAAAGTACGTTTATCAGGCGTTGTGGCGATGGTGACAAGAACATTTATGTGTTATATGTTCATAATCTCACTTAGCTAATGTTATTATGAGGATATTGTACGTAAATGTGCTTGAATTTCTGTTACTGTGACAATTGGTAATGTGGTAGTACGTTTCCTTTGTGTTTATTCAATCTCTCTCTTATCTCTTTTCCCGTTCTGTGAAGCAGTTTGGCATGGTGAATACGCGTGGTAGACCGCGTACGCGTGTTGATGGTCTGGAAGCGACAGCCTCCACCGCTGGTCAGCCGGAGGGAGTTGAGGTTGTTGTGCGACCACCTGTTCAGCAAGGTCTAGGTGGGGGGCCAGAAGTCATTCCGCGAGTAGACCTGGCTTCGTCCCACCCAGTCATCAGGGATGCTAGTTCCCCGTCTGAGTTGATGGCCAGCATGATGTTGGCAATGAGGGAAGAAAGGGCAAAGCAGCAAGAGTTTCTGTTGAAAGTGATTGAGGACCACGATGTGAACAATCGGAGGAGTGAGACGGTTGTGGAAAACATTGTAGCGGGTCCTGGAGGCGCTGGTACAGGGGTCAGGGATGAGGAGCACGGGATTGTTGGTGCTCCGGGAAATAGGAAAAGTTGTTCCTACAAGTCCTTTCTGGGTTGCGGACCACCAGAGTTCTCTGCTTCCGACGACCCAATCTTGTGTGTGAAATGGATTCGAGCGGTCGAGCAAGCTTTTGGCTCTTCCGAATGCGGAGATGATCAGAGAGTGCGGTTCGGTACCCAACTGCTGAGGGATACTGCGCTCATTTGGTGGAACGTCATTCAATCCACACTACCTCCTACTGTGTTGGCTCAGTTGTCTTGGGCCGAGTTCAAGAAAAAACTGTTAGAAGAGTTCTGCAATGAAAGAACAATGGACCGAATCGAGATAGAATTCCGGTCTCTGGTAAAGGGAAGTCTGACGGTGAGGGAGTACACCCGTCAGTTCATGGAGAAGCTTGATCTGGTGGGGCACGCTGCCCCAACAGAGAAGGATAAGGTGAAGGCCTATATGAATGGTCTACCCGCGGACATGCAATCTATGGTCCACAATTCTAAAGCTTCAAAACCTCCGCGAGATGGTTGAAGAAGCTCAGTACATGGAAGAGATGTTCGCAAGGAACAAAGCTGAGAAAGCCGTGGTGGTGACTGATAAGAGAAAGTGGGAGAGCAATTCTGCTCATTCCAAGAGATCACGACCTTTTGGCGGAAACCGAAACTTCAGCAATCAGCAGGAAGCTAGGTGGTGCCACAAGTGTCGAACTAAATACCACGGTGACTGTAACACCACTTCTCAAACTTGTTATAAGTGTGGGAAGCCTGGTCACACTGTCCGAGATTGCCCGGTCAGAGGACTTGTCTATTATGAGTGTAAGGCCCCGGGGCACGTGAAAAGAGATTTCCCGAAGCTTGTGTCGGGTAGCACGCCAGCAAGGAAGGAGAACCCTCCTAGGGTTCCAGGTCGAGCATTTCAGATGACGACCGATGAGGCCAAGGCATCCGCTGATGTGGTATCGGGTACTTTTCTTATAAACTCCGTACCTGCTCATATTTTATTCGATACAGGTGCCAGTTTCTCTTTCGTATCTGATTTGTTCTGTCAGAGGGTGCATTAGTGGTAGAAATAGTCGATGGTAGTCAAGTTCTGATCCACGATGTTCGGAAGCGGTGTTCTCTTAGTATCGAAGGGAGAGAATTCTCGATAGATCTACTGCCGATGTTAATCGGGGGTTTTAATGTTGTGGTCGGCATGGATTGGTTGTCAAACAATCACGCCAAGATCGTATGTTCCAAGAAGTTGATTCGACTTCCCAACCCCTCTGGCGAAGTCATTGTCATCTATGGTGAAAAGAGAAGAGGTGAAGTGGCAATAATCACAATGGCAAAGGCACGCAAGTGCTTAGTAAAAGGATGTTCGTCTTTTCTAACCTATGTGATCGATGCCAAGTTAGAGAAATCAAAGCTGGAAGATGTGAAGATTGTGCATGAGTTTCCAGATGTCTTTCCGGACGACTTGCCCGGGTTACCACCCGATCGTCAAGTGGAGTTTCAGATTGACCTTGTGCCTAGAGCAGCATCAATTTCTAAAGCTCCTTACCGTTTAGCGCCATCAGGGATGCAAGAGATGTTAGTGTATTTTATTGTATCCAAGATTTAAATGAGAAAAGTCAAGTCTAGTAAAGTCAACAAGGTCAAAGTCTAGATAAGTCAATATGATGTTTAGTCAAATTAAGTGTTTCATATCCTTGGTATAAATAGGGATATGACTTGTTAGTTTGGGTAAGTACTTCATTGTAATACTTGTAATTGTGAAATAGACGTGTGATTGCTTTCTCTCTCTACTCTCTCTCTCTACTCTCTCTCTAAACATTGATATTGTTAGATCTTGTATTGAGATTGCTTGAATTGATTGGAAAATACAATTTCAAAGATATTTCTGAGAAAAACAAGAACTTGGAAACAGATTTTGAACAAGAACGTTCATATTTTGAATCTGAAATATCTAAGCTCACATCCAAATTATCTGTTCTATCATCAGATATTCTTAAAGAACAGAAGGACAAATCTGATTTGAAACAAAAGTTTGACACACTAACTTCTGAAAGAAACATTTTATCTGAAAAGATAAAGAACTTAGAAGCTGCAAATGTTGATTTGTCAGAAAAAGTTTGTGCTGATGTGATCAATCAATCACCAGTTGACAATTCAACCAAATCAGTTTGCTCATTTAAAACTGCTTCAAGTTCAATTCGTAATAAAAATGTTTTAAAAAACAAAAGTGTCAAATCAATCATTGTCAAATCAAGTCAGATCAGACCATAAAATTTATTTTATGACAAATCTGTTGATGGTTCAGCGAGCTATTATGTAAAATCTCTTGGAAAGAATTCTAAGAAAAATCAGATGGTCTGAGAGTTAAAGATTCTTCTGAAGAGAAAAAGAAGAAGGACAAAGCATTCAACTTCACAACAAATGCCAAAAAGAACAGAATGCATAAAGGTAAATCTTTTGGTAATTCTGATATGTTTTACTCAACTAATCACTTGATCAGGGTTGCTCAAAAGAAGATCTGTTGTTCTTACTGTGGAGAGAATGACTTCGTTCAAAGAAAAACTGCTCATAACTGGTACGGATCTTACAAAATTACTTCTCAGAATTCTAGATTTAAAAGTTATACATCTAATGAGAAGTGGATTCCTGATAGGATCGAATTCTCAACAAGAATTATGAATACTCAGAAACAATATCAAAGAAGTTGCGGAATAACACTTTGATATTCAATGTAACAGTAAACAAACAGTGTATGTGATTAACAACTTGTAAACTTGTATTGAATGATTAAAATCACAAGATTACACACTCAACCTCAATCTTGAAGAACAGACTCTTTCAAGACGAATTCTACTTCTCTAGAATTAGGAACTATGCCTTGAGGTTGATTCTCTCTAGAACATAAACATATATTTTTAAATCTATGTTAAACCTATACTGTCAAAACTATATATATACTGAACAAAAAGATAATTACAATAAATAGAATATCTTCAGTATATCTTCCATGAATATCTTCAGAATATCCAGTTGTCATTCTTCTAATTCAAATCTTCATCTTATAAGCAGCACTAATCAGCTTGGCAGTATTAACTACTAAGCAGCACTAACCACTAGCAGCACTAACTAGCTAAGCAGTACTAACTTTGTTCAAGCAGCACTAACTTTGACTAGCAGTATTAATTCTACTAGTAGTAGTAATACTCAGCAGTATTAACTATTGAAGTCCTCTGGCAGTAGTAATCTTGTACTGGAAGCATTAACCATACTTGGTAAATTCTTCAGTTCCCAACAATCTCCCCCGAACTTGACTTTTAGGAAGAGAAGTCAAGTTCTTCAGATCTGATCTTCAAGATGCTTTGAACACCTCAGGTTCAGTTTCCCAAATTTGGATCTAGCCCAGACTTTGATTTACAGTTCTTCTTACCACAATTTTAGCCATCTCTGAATCCTTTGTGCATACCAGTGTAGCTTTAAGCATCCCTTCTAGCTTCTCCTTGCTATGCTCATAGATTTTGTCCACCAGGTAATATTCATGATAACAGTTGTCAATAGTAATCATGTATACTCCACAGTTTTCAAATAGTATCCATTTATCAATCTTCTTGAATATAAACTCATGATTATGATCTTTAATCCTATAAGCCACTCTTTCTGGATCAAACATCATACACATGTATTCCATTGTTACCTTGAGAAGATTTTCTTCAGTACCTTTCAACACAGGCTCATAGAGTTTCATCCCCACTTTGTACAATTCTTCTATATCAGCTCTTGAACAACTTCTGATAACTCTCCCCCATGTTGAATATGCTTCAAATGAACCATCAGCTCTCTTGATTCTGAAGAAATTCTTTCCACTATCTCTTAGAATGTCCCAGAAAATGATCTCTGGAGCTTGTATAGAGATTGGAACAGCCTTCAAAGGTTCTACTATTGTCATGTAGAGATCCATACCCTCATCAGTTTGCTTATTGAACTGTTCTGGAATTTGTAGTGATTCTGCTATAGGTACATCTGAAGGCTTTGCTGCATATTCTGTTGTTTCTTCCACTCTAGGCCTTTTAGACTGCTTTTTGGAAGCAATTGTCTTCACCCTCTTCCCAGATTTAGCTTCTACACCAACACCCTCATGTTCTTCCTTCATTTCTTCAGCTTTATCTTTTGAAGGTGTGGTCTCCTCAGGAA
Source organism: Arctium minus (assembly GCA_954870635.1). Lineage (NCBI taxonomy): Eukaryota > Viridiplantae > Streptophyta > Magnoliopsida > Asterales > Asteraceae > Arctium > Arctium minus. The sequence goes on along the minus strand of OX941095.1, from coordinate 53,805,871 downwards.
ATGGTTTCTGAATATTCAGATCTTGCCTTTCCTTCATTCTTCTCTCAGCCTCTTCCCTTTGAACTGAATCCCCTTGAAGCTTAGACCTCTCTTTCTGGTACAACTCTTCAACCTGAGTGTATGCCATGTTGGTGAACATCTCCCCTTTAACACCAATTGCACCTTTCAGGAAATTTATCATCTTTCTTCTTTCCTGATTGGCCAAAAATGTTTTGGAAGGTTGTCTTTTCTGTTTTTGAATTGGCATCTTTTTGACTTGAAGTTTCTTGGCTTGAGCTGCTTCTTTTATGCTTTTCTGATATTCTGCATTCAACTTTCTGGCCATGATCTTTGCCAGTTCTCTATCTGTTTCTGTTTGAATCTGCTCCTCCTTTTCCAATTGATCTTGAAGCTGCTTTGCTATTGCCTCATCTATTTCAATCTGAGTCTTCTTCTTTGCAGGCAGTTCAGCTTCTTCAACCATCTTTTCCTTTCCTTTTCCCTTTATATTCTTCAAGAATTCCTTCTCTTTTTCCTTCTTTGAGATCCCTCCTTCATTGATGACTACTCCCTTGGCCTTTTGAGTAGCCTTAGAAGTATCATTTTTGGCTTTAACCAAAGTTTCTGCTATCTCCATTTCCTCTAAAGAGAGCCCTATTTCTTCTGCTTCTGTTTCTGCTACTTCTTGTATTTTAGCAGCATTAACTGTTTCTTCTGTTGTAGCAGCATTAACAGTTTCTGCTGTTGTTCCATATTCTGTCTCCCCCTCAACTTCAACTTCCTTTACAGCTGAGCTTTCTTTCTCTGTTTCTCCCTCTGGCTTCTCCCCCTTATTGAAAGTATCTTGAACATTTGCCCTCTTCTTCAGCACAAATTGCTTCTTTTTCTTTTTAAGTACCAACCTCTTCACCAGCTTCTTGAGTTTGGTAATTTGCACTTGTTGGGACAAAATTACCAGCTTCATTTCTTCTATTTCTTTCCCTTGTTTAAGAACATCTTGGTTGATGTTGCCCATTGTTTCCATCAATTCATAGTAGTTATATCTGTCCTCACCTTCTCCAGAAGTGTTACCCTCTATTGAAGGATCATGGGATCTTTCACTATCCACCCCCTTGGTTTCTTGGCACCTGGGACCTTTGGTTGATTTCTCAGCCAAAGTTTCCATGGGGAAGGTCTTAGAGATGTTACCACTAACCTTCTCTGTACTAGCAGAAGTAGTGGCAGCCTTCTCACCCATATGCTCTTCCATCTCCTTAGAGAGCACCTCCTTAGGGTTGGGAGACACCCTATTGGATTCCCTTTGGATATTCTTTATTGGAGAATGATCCAATAGAGGGCTTAAAGGCTTAGTGGGTGAAGGTACAAGAAGGGAAGGAGCCTTCTTTGCCTGTTTCCTTCTGTATGTTTGGGTGATTGGTGAAGTTGGTTTATCAAGAAGAGACTGGGGAATGGATTTATAGTGGGAAGGTTGGGATTGGCTAGCAGTGGGATGGTCTAATGGGGGCCTTGACCCTGCTGCCATACCTTCATCAATGTGGGACACCACCATCATTGTAGAGAACAATGGGATGTCAACTCCTTCCGAGTCCCCAGCAGATCTTCTCATATTTGAGAAAACCTTGCCTTTAGGGGGTTTAGGTACATATACCCCATCAAAATGAGGCATATCCGTTAATTCGTGGGTGATAACTTCTTGGACAAACCTCGGGTACATATAAAAGCTCTTTTTGCTTCCCAGGTTTGAGACAAGATCACTGAAAATCATTTTAGAAAAATTATACTTTCTGGCAGTGGCCAAACACACCAAAGCATAAGCAATGGTGCTACTGAACTCACTCCATCTAGTAGTCTTTTTAGAGATACAATGCATAAGGGTATGGACAAAGAAACGCCATTGAGGTGAAAATTTTGCTTTTGAGAACTTGAACACACCCAATGGGCCTCCATACCCCATTCTTGTAAGAGTAGAAAACAGATCATCATTAGAGATAGAAGTTATACCAGAGGCATCGTCTAGACGTAGACTGATGCGAATTACCTCTTCAGTAACTGTCAAGGGTTTGTCACACACCCTTGTCTTGATCATTTGCACACCGTTCTCAGTAACAATGGTGGCATTTGCCCAGAATTGCCTTTGATGCTCGATATAGATGGATGGCGATACAGTGAGAGCATGGGCAATATGGCTTGTCTTGAGGAAATCCACAATCTGGTGGAAACCAGCGGCCTGTTTGGGCTTTTGTAGCATCGCGATTTCATTGTGCTCGTCTATAAATGCCATTGATGCCATTGATCTTGAAGATTCTTGCCTGAAAACTTTGAACTTGAGAGAGAAGGGTTAGAGCGCAAGTGAACAGTAGGCAAAGAGTCGTTATGAACTTTTTAGGCGGGGAAAGGGTATTTATAGTATTCGGAACATAAGCAGTATTAACCTAGAGTAGTATTAACGGACAAGCAGTATTAACTAACTAGCAGTATTAACTGAGAGAAGTATTAACTGAAAGCAGTATTAACTGAAAGCAGTATTAACCACTAGCAGTATTAACTAACTAGCAGTATTAACTAAGAGCAGTATTAACTGTGCACTGGCAGTATTAACAATGCACTGGCAGTATTAACAATGCACTGGCAGTATTAACACTGCACTGGCAGTATTAACAATACTTACTCTTTTAAGCTTGTGATGAACTGAGTACTGCTATGTATTCCCTGAAAAGGAAGATTAGTAACACCAAGAATAAATAATATACAGGTATGTAACCACTTTTTGAGAAGGAGCTTATTCAGAGTTGATCATTCCCACACTTGTTACCAAGAAAGTGAATCTACCCACATCAAATGCTTTGGTGAATAGATCAGCAAACTGGTTAGCAGTATGAACTTTTACAACTTGAATAAGTTTCTTTTCATTGCAGTCTCTTATGAAGTGATACCTGATCTCAATGTGCTTTGTCTTTGAGTGCTTGACAGGATTATTCACAATGCTAATAGCACTGCTATTATCAATAAAAATTGGAGTGTGTAGAAAGGTTACCCCATAGTCCAGTATTTGATTCTGAATCTATAAGACTTGAGAACAGCAACTTGCAGCTGCTATGTACTCTGCCTCTGTTGTAGATGTGGACACTGTGGTTTGTTTCTTGCACTGCCATGAAACTGGACTCTTTCATAGCATCATGTGCCTTCTTAGGCTCAAGCTGGGATAAAAAGCAAGAAAGCACTGTGTGCTGTTGGTCTTGCATTTCTTGCAGCCTGCTTTGATTTCTAGTCATCATAGGAGAGGATATGTCTCCTATTACCAGCTGTGGAGGATGATTCTTTTGAATTCTGTTGTGATGATTAGGTTCTTCATTAAGTCCCACCTCTAGATTGGAGTCATTCAACTCAACTGAGGTGTTTTCAGCAGCTACTTCTGATTCTTTATTGTCTTGAGTCTCCTCATCTCTACTTTCTTCTTCACTTTGACTTGGTCCAGTAGATGGTTTCTTTTCACAGTTTTCAACAGGATCCACTGTGGGTATGGGAAAGATCACAGATTTAGATATACTGTCTTGGACTTGGGTAGTTCCTGATCCTCCACTCCCTGAACCTGCATAATCATCACTACTGAAACCAAAAGAGTTAGTTAGTGAATCAATGTCAAATAGTTACTGAGGACCAGACCCAACAGGATTTGGTGTGTTCTCATTGCATTTGACATTGTCACTTTCTTCAATTATTCTAGAAGAAGAGTTAAAAACTCTGTAAGCCTTACTCTGAGATGAGTAACCAACAAGAAATCCATCATCTGCTTTGCTATCAAACTTACCTAAGTGAGATTTAGTATTGAGAATTGTACAAGGACACCCAAAAGGTTTAAAAAATCCAATAAAGGGTTTTCTTTTATTTAAAAGCTCATATGGGATCTTGTTCTTTGGCTTGACCACTAGAACTCTGTTTTGGACATAACAGGCAGTATTAACTGCTTCAGCCCAGAAGGTAATTGGCAGTTTTGAATCAGCCAACAGAGATCTAGCAGCCTCTATTAGTGTCCTATTTCTCCTTTCAGCAACTCCATTCTGTTGAGGAGTCCTAGGAGCACTATATTGTCTTTCAATTCCTTTTTCTTCACAAAAGGTGTTTAGATCAAGATTTTTAAATTCAGTCCCATTATCTGATCTAATGACTTTTACTTTTTGATTAGTTTGGTTTTCAATTCTTAGAATAAAGGATTTGATTAGTCCACTTGTCTCATCCTTAGTCCTTAGAAAATATACCCAGGTAAATCTAGAGTAATCATAAACAATAACTAAGCAGTAAGATTTCTTGCCTATACTCATGACATTTGTAGGACCAAACAGATCCATATGCAATAACTGGAGACAAGAAGAAATTGTATTTAACTCTTTGGTCTTATGAGAGGTTTTGTGCTGTTTGCCTTTAAGACAAGCAACACAATGATCATCACATGAAAAGACTTTTGATGGTAAACCTCTTACAAGGTTGTTTTTAACAAGTTTGTTCATAGTCTTGAAATTCATGTGACACATCCTTCTGTGCCATAGGGAGGATTCATCCACAGAAGCTTTTGAAACCAGACAGTTCAGAGATGAATCACTATCAACATTGTCCATATCTAGACAATAAACATTGTCCTTTCTTGGAGTTCTAAGTAGTATCATGCTTTCATCAACTACCTTGAACCCTGGAGCAAGGATCATACACTCTGTATTAGTAAATAATATGCTATGTTGTTTGTCACAAACCTGTGATACACTTAAAATGTTGTACTTCAATTGATCAACATAGTAGACATTCTCAAATGTCATCTTACCTTTTGTAACATTACCTTTTCCACTTATTTTACCTCCAGTAAGATTATCTCCAAATGCAACATGTCCTCCATTGATATGCTTGAAATCCTGAAGACATGACATGTTGCCTGTCATGTGCCTAGAGCAACCACTATGAACATGCCATATGCTCCTTCCCTTGAGCTGTTGGTTGCCCTGCACATAAGATAAATTAGTTAGTATGAAATAGGAACCCAAGCCAAAGTGGTCTTGGGTACCCCTTTCTCATCAAAATACTTGCATTCTTTCTTGACAAGATTTTTAAACTTTGACTCCTCATTTCTGGAGTACTTTGTCACAATGATAGGCTTGGAAACACTTTTGCTAGAAGCAGTACTGGTTTTAGAAGTACTAACTGCCTTAGTAGCACTTGCATGCTTAGCAGTACTAACCTTGTTAGAAGTAGTAACTGTGTTAGCAGCAGTAACTGTGTTGGCAGTATTAACCTTTGAAGAGGTACTAACAGTATTAGCAGCATTAATATTTTCAGCAGTACTAACACTGGTAGCAGCAGTAATGCTTCCAGCAGCACTATCCCTGTCAGCAGTACTAACAGTTTTAGTGCTTCTAGGCACCCACATTTTAATACTTTCTTTTAAAACCTTTTTCTTTATGGGGCCTTTAGTTTCAACAAATTTCTTCATCACATGTTTCTTTCCAGCCTTCCTATAACCAATAGGTTTTTGCAAAAATCTTTGAAAGTTCATCTGTTGGTTAATAGGGTTAAAGAAACAGTACTTAGCCAAATAGTTTAACTTTCCACATATGAAACAAGGATTTGGTCTATTGATTTTACTCAGATCAATGCCTTGTTTTTGTGCCCATTGGTTATTCCAGTTTCTCTGATTTCCCCTTGGTTTATCATGTTTTTGGGGCTTAGATTTATTGCATGCACACTGCTTATAGTGAACCTTCTTGTGCTTTCCCTCAGTCTTCTCTGTCTCATTGGACTTGATCCAATGCTTTCCACATCCCTCATTGGTGATTATGTGGTTTTCTATAGGAATCTCACCACTCACAGTGTTGTCCTTATCCTTGACAACTTCTTTCTGAGTTTTATCCTTAACAACTACTTCATCTAAGGGATCTATCTCAGTGGCTCCCTTAGGTAGGTCCTTCCTATCCTTTGTTTCTAACAAATCTGAACTAGGAGGGATGTAGTTGTTGTTATAGGGTGGTGGTGTGGTATTGTACCCTATTCCTCTTCTCAGTTTATCATGAATCTGAGTTTGTAGCAAAGAATCTATTGCTTTGGAAGCATTGGAAAACTTTCTACATCTAGTTTGACTTTAGCTAGCTCTCCTCTTAGCTTTTCACTCTCTTCTTTGGATCTGGTCAGTTGAAGTTCTAAGTCATTCTTCTCCCACTTCCAGTAGTTTGTGTCATAAGAGTGTTGAAGCTCATTGGCTTGAAAACCCTTAATCTCCTCTTCAAATCTCTCAACTATCCTCACATAATCTTTTATGTCCTTTTCCAATCTCTTAAGGTCATCACTCATGTTCTGATTGTGATCCCTATACCTTTTAACAGTGTTAATGCAATTTTGAGAACATAGATTGGAAGTTACCTCTGTTGGGAGATCAGACACCTCTGCCATTAGAGCTTGGTTTTGAATTGCCTCTTCAGCTTGATCACTCCAATCAAACCCCATACCTTGTTGAGAGACAAAGGCTTGTGCAGAGTTTCTGTTATTATTGAAGCTTCCAGATTGTGTCTGCTGATGGTTGTTGTTGTGAGACACTCCAATTCTGCATTCCCTAGCAAAGTGTCCCTTTTGATGACATTTATAGCATTCCACCTTACACTTGTCAAAACCTGCTCCATCTTCTCTTCTTTGGGAGAAGTTGTTCCTCCCAGTTCTTTTGATGAACTTCTTAACTCTCATAGAGAGCATGGCCATCTGCCATTTAATGTCCATCTCTTCAAGATCATCTGGATTGAGCTGTTCCAAGTCATCATTAATAAGGGAAGAGTTTCCATGACTGGCCAGAAAGGCTTCAAATACAGTTTCAGTGCCTTTCTCTTGAGTTGCTCCATTGGCAGCATTAACTGATTCAGGATTGGAAGTAGAATCAATTGATGCTGAAAGGAGTGCAGCATTGTGAACATACCCAGAAGGCCTCTTCTTAGCCTCTACCTCAGATTCAAAAGCTCTTAGATCATTATATAGATCATCAAGTTCCTTTTCTTCCAGTTGATCATTCTGTCTGAAAGACACAGTATACATGGTCTATTCATCACTCAGGGACCATAGGAATTTCCTGTTTAGATCATCTTGATCAATTTGTACTCCCACTGTAGCTAGTTTATCAAGAAGCTTGTTGAACCTGTCAAAAGTTTGAGTCATGGACTCATTCTTGGTTGACATAAAGTTCTCATATTGTTGCTTCAGAATGGCCTTCTGATTTCTCTTGGTACTTTTGGTACCTGAGAATCTCTTCTCTAGAGCATTCCAGAGCATCTCTGCATCAGTGCAGTTGCAAAACTGATGTTGATATTCATTGGGAATTGCCAAGAGCAAAGTGCTCAAGGCTTTCATCTCTGTCTGTCTAGTCTTTCTTTCAGAATCAGTTTTTGGTGGAGTTCTCTTTCCATCTGCACCAATCTTTCCTGCTTCAGAAGGGCCATTCTTAATGATGTCCCACATAGAATAGCCAGTGAGGAGTATGTACTGCTTGATTCTGATCTTCCACATATCGAATTCATTGGATCTGAGCATTGGAACCTTTGAGACCAGAGTACTGTTTGATTCTGCAAAGTTTTCCATGATGAATGAATAGATGTTTCTGAGAGAACTTGCTCTGATACCACTTGATAGGATCGAATTCTCAACAAGAATTATGAATACTCAGAAACAATATCAAAGAAGTTGCGGAATAACACTTTGATATTCAATGTAACAGTAAACAAACAGTGTATGTGATTAACAACTTGTAAACTTGTATTGAATGATTAAAATCACAAGATTACACACTCAACCTCAATCTTGAAGAACAGACTCTTTCAAGACGAATTCTACTTCTCTAGAATTAGGAACTATGCCTTGAGGTTGATTCTCTCTAGAACATAAACATATATTTTTAAATCTATGTTAAAACTATACTGTCAAAACTATATATATACTGAACAAAAAGATAATTACAATAAATAGAATATCTTCAGTATATCTTCCATGAATATCTTCAGAATATCCAGCTGTCATTCTTCTAATTCAAATCTTCATCTTATAAGCAGCACTAATCAGCTTGGCAGTATTAGCTACTAAGCAGCACTAACCACTAGCAGCACTAACTAGCTAAGCAGTACTAACTTTGTTCAAGCAGCACTAACTTTGACTAGCAGTATTAATTCTACTAGCAGTAGTAATACTCAGCAGTATTAACTATTGAAGTCCTCTGGCAGTAGTAATCTTGTACTGGCAGCATTAACCATACTTGGTAAATTCTTCAGTTCCCAACAATTCCTAAATCTAACATACCAGGACCCAAATACCAGTGGGTACCAAAACCTATTAAATCTGTTTCGCAGGTACCACAGGTTTAGGGGGAGAAAGATGTTTGACTTCTGATCATGTACAGATCAGGACTTGTACTTCAAAGTACAAAATTTTGACTTCTGAGTAAATCAACTCAGGACTCGGTTTTCAAAGTTAAAGACTATGGCTTTTGACAAAACAGTTCAAAACCCGAACTTTAATGTAAAAGACTGTGGCTTCTGATCACATGACAGATCAGGACCTGTTCTTCAATGTTCAGATAATGATATTATGCAAAATATCTAGGGGGAGCTTATCTGATATAAATCATTCTATAATGATTTGAGGGGGAGCTTAAATGTAAGTATCTTCTAATCCTAGATCTCTGATTGTTTAAAAGAAGAACAACTTTCAAGCATGAAAAACGGTTTCTTAAATGTTTTGACCACTTCTCTATTCTCAAAAGATTTCATGAATTCAGAAGTGAGCTTTTAAATGTTTTTCATTATGAAGCTTTCATGTTTAACGGATCGTGTATTTCCAAAGATCAATACTTGCGTATTATCTTGTCTATATACTGTAAAGTATTCATACACACCGGTTCAGTACTTCATTTGAAATTGTTATTACCATGTCTCGTAATGAAACAATTTTTCGATGGTAATACTCCCGTTTGCTTTCAAATGTTGTTGAGCATCCATCATCATTTCTAATTTGTGCTTTCATTGTTAAATTGTTTATATTCGTTCATATAAACAAACCATCAATTTCTTTGATACCGTAACCATTTCATTTGATCTGATTGATACATTGTCAGATTCTCAAAACAATTCTCTTGATTTCATTTCATTCATTCAATATTCTTGTTTTGAGAGATCTTCATTGTTCAATTGCTCAAATCTCATGAGCATACATTTTGACAATGTCATCATATATTTTTGAGCTTAACTGCTAAAGTTAAATTGTTGAGCAACCATTCTTTATAGGACTTGCATGGGATTCGTGTGTGAGCTTAAACAGAACTTCCATGGATTCACGTTAGCAGTGTTTCCTACCCAGGAAGTAATCCTAGAGTGATTGAGGGGTGAGGGGTCAAAAATCAAAGAGTGGGGGAGATAACTCATCCGATTGAGTTTTTCTCATTGTGTGGAGCGGAAAAATGTAAATGAGAGTTTGGTTAGAAGTGAGCTTTAAAAGAATATCAAAACTCTGCACCAACCACTTTCTGAGTCGGGCAGCCACAAAATCTGATTGGTTCGCATTCTTTGGTGACCATCATTGAAACAGGCAGTGAGCCCATGCCAACTCTTGCATTAACCTCACCAACCACTTGTTTCTTTCTTAACAAAGAAATGTTTCATTTTCTTTGGGGACGCAGCATATCTGCTATCTGGTCTTCACTCGGAAGATTTAGATATTGAAAAAGAAGGAAAGTTGCCCCACCTTCGCACCTCTTTCATGCACATTGAGTCCATGTAATACTTGTTGTTGTCTCAACAGTTTACACAATTTGAGCCTTATGAAACACAATCATTGTGCCAAATTCTTTCATACACAAGCACGAGCACACAGAAAATTTGTTTTTCTGTTAGAACATTCATAGATAAACCTTGTGTTTTTCAATGATTGAATGGAAGTCCTGGGGAGTCATCATTAAACCAGCTCATTATATTGTACATTCGTTGTACACAGTAACTCCGGGTTACTGACATGCACTTCTAACTGTTTCATTTGTTGAATCAGGGTTACAACGTTCATTATATCTGGATTTGAAAAGATTCGGGTATATAAAGTTCATGATTCAGCTATTCAGATCAAAGTACAGAGAATGTTAAATGTATCTGAAAAGGGGAGAATGTTTGTAAAAGGGGGAGATTCAAAGAAAGTGCTGAAATTGAGAAAGTTTTGATGATCATGAAGCTCACAATCATCAAAAAGAGGGAGAAATCTACAAAGTTCAATTTCAAAGATAAGATATCAAAAAGTGGAAGAAATTTCTGAAGATTCAATTTACAAAGCTGATTTGAAGAAAAGAGACTTTCTAAAGATAATTCTGAAAGTCCAAGCCAGATAAAAAAATAAAAAAATAAAAAATCATCCCGAGATGATTCTGAAGGCTAATACTGATGATTCGTGAAAGTTTGCTTTCTGAAGACGATTAAGAGATCAAAGAGATGAAGATACAAAGATCAGAGATTCCTCAAAGTTTTTAAGAGTTTCAAAGTTTCGTTCAAGACTTGTTGACTTTCCGAAGATGCAAAGTGCAAATGACTTTTCAAGGTTCTTCAAAGACTGAAAGGCTGAAGATTTTTAGAGCTTTAAAGCCCAAGACTGTCAGAGACAAAAGTTGAAGAATCAAGCGCTGAAGACTAGTGTCAAAATTTTTTTAAATCTTGAATACAAAGGGGGAGATTGTTAGTGTATTTTATTGTATCCAAGATTTAAATGAGAAAAGTCAAGTCTAGTAAAGTCAACAAGGTCAAAGTCTAGATAAGTCAATATGATGTTTAGTCAAATTAAGTGTTTCATATCCTTGGTATAAATAGGGATATGACTTGTTAGTTTGGGTAAGCACTTCATTGTAATACTTGTAATTGTGAAATAGACGTGTGATTGCTTTCTCTCTCTACTCTCTCTCTAAACATTGATATTGTTAGATCTTGTATTGAGATTGCTTGAATTGATTGGGAAATACAATTTCAAGAGATGATGGCACAACTTCAAGAGCTATTGGAGAAAGGCTTTATAAGACCGCTTTCGTCACCCTGGGGAGCTCCGGTCTTGTTTGTAAAGAAGAAAGATGGCACGCTGCGAATGTGCATCGACTATCGTGAGTTGAACAAAGCTACAGTAAAGAACAAATATCCGCTTCCGAGAATAGACGACTTGTTCGATCAACTTCAAGGAGCGGGTTGTTTTTCCAAAATCGACTTACGTTCGGGTTATCACCAAGTGAAGGTGAGGGAAGAAGATGTTCTGAAGACAGCTTTCAGAACACGTTACGGCCATTACGAATTTCTTGTAATGCCTTTTGGCCTAACAAACGCACCGGCGGTATTTCTGGACTTGATGAATAGAGTATGCCGACCATTCCTCGACCAGTCATGTACTCCAAGAGCGAGTCAAAACACGAACAACATCTGCGGGAAGTGCTTGAAGTATTGTGAAAGGAAAGATTGTACGCCAAGTTTTCCAAGTGTGACTTTTGGCTTAAAGAGGTACAATTTCTGGGTCACGTTCTCACTCGAGACGGAGTGAAAGTGGATCCCTCCAAGATTGAAGCTATGATGAATTGGGAATCTCCCAAGATTCGGTCAGAGGTCCGAAGTTTCTTAGGTCTGGCGGGGTACTACCGGAGATTTATCCTAGACTTTTCGAAAATCGCTTCTTCCTTGACAGTTTTGACTCGGAAGAATGTGAAGTTTGAATGGACCGAAAACCAAGAGAAGGATTTCTGTATCCTTCAAAAGAAGTTATGTGAAGCTCTGATCTTATCGTTACCTGAAGGGTCAGAAGACTTTGTGGTCTATAGCGACGCTTCGAAGATGGGTTTAGGTTGTGTGTTGATGCAGCGGGGCAAAGTAATCGCTTACGCCTCGAGGCAGCTTAAAATACACGAGAAGAACTATCCTACCCACGATTTGGAGTTAGCAGCGGTGGTGTTCGCCCTGGAGCTTTGGCGACACTATCTCTATGGTACGAAGTGTACACTCTTCACAAATCATAAAAGTCTGAAGTATGTCTTTGATCAAAAAGAGTTGAATATGAGGCAAATGCGGTGGCTCGAGTTACTTAAAGATTATGATTGTGAATTGCTTTACCATCCGGGTAAGGCGAACGTGGTGGCCGATGCGCTAAGTCGGAAGGACTACAGTGGAAGCATTCGGGCTACCCATTCGAGAATCGAGTTAGTGTCTAGTCTTGTTGAAAAGATCAAGGCATCACAAGTGGAAGCAATACTGGAAGAGAATCTCAAAGAAGAAGTCATGACGAAGCAGCGGTTGCTCTTAACGAAAGATAGCCGTGGGGTAAAACTGTTCAGCGGTCGCGTATGGGTACCCAAGATTGGGGGTAACCGTGATATGTTGCTTGAAGATGCACACAAGTCCAAGTATTCCATTCATCCGGGGAGTACAAAGATGTACAAGGACTTGAAACTGCATTATTGGTGGCCAGTAATGAAACTTGATGTAGCACGTTATGTAGAGCGTTGTGTGACGTGTTCTCAAGTTAAGGCCGAACACCAACGACCGTATGGGAGTCTTCAGTCTTTAGAGATTCCTGAGTGGAAGTGGGAGCATATCACCATGGACTTCGTGATGCCTAAAACACTTCGAGGCCACGATACCATTTGGGTGATAGTTGATAGATTGACAAAGAGCTCTCACTTCTTGGCTATGCGCGAGACACTACCGATGGATAAGTTAGCGAAACTTTATATCGATGAGGTGGTCTCGAGGCATGGAATCCCATTGTCGATCGTGTCATATCGGGACAGTCGGTTCACTTCGAACTTTTGGGATGGGTTTCAGAAAGAGCTTGGTACGCGAGTTAAGTTGAGTACGACTTACCATCCACAGACCGACGGGCAAAGCGAGAGAACAATCCAGACTTTAGAAGACATGCTGAGGTCTTGTGTCATTGATTTCGGGGGTAGTTGGGACTCTCACCTGCCTTTGGTGGAGTTTGCTTACAACAATAGCTACCACTCGAGTATTGGAATGGCACCTTTTGAGGCATTGTATGGGCGAAAGTGTCGGACTCCCGTGTGCTGGCTTGAAGTAGGGGAAAAGCAGTTCTACGGACCTGAATTAGTGCAAGAGACGTCCGATAAGGTCAAATGCATTTGTGAAAGAATGAAAGCGGCTCAGGATCGGCAGAAAAGCTATGTCGATAAGAAGAGACGACCGATAGAGTTCCAAGTGGGTGACCATGTGATGCTTAAGGTATCACCATGGAAGGGTATTATCCGATTCGGAAAACGTGGGAAGCTGAGTCCCCGTTTCCTCGGACCTTTCAAAGTGCTTAAACGGGTGGGTTTGCAAGCCTACCAGTTGGAACTGCCACCGGAGTTGAGCAGAATTCACAACACGTTTCATGTTTGTTACCTTCGAAAGTGTTTGGCTGTGGAAGACAGCGTTATTCCCCTCTCAGAGTTAAGAGTGGACGAAGGTAACCGTTGTGTGGAAGAACTCGACACCATCCTAGAGAGAAAGTCTAAGAAGTTGCGTCACAAAGAGGTCACTTTGGTCAAGGTGCAGTGGAAGCATCACCGGGGAGCAAATGTGACGTGGGAAGCCAAGGAGGATATGAAGCGAAGATATCCTCACCTTTTTGAGTAGTTGGGATTTCGGGGACGAAATCATTCCCAAGTTGGGGAGGATTGTAACACCCCGAATTTCGTTTGGCCGTTTTGCGAAGATGTATAGAAGAAAAAAAAGGTTTTTGCGTCTGTCTACAGGGCGCACAGGTCGTGCGCCATCCATCAGAGAAAATGCACGGGTCGTGCGTATGATTCAGCGGCGAGGCAGTGGGCTTGTGCACGGGCCGTGCGCATTTCCATCTTTGAGGGTGCACGACTTTGCCTTAAATATCTCATTTGTGAGATATTTCTTATAATATCTCAAAATCTCAGTCTCTCTCTTCCTTTTCTCTCTTTTCTTCTTTCGATCTTTGACTCTCGTTTGGTTGCTAGTTTGCGGTGTTTCTAGCAAGGGGTCGGTGTTTTAAGCTTCACCTCTACGTCGTGATCGTTATCTGGTTTTCCGGGTTTTATACTAAAAACCTACTGGTGAGTTCCAACTACCATTTTACAAACTTTATACATGTCAAAACTCTTATTTGCGAAATCCGAAGTATTTCTACGGTATGATTTTATGTTCTCTACATTTTGATATAAATGAAGTTTTTGGCGATTTTCGGGGTTCCCGATCAGTTTTGACTAAAATGACTGTTTCCGCCTTATTGAAGTAAAATGACGTTTTACTTGCACATTATATGGATATGTGAAAAGATTGTTTAAGAACTCATTTTTTTTATGATTTTCATTCTTACCAGAAGTTGAACTGGAAATGACATTTTGTTTATAAAATGTGTTTATACCATATGTTTATTTATGGTTGGTCACATATGTTGTTGTGACGAGTCTGTACCATTAATAGTGGATCCCTAGGTATTGAGTCGACTGTATTGTTGGGATGTCATATTCCCCATTTTGTAGCTATGGATGCATATGATCCTCGGGGGTAACTTGGTACGGTTATGTGAGGCCGGATACTAGCCATGGTTCATAGTGATCCTAGTGAAGGAGTATACATTGGTTTTGCTTGGGGGCTCGATGTCACGTTGTAGCACGGACCTATGTGTTCGTATCCTTGGATTCCAATTGTTTAGCTCATAACTCGGATTTTGGCCTACTTTGTGTTACGCCACGATCCTTGGTAAAAGGTTTTATCGTTGGTCCTTTGATGACATGTTTATAACGAAAAAGCCCGGTTGTGGCAAAGGTTTCAATTGTAAAATTTAACCTCTTTGGAAATATTATCTTATGATGCAAATGTTTATATCTTTTGAGATTTATATACTGTATGTTCTCACCAGGCTTTAAGTTTGACACTTTTTCTCAAATGATATGTATAACATGTTTCCCTTAGCGGTGGGATGCACTGGGTTTTGAGAGACGAGTTGGGTCTCGGGGCATTTTGAGATGACTAAAGTGTTGATAGTTGGGCATTGTTAAGTCCCATTCTTTTGATGAATTTTGGATTGTCAACTGATGTAATCTAGATAGTTATGTTTAGATTAGTCTGTTTATGAATTCTAAATCCGTACAGGTTTTTGTAAAGTCTTAAGGACTGATACACCTTTTGAGAAGTTTATAGCAATACAGATGTCATATTGCCTTATTTGAGAAGTTTTATTTTACTCTGATTTTTAGGGTGTTATAGGTTGGTATCATAGCTCTAGTTTAAGTGAACTAGGCATGAATGTAAGATGTCTAGACTTAGACCGAGTATGATAAGAATTGATCCGTGAGATTGGGTAGAGCATCTAAGATGGGTTGGTCTTAGAGTCGACGGAAAGTACGCTTATCAGGCGTTGTGGCGATGGTGACAAGAACATTTATGTGTTATATGTTCATAATCTCACTTAGCTAATGTTATTATGAGGATATTGTACGTAAATGTGCTTGAATTTCTGTTACTGTGACAATTGGTAATGTGGTAGTACGTTTCCTTTGTGTTTATTCAATCTCTCTCTTATCTCTTTTCCCGTTCTGTGAAGCAGTTTGGCATGGTGAATACGCGTGGTAGACCGCGTACGCGTGTTGATGGTCTGGAAGCGACAGCCTCCACCGCTGGTCAGCCGGAGGGAGTTGAGGTTGTTGTGCGACCACCTGTTCAGCAAGGGCTAGGTGGGGGGCCAGAAGTCATTCCGCGAGTAGACCTGTCTTCGTCCCACCCAGTCATCAGGGATGCTAGTTCCCCGTCTGAGTTGATGGCCAGCATGATGTTGGCAATGAGGGAAGCAATGGCAAAGCAGCAAGAGTTTCTGTTGAAAGTGATTGAGGACCACGATGTGAACAATCGGAGGAGTGAGACGGTTGTGGAAAACATTGTAGCGGGTCCTGGAGGCGCTGGTACAGGGGTCAGGGATGAGGAGCACGGGATTGTTGGTTCTCCGGGAAATAGGAAAAGTTGTTCCTACAAGTCCTTTCTGGGTTGCGGACCACCAGAGTTCGCTGGTTCCGACAACCCAATCTTGTGTGTGAAATGGATTCGAGCGGTCGAGCAAGCTTTTGGCTCTTCCGAATGCGGAGATGATCAGAGAGTGCGGTTCGGTACCCAACTGCTGAGGGATACTGCGCTCATTTGGTGGAATGTCATTCAATCCACACTACCTCCTACTGTGTTGGCTCAGTTGTCTTGGGCCGAGTTCAAGAAAAAACTGTTAGAAGAGTTCTGCAATGAAAGAACAATGGACCGAATCGAGATAGAATTCCGGTCTCTGGTAAAGGGAAGTCTGACGGTGAGGGAGTACACCCGTCAGTTCATGGAGAAGCTTGATCTGGTGGGGCACGCTGCCCCAACAGAGAAGGATAAGATGAAGGCCTATATGAATGGTCTACCCGCGGACATGCAATCTATGGTCCACAATTCTAAAGCTTCTAACCTCCGCGAGATGGTTGAAGAAGCTCAGTACATGGAAGAGATGTTCGCAAGGAACAAAGCTGAGAAAGCCGTGGTGGTGACTGATAAGAGAAAGTGGGAGAGCAATTCTGCTCATCCCAAGAGATCACGACCTTTTGGCGGAAACCGAAACTTCAGCAATCAGCAGGAAGCTAGGTGGTGCCACAAGTGTCGAACTAAATACCACGGTGACTGTAACAAGGGAATTTCTCATAATTTCTCCTCAGTAAGAACACCTCAGCAAAACGGAGTCGCTAAAAGAAGAAACAGAACGATCATTGAAGCTGCTAGATCAATGCTCAGCGATTCTCACATCCCTACTCAATTTTGCGCGGAAGCTGTAAACACTGCATGTTTTACTCAAAACAGGTTGCTGATAGTAAAGCGATTTGGAAAGAAAGCTTATGAACTCCTTCATGGAAGAAAACCATCTATCAGTTTTCTTCATATCTTTGGTTGTCAGTGCTTTATCTTAAACAACAAAGATCAGCTTGGAAAGTTCGACCCAAAAGCTGATGATGGAATATTTCTAGGATATTCCTCCATCTCCAAAGCCTACAGAGTTTTCAACAAGCGAAGACAATCTGTGGAAGAAACAATTCATGTCACTTAGCGAACTCTAAACCAATCGATGACAATGAAGAGTTAAATGCTTGGATGTTCTCTCACTACAAAGAAACTGAACCCTTCTTTTCAAACCATCAGCATACAGATCCACCTACTGCTGATGATGATCCAAACATCATACATCCTAACGCTGAATCCAACTCATGGGTTTCAGCTGAACCTCTTAAAACACTGCTACCATCAGATCTACCTTCGTCTGAAAACCTCTCTGATAACAATAGTCTGTCCACTACTCAACAGTTAATTGCAGATGAACCTCAAACGTCCTCATCAGTAAACATCCCAATTGTTGATCCAACCTCTGAGTTAAGCGATCATGCTCCTGCTCAGCGATGGACCAGAGATCTCCCAATAGATCAAATCCTTGGTGATCCCGATGCTGGTATTCAGACACGACGAAGTTCAGGTAATATTTGTCTCTTTGTCAACTTTCTCTCTTTAATAGAACCAAAGAAAGTTGATGATGCCCTCAGAGATCCAAACTGGGTCAGCGCTATGCAAGAAGAGCTGACTGAGTTTACTCGTAACAAAGTTTGGAATCTCGTTCCTAGACCATCTGATAAAACTGTTATAGGCACTAAATGGGTGTTTAGAAACAAATTAGATGAACATGGAACTGTAACCCGCAACAAGGCTCGACTTGTTGCTCAGGGATACAGACATGAGGAAGGCATAGACTATGATGAAACCTTTGCACCTGTGGCTAGGCTCGAAGCAATTCGACTATTCTTAGCCTATGCAGTCTATAAAGACTTCATTGTTTATCAAATGGATGTAAAATCAGCGTTCCTAAATGGAAAACTAAATGAAGAAGTCTATGTAGAACAACCTCCAGGGTTCTATGACCCTAAGCATCCAAATTATGTTTATAAATTGGATAAGGCTCTCTATGGTCTCAAACAAGCTCCTCGTGCTTGGTATGACACTCTCTCATCTTTTCTTATCACTGAAAAATGTGAACGTGGCGAAATTGATAATACATTGATTTTCAGGAAGATAAAAGGTTATATTATTCTTGTACAAATATATGTCGATGACATCATATTTGGTTCTACTAACCCATCTCTGTGTACTCGCTTCGCTGAAAGAATGAAGAAAGAATACAAAATGAGTATGATGGGTGAGCTGACATATTTTTTTGGTCCTCAGATTAAACAATCTGACAAAGGTACTTTTATCAGCCAAGGTAAGTATGTTAAAGATATGCTGAAGAAGTTTGATCTTACACAAACTTCAGCGATGAAAACTCCTATGGCACCTCCCCTGACACTTAACAAAGATCCATCTGGAAAACCTGTTAATGTCACTGCCTATAGAGGAATGATAGGCTCCCTGCTGTATCTTACAGCGAGCTGACCTGACATTATGTACTCTACTTGTTTGTGTGCACGCTATCAATCTGAACCCAAGGAATCCCATCTGATCGCTGTTAAGCGAATTTTCAGATATCTGAAAGGAACTCCTAATCTCGGTCTTTGGTATCCCAAAGACTCAGGGTTCGATCTAACTGGTTATTCTGATAGTGATTTTGCAGGTTGTAAACTTGACAGAAAGAGTACCACTGGTGGTTGTCAACTCCTAGGAGGAAAGCTGGTAAGCTGGACAAGCAAGAAGCAAAATTCAGTGTCCACTTCCACAGCTGAAGCTGAATACGTAGCCGCTGGAAGCTGTTGTTCTCAGATCTTTTGGATGAGAAATCAACTATTAGACTATGACCTTCAGCTATCAAAGATTCCAATCTATTGCGACAGCACTAGTGCTATCGCTATAGCAAATAATCCAATGCTACATTCAAAGACTAAACACATAGAGATCAGATATCATTTTATCAGAGATCATGTGATGAATGGTGATATTGAACTTCATTTCATCCCTACTGACTATCAGCTTGCTGATTTATTCACCAAACCTCTTGATGAGACAAGGTTTAACTTTCTCATCAGTGAGCTTGGAATGCTGAATCTCGAAGAATAATTCTTCAGCTTTCATACATTGTGTCAGTAATCATAAGTTCCCCTTTATCATTTCATCTCTGATAAACATTATGAATCTCAAGTATATTATCTCCATCCCTACAACTGAATCTTCATTCAGTTAAGATGTTTTTCAAAATATAAAACTTTAATCACTGAACTTTCTTCAAATGATTAAAAGCTTTTTGAAAAATAAATTTATCACTGATAATTCTAGTCAGTGATCCTTAAAAGAAAAATCAATCCCTAACTTTACCATCAGGGATACTTTCAAAAATAAAATCTATCGCTGACTTTTCTTCAGTGATAATTTCAAAACGGATAAATGAACAGTCTTTCTCTCTCCTATGACGTCATTTGAACCGACAATCCACGACATGCCTTTTCTCTGACACGTTCATCCGTTGCTCTTCTATCCAATCAACTTCGTGGGACGTGTCCATGTCATGATGAACATTTGTTTTCCTCCTATCACTCCCTCTCTTACTCTCAAACGTATAAAAAGAATGTTTTTCCATTCTTATCGTTTTACGCTTTCTGGAAATACTTTCAAAGCAAGAAAACTCTCTCACAACATTCTAGCATTCTCAAGCATTTGCATCGTCTTCTTCAAAGATCAACAGGTTATTCTTGATCTTCTTCTTATTCTTTTTCTAAATCTTTTTACATAATACTCCATTTATGGATTGCCATTATGGGTTTATAAGATTTTCTCACATAAAATCATTTTTGTTTTGATTTTATTCATTCAAAACCATTTTATTTTCATTATCTTTATTCAAAATCTTTGGTTTTTCTTCTTGTTCTTATATCTTATACTAAGATAAACTTTTTAATCTTCAAATATGTTGGTTTTTCTATGTTTCTTTCCTCAAATAGAAACTGGTAAAACCTTCTTTATTTTTAGACTAAAACCTTTCTTCTACTCTTCTATCTGTTCATATTCAGAATGGCTCAATCTGCACTTGTCGCCTCTAAAAATGTCAAGTTCGTAATCACTGACTCTGAGCTTCCGAAAAACAATCATCTTGCTCGACTTGATTTTGATGGTGTCAAATACCCACATCTGGTGGATGCTTCCAAGTTTCTAAAGCAATCCTGCATTGCCTACGCCATCACTGTGGATCCCACGCCTTCAAAAGCTCTTCTCCAACAATTCTGGTTTACCGCTGAAGAGACCTCCATCACCAACAAAACGGGTGAGCTGGTTCCTGTTATTTCCTTCAGCACTGACCTTGGACCGGGGATGATGATTGCTTTAGGGCTAAGAAAAGCTCTGTGATTTCCTGACAAACCCAGGAATGGATTCGAGGCCTTGCCCACTGATGCTGAACTCATCCAATTCCTGGATGCTATGGAATACTGTTGGGAGCCCAAGCCGAGGACGACAATTCCCAACAAGAAGTTGACTCTCGCGAAGAAGGCGAACATGCCTTCTTAGCTTAACTACATATTCTCTCACTTTATTCAATGTATGAGTAGGAAGAGTGGGTCACTAGACCAGGCCAGCAAGATTCAGGTCCAAATGGCCTACCCCGTGATCGCTGGAAGGAATTTTGACTTCGCCACAGCTATCTTTGGCGATCTTCGGTCAAAGATATAGAAGACAGAGAGGGATCCCAAGATCCCCTATGTACGATTCATTTTGCATACCAGAAGTTCCTCTACCCTGATACTTTCCCCACTAATTCTGATGCAACTTTTCCCAAAGTGGGCCAGCGCTCCTTGGAGGTCAAGCCGCTCCCCAACGACGTAAGTATTTCTGAACTCCGCTCCCGTTTCTCTCTCCACACTTCTTCGTCTTCAGCGGCCACGCAAGCGGTTCCTTCTTTTGCTATCCCTGCCGCTACCCCTTCCAAAAGACCATCAACTGGCTCCTTTGGTCCTTCGAAAAAGGCCAAGGTGACCAAGCAGAAAGGTACCTCTAGCTCAAGACCTAAGTATGTTTCTCAACAAACCTCCTTGGATGCCTTCGTGGGTCTGTCCTCCACATCCTCAGCGATACCCACATCAACCGTGCTAGTGACTACGGTCGCTGTCACATCAACAGTGACACTACCCATCCCTATTAAGGTAACTATCCCTATCCCTACTTCTATCCCCATTTCTCATCCTTCTATTCCTTTGGTCTCTGACCCATCATCTATTTTTTCGCAGCCACAACTTGGACCCATAGGACCTGAACATCAAACTTTTGAGGAATCTATGCAATTCTACAAATTGTTTGATAATTCAGGTACTCCTATAACCTTAAACACTTCTCCCAACTCACCATATAACCCTGTTTCTCAAAAACTAACTTATATTTCAGGTCCTAGTTTGGCGACTGTTGACACCAATGTCAACAGTTTGAGTGCAAAGGTGGAATATCTCACTGCCTCTCTCACCAACATCACCAGCGCTGTCCATACCGCTGGTGAAGCACTGAAGACACTGACAGCTCAATGCGCCTCCAAAGGTGACGCCTCTCAACTCGCTACTCTCCAAAAAGCGATTGTCAAAGTCAGGGAGGACTCAAAGCAACAGTTTGATGCCCTGTCTACAAAGGTTGATTCCTATGAAGTTCTTCTTCAGCAAATCCTGACTCACCTGAAGGCACCAGCTCCAATTCCTGCTCCTTCATTTACAGAGAGCGATCGCACCTCTCTGAACATAGCTGTGGAGTTTATTCATCAAGCTACGTCAGATATTCCTGTACTTGAAGACCGTCTCACAGGACTGGAGGCTGAAGTTCAGAAGTTGGCCACTGCAAACACTTCTACTCCTTCCAAATATCTCTCCCTCCGTGATAATGACAAAGAGGGGGAGAAAGAAGCTGAACAAGATAAGGAGACTGAAGCTGCTGCTGATGAACAACAGAAGGAAACTCCCTCTCATGTTGAGGGGGAGATAGCTACTGAGAAAGCCCTTCCTACCATCGATGAGTTAATCGATGAAGAGGAAGAGGAGGACGATGAAGATGAAGCCCTTGAACATGAAAATCAAGAGGAATATCCTCATCAAGATGATGATGATGACGATAAAGAAGATCATCTCTATGGTGTTCTTCAGCCGTCACGTCATCAGCGATAGCTTCGAAAGGAGTTATAAAACCAGGGGGAGTCATGAGACATCTTCAGGAACCCCTTCCCAAAGCAAAGGTGCAACTGCTGAGGGAAGCCTGAACATGACCTCACTATCTGAGGAAAATCCTTCTCAGGTATGCCTTACCCTCGTTCCCTTATCCTTATATAAAAATCCCACGCCTGTTTCTTTCTAGCCTTTATCTATCTACTTCCCTGAAAATAAACTAATCTTCTTTTTCATTTTCTGACCAGACAGTTCTCTCCCCTGGTTAAGGGAAAAGAGCTACAAATAATCCCAGCCTCTGAAGCTGATGACCAAATAATCCCAATCTCTAAAGAGATTGATGAAGAAGAAGAAGAAGAGTCCCTGCAACATCCACGAAGGCCCTATAGACCACTTCATTGGTCAGAGGAAGAGATGAAGAAAAGAACAGAGATGATCTCTCATCTGGAGAGTCAACGACTGAAGATCCCCTCTCAATCAACAGATCTAGAGTTCCTGACTGAAGCTGAAATTGAAGAATCCGTCAGGGTTGAGAAGCTGATTGTTGATTGTGAAAGAGATGCCTCTCTGGCTCTCAAAATTCAGTCTTCTCAAGTCAAAGACAAGAAGCTAAAAAAGAAACCAGTAGAAGATAGGTTGCTCTTTTAAAGGAGATTGAAGAGGAGCGCTCAAAAGAAAAGGCGGTCAACGATAGCTCAGTCGATTGGTGCAAACATAAACTCGACTATCGCTCTGACCCAATGAAGATTGTTTCTGTCACTATGGAGATTACCAGAGAGGATGGAAGCTGCAAGGCTATGTTCATTTCAAAACTGGAAAGCTTCGGCTATATGGAATGGCTTGAGTTCAAAGATGCACTGAGAAAATCAAAGTCAATCTACAGAGGCTATGTTGAAGGGATAAATGATGCTCTCATCAACAGAGTCGCTGCAATATTAAAGGTGTCGTATGCTCTTCCTTCTAAGTCAAAGCAATTCAAAAGGAATCCTGTCTCCTCCTCCTCTGAAAATATCGCAGTGATAAGAAATGAAACCTCCATCAAATTTTCAAGAGAAGCTCTGTTCGGTCCTCCTCCTGATCTTTCAGTTCTGGATCTATCTCTGCCTCCTGGTGGACCATATGTTGCGGGACAAGTACTTGAAGAACCTTTTGGAATCTTCTTCAGAGATGACGAGGAACAGCTCAGATTTCAAAGAGTTTCTGAAATACCTATATGTCCCCTCGGTCTTCTTAAGGATCTCATGTGCTTATGGTGTGATCTCTCTCCTGCTGCTGAGCAAATCAAAGCGATCATTAGCCAAGAATCTTTAGAGCGAAGGCAAAAAGCAGAAGAAATACCTGAGTATTTCGTCAATCCTCCTAAACCTTCTTTAGATAGCTGATAGATTAGCTTTCTTTCTTATAATCTATTAGTAAATCTTACAATAGTTAGTACACCACTTGTACTTGTAATTTTCATACCTTGTAATTCTTGTCTTTGATTAATGAAAATTTAAGTGATGTACTTAACTCCATCAGTACTGTAAAAGATCCCTCAAAATAGTAATTGGGACGTGTATGTTATGAGTCCTGATTATTCCTTATTTTGAACTTTAAAAGTAATTTTCTTCAGTTACTTTGTCATTATCAAATAGGGGGAGATTGTTGATCCAAGCTCTCTCAGTGATTTGATAACGACCCTCTTTTATACTTAGTGAAAATTACGTTTTAATATGTATTAGTGTTTCACCATCAGCGATCAAACTGAGTCTGTTTAGTTATCGCTGATAGTCTTTCTTGTAAACATTTCTATGTATGTGTTTCACTATCAGCTATCAGACTGAGTCTGTTCAGTTATCGTTGATAGTTTCTGATATAAACAGCTAACGTAATCCCTGAAGACAAGCCTCGCGTCAACAGATGTTCGTAGTTGAATCGAAGACAAAGCTGCTGAACAAAGACAAGTCTACTAGTGACCTGATGCGGATATCAGTGAAGCAAAGACGAATCTACTTATACGCGAAGGAACATGAGGAAAAGCTTCAGCGATCGCTGAACTCTTGACGTCTCTGAAGAAAGAGATATTCAGCGATCAAATGATCACTTAGCTTATGCCTCAAGTCTCCTTTTGTCTTACCTTGCACAAACCAGTACCATGTGTCAGAACGGACATATCTCTGCCACAAATCGTACAACAACTCTGTCAACTACAGTGTTCATGATACGGCCGAAAGCATGTCTCCCAAAAGTCAGACTACCAAAGTCAATCACTGAATGACACGTGTAAAGTACCCTGCCATGCATTTAATGCATAGGGTATAAATAGAAAGATCACCTCTCCATTTGAGGGTGTGCTCAATTCTTGAACCAATATAGAAACCTTTGTTTTCTATACTTCTAAAACCCCCATTCTCTGAAATTCTTGTGCAACTATCTTAGTGTTTCTTAAGTTTTTTAGATTGAGTCTGTCTTAATCTTATTCCGCAACGAACTTGTAAATTGTGTTTGATTTATCAATAAACAATTTATTAAACTTTAAATCTTTGTGTTTGTATTCAACCCCCCCCCCCTTTTACAAACTTGTTAAGCACCTCCGGGACCAACACAACCTCATGACATTCGACGGTCGATCACAACTTAGTCGATCTAAATTATGACCTCGATGCACTAGAAGAATGGCGAGATTCATCATTGATCAGAATGGCTTCTCAGAAACAATTGGTCGAACGACGCTTCAATAAAAATGTCAAGGCCAAAATCTTCCAAACAGGTGATCATGTCTTACGACGAGTGTTTCAAAACACACAAGAGTCTGGCTCAGGTAAGTTATCCACCAAGTGGGAAGAACCGTATTGAATAACCGAGATTGTCGGATAGGGAGCTTACCGACTACAAACCCTCGACGGTCGTGACATTTCCCGAAGTTGGAATACGGTACATCTAAAGAGGTATTTCTTCTAAAACCTATTTCCTTTTTCCTTACAATTATCTTTCTACAAACCTTACTAACTTACACATCGGAGAGTCGTTGGTCAAGCCAACGACTCCCTATGAAGTTATTGTAGGATTGGTCGATCATTCGACTACATTTATGCCTTACGGTTATCTCACGATCATATCGTATGACCTAAAGGATCTAAGGTCAAAACCTTATAACAATCGTAAATCCTTTGCGGAATTATCTCCAATAACAGGTTAATCAATTTGTATCGAAACACAAGTTCCTTGTCTACTTGCTTAAAATCGAAAGCTCGACTAACGTTCAATCTTACTTCGAAAATGTTTGGGGTACTTCATACTTCTTCTTTGTGCTTGTCGTGAGTTACTTAGATTTTGATTTAATCTTTGTTATCTTACAATTGTTTTCTTATACTTATCTTGGATTGCTTAGATTTTCATTAAATCTTGCTTATCTTTCGATTAATTCCCTTACGTCTGTCGTAAGTTACTTATGCAATTACTTTGTTATTTGTTTCGACAAGTTATAAATTGTTGCGACACTTCGATTTGTTCAAAAGGACTTTCATTAATACCGCAAAAGGTATTACAATACGCGGCATGGCCACCAACAGTCTCCCGATTAAGAAACAAATATTTTAAAAACTAAATTAAGGAGTTTGCTGCTCCTGACCCTCCTTAGCCACGACCTCAGTGGGGTCATCTTGAGGAGTCTTCTCAAGAAGCTCACGATCATGCTCATCTTCCGAGTCGAGATCCTCCTCGTTGCCGACGAACTTCAAGAAAAAAATCTAAGTCACCTTCTCTCGAAGCTAGAGGATCTTCTTCTCTTCCATGACTCCTAATCATGGTTGCACGAATTTTTAGATGAGTGAACGCCTCAATGGATGACTCTCTTTCCTCAAGCTCATCTACTCGTTGACGGTCCAGGTCCCGCTCAAACCTCAAGAGTTCGGCTTCTTTTGCAGTCGTAGCCGAGATCATCTTGGTGGCATCCAACTCCGAACGATAGACGGAGGCCTCTTCGAGCACCTCCTTCATGCGACTCTTCAGGGTCTCGTTTTCACGTTTGGCATCTTCCAACTCACCATGAACCTCCTGAAGACAAAGAGAGAGTTGTTCCCTATACTTCTCCGCTGCCTCAACCTTAGCAGTTGCCTTTGTTTTCTACTCAAAAGAGCGGGAAACTAAGGATTCACATCATTAAGATGTGAATGAAGAGCCAACGACGTCTGGAAGGCCTGAAAAAAGATACAACAAGTCAGCAAAATACACGACGAAACAAAAAAGAACTTGACAGTTCTTACCTTGAAGCAGAATCCTGCGACACTAGCATCCACATCCTCGATCACCAGATATTTATACTGCTTGCGGACAGTCGGCAGGCAGAAACTGTTCGCATACGGGAACACCTCCTTCCTATCTAGACCACCGATCGACATAAAGTCAACCGGTAGCCTGATACTCATAGACATGGTCTTAGGATCCTCACCAGTTTGAGGACCCTTCCTCTTGTCTCTCGACGAAGAGGATTCCACCACCAGTGGTGAGACCGAAGAGACTGGTGCGGCCTCCGCAACTGGTGGCGTCATCGCCTCTTTGGAACTAACGACCTTAGGGTCATCGTTCATTGGAAACGGTTCCCTCACGACCATCTTCATCTTCTTGCCCTCCGACCCAACAGTCGATAGGGCTGTTATTCCCAGTTTGTGCAAGATTAACAAGATGAACAAAGAATTCCTCAATCAAATCTCATATTTATTGATTCAAACTTCACAGATTACAATATTTCTCTCTCTAAGATTTTCTCACTAGATATGCAGAATATGATCTTCTCTAATAAGCTCTACTATACTTCTACTTACAAAATACAAAGACAAAAAGTATTTATACCTAAGATCTATTACAAGGAACACACAATTATACAAACTAACATGCTTTGACAAAGGTTGACTTTGACTTTCCACTTTAAGTGACTTTGACTTTGCAATCATGAAGGCTTTGACTTGAGCTTTTGACTTTCCATCTAGATGATATTGAAGACAACAATTTGTGCTCTAACATTCTCCCCCTTTGGATTCATAATCATCTCCAAAAAGATATGCATTGAAACTCCCCCTTTTGATTCAGATTAAATTTCAGCATCAAAGAACAATCTTCCCCTTTCGGATAAGCTTGTACTTCTCTTAAAATGAATTTCATCTTTAAAGCACGTTCTCCCCTTTTCAAGAACATTCTCCCCTTTTAGGATAAAAACTGATCTTCTCAGGCAATCAACATTCTCCCCATATTGAGATGAAAACTGATAATCTTCTCTTGAATATTGATCTCCCCTTCTTGTGATCTTTAATATTCTCCCCCAAAGACTTTGATAAACATCATCATCTCTAGCAAGAAAATTATCTTCGGTTGTAGCTCACTTTTCTCTTTCCAATATAATCTTCAAAGAAAATTTCTTGAACTTTCTTGACTTCTTGAAATTTCTCCTCATATCTCTGAAAATGAACTTTCACAAACTTTCATTTTGTTGACAATTTCTCCCATATATAACATTTCTTGACTATTTCTCCCACATATAACATTTATTGACTATTTCTCCCATATATAACATTTCTTGACTATTTCTCCCCCTTTTTGATGATGTAAAGCATGAAAATCATCAAAACTTCTTCAAGAAATGTCATCATTTTCTGACCAATATCCTTTCATATGAGCATCTGATCATTCGTCAATTCATAAAGTATTAATCTAAATATTTTCAAATTCAGACAAATAAGAGTGTAAACCTGAATCAACAAATGAATCAGTTAAAATGCCTGTAAGTAATACGAAGTCACTTAGTACAACGAGTGTACTATACAAGGAGGTTTATTGATGATCACTCCCCAGGTCTTCCATTCAATCATTGAATAACACAAGATTATTCTATGAACGTTCCGACAGAAAAACAAATTTTATGTGTGTTCGTGCTTGTGTATGAAAGAATTAAGCATATGATTGCTTTATCAATTAGGCTCAAAATGTGTAAACCATTGAGACAACAATAGTATTACACTGACTCAATTGTGCATGATCGAAGTGCGAAAGTGGGGCAGACTTCCTTCTTTTTCAACATCCGCATCTTCCGAATGAAGACAAGATAGATTATGTGATGTATCCCCAGAAAAATTGAAACATCTCTTTGTTGAGAAAAAAATGAGTAGCTAGTGGGGTTTAAATCAAGAGTTGGCATGAGCTAGTTGCCTGTTTCAATGATGTTCACGAAAACATTGTGAAATAATAATAATATGGCTAACCGACTCAGAAAAAGTTGGTGCAGAGTTTGATATTCTTTTACTCTGATTTCTTACCCTCTTTCTTTTTAACACTTAGCTCACTTCTAACCAAACTCTCTTTTCATTTTATTTCAGCACATACCCACAGTCAGATAATTACTCCTCGCCTGTCGATCACTCTAGAATAACTTTATGGGTAGGAAACACTTGTTAACGTGAATCCATAGAAGTTCAATTAAGCTCACACAATTCCCATTTATATTGTCCTATAAGCAAAATGTTGCTCAATTGGTTTAACTTTTCAGTTAAACCGCAATATGAAATACATGTCATATATATATATATATATATATATATATATATATATATATATATATATATATATATATACGCTCAGTAAGATAATCATGAAGATTTTAGCATTTTAATCATTAAAGATTCTCTCCAAACAAGGATATTGAAGGAATGAAATGAATGAAAATTTCTTTTTTGAGAATCTGACTATGTATGAAAAAAAATCAAATATGAATGATTTATCAATAAAAGCTTAGGTCATGAAAAATTGGAATTTGTCTATAAGAATCAAATATAGACAAGTCTCGAAAGAAACGTTTTGAATGAATCAACGCTCGAATATCAATGAAGTTCAAACGGGGTTTATTACCATCGAAAAATTGTTTCATTTTGAGACATGGTAATAATAAAATCACCAAAAATACTAAATTGGTGTGTGTGAATACTTGACAGTATATGGAAAAGATAATACACAAGTATTAATCTTTGGAAACACACGGTTAGTTAAGCAATGAAGCTCATATATGAAAACATTTAAAATCACACTTCTGTATTCATGAAATTTGTTTAAGAATCGAGAAGTGGTTTGAACGTTTAAGAACATGTTTTCATGTATGAAAATCATCCTTCTTTCAAACATGTATCAGATTAAGGTTAGAATAGTCCTTACGCTCAGCTTGAATCTCATAAAGTCAGCTCCAAAGTCATGATAGATATGATCATGTAAGCTCCCCCTCAAAATCTGCAATCAGTTAAAAAGTCGTCAAAGTATAAAAGTTTTATCACAAAAATTGAAAAACAGACAAATATGACAGTAAGACACCCCTAAAAAATTGAATAATGAGTCCTGATCTGAAATAAACAGAAGTCATTTTACTCCCCCTGAAAATATGCATTCGCACTATTATCAGTAGAGGTAATATGTATACTCTGCCTTGAAGGTTGATCATCTCTTTTGATGCATCGGAGTACACTTTCTTTTGATCGTTGAAGTATGAGTCCTAAATTGTTGTGTTTAGAAGTCAATCTCTTTGACTTTGAAGTCCGAGTTCGGAGTTTATTTACTCAGAAGTCTGACTTCTTAACATTGAAGAACGATTCTTGAACTGTGTTATCCAAGAGCCTTTATTCGCTGAAGTATAAGTTCTTAATTGATTTATTCAGAAGTCTAAGTTCTTTTATTCCCCCTTGACTTGAGATGCCTGCAATATAGATGAATCTTTTGGCTTTGGTACCCACTAGTATTTGGGTCCATGTTTGTTAGTTGCAATTCTATTAGGAGTAATATAATAAGAACCATACCAGTAATGATCAGATGCTTTATGAACAAAATCATTTGAGCCACAATAAGAACAATAACTCTTCTTTTAAGCTAACCTGAGTAATTGATTTCTAGATTAAACAAAACCAGGTTTACCTTTTGGCACATTGGTCTTCTTAGCATTGAGTGTATGCCCAAATGATTTCTGATCATTCTTCTCATCAGAATCTTCCTTCACTCTCCATGCCAACTTCTCATTTCCATTTCTTCTTCTTCTAAATGTACCTGGACCATCAACATTTCGATCATAGAAAATATTAGTAGTACGAATCTAATCTTTTGAATTAATTGACCTTTTTGTAGAAACAGTTTTATGATGTGAACTTGCCGCTGTTTTATCTTCAAGTTTTGTTATTTTGGAAGATAAGTTGTTCCTTTCCTTTATGAGTAGGTCAACCTTTTCCTAAAATTCAGACTTCGTAGTTTGCTCTTTCAGTGCCTTTGTTGACAGTTCAGATAATGACTCTGTAAGCTTCCTAATCTCTGACTCAAAAATCTTTCTTTCTTCTTCAAAATCCTTCTCGACATTCTTTCTCTGATCAGATATTTATTTGAAGATTCCAACATTTTTCTGTTCAATTACCTTCTTCTCTTTTGCAAATTTGTCCCTTTCAAAGATGGTCATTTTCTAAAAATCAGTCACTTGTTGAGAAAGTTTTGCACATCTAAGCTCAACAACTTTTTTCTCTTCAAAAGTCTTTCTTGAAAATTCAGAGAATTTCTGAGCAAATCCTTTCTTTTATTTCTCAAATTCATCTCCGTCTTTAGCAATGTGTTGGGAACTGAAGATTTGTTTATGTATGATTACTGCTGCCAGTACAATGTGGTTACTACTGCTGAGACAAGTTACTACTGCTGAGCCAAATTACTACTGCTTGTAGAATTTAATACTGCTAAGCATAGTTACTACTGCTGGTGAAGATTAATACTGCTCAGAGTGTTATTGCTGCTATGACTTAATACTGCTTATGTGATTAAGACGCGCAGATCAAGGTTTGAAGATAATCATGGAAGGTTGAAGATAATTATGGAAGAATATACTGAAGATCTTTTATGTTTTGTAATTATCTTTTATTTTCAGTATATGTATAGAATTATTCAGAATAGTTAGATAGACGATTATTCTAAGTTTTTGTTGAGAGAGAGAATTGACCTCAAGGTTTACAACCCTAGTTCTAGAGAAGTAGAATTCGTCTTTGTGAGCCTGTTCATCAAGATTGAGGTTTTGTGTGAAAGCTTGTAACTTTAATCATTCAATAAAGTTTACAAGTTGTGATTTCTATTTTACTGTTACATTGATATTTGAATATTAAAGTGTTTTTCTGCAACTTCTTTAATATTGTTTCTGAGTTTCATTATTCTTGTTAAGAATCAGATCCTAACAAGTGGTATCAGAGCATTGTATTCTCAGAAACCTTCATTCATCATGGACAACACAGTGGAATCAAACAGTACTCTTGTTTCAAAGGTTCCCATGCTAAAACCTAATGAGTTTGACATGTGGAAAATTAGGATCAAGCAGTACATCCTCCTTACAGACTTTTCTATGTGGGACATTGTTGATAATGGTCCCTCTGCTGAAGGTAAAATTGGACAAGATGGAAGAAGACCACCTCCAAAAACTGATGCTGAGAAGAAAGTGAGAGAATTGGAGATGAAAGCCTTAAGCACCACTGCACTGATTCTCAGATTCTATGGAATGCGTTAGAGAAGAGATTTGCTGGCACAAGAGCACTAAGAGGAATCAAAGGGATATTCTCAAGCAGCAATATGAGAATTTTACATCTTCAAAGAATGAGTCTATGACTCAAACTTTTGATAGATTCAATAAGTTAATTGGTGAGTTGGCTACTGTTGGAGTCCAGATGGAACAAGATGACATCAACCGAAAGTTCCTCAGATCTCTTGGAGATGAATGGACCATGTACACTGTTTCATTCAGACAGAATGACAAATTGGAAGAAAAGGAACTGGATGATTTGTACAATGATCTGAGAGTGTTTGAATCTGAGGTGGAAACAAAGAAGAAGCCTACTGGATGTGTTCATAATGCTGCACTCCTATCAGCATCAACTGATTCTACTGCTAACCCTGAATCAGTTAATGTTGCTATTGGAGTAAATCAAGAAAAAGGCAATGAATCTGTCTTTGAAGCCTTTCTTTCCAGCCATGGTAACTCCTCTTTAATCAATGATGACTTGGAACAGCTTCATCCTGATGATCTTGAAGAGATGGATATTAAATGGCAGATGGCCATGCTTTCTATGAGGGTGAAGAAGTTCATCAAGAGGACCGGGAGGAACAACTTCTCCTAAAGAAGAGAAGATGGTGCAGGCTTTGATAAGTCAAAGGTGGAGTGCTACAAGTGTCATATGAAGGGACACTTTGCCAGGGAATGCAAAAGTGGAGTGTCTCACAACAATCACCAACAAGCTCAGACTGGAAGCTTCAACCAGAACAGAAACTCTGCTCAAGCTCTTGTTTCTCAACAAGGAATGGGGTTTGACTGGAGTGATCAAGCAGAAGAGGCCATTCAAAATCAAGCTCTCATGGCAGAGGTATCTGATCTTCCAACTGAGGTACTCTCTAATCTCTGTTCTCAAACTTGTATAGACATTGTTAAAAGATACAGGGATCACAACCAGAGTATGAGTGATGACCTTAAGAGGTTAGAAAAGGATAGAAAAGACTATGTGAAAATTGTTGAGAGGTTTGTGGAACAAATTAAAGGGTTCAAAGCCAATGAACTTCAACACACATATGATACAAATTACTGGAAGTGGGAGAAAAATGATCTAGAAATCCAACTGACAAAGTCTAGGGAGGAGAATGAAAAGTTGAGAGGAGAGCTAGCCAAGGTTAAGCTGGATGTGGAAAAGTTTTCTTATGCTTCTAAAGCCATGAATTCAATTCTAAAGGTCCAAATCCATGATAAGCTTAAATCAGGAATTGGGTACAATACCACACCACCACCATACAACAACAACTACATCCCTCCTAAATCAGACTTGCTAGAGACCAAGGATAGGAAGGACTTGCATGAGGGAGCCACTAAGATAGATCCTTTAGATGAAGTAGTTGTTGAGGACAAGACTGAGAAAGAAGTTGGTAAGAGTAAGGATAATACTGTGAGTGGTGCGATTCCCTTAGAAAATAACATTCTTACCAATGAGGGTGGTGGAAGGGATTGGGTCAAATCTGATGACGTAGAGAAGACTGAGGGAAAGTCTAAAAAGGTCTATTACAAGCAGACTACAGTTGTGAATCTTGTTCTTTGCAAACAGTATGCAGGTAATAAGTCTGAGCCCCTAAAACATGATAAAAGGAGGGGCAATCAAAGAAATTGGAATAATCAGTGGGCTCAGAAACAAGGAGTTGATCTGAGTAGAATCATCAGACCAAAACCTTATTTCATATGTGGCAAAATGAACCATCTTGCCAAGTACTGTTATTTTAATCCTATTAACCAAAGGATAAATTTTCAAAGATCTGTGCAAAAACCCTTTGGTTATAGGAAGGATGAAAGGAACCATGTGGCTAAGAAACCTGTTAAATCTAAAAGCCACATGAAGAAAAAGACTGTAAAAGAGAGTGTCAAGATGTGGGTTCCCAAAAGCACTAAAATTGTTAGTACTGCTACCACAAATAGTGCTGCTGACAAAGATAGTGCTGCCAGAAGCAATACTGCTGCTATCAATGTTAGTGCTGCTGAGAGTATTAGTACTTCTAAAACTAACATTGTTAGTACTTCATCAGATGTTAATACTGCTAACTCTGTTAGTGATTCTAACAAGGTTAGTACTGCTAAACCTGTTAGTGCTGCTAACTCTGTTAGTACTTCTAAAATTAGTACTGCTTCTAGTGTTTGTGCTTCTAGACCAATCATCTTGACAAAGTACTCCAGTAAAGAGTATTCTAAATTTAAAAATCTCATCAAAAAGGAGTGTAATTACTTTGATGAGAAAGGGAGGCCCAAGACCACTTTGGCTTGGGTTCCCAATCAATACTAATTGATTTATCTTATGTGCAGGGCAACCAACAGCTCAATGGAAAGAGCATTTGGCATGTTGATAGTGTTTGCTCTAGGCACATGACAGGGAACATGGATTGCCTCAAGAATTTCAAGAAAATTGATGGAGGGCATGTTGCCTTTGGTAATACTCCAGATGGATGTAATATTAGCGGTAAGGGAGATGTAACAAAAGGTAAGATGACCTTTGAAGATGTTTACTATGTTGATCAGTTAAGGCACAACCTGTTAAGTGTATCACAGGTTTGTGACAAAAAGCATAGTATATTATTCACTGATTCAGAATGCATTATCCTTGCCCCTGGATTCAAGGTAGTTGATGAAAAGATGATACTACTAAGAACTCCTAGAAAGGATAATGTCTATTGTTTGGATATGGAAACTGTTTCAAATGATTCATCCTTAAACTGTCTTGTTTCAAAAGCCTCTTTGGATGAATCATCACTTTGGCACAGAAGGATGTGTCACATGAACTTTAAAACAATGAATAAACTTGTTAAAAACAACCTTGTAAGAGGTCTGCCTTCAAAAGTCTTTTCATGTGATGATCATTGTGTTGCTTGTCTAAAAGGCAAACAACACAAAACTTCTCATAATTCCAAAGAGTTGAACACAATTTCTTCTTCTCTTCAGTTGTTGCATATGGATCTGTTTGGTCCTACAAATGTCATGAGTATAGGTAAGAAATCATACTGCTTAGTTATTGTTGATGATTACTCTAGATTTACTTGGGTGTATTTTCTAAGGACTAAGGATGAGACAAGTGGACTGATCAAATTCTTTATTCTAAGAATTGAAAACCAAACAAATCAAAAGGTAAAATTCATTAGGTCAGATAATGGTACTGAATTTAAAAATCTTGACCTAAACACCTTTTGTGAGGAAAAAGGAATTGAGAGGCAATACAGTGCTCTTAGAACTCCACAACAAAATGGTGTTGCTGAGAGAAGGAATAGGACACTGATTGAGGCTGCTAGATCTCTGTTAGCTGATTCAAAACTTCCAATTACTTTCTGGGCTGAAGCAGTTAATAATGCTTGCTATGTCCAAAACAGAGTTCTAGTAGTCAAGCCTAAGAACAAGACACCATATGAACTTTTAAATAAAAGAAAACCATTTATTGATTTTTTAAACCTTTTGGGTGTCCTTGTACCATTCTCAATACCAAAACTCACTTAGGAAAGTTTGATAGCAAAGCAGATGATGGTTTTCTTGTTGGGTACTCATCTCAGAGTAAGGCCTACAGAGTGTTTAATTCTTTTTCTAGAATAATTGAGGAAAGTGACAATGTCAAATGGAATGAGAAATCACCAAACCCTATTGGTTCAGGTCCTCAGTGGTTATTTGACATTGATTCACTAACTAACTCTTTGAGTTTCAGTAGTGATGATCATGCAGGATCAGGAAGTAGAGGATCAGGGGATGAACAAGTACAAGATATTATTCCTCAGTCTGTGATCTTTCCCATACCTACAATGAACCCTGTTGACATCTGTGAAAGGGAGATTGTTACTGAACCAATTCAGAGTGAAGAAGAAAGAAGAGATGAGGAGAATCCAGAGCATGAAGAGCCAGAAGTAGCTGATGAGATCCCCTCAGCTGACTTAAATAACTCCAATTTAGATGTGGGAATTAATGAAGAGCCTAATCATCAGACAAGAACTCAGAAGAATCATCCTCCTGAGCTGGTAATAGGAGACATCTCTTCTCCTATGATGACTAGGAATCAAAGCAGACTTCATGATTTGCAGGATCAGCAGCATACAGTACTCTCTTGCTTTCTATCTCAGATTGAGCCTAAGAAGGCTTATGATGCAATGAAAGATTCAAGTTGGATAGAAGCCATGCAAGAAGAGTTGCTACAGTTTAAGTTGCAAGATGTTTGGGACTTGGTGGACCTTCCAAAAGGTCATAGAGCAATTGGCACCAAGTGGATTTTCAGAAATAAAAAGGATGAGAGAGGAATAGTAATCAGGAACAAAGCAAGGCTAGTGGCACAAGGGTACACTTAGGAAGAAGGCATAGACTATGAGGAAGTCTTTGCTCCTGTTGCACGGGTAGAGGCAATTAGGCTGTTTCTAGCCTATGCCTCATATATGAAGTTCAAGGTATATCAGATGGATGTGAAGAGTGCCTTTCTATATGGAACAATTGATGAAGAAGTATACGTCTGTCAGCCCCCTAGATTTGAAAATCCATCATATCCTGACAGAGTATACAAACTTAAGAAAGCACTCTATGGTCTACATCAAGCCCCAAGAGCATGGTATGATACTCTGTCTACCTATCTCTTGGAAAATGGGTTTGAAAGGGGAATCATTGACAAGAACCTTTTCATTAAAAGAAGGAAGAAGGACACCCTACTTGTTCAGATCTATGTGGATGACATCATATTTGGATCTACAAAAGATCAGATGTGTAGAGACTTTGAAGAGTTGATGCACAAGAGCCTCATAATGAGTTCAATTGGTGAACTCACTTTCTTCCTTGGGCTTCAAGTGAAACAGCAGAAAGATGGGATTTTCATAAGTCAATCAAAGTATGTGAAAGACATCCTAGATAAGTATGGTTTATCAGACTCAAAGCCAGCAAGCACACCAATGGAAACACACAAACAGATCACTGTTGATCTTGAGGGGGAGGATGTTGATGTCCATCTTTATAGATCAATGATTGGATCACTCATGTATCTCACAGCCTCAAGACCAGATATCATGTTTCCAGTGTGTGTGTGTGCCAGATTCCAAGTCAAGCCAAAGCAGTCACATCTTCAAGCAGTTAAGAGGATTTTTAAATACTTAAGAGGGCAACCTAGATTAGGTCTTTGGTATCCTGAATCTACTTTTGACTTGATTGCATATTCAGACAGTGACTTGGGTGGTGCTAATATGGATAGAAAGTCTACTTCAGGAGGATGTCAGTTGTTGGGTGCAAGACTAGTTTCTTGGCAGTGTAAGAAGCAAACCATAATGTCCTTATCTACAACAGAAGCTGAGTACATTGTTGCTGCAAGTTGCTGCTCTCAGGTTCTATGGATTCAGAATCAAATGTTGGACTATGGTGTAACCTTTCTTCACACTCCAATCCTCATGGACAATAGCAGTGCTATTAGCATTGTTAACAATCCAGTCAAGCACTCCAAAACAAAGCACATTGAAATCAGGTATCACTTTATTAGAGACAGCAATGAAAAGAAGCTAATTCAAGTTGCTAAAGTTCATACTGATAACCAGTTTGCTGATCTATTCACTAAAGCTTTTGATGTGGGTAGATTCACTTTCTTGGTCACAAGTGTGGGCATGATCAACTCTGAATGAGCTCATGTTTAAAAAGTGTTTGTATACCTGTTATTTGTTTATTTTTTTTGGTGCTACTAATCATCTTTCTCAGGAAGTTTTATTGCCTTGCTCAGACTAACACAAGCTTCAACAGTGTAAGTATCGTTAATGCTGCCAGTGCAGTTTTAATGCTGCCAGTGCAAAGTTACTACTGCAAGGTTCATTATTAATACTACTACTAAAAGATCCAATGATCCCTCAAAAGGGGGTAACACTCCTGGCGAAGGTGAGGACAGATATAACTACAATGAATTGATGGAAACTATGGGAAACATTAATCTAGATGTCATAAAGCAAGGCTCAGATATAGAGGAGATGAAATTGATAATTCTGTCTCAACAAGTGCAGATTACCAAATTGAAGAAGATGGTGATGAAGTTGGTACAGAAAAAGAAAAGAAAGCAGTGTGTCTTGAAGAATAGGGGAGATGCTTTCAACAAGGGGGAGAAACAAGATGAAGGGGAGAAACACAGCCCCATTGGCATGGAAACTCAGTTTGAGGGGGAGCTGAATACTGAAAAAGAAGTAGAAACAGAGAAAACTATAGCAGAAACATCTTTCTCCAGAGAGGAAATAGAGATTGTAGAAACCTTGGTCAAAGCTAAGAATGACACTCCCAAAGCCACTCAAAAGGCTAAGGGAGTAATAATCAAAGAAGGAGGTTTAGAAAAGAAGGAAGAACATGTTGATATGGAAGTCAAATCTGCTAAGAGACTGAAAACAATAGCTTCCAAGAAACTGTTTAAGAAGCCAAGAATTGCAGAAGCTGAGAAAGATACAGAACCATCTGTTACAAGTCAAGTTGAACAATCAAGTCAAAGTGCACAGCAACCAAGTCAATCTAATGT
This sequence comes from Arctium minus, assembly GCA_954870635.1. Classification (NCBI taxonomy): domain Eukaryota; kingdom Viridiplantae; phylum Streptophyta; class Magnoliopsida; order Asterales; family Asteraceae; genus Arctium; species Arctium minus. The sequence continues at coordinate 53,767,684 of OX941095.1, read as the reverse complement.
GCATTTTGAACTTTACATGACTGTAACAGATAGTGATCCAGTACAGGCAGATCCCATTTCAGTCCAAGCCCCTGAAATCATCCACTGGGATATTCTTGAAGATCAAGGCAAAGAATATTTCAGAATCAAAAGAATGGGTGATCATTTTGAAGTCTACTCTACTTGGGGGAAGATAATCAGATGTTGTTCCAGGTCAGACTTGGAAGAAATGTTTAAAGTAGGAATAAATCTGTATGGGGATGTGCTGAAGGCTCCAGGGATGAACATCAAGAAACTAGCAATGGAGTATTTATGCATGATGTTTAGTCCAGATCTTGTAAAGCATGTCATCAAAGGTGTATTCAAGACTGTGGACAACTGGATGCTCATAGAAAGGTGTGGGGTGTATATCTTGACCCTAGATAAAAGCTTTCATGAATATTATCTGGTGGATAAGATATATGATCACAGCCTAGCTAAGCTTCATGGGATGCTGAAAGCCAAATTAATTTGTCCTCAAGGCTCAGAAATGGCAAGAATTGTAGTTAGCAGGATCATCAATCAAAGTCTGGGACTGGATCCAAATTTGGGCAACTAAACTGAAGTGTTGAAAGCATCATGAAGACCATATCTGAAGAACTTGACTTCTCTTCTCTAAAAGTCAAGTTAGGGGGAGATTGTTGGGAACTGAAGATTTGTTTAAGTATGATTACTACTGCCAGTACAATGTGGTTACTACTGCTGAGACAAGTTACTACTGCTGAGCCAAATTACTACTGCTTGTAGAATTTAATACTGCTAAGCATAGTTACTACTTCTGGTGAAGATTAATACTGCTCAGAGTGTTAATGCTGCTATGACTTAATACTGCTTATGTGATTAAGACGCGCAGATCAAGGTTTAAAGATAATCATGGAAGGTTGAAGATAATTATGGAAGAATATACTGAAGATCTTTTATGTTTTGTAATTATCTTTTATTTTCAGTATATGTATAGAATTATTCAGAATAGTTAGATAGACGATTATTCTAAGTTTTTGTTGAGAGAGAGAATTGACCTCAAGGTTTACAACCCTAGTTCTAGAGAAGTAGAATTCGTCTTGGTGAGCCTGTTCATCAAGATTGAGGTTTTGTGTGAAAGCTTGTAACTTTAATCATTCAATAAAGTTTACAAGTTGTGATTTCTATTTTACTGTTACATTGATATTTGAATATTAAAGTGTTTTTCCGCAACTTCTTTAAACAATGTGATGTTCCTACTCTGAAATCTTCTTACTCAACTCTGTACTGGCACTTTCAAAATCCTTTGCTATCTCCTCATTCTTCGTGACATATTCTACTTGCTGGATTTTGACAATTTGAGCATCCAAGTATGAGATCTTTCTTTTCAACTCAGTATTCTCAGCTTCCAAACTCTGTACTTTTTTTACTTCCAAACCAGAAATCTACTTCAGAAGATATTCATTTATCTTCTTTAATGTATTGATTTCTTCCCTTACAAGCCTCTTTTCATCATGATATCTCTTTGATCTCTTTGAATAATAATCAACTGATGAAGTGATATTTTTATTCTCTGTTTTGAGTTTGATAATTTCTTCTTCATCATCAAAATATCCCATCTTGATAAGACTTGCATTGATTTGATCGTTAACAAAAATTCAGAACTAAACTTTAAAAGTCCAAATTGGTCAACGCATGAAAAACTCAACAAAAAATTTAATTGTTGAAACTCGCATAACAAAGAAAGAACAAACTTCGCGCACATAGAGATCTACGCATTCTAAGTTCGCGCAGAAAGAAGCTTGCACGTTCTTGGTTCGCGCAGTACAAGCTATGCGCGTTTTAGGTTTGCGCAGAACAAAGCATGCGTGTTCTTAAAGATCACTTCGCGCAATCACGTTGCGCATTTGTATACTTTAAAATTTTTCAGACAAGTAACTTCTAGCAAAATGTAAACTCGCAAATCACTTCACGCAGAACAGTAAACTTGCAAAACAAACAAAATAATAGACAAGAACTCGCAAACAATGATGTGTGTGTTCTTACTTCGCGCAAACTGATGTATTCTACGCGTTCTTACTTCGCGCAGATAGAACCTTGCACGTTCTTATACTTAGAAAATATTTAAGCTCAAAAAAACACAAGTAGCTTGCGCGTTCTATGAAGAACTCGCAAAGAACATAGAATCACAAAGTACTTCAGCTTGGGTGTTCTTCAAACTATTGCGAGTTTCTTCGATATGCGTGTTCTTCAGGATGATGTTTGCGCGTTTTCTAGATCTTGCGTGTTCTTTAAACTTCAACCAAAAACTAACTTTTTCGGCCTGAAATCTATCCAATCCTTCGAATTAGACTCTGAACCTTTGCAAACTTGTCTTTGATCACAATTCGAACAAAATAAAAGCAGACAATTTCACTAGAACCAACAAAAATTACAAATTTGATCTCAAGAAAAGTGCGTAATTTTTTTTGAAAAACCAACAATCCAAAATTCAAAATTCACAAAATCTGTTGAGAATTGGACAATCTAATCAATACAAATTTTGTTCTCGACAATACAACGAGTACAAATCAACTAATTACAACTCCAAAACAACACAAGAAAAGGAAATCGATTTTAGAACAGTGGATTTTGTGCGTTCTTGAAAATTTTCGACCAACAATCAGATTCTTGATTGGATTCTGAATTCTTGCTTGCTCTGGTACCAATTGTTATTCGCAGTTTGTGCAAAATTAACAAGATGGACAAAGAATTCCTCAATCAAATCTCATATTTATTGATTCAAACTTCACAGATTACAATCTTTCTCTCTCTAAGATTCTCTCACTAGATATGTAGAATATGATCTTCTCTAATAAGCTCTATTATACTTCTACTTACAAAATACAAAGACAAAAAGTATTTATACCTAAGATCTATTACAAGGAACACAAAACTATACAAACTAACATGCTTTGACAAAGGTTGACTTTGACTTTCCACTTTAAGTGACTTTGACTTTGCAATCTTGAAGGCTTTGACTTGAGCTTTTGACTTTCCATCTAGATGATCTTGAAGACAACAATCTGTGCTCTAACAGGGCCCTTCTCTTCAAAGCCCGACCTTGTCGAGCTAGTTGAGCAGCTGACTCCCCCTTCGAGGGACTCACAGTTTGTACTGATGGAATCAAGTTTCCTGAAAACAAACAGAAATATATCAGTAAGTGACGTTTTTCATAAAAAAACTAGACCTTACTAAATGACCTAGGGATTAAAAACGTCTTACGACTAGAAATCAAAAAATGATTATATAACTAGTGAGTGACGTCTATCGACTAGACCCCACAAACACCAAATGGTGACGTCGAACGACTATACCCATTAAAACCCTATTGGGTGACGTCTGCTCGACTAGACCCTAAAGATCTTACAATCTATAAACACGTTCTACTAATGAAGAGAGGAAACTTACCTGGGGCAGCTTCCCTAGTATCATCTTCCTCCTCTTCTTCTTCTTCAGCATCTGTGTCGATGCGATCAGAGGGCTCGAGGATGACCACATAATCTTCATCATCTTCGTCCTCCCTCTCGACGCCATGGGGAAGAATGAGCGTTCCTCAACGCTGAATTCAAGAAGCATCTTGACCTTCTTGGCCGAATCAAAATATGGCATGACTCTCGAAAAATCGATCGCTGAAAGATCATCAATCGTTATATTATCAAAAATAGAAAAATAACAAAAGAGAAAAAAGAGACAAAAAAACTTACTCGCAATGTTCCACCCAGTGGTGATCCATCGAGCGTTCTCATCCAACGGCGCTACACGACCGAAGACATATCGTGTCTTCGACTTACGATCATTTACCGACGTCGCTTGAACCAAAACACGGTCAACTCTAAATCTCAAAAAGAGATTGTACCTATGGTTTGGCTCCGCTTTGACCGAGTAAGCCACCAGGAAGTCGTTAACAGTAAATGTTGATGTTTATTTTACTGTTAATCGTTCAACAACTTGAAGAATACGCCAGAATTGGGGTATCATTTGCCCTGGTGACAACCTAAAAGTCATCAAAAAAATCCCTCGACAAGGGAGAGAAAGGCCATGAAAAGCCTATCTTGAAGGGATATTCGTACAAGGAGAAATACCCCCTTCGGGCATTGTTCCGGCTTCCATTGACCCAGAGCATTCAGTCGAACGTCGAGTGGAATCATGGCTAAACGCCTAACATCTTCATTTCGACCTCTCCTTTCACGGTGCTAAAAGGGTCGACTGCCATTTGAAAAAGTTATTGAAAAAATTATAGTTCTAAAACACTCTTAAAAGAAAAAAAAACGAAAAGGCAACTAAAATCTTTTCCTAAAGCGTAGGAAAGAAAAGAGCTGTTAAAATCCTCTATTTATATGCCAAATCGGTGGTGGCATGAACCAACAGCCAGATGCCACCTATATTGACTCTTCACTCTCCTCTACGGATGAACGACACCTGTCCCTACGCCTGACACCACGTGCCCCACGTCGTCATGACGTCACAGCAGTTAAATGGCTGCACGCTTCCCCCTAGAATCGCTTCGGTTCTCGAGGAAACGATTTAGTTACAAGAAATCGACATGCGTCCCACCTGTTACAAAATTCTAATAAACGACATATCGTCTAACTTTCTGAATTTTGGGGGGAAACTGTTTGGGTAAAAGTTCACAAGTCACGACCGACGAAAGAAAACCAAACGTCTCCAGTCTAGCGACCATTCTTGTATAAAGATAAGGTCCTGCCGACAATATACGACAGTAGACATCGTCGTCCTCGACGAAGATCGTCGTCAGTTTCCCACGTTCACGACTAACAGGAATCACTCAACATGCTTATATCTTGAGATCTATGTAACGTTAATAACGATCATTGATCATTCATTGCACACAACCGTTTTTCCTTTGTGGATCTTTCATTACATGTTTAATTCACATAATGGCCAACAGATATAATGGACGACCGCCATCAAGATCAATCAATATCAGTACCATTGGACAATTAATGCTCATTTATGGCAACCAAAACTATATATACAACCTTGAAGATCAATACAAGGACAAGATCAGCATCTGATAACAAGCAATTACAAAGATATAACTCTCACGCATTCTTTCAAGCAGAATCTCTCGACAGAAGTGTTCCATTGCACGACATTTAGCATACGATGCACCATTACATTATTTTCTATTGTAACATTGTCATTTGTACTTGTAATCACTTCTTCTAAAGGACGATGTCCCTGCTTGACGTCCATAGTGTACTTGACGATCCTCACTGTCGTTCGCGGTTTTTACCCTTTCCACGTCACCAAATCTCTGTGTTCAATTTACTTTTTGTCATTGTCGTACGATTTGTCAAGTGATTGCCTACTTTAGTTGTCAAAGATCCACACCGACCTTAGATATTCCTTTGGACGATTTTTGGCATTAACACAGCTTTCCTATAATTTTCCAAAATAGAGAAATAAAAGTGAAAATCTCTTAAAATGTATTACATTCAACTCCAACAGATTTGTTATTTTAGAAATTTTAAAACAACTTATATTATTATAATATTCTCTAATTTATCATCCCAATACACTTTAAAAAAATAACTTAATATAAAATGATAAAAATTGAATCTCATTGGTGGGATGGAATAAAATAATATTTCTTTCTCCTGTTTAGATAATTATAGAGAGTTCTCTGTATTTAGAGATTTTTCCATGATTCTCTATTTTAGCAAACAATATAGCAATGCTGATGGAGAAGAATAACAAAGCAAGACTCCTTTTTTTCTATTTTAGCAATGTCGTTTCAAATTTAGGCTTGATAATCGTGTACATCATCATCAAGAGGGAGATAAAAGGGTTTTCCTGGCATTTTCTCTTTTTTTCCCAAAAAATCAACTTCCTTTGAAGTATCCATCGGCAATTTTCGTTTTTTTTTTAATCCAAGGGTCATCCATAACTACTTGGATGTGAGTGTTCTTTGCAATGAAAAACTTTCATGATCATTGCTTTCTAAATGTGTAAATCCATCTGGTGTTCATAGTCGACATTATACATTTCTTTTCATATATTCCAAATTGTGTTTTTGATGGATATTTTATCTGGTTTATTTTCTTGGGAGATGGATGCTGAAGTTATTTCTGTTAATGAGTGACTATTAGTATAATCTTATTGGTTGATTTGTTCAATTTATCAAACTTGTGGCTGGGTCGCTTCTTGTATTTGGTGAACATTGGGAGATCGTCTTATTGGGGAAAACCAAACCAAACCAAAACCAATTATTAACCAGGAAAAACCAAACACCCTTCCATCTTGGTTGCTAATTACCATCACCAAGCTTCTAGCATTTCTCATTGCATATTTCTATCACCAAGCATGCATCTCTCGGTTTTCCATTCATGATAATAGGTTTTTAAATGCCTTCTATCTCCTTCTTTCCATTTACTTCCTTTTTGTAGATATTTTGGTAGATTGCATTTTAATTTTTATCATTGTTATATGTCTATTTGGTTTTATCTATTAAATATGTTAATACATGGAATTAAACCAGGTATGTGATGATGTATCAACAGGTTAATCAAATACAATTTCTGTTTGATTTATTTGATGATGCCTACCAAGTATTTGGTGAAATGTCAAAAAGGAAATATAATGTTTTGAGTGAAAAACAAAGAAATTCTACATGCGGGATTTTGGTAATATATAAAATAATAATTCGAAAGAACAATAATATTGTGGCAACAGAAGTATTACGGAGATCTCGATTGTTGTTTTACATTAATTTAATGATCGCAACAGAAGTATTATGGAGGTCCCTTCTTTTGAAGTAATTGATGTCACATGGTTTCTATTGCTCTTTTTTGGAAGTTTAAGCATCTTAGTTCATCATATTTTAGCGCTCTCTGATTTTTTGGGTCCTTTGTTCTATAACATCATCATTTTCATTTGCATTTTGATATCAAATAGGTGGGTTATTGTAACACCCTCAAATTTGGTAAGAGCAACTAATTAAAATTTTCGTATAATATCAACATAAAGAACAAAACTCCCTCATACAATTCAAAACTCAGTACATTCCTTAAGTTAAAATTCTATAACTAACCTCAACAAATATAATCTCCAATAATATATACAAAACCGAAGTCGAGTGTTACTTAACCCCAAACATTAAGTTGCTCTTCCCAAAACAAAGGCGGAAGACTTCAACAAGCTAATCATTCTCCGACCACGCAATTAGCACTCATCTCTTCATAGTGTCACTATAACTATTCCCAACGAAGTCTGTTGCACATGCCGACAAATAAAAAGGTTAGGCTAACGCCTAGTGAGTTCAAGAGTTTTCAACATTAATAAATATATCAAAATAAAGGAAGAATGCAATTGAAATCATAGTCTTTCAAAATTATATGCTTCAAATATGAAAACGACTCGTTTTCCAATAATATGCATTTTAGACGAAGGAGACATCAACATAAACATTTTCCAAACCAAACTATTTTAAGGACTAAGATCCCAATATAAAACATTCTTTCGTAAATTAAATTCAACCTAAACTCACTCAAAATGAGAATAGAAAGCGGACTCCCAATTTATGAAACACGGATAAAACTTTATATCTAGAAACACCCAAAACACAGGTGGGACATAATACTCAACCAATAAACCATGGATAAAAACCCATATAAACAAAATGTCACCGAAAACATGGATAATAAAACTCAATACCCAAAACAACACCTTTCGGTGATGGGGGAGACACGAATTCCATCGAAAGTGGCGGGCACACAAAGTTAAGCCACTTCTCGATGTTCTCGAGCTTCACATAGAGTCATGGATCCCCGTATACGGCTCCCTACCGAGATACCATCGCAAGATACCAAAATGACCCTAGTGTCTACTCGACCTCTAGATGAGTGTCACCACAAAAGCTACAAGTCTCCGAATCTATCTCACCATGGGCACCATCGCGAGACTTAGCTCCAAATACGGCTCTGCAGAGCACCACCGCAAGCTTACATAAAAACATGACTTGGGGACCATTCACTAGACTTCAAACGTGGACACTAAATTCCATGATGAATGACCAGACTGGATTACAAACGGGCATCGAGTTCAACCACCCACGATCTATACCTCGAGCCCTTCACTAAAGGTTACACAGTTATCGAGTTCAACCACCCACGATCTATACCTCGAGTTCTCACTAGCTATAAACAATTTCCAGTCCTAAAACGGGGATAAAGTCCCCAACTAAACCAACCAACTGACTGACTCATATGCCTATGGATCCAATGCATTACAGTCTAAAACGTTACATGGCTCAAACGAATGAACTAACACATTCAAAACATGTAACTCTCAAATAAGATGCAACTAAGTACACCATACGTCTAAGGCTCCTTAATGAGCTACTAAAACTGAAAAAATATTCCAAAGACTCATCTGAGTGTAAACCAAGCCCCCAAAGGCATAATGAACGTTTGGCTAAAATACGGGAGCCAATAAGGGTACATAAACCAAAATACATCTTTTCCCAAAAATCTATGTCTCTCAAATCACAATTGAGCTTCGGCCCAAAACTAAAAAGGTTTACCATTCCTAAGATGTTCCCAAGGTCGGGAATGACCAAAATCAAAGGACTCACACATTCGTAATTTCAAAACATCCCATTTCATGAATGATGCATAAAACCCGACAAACACTAAAAGTGCATTTTTGACCAAATATCTATTTATGCAATAAATCATCAAAACACATTCATTTATGACAGCTTTATCAAAATGCCCAAAAATCCTAAATGTGGATGTTTTACAAAGTTTAATAGGCTAAACACTTCAAATAATCAAAAGTTATCAAATAACTCAACAGTTGACAATTTCATGTAAAACACATAAATACTTTAAAATGGACATTTTGGCATGTACAAAGTTTTCACAAATCAACTTGAACTCACCTTGCTAGATTTAGGCTAAATCTAGATTTTACCCCACTTAGAGCTTCTTTGAAGAAACTTGAATCTTCAAAGCCAAAACTTCCAAAACCTAGATCCATAAATTTCAACCATAAATATTTACATCCAACCATTTAGAAACATTCCCCAAACATGAAACATGAAGACCTCAACTGATATAAAAACCCTACTTTCCATAGATGAATAAAAGAGAAAATTACCTTTGCCATAATTGAATCCATCAACAATACTCTTCTAGATCTCCAAAATAGCCACAAACTTTCAAATCTTCAAAATGGAGAAAAAGGGTTGGGGTGAAACCCTAAAAAGCTTGGTGAGGAAGATGAAGATGGAGAGGTTATGGCTCTAGCTCCCAAATCTTGCTAGATGAATAAGAATCATCGATTTTAGAAGGGAAACTCCCAAAAATGAGTTAGGGTTCGTTTGGGGAGGATGTGGATTGGTTGGGAGAGAAAGGAGGAGAGTATTTGAGGTTTTAGGTTAGAAATTGGGGTGGAGGCCGGATTTTCTCTTATAAATACGCACAGTGGCTCCACGCGAACGCTGCGCAGATCGACTCGCACGCAGAGTCACGTGGGCCACTAGAGTCGCGAGCAAATAGAGCCTCGTGCGGTTCCCAGTGCGGCTCAACTCGCGCGGGACACTTTTGGAGTTTTTCTCCTTCTCTTCGTCCAGAGATTTTGGAGTGTTACAATTATCAAGACTCTTTCAGTGTTAAAAATGCACACCCAAATTATCAAAAGGAAAAAAGAAAAGTGAAGTGTAAATTAAAATGTCTTTGATGTTTTATTTTTCAACAAGAGACAGGTATAAATTTCTTTAGGAGCCTCTTTAGGGTCACTAGGGATTTTTTAGATTGTTATGTTTAGGACTTGTTAAGTTAAGACAATTTGAGTCAAGGTTTAGATCAAGTTTTATTTGCTCTCTCTTTTTGGACATATGAAGTTGACCATAGAACCCAGTAATACTTTACTTCTGTAAAAGCACCATAGAAATAAGTAATGCCTAAGTTGGATGACATGTGAAGCTAACCATTTTTACACTTTTCTTGTAGATGGATGATTCATGCATGTTATGGTATGATCGAAATCACATGAAGGGTCACCTGATATTTTCATGGGCTGCAATTTTGATGAGAGTTGTTTTACAATATGGGCTACTGATATGGTCCGTATTGAAAAGATTTTTGTAGGCTATTTGCACTATGTATGTAATGCTCATTGGGCTATTACTTTGGTTTTGCATTTGGTTTTCCTGGAAAAGCAAATACAACGCAAGAATGCATGGATAATAGGTTTCATTTTTCATTCATAAGAATGCATTGCAATCTTTTGATAATATGGGCCTCATCTTCTTCTTTTTTCAGTTTGACTCCGGAAGAACGCCAGTTCGCTGCATTGATTTACTTCAATGGCTACGGGTGGTTAAAAGTCTACAGATACTTCTATTTAAATGGTATCAATGTTGTATCATAATTAATAGGCTAAGCAGTATGGTATTATTGTTATTTAAGGATGTTGTCATGCATTTTGCTTTAGTTTACATTTTACCGGTACCAATTTATATTTGTTATTTGGATGCTTATCTTACTTCAGTGGATAATATTGCTATGACACTATCTTTAGTTTAAATGGAACTATTTGTTCTCTATGGTTTTGACTATTGTTTTTATGTTCATACATACTTCCATATTTAACCTTTATCATGTTTAGAACTTTTTTGTGGTACAATTTTTAGGAAGTTCCATCTTTGAATTTTCAAGAATTTTTGGTTATTTGACTAACAGCTTCACTGATAGGTCGGGTTTACACCCTTCCCAACGACCGCAAGTGTACGGTGTCGTATCAAGTAATAAGTACGGAAGTACGAGTATCGAACCGTAGGAACTAGGTATTGAATACCACAAAACTATATTGACTATTAACTAGATGGAATAAAAAGTTGGATTTTTGGGGGTTTGCAACAAGGTCTTGAGAAAGAAATAAAATAGAGAACACAGATCTGAAAAACTGGATTAATTAACTGCTGAAAAGAGAAGTTGAGGGTTGGATTCAAATTCAAGCTACTTCTTTTTCAACACTATGATAATGGTTGGATCTTAACAAATGGGTCAATGAAATTAATCACAAATAAAATCATTATACTTACTCAAGCTATAATGAAAGTATTATGTAAAAGGGATTTTTCATCTTTCGATCTCAAAATTGAATTACAAAACTCATGAAGAATTGGATTAAATTATTTAAGGTAAAATCGAAATATCTCTATTCAATTCACACCAAAGGTTTATTATAAACACATCAAATCATTCCAATCTTATCTCGAAGATATAAAACAATCAAGATAAAACCAATTTGTTGATCAGACCAAAAGGATTCCATAAAAACTTATCATAAACATTCATTGAACATCATTCATCAGATCCAAAACATCAACTCACATGTTTAACAAGAACATTACAAGAAAATTATCCAACCCCCAACATGAGAAGTTTAGCTCATGTTGGGGTTCGAAACCATCACAAACATAAAATCAAATCTGGAAAACAAAACCATTGTAGCCAAGATAAAAGTACTAGAACTCCCTGAAGAAGAATTTCGATAGCCTCTCGTACCCACGTTGATTCTCGCGTGTGAATCGTCGATTCCCCTCCTTCTCCTTCAATCTCCTTTCGTTCTTCCAGAAAAAGTACTCTGCCCTCTCTCTTTCGTAGCTCCAAAAACTGATACCTTAGCCTCCACACGAATCCCTAGATAAAGGAGTAAAAACGTAACAGTCAGGGGCTCCGCGCGGCCGACCGCGCAGATGGACACGCGCGATGATCCACGCAGAGCACTGGACGTTTTTCGATTTGAAGGCCTGCGCGGTTGGTGGCGCGTTTGGACCCGCGCCGTGACCCGCGCACAACACTGGAGTCCTTAATGTTCAGATGGTCCGCGCTAGTGTCCGCGCGGCTAGGCCCGCGCCGCCATCCGCGCGGAGCACTGTTCTTCACTTTGCTTGATTTCTAATTATCGGCCGAACTTGCTGCCATTCTTCAACAATTTTCTCAGGATTGCTCAGCTTGATTCTCGATCCTCTTCCTGTACTTTCCTTTCCAAGAAATGATTAGATTTACCGCCATTCTACCTGAGATTAGGCAAAACTTTCCCGATTTTTGATTACGAATAACGTTAAGAAATGACGTTATCAACAACCCCAAACCAAGTGTTGCTTGTCCTCAAAGGTTCCACTATTGTCATGTACGGATCCATACTTTCATCAGTTTGCTTAGTGACCTGCTCTGGACTCTGTACTGGCTCTGTTGGGGATGTGACTGAAGGTTCTGCTTCCTTTTCAGTTTCTTCAACCCTAGGCCTTTTCAACTGCCTTTTTGGAGCAATTGTTTTCACTCTTTTTCCAGACTTGGCTTCTCTACCAACATTTCCAGGTACTTCCTTCTTCTCTTCTGCTTCTTCTTTGGAAGGTGTGGTTTTCTCAGGGAATGGTTGTTGGATGTTGAGATCATGTCTCTCTTTCATCCTTCTTTCTGCTTCTTCCCTTTGAGAGGAATCCCCTTGGAGCTTTGTCATTTCCTTCCTGTATAGCTCTTCAACCTGAGAGTATGCCATATGAGTAAACATCTCCCCCTTAACACCAATTGCACCTTTCAGGAAGTTTATCATCTTTCTTCTTTCCTGATTGGCCAAAAAGGTCTTGGAGGGTTGTCTTTTCTGCTTTTTGAATGGCATTCTTTTTACTTGTACTTGCTTGGCCTGAGCTGCTGTTTTCATGCTCTTCTGATACTCTTCATTTAGTTTTCTGGCCATATTCAGTGCAAGCTCTCTATCCTTCTCAGATTGAAGTTGTTCCTCCCTTTCCATTTCTGCCTGAAGCTGCTTTGCCACTTCTTCATCCAGTTCTATCTGAATTTTCTTCTTTGCAGGTTGTTCAGGTTCAATCATCTTAGCTTTACCCTTTGTGTCCTTCAACCCTGCCTCACTTCTTTCTTGTGTCTTCTTTTCAAGGCCTCCTTCATTGATGACCACTCCCTTAGCCTTTTGAGTAGCCTTAGGAGTGTCATTCTTTGCTTTTACTAAGGTTTCAGCTATTTCCAATTCTTCAACAGATAGCCCTGTTACTGCTTGAACATTATCTGTTTCTACTTCTTGTGCTTCTGTTTCTGCAGCTTTCTCCCCCTTAACATCAAATCCCATCTCAGAAATACTTTCTTTTTCTGCTTCAGCCTCTGAATTCTCCCCCTTGTTGAAATCATCTTCAACACTTGTCCTCTTCTTTAGCACAAACTGCTTCCTTCTCCTTTTCTGTAACAATCTTGTCACCATTTTCTTCAGTTTGGTGATCTGAACTTGTTGAGATAGAATAATCAGCTTCATCTCCTCTATTTCTTTTCCTTGCTTGATGACATCCTGGTTGATGTTTCCCATGGTCTCCATCAATTCATCATAGTTATATCTGTCCTCACCTTCTCCAGGAGTGTTACCCCCTATTGAAGGATCATTGGATCTTTTATTAGTAGATGTCTTCTGCCTAGCAGAAGCACTATCCACCCCTGTGGTTTCTTGGCACCAGGGTCCTTCAAATGATTGCTCATTCAAAGTTGCCATGGGGGAGGTCTTATTGATGTTACCACTTTCCTCCTCTGTGCTAGCAGGAGTAGTGGCAGCCTCATCACCCATATGCTCTACCTCCTCCTCAGAGAGCACCTCCTTTGGGTTGGGAGACACCCTTGTGGTTTCCCTTTGGATATTCTCTAGGGGAGAATTCTCCCTTAGAGGGCTTATAGGCTTAGTGGGTAGTGGTACAAGAAGGGAAGGAGCCTTCTTTACCTGTTTTCTCTTGTAGGTTTGGGTGATGGGAGAGGTTGGTTTTTCAAGAAGGGACTGGGGAATTGATTTTGAGAGGGAAGGTTGGGCTTGGCTAGCAGTGGGTTGGTCTAATGGGGGCCTTGACCCTGCTGCCATACCTTCATTGGTTTGGGACACCACCATCATTGTAGAGAACAATGGGGTGTCAACTCCTTCAGAGTCCCCAGCAGATCTTCTCATATTTGAGAAAACCTTGCCTTTGGGGGGTTTAGGTACATATACCCCAACAGGTTGAGGTATATCCGTCAATTGATTAGTAATAACTTCTTGAACAAACCTGGGATACATAAAGAAGCTCTTTTTGTTTCCCATGTTTGAGACAAGATCAGTGAAAATCATTTTAGAAAAATTGTACTTTCTGGCAGTGGCCAAGCACACCAAAGCATAAGCAATAGTGCTGCTGAACTCACTCCATCCAGTAGTCTTTTTGGATATACAATGCATAAGAGTATGGACAAAGAAACGCCATTGGGGTGAGAATTTTGCTTTAGAAAATTTGAAAACACCCAATGGGCCTCCATACCCCATTCTTGTAAGAGTTGAAAACAGTTCATCATTTGGGATAGAAGTTATACCAGAGGCATCGTCTAGACGTAGACTGATGCGAATAACCTCTTCAGTAACTGTTAGTGGTTGATCACAGATTCTTGTCTTGATCATTTGCACACCATTTTCCACAACAATGGTTGCATTGGCCCAGAACTGCCTTTGATGCTCAATGTAGATTGTAGGTGATACAATGAGAGCATGAGCAATGTGGCTTGACTTGAGGAAATCCACAATCTGATGAAATCCTGAAGCTTGCTTTGGCTTTTGTAGCATCGCAATCTCGTTGTGCTCGTCGATGAACGTCATGGATGCCATTGATCTTAGTGAAAACGTGCCTGAAAACTTCGAACTTCATAGAGAAAAGGTTTTGAGCGCAAGAGAACAGTATGCAAAGAGTCGTTATGAACTTTTAGGTGGGCAAAGAGTATTTATAGTATTCGGAATATAAGCAGTATTAACCTAGAGCAATATTAACTACTAGCAGTAGTAACGGCTTGCAGTATTAACTAACTAGCAGTATTAACGGCTAGCAGTATTAACTAACTAGCAGTATTAACTGAAAGCAGTATTAACCACTAGCAGTATTAACTGAAAGCAGTATTAACCACGAGCAGTATTAACTGAAAGCAGTATTAACCACGAGCAGTATTAACTGAAAGCAGTATTAACCACGAGCAGTATTAACCACTAGCAGTATTAACTGAAAGCAGTATTAACTGAAAGCAGTATTAACCACGAGCCGTATTAACTGAAAGCAGTATTAACCACTAGCAGTATTAACTGAAAGCAGTATTAACCACTAGCAGTATTAACTGAAAGCAGTATTAACCACTAGCAGTATTAACTGAAAGCAGTATTAACCACTAGCAGTATTAACTGAAAGCAGTATTAACCACTAGCAGTATTAACTGAAAGCAGTATTAACCACTAGCAGTATTAACTGAACTTACTCCTTTTAAACTTTGCTAAACACTGAGTACTGCTATGCATATCCTGAAAAAGAAGATTAGTAACACCAAGAATAAAAGTATACAGGTATAAAACCACTTTTTGAGAAGAAGATTATTCAGAGTTTATCATTCCCACACTTGTTACCAAGAAAGTGAATCTACCCACATCAAAAGCTTTAGTGAATAGATCAGCAAACTGATTATCAGTGTGAACTTTGACAACTTGAATAAGTTTCTTTTCATTACAATCTCTTATAAAGTGATACCTGATTTCAATGTGCTTTGTCTTTGAGTGCTTGACTGGATTATTTACAATGCTAATAGCACTGCTGTTGTCAATGAAGATTGGAGTGTGTAGAAAGGTTACCCCATAATCCAACATTTGATTCTGAATCCATAAGACTTGAGAACAGCAACTTGCAGCTGCTATGTACTCTGCCTCTGTTGTAGATGTGGATACTGTGGTTTGTTTCTTGCACTGCCATGAGACTAGTCTAGCACCCAAAAACTGACATCCTCCAGAAGTAGATTTTCTGTCCAAGTTTGCCCCACCTAAATCACTGTCTGAGTATGCTATTAGGTCAAATGGTGAGTTATGAGGATACCAAAGTCCCAATCTGGGTTGCCCTTTGAGATATCTGAATATCCTCTTAACAGCTTGAAAGTGAGATTGCTTTGGCCTAACTTGAAATCTTGCACATACACAGACTGGAAACATTATATCTGGCCTTGATGCTGTGAGATACATGAGAGAGCCAATCATGGATCTATAATAATGCACATCCATGTCCTCCCCCTCAAGATCTGCTGTGATCTGCTTGTGTGTTTCCATAGGTGTGCTGGCAGGTTTTGATTCTGAGAAACCAAACTTGGTTAGAATATCCTGCACATACTTGGATTGACATATGAAAATGCCATCTGACTTCTGTTGAACTTGGAGTCCAAGGAAGAAAGTAAGTTCCCCCATGGAACTCATTTTGAACCTTTGATGCATTAAATCCTCAAATTCCTTGCACATGTTGTTTCTTGTAGATCCAAAGATAATGTCATCAACATAGATTTGGACCAGCAAGATATCCTTCTTCTTTCTTTTGATAAATAGAGTCTTATCAATGACTCCTCTTTCAAAGTCATTTTCCAAGAGATAGGATGACAGAGTGTCATACCATGCTCTTGGGGCTTGATGTAGTCCATACAGTGCTTTCTTTAATTTGTATACCCTGTCTGGATAGCTTGGGTTTTCAAACCCTGGTGGTTGACAGACATATACTTCTTCTTCAATTGATCCATAGAGAAAAGCACTTTTTACATCCATTTGATAGACTTTGAAATTCATGTAAGAAGCATAGGCTAGGAATAGTCTGATTGCTTCTATCCTAGCCACAGGTGCAAACACTTCTTCATAATCTATACCCTCTTCTTGAGTATAGCCTTGAGCCACCAGCCTTGCTTTGTTCCTTATGACAATACCTCTTTCATCTCTCTTGTTTCTGAAAATCCACTTTGTGCCAATTGCTCTGTGACCTTTAGGAAGGTCTACTAGATCCCATACATCTTGTAGCTTGAACTGTAACAGTTCTTCTTGCATTGCTTCTATCCAGCTAGATTCTTTCATAGCATCATGTGCCTTTTTAGGCTCAAGCTGGGATAAAAAGCAAGAAAGGATTGTATGCTGTTGATCTTGCATTTCTTGAAGCCTGCTTTGATGTCTAGTCAGCATAGGAGAAGAGATATCTCCTATTACCAGCTGTGGAGGATGATTCTTTTGAACTCTTGTGTTATGACTAGGTTCTTCATTCAGTCCAGCCTCTAGATTAGAGTCATGCAACTCAACTGAAGTGTTTTCAGATGCCACTTCTGATTCTTTATTTTCTTGAGTCTCCTCATCTCTAGTTTCTTCTTCACTCTGATTTGGTCCAGTAAATGATTCCTTTTCACAGTCTTCACCAGAATGCACTGTGGATATGGGGAATATCACAGATTTGGATATGCTTTCTGAGACTTGTGTGATCCCTGATCCTCCACATCCTGTTCCTGTAGAATCATCACTACTGAAACCAAAAGAATTAGTTAGTGAATCAATATCAAATAGCCACTGAGGTCCAGATCCAACAGGATTTGGTGTGCTCTCATTGCATTTGACATTGTCACTTTCTTCAATTATTCTAGAAGAAGAGTTAAAAACTCTGTAGGCCTTACTCTGAGATGAATATCCCACAAGAAATCCATCATCTGCTTTGCTATCAAACTTACCTAAGTGAGATTTGGTATTTAGAATTGTACAAGGACACCCAAAAGGTTTGAAGAAACCAATAAAAGGTTTTCTTTTATTTAAAAGTTCATATGGGGTCTTGTTCTTTTGCTTGACCACTAGAACTCTGTTTTGGACATAACAAGCAGTATTAACTGCTTCAGCCCAGAAGGTAATAGGTAATTTTGAATCAGCCAACAGAGATCTAGCAGCCTCTATTAGTGTCCTATTTCTCCTTTCAGCAACACCATTCTGTTGAGGAGTCCTAGGAGCACTATATTGTCTCTCAATGCCTTTTTCTTCACAAAAGGTGTTTAGATCAAGATTTTTAAACTCAGTTCCATTATCTGATCTAATGACTTTTACTCTTTGATTAGTTTGGTTTTCAATTCTTAGAATAAAGGATTTGATAAGACCACTTGTTTCATCCTTAGTCCTTAGAAAATATACCCAAGTAAATCTGGAGTAATCATCAACAATAACTAAGCAGTAAGATTTCTTGCCTATACTCATAACATTTGTAGGACCAAACAGATCCATATGCAATAACTGGAGACAAGAAGAAACAGAATTTAACTCTTTGGTCTTATGAGAAGTTTTGTGTTGTTTGCCTTTAAGACAAGCAACACAATGATCATCACATGAAAAGACTTTTGAAGGTAACCCTCTTACAAGGTTATTTTTAACAAGATTGTTCATAGTCTTGAAATTCATGTGACACATCCTTCTGTGCCAAAGGGAGGATTCATCTATAGAAGCTTTTGAAACAAGACAATTTAAAGATGAATCACTATCAACATTGTCCAAATCAAGACAGTAAACATTGTCCTTCCTTGGAGTTCTAAGTAGTATCATGCTTTCATCAACTACCTTGAACCCTGGAGCAAGGATCATACACTCAGTATTTGTAAATAATATACTATGTTGTTTGTCACAAACCTGTGATACACTTAACAGGTTGTACTTTAATTGATCAACATAGTAGACATCCTCAAATGTCATCTTACCTTTGGTGACATTACCTTTTCCACTTATCTGACCACCAGTAAGATTGTCTCCAAATGCAACATGTCCTCCATTGATATGTTTGAAATCCTGAAGACATGACATGTTGCCTGTCATGTGCCTAGAGCAACCACTATCAACATGCCAAATGATCTTTCCCTTGAGCTGTTGGTTGCCCTGCACATTAGATAAATCAATTAGTATGATTTAGGAACCCAAGCCAAAGTGGTCTTGGGTACCCCTTTCTCATCAAAATATTTGCATTCTTTCTTGACAAGATTTTTGAACTTCAACTCCTCATTCTTGGAGTACTTTGTTACAATAATAGGCTTAACAGAACCAACACTAGAAGCAGTACTAACCTTAGAAGTACTAACAGAGTTAGCAGTACTAACAGATTTAGCAGTACTAACCTTGTTAGCAGCATTAACATTGTTAGCAGTAGTATTACTTCTAGCAGCACTATCATTGTCAGCAACACTATTTGTGGTAGCAGTAATAACAGTTTTAGTGCTTTTAGGAATCCACATATTGACACTTTCTTTAACAGACTTTTTCTTCATGTGGCTTTTAGTTTTAACAGTTTTCTTAGCCACATGGTTCTTTTCAATTTTCTTATAACCAAAGGGTTTTTGCATGGATCTTTGGAAATTCATCCTTTGTTTCATAGGATTGAAATAACAGAATTTTGCAAGATGATTCAATTTGCCACAGATAAAACAAGGTTTTGGTCTATTGATTTTACTCAGATCAACCCCTTGTTTCTGAGCCCATTGATTATTCCAGTTTCTTTGATTTCCTCTTTTTAAACCAGAATTTAGGCTCTTGGCTTTATTGCAATCACACTGTTTGCAAGGACCTGGATTCACAACTGTGGTCTGTTTGTAATGGACCTTACCAGACTTTCCCTCTGTCTTCTCTATGTCCTTGGATTTGATCCAAGCCCTTCCACAATCATCATTGGTGATAATGTTATTCTCTAGAGGAATCTCATCACTCACCTTGATCTCCTTACTCTTGCCAACCTCTTTCTCAGTCTTATCCTCAACAACTACCTTATCTAAGGGATCTATTTCAGTGGCTCCCTCAGGCAAGTCCTTCCTATCTTTGGTGTCTAACAGGTCTGAAGTAGGAGGAATGTAATTGTTGTTATATGGTGGAGGTGTTGCATTGTACCCAATTCCTCTTCTCAGCTTATCATGAATCTGATTTTGTAGTAAAGAGTCCATTGCTTTAGAAGCATTTGAAAACTTTTCTACATCAAGCTTAACCTTGGTTAGCTCCTCTTTCAGTTTTTCACTCTCCACTTTAGATTTGGTCAGTTTAAGTTCTAAATCCTTTTTCTCCCACTGCCAGTAATTTGTGTCATATGAGTGTTGTAGTTCATTGGCTTGAAAACCTTTGATCTGATCTTCAAATCTCTCTACAATCCTTACATAGTCTTTTATATCTTTTTCTAATCTCTTAAGGTCATCACTCATCTTCTGATTGTGATCCCTGTACCTTTTAACAGTGTCTATGCAAGTTTTAGAACAGAGATTAGAACTTACCTCAGATGGGAGATCAGATACTTTAGCCATTAGAGCTTGATTCTGAATAGCCTCTTCAGCTTGATCACTCCAATCAAACCCCATACCTTGTTGAGATACAAGGGCTTGTGCAGAGTTTCTGTTGAAGCTTCCAGATTGAGCTTGTTGATGGTTGTTGTTTTGAGACATTCCACTTCTGCATTCTCTAGCAAAATGTCCCTTTTGATGGCATTTGTAACATTCCACTTTGGACTTGTCAAATCCTGCTCCATCTTCTCTTCTTTGGGAGAAGTTGTTCCTCCCAGTTCTTTTGATGAACTTTTTAACTCTCATGGAGAGCATGGCCATTTGCCATTTAATATCCATCTCTTCAAGATCATCTGGATTGAGTTGTTCCAAGTCATCATTAATGAGAGAAGAGTTTCCATGACTTGCCAGAAAGTCCTCAAAGACAGTTTCAGTGCCTTTCTCTTGGTTTGTTCCATTAGCAGCATTAACTGATTCAGGGTTAGCAATAGAATCAATTGATGCTGATAGGAGTGCAGCATTATGAATATATCCAGAAGGCTTCTTCTTTGCCTCCACCTCAGCTTCAAATACTCTAAGATCATTGTACAGATCATCAAGTTCTTTTTTTTCCAACTGATCATTCTGTCTGAATGACACAGTGTACATGGTCCATTCATCTCCAAGGGACCTTAAGAACTTTCTGTTCACATCATCTTGATCAATCTGTACTCCCATAGTAGCTAGTTCACCAATTAGTTTATTAAACCTGTCAAAAGTTTGAGTCATGGACTCATTCTTAGTTGAGATGAAGTTTTCATACTGTTGCTTTAAGATTGCCTTTTGATTTCTCTTGGTACTTTTGGTACCTGAGAATCTCTTCTCTAGAGCATTCCAGAGCATCTGTGCATCAGTGCAATTGCAGAATTGGTGTTGATACTCATTTGGAATGGCCAAGAGCAGTGTGCTCAAGGCTTTCATCTCTGTCTGCCTTGTCTTTCTGTCTGCATCTGTCTTTGGAGGGGTTCTTTTGCCATCTTCACCAATCTTTCCTTCATCAGATGGGCCATTCTCAATGATGTCCCACATAGAGTAATCTGTGAGGAGAATATATTGCTTGATTCTGATCTTCCACATGTCAAATTCATTGGATCTAAGCATTGGAACTTTTGAGACCAAAGTACTGCTTGATTCTGTAAGATTTTCCATGATAAATAACTGTTTCTGAGAGAGTTTGGCTCTGATACCACTTGTCAGGATCGAATTCTCAACAAGAATTAATTCTCAGAAACAATATCAAAGAAGTTTGCGGAATAACACTTTGATATTCAATGAAACAGTAAATCAACACAGTAAATATGAATAACAAACTGTAAGCTTTTATTAAATGCTTTGAAGTTACAAGATTACTCACTCAACCTCAATATTGATGAACAGACTCACCAATACGAATTCTACTTCTCTAGAATTAGGATCTATGCCTTGAGGTTAATTTTCTCTAAAAAAATGAAAACCAAAAGTTATCTCACTATTCTAAACAATACAATATATATATACTGAATACAAAGATAATTACAATAAATAAAATATCTTCAGTATATCTTCTATGTATATCTATAAGCTTCCATGTATATCCTTTCATACGAATCTTCATCATATAAGCAGTATTAATCTTCAGCAGCATTAACTTCCTTCTAGCAGCATTAACTACTAAGCAGTACTAACCACTAGCAGTACTAACTAGCTAAGCAGTACTAACTTTGTTCAAGCAGCACTAACTTTGACTAGCAGTATTAATAGTACTAGCAGTAGTAACACTCAGCAGTACTAACTTTTAAGTCTTCTAGCAGTACTAACTCTGAACTAGCAGCATTAACCATACTTGAT
The DNA here is from genome assembly GCA_954870635.1 of Arctium minus. NCBI lineage: Eukaryota > Viridiplantae > Streptophyta > Magnoliopsida > Asterales > Asteraceae > Arctium > Arctium minus. The sequence continues at coordinate 53,745,695 of OX941095.1, read as the reverse complement.
GAATTCTTCAGTTCCCAACAAATTTATATCTATAAATGCTTTTACTCTCTTAGGGGAAAGATCAAACGAGAACCATAAATATTTTGAACTTGAGAACCAACTATTTCATTTATAATGGGTTATTCATCATGAATATTATGCATTTTTCTCATGAATGTAATCTATTTTCATCATGAATAATTTTTATCTTGAATATCTATCATGGCATTAATCATTAATAGTTAGTTATCGGGTTCTCAAAATATTTATGGCTCTCTTTAGAACCAGCCCCTACTCTATTATATCACCATCAGTTAACAAGTTTCTTTTAACTTTTTCTCTAAATTACAAAGAGTTAGTATGGCTTTTGAGTGGTGCAACTGGAGGCATTCATTTAATGATCGACGAACATTTCGGCATTAGCGTCCTAGAGTACATCGCTGCAGGAGACATACCCATTGGTAACCAATTAAACCATTGTGGATTACTTTTAATATTACATGATTCAGTTTCCAATAGCTAAATTGGACCCTTTTCAACTCATAATTCAGCTGACTCGAAGATGGACATCGTGTTGAGAGAACAAGGGAGGCAAACCAGGTTTCTTGCTGAAACTACGAAGAACATTCTGATGCAATTTTGGAGATTTTAAGGATGTCAGAATCCGAGAAACATGAGATCGCTGCAGCTGCGAGAAGACGAGCTAGTAGATTCTCGGATCAGAGATTTTATGAAGATTTTATAGTTGCAATTAGCACGATTATAAACCACTCTTTAGAGTGATACTGTGAACTTGTTAGGAGATGAAAGATAAACTAATGTAGAAGATGAGGATATTGTCACAATAGGGCATTTCTATACAGTTTTCAAGGAACTCAATATCACATCTTTTATGTATTTTTTTATCACATAATTGTGTTGTATCCGTGTAAAGGGAGGTTATAAATCATAAACTTATAGCTTATCACTAAGGGTTGGGTTATGATGAGAATGAAAGTTATGGTAAGAAGGTATCTCCACCCTTGGATCAATCCTAATTGAAGATCAACACTAATGAGATGTATCAAATCAATTCCCTTCTAAAATGCAATTCATGGGTTGTTTTGAGATTAAAGGCAATCAAGGGTCCAAATCCTTTTTACACTTCTCGCTTTAACTCTTTTTCTCACATGATTTTTCGTCTATCACTCAAAAGTTATATGTACAGTTATTTTGGTTAAATTTCGGGAAACTTTTGTCTTTCGTGAGAACTATGAGAACAACTTAGAAGCAATTGGATGATTTTGTTTCTTTGATTAGAAAGGATAAAAACGTGGTATGTTAGATGTAACTTAGTGGAAATTTAGTGGGATGTATATACTGGACGCTCCCTTTAACATATCTTAAGATGAGAAACACTGAACCTTTAACATACCTTAACATGAAAAACATTAAACCTTAACTTGCATTAACATACCCCATATACGTTAACATAATAAAAGCTTGCCTAGAGGTTTAGTGGCATTTGTAATGGAGCTTCTAGGTGTATTTGAAAGTTTGTTTTTTCATGCATGTAGGGGAAGCACTACCAATGAATTCAACAGCTAAAAAGGGTTGGATGCTATAGTAACATTGGTGAGTGATTGACCCAACAAATCAAGTGTTAGACCGGTGATTTGGAGGTTACTAGGGGCTTTCCAAGTGCTTTGGTTGTTGCATTTAACTTGCATATCTATGTAATGTTGTTTAGTGACCGGATTGTCAAATAATGATTGATCTATGTTTTTAGATCCCAACCAAAGATTATTAATTTAAAATTTTATGGTCAGTGAATGCTTCTAATTGTCATGTACAAAAGCAAATTGAATTGTTCAATAGTTCCATTTAATGGTACAAAATGTTGGTTTTGTAACAATGTGTTGTAGAACCATTGGTTTGTCGGTGACAACTTGTAGTGATTCAAATGATATAGGGTTGTTGTGGTGATTCAAATGATAAAAGGTTGTAAAGTTTGGGAAGATGATAAAAAAGGTGGGACTAGGAGATAAGTTGGATTTGCACAATCGATCAATACCAATGGATGATTAAATTGGTTTGGTTACATCCAATATTTTGATCAAACATAGAATCATTTTAACAGTCTCGTACATCAAGATGCAAAATACAAATATTACTTAAAATAACTTCTTTTTTATTCTTCAGTAATAATTAAATTAGATTGGATTGGGTTAAATATATTGAATTTTAAACTCTCATGCATTTTCTAATTCAAAATATATTGATATGTAAAGACTAAGGGGTCGTTTATTAAACATTACCCGATAAACGTTTATCGAGTCATTTACCTTTTTACTAGATGAGGATCGATAATCTTACCAGTGAGTTAATAAGGATTGAGAGTCTTACCCAATAAGTGGTTACTGGGTAATTTGTTACATACGATATCATTTTGATGGACTACAATCTTACCCGGTAATTTGTTGCATACACTAAAACTTCAAAATCGTTTACATTTACGGCTCCCGTCGCATTGCACGGATACATAACTAGTATATATATAGAGAGAGAGAATCGGGTTCAAACGAGAACAATACTTATTTAAAAGAACACGAGAACTAACAAAATCATTAATGATTTTACATTAGCACACGAAACAGGGACTTTGGCCGCGGCTTAAGGTCCGCGTGGCTTTTTTGCGCATTAATGTAAAATCACTAATGATTTTGTTAGTTCTCGTGTTCTTTTAAATATTTATTGTTCTCGTTTGATCCTCCCTCTATATATATATGTGTGTGTGTGTGTGTGTGCACGCACACACAATCATTTACAAACCTAGTAAATTGTACAAACTTTCATATGTTGTTTCACATACAAAATCACAAGTGTGCAAAAATATAATGTTTATACAATGTTGCCTCACATGTAAAACGCTTACGACTGTTTTGTATGTGGAAAAAAATCATTATGAACATTTCGCATATGAAACAATAATGTATAAACACTACATTTTTAACACACATAACTGCCCCCGTCAAGTCTTACATTTTCATAAAGCTTGTAACTGGTTCCATAACCATTAGGCCATAACTGGTCTCTCAATCGATCTCCAGACCGGACCCAATCTAACCACCTTTAAGTCGAACTGGGTTTATTTAATGGCTAAACAAAGCGGAAGTAAGTCTCATTGGCCCCATTTGGTTTTTGCAAGCTTATATGGAAATAGACTTCGATAAAGAGCAATGGCCCATTTAGGCCTCTTACTGGAAGGCCTCGTTTTAGCTCAATTTGGTTGTTAATTTTCTTGTTTTCTATTTTTATTATTATGCTTTAAGAAAAATAAAAACGACCAAAAAATAAATGATAATTGATAAATATTTATATTCTTAATTCTACTTTTTATAAAATTTCATAAATGACGGTTATATAAATTGTAGACTTGAGTTTTTTGTTCTTATTGTTTATATAAACACATCTTAGATCATATATATTCTTATTTTCATATAAGGATATCTGAATATTATTAAAATTTTCGTAGTATCAAAATTGAATATATTTAAAGCAAAACCATTCGACACCAAACCCCACGATTTATTGAAGGTGGTGTTAGATTTTTTGCTCACTAAACTAACGAGCCGATCTGATTTTTATACTTAAAATTGAAATAACTTTTCCCTAAAAAGATATTATAATGTATGAAAGCAAATGATAACACAATACACGTCAAGACTTCTATTATAAGAAAACTCGAAGATTAAAATGATTGTATCCAAATTTTCATGAAACATAATAAAGATAATCGTAGACTTACCGATACTTCAGCATTGATGCATGTCTAGTATACAAAACAATATCATTTTATTATTTTTATTAAAGAACGAAATCTTACGTTACTATAATAACCTTCCCATCAAACATAACGTTACACATTCTAAATAAAATATCAAAATGACATCATTATATGTGTTATTTGTATATAATTATAGAAGTATCCGCGGGAACATTGTTTTGATTCAAAATAATATATTTTAAAATTTTTGGATATATCAAAAAAGAGTTAGAAAATCTAGGGGACAATATTGATGGAACTGAATTGTCCTTTACTTACGACTTAGAGCCAAATGTTTTATGCCCCTTTCGAAAAGGAGAAATAAAAATATAGCATATATGAATTTGCTTTCTTCATTAAAAAAATATAATCTATGTTTTTTTTTTATTTTATAAAGTGATAATATATTTAGACATTAAATATGCACATGAATAATATGTTTTCAAATTTTATTATTTTTATAAATCTAACCAAAGCAAACTATAAAAAATTCCATTAAACTTGTGGGATTTGACGGTAAAATATATAGAAATATGTCATTTATCATAAATAGTAGAACGATTGTTTTTGACTTTTTGTGATAGTAAATTAATGAAACAGCTAAAACATTTGTAGAGAACTTACATCTCAAGTCATAATTTTTAATGCATATTAACTTCAAGTTATAACCTTTGTGTGTAATAGCGCCAAGTTCAGTTTCCAAAAAGGACTACCATGTACAAGGGGTTTGTTATTTGCACCCTCCACCTATATTAAATTCAATTAAAGGTACAAAAAATTTCGAAAAAGTTATCTTGAAGTTTGAAAAGTCATTTATTTTTTTTTCTTTCTCTTAGTTACTCTTTCTCTCTCATTGTTTTTTGTTTTTAAATTAATAGATTAAAAGATAAATTCTTTGTTATTTATAAATAGTAATATGTCATTTATTTTATAATTGTATAAAATTCAACTAGATTTTATAAAATAATTGATAATTTTTTTCAACTTAAAAAACTTCGAAAATAACCAATCAATACTTATTTAAGCATTTAAATATCTAAAGAATATAACATCAATTCTTAAGCAACCTTTAAAAATTCAGATGATAACTCAACAATTTTTATTAAAACTTTGAATATGAATTAGTTATGTTGTATTATTTTTCTGTGATAAAAAATTATATAGAAAAGATATTGTTAACATGTAGAAAAGATATTATTATACAATAATAATAAAAATATATAAAATAATGTTAATATTGAATAAGTTATATTTATAAAAATATTTAAAAATTTAAAATAAATAAATTATTTTTTCTTGTAAACGAACATATTATCTTAAATTTTAATACGTAGAAACAAAAATAAAAAATTTAAATACAAATGAAAATAAAGAATATTTAAAATAATAATCATGAATTTTTACAATAATAATAATAATAATAATAATAATAATAATAATAATAATAATAATAATAATAAAAGTGATATTAAAAAAATATTATAACAATGTAATAATAAAAAATAATTAAAATATACAATGATATAATTATTGAGTTACAATGATTAATAGGTAGAGAGGGTGCATTTGACCTATAGGTAGGGGTGCAAATATTCCTACCCCATGTACAAACATAATTTATTGATTTCAACATGTCAAATACGACCATCAAGAATCTACCGAATTTGAATATATATTTCACTGAATCTTATGGACAAAAGTGACTTAGAAATAAATTAAGGTAAATATGAGTATGACGTTGGAGAATGAAGGATTTGTTCAAAGAATTCAATTTGCTTACAGTTTCTAAGGTGCTGTTATGTTCGTTTTCTATTAAGACCTGCATGGGTATAGTTGTCTGTGTGTTAACAGATAAATTGTTGTTCGGTTGTTGTGCTGAATAAACCGTCTGAATGTCAGAAATGACCATTT